>OW052222.1:57010973-58359973 GCA_932526605.1 Nephrotoma flavescens | reverse complement strand
GCACCCTATAGTGGCTCCCGAATTTTTTTTTATCGATTTTTAACTTTAAAGTTGAATGAAAAATCTTAGTTTAGAGTAAAATAAATTAATTATATGTAAAAATAGCGCACTAAATATAAATTTTGACATAGAAAATTGGCTGCTCCGGATACATCTATCGGGCGCTAATAAAGAAACACGGCAACAGTTTATCAGTTTATACAGTCAATAGTATATGTCAAAGAGTGATACAGAAATTCCGATGAATATTTTATTTTCAAAGCTCACTAAAAGATCCATAAGATCGCTTTGCGATATCGGCATCTATTACATGTTCTGATTACCTCGTTAGGTTTCAGGATTTTCTATCTTATCGGCAAGAAATTTTAAATTTTAAATTCCATAATATACAACGTTTCTCTGATAACTGTATAGTTTGTAAATTTAAAATTGAGAACTTTGTGTGACCAAATTTCTTTAATTAGAAGTTGATGGTAAGCTCAAAGATTTTAATTGAAAAATCACTAGGAGATTACGAATAAGACAGAGACACATGCCACAATTTCTAGAAGCTCGTGAAAGAGAATGATTAACAGTATGCTTCAGAAAGCGTGGACTCCTTAGTAAGTAAAATGAATTGACTAGTTGAGAAATTTTTGACGACAAGACACTACTTGGTCCAACACTTGGTGGTTTGACTGGTCCTACTGACAAGGAAGGGTCTCCAGGTGTCCGGCTCCGATTTCGATGAAACTTTAATATGTTGTAGAGGAGTGGAAAATAAGTAATACGTATTTTTTTTTAAGTGCTCAACCCCCTGCTAAAGGGGTGAAAACCGCCCTTGAAGTTGGGGGTAAAAAAGTGACTTTCGATAATTTTCCTCAAAAAACATGAAAAAATCTGCAAGTTTTTTATTCCAAAATAGGTATTTCAGAAACTTACATTATATATTATTTTTTAAGAATTTTGGTACTACCTAGGGGGTGAAACTACCCCCATGAAGGGGTTGAAAAATCGAAAAAACTGTCTAAAAAATCCAAATTGATGTGAAAAATTCTGGAAAAAATTTAGATTACTCCATAAAAAAAAATAAGGTTGACGTGTTCGAGGGTTTTTCGAAACCACCCTTCCTCAGAGGGTTAACCACCCCTAGAGACGATTCTGGAAATTCTCTCAGGACATCTGATTTTTTCGACTGAAAGTTCTTTGTCCTCCTCAATTATGATCATTAACATAGATTCTTACCGATATCATTGATGTTTAGGGGTGAAACATCCCCTAACGGTGGTGAAATTTGTAAAAATTGTTAAAAATTCCAAGAAAATTTCGCAATTTGGTGGAATAATTCTAGAAAAAATATATAAGATCGCGAAATTGGGATAAAGGTTTCAAAAATTTCATGAATCGTTCAAACATTTCATGAACACACACGTTCAAAAATTTCATGAATCATCCGCTTTGAATGGTTTCAACCGCACTTGAATTTGGGGGTGTAAGAGCGACTCTCCATAATTTTCCCTACAAAACATGAAAAAATTCGAAAGTTTTTTACTATGAAATACGTTTCTCGGAAAGTCAAGATTTTTATTGTTTGTCCAAAAATTTTGGAAATCCCGGGATGAAACAACTCCTAGGAGGAGGTTGAAAATCAAAAAACTTGCATAAAATACCAATTTGATGCGGGAAATAGTGGAAAAAATAAATATCACTCAACAATGAAAAATAAGTTTGAGGTATTTAAGGATTTCTTAGACTGGAAGTGTTTTGCTATCCTCCAATATGAATGGGTGGGTGTGTGTGCGTGAATGAAAAGGGGAGTATTAATTGACCTTAAAAGGACATTAAATCCATTGGATGATTAATACTTTCTTTAAAAAAAAAAAAAAAAAATATGATGATTACCATCGATTCTTATGACTATCAATGATGTGTGGGGGTTGTCACATACCCTATCGGGAATCTAAAATTTCATAAATTGTTAAGAATTTTAAGAAATTTCTGAAATACGGCCAATTAATTCTAGAAAATATATAAGCTCAAAAATTTCATTCTACAACCTCCTTAAAGGCCTAACTACCCCTGTTGGAATATCGATAACCCAACGAACTTTTAGAAACATCGTTCCATTTTGCATATTATAGATATTTGACGATATCAGTGATTATTTTCGTGACTCAAATTCATTTGAGGAATTGGAGCTATATAAATAGAAAAGTAGAGTAATATAAGAGTATTATAAATTTTTTCCACAATTTTTCGCATCAATTTGGATTTTTTAGACAGTTTTTTTGATTTTTCAATCCCTTCCTAGGGGTAGTTTCACCCCATAGGTAGTACCAAAATTCTTGAAAAAATAATATATAATGTAAGTTTCTGAAATACCTATTTTGGAATAAAAAACTTTTTTCATGTTTTTTGAGGAAAATTATCGAAAGTCACTTTTTTACACCCAACTTCAAGGGCGGTTTTCACCCCCTTAGAAGGGGATTGAGCACTTAAAAAAATACGTGTCACTTATTTTCCACTCCTCTACAACATATTAAAGTTTCATCGAAATCGGAGCCGGACACCTGGAGACTCTTCCTTGTGAGTTAAACGACCTGATAAACTGATGACCAGGGAATAATGACATGATTTGACATTGATAAAATAATTTACAATTCCACACGTGGATACTTAATACTTATACATTCAGAATATAATCTTAATTATTGAATGATGATTTTCCAATTTGGTGCTCATCTATGGAAAAGGTGAGCAAGATACGTAATTCGAAAACTGGTTATATTCGTGGTTGAAATGAATGTGCTAATTTTTTTCCTTGAAACCATAATTACTCACTCGTATTCTTCACCTCGTAGACAAAATTTGTATTGTAAAAGCCGGAAATTATAAACGGCATATGATTAACGTGTTATCTCGTAAGTTGAATATTTTAACGTATACCGCGTCACAAATATGTAAATCAGATCGAGATTCCCAACTGTTTTAAATTCTTAGAATAATGGAAATACGCTTTGTTTTGTATTGGCGTACCTGCTGTAATTTTGAAATAAATTACTGTTTTGGATATTTTTGCGTATCTTATCTGATAAGTAATCATAATCAAGTATTGCTAAAACTGTTGTCTATCTGCCCGTCTATAGCGTCTGTGTAGCTTAAATAGATTCGATTCTGTCAATTACGAAAGCAATCTGCACCTTGTCTTAATCTTTTTTAAAGTTATTAGATAAAACATAAATAGGTCAGTAATCCAAAGTGTTTTCACGGTTCATTTTTACGTTCCTATTTTTTTTTCATGAAGTAGGAAATCAACTGCGTTTAAATGATATCAGCAGCAACTGCTAGTTGTAATTTAAAATGTGTTTCTAGATCACGCTTTTTAAATTACAATTCAGAATACTCTTAAGTTAAATTATTACTATTAAATGCAAATTAGTTAGAAGTTGTAAAAATAATTTATGTAATAATTATAAATAACGGTTTGGAAGAAACAATGCTTAACTGTAATTATATACACGAAAAAATTTCCCACCTAAGACTGTAACATGTTTTGAACTTGATCTACTTCCCAGAGCGTCAATTGATTTTGTATAACCGTTAAATATCCAGGAAACCAGTAAGTGCAAGGCATTTTGTTATTAAATATTTCACGAAATGTTTTGAAGCGCTTAGTCATTTCTAACCACCTTTCATGTTCGCCTTATGTACATTTTTCGCTTAGCATTATCAATTCTAACATCGGCAGAGGCCGTTGATGACTTCTATGGTTTTAGGATTCATCTATTCAGATCTCCAAGCTTAGTATAAGTGATGTTAACTTTCGACAACAAGCAAAGCTGAAGCTAAAATGGATACCATATTTACAACTGGGATATCATATAGACATTTTGGATATCATATTTACACAGGGACAAAATGAATATCATATTTACAAATGATGATATTTTCTATAATAAATCAATAATTAGCTACTAGCGCCAAAATTTTTTACTTGTCCCAATACTTTTCCAATGTTATTCTACATGATTATTTGGGAATGAGAAAAATTCTAACTTCTTCCTTGCTTTAGAGAATTTTACATGTTTTAAACAACTTTTCTGGCTATTTTATGTTTGTTTTGTTCATTTTTAATTTTTACGATTTCCCCGCATCTCCAGCCATTATTAAAATTTTTCTTTAATTTTTTGTTTTAAATATTTATTATTAATATTTTTGTTTTTTTGTTGTTTTGTTTTGTTTTTTGAAAAAAAACCTAATATTGCATCATCAGGGGGGCTGTGAAAGTCGTATGTAAATTTAGCGTTAATTATAATATTCCCTTATAGCATTAAGATTTAATATACCGGGTGTTTCTTTTAAACTGAGACGATTAAATATCTCGAAAAATAGCCACTCTACAAAAAAACTGTCCATAATCAAAATTTAATCATACCGCGGGGGAAATACATTAGTGCAAAAAATAGTCCCCCACCCCTGCTTTGTAGGTGGGGCGGGGGTATCTAAAATAGGAAGCCATAATTTTTATTGCAGATACGGATTCTACGACTAAAAGTACGTATGATTTGAATGAAATACTTTGTTCGGTTCATGATAGATGGCGTTGTAATCGACGAAACTCAATTTTTTCAATTTCTTCTTCTTAGAACATACGCATTCGATTCTGCAATACATTTGAAATAAAAAACATCACGTTTTCATTGGAAATACTCGAAATTCGTCATCAAAACAATTTATTAATGTAAATGGCAGGTGAATAAAATAATTTTAGCTTAAAATAAGTGTTCAAAATGATGGCCTGCGACTTCAATGCACTTATTAATACGCATTTCCAATGACTGTACACAACTGAGAAGTGTGTTTGATTGAATTTCAGCACACGCATTTCTGATCCGCTCAATCATGTTCTCACGTGTTGTTGGTTCTTGTTTGTAAACTTTGTCTTTGAGATAGCTCAACAAAAAGAAATCTGGCGCAGTAAGATCAGGTGATCTGGCGGGCCAATTTATCGGACCAGCTCTACCGATCCAGCGACCGTTGAAATCACGATCAAGTATTTCACGTGCCACCACCGAATAGTGTGCAGGACAACCATCATGTTGAAGCCATATGTTCCATCTCACTTCTAAGTTCAAATTTTCAAGTAATATTGGCAGTTCATTTTCCAAAAAGTTTCGGTACATTTGACCATTCAAGTTGCCTTCAATAATGTGGGGGCCTATGAGTTTGTTGCCAATTATTCCACACCACACGTTGACAGTCCAAAGACGCTGATGTTCAACTTGACGAAGCCAGTTCGGATTTGTAACACTCCAATAATGCATGTTGTGTCGATTAACCGTTCCATGGTTTGTAAAAGACGATTCGTCAGAGAACATTACGCAACGAAAAAAATTGGGGTTTGGTTGTATTTGTTCACGTGCCCATTGACAAAAAGTTACCCAATTTTGGAAATCAGCGCCATGAAGATCTTGGTGTAAAGACACATGATATGGATGATACTTGTGCCGTTTTAAAATTCTCCAAACACTGGTGAGGGACAATCCGGAATCGCGAACCATTTCTCGTGTACTGACATGAGGGTTATGAGCCACTGCTGCAGCAATTTCATTATTTTCTCCAGTGACTGTTGCTCTACGGGTCCTCTTTTTCGGTTGAACATTTCCATCAGTAATAAATTGTTTGATAGTACGGCCAAATGAAGCACGTGAACGAATCCTATTCGGAAAACGTTGAGCGTAAATAGCAACAGCATTTTCAAGATTTCTGCCAGCTGTTCATTGAATGTACACAGAAAAATTATTAGATTGTAAATTAAATTTTAAAATGTTTTAACTGTCACAGAAATTATTTATACATTTAGTTTATATTAACTTATTGTAATTGATTCGATGTAATTCAAAATCGGCAAATTCGCATTGAAATTGTTTTATTTCATTAATTAAGTATGAATTTGAACGTTTGCAGAGTTACAAAATCGGGTTTGTGTCTGTCACCATAATTATAAAATCGCGATTTTATTTGTTTGACATGTAATCGCGATTGGAAGAAATCGCGATAATTTTTGTGTCTGTCCAAGGTATAAGAAGAAGAAATTGAAAAAATTGAATTTCGTCGATTACAACGCCATCTATCATGAACCGAACAAAATATTTCATTCAAATCATACGTACTTTTAGTCGTAGAATCCGTATCTGCAATAAAAAATATACCTCTTAGTTTAAAAGATACCCCCGCCCCACCTACAAAGCGGAGGGTGGGAGACTATTTTTTTGCACTAATGTATTTCCTCGCGGTATGATTAAATTTTGATTATGGACATTTTTTTTGTAGAGTGACTATTTTTCGAGATATTTGATCGTCTCAGTTTAAAAGAAACACCCGGTATTTACCTACGTTATATAATAAATTTAAAATTAAACAAATACACTTAAATCTCGATTATCCGGGATCCGATCATCCATGAACCTGTTTTATCCGGAATTTTTCGTACGTATTCGATTTTTTGAATTTTTTTTAACCCGGATTTCATCTGTATAACCGAGGTTTTACATTTTCCATTCATCTTTTTTGAAGTTTTGATAAAAGTACTATTTTTTCTAATACGAGTATGTATTGTGTTTTAAGGAATATTTTGAAGTGCATTTTTAGTCTATAATTACGAAAAATCCGTTTAAACTGTCACAAAATTGCAGCAGCATCTTTAGAACAATGTCGCAAAAAATTGTCTTTTGTCACTTGATCAGAATCTAGGGCCTGGACAAATAAACAATTGCCAAATTGAAACTTGCTATTGACTCGGCAAATTTTTTCACAATTTCAGACAAATTAAGTGTTTCCATTTGTATGGCCAAAACTTTAAAAACCACCATGTCTAACCAATAAAAAACAGTTGTTTACGGATCTTTAAAAAGGTCTTTACGGATTTCTTTGTACAATCTCAAAAAATTCATTATCAATGACATTTTATTTTAGCTTTGGATACAGAATATACAGAAGCGACATAACCCCATTTTTGTATGAATTTCTTTCGACTCGAATATTTAGTTAGTTTAGATAGGGAGATAAAAGATAGCGCTAGTAGTTTTCAAAATTTAAATCGATTATAAAATCTTCGCAGTGTACAACTAAAATTTCCTCTCAATTGGCTCTCTCAATTTCAAATGTCACTTTGACTTTGGCTGTATCAACCGTAAAACGGGTATGGTGGATTATACAGCGCACATTCGCCAAAGGCTAAATATGGCTGACGCTATGCCGGAAGATCCAAAAACGTTAACATCAGAAATTCGATTTCAAAATTGAAATGATCGATAGTGTTTACAAACTGGTCAGATATTTGTATGAGAGTGCTAACTATTGGGATTCAATGCCATAATTATTTTTTTGCCTTTTGGTCATGCAACCATCCGACAAAAATTATTTAAATGTACTATGAAGATATTTGGCATCAGAAATCTTAGTCCTTAACTGGGAGGTTGGCATTGGAAAATTTAAATCGCCTACGGGAGGGATAGTATATCGCCAACAGCAATTTGTATGATATTCAAGCTCTTGAGCAGCGAACCTGATTGATACATTGGAGTGTACTCATTTCTTTATGATCGGTTGTATAAATTGAATTTGTTAAAACGTCTGTTTAATGATTTTTGTAACATTTTGCAGAATCCATCAATGCGTTACCATAAGTATGTTAGATGATAAATTAAACATGAAATTGAAGGAAGCTGAATGCTGGATTAAAACTTTAATTCGTAATGCTCGACTCGGTTCTAAAATTGACTAGAAATTGGGACATGTTCTAATGGGAACGCAAAAGCTTTGTCACTATATCAACAGCTAATTGAAAAAATTGATTCCTTGTACTGTAGAAAGAACCAAAGCTAAAGCACAAGAAAGTGGTGAAAATAATTGGAAGTATGTACTACAAATAGTGGAACCTATACACATTTTTTCTTTTTATAGTGGTCGATGAACAATAATAGGAATTATCGAAGATAACAGTAATGCTCAAGTACGTGATATCGCCACATTGATTCGCTTTACATCATTGACAAATCCAATAGCGTTTTGCCTGTCTTTAATCGCCAATTATTTCGTTGATCGTACGGTTGAAATGGGTAAAATCTCTCTTGTCTCTGGAATTTTTTGAATGATTCAACTTTTAGAGCTCCCATGTCAGACTCCTTGAACGAGACACTATTGACTGCAAGGGGTAATTATGCCGATGTTCAATAAATTAAATCCATTCTGATATAGCTTGATGACGAACTCAAATAATTGGGTTGCCTCGGCTGAATTGAACCACGATGAACTGTTGATTGGTGTGGTAAATTCTGACCACATAATCCGTGGAAAAAGGTGACAAAATGTTTTACTCAATCTGGGCATATTCGATCAAAAATATTTGACACCCGTGCCACAGAATATAGTATATTCTGTGCCCGTGCTAAATTTGTAGCCTCAATTGAATCATTTTCATTAATCTTTTGAGTGCCAAGCAGTGCGATCGCCCTCCTCAATATACTGGCTGAAATCACGGTGGTGCTCAAAGGTTAATAATAATACTCATTGTTTGACAAATGATCATGAACAATTTGACAAATAGTCGAAGAGAGAGAATTTATTTTTACACTTCTAAAAACTTTTAATGTTTACAAAATGATTTTTTTTTTCAAATTTAGAGCCATCTATTGACGTACGTAGGCAATATTTTGGAGTATTGTCAAAACAATGGTTTCTAACTGTCGTTTCTGGTGTATATTTTGTGTTGTGGAGAAGTAAGGATTAGACCCGCGAATTCTTATGAGATCGAAAGTTAATAAAGGAAAAAGTGAATGATAAACATACATGTGGTGGTGGAAACAGTTCCTCGGGCACTTCTAACATTCAATATGGCGTAATTATCATCTGGGATAACTCAAAAATTTAAACAACAAAATAGAGAGACACAACTCTATATTCCGGGAATTTAAAGTAAATGAACTCGCTCGTGGTAGCTCGAAACTTCAAGAAGACCTACCATTTTACACTATCCGCGTCTACCTCTAAACAACACATATACAGGGCGGATGCCATGACTATTCTGTGAACTGAAAACTCTGGATAATTTCATTGAGTAGAAGAAAAAACTACGTATACGATGACGGACCAAATCGGGACTATCCCAGTCTTTTAGGACAGCCACCATGACCTAACCTAACCTAACCTTTTCCATTAAAACTATTAACAACTTTTGTTCTCTATTTAAATTCCAAATAATACAAAGTGTTCCACATGATTTAAATTTCTGCAAATCTTATCTGAGTACGTTTCGAATACAATTAAATTACACGGAAATAATTTATAGTTTTTATTTTCACGGGCGGAATTTTGTATACGAGTAAGAATGAAGGCCACCGATTCCGTGCTATTTTTAATTATCACAATTTTTTATATTTTTCGGGAGAACCGATCTAATGATGTGCGGGCGATTTAGACAAATACTTTATGTATACATTTTTTTTAAATAGATAATAATACCTCGTTAATGTGCGATTTTTTTCGAAAAAAATACTATTATGTATTAATATGTGTACCTGTTTAGTATGCAAATTAGACATCATTCACACTATATTTATGTTGTTGTTGTTTTGCATACAATACAATTCATTATTAATTTATTGCTTGTTAATTGGAAATGCATACAAAAATTTTAGTTTATGTATTTTGTATACAACCAGGGACCGATTCACCCTTGAACTGTATATTGTATAGTGCGGACAGTATCGGATGAAAAGTCTACCTTGAGCACAGAAACAACAAAAAAAAAAAAATACAAATCTAAACTTTTTGCGTAAACAATACTGTCATTTTTAAATCAGGTCAATAGCATTAAAACAAAACTATTTTAAAGTTCACAAATGACAGAAAAGAAGTTTTGCACGCACGTCTTGCTAAAACACTCGTTTGTAGTTTCACTTGTGATTTTTATTAGACCATAAATCCAAGTATATTGAAATCGATTATTAAATTGAATATAAAATTGTTATAAAATGTCGCACATGTGACTATCGTATATACTGCTCACTGTTGCCTAAGTCTTATACATAATATATCAATTTTATATTTGTCTGACAGCACAAACCAGTTTTTTTATGCTGTGTACTAATTTTCATTACTATATGTCTACCGCAAGTGTCTACCGAAACAAAATAGATAAACGGTCTAGGTAGGTTTATTAGAAAATCAAACTACCCTTATAATTACCTGTCCAGTTTGAGTAGAACCTACCTAAACCAGTTATTGATTATCGCAAATAAAACAAATGGAATGTAAACATTGCAGCACAGGTCATATAGATATGCGTTATGTAATCATAATATAAAAAGCTTGTAGTAAAACAATGGTTGTTTCGTGAGTCAACTGTTAGATCACGCTACTGGTATCGGTAGAATGAAAAAATCTAATCATGAAAAATGTTGACCTCGAGATTTTTGCAAATTTACCATTCGAATAAAGAAGTAAAAAAAGCACACACAGAGATTTTCTGTGTGTTCTCTACAGCCCAGACGGATTGACTAATCGGGCTGAAACTTCTTAAGCTTTTCCCATACATTATTTTTTGGTCGACTTGATTTTTTTTTATAAGAAAAACGACTATGAACTAAAAGATTCTAAATTAATTTTGCAATAATAGCCTGGACGGGTATTTTTGCAAAATTATTCAATTTTCCAAAATTTAAGGGGAATTTACAATTTTTGAAAAATTTAATTGTAATTGAAGACGGATTGACTATGTGGAAAGAAGCTTCATACTTAAAGTTTTTTCTATTAATTGAGAGATCCTTTTGAAATTTTGTGGAAATCTGTGTACCGAAATTGGCAGTTTGAACAAGCAGTTAATTTGGCTCAAAAATCATTCCAAAAGGCAAACAAGCTCCTCCTTTCGCTAATATTACTTGTTTGCATCATTCCGGGCATGCTTTTGTAGCAATTCTTTATTGTATTTTTTATTTCTAAATCATTTTTCCAGACGTCGTCCATGTTTTTTCTTAGTTCGATCACTGTATTATTGGTACGCATACATACTAGTCGCTTCAATACGAACAAGCAATTCTCTATCTGGTTGAGATCTGGTGAATTACCTGGCCACGGAAGAATGTTTATTTTTTTACTGTTCAAGTAATTTTTAATGTTTATTGATAGTTTTAGTTGTGACATGGTGTGCCATCTTGCAGGAAAGTGTACACCGATAGACGAAGGGGCAGGGATTTCACATAGGGTATAACACATCGTTCCAAACGTTCTCGTATTGGTCTTGCCACATCGTTAATTGTACAAAATATATTCGTCCAGATCAATTTGGTGATATACAGCTCCATAACATGACGGCCGGTTGATGTTTGACTTGTTTTTCCACGCAGTCCTCATTGTAGTGTTCACTTGGTCGCCCGCGCACGAAAATGTGAAATTCCCTGACAGCCTCTAACCGGCACTCGTCGCTAAATATAACCTATGAAATGGAAAAATAAAGTTGGTTATTATTTTTCATGTTTGAACGCAGTTAAACGAAATCGGTGTTTTTAAATTTAGAACTTACTCTATTCCAATCGAATTCTGTCAATTCTTGATGCTGCTGGGCCCAGTCGTTGTTTTCTCATGCGTGGAGTGAGACGAGGCTTTTTTACTGGGCGTCTGCATATGAGTTGATTTTCTTTCAATCGACGTCGTACTGTTTTTTCCGATATTTTCATTCCAGGCTCGATTATCGCATTGGTGATTTTTTGAATTGGTGCATGGTGGCCTTCAAATGCAACACGGCCTACTTAAACAGGAAAAATATTGCAGTAAAAATATGCTTAGGTCCATACTGAGACTATATAAAAAAATTGAGGAAAAGTTGTGAATTACAATTTTCCACGTAGCCTCAAGTATGACGTGAGCTATTAGAAAAGCAACCGAAAATATTGATTACTAGCACAAGTTTCTGAGACATTGCCCAAAAAGTGAAAATAACGTATATGGCCGCAGAAAATCATAAAATTACATTGAAAATTCTAATCAATAAATTTTGCCTGAATTATCCCAAGTAAATTGTACAATTATTAACTATGAGATATAAGGGTTCTCTCCAGTTTAAAATCCATTTAAATCGTGTAGAATGTACAGATTTCATTTTTTCATCTAAAATTTTTATTTCAATCAATAATCAATCTAGAAACCAATTTTCATAAGGATTGGTCATGAAACGTTCAAGTTTAGTCCAGCATGAACAGATCCTAGAATTTTGACTAAAACTTCGAAATCAGGGATTTTAAACCTGATTACTACTAATTTGTTAAGAAATGGCGGAAAGACGGAACATTGTTAAATTTCAAGATTTCATATACAGAGTTCCTTTACTTCGGAGATCAATCAGTTTGTCATTTTAAGGGTCACTTTTAATAGAAATTTATTCCTCTGAGATGTTTTATTTAGCGAAAAAAGAGATACAAAAGTCCCCTAGCAATTATATAACAAAAAATTCTCTTTTGTGATAGTGCTGCCACTTGCGGCGAGTAGCGTTATCTCTTATTTTCGCTATAATAATGTTTGGTCTATATAATGTTTGGTCTATATTATGAGTTAATTTTTATGATGAAAATAATCAATCTACAGGATAATCTTCTACCCATGCTTTGGTAATGTTGAAAATTTCTGTGTGCAGTCCTCTACAATTTCTCGTAAATATTGCTCTCGTAAACATCTTCTTTTCTTGTTAATTTTTTATTATAATCTTCATTCCGTTCTTAAAATTATCGTCTTGAGTCCACATATCTGCATCTTTGTTTAAGAAATCTGTGGAAATTTTGAACCGTTTAAAAAATCGCCAAAGTTTAGTGTAACATAATCTGCTAGTTGTTTCGTATTGAATGTTTTCACATCATCAATTTTCAACTCGACCCTCTTACTAGACTCGGCCCTTACATCCCTTATCATATCCAACTGTTGCACCATTCTCCTTTTCTCTGCTTTAGAGTTGTTTTCGCCGAAAAAAAAGAATGTGATGCTTTCTTGAGACAAATACCACAATTGACCTCATATTTTATTTAGTACAGCCATCGCTAACTTTTCATCATGTATTTTGTAGAAATAAATATCTCGTAAATAGTTCAAATCCAGCTTTGGTGATTTAGCCACTTTAGTGCAATGGAACCAAATTTTCAAATAAAATCGTACGACAAAAACGCAAATGTACCGTAAATTTTTCTGTTCTTGTGCTGCTGTTAACTTAAATTCTTCATGAAAGATAAATACTTTCAATACATAAATGTAGATTGTAATCATTCCGAAGCATGTTCCTTTGCCAACTCGTTCTTACAAAAATGCGCTACTTTCGTTTTCACATGATTTAATTGTATACGAACGCTAGAATCATCAATGCCTGCTTTGATTATCCTTATTCAAGGAATTCCAGTCATTCTTGAATCTCATAATAAGCTTCATTCCATTTTCTGCTCCAAATTTTTTTTTTTTTTATTAGCTGCTTCATTTAATATTCCAGTATTTGAATTTGATGTATCGAAGCAAGCCGCCACAACATCGTCAGCTACTCTCCAATCGATTAAGCTTTGGAAAACAGCCCCCGCCATTTCCAATTCAGTTCATCTTGATATTTTGGGAACGCCTAATAAATGTTCTCCATCTATATATATGGGAAATTCAGATAACTTCGCCTGTTGTAAACTAGAAAGTCGATTAGTAACTGATGCTGGTATTTTTACTCTATTTCGTTCATGAAGACGCCACAGTGTTGTTCGATTTCAAACGAGTTCATCAATAGAATGTACAAGACTTTCGGCAACGGCACTGATTAAATGCATTGAGTAATGAAACATAGGCTTAGTCTAGGGGCTCCTCCTGCGCTTAGCATGGGCAAATCAATATTTTCGAAGCTCCTGTCCTTATCAGATATCTTTTGGCTGTCACTCTCCGATGACGATAATAAGGATTGTGAGTCTATTGGAATTGATTTACGTTTTTCTTCAAGATATCTTCGTTTACGATTTTTTTCTACCTCCATACGTTCTGATTTCCGTTTTTTTCTATTTTCATGTTATCTGGCTCCGCCAAATATCCGGGAAGCCCTTTCTCACGCTGTGACAAGAGGAATCGCTTGTCGTCTTTACTGTTCGTTCACTTATTCGTTAGAAGATTTTTCCACTCATCATGCCATTTTTCTAATTTTCCAATAGAATGGTGTTCCTTTTTCACTGGAATCCATGCTTTTGACCAAAATATAGACATTTCCTGAATTATCGAGAGCTGCACGTTGACGAATAGTTAATTATACAGAAAGATGATTGTAAAAAAAGACACAACACTTCCTTTTTTTATGGCCAAGAAGATAAATTTCTGTAGTACCGTAAATTAGCTGCCATTTTATCAACTTTAGTAGCACTTTCTTAAAAATATCAATAAAACTGTTAAACGGACTAGATTTAATTATTACAAATTTGTGTCCGTTCTCGAGAGATTTGGATTTAAAGTGAAATTAATTTGCATTTCTTTTGTTTATATATTATATTATGAAATGAAACATATTGGCCATAGCCACTGATATGAATACATGGATACGGCATGCAAAATGTTTTTCATAATAAACATCACAAATGAATGGTAGAACTTTTTTTCTAGTTGTACCGCTCATTTCATAAATACACACTCATACACACTCTAAAAAGTTAATACCGAAAAAGAGCTGTACTTGATTTGAAAATAATTTTCTTAACATTAAACTTGAGCTTAACTCATTAACCATAAGGCATTATTTGAACTATTCACAACTCGACTACTTAGTTTCCGAAAATATTTAAATTTTTTGTTGCCCTTTTTCCTTGAAATTTTTAAAAAATAAATCAAACCAAAAAAAAATCTAGTGAAACGTCAAAATTCGAACATAAACAAACTTTTTTATACGATTCCATTTTCGAAAATTCAAGTCAACGAAACAAATATTTTCTTTCTCTGTCACACAAGGAAACCTTTTTTCTTCTTTGTTTTTTGTTCTACCACGAATTTTTACTTATGTCGTCTCCAAGTATTTATCTCAATGTGCATAGCAGGTCATGATTAATGCGGTAGGCGGATTTAAGCTTAATAAATAACTATGATGATGACGTCATAAAACACGAGTTTGGTCCTTATGACTCATACTTATACCTCACTTTTATTTATTTTTGGTAATTTTAAATATCAATTCCAGGATTTAAAAAATCCGTTTATTATTTGGGTTTTTACTAGTTTCGGAAATAGGCACTAAATTCGCTATTTGTAAACCGATTTTCGACATCTTTGATGTTTTGGAAAGGTAACACTGTGTTAGTTGAAAAATGTAACAAGCTGGACACCCAGGGGGTAAACCTAATTCGAGTATGCTGAATTCAATGGTGCTAGTCCCATTTCAAAGTTAGTCCCCATTTTTGAGATATCGCTATCGACATGTTTTGGCTCTGAATCAAAACATACCCTCATTTTCACGTTGATAGCTCCTGAACCATTAAGATTTTCGTTATGTTTTCTTTAGCAAAGTTGTTGCGCAAGTCAAGACCAACAACTTTGCTGAACACATCAAGACCGAAAAACGACATCTACATTCACATTTTTGTGTTATTTTTCCACATATGTGTGTTTTACTTAGGCCAAGGTTAGCTTGGAGTGGCACTTCCGCACACTTAGACCAGAAGTGCCCTGTTGTGATACCACAGTAACCTATTTCCTCTTTATCCCTGTTCAAAACCATTCGGAGCTACGTACGTACCGCAAAATATCTCGCACTCCACATTTAGCGAGATCTGAAAGGCTGATCACACTGTACACGCCCAAATAGCTATGCCTTCTGTATGATAGTGCCGGACACCAGCATAGGAAGTTATCTAAAGTCTCTTCTTCCTCTTCGTCCATGCAACTTCTACAAATTCGTCTGTAGACCCAGCCTTCTCGCATGTTCCCCAAAAACGCAGGGTCTTGTCAGTTTTGGCAAAAACTTCTCACAAAAGACTCCAGCTGCTACCTTGCCGTTTCGAGAAACATAAGTACACAGGTAAGGCTAAATACAACTGGAATTCGGCATACTTAGGCCAAACAAGACGCTCATCTCAGATAAGACAAAGAACACATCACAAGTACATAAAATCAAGTTTCGTCAACAAATAAAAACTGAAAACCATACACTAAAAACAATAAAAATGTAACCATTTTGCACAGAATCAAAAAAGGACTGAAATTAGACAGTTGGGACACCTCATGAGTCATGAGACATTTGTATACTGTACGTATACGAATTTCTCATGCGTCATGAGTCAAATTACGGCCAAAATTCACACCCGGAAAATATACAAAAACACCCACAATTTGCGTCGCGACAAAATCAACACAAAACCCCAATAAAATTTACGACCTCCATAACTTAAAAACAAAGGAGGTACCAAATAGCAGCGCATAGCTACAGTATATAAAGAGCTTCAAAATAAATTATGTAACAGTGCAAAAAATAAACCGAAGAAGAGATTATTCTCGAAATCGATATTTCTAAAAAAATTAAAAAATTGGCACAATAAGTAAGAACTAAAAACTGTAATATAAAATTAAAAATAAAAAGTTTTTCATCTAAATATATAAAGTGACTAAAGAATACAAAAAATAAAGTGAAAATCGTCTTGTGAATCTGTGTTTTAAACTCAAGTGCTTTTGTTATGTGTGTGGAAAATTTACAGTTATGAGCAATCGCCGCAAAATACATAAGTGATGGAACCGCTGATTTATATCGACTATACATTTCACAAATAGTTATTAGTGGTGTAAATTGGACGTCGTCTTTTGTTTGTACAATATGCATTTTCCATTTGCATAGATGGCAAAACACTAGAGCCGCAATGCCATTTGGTGTCCCGATGATATGGTTCGATCCACAAGGACATGATGCTGATCAATGTTATGGGTGCATGAACTATATTCTCGGTACAAACTGTTTCCGTTTGTGTTGGTTCTTTGACATACACAGCAACGAGAAATGCTCAACTACCGCTGCCGCATTCAGAAGAAACACCTGTTCCGGAAAGATCAAACCCAACTGAGGAATATTTACCAACAACATTTGAATCAGGTGAAACCGGAGAAACATCTGCATCAATATATCAACCATCAAATGTCACTGCGCCATGCAATCACATTGAAATCTCGCAAAGTCGTTTGGATATTATGGTACGACGCCTGAAACTATCGTAGCAGCAAGCCATTCTTTTGTCAAAGGATCTAAAACAAGTGAACATTTTGGCTCCAAATGTTCGGATATATGGAGCAATAAATCGTCATTGTCATTTTACGAATTTTTTCAAATCAATTGAGAATAATTCACTCGATTTTTGCACTGATATCCGAGGTTTGGTATCCACAATGCTCAATGCATCCCGAAGATTGGCGATTGTTCATCGATTCTTCTAGAAGCAGCTTGAAGGCAGTTCTCCTTCACGTTACCAACTCAAAGAATTCCATTCCAATTGCACTCAGCACAAACACAAAGGAAACCTATGCATCAGTGAAAAAAATCATTGATTTGATTAAATACAATGACCATCAATGGAAAGTTTGTGCAGATTTGAAAAGTGATAGCTCTTTTAAGTGGCATGCAATTGGGTTACACTAAAAACATGTGTTTATGGAATACACGTTTTAAAGGCGACCAATACAACGAACGGAATTGGGCTTTACGTGCGAACATTAGATTGCGATACGACAGCATCGTTGAGGCTCCACGTGTGCCAATTAAAAAAATATTGCTACCACCACTTCATATTAAGCTTGGAGTAGTTAAAAATTTTATAAAAGCGCTGAATCCAGATGGAAATGTGTTCGTCGAATTGCGTCGCATTTTTCCACGGTTAAGTGGAATGAAAATAAAAGAAGGTTGGTGTTTGAATCTACTTGAATCTAAGTTTTGATCAAAAGAAATTTCATCTCGCTTTTTATTTTTTATTACAGGAATACTCAATGGGCCGGATATTCGTCGTTTGATGAACGATGATGTATTTGAAAATGCTCTCAGTGAACGAGAGCTTGTGGCATGGAAATGTGTAAAAGAAGTTATTAAGAATGTTCTCGGAATTAATCGAGCCGATGATTGGCGCAGATATATTGAAAATATGCTGACTGCTTTTCATAATATAAACGTTATAATGTCACTGAAAATAAATTTGCATTCTCATGTGGAAAAAGTTGCCGAACAATCACCAGCCGAATCCGATGAGCACGGCGAGCGTTTTCACCAAATGATGGCAAGGCTCGAACATTGGTACAGCGGCAAACAGCTAGATGCACTCTTGGGTGACATTTGTTGGAATTTGTAAGAGGAAGAAGATCCCGAAGATGACACGAACAAATCAGAAAATTTAAATTAAAAGTTAAGAAAAATTTTAATTTTTTAGGAAAAAATTGAGAAAAATCACAATAAAATCAACTGAATCAATTTAGTTTTCTTTTAAATAGCTTCTATTGTATCTATATTTGCTGATGAGATGTTTATTCGATCGATTTAAATTCAATAAATGGACAAAAAATTATAAAAAACGTGTTTTTCGTCAAAATGAAAAGCAAAAAAGAAAATAACACAAAAATGTGATTGTAGATGTCGTTTTCGGCCTTGATATGTTCGGCACAGTTGTTGGTCTTGGCTTGCGCAACAACTTTGCTGAAGAAAGCATAACGAAAATCTTAATGGTTCAGAAGCTATCAACGTGAATATGAGTGTATATTTTGACTCAGAGGCAAAATATGTCGATAGCGATTACTCAAAAATGGGTACTAACTTTGAAATGGGACTAGCACCATTGAATTCAGCATACTCGAATTAGGTTGACCCCCCGGGTGCCCAGCTTGTCACGTAAAAAAAGTTTGCAATTCAAGCACAGTGATAATTATCGCCTCTATTCACCAAAATTTTTATTTAGGCTGAGAAAAATTTTTAAATCATTTTTATGTTCCTTTGAATGTGAAAAATTGCAAAAATACCGATTTTATATACCTGCGCACTCATGTCGCGACCTCTGAACCACCTTTGATTGACCCAATATTATATTGTGTCCCGTTAGATATCTCTGCATTTTTGCGCCCCATATAAAGAAGGACCACCCAAATGGTATACAAAAACGTCGAAACAGTACAAATTTTTCAAATGTGTAGCAAGAATGAAGCTCTCCATTTATAAATGTCGACTTATTATCTACATTGTCTACGAGATTTTTTCATTATCTACAAAGATGTAGAATGTGAATTAATGACGAAGTGTGGACAATACCGCGTAACACTCGCCTCATCTCGAGAACTGAATAATCGAAATTGTATTCGCCTTGGAATGCATTACGTGCTATAAGTGTGTAATTCTGTCAATATATACTGTAATAAAAAAATTAACTGACTGTTGCTGATGCAGTAACATCTTTAGATAAAAAATTTTATTGTTCGACAAAGATATGAGAAGTTCCTATTCAATTATGTTCGGAACACGAGACCAGAACTATTATAGTATTTTATCTAAACGATTTACAATTTACTTACATAACAAACAATCGTCTATAAATTACTTTTAGATCTTATGAAAATCTCAAGGTTTTATGTATATCGCGCAATATATTAGAAAATATAAAACCGCGCAAACTTACACGATTAGGCAAAGTATCAATGTCAAGAAATTACAAATCTATATGTACCGTTTTTTGCTTCCGATCTGTCACTCTGCACATTAAGTAAACGATGTGACCAATATACGCTGTACCTCTATGTTGATATTTCGTTTCGCCTAATCGAGCATAAAATTGGAAATGTTGGTTATTGGCAACCGACCATTTATATGCATTGACTAATAACGAATTAAATCGCAACTATATACACTGATTGTACATAGTTTAGACCACGCAGACTTCCTTTGGCCTTACCAAGGTGAAATAAAAATGTATCCGCCTTCAAATACCGTACCCTACTTATATAATTCCGTCACAGTGACTCGACAAAATTGCGTTCTATAGAAAAAAAATAAATTTTATTATGCCAAATCATATATTGGGTGAGTTGTTTAGTTTAAGGTGGTTCCAAAATATTAATTTTAGCCACCAGTTTTGCGAAAAAAATTGCAGCAAAATAATCCAACCATGTCAATGTAAATTGTATTTTTCGAGCATTGTCGGGATGTCGCAAATTACTGATCACAATCTTTAAGTAAAACAACTGGTTTAACAATTAGATTTTGTAAATGTCTAGTGTACGTCGCGGCCTGCTCATTACTTTCAATTTCAAACTGTTACGATACATCACTGAGTACTAATTACAAAAAACTAATTATTCAAACATTTGTATTGTTCTAATATGGTAAACTATTTTAATTGATTAATAATAATTATATAATAAATAATCTATGATTATATATAATTATAGGTGTGTGTGTGTGTGTACGGTATCCTATACGAAAGTGTTAATTGTGTCACATAATTAAATTAACAATGTGTGTAAATATTGATATTTCTAGTCGTTAATTTAAACATCATACGTAAAGGTCAACGGTATAAACTACACGGTCTCGTGAATTCTAGTGAACTTGATGATCACATGTATATAAAATAAATGCATAATTAATTTTTTAGCAACAAATAGTAATTAATTATTATTTTCTATAAACAATTTTTAATTGCAGCTTTTAACGATTCTAAATTGATACTTAAGTGATTGACGTATTTTTATTGTTGGTTAACATGAAATAGACAAAAAAGCTTTAAGGCGAGTGCCGACAAATTTAAGTAATGGGGGTTCCAAACCTTAACAATTTTTTTTTTCGGTTAAATCCAATAATTTCAAATTTGAGCATTACATGTGATTTAAATTTTAATTTTTTTTCTTTCTTTACAGGTAAGTTCATCAATTGTGTTGTGAAGTTAATTCGCCTTAAAAACGTAAGTTAGATAATTCGTTAATTTAGCTTTTTATCAACATTTGATATATGGCTCCTAAAATGTAATGTATTTAACTGAGTTGTTAGGGCTGAACAAAACTAATTCTCCCTTGTGAACCGTTTATTGTACCCACTACACATACACAACAGTACTCCCCCTCGCAATTATTCAAACCCCAACCAACTAAACTAACAACTTAACTCATATAACAAATTAGACAAACATATTCGAACTAACAATGTAATACATAATATACATTATAAGTTTAACTTTTGAACTTTTGAACAGGTCTAACAATTGCCTTTGGCCTTTGCGTGACATTAATTGGCATTTCCGAATCTATCGGAACATCCATACTAGGGGCAACGCTCACAGTGCGTTTTAATCTAATGTCTTCGTATCTCATGTTGTGGTGGTTGGACGTCGCCCCGTTGTTGTTTGTTTTTGTCACAGGCTGCATCTTGACCCGCCGGTGAATAATCTGGTCCACATGCCGTTTGATAGTTCTGCCCGTATTGCATATTTTGCATAAATAATACCTTTGTCCTAGAACCTGTTCAATAACGGCTGAAGTCCATATGTACTGGTTGTGTGTATAATCTCTTATCATTACGTTATCGTTTTGTTTGAAGTCTATATTCCTTCCCCCGGAAAAATATTTCTTTTGATTCTCCTGGCTCTTCTTGATGTTTTTATTTGCCGTAACAAGAGTGGTGCTCGATTCCAAGTTGGCCTTGCCTTGTCTTATTAAATCAAACCTAGTCCTAATTTTCCGACCAAACATCATCTCACATGGTGGGACACCAGTAGAACTATGTGGCACTACTCTATAATCAAACAAATACCGACTGACCGCCGTGTATACTGTTACACTCTGACCCCTCGACTTACTTTGAGAAATTGTGGCATCAACAAGTCCTTTTTTAAAAGATTTTACGGCATTTCGCGACTCACCATTTGATGGTGGATTGCCTAGTGGAATAGTAACATGCCGAATACCGTTGCATTGTACAAAATTTTGAAAATCCTTCCTTACTGGTAAATTGCGTACCACAATCTGAGACAATTATCTCCGGCAGTCCAATCTCGCGAAAGTTTCCCTCAATTTTGCGATGGTAAAATCCGTCAGTCAGTCTCAAGTCGTTTCAAAAGTTAAGTCAAATCTCAAGGCAAAAGTCAAATCACAAGTTAAGTCAAATTGAAAGTCAATTCAATAGCCAACACCAAAATCAATTTAAAATTGTGGTCAAAAGTCAAGTACAACGACAAGTTAAAAATCACGTCAAAAGTTTAAGTTGAGCGTCAAGTCACAAATAAAGTTGAAAATTAAGTCAAAAATCCAGTGAAACACCAACTCGAAAGTCACGTCAAAAGTTAAGTTAAAAGTCAAGTTAAACGTCTAATCAGCACTACAGTCAAGGCATCGCAAAGCCAATAATCAAGTAAACACTATCAAATCAAAAGTCAAGTCATAAGTTACGTGAAGAATAAAGTTAAAATTAAAATCTAATTTCAAGTCAAGCTAAATCAAAAATCAATCAAAAGCCAACACCAAAATCAAGACTAAAGTCTAATTAAAAATCAAGTCGAAAGTCACGTCCAACGTTAAACTTGAAAGTCAAGCCAATAAATATAAAAGTCTCAAGTCAAGTCAAAAGTTAAGTTAAAACTAAAATCAAAAGTCAAATTAAACCAGAAACAAAGTCAAAACCCAACAGCAAAATTCAAGCCAAAAGTCAAAACAAAATTGAAGTCAAAAATCAAATCAAACAAGTCAAGGAAAAAGACAATCAAAACTCAAGTTAAAAGTCATATAAAATCAAGCCAAAAGTCGAATAGAAATTCAAATAAAAAGTCAAATTAAATTTCAAGAAGTTAAAAGTCAAGTTGCAAGTCAGTCAAAAGTTAAATCAAAGAGTCAAGTCAAAACCCATGTTCAAAATCGCGTATTACATCAAATCAAATGTCAAGTCAAAAGGGACGTTATGTTAGGTTATGGTGGTTGTCCTAAAAAACATCATAGAATAGCCCTGGTATCAGCGGTGCGTAGTCCCTCTAGTCATTTAGAAGAGGAGCTTTCAGAAAACACTGGGCTTAGTGCTAGGTGTTATCGTGTACGTCAAAATAAAAATATTTTTCTATTGATGGGCTTAGAGCCCAAATTAAAAAAAAACTAAAGTTTAGCAAAATTGGTTTTAATTTTCCACTTGAGCGAAAACGCGTAAACGGTTAAATCATTTGCTTTTTGTTTTATCTGGAAAGGATATTATTCTCGCGCAATCTTATAAAGTTTTTCGGATTAAAGATGAACTTCCGATAATTGTGCAAACATGTGAATTTTTTCCTAAATACTCGAATCCTATTACAATTTTTAGGACAGTTATATTGAAAATGTTAATTTCAGTTCTGGCCTGGGATTTTGTATGCTATTCTCATGAGAATAGTGTACAAAATCCTGCCTCTGATTAGAACCGAGGAACCGAGTTACGAATTAACGAATCCAAATAAAACGTTGATATCTAATGTCCCATTATGGGTTCAAATTGGGCTCCCTCTGCATTATACATCTTTGAAATTATTTCTGCCTCCAGCCAACATGGATGGCATACAGATATAGAATAAATAAATGGAACAAAGCTGTTAGCGACTCTAAATGACAGTGGCATTCATCTTTAGAAAATCAACAAAATTGTGAATCGCGCGTTGTGCGCATAGAAGTAAAATATAAAAAAAATTATAAGAAAAAGAGTCGAACTTCTACGAACAAAAAAAAAGTGAATTTATTGTTTTTTCAACGAATTCTAAAAACATATTAAAACATTTATTAGAACGAGCAACAATCTAAAACATTTATCAGTGAACATTATTTATATACCTAGTTGGCAAAAGAAATGTGAAGAGCCAAATAAATTTGAAGTTCTTTTTCTCTTTATTTTAATTACTGTAAATAAATATTTTGTTAATAAATAACACCGAATATACGGCTTGAAGTACAAGAGGTACTTTCATTTTTAAAAAACAACCACATTAACCTTTACGCCAACATTCTTCAAATTTAAACTCTATTAAAAAAGATTGTACTATTTGTAAATAACAAATAAATATGTCCAGTACGAATTCCTCAAAAGTAACGACTCAACAGAACGGGGCTTCAACAATGCTTGCAACAGCATCAACGAAATATAACTCCAAAAAACACAGTCAAAAAAGTAAAATAGAAGGAACAATCAAAAGTACAGTAATGACAGACACAGATGGAAAAAGAAAAGATTGTGGATCGTGTCAAGCAAACAACGAAATAGACAACATGATTGAATGTGAGGTCTGCAAACAGTGGTATCATTTTAGTTGTGCTAGTGTTAATAAAAGGGCAAGTGAAATGGAAATTGAGAACTGGAGTTGTGTAAATTGTATGTCGTCACAACAGTCGGTTTTTAGCGAACTTGATCAAACCACACATCTAAATGGTGATCGAACAGTGCTGGAACACGCGCAAGTGACAAATACTCATGAGCAGAACGAAGGCTCCTCGTTTGCCGCAAACCCACTCAACACGACTAAGGCAAATAAAAAACAAACATCAACCAAACGTTTTATGATGCAATCACAAACCGCAGCTCATATTATATCGAACGATACACATGAATCTTTTACAAAACTAAAATTGCAAAACAAATCATCCGATGAAACGAAACAACAAAAAGTTTCGATAAAACAAGGGACAAGTGGATTGACACAGATAAATGAGGCAGCATCATCATCATCAAGTTCCACCAACAAATCGTTGCATACAAAGAAGTTAGAACTTATGAAGCTGGAGGAGAAGAACCGTTGGATGGAAGAATATATTGAAAAAAAATATGACATTCTCCAAGAAATAGCATCTTCCAAAGGATCACAAAATGGTGATTTAATGAACAGTATACACTCGACTGTACGATATTCCAAACGGCTAGCTATTGAAAATTGGGCAAAATCGTCGCAGCTCGAGAAAACTATTACCAAGACACAACAAACCAATATATATTGTCGTAGCAATGATTCTGGCAAATCTAAAATAAGAACTCCGGCCTACAACGAGAAAAAATCATGCGACCAACAGAAATATCGTTCATCGGTGACCATGCAAAAACCGTCCATAGTATCAACCAGACAACTAGCAGCACGACAAGCACTTCCTCGCGAACTTCCAATGTTTACGGGAGATCCAGCGGAATGGGCGATGTTTTATAATAATTTTATAATGTCGAACGAACAGTGTAATTTCTCAAATGGAGAAAATATTATACGACTACAACGCTGTTTAAGAGGTAAAGCATTGGATTCTGTACGAAGTTTGCTGTTGATGACAACGGAAGTGGATGATATCATAAGTACCTTACGAATGAGATTTGGTCGTCCAGAGTATATAATTTTAACGTTAGTGAACAAAGTAAAAGCTGAGCCCATAATTAAATCAGATAATTTACATCAATTAATAAACTTTGCGCTATCGGTACGAAATTTGGTAGCTACAATACGAGCTTCTGGACTCGAAGAGCATCTAAGTAACCCAACTCTTCTGTATGAACTCATAGAAAAGTTGCCAACAACAACTAAATTGGAATGGGGCAAATATAAGTTATTAACCGGCAATGCTTCATTAAGCGCATTTAGCGGGTGGCTATACAATCTCGCAGAGGCAGCCAGTGAAGTGGTACCATTAAATGATGCAAAGCTAGATAACAGAAGTGAGCAAAAAATAGATAAGAAACGAAGAGATTATCCAAGTTATACTCATGAATTGGCGAACGAATTCGAAGACGGCCATCAAGTAAATCAGGGAGATTCGGCTCATATAAACGTAACCAACGAAATAAAATCTAAACATCCAGAGAAAACGTTCATGATAGAAAAACCATGTCCTGTATGTAGCGGCTCTAAACACAAGGTTGATAAGTGCACTAAATTCCTCACTAGTAGTCGACAGCAAAGATGGACACTAGTTAAAGATAAAGCTTTATGCAAACTCTGTTTAACAGATTTACACAGTTTTATCCGATGCCGATCGAATGTAAAGTGCAGCGTTGACGGTTGCCAACGACGACATCACTACTTGTTGCACAATCCAAACTCAAGCAACATAAAAAAGGCACCATCGAATAAGCCAATAGAACACACAACAAAACCTGGCGAAAGTAGTGCAAATTTAGGTGTACACCGGCACTCAACACCAGAGGTACTGTTTCGTATTATACCAGTAACATTATATAACAAAGATATTGAGATCAATACATACGCGTTTTTGGATGACGGTTCATCACTAACATTAATGGATAACAGCATAGCTGATGCACTAAAGCTGAAAGGTGAAGAGGAAATGCTATGTCTAAAATGGACTGGCAACTCATCTCGACTGGAGAAGGATTCTCAGAAATTTAATTTAGAAATTGCAGCTCTAACATCAAATCGAAAATACAATTTATACGGAGTGCGCACTGTACAGAGCTTGGGACTTCCAAAACAGAGTCTAGATATGGAAATTATTACAAAAATGTATCCACATATGAAAAACATTCCTCTTAAATCATACAATGGAGCAGAGCCCAAAATTCTGATTGGCTTAGACAATTGGCATATGGCAGTGCCGTTGGATATTCGAGAAGGGTCTTTCAACGAACCAATCGCATGTAAAACACGGCTTGGATGGGTTCTAGGAGGTCCATCACTGTCACACGGCACCCAAACTGTAAACAATCATAATTTCCACCTGTGCGATTGTAAGGAAAGTAATAATGTTGAACTGACACAACTAGTCAAATCGTTCTATACAATCGAGTCGTATGGTGTGAATCGGCCGATTAAATTGTTGGAATCAAAGGAAGACGAGAGAGCCCGAATACTACTCGAGAAAACTACTATTCGTAAAGGAGATCATTTCGAAACGGGATTACTATGGAAATACGACAATATTGAATTTCCAGACTCTTATCCGATGGCTTTGAAAAGACTTAAATGTTTAGAGGCGAAAATAAATCCAAACGTGAAGCAAAATATGAAAAAACAGATGCTGGAATATGTGGCAAAGGGCTACGCACGCAAACTAGTAGGAGTAGAAAAAAAGAAAAATGCTAGAACGTGGTATCTTCCCATCTTCGTAGTACATAATCCCAACAAACCACATAAATTTCGTATGGTTTGGGATGCGGCAGCCAAGGTGAAAGGGGTTTCACTCAATACCATGCTGCTTAAAGGTCCAGACCAGTTATCATCACTACTAGGAATTTTGTATCGAGCCAGAGAACGGCGTGTCGCAATATGTGGGGATATTCGAGAGATGTTCCATCAAATTCGAATTAACCGGCAGGATCAAGATTCACAGCGTTTCCTTTGGAGAGATTATGATGACGATGAGGAACCAGAAACATATATTATGCAAGTAATGACCTTTGGATCGTCTTGTTCACCGTCATCAGCACAATACGTAAAAAATATAAATGCTATTGAGCATGCGCAACAATATTCAGCGGCGGCGAATGCAATACTAAAAAACCACTACGTAGACGATTGGTTTCAAAGTTTCGAAGAAGAAGATGAAGCGATTAAAGTGTCGAGAGAAGTTAAGTACGTACATTCAAAGGCTGGATTTGAAATCAGAAATTGGATATCAAATTCTACAAAAGTTTTGACAGCTTTGGATGAGCCAGGAAAAGTGAATCGAAAAGATTTTCCATTGGGACTCGATCAGGAAAAAGTATTAGGAATGTGGTGGGACATCACCCAAGATTGTTTTCGTTATGCAATTAACCATCATCGAATCAGTCAAGAAATATTATCGGGAGCAAAGCCCACTAAACGTTTGGTGCTACGTATAACCATGTCCATATTCGATCCTATGGGCCTAATAGCAAATTTCTTGGCTTACGCTAAGATATTAATGCAGGAAATATGGCGATCAAAAATAGATTGGGATGAAGAGATTCTCGACAAGGAATATGATAAGTGGCTGATGTGGATAAAATTGCTGCCGGAAATAGAAAAAGTGGAAATCCCACGATGCTATACCAGCGTTTTGCCTTCATCAGTTATAGAATCTGTTCAACTACATATTTTCGCAGATTCTAGTGAAAAGGGATATGCAGCGGTAGCTTATTTTCGAACGAAAACAGCAACGGGCGTGCAATGCTGCTTGGTGAGCGCGAAAACAAAGGTATCTCCGCTTAAAGCACTCTCAATTCCACGATTAGAGCTTCAAGCTGCAGTACTTGCTGTTCGTTTGAAGAATACAATAATTGCGGAGCATACAATCAAAATTGACAAATGCGTGTTTTGGGTTGATTCAACTACAGTTATTGGGTGGATTCGAGCGGATCATAGAAAATATAAAACATACGTTGCACTGCGTATCGCAGAGATATTGGATTCATCAGAACCAGATGAGTGGCGATGGGTTCCAACAAAGGATAATGTAGCAGACGAAGCAACGAAATGGAAAGGTTCAAGCACGATAACTTCAAAAAGTCGATGGTTCACAGGACCACAGTTTTTACTTCAATCTGAAGAGAATTGGCCACAGACACTTATATCGAACTTTATTGAACCAACCGAAGAATGCCGATATATACTGACACACCAAATTGGAACTCCTAAGTTCATTACAATACCAGATGTCAATAGATTTAGTCGATGGGAAAGACTAAGACGGGCTCACGGATATGTATTGCGATACATCAACAACATCAGGGCAAAACTCAAGGGACTTGATCGATCAACGGGACCATTAAACTTCGACGAATTGTTGGAGGCTGAAACGAACCTAATTCGATTAGCGCAATGGGAAAGGTACGAGGAAGAAATAAATAATATTTCACAAGGTCAAAACGTTTCTCGAAAGAGCTCACTGTATCAGTTGTCGCCGTACCTTGATGAGAAAGGCGTGCTAAGGATCCGTGGGAGAATCGACGAAATTGAGGGTGTTGCGATCGATGTTAAAAGACCAGCAATTCTTCCGAATGGACACAATATTACAATACTAATTGTGCTAAATGTTCATATTAAGTACCTACATATGAATAATGAAACAGTAGTGAATGAAATCCGTCAAAGGTACTATATTACTAGACTTCGGCCGCTGGTCAAGCAGATTAGCCGAATATATTGCCAGCAGTGTAAGAATAAACAAGCAAAACCCATAGTTCCGGAAATGTGCCAGCTGCCACCAGCCAGATTAGCAGCGAATACTAGGCCGTTTACTTTTACGGGTGTGGACTACTTCGGGCCACTGGAAACAATGAATGGGCGTAAAACAGAAAAACGATGGGGTGTTCTATTTACATGCCTTACGGTACGAGCAATTCATTTAGAAATGGCGTATTCATTGAGTACGGACTCGAGCATAATGTGTCTAAGAAAATTTATAGCCAGAAGAGGACAACCTTTGGAAATATATTCCGATAATGGAACTAACTTCGTCGGCCTCAAAAATGAACTAGAAAAGG
Source organism: Nephrotoma flavescens (assembly GCA_932526605.1). NCBI lineage: Eukaryota > Metazoa > Arthropoda > Insecta > Diptera > Tipulidae > Nephrotoma > Nephrotoma flavescens. The sequence goes on along the minus strand of OW052222.1, from coordinate 58,330,560 downwards.
AAGCCGAAATACTAAACACTGAGCGATTAGTTGTAGAATATCCCACAATAAAATGGAAATTTATAACACCTGCTGCACCGCATATGGGTGGAAGCTGGGAGCGGATGATCCGCTCTGTAAAAAACTGTTTATACCAAGCTTTACCATGCAGAAAACCGTCAGATGAGCTCTTATGTACAATTCTAACCGAGATAGAAAACATTATAAATGCTCGACCATTAACATACATTCCTTTGGACAGCGAATGCGATGAGGCGCTTACACCTAACCATTTTCTAATCGGGTCATCAAATGGACTTCCTTCTCCTGGACAATTTCATGATCGCGATGTTTTGCTTAGAAAGTCATGGCGAATATCACAGATGGTTGCTGATAAATTCTGGAAACGTTGGGTGAACGAATATCTGCCAACACTTACCAAACGAACAAAATGGCACGAGCCCTGTTATCCAATCAAAATGGGGGATCTTGTGGTGATAGTGGATGCAGATCGTCGAAATAGTTGGAGGCGAGGAATTATCATAGATGCAATTATGGGACCAGGTCAACAAGTGCGTAGTGTTGTAGTGAGAACCTCAAAGGGAGTATACACAAGACCAGTAGCAAAAGTTGCGGTACTCGACGTAAGTTCGAATAATTTACCAGCATCACGAATGCCGTCATCAAACGAAGATTCGTCTAATTTGTCGCCAATAAGGGATCGTAATCGGAGACCTTTACTAAGTGGGGAGAAATGTTAGCGACTCTAAATGACAGTGGCATTCATCTTTAGAAAATCAACAAAATTGTGAATCGCGCGTTGTGCGCATAGAAGTAAAATATAAAAAAAATTATAAGAAAAGGAGTCGAACTTCTACGAACAAAAAAAAAGTGAATTTATTGTTTTTTCAACGAATTCTAAAAACATATTAAAACATTTATTAGAACGAGCAACAATCTAAAACATTTATCAGTGAACATTATTTATATACCTAGTTGGCAAAAGAAATGTGAAGAGCCAAATAAATTTGAAGTTCTTTTTCTCTTTATTTTAATTACTGTAAATAAATATTTTGTTAATAAATAACACCGAATATACGGCTTGAAGTACAAGAGGTACTTTCATTTTTAAAAAACAACCACATTAACCTTTACGCCAACAAAAGCCGTTTCTTAACCGATTGGAAAAAATTGACGAAATTTTTTAAATCTAAATAGGACTAAAGGACTAAACTGCGCGAGGTGAATTTAAATATACATTAATTTGTTTATGTAATTCTTTATAAAAAATATTACAAATTATGGATTTTTTCATAGAAAAATTGTAAACTTAAGAAATTGTAGCGAAATTATGTCCCACACCAAGTGCCCGAAAAAATTCATCCCCATTCGCGTGTGCACTCATCTTATTAACCAATATTAAAGATTAATAAAACAAAAGTCTAAAATTCTCAAAATTAGTTGTATGTATCATTTGGAACTTGACACGCCACGCTTGGTGTGTCTAGTCCTTTATTCAAAGGAGTATCCTCGTTAAGTCACTTATTTATTGTCACTCCACAGAAATATTTGGCATATTTTTGCCGTAAATCTAGTAGCATACGAAGAATATGTCAAAAATATATTTTTTCCATACGAAACAAATCGTTTGACATTTTTACAGCAAATATAAATTTTATTAAAATATGAGCAAGCTCCATTCTTCAGTTCAATATTTCAGATTTTCTTCACTAATTGATGTCATAATCTCAATTCTGGGAGCATGAGTTTCACTCAACATGGTAAAATTTCAGAACTTTATCTAAAAATCATGTTAGAATTGCTAATCGAATTTGGCTAATGTAGTAGATTAAGATAGTTGAACGCCAAGCAAACAAATAGCCAAGTCTTAAGCAAAGGCAAAAGTCATATCAAACCAAAAATCAAGTTAAAAGCCAACAGCAAAGTCAGATCAAAATTCAAGTCGAAATTTAAGACAAAGGTCAAATCAAGTCAAAGTAAAGTACATCATCAAGTTAAAATTAAAGGCACTTGGCGAAACACACTTATACTTAATAAACACATTTTTATTAATCACTTGTTTTTTGTTTCGCAGAATATTTTAAATATTTTTCAAAAAGTTTAAAAAAAGTAGTAGATACTCCTGATGATGACCTAACAAGTCGAAATCGATCGAGTGATTTTTTAAACTTTTTGAAAAATATTCAAAATATTCTGCGAAACAAAAAACAAGTGATTAATAAAAATGTGTTTATTAAGTATAAAATGTAGAATAGCCTTGGTGTCCGCACTACGTAGTCCCTTTGGTCATTTAGAATGGGAGCTTACAGAAAAGACGGGGGCTGTGTACGTCAAAATAAAAATATTTTTCTAGTGGCGAGTTTAGAATCTAATTACAGACGATTCGTGCGTAAATTTACTCCACATACAAGAAAAAAATACAAACGATTTTTACAACAACAATTCTTTATACTTTGTTTTGAATTGAATGTTTATACCGCCTTTTCCATTCAAAGTGTCAAAGTTTTCATAACACATAAGCGGCTAATTCATTTTAAAATTAAATAAGTTTACCGTACCATATTCATGATGAGCTTTTAATAAAAATATTAAATTAATGAAAAATAAATTTTTCTTTGAAATTTTTGACATTTGTTTTGAAGTAATCAAAAAAAACACAACAGAGAGAAAAATCGTTTACAATTTTTTGATGAGTTCGGCAAACGTTTTTAGATTTTTTTGCGTTCGTTCACGTGTAAAATTATAACATTAAAAGCAAAAATCGTTTCTAGAAACGGCTAAATAGAAAATTGATTATTTTTCAATTAAGATTATTAAATAATTGCAAATTTATTATTTTAGCTACTCATTTGAGATATTTTACATATTATCTCATTTTACATATTTCTCAGAGTCAAAAATATGCTCTAATTAATTCGTAAATTCCAAATCTGTTTTTAGAAGTCGTCCGTAAGAATATGTATGTGGCATCGCTTTTACTTGCCGATGATTTAGAAGGGGCAAAATGTTTAGGATAAGCATCCAATTTCGAAATGCCTATTCAAATGAGACAACTATTGGTGTTAATTCATTGCGAGCCTAGCCAGCCACGATTGTTGTACAGACTTAATTTGGTCTTGGTGAAGATTTCTTGCACGAACGTAATACATCCAAATGTTGAGCTAAATAATTCTGTTATATATTAGAATTTTTTTTAAATCCACATGACTCTCCTCTTTCAAAATGTCTAGCAAAGGCCTAAATAGGGCGTAGGTATGATAAATAGAAGTCAAATAATACAAAATGAAATGAATTTCATTTCACTAAATGAAAGAAAAAAAATATGAAACTAATTTCCAAATTCTTCAAATTATTATTTCATCTTTAGATGCAAATTACGCTGGAAACCATTTTTTTTTACATGGCCCTGGAGGAACTGGGGACTGGAATAAAATTCAAATACCTTTCTTTATACCCATATTTCAGAATTTCATCAGACATTGATGTTATAATCGAAATTCTACTCTGAACTGTAAATTGGAACATTCTTGTTTGAGAAATAGAACTTTAGCCCTTTCCCAAAAACCGACTTATTACAGACTTATTGACTTAGTTGGCGCCATCTTGAATAAGTCGGTCAAGTTGTTCCAAGCCGCCTCGGTGGCAAAGTGGTCAGCATGCTTGCTCCAGCGACCGGAGGTCCCGGGTTCTATTCCCAGTGGTGGTAAGGAAACAATTTCACGGCTGTACATCACATAAATAAAGGTCGGTGCATAAAGTCACAAATAAGTCGGTACAAATGAATTTTTTTTTTTTTTTTTTTTTTTTTTAAGTTCATTACCAATTTTTATTTACAAGAATTATACAATAATAAAAATAATTCAAATTGAAACGACTTGAACGACTTATTCAAGATGGCGTCAATTAAGTCAATAAGTCGGTATTTGGAAAAAGCCCTAAGTCGGTGTCCACAAATAGGTCGATGTTTGGAAAACAGCCTATGTAGGTTACTTGGAACCAAGTTCAATAATTTCAAAAAATTGAAATTTGAAAACAAACATACACACTCTTTCAAAATTGATATCTTAAAATACGGGATTTTCAAATCCGGGATTTTGAATTTTGTGATGTAGATAAAACTCTGATTTATTTCTGGACACACACTTATTCAAATCACTACACCTCGTGTATTTGAATAAGCAACCCAGTATGCAAATTTTCCAGTTTGTGGAAAATATTGTGTTAATTTCATACTAAATTAAGTTCCAATATGCAATGCCAACGGAATTCCGTTTAGATTCGCATTCAAAAACCACACTCTTTCTATGGAAAGAACCATGTTATGTACACGAAAATCCTTACTACTCGGATTATAAAAATGTCAAAAAAAAATCCGGTGTCGGTGTGAATCCCGACTAGAAAGAGAAAAACCAAAGAAAGTGGGAATAAGGTGGAAATTCGTCGGAAACTCGGGTATATTCCATATACACTTTGGTACAAATTTAACACATTTTATCGCATGCAAACAGATTTTACATGGGATTAATAATAATTTTCTATTGAAATTAAAAAAAAAATTTGTTGTAATTTTTATATTTTTATTCAGATATTCAATACATATTTCCTTTTTTATTTAAATTTTACAAATCCGCCGAACATGTTCACGCGCCATCCAAGCCACATGTTAGATTTTCACACATAATCTTAAAAAAGTAAAAAAAACATTTTAGGTAAAAAAAACTTCGTAGATATGTAAATGGTGGCACCATTGCAAAACTCATTCTTATTACCTACCTCTTTAGCCCAATCCGATTTCAACCATTTTATAATTAAACTAAATAAAATTAACGTTACTGTAATAATTAAAATAAAACAACATGAGAAATTTAAACAAAAAAAAACACATGCATGCACAATCGTGTGCATATTCATCCGTCAACTTGTCACATGAAACTGAGAAGAGAAGAGAAAATAAAAGATTCAATATACTGAACAAACAAACCTTATAAAAAATAAATAATATTACCGCGAAACAGAAAGAGAAAGACAATTACTTTTCTCAAAAATCGATATATTTGTATCTTAAATAATATTTAAATAAAATTAAAAAATTAAATTTAATTAAAACAATATTTTCCACACACTGGATAAACTGCATACTGGGGTACTACAAAATATCAAAGACACAAAAATGTCGATTTTGGAGAAAAATATTTGTCTTTCTCTTTCTGTTTCGCGGAATATTATTATTTATTTGTTTATAAGTTTTGTTTGTTCAGTAGTGTATATTGAATCTTTTATTTTCTCTTCTCTTCTCAGTTTCATGCCACAAGTCGACGGGTGAATATGCACACGATTATGCATTCGTGTGTTTTTGTTTATTTTAATTTCTCGTGTTGTTTTATTTTAATTATTACGGTAACATTAATTTTATTTAGTTTAATTATAAAATGGTTGCGATCGGATTGAGCTAAAGATGTAATAAAAAACAGTTTTGCAATGGCGTCGCCATTTACATATCGACGCAGTTTTTTTACGTAAAATGTTTTTATTTTACATTTTTAAGATGTTGTATGAAAATCTAACAGGTGGATGGCGCGTTAACGTTAATACCCTACATAGGCGGATTTTTAAAATTTAAATAAAGAAATATGTATTGAATATCTGAATAAAAATATAAAAATTACAACAAATTGGAAAAGTGCTATATAGAAACCTGTTCTATTTGCATGCGATAAAGTGTGTTAAATTAGTGCGGAAGTGTATATGAAATACATCCGAGTTTCCGACTAAAACCCATCTTATTTCCACTTTGTTTTTTCTCTTTTTAGTAAGGATTCACACCGACATCGAAATTTTTGTGACACACTTTCTTTGGAGAGTACTACGGATTTCCGTACCAAGAACGTGTTGTTTTTGATCGCGAATGTAAGCGGAATTCCGTCGGCATTGCATATAGGGAAGCTTTTATATTTAAATCTGGCAACAGCGCAGAGAATAAAATTTTCTTATATTATATCAAAAAATCTGTTCTGCTTTTAATATTATTACGACACAAATAAGTCAGTGAAATAAATTGGACCGGTTTCGCATGACATACTAAAAATGGCGCCAAATAAGTAAATAAATTTGAAATTTGAAAGTTTAAACTAAATTTAGATTTTGATTACCTGAATTTTCGTTTTCAGAATTTTGAAACAAAGGATTTCGTCTTACTATTTGGAAAACATTCACTTCAATTAAATTGATGGACCAGAAATACCAACTACTGAATGCCGTCAGTGAATTGAAAGTAAAAGTAAATTGTCAAGTAAAACACCACGTGGTACATAAATTGACATGCACTAATTAGATACACACAAACCGCATATGTATTTCCCCGTAACGACTACATTAAAATTTCCATAATGATAAACTCTATCTCGTTTACCGCGGAATATTTTTACTATATTCATTTCTTATAAGTATATACCATAATAAATACGTCAATTTACACGCTCGATAAATAAAAAACCTTGGTCTTGAAATTAACTTATTCATCATAAAACAACAATAAATAACGACAACAAAAACAAATAAAACGTTATATGTCGTTATAATAATAGTGTGCGTTAGTTCTTAAGATGGAAAGTGCGCATATTATTGTTCCTGCGTACGGGTAGTTGTTTTACAAGTGGTTGCAATTATATAACACACTTACATTTTACAAAAATTACTGTGTTGTCGAAATGTCAATCATTTTCGAAAAACTTATAAAACACACGAATAAGCAAAGAGGCCTCAACAACCAGTTTCTGAACCATTTAAACGGTAAATCTGATAAAATCTACATATCTGCGACACATAAAACATGCTGGCTGTCAATTATTACGTAGTAAACGTCAGCACGTGATCATGACATTTCCGAATGGAAAGGTTTATGATAATTCCGCGATACGTGCGACGCATTCCACGGTTATACTTTAATGATGAACTTGAAATTTGTAAACATAAATACTTTTTCGGTTAGAATGCCGTGCGCGGAGTAAATACATAATTTGAATATATAAACCACGAAAATGAGTTTAATGAACTTATATTGTGTTGGTATGTAAGACGCGACGGATTAAAATGTTAATTTTGCACTTGGTGCGCGCGCAATCTGTGCTTTTATGTGGAACATTAAAATAAAATGTTAAAGTACAGTATTATTGGGATCAAGGTAATTGAAATGTGATTAGTGTACTCGTATGTTTTCAAGGGTAGAAGAATATAATGTATGTGTAATTTCTGAGCCATCTGTTATTTATCGTACTCGTTAGATAGCGCGCAATTATTATAATAGAAGTAATGATCTGTTACATTATACAGTGACGTGACATACGCTGTTTAATTGAGCTGCAAACATTTTTACATTTATAGCTAGTAATCCATATCGTGCCAATTTTAAACGTAAAATAAGAATTAATAACGTGGTTGACATTGAACAAATCCAGGAGTATACAATACAGGTTATGAATATCAAAGCCTAACCTTGGATAAGTTCATCTGTAAGATGCAAGCTAATCCAACAAATTTTTACTTATCACAAATAAAATTTATAGCAATGAATCTTAATTTTTTTAGTGACTGGAACAAACGTGATAGGTCCGTAATTACCTATATTTAGAAATAATACAATATAATACAACAATTAAGATTAAGGGATGCGCAATGAAGTTTCCACAAGTCGATAGATAAATATGCAAGCTCCAAATTTTCTGTAGTGAAAAATATTGACATTTGAGTAATAGTTAGTTTTGTATGTGCTTTTCTAATAAAGATCCGTATATTGCGCATCTGTTCCAAAACCCAAATGGAAATTTATGGTCGCCAAAATTTCACGCGATGGACCGCGTGAAACAACCCCATAGATTTTAAGCAACAATGGCGCCGCTGCTTAGCTAGTGGTTTTGTTAAAACATCGTTAACCATTTCCTTTGTCGAAATAAATACTGTTTTAAGACGGCGGCTCACAACCATTTCCTTTATGATATGATATTGTACGTCAATGTGTTTCGCCACAACTCTTCCTGTCTTACTGCTACTATTGACATGTACTCGGCTTCGGTTCTTGATAAAGCCATCGTATTTTGTCGTTTCCAGTTCCACGAAATTAGACCGTCGTGATCGTCGTCACAATATCCATAATCGTTGGGCCTTGTGACTTGCACGCCATACAGTATACTGTTAATTGCCTCCTGATACGGAATATTTTTAATTTTTATTCCATCATTCTCGCTCTTTGGACTCATCTTGTTCGACAGGATTTGCGTAACATTCAGTGTCGTAGGCACGGGATTACAATCTGTGATGTTAAACTTTCGTAAGACATCATGTATGTACTTCCCTTGAGACAATGCTACCTTTACTTCGAAAAAATTTCTGTTAAACCGGAATTCAACGGTGCCTAAATTATTTTCGGGTTAAAAAATTTTTCCGGCTTTGAGAACTTTGGAAAATTTTTGTGCATAGAGCTGTCAATATTTATTTCGAGTATTTATGTACATATACTCCGCTTCACTTCATTACGACCACCTATCATATTGATTTCAAATGTCAATAACTTCCATTCGGATTCCATATTCCACAAATTCTTGTGAAACGAGAATATTACTTTATACGTGCATTTGAGGATACATTGTTGCTTATTGAAATAACACACCTGCTTCAAATACATGCTTATCAGCGGCAAAAATTAAGGAAAATACGGAGTCAAAGCCACTTTATCAACGGCTTGGCGTGTGATTAACAATACTAAACAAAATTGGGTCTGCGTCGGACGCGGACCAGACGGTGGAAGTGAAACTTCTTTGGCCATTCGCTCACACACACGCACACAGACAGACAGACAGACAGGATACATAAATGAAATATAACACACTTTTCCTTGTTATTCAATATATTTCTCTTCAATATATTATAACTCATAATTTTATGTTTTTTATTTTTTTAAGTGACTTCAGTATTATATTATTTTATTTACGTAAAATCTAAAATCCACTCGTAGGACTTCTTAGATTACATAGCTTTTGCGAAGAAATCAATAATCTTTCTGGAATCGCCAGAATTAATAGGAATATTAAAGGGTGTTTTGCCACCTCTGTTGTGGTTGATGAATTTGCTATTGAACTGCAGCTCTGGCTTTACCACTCAGTGCTATGCTGATGTTCGCTTTGGTTGCCGAGTAAATATCTTAATGTACTTTCTGACTTATTGTCAGATGCAGGCTTGTACGTTAATGCATCTAAAACTAGTATGTTAGTCCTTACTAGACGTAAAATTTTGGCATAATGTCTGCTCCTTCTCTTTTTGCAGGAACCATCGCCAGATTCGACATCGTGATGATTTGATATGATTTTATATGATTTGTAAGATTTGATATGATTGGGTATGATTTTTGATATGATTTGATATAATTTGATATAATTTGATATGATTTGATCCGATTTGATATGATTTAATATGATTTGATATGATATTTGAATTGATTCGATATGATTTGATAAGACTTGATATGATTTTATATGACTTGATATTATTTAATATGATTGATATGAATTGATATAATTTGATATGATTTGATATGATTTTATATGACTTGATATGATTTATGATATGATTTGATATGTTTTGATCCGATTTGATATGATTTTATATGGTTTAATATGATTTGATACGATATTTGTTATGATTTGATATGATTCGATATGATTTGACATGATTTGATATGATTTGATATAATTTGGTATGATTTGATATGATTTGATATGATTTTTGATATGATTTGATATGATTTTTGATATGATTTGATATGATTTGATATAATTTGTTGATATGAACGAATGATCATTCGAGTGACCCTTCTGCAAATACTTTCCACACGTCAACTTATCATGAGATCACCCAAGTTAAACTCAAAAGTAATAAATTGTTTTCAAGACCACCGCACGACACTACGTATAAGCAATCAATTTTCACTCTGCATCTCATTTTTCCCAACCGTCCTATTTACCCACAATAACAAGAACATAACGTACAATTTTACTACTTATAACCGATCATCATTTCATAACAAATTATGTAAAATTTCATTAATATTTAGGATTTAGGTTTTCTCATATTAATTTAATGTTTTCTTGCAAGACCGTTGATCATATCCGTGTACATAAAAAAATATGTCGGTATTAAGTTGGATGCGTTGGTTTTATGGCACTTTATACATAATTTAAGCTGATTCTCAGTTACACCACCTAATCCTAATATTTTCATCTCAGTTAATTCTCCTTCTTCCTCTTCCTGGTCGTCTTTATCGCGTATATGTGTTTTCCAAAGAACGCCGTTCGTGTGTGTATAAAATAAAATTAAATAACAAATTCAAATATAAATAAAACAGGTCTACTGCTATCCCGCAACGAAAGTGTCTAATGCACAAAAACGTATAATCGTCGATTTTTTCAATGTGTATACAACGGGTACATAGAAGTTTCACTTCAAAAATCGAACGAATCCATTAGAAGCAGACGTCAATGGAATTTAATTATTATCGATCGAAGATTTACATGTTCTAAATAACATCATACTCTTTACATACATATTGCATAGGAAATTCCTTCTGAATTAAACCATAACGTACTAGGCGGATCGCGAGACAAGTCATCTTTGAACCATAACGATCGCACACGTTACACAAGTAATCGAAATAATTATCAGTAAACCGCTTTTTAAATTCCAATTTATTTTCGACAAGCAGCCTGCTGCCTGACGCTCTGCTGCTGTCGAAGCGGGAACAGAACTACTTGTACGAAATAGCTGCTGCTCACGTTTTCGCTCTCGATAAGCAGCATGACATTCTGCTGGTGTAAGAGAGGGCATCGAATAATCAACTTATGATGTGTGCCTCAGGTCGAATTTTTCGGCTAAGTTAGAAACTAAACTTTTTGAGGTGACCTTACGTTATTCGCCGCCAGATTACAAATGAAAAGTCTCCTCGCGAGGTAGCTTTTCAATTTAGTTGTCAAATGTCATTATTTGGTATTTAATGCAAATGTGTTATTGCGTACACATTTTTACGTGACACTTTTTTTTTATTTTTCAACATTTCGTAGTTTATAATAACATTTGCAAATAATGCAACTTCCTTATCATCTTCCGTTATTTTACTTTAATTTAATTTTTCTTTTATTCACGAAAAATCGACAATTTAGTATTTCGAATAGTCAGGCACAGCTCGTTTTATGATGTTACTACCACCTATGAATGTTTATTGTAAACTACTGAGCAATTTAGTTTAGTTCATAATGTAGTCGAAAAAATCGACCTGAGGCACATAGCAACATATTAAATTTATTTAATACGTGTTATGTCATAGGCACATCACTGTTAGTTTCGTAATTATGACTAACTCGAAATCATGATTTCGTACTAAAATGTGTCATGTTTAACCATAGTTTCAAACTAAATTTGGGCTTAGTTTCGAAATGAGGAATTTTTTCTCATTTCAATGCATTTTAGTGCTCACAACGCCGAATGCATCAAAAATAGAGATTCCTGACACTAATAGTTTACCAACAAAGATCTAGTTTTCTTTGAGTTTTCTGTTTGTTATGGATATATAGTTGGCGGGAACAAATTTTTTTCTGTTCTGACAATTTAAAAGTCATTTAAATGTCAATCATGCCATTTTTGTCAGTGCCTACTCCATCACTATATAAAACCAAATGAGAAGATAAAGGAAATTGTGGTGTGTCTTGTGTTCTCATTTAGGAAATCATGATACCGAAATTATGGTTATGAAACTAGTAATGTGTCTGGAGTATAATACGTATATGAAATCGACACAAAAATTATTAACAGAAAAATGCCTAATTCTATACGAGGTTTCTGTGTATGTGTAACAAAATTTACAAAAAAAAATATTAATTGAAATCGCATATAACCGTGCTACACGTAGTCTCATAAGACCGGCTTCACCTTCCCTTCTTTCCCCTTTTACCTACAAAATCCATTTTAACTGCGACATTAAATTGTTCGGTGAATCCGAAATGAAAAAATAGAAATGGAAATAAAAAAATTTAAGGCCATTTTGGAGATGTCGATTTTTGTTTAAATATTATTTTCGAGAGAACAAAATAAAACAATACAAAAAATTTGGTGTTTTAATATAAAATAAGGGTTTAAATTAACAATAAAAATCTATTGCGACGTAGTTTGAAACCAGAAACTAAATTCTCGTGTAGTTTGGGTGATCCATGTAAGTATATACATAACTCCAATTTTTGTTTTTATTTTGTTTTATTCTGCTCTCTCGAAAATAAAATTTAAACTAAAATGTATAAGTCAGCTGTTCCCAAACTAATTTTGCAACGGAACCCTTTTCCGATTCTTCAAATTTCATGGAACCCTATTCATGGAAAATCTTGTTTCGCATAAATGTGTTGTTTAAGAACGGCAAGATAACTCTAATAGCCTTTTTGGCAAAATTTTTATATTCATCAAATATATTACAGCAGAAAGTTGCTAACGGCACTTCTTCGAAGTTAGCGAGTATCCGAACTAATTTCAATTAAATTCTCGTATTCTACTGCTAGTAGTCCCGTTGGCTTTTCATTGCTTTTGAAAGGATTTTGTACCTAATAATTATCGTTTATTGTTTGTATGTAGGTATGAAATGTAGTGTGTATGTATGAAATGAAACCTTATGGCACGGATTTTATCTGGTACTAGCTCGTGGAACCCCTAAAAATTGCCACGGAACCCCGGGGTTAAGCGGAACTCACTTTGGAAAACGCTGGCATAAGTCAAAAATGGCCTTGCAATATTTTTTATTTCATTCATGTGTGTGTTAATGTGGTTGCACTGAAAATTTATTTAAGTCGTAATTAAAACCTGTATCATTGGTAAACGGGGAAGGAAACGAAGAAGAATACTGTTTCTGTGATACCCCGTGTGGCATCAGCTAATAGCAACAACGACAAACGAAACGACGCAGTAAAATTAGAATACAGCCAAATCAAAGCCTGCTCACATAACAAGTGTCGATGACCAAAATAAACAAAACAAAAGCAAAGAGCGAGAATGTGGGAGAATAATTCGGTTTATTGTGATAACATAACGTTTTTCGTGACTCTTTCATACAGTAAACGTCAAAAAAAAGTAACTTGCAGTAATTATTTATTAGGTGTTTCGTCAGTTTCGTCCTTTAAAAATCAACATAAAACGCAACAATAAAAATTCAATAAAAAATATCAAAAAAATACTTCATTTTTAGGACTCAACACAAAGTGTACAAGTTTAACATTAATTAATTAATGAATTAAAAAGACTTCATTAGTACTTTGTTTTGTTTCCCTTTCGATTTACAAACTGCTACCAATCTTCTCGGCATTGACTCAACCAACTTTGCGGTTACTGTGGCTGGAATATTTTGCCATTCCTCCAACAATACAGATTTTAAGGAATCTTTGCTGTATATGTCCCTTTTCCGAATCTGCATATCGAGAAACTCCTACAAATGTTATATCTGGCGATTAGAGAGGGGGTTGTCCTTGTCTAGTTGCTTAGGAGTCCGATAAAGTAACCATTCTTTTACTATTTTAGCAGTATGCTGCGGATCGTTATCGTTTTGGAAGAGCAATGACTGATCTAAACCTAATTTAGTAACGCTAGATGACAAACTTTTCTTCAATAAATATTTTGAAGTAACCTGTTTTGTTCATGGTGATTTCAATAAAGACCAGATTCCATTACCGAGCCCCACCATGCTTTATTGTGGTTATTACATTTTTCTCCAAAAAAAAAACTACCAAAAAACAATCGAAAATTTCAAGTTTGCTTTCGTCACTAAATAACACGTTTTTCCAAAACGAAATATTTTTTCTTCTATATTTTTTAGCGAAGATGAGGCGTCGCTTTTGATTTGTTTTTGAAAGTAATGGTTTTTTACGTAGAACTCTACCATACAGTCATTAGCACGGAGCGATCGCCGAATTGTACTTACGCTTACGGTAACTCCTGTATACTAATTTTTTTCGAAAACCGCGACTTGGGAGTTGGGGGTTTTTTTGTTGTTTCATCAGCACACTAGACAGAAATATAAAATTTAATTATTATTATTTGCATCAATCAATAATAATTGTAATTTTGTGCATCTAGTAGGTTAGTGAAATAGCAGCAAAACTCCAACTCTCAAGTCTCAGTTTTCGAACAAAATTTGTACTTTGATGCCATTTCAATATCTTCCGATATTTTCACTGCGCTTGTAGCCGGGTTTTTCTTCACTTCCCTCACATTACATCTAACTTCTGATCCAGAAAGTTGCTTTGGACTACCGCTACGTGGACAATCTTCTAGTTGCTTGATCTTTTTGTATTTATCTATAATTTTCTTTACCGTATTATGATACCTGCCTTCGAGCTTCCGAGTTTCAAGAGACCTTTGCTTTCCCATTTGTAAAAAAGTTTAATTATACACTTTTAGTATGAAATCTAGCGCAGTTATCTTCACGAATCGCGAATAAACACTACTAAATCATAAAGAGTAGCAAAACAAAATAAAAATCTGTATACTTTTAGGAGTCAATAGACTCCTAAAATATGAAGTATTTTTTATTATTTTTTTATTGAATTTTAATTGTTGTTTTTTATATTGGTTTTTGTTTGTCATTTAATAAAGGATGAAATACCTAATAAATAATTACTATAAGTAGCATTGGAAGTATAATAAATCTGTAATTCAATTACAAATATGAAACATTGAGGTGTACACTTTTCTTTGACGCTTACTGTAGGTTTGGTGCTGTAAAATATTTTCAATGGTAAAAAATTTCAAAAGAATTAGTCTTCACATGACAAAAATCACATGTCATGGAAGCAAGAATGGTACTGACTAGTGAGTTGCATTTTTGGATAAACAAAAATTTAAATTGAATGGTTCTGATGGACATCAGTTTTTTTTTATTATTTTTTATTTTTATTTACATTGCAATATGCTTTGGTGCTCAACGCTCACCCTGCTCTTTCGTGGTTATGCTTTTTACGTCCTTACTTTAGGCCTGCTCAGCAAACTCGAGGACGTAGGACTGATAGAACCGATTCAAGACCATCCGCACATTGCAACCTATATGCCAATTTATACTGGGCATGGAAGTTGGGTCGGCCCATGCGTATTGCACACCGAAGCAATATTCTCGTTTATTCGTTTCACAAATATGGAAGTTATTGACAATAAATATTTACATTAAACTTTCCTTTCCGGAAAAAAATAATATTTGAACTGAAATTACATATAAATTCTTTCCCCAATTCCCTATTCTCGGAAAACTACCAGAATAGTGCCACTGGAGTAGCGAGTTTTGCTCTTGTTTTTTGTACTAGAAATCATATTAGCTTCAGTGTCTCAGGATGTCCGCCATAAAGAGACAAAATTGCAGGTAAATTGAAACGAAAAAGTTTTTATCTGTTGCATCTTTCCGCCTTAAAGGATTTTCGGCGGTATTGGATTTCCGACTTGGCAAGATATTCGTTTATTAAGTTCTAGTATTAAAAACTACTATTGTGGCGCTGAAGGCCGATATGATTATCTGCATTTCGATTTAATCATATGGCATATCGTCTTAAAGGCTTAAGCCAAACCACAACTTTTTTATGATCACTTCCACAAATCTAACGATTTGGCGGTACCAATGTTAAACTGGGCCTAGATTCTCATCAAGTGACAAATGATATTTTGTTGTGACTTTGTACTAAACCAGCTATAAAATGACAATTTAGTTGTGAGTTCTAAAAAACGAGGCTGATGAAATAACTTTTTTCAAAATGTTACTAAAAGTTTTGTGACCGTAGGTAGTACAAAATAAGTGTGAATACAATTTTAAAACCATTTTTGTGTTGAATAATGAAAACTGAATTATTAAATAAAAAATTAATTATAAAAAAATTTATAAAATTTGTATAACGTAATATTTGTGAGTTTGGCGAAATGCGTTAACAGTTGAGTACAATTTAGCAATGCAACTGTAACTACTAGACACTGCTATAAAAGCCATCAGTTATTTTATTAGAAACGGAAAGATTCTGTAACAATATTTTGTTCTACCTAAGAGACCCATAAAACACTTGCATATTTTAACGAGGCCAGAAAGACTAAATAGTTTTCTAATGCATTGTGCAATAAGATCGATACAAAATAAAATTCGATATTTAGTTCTAGAAAATTCCGTTTGGCATAATGCCCATCCCAAATTAATCTTTATCGATGGATGGTTTGCCGATTAAAATCAACAAAATAGTAGCACGCCGAACAACGTTCTCCTACAATTCAGTTGAACCGGTTCTTGAATTATCTTCTGTACTTCCGGTAATTTAAACGGCTGCAAAACATCGTATGATGTGAAACAATAATTTAACGCGCTTTCAGGTTCAACTTGGAAAAACCAATATTTTGATGTGCTAAATCGAACAGCTATTAAAATTTTTATAGTAAAAAAAGCTTTTATGTCGAAAACCACAAACACGTTTCTTGTTTTTATACTTCTCATTCCACATTCACGTGACATACAAAACGAGATCCATATAAATGAATGACGACTGTGCACTTGTATTTCTCAAAACGAATTTTTGTTATCTCGTTTCGACAAACTCGTTTTCTTGATTTTCTTTTTATCTCTTGTTGTTTACCATTAAATTTCTTAACAACTTCTTAACAAATTTTAAAATAGTATCACGTATAAATTTGATATCTTAATTATAAGGTGCATGCGTAACTGTCAATCATCGATTTGATGTAGACATGTCCCACATATATACAGAATTCTGTACATCTATACCAATTCTTTGGCCATCTTTCTTATGGAGAATACCGGATGGCATTGGTTTGCGGAACTTTATATTAATGTTGATACATGAATATTTTATAACATAATTGGTATGTAAGGTGGCACGTTTTTAGCATTTTATAAAATCATGTGGTGCAAAATTACAAAACATCGTGATGTTTTGGTATAAACACAGTAATTATATAGTGGTAGGTTATCAAACTGTGGTAACAACATAAGAAATGGGGAAGTACGAATATTTGATTATACCGGCGGCGATGCGATGATTTCTTGGTAAAGTTATACAAAAATGAATAAGACTGACATCATTTGGGACATTCAATCTGATAGGTATATTGTGGTAAATACCCACCTTTATGTTACCGCTGCATTTGATTACTGAGGCGAATGAAAGAAAACTACAGAATTTTATGATTCACAAGAAGCTCACATGTCAGAATTCAATACTACAACCTTCGCTTTTACACTAGCAGTATTTTGTTGAGACAATTACAACAACACCACCATGGCTAAAGCAAAAACTAAAGCATTTTAACATTTTGCTTTGGCTGAATGATAATACAGATTTGCGTTAGTTGAAATAGCTGAATAGCGCTGAAATAGCTAAAGCAAAAATGCTTTATGTCTCAACAAAATACAGCTAATATATTTAATTGTTATTTTTAATAACTTATTAACACGAAGACTTGATTTGGTATTGTCATCGCTTTACCCTACTTAGGCTGTGTGCCAAACTTAAGGTAAATCGTTTACTACGGGAAAAACCGATTTTAGGACAGATTTTTCGATCAGTTTACCATAGAGTTTTTGAAAAATAATTGAATTTACCGAAAAATTTACTTAAAATTGACTTTTACCTTACGTTTGGCACACAGCCTTAGCACGATATTTTAGTTTGATGGATCTTTTCACGATTAATACTTTTTATGGCTTGTTTCGATTCACCAGATTGGCTTACGGAACTTCAAGCGCCCCGCCAATCTTTCAACATTTGATTGAACGTCAACATTTCATTTTTTATTTGGTCGATATACTGGTAGCCGGCGACGATCTAAACGAGTGTCGTGCTAATGTGAAACTTGTTGTTGAAAGACTCGTCACGTATAACGTGCACGTTAATAAAAAAATTATTTCCCAACTAAATTGCCGACTAAACTAAATTAATGACTGATTCGTATCATTCATTCAAAGGTGGCACTAGTATCTTTTAAATATGCTGTGCATCCGATTGTAAACTAAATTGTAAACTAAACTAAATTATGACTTTTCATACGTCATATTGTTTTCAACAACACCGGTTTGTTATTATTTAAAATCAAGGAAATTGAACGAATAAAACAAATTTGGATATCTGAATCGCATTATTCATGAATGTGATTATAAACTACAATCGAAATTTAATAATGAGAGTATTTCCATTTAGACATTTTTCACGTATGCATATCGTATAAAAAATAATAAAAACAAAAAATGAAAATAACAACTAAATAGTCAAGCAACTTCAACAGGAGTCTAAATAATGAAAACTGGTGGGTAATAGCAGAACTACTCATTAATTTAATTTAGTCGGCAATTTAGACGCAAAAATCGCTCTCAGGCACACAGTCTAAAGGTTGAATAACTTGGCCACGTTAGTGGGAGTGAAGGAATGAGCCCTATAGTTATGCTAAAATTATTGCAATTCAAAATGTCCCAATTCCATCCAATGTCACGCGGCTGAAGGTATTCTTGGATTCGCTCTACAATTTAACTCAGAAGGGCATGAACAATTTGATGTGCCGTAACGACGCGAAGAAGGAGCTATATCGGCATGTGATGCGAGTTGGGTTGGTGCTGTTTTGAGTCAGTTGGTCGTTAGAAGTTTATCATCAGCTAAACAGAGTTACTGTCAATAGGCCAAGGGGGCGCTTGTAATCATCTGCTGAGTGAAAAAGTTTCATAAATTTTATCTGGTTTTGTACTCTTTTTGTTTTAGTGGCGTGAAAAGTGAAACATGAATTGGCCCATGAAGATATTTCGTTGTCATTACGCAGATGTCTGCTCAATCTGTTGCACAAAACACATCCGGGTATAGCACGAATGAAGATGTTGGTGGCAAAAATTGATTGAGCAATCTCAAAAACGAGCTAGTCCCGATGGTTTTAAAGAACATTCCATGTCAACTTTTTCCATTTTGGTGGCAAAACTCTACTCCTGATGGAAATTATGGGCGGAACAACATAGCGGCTAATGCGATTGGCAATTTTGAAAAACTGTTTTGCAGTTTTTGGTTTTCCACATAAGCTGGTCACAGATAATGGCTCGCCATTCAACTGAGTTCGTGAAGTTTTCTCAACGCAACGGTATTTCACCGTCGACAAGCTCAGTATATATCCCTCAAGCCAACGGGTGGGCTGAACGAGTTGTCTAGTCAGTGACGCGGAGTCTAGTCAAATCGATTTGGGAGGATAGATGTTCAAATGGCGAATTGTAGAAAGCTGGGCTGAACGAGTTGTCTAGTCAGGGGGGGCTGAACGAGTTGTCTAGTCAGTGACGCGGAGTCTAGTCAAATCGATTTGGGAGGATAGATGTTCAAATGGCGAATTGTAGAAAGCTTTGTTAAATGTGTTGTTTAGTTTTCACGACACGCCGTTGTGAATTCTGAGATACCTGCTAGCTGGATGCGATTATCGCAGTTGAGACAAAGATTTGGTTCAGCGCCAGTGAACAGTATGCCTAATAGATATAATATTATTTGGTCTAAGCCATTTGCAGAAACTGGCAATTTATATTTTCGGTTGATCACAAACTATCATTTGGTATCGTTTATGACGAATACTGTTAAAGTTAGCCGAAAGTTTCCAGCCGAAAGGTAATGCAGATAGTGTCTTGAATACAGCAAAAATCAGACATGAACTCGAATTTAGGAGAATTTAGGATCGGGTTACATCATTCGGGTGAA
Organism: Nephrotoma flavescens; assembly: GCA_932526605.1. Lineage (NCBI taxonomy): Eukaryota > Metazoa > Arthropoda > Insecta > Diptera > Tipulidae > Nephrotoma > Nephrotoma flavescens. The sequence goes on along the minus strand of OW052222.1, from coordinate 58,310,788 downwards.
GGAGAAATTATTTCGGTTCATAGGAATTTAAAAATCGATAGGAGCGAGAGTATAAAGAAAGATATAAATAGTCAAGACACTATCTGCATTATCTTTCGGCTGGCAACTTTCGGTTTATGACGATATGTTGTGAAGGTGAGGTAGCACATTCGAGTTCTTCGCCAAGTCAAATTCGACCAATGGAATCTAAGATTGATATTATCAATAAGCCCATAGTAAATATGCCGGAAAATCGCCGTGAACCGGAGGAGATTAAAACTCCTGATCCATTAAGCAGATCGTCGCGTAAAACGAAGGTGAGAGATCGCTTTAAATTTTGATGTATTTTTGTATTTATGAAGGGAGAAATTGTGATGTATGCACAAATTAAATTCTACATCTAACTCGGGCAATTGTTTTATTTATTCGATCCTCGTTTATTTCGAAACCGAAAAATATCGCGAGAAGAGAATTATCCGGTAAATGTACCATACACGCAGTCTAACTTCCACTGGTATATTAAATTAAAAGGCATCAATTTGCAATTTATTTCAAAATCTGGAACATACATATCTTACAGAAGGCGACTTTAACTTTAAACACATCTAATCAGGCTCCAGATTAACATCACCAAAAGTCACGCTGCTGTGTTAGCGTATGTAGAAAGGAACATATCTGGTGGAATAAAAACCAAATGGCCAATCGAACTGGCCAATTGTCTGTGTAACAAATAGTATTGCTAGCACTTATATTACGGCCGAAACATGCTATAAATTATCACTTCACAACACGCCGGTTCAGAAAAAAATATATTCATAACGACCCGACTGATAGTGCTCAATTCAAATCTACAGTAACAAGAAAGTGTTCATTGCACATCCCACGCACGAATACAGTAAGCAGCACAGGATGCTGCATGCAGCAGTTCTACTTATGTGAAATACACCACCAGAATATTCAGCAGGTCTATGAAGAAACGCATATTGGGCAGGCAATGACAATAACATAGGTGACCTGTACTTAAATCAAAATTAAATAAAGCTACCCTACCTCAAAATACCACTAATAAAAGGAAATAAGGAGGGAATCCAACACTATCTAAATGAAATGGATTGCGCAATCGTACCAACCGATTCGTCTCTTTGATAAAAACTGGGTTTTAGTAGTAACATTTAGTTAAGGTATTTACTCCGAAAGATAATAATGAACGCTCAGAGTTGCTGCCTTTAGAAATCGAAGCTTTAGAATTACAACCAATTAAATATATGAGACTCCAGGTCACGATCAAATTATTGTAAAAATATTTAAAGAACTTCCAGAAATTACCGGAGACTTGGAAAATTTCGCAGATTATAATAATACAAAAACCTGGTAAAGATGAAAGAAAAGTAGACTCGTAACGACCACTCAGTTTGCTGCCAACTATTTCAAAACTCTTTGAGAAAATGTTCCTCTAAAAACTTAAAAAATTGCTCTTCTAATTTTCTGAAAGAGCTAAATATTATACCGGATAGGATCGTATCAGGAATCAGAAACTCATTTGAAAAAGGAAAGTACTGCTCATTAGCGTTTTTAGATATCGCTCAAGCATTCGATAAAGTATGGTATGAAGGACTTGTACATAACACAGCTACCAACGAACTATGTATTCGGAAATTCTTGGTGAAAAATAAAAACCCATTTAAATAAAATGTATGCAGATACCCGTGTTATATTTAATACAGCTGGCGTACCCCCTTCGAAATTATGTAAATCTTTCTACATTTACGGATAATACAACATTATTAGCTACCATAAAAATTCTCAATTAGCGTCAAAGTCTGAAAGAATACTTAAAAGAAACAGCTGTGGCTTTCCAAATGGAGAATTAAGGCAAACTAGGAAAAAACGGCACAAATTACTTTCACTGTCCGTAAACAAACCTATCATCCGCTGAAGCTAAAGCACATCAATAATATTTAATTTCCTAATATTCACTAAATACTTACACCACTACCGGAATATTCCAGAAAACACCCGAAATGTATTCTATAAACACTAAAATACAACAACAATAATTAAATCATTTACCACTACTTTTAATCACTAATTTCACTTTAAACATCACAGCTCTTTAGATTTTAATCAACCGTGTACCGCGTCTCCGTAAGACAACCATTTTGCATTCATCGCGCCAATATTTATAAACTGCGGTGCAATTCTAGATGCCACAAGAACATTCGCAAATTTCTGTTCTATATGAAATTGTTATAAAGCAAAACTATTATAAAACTACTTCTAGTACTCAAAACTAGATGAAACTCATGAAATGCCATTTAATTCACGCTCAATTAACAGCCCAAGTCTGCGTAAATCGTTTATTATGGTAAAAATCGGATTTAGAACAGATTTTTCGATCAGTTTGCCATAGACTTTTTGAAAAATAAAAGAATTTACCGAAAAATTTACTTAAAATTGACTTTTACCCGACTTTTGGCCCGCAGCCTTGAACCAATTTACACTGAAGTCAGCGACCAAATCATATATTATGTTTTTATGTTGTTGTTGTATTGTAATGGTTTTGTTGTGATTGTTCCGTACATTGGTCTATTTCAGTATATCTCGAATTAAATACACATTCGTAGGAAATCCTTTCCATTTGGCGTCAAATCTGTATGACAACGACTATGATAATTCATACTTACTTATACACAATCAACTTCCCAACCACTCCATACTTTTTCTTTCCTTTAACGCTGGATCGCGGATAAATTAGAATTTTAATTTGAATTATAGATGGAAGATCTCTATACTGAAATAGACCAATGTACGGAACAATCACAACAAAACCATTACAATACAACAACAACATAAAAATATAAAAAGTAATTCGTACACAACGAAAAGTTAATTGGTAAAAATGAAGTATAGATGGAGAATATGAAAGAATCGAATTTCGTACGCTATGCAGTAATTCGCTAGTAGTACAACTACATAGTATTGTTCTATATATAGACAATATTCCTATGTAAAAAATATCAACGTCAGTCGCCGCGGCCTGATGAGATGACTGATTTTTTCAAAATCAATAATCTCATTAAGTTCGAAACTGATTGTTGCGATTCTTGCAGATCTTCCATCTATAATTCAAATTAAAATTCTCATATATTATGGCTGTGTGCCAAACTTAAGGTAAATCGTTTACTACGGTAAAAACCGGTTTTAGGACAGATTTTTCGATCAGTTAGCCATAGCGTTTTTGGAAAATAATTGAATTTACCGAAAAATTTACTTAAAATTGACTTTTACCTTAAGTTTGGCACACGGCCTATGTTGTAAAGATCAAGATTTTAACTGACAGTTCATGTCGAAACTTTTCTGCCGATTTGTAGGATATTTTTTGTTAATCCGGCGTGCAATGTTGCCAATGGTGTACATTGAGCAAAGACGCAATCCTCATTTTATTCACCAAAAGGAATGGTTTGTTAGTGTTGAGCCCTAAAGATTTCAAATTGCTGGAATCTAAGCAGATTCCACACTCAATGCCACACGTGACCCATGGTGCAAAGTGTTGTATATAAGTGAGATTATAGTAGCCGTGGTGAATCGTTTTGCTCTAGCATTCTGAAAATAATAAGCGTCTGCTCATTTCGCCACAACTAACTACTTTTCTTCTATACATTGACAGCTTAATTAATATATAATTAATTAGTACCTAATTAACTCACTAGGTACTAAGTGAGCTAATTTATATAATTTCAAAGAATTAATTCATTCAAGGCGCGACATTTTTTATAATTCTTGATTGAATTAACGGTTATTTATATAAAATTTTAGCGAATTCAGTTTATTTTAATTAGCACTGATTTAAGCGATTTTGCTGATGTATAAACAACTGATTAGCATTAATTAGCATAGAGACAAGATAATGAAATATCCAGATTTTTTTAAAGTAAACCATACGAGATTAATTATATCATATATCCGAACGAAGGATATCGAAGAAACTATACACTAATCTGCCTTGATGACTAACGATTTATTTATTTATAAAAGTAAGCGTAAAATTTAAATATAATTTGCCATGTATGTCTAATGGCTTAATAGTCAATGGTACAAATATATAGCGATTAACATAAGCGACAAGTTTTATGTAATTAGGATGCGTGAGATGGTGAGCGCAAACTTAAAATTTAATCTAGGCGTAATTGCCGTAGAATATGGAAATTATTTGTTTGCCCTATAAGGAGACGACAGGTGTAATTTACAAATCTTTATATTTTATGGCGATTGGAATTTAATGTTTACATGTTTGCTTACTTATTTACACCTAGGGTGATCGTTATCGCACGCTTTGAGTTTTGTGATTTAAAATTTTGTAACAAATTAATTGGCATGAACAGTATCAACCTGCTTTTTTCATTTGACCAAATACAATTGAAATATTTTTGTTATTCGCTCAGTTGACAAACAGTGGGATAAATGCTCGCGATCGACTAGCAATATAGTAATTTGCTAGAAAACATCGTAACTTATCGATCACTAGTGCCAAGCAATTGTGAATTTTGTAAACTTTTTGGCTTACAATTTTATGTTTGGTAAAACATTTAGGGGACTAGTTTTGAATTCATGTTACACGCCACGTAGTGCGTTAAATACTGTTTCGTTAAAAAATGTTGCGTTGATTATGTGACTTTTTAACGTAAAAGTTATACAGAAAACCCTTGATTCAACGGACTAATTGGGGAATCCGTTAAATCCGATTGTTAACGGGACATCCGAATGTTTTTAAATTTATTCTATTGGATCGAATTTAATCTGGGACGGAACTCAAGCATTCCTTAGCCAATTATGTCCGGATTGGGTATGTTGGATGGAAATGGGATTCTTAAATTATTATTGAAAGAATTTCTTTAATATATCCACCTAGAACGGAACTCAATCAATTCTTAACCGATTATGATGGGATTGGGTACGTTGGATGGAGATGGGATTCCTCGCCAGGAATTCGATCAATTCTTAGCAGATTATGATGAGATTGGGTGTGCTGGTTGGAAAGGGGTTCTCAAATGATTTTGGGAAGAAATGGCCTCGAAAAATAGAACTCGGTAAATTTTTAACCGATTATGATGGGATTATGTTGGATGGAAATGGGATTCTTAATTGATTTTAGGAAGAAGTTCTGGAATATGGGCATCTGGGGTTTGTTTAATTCAAATGGAATTCTTAAATGATTTATGAAAGAAGTTTTGGAACCCATCATAATCGGTAACCGAAAAATGGAAAATAAAAAATTGACCGTTAAATCGAGCGTCCGTTAAATCGGGGTCCGTTAAATCGAGGGTTTACTGTATATCGCTAAAATAATTTCAAATTTTTCTATCGCCTCCAAAATCACACACCCAAAATGCACGAGCTCAGCAAGGAACTGCAGTGTTTGGATAACCATCGACTTTTTGTAATTAGCGATGACATACGTGATGTTTAACTTCTGACCTTATGTTTTACCAAACATTTGCGGTTCAGGTGGAGCTTGAACCCCGTTCGTTTTTTTTTATACTATGCCAGTTGTTGCAAATATGGCCAATATATTCCTCATGGGGAAAATTAGCAAAAAATTAGTTTCTCAATTAATTTCTTTTTACAAAGTGGTTTTAAATTCTGAAGGAAATCCCGAAGAATGTTTTTTGTTTTTTATGTCTTTTATATTTTATTTTTGTAATTTATCGCTTTTAGGCATTTCATTTGATTGTACGGTGGTTTTAAAAATCAAACCAATAAGCCAAAATTTACTATCACAAAATGGTTTGTCACCATTTTGTGACAAAAACAAGTTCCTGGTTTGTCAAATAGAAAAAAAAAATTATAAATTGGGGGGAATATCTTCTGGCACAGAATCTGACAGGGAAACATCAAAAATTTGCTATTTTATCAATCTGAAAATAAGGCATGCAATCCTGATTTTGGAAAAACAAAATTAAAAGCGTGCACTGTACACTTTACACGAATGGCGTTTCTAAACTGTGTACAAATTGTAAAGCTCAATTCGCTGAAACATCTAAAGACCACTTCTACGTAGAACCAGGATTGAAAATAATTTATCGGTCATATTTGTTCAAGCGATCGAGTTACTGTCATGTCTTCCAGCTTATTATGACAAAGGAAGCTGCAGTTTCAAAGTTGAAGCTGATTAGCCCCGAACCAGTGGCTCCCATAATATTTAATAATAGCAAGGAAACTGTTAAACAACGTTAGTGATTTATCCTACTAGACTGCAGCGCATTGCTAAAAATGTAGCTGCTAGAAGTGGATTGGTGAAGTGCCTCGAGGCGATTTTAACTAACCGGAAAAGAGCATCTGGTGAAAACCAATTGTTAGTCGTATAGCCTGGGTAAAACACTCCATGACTAGAAAAACTATTAAACTTCTAATAACTGCTAAAACTACCCTAAGTAAATGTGGAGCTATGAGTAAATGCAATTCGACTATATTTTGAGAACACTTTCTTGGTTGATGAAACATTTATTTTTTAAATTATATTACTCTACAAATTAAACTTTTTTTGATCATACTCTAAAGTAATCAAACAGTTTTCCAGGGTCGTACGATATCGTTGCTTTAGTCATCTGGGGCGGTATATTGTACCATCACTTCCAATCGAAATTCGAAAAAAGTCGACTGGCGGTATGTTGTATCATTTTCGAAAAGCAAAATTAATACAACTTTCACTTTTTCGATTCGATTTTTTTCGAATTCGACTTTTTTCGATTCGAAGTGATGGTACAACATACCGCCCCTGGTCAATAAACTACAAATGTAGAGAATCCTCTTGGCAAGATGCGTACCTGACCCATCCCCTACAATCATGGTAACATAATAATGATAATTACTAGTTACTTATAGAAGCGCTTATCGTTTCATGGGACTCCGATCAAGCAACAAATTTGCTAATACAACAAAACATTATTTTAGTTCAGAAATCTACCGTTTTGGCGATGTTTTGGAAAATTCGAACCTATAATCGATACTTACACATCAGCGATAATAAAGGTTCAGAAGAAATTTCGGCGAAGTCCGATGCTCGAATTCATGACTCGTGTGCCGTACACTTTAACGATGGTGCCATTGGCAGCATGTAAATTATTTTGGTGTTAAGTGTACTGAGTAGTTGTAGGTATCACTGAAATTAAATTTGACTCGCGTAACGATTAAAAATTTATTTTTGGTTGTTCGTTCATAATTGATGCGAATTAAACTTTTTGACGAAGACATAAGAAAACCAAAACACATTTTTCGTTCGATTCTTAAATTTCCGTTGTGATAACATTATCATCTTCAATATTTAAGATTTTTGACGAACCTTTAAACTCCTGGCGCGATCGATTGAAACAACAAACGTCTTTATTACTAATTATACTACTAAATGGCCAATGAGGAGAGAGGACCACTGGAGTGAAGTGATATTTGAGACATGGTTTGAACCACGACACTATAGTCTTGTTGAACTAACATAAAAAATTAAACGTCGTTTTCGAAAGACGTCACCACCATTTGAACCTGTTGAGTCATTCTCCCTTTGAATGGTTATTTTAGCAACGTTGATCTATTCAAGTCTATTGAGCAGCAAATAAAATGCTATGGCTTTTACCCAACCATCAGAAATTACCAGTCGCATGAATTTCTGAGGCAAAAACAGTAAATTTAGAGAAATTTTTGTATCATCGCGTAAAATATTTTTGCCTTTTTCTACAATTTGAAAATTAATAGTCGGTGGATTTTATTGATCGAGAAATATTTATTCAGTTAAAATTAAAATGCAAACAATAGTTTAACAACACAAAACTAATTAATCAAATATTCTCTTAGTGTCTATCCATCACCTTCGCCCTCATCATTTTCCAATACAATTGGATCACGTACTTCGTCGTCATTTGAAACGGTTGAAATTTCCGAATCATCAATATCGTCGTCCGCCTCACCAGTAAAGTAAAGCACTGCTTTTGGCACAATCTTCTCCTTGATGTAGTGGCCAATTTCAAAATCGTACTGTAAATATTCCTATTTAAAAAATATAAAAAAAAAATGTTTTCCGCTAAGCACAATTTTCTTCACTCACCGTTAGTTTATCATATTTCTCATCAGCCGTATCTTCAGGTACCACAATCGTGTCGAAAAAATTAAAAAACGAATCAATTTTAATTGATTTCGGTGTTGCCTCCTTGCCACTCGATATCAATTTCATCGTAACATTTTTATCCGTATTCCAATGTATTGGGCATCCGACCGCATTGTAAATTTCGGGTCCATCAAACGAGAATGGATGTTCTGGATCGGGGCTACACTTCATAAAATATTCTTTTGTCAGAATCGTATCGGTAAAATAATCGTTTGGTGCGAAATAAAAGTGGAGCGTAAATGACATTTCGGGTGCCGGTTTCGATGTAACCCGTACATCATTTAAATACTTAAGCACCGGCTCATCAGTCTCTTTAACCATGGTATCCAATAACGGTGCATATTTAAATGTATTCAACCAAAAATTTGGTATACCCTTGTGTTCGAGCAAATCGGCTGGCGGTGTTGCTGCTTCCCCAGCACCCTCTTCGAGGCCGGGTATTGTACATGTGCATTCTTCGTCGGTTGGGCAGTGATCCCCAATAATTATATCACGCCTCTTTTCAAATATTGTACTATACTTTTCGAGAAATACCCGCTCAATGTTGTATATCTCTTGGTGAAATTCCGCATCCAGTTTGACGGTGTCCGCTTGCAATTTTCGAAGGGCCTGCAATTTTTTTCGTAAATCGTTCGGAAGTGTATCGAGAAGTTTCTATACAAAACCAAAATATGTTAGAAATTTTTTTTTCGTGGTTTCCACACTCAAAGAATTTTTTTTTTATATATTTACTTTGTGTTGATCCTTCTTCAATGTGAACGCGATATACTGATTAACAGCGGCCATATCTCTTAATTCCTTGGTGGTTATGATTGGCTCAATGTCTTCCATTATTGAAACTTTTCTCACTCAATGCGAACACGTACGGATGGTTTATGGAAAATAAAAATTTTTTGTTTTAGTTTTTCAATGTGAACTTGATAACTTCGTTTGAACTACAAAATGTTCATGGGTAAATCGGTTTATTTATTTTATTGTTTGTTTTGGGCACAGTGAACGCATCCATGGTAAAAAAATTTGTCGATTCAACAACATTCGATTTACAATTTTGTAATATTTATGATTCGCTTTGACCATCATGATTACGTATGCGAATAATTTTTGCCAATATGTTATACGAATATTAAGAAGCAACCACCTTGATAATGCTGGTGTCTTATTTACGGTTCACAAGTTGTGTTTATTTATTTTTAATTCTTATTTGTCGTTTCGTTACAGATCACGATGAAGTCTCAATTAACACTGGAAGGATCGTATATAAATCAGGGACTAGACAGTTCAACATTGGATATTCGGAATGGTGAACCGCATGGTGGTTTGAAAGGATCAAATGAATTTATTTGTAAGTAATTTTTGTTTATATTTAAGGACACAGGGTTGTTATAGGAACTTCAATAACGCTAATTGTTTGTGCTTGTGGTTGAAACAATTGCGGTCATGCGAGCAGCCAATGTTGATTATAATTTGCTCTTACTGCAATCAATTGAATTTTCAGTTGTTGGCGCCCAGAAGCACTGATATTTTTTCTTGGGAGCTAAAATAGCACGTGTTTTGATCTTTAACGTTCCCAGTCACAAGTCGCATTCAAAACGATGGCTGATAATTTGTATGCCGTATTGGACAACAACCACTACGGTTACGGTCTACGGTTCTCTATTGTTATCCTTCTAGTTATTAGAACAGCTTCTCCTTTATGATCGAGTAGTATAAACCAGCAGTTGCGCACCACCGATTGATGAGTTTGGCTAACCTGAAGAGAGAAAACACACCGACATACATTATGTTTCAGAGCGTAGGAGATAACTTTGATCGTTAGAACTTCTACGGTTAAGACATATGAATGTATAAGCATTTCGAGTTTCGAGTTATTTCAGTTACGAGTTTCGAGGTTGGTCACTATAATTGCCGTATGATGTCATTAAATTCCTCCCAACCTAGTGTGAGAACTACTTGCAAATTTCATAAGGTATAGGATAATTCTATATACATTACAAATTCTAGTATGCCTTATATCAGACGGGATTTCAAGATTATTTTAATAATTATTTAACAATGTTCGTGATAAAAACAACTAACTGTATTTAAATAGCGAAGAACTTTAATTATTACCAATGTACGGAAGCAATTCTTGACAGGAAATTTGAATCATTTTATAAAACGATTTATTACTAGAACGCGAATGTTTTGAAAATCATAAAAGAGTAATTGTAAAACTAAATTATGTAATTTATTTTTGTTGGTAGTTTTAAAATTTTATGATGAATTCGTTAAATATGAGTAACCTGTGCCAGTCACCACAATGTGTTAATTTGTGAAACTATATCGAGATAATTAATGGTTTTTTGCGAATGGATTGCAAAGAAAGTAAAATTATTGTTTCATAAAATTTCAAATGCCAACAAAATTAATTTATTACTCATCACATGTGTTTGGGATTCGACTATGTAATTAATTCTTCTACTCAACATTTCAATTTCCATTTACATACTTGTAATTTTTTTTTTGTAACTATTGCCAAAGGCTTTATTCTTGAATCTTTCTTTATACGAAACTAACAAGAAGTGTGAAATTCTTAAAAACTATAAAAAAAAATTTTAACTTAAGCCTTAACCTATGTTAATACATAACATCATTATGCATTATTATTATTAAATTATTATTAATTACTTAATTTCATTTCAACATGCACGAAATTATTAGATTATATTTCTCAGTTAATTAAATCTAGAGGATCTGTTCTGCGAAACCGTCCATATTTCGGTTGCCTTAGTAGTTCTCTAGCTAATTCGTTAGGGTGTGATTCCAGTTTCAGTTGGTATTTTAGACTACGTGATTTAATTATCTCTTTAACAGTTTTGATTCCTAGGTCTCTATGGATGTTGCTGTTTCGAATATACCATGGGGCATTTGTAATGCTACGAAGTATCTTTGCTTGCGTTCTTTGTACGATATCTATATTTGATGCACTAGTTGAGCCCCATAGTTGGATACCATATGTCCATATGGGGATTAGGATCGCTTTGTATAGTAGAACCTTGCAGTCTACAGAGAGTTTCGATTTTCTTCCGATCATCCAGTACATTTTAGAAAATTTTATTTTTAATTGATTGCGTTTTGTTTCAATGTGCTTTTTCCATGTCAATCTTCTATCGAGATGAAGACCGAGATATTTGACGTTTGTTTGTTGAGGAATTGTGATATTGTTTAATTTTACTGCTGGATATGTACGTTTATTTAGTGTGAGTGTTACATGTGTTGATTTACATTCATTCGTCCTTATCCGCCAAGTTTTTAACCAATCTCCTATTTTGTGTAGATGTTCTTGTAATTCTCTCGATGCTGTTTGAGGATTTTTGTGTGAAAATAATATAGCTGTGTCATCAGCAAAAGTTGAAGTGACGATTTTTTCAGTTATTGGTAGGTCAGCTGTGAATAACAAGTATAGCACAGGTCCCATTACACTACCTTGCGGTACTCCTGCCTTTATCTCGGTTAGATCAGTAGTGGCCGTATTTTGTTTCACATGGAACATCCTTTGGGCTAAGTAGTTTTCAAGAATTGCATGAAATTGTTTAGGCAAAAGAGTTTTAATTTTGTAATTTAATCCTTCATGCCATACTTTGTCGAAAGCTTGTGCATTATCCAAGAAAACTGCCGAGCAATATTTTTTTTCTTCTAAGGAAACCTTAATTGTATTTACAATTCTGTGCACCTGTTCTATTGTGCCGTGTTGCTCTCTAAATCCAAATTGGTGATCTGGTATAATGCGACCTTCAGATAATATAGGTATTAGTTCTTGTAGTAGCATCTTTTCAAAAAGCTTTGAAATTATCTGAAGTAGACTTATTGGTCTGTAAGACGAGACTTGGGTTTCGTCTTTACCTGGCTTAGAAATCATGATAATTTGAGATATTTTCCATTTTTGGGGAAAGTATCCACATCTCATAATCGCGTTAAAAATATATGTTATATATTTTATGCATCTATCTGGTAATTCTTTGATCATTTTTCCAGTTATTAGGTCATGACCTGGCGCTTTCTTGGGATTTATACTGTTTTTGATAACTTTTTTGACGCATTTCCATTTAAATTTTACTGGATTTGGGTTCGACTCGTCCCTCGTAAGATGTGGTAGTACGCAATCATTATTTTGTTCTTTTGGGGTGAACACTTTTTGTAGATGGTTAGAGAAAGCGATAGCCTTTTCTAAGTCACTTCTGGCCCAGTGACCATCTGGTTTCCTTATCGGTGGTTTCGATACCTCTGGCCTTTTTAAATTTCTTGCTGCCTTCCATAGTGAGTAATCTATTGTTTCTGTTGCTGTGAGCTCACTTAGGTAATTTTGTATTCCTAAATTTTGTTCTTCCCGTATTGCTTCTCTCAAAGCTTTAATAGCTCTATTTAATTTCCATTTATGCAAAGGAGATTGGTGAAGCTGCCATAGCCGCCGAATTGTCCGCTTCTCTGCCAATAACTTTTGAATGTTACTTGAAAGCTTTATATTTTTTTCGGAATTTTTGTTCTCCGGAGTAGCTTTTGCAGCCATTTCCATTATTTGACTTAAGTTTTCTATCGCGGCATCAATGTCTTCTGGTGTGCGAAGTGGAACATCAAGATGACAATTTACATCTACTATGTTTCTATAGAGAACCCATTTCGTTAGTTTGTTTGTTAAACGTTGTGGTGGTTCAGTTTTTAATGCTTGGGTACTTAGTGTTACTATTATTGGTGAGTGATCTGATGATAAATCATAACAGTCAACGACTTGAGCATTGGTGCGTGCTATTCCTCGTATTACACAGAAATCTATTAAATCAAGAATTTTTTTTCTATCTGTAGGCCAATATTTGGGATGTCCAGATGATAAATAATCAAGGTTTTTCTCGTTTATTGCTTCGTAGAGTTATGTGGATAGTGACGATAAATTATGTCATCACAATTTTTGGTTAGTCGGGTAATAGAAAAATAAAAACATGACTTAATACATATTTTTGATACTTTTGAGGAAGACTTAAATATTCAGGAATTTTCAGCAGAAAAAAAAAATCGATAATGTAGATAGTGTCTTGACTATCTCAGCCGAAAGTAACTAACCAATATAATTCAGCCTAAATATAAAGCACATTAATTTGCGAATCTCGGGAAAATTCGAGAAAATAAAAACACGTAGTAAACTTCTAAAATTAGTAAAATTTAAATGTTTTGAAATAGTTAAATTTAAAGCAGGTTTTGGATGGCTAGCTTCGAAAAAATCACCTGTCGCACTATTCTGGTAATTCCCCGGGAATAGGGAATTGGGGAAAGAATTTATATCTAATTTCTATTTTAAAAAAATCTTTTTGGCATACTGAGGTAAAAAACCAGAGTTAATTTTTTTTGAAAACAAAATTAAATTGGGAATAACTTTCCCTACCAATTTAGGTATGGAAAAATTATTCCCAATTTACAAACATTTACTTGAAATTTTTCTCCTCAGTAGGCCGGAAAAAAATATTTGAACAGATATTACTTATAAATTCTTTCCCCAGTGGCACTATTCTGGTAATTCCCTGGGAATAGGGAATTGGGGAAAGATTTTATATGTAATTTCTATTTTAGAATTTTATTTCTGGCATACTGAGGTAAAAATCTAGTGGTAATTTTTTTGAAAACAAAATAAAATTGGGAATAATTTTCCCTGCCAATTTAGATATGGAAAAATTATTCCCATTTTATAAATATTTACATCAAACTTTTCTCCTTAGTAGGCTGGAAAAAAATATTTGAACTGAAATTACATATAAAATCTTTCCCCAATTCCCTATTCCCAGGGAATTACCAGAATAGTGCCTCTGATAATAGAACACATATTGAACATTAAAGTTAGACATCAAACTGAAGCAACAGAACATCAAGTCAATTAGAGTGTACGACGTCTTCCTCTAGAAAAGTTAAAGGCTGCTAAACCAGAATTTGAAGTATTAAAGTGTCTGCGCATAAGCAGTCCATTGAAAAGCAATTAGTCGTCGTCACTTCACATACACGGTTTTAAAACTGGTTCATGTAGACCATGTGGCAATTTTCAACCCTTAAATGCAAAAAGTTTATCATTAAATACCGATCGAGCAGGCGGATATTTCCAAAATGGTTATATGAATGGTGTTTGGCGCGTGGACCGACAATTATTTTTGGCACATTGAGGGGATCATTTGCTAGCTTTCATACCATAGAACTGATGTGCTAAGTGGCAAGGTAACTGAGATATGATATTTTTAAGTTTTTATTTAAATTACCCAAAATGTGACCTTTAGTTGGCCATATCGTTTGTGTTTGTAGTCGTAAAGGCACGAAATAACCTTTATTGTATTCCACAATGTGATTTTATTAATAAATCATTATTTAATACAATTGGTTTAAGATAAATGACTTATGGACTTACAAATCCTAAAAAATGTGTAAAAGTATGAAAAATGTCACCTAAATCATTTAAAAAAAACTGAAAATGATTTGATATTAGCTTTGTCTTAAAAAAATCTCTATAGTTCAAGCTCTTTCCAGTGGTATACTACATGCCATAGAAATCACTTATTTTGTGGTCAAAATAAGAGATACTATTTTGCCCGGGTCAGGGTTAAGAAAATACATTTTAAGTTAAGTCCACACATGAAAACTATTATCAGAGCGAAAAACAAAGATGTTGCCTTTATGAGTGATACAAAACAATAAACTGAATTTCAATATAATAGTGTTGACAGATGAGAATATGGGGTGCGTTCATAATTTAACACCACTCTCACTTGTTGAAATAAAAAAAATTGATTCTATTAAATTCATTTATAAAAACAATTAAAAGTTAATTTTCAATTATTTAAGATTTTTCAACATAATCCCATAGCTACAAAAATTATGTTTGTCCTTAGTAACTACTTTTGTCAAACTGTCCGCAACCATTTCGTCTGTTGGAATGTATTGTATTGTGATGATTTTGTCGTATGTGATGATGTCGAATATCTATGTGCTTGTTTCTTGGTCGATAAGCATCCATATCAGCTAAACATATTGCACTTTGATTGCCACAGAAAATATTAACAAACTTGCGCAATTTGGGATCGAGTTCATCAGCCAATTGCTTCAGCCAAATGGCCTCTTGTGCTGAATACTGCAATGGTTGGTTGGCGCACTACCGAAATTTGAATTGGAACGACTTACATCATTTACTGCAAAATTTATGTCTGGTCTCGTATATATAAGTATGGTAAGCAACCCACAGCTTGTTGATACGGTACGTTGTGTAACTTTTCTTCTTTGCCGTCTGACGTCATACTTATTGAAAGTTGTTGATTCAAGTGACTAGATGTGCCAATCTGCTTGTTAATATTTTTTTGATGTATGAGGATTGATCCAACTATGCTGTTTTCATTTTGATGTATGCGAATACCCAAGCATTTCGTGGTAGTGCCTAAATCTTTTACTATCAAATTCAATTCTCTATTAAAATAAATGAAAGGATCCAATTCGGGTTTTACTAAACCAAATTCCTTTAATGCAGTTTCGAGTTTACTATTCCACTGGCGTCCAGCTTGTTTTAGTCCATATATGGCTCGATTCAGTTTATTGCTCTATTCGTTCCGTCATTAAATCATTCCGGTTGCTCAACAGCCAAAACCATCAAAAATCTTATCAAAGCATGCCGAACCACAGTCGAGAAAGTTTCATTGTATTCTACACCATATTTCTGTGAGCAACCTTTCACGACTAAGCTGACTTTGTAACGTGTTACGTCGCCATCATTGTAAAATTTGCGTTTGAATACCTATTGTGCTGACGAGAGTTTTGCTTTCTACCAACGAAGCAATTTCTTCCTGCATGGCACATTCCCACTTTGAAGAATCATCACGTGCTGCAGCTGTTTGCACTGTCTGAGGATCAAAATCGTTAATATTATTTAATGAAAAATAACTTACATAATCATTAAATTTTCGAGGCTTTGTTTCACGTGTACATCTTCCTAATACGATTCTTGGTGTCGCAACATTTCCATCAGGTTGATAATTGCGATCATCAACATTATCAGCTTCACCAGTATCAATCAAAGTGACATCAGTTTCAAACGACGAATCTTCTGTCTTTTCATAATCTCTCACTTGAAGCTGGACTCACATTGTAATCAGTTGATAGCTTCACCATCAAATCACAATTTTTCTCGTGAAAAATAATATCTCTACTTATTACCAGTTGTTTCGTTTTTGGATCAATGCAACGAAAACCTTTTGTATTGCTGTCATACCGCACGAATGTCATTTTCCGCGACTTCGAGGCGAACTTCTTCCTTTTTTCTTTAGGAACATGTACCATAACATCGGATCCAAAAATTTGCATATGAGATACATGGCCGGTCTCCACTTGCATATTTTTCTCGTGACGGAAAAAAAAATCTAGTCCATTTTTTAACATCGAAGATGTTTTTGGCGTCGCATTATATAGAAAAATGCAACGAAATTTTGTCCCAAGAATATGCAACGAAATAGAAAAAAATAAAAAAAAAATAAAGTAAATACGAGAGAACCAAAACACGCTGGTGTGCCAATTATGTTTTGTGCTCTCTCTATGCACCTATTTCTCATCTACGATATCAATTAGCAAGCGTAATATAACGGGTGTTTTTTTAAGCCTGATAGAACTTGAAATTGTTGAAAATAAAACAAAAAATTTAATTTTTATGAAAAATATACTCTGGCAGATATCAGTGTGAGTATACTCTGGAAAATCATCGTGAATAAACTGACGCTTGAACAACGCTACGAAATAATTAAAATTTACTTTGAAAATCAATCGTCGATACTCGCAACTTATAGACGACGTCAATGGAGATCATTACCTCACCATGCTCAATGATTTTTTGTTTGAAAATATGGATGACATTGATCCGGACGAGATGTGGTTACAACAGGATGGCGCTACGTACCATACGGCGACCGCAACCATTGACTTATTAAAATCGAAATCTGGCGATAAGTTGATTTCGGGAAATGGACCTGTCATTGTACGTGTTATTCGTGACATACGGCCACCAGTGCTCGAAAAAGTGGCCCAGAATGCGCTTCGTCAAGAACAGCCACGGTGCCCATATGCCCGAAATTATTTTCATATTAATTTCAAATAATAAAAACATTTGATTACAATTTAATTTTTTGTGTTATTTTTTACAATCAAGTTCTATCGGGCTTAAAAAACACCGGTTACAAATAAAAATAAAAAACCAAAAAATGAAGTAAATACGAGAGAACCAAAACACGCTGGTGCGCCGAAAATCAATTTTTGGGCTCAAACTTTTTTATTTTTTCTATATAAATACAAGTACTCTAGCCCAAAACAAATGAGTAGGCTTACGCTTTTTTATTTAGGCATTAAGCAACATTTCAAGCCTCATCTTCGATGTTTAAATTTTTAGCTTAGGCTCAAACTTGGGATTTTTTCTTGTGACATTTTTTAGTACATTTTCCAAAATACATACGCAAAAATGGTTTTGAGCACGCGCATTGAAATTTTGTCAAAAGAGAAAAAGATCAAAATATTCAATATTTTCATGATGTTGTGCCAATTGAGCAAATTGAGCATAATTTGTGTTTTTATGCTCAATTTTGAGCGCACATTATATTATTTTGACATTTTTAATTAAAAAATCGTGGATGTTTTTGTTTGTTAGAATCACAGCACAGCACACTATCTAAAATGGCAAAGCAAATCATTTTTTTGAAGAGTGTAGTAGTAAGTATACTATACTAATAATGTCATGAGCCGAAGCCATTTATTTTTTGTCACGAGAAAAATATGCAAGTGCAGACCAGCCAACATTTACTTTGATGCCCGTTCATACCTCTTCGGGAGTTTTATTTACTAAAATTGATGAAATTGTTCTGTTGATAATGTAGGCTGCCATGGCAACCGCTTCAACCTAAAAAGTTTTGTCTAAATCAGCATCAAAAATCATACACCTTGGACGTTCCACAATTGTTTGGTTCATTCTCTCTTCGAGACCATTTTGTTGAGGAATGTACACATTTGTAAATTGATGCAGTATACCATGTTGATTAAGAAAATCTTCAAACTCCTTGGAACAATATTCCCATGACATTGTCAGTTCTGAATTTCTTTATTTTGCGACCAGTCTGATATTCTAATCTGTCTTCATCGGGCCACAGACATCTGAGTGGATTAAATCAGGCTCATTATCTGAACGCTTACCACTAAGCTTGAAAGGGAGGTGCGATTGCTAGCCCATTGTACAAACTTCACATTTCATGATTTCATCATTTTCGAACATCATTCCATCTACTATATTACGTTGCATGACTAAAACATCTGTGCCATATTAATGCACTACTTTCTTTTGAATTTGACAACATACATTTACCAGTGAAGATTGAAATCTTGTATACACCATCCTATGACTGACATTGTGCAAACAAATCACCATTTTTGTTATAAATTTTACCAGCATCACATCAAACACAATTTTATTTCCTTTTTCGACAATTTTACTGATTGATAAAAGATTAGTAGACAGATCGGGAACATGTCGGACTTCTTCTACTGGTACCTTTTCATTTTGCATTAATAGAACAGTTTCACCGACATATTTCACTGGCATCTTCATATCATTTGCTGCCACTATTTCAACAGCGTTTATCTTTGATTTTTCAATATATTTGCATCAGGCGTCATGTGGCTCGACGCACCATTGTCTAAAAACCATTCGGAAGATTTTGATTGTGAGAATAAAAATACACCAAGTGCTCTTTTAGCTGATTCACTTTTATTGCTTTTAACATTATTCTGATTTTTATTCTTCTCACCATTCGACGATGACTTCAGCTTCTCTTTGATCTTGGGGCCCATTTTATTCAAAATTCGACAGAAAAAACATGACGTTTTCATATACGTATAAGGAGTATAGTATACAATTTTATGTTAGTGTGTGTAATTTTTCTGTGGTTATGTTTGTTTGTTTTCTGCGAATGTAAGCATCAAAAATTATGAATCGGTACAAATCGATTCGGTTTTTCGGTGCTTATGTCTTTTCGTCGTCTCGCTTTTTTGGCATCTCACCAAGTATTTTAATGGAGAGTTAACACGTTCGCGCAAATGACTGCTATAGCAGACATACAACTTTTTCGCGCAAACATCTTTAATTTTTTAATGAAAAACTCGACATATTTTTCAATTCTCACAATACATTCCTTTCCGCGACGAAATTTCATTGCAATTATAAAAGTTATCAAATGTGTTCCTGAGTAGCACACACATTTAGAAAGCGTGCGTCAATGAGTTAAGAAACAAAAAAATTAACTGCACACATTTTAATTTTTTTTTCAAAGCGATGTCGAATGAATGTTTTGTTTTCACAAACAACAGAACAACAGAAACACAGAATTACAAATTATTTTAAAACTAAAATTAAATAATTAAATACATTTAATTTTATTTAAAGCAAATTTGCATTGCATTAACACTTAAAATGTGTGAAATATCTAGAAATGTCATATCCAAAAAAGAAAAATGGCGTACATTTGCACTAACACAAACACACATACCATACTATATACTTGCGGTTGACAAGTTGACGAAATAAACTTGTCGAATTTTGAACAAAATCGACCCCCTTATTGCATTCAAAACTCTTGTGATTTTTATCATCACATTCATAACAAATTATACTCACCAGTGTGACGATTTTTATGTTTCGATGAATTTTTACTGAAAAACGTATTGCTTTCGTTTGACTTTGATATGTACTGCGTGTGTCAAGTAATTTCATTTTAATGTGATCAGCGTTGATGGCCTCAAAACTCAGAATAAGAGGTTTAAATTCATTTGTCAAACCTGACAAACCAACCTATTCACAATTGTTTAAACGAATTGAAATCAGGGGCGGTATGTTGTACCATCACTTCGAATGGAAATTCGAAAAAAGTCGAATGGTATGTTGTATCATTTTCGAAAAGCAAAAATGATACAACTTTCACTTTTTCGATTCGACTTTTTTCGAATTCGACTTTTTTCGATTCGAAGTGATGGTACAACATACCGCCCCAGGGTTCAACTTCGTACAAATTTTTGAATGTTTCCCATATTTCAAGAGCTGGATTACAATTGAGAATGTGAACAAAAAGTTCCGGTTCCTCACTCAGAGACGCAATGTCGAGTTTGATTCACGTAACATGTCCTGATTTTTTTTCTCTGGTATTTTATCATCTTCTGGAGACTTCTTAATACACTTACGCCATTTTTTGATATCGAAATAATTCTGAATAGAAAAACACCATATATGATAATTATCAGCACCGCGTAGTTTTTGAATGTTAAAATCCGGTTTGCTGTTTGATCCTGCCATCTCCTTCTCATAAAACGTCTTTATGACTATAAAAATTTTACAACAAATGTAAAATAAATCTGAATCGCAATTAATTTCAAAGTCCAATTACTTGCTTAAACAATTAACTATTTAATTTTATACAACAAATGTATTTACGATTTAATATATTCACGATGATTACAGATTTAATTAACGTGACACCTGAAAAAATAAAGATGTTGTCTTTGTGAGTGGTACAAAATAATAAACTGTATTTCAATATAATAGTGTTGACAGATAATATGGGGTGCGTTCATAATTTAACATCAAAAATTGATCTTCCAAAACGTTTAATACAGCAGTTACAGAAATTTTGTTTGGTATTTTACTGTTAATTGTTTCAGATGAAAATTTTTCATTTGAGTGTGGTTAGAAACGACGAAATCAAAATGTGGTTTTCGACATATATTTTTATCTGCATTTTTCAACTGGGTGTTTTGGTGGATATTTTTACCGACATTTATGGGCAGTCATTTTATGTTGATCTGCATTGTCGACATTTCTGGCTTACTTAATAATTTTTATAGTATACTCAATCGAGAAGCGACAACGAAGTATAGTAGATCCAATCCATAAGGTGCAATAAAAGTTAACTGCGCGGCTAAACATAGTACATGAACGTATACGCACTTAGAGAAGGAAATCCAAAGCTAAGCATATATATTTAAACAACAACAAGCAATAGCTAATTTTAATTAGCGAATTACCCAGAGATATGGTGAACGGATCAAGACGTGGTGAAAGTGCACCCAAAACACATGACAACACATGACAAGAACCTAAACGATTCCAAGATGCGGAGCTTATCGGCGATGATGAGGCCACGGCTGAAGTAGTTATAACTTCGCCAAGCGAGATCGATCAAGTAGCATAAACGTGCTAAAAACGCCATGGAAACCTAATGATAGAAATCGTTTCTCTTGAAACGGTGCTAGAGCAAACAAAGAATACAAAACTTACCGTGTCTGTTTCGAGAATTATCGAATTATATTAAAAATATAAAGATTAAAATTCTGGAGGTGGTTGCAGAAACTAATATATCAATCAAACTAATCAATAACTTTCAGGCGAAAATTCAGGCGAAATAACTGCAATCGCAACTCGGATTAAACAGAGCAGTGTTATGCAACCAAGCGGTTATATCATATATTAAATAGCTTATATATAGGACATACGCGTTCTTATTTTTTCTTAGCTTATTTCATTTCCGTAACTAGATTTTCTGGCACAGGTGTCACTTTGGTCGTTTCTTTCGAAATAATTTCGAAAATTTGCCGTTGTTTGTTTACTATTTTGTTTTGACAACTAAGCTACACAGTTGAAACAGTTAAATTTAGTTTTACTTTTTCACCAGCTGTGTTCATTTTCGAGTTTTTTTTTTAACTTGTACTAAAACAACTAACTTCACTCTTGTCTTATAGAAAAAAAAAATTGGAACACGATTTTACAAGGATGTGTCCTATATTGATACTATTTAATATTTGGTTATATCATCTTGACTGGGTTTATACTATTTCATTATTATCTTATTCATCTAGTCCAGAATTTATTGCTATAATCTTTGTGCCGACACTTTGTAATCCTGGTTTATTAATTTATCGTTATTTTTCATTTGAGATTCATACGAGTAAGGTCAGCATATAATTATTATATAAACACCTAATCATCATAAAATAATAAAATTTGTATAATAAAATTATTATTTAAATTATTTCTAATTTCGTAATGTAACTCTGATTTTGTGATACATATAGTTTTAATTGTTTTATTGTACATTATAAATACATAAAACCTCTAAATATCATTAAAATAAAAATCTAATTTGTTTAAGATTATTCTTTCGGCTTTATCGGACAAAATATTATTTTTAATGATTAGTTACACATACAATGTTTACGACTTTTTTAGTCGTAGAAAACAAAGAGGGCATTTACTCACAACATTTCTTCCAAAAAAGTAGAAAAAAGCACTGCCCCATTTTTAAACACCAGGGCACTTGTGTACACAAAGGTACACAAACCCTAATAAAAATGAGAACTTAACCTTATCGTTCATAACATAGTGAGTTAGTTTGGAAAAAATACTATGGTAACACACAAAATGTATTAAAACAACAACAAAGTTAAAACTTAATAACCTTACAAGTCGAAATCGATCGAGTGATTTTTTAAACTTTTTGAACGAATTTTTTAATTAAAATAGTCAAAAATTTAATTCTGTGAAATAAAAAACAAGTGGTTAATAAAATGTGTTTATTAAGTATTAGTGTGTTTCGCCAAGTCCCTACGGCAAATATGTAGTGTAAAAATTGCAAAGTTAAAACAATTTCAACTCGAGTTCGGAACCAGTAGGCGTGGTATAAAGCATATCAAATAGTTTGATTGGTTTTGAGTTCGTTAGCGAGTATGAAAATATTTATTTCCTATGTCATGTACGCGACATTAAGCTCAAAACAGAACAAGAGCGAAGGCGGCGAGCGAAATCGCCTGTCATATTACAAAACACCGAAAACATGCAATACACAACCATCGACGCAGGCGACAACGATTTTTTCGTGGCAAAAAATGTAGAGTCTATAGGTGGATTTACATATGCGACGTGTGACGTGTAACGGGTGTCTATAGCCAATCATAAACGACTGTTTTGACATTCGTCACACGGCACACGCTACACGCCGAGACATGAACAAATTTTATCTTTTCCGTGACGGTCACACACACATAAAAATTTAGAAACATGCCGGCATTTTTTTTTTTAGTTTTTTTAGTTTTTTTAGTTGTTCAATTGTTGTTTCAGTCATTTCATTTCGAAAATTAGCGGACATTGTTCAAATATCGTATTATATTTAAAATATTTAATTTAGTGTGCGTGGCGGCATCCGTCGCAAATGTAAATTGTTGTTAAGAAAGCGTCACGTGTATTTCAACTTGTCACACGTCACACGTCGCATATGTAAATCCACCTTATTTCTCTTTTTTTCGCCGACGAAACGATTTTTTTATATATCTATTTTTTATATATTTATAACAGCCAACTGTTTTTTTATATATATAAGTTGGTAACGCACCAACGTCATACGCTAAAAACATAAAACAAACAATTATTATAATTTTAAAATTTTTATTATCCGAGTATACTAAAGCATCCATTTTGTTTGACTTAGGTAAAAATGTCGTCTTTATGTCATTTGTGGTTGTTTTTTATCGCCATACGCTGTCGCGATTGCTTGTTCTGTTTCTGTTAGCTACAGCGATATTGCGGCGATATTTTTTATTTATTCGTCGACGTTCGCCGCCTTCGCTCTTGTTCTGTTTTGAGCTTTAGGTAGCTTCTTGGCAGCTTGATTTCGTACTGATAAAAAGTTGGTCTACTCATCAGGTCGCAACGACCAAACTGCAAAAATCCAACTTTTACTTTGTACCGTTAGTACAAAACAAGAACCTATCGATTTAGCGAATTATATCACCAAATCAGAAACATCAGGAAATTATCACTATGGACGTATGTATTACCGTGACTAGTGCTGCCAGATCGTAAGATTTACCTCTTTTTGAAAGATTTTGTGTCAACAAAACAGATAAAAAGATTTTTTCCAAAATAAAAAGATTTTCTTTAAAATATTCATCTTTGTAAAATTCTAAAATGAACAATTAATCAGTTCCTCCGAGTTACGATCCTCTGCACATGACGCCAACGAAAACAACGTGGAATTGGGATCTACTTTTCTAAAGCGCGCGGATTGATACTACACAAATCCACGCGCATCAAAAATGCATAATATGCATAAATACCTTTATGCATATTTTGCTGACACACTAGATCGGGTGTCAACGTAATAGATTTAAGTAGATATTATAAGTTAGTATTAAGTTATTATTCGATTGGAAAACATTAAAATAAAATTAAAATTGTAATAAAGAAATAAATTAATTAAAAGAGTTAAAATAAATAAAATAAATAAAATAATTTAGAGATAAATTATTTTTTTATTAATAAATAGTTTTGTGTAAACATAAGTGGCGCAGTTTGTAGTGGATGTTTTTAAACATCAAAAAACCATACGTTCAAAATTTTTCTCGTTGTTTCGGAGTGTAAGAAAAGTGCTCGTATCGAAGGTTTATCGATACCAAGTGAACAACGAACATTTATAAAAATTCAGTGAATTATTAATAAATCCAAAGTAATAAATTTTTTCCTGTAATCTATTTAATAAAATTTTTAAAATACGACCTGGCGTACGTACCAGAACAGTGCAAAAAAATATAAAAAATTAAAATAAGCAAATACAGCAAAATACGTAGTGAAGTCATTTTTATCAACGGTGCATTGATGATGAAAGCAGCATTTATAATTATTACATGGTAAGCGTTTTTTGATATTTAATTTATGTTCAAAAATTCCTCTAATCGAAATAACTTAATATCTCACCGAAGTTCTACGGTTCATAGAACTTCACATAAAATTAAACACAATTATTTAGACATTAGCAATCAAGAAAGTTCTACGGTTTATAGAACAATTTTACATAGAAACAAATATTTAGATAATTTAATAGATAAATTTGAAAATTTAAAAGTTAAAAATATTAATCATAACCCAGCCTCTAACAATATGTCAGTTAACGGTGATTTTGATAATGTGAGAGACTGTGGAAATAGTAACAATGACGTGTTCAGGAATCTTAGGATCCCTGACGCGATCAAAGACCTCCCAAGTTACGAGGGCAGCCGACACACCCTCTTTGAATTTATCGAGAACGTGGAGGAAATTCTTAATTTATGTAATGACATCGACGGGCAGCCGTGCTCAAAAATATTTCTAAGAGCAATCCGCAATAAAATTCGAGGCGAAGCTAACGAGGTACTAACAATGTACGGAACCCCGTTAGAGTGGGAAGCAATTAAGGACATCTTAATTACCCACTACGCAGATAAAAGAAACGAAACAAATCTCGTAAGAGATTTGTACAGCATAACCCAAGGAAATGATACGATTGAGAAATATTTTGCTAAAATAATAGATATTCAGAGCACTATAATCAACCACATCAAATTGAACGAACACAATATTATAGTGATAAGATCGAAAAGGGAGCTCTATCAAGAAATGTGCCTCAACACATTCCTTGCTGGACTCAAAGAGCCCCTAGGCTCAATGATTCGAGCTATGCAGCCGCATAGCTTGGCAGAAGCATTCTCACATTGCTTGAAGGAGCAGAACATGACGTACATGAAAAAAGGTACAACCATGAATGCAAACTTCACCCCACAAAGGCCAATCGTATCAAGACCAATAAATCCTCAACGGAATAATTATTCAAATGGTCCACCCTATCTTCAAAATAGAAACTTTCACCCGCAAGTTAATCAGCGACCTCCACCTCAGTATTACAACCATAGGCCTTTTACAAAACAAAATGTTAGTCAAAATGGTCCCACGAACTATAATAATAATAGATTCGTGCATAAACCTCCTATGATTCCACCAAGGAAGGTAGATAAAATGGATACGACATCCAATCCAAACGGTTATACCCAGTACGCATTTTACAACAAGCCGAACCAGCCAAATAAATATCAATTCCAATCAAATGGACCTCCGCAGTTCCGGGCTCAGGAAATTTTCAATACTGAGACCAACTTCGAGGAACAATCGGAACATCATGAAGAGGAAGCACCATTATACTTCCCTGACTTAGAAGAAGGCGAAGTAGATGACGAAAATTTTCATCCCGAAGCCTCTCCAACGGAGTTGGGTACATAGATGTTAACAGTCATCAAACATATACCCTTCCGTACATACACGTACGGTTAAACCCACAAAAAACACTAAAAATTCTAATTGACACTGGCTCTAATAAATCCTTTCTGAACCCAGAGTTCGTACATCCTTCACGGATACGTACCATACCCCCTATCAATATAAAAACCATGTTTAACACCCATGCTATAGACCAAAAGGTAGTAATTCCAGGACTTATGGAGTTCAAAACCAGGGAACCCATGGAATTCCTTTTGTTTAAGTTCCATGAATATTTTGATGGGTTAATGGGACTTGAAATAATGCAACAACTTGGTGTTACATTAGATTTAGCCAATTCAATTTTGAAAACAGATAAAGTAAAGATCCCTTTACTGTTCAAGCCAAATTATTCATCCAAACCCTATTCTATATTACCAAGAAGTAAGCTTATCGCTGAACTTCCGGTAGACGTAGAGAACGGCGATATATACGTAATGCCAACTACAATCAATGGCAATCTAATTATCCCCGAGGGAATATACCACAGTAGAAATTGGTACGCTACTCTGGAAATCGTCAATTATAGCAATAAGCAACACACATTCGTTATCGAACAACCAATTAAAGTCGATCTATTAAAAAAATCTTTTCGGGTCGAATCCCACCATTGCCATGTACAAGAATTGGATGAAACACAAAATGAAGATATCACAAAGTTAATTAGGGTTCAACATCTCAATCCTGAAGAAAAAGTAGCAATCAGTAAGCTTTGTCATCAATACCAGGATCTATTTCTCAAATCAGAACAACGACTGTCATTTACCAATGACGTCAAACATGAGATAAATCTGAAAGACGATAAACCCATTTTCACCAAGAGTTATCGGTACCCGTTCGTCCATAAAGAGGAAGTAAAGAAGCAAATAGACAAAATGCTACAGGATGGAATCATCCGTCCCAGCTTCTCTCCTTGGTCATCGCCCATATGGATCGTGCCAAAAAAGGCCGATGCAAGTGGCAAAGTCAAGTGGCGATTAGTTATTGACTACCGCAAATTGAACGAAAAAACTATAGACGACCGGTATCCGCTTCCGAACATCACGGATATCCTGGACAAATTGGGCAAATGTCTGTATTTTTCGACATTAGATCTAGCTTCTGGTTTTCACCAGATTGAAGTTAGAAAAGAGGATATCCCTAAAACAGCTTTCTCCGTAGACCATGGGCACTACGAATACGTAAGAATGCCTTTTGGGCTTAAAAACGCACCATCGACATTCCAGAGAGTCATGGACAATGTCCTTGGAGAACTACAAGGCAAATCGTGTTTGTGCTACATGGACGATATCATCGTCTTTTCCACCTCACTCCAGGAGCACATAGAAAGCCTAAAACACGTTTTTAATAAACTCAGGAGAGCCAACCTAAAAGTACAGATGGATAAATCGGAATTTCTCCATAGAGAAATTGCCTTTCTGGGCCATATCGTTACGAGCGATGGGGTCAAACCAAACCCCGATAAAATTAAGGCTATTAAAGACTTTCCAATTCCTAAAACGGAGAAAGAAATTAAAAGCTTTTTAGGCCTGTTAAGATATTATCGTAAGTTCATCAAAAACTTTTCTGAAATTACCAAGCCCTTAACGGAATGCTTGAGAAAGGATCAAAAGATCACACTTGACACTAGATATATCCAGTGTTTCGAATACTGTAAAGAGTTGTTATGCAAGGAACCAATCTTACAGTATCCAGATTTTTCTAAGGAATTTATCCTTACCACGGACGCGAGCAATGTAGCCATTGGGGCCGTTCTTTCCCAAGGACCTATAGGTAAAGATAAACCTATATGCTACGCATCCAGGACCTTAACGGTCACAGAGCAAAACTACTCTACTATAGAGAAAGAGCTTCTTGCCATAGTCTGGGCAACTAAGTACTTTCGACCGTACTTATTTGGCCAAAAGTTTAAGATCGTCACCGACCACAAGCCTCTGACATGGCTTTTCAACCTCAAGGAACCCAACTCGAAGTTGGTTCGTTGGAGATTGAAATTGGAGGAATACGATTACGAAATCGTATACAAGAAAGGCGTAAAAAACACCAACGCGGATGCACTCTCACGAATGCAACCTGAACTTAACGTTATGAATAGCTTGAACACCTCCGAAACCTCGGATTCCTCTACAGGTACCCAAATCTCAAACAATGACGAACAAACCATTGTACCAACTACCAATACACCTATAAACCATTTTAGTTCCCAATTAATCATAACTGTTGATCCCGAGATGCAAGGGATAAATGTTCAACACGAACAGCCTTTTGGCAAACATAGAGTGATAATATACATGCCGAGGCATCATTCACCAACCATCCGCCTAAATATTTCAACACAAGTAACTAAGCATCGAGTAACAGGAATATTGTGTGACGATATAGTTTTCCAAATAGCTACAGAAGCTTACCGAGAGAAATTCGGTAATTCTCACAAACCATATCTGGTAAGAACACACACTCTTTTAACAGATGTGTTCAATCCTGAGGACCAACAATCTATAATAAGGAAAAGGCATGAGGAAAATCACCACCGTGGAATAGTCGAAAACCACGAGTTCATTAAAAGAACTTACTATTTCCCGAATATGAGGGACATTATCACAAATTACATCAACACCTGCACGGTATGCCTTCAGACCAAATATGACAGACATCCGTTGAAAGTGGAGTATGAGATCACAGAAACCCCGAAACGACCCATGGAAATCCTCCATATAGATTTCTGTTTCTTTCAAAACCATGCATTTCTCTCACTCCTCGACAAATTTACAAAATTCGCTGGAGCCTTCTACATGAAGACACGCACTAGCGATGAAGTCCAAAGAAAACTTGAGCGATTCTTCAGCATACACGGTAAACCAGTAAAAATCATTACCGACAATGAAGGAAATATGAACACACCTTCGTTCAAAGCCTTCTTAGAAGAACATCATATTGAATTACACCACACATCATCATATTCGTCAACAGGGAACTCTCCTGTTGAAAGACTGCACTCAACCCTGCAAGAGCTTGTCAAAATTGCACATTTAAATTCCCCTCAATTAGGTATCAAAGAGTTAATGAATCGTGCTATTTTCTCCTACAACAACTCCATTCACTCAACAACAAAATTTACACCGTTCGAATTATTGAGTGGACACTATACTATTTTAGGGAAACCTATCAATCCTACACCCCCAAACGCACAAGAATACCTTCTTAATCATACTCATGCAAAAAAGATTAAGTTAATCAATAAACTCAATATTGGTCGAGATAAACCCCCAAAAATGAGAATCGACCAAACAGTGCACATTCGTAATAAAAAACGCTCAAAGATCAAACCCGGATATGTCATTAAGAAAATTCTTAAAGATAACAAGGTCACTATCTTAACTAAAGACGGCAAATATCACAAAAAACTGATAAAGAATCCATTTCAGGTGCACGCTCGTCACGAGCCAGACGCTGAAAGTGACCGACCTGAACAACAACAAAGGCTTGATACCGGTCAAGATGGGTCAGGCCAGAATAATCAATAGTTATAAAAGGATCATCCACGTTATCGAGATCCAATTCTATGAACAAAATCTTCGCGTTATCCAAAATAACATCGACATAGTCGAAGGAACCGTAAATGACAATATAGAATACAAGTATGCATTTAAAAACAAATTAGAAATCCTTGAACACAAATTTAAGGAACTACAAGACAACGTTAACCTTTTGAAACCTTCACGGATCAAAAGAGGACTTATTAACGGACTAGGTTCCTTGATCAAAGACATTATAGGAAATTTAGATCAACACGATCTAGATGAAATCAGTTCCGCAATACACAGTCTTTACGAGAATCAAAATAACTTAAATAAACAAAATGATGCTCAAATTGAGATAAATAAGGGTATGATTGATAGATTCAATTACGTACAAAAATACGTAAAGGACAGTAATAAGAAGATCGCTTTTGAATTAAATAGACTCAGTAACACAACACAATCAGGAATACAAATGATAAAAATAGATCAATACATCTTTAAAATAATTAATACAATAGATACCTTAACCCAACACATAGACGACATTTTAGATGCACTCAGTTCGGCTAGACACAGACGCATCTCAAGACATTTACTATCCAACAGTGAAACTCATTTCATTAATGATTTACTGTCTCACGACCGAATCGAAATAATCAACCCAAACAATATCTACGATTTATTGACGTTACAAGGATATTACAATCAGTCTAGAATTATTCTTAGTATACAGGTACCAACCTTCTATGAACCAATATTTAGTTATTTCAAAATTAAACCTATTCCATCCAAAAACCTCATGATTACCCCGATTCCATCATATAATATCATCCTAAACGAACAAAATTACTATCAATACATCGTACAACCATGCAATGAATTGGAAAACACGTATTACTGCACGAAACAATCACTACAACCAACAAGCAACACCTGCATACCAAGTATCATTTCACAACAACCAGCTCAATGTAATCACACTGTCTACGAATTGGAAGATGAAGTCTCAGAAATCATCACTGGGAAAGTGTATGTAGCCACACCAACAGAAGTAGAATTTACATCTACTTGTCACCAATTTACGAAGTCTATCAAAGGCCAAGCGTTAATTGAATTCGATGATTGTGATGTCAACATCTCGGGCATTACCTACAGCAGTACAAAATACGTCTACCAAGAGAACCAGATCGTCATTATACCGTATCACGACGTGCAATTGTCATCTATTGTATCTGGAAGAGATGCTACAAACCAACACAACCAGTAGCGACACAGAACAATACACAGTCAACCAGTGAACCCAAGACCATACGGACAAAATCCCTATGGCCTTCTCTTCGGCGGGAGGAGTTACGATCCTCTGCACATGACGCCAACGAAAACAACGTGGAATTGGGATCTACATTTCTAAAGCGCGCGGATTGATACTACACAAATCCACGCGCATCAAAAATGCATAATATGCATAAATACCTTTATGCATATTTTGCTGACACACTAGATCGGGTGTCAACGTAATAGATTTAAGTAGATATTATAAGTTAGTATTAAGTTATTATTCGATTGGAAAACATTAAAATAAAATTAAAATTGTAATAAAGAAATAAATTAATTAAAAGAGTTAAAATAAATAAAATAAATAAAATAATTTAGAGATAAATTATTTTTTTATTAATAAATAGTTTTGTGTAAACATAAGTTCCGTGACAGTAATTTTTATTTTTTATATGTAATAAATGACAATAAAAGACTGAATTATATGTATATTGGTTGGTTTAATTTCTTTTACAATGATATATGGCGGCGTTGTCATTAAAGACCATTAGGCCCGTTGCACACTTGAGTTATGTTTTTTAGTAAAGCGACTTTGCAAAGCCTAAATAAGTGAAACCGAATTCGTGAAGCTTAGCTGAAGCCACTCGTACGCCCCAATTTATTTAATTTTTTTATTTAAACCTGTGGGTGACCGCTCATTCTCTGGGTAATGTGAGCTAATTAATTATTTTCAAGGCGAAAATAAAATAAAACGGAAAGCTGTAAAATGAAAACAGCTTACATTAGTCAAAAAGATAGCTCAAGTGTGCAACAGGCCATAATCCTAAAATAAAGCGTTAAAAAGATTTTTTGGTCGAAAAAATTTTTTTTTTTTGTCAAATTAAAAGATTTTATAAAAAATAATTTGGCAGCACTTAAAGCCACACGCATATCATTTAGAAGTATTCCATAATCGTCCGTTATATTAATTTGATTAAGATTATTCTTTCGGTTTGATCAGACTTTTTATCAGTTCGAAACCACGCTGCCAAGAAGCTACCTAAGGGAGTTCTCATTTTTGTAAGGGTTTGTGTATCTTTATGTACACAAGTGCCCTGGAGTTTAAAAATAGGGAAAGTGCATTTTTTCTACTTTTGTGATAGAAACATTGTGAGTAAATGGCCTCTTCGTAAACATTGTATGGGTAACCATTAAAAATAATATTTTGTCCGATAAATCCGAAAGAATAATCTTAAACAAATTAATATAACGGACGATTATGAAATACTTCTAAACGTCTAATTGTTATTAAAATAAGGTTCAGTGAAATAAATCTCTAAAAGTGTTATATTTTACTTGTGTGCGGAACCTTAGTGCTACATTTCTCATTACACACGTAACAGCGCACTGTTCTCGGACAAACAATTCGGTTTCCAACATAACTTATCTACTGAAGATGTTCGATAGTTCTCCTAATTAACATTGTCAAAACCCAAAGTTCTAAATATGTTACGGGTAGATTAGAGAGCAGCAGTAATAATAGACAAATCACCAAAGAATGTCCTCAAGGCTGTACTGTTCAGGTCTTCTGGTCATTCTGGTTGGTACATGGCAACTCGAGACTCGAACTTCAGCACCACTATCTGCAAAAAAATACTGATGCTGCTGCTAAAAGGCAAATTTAACTCTTGTTGACCTCCAACAATATCTTTAAACGGTCAAAACTTGAAAATAGTCAAGAGGATGATCATATGATTCTTAATATATAGGGGTAACTTCTTACATTCTAAAAGTCTGTAAAAACAGAGAAGTTGTAGTGCTTGCTGTCGTATTCGAAATTTTAATCATAAAGGGATCCCAAAAGAAGTGCTCCAAACAAATTAGGTAACTATTTGCATGTTGCAGATAGTGCACATAACCAATTTAGAAACACAACGGAAATAGAGACAATGGCAATTGACCTATAGGGTAAAAAAAGTGAAATGAATCAATCAATGGTAGGCATACATTTGACCCTGTCATCAAAGAAAGACTCAAACTAAAAATACATCGAACGACTTCGATGAGCCAAGTAATCTCTGGATATGGCAAGTTAAAGCCTACCTACACATATTTAAAATGTTCAATGTCAATGTCAATGTATATTCAGATCTGAAGTAAAAGACAATAAGCACCTACTTCTCGAATGTAAAAAGAGATGTTGAACTAAACGTTAACATCTTTTGAAACGTTAACATCTTTCCGTTCAGTATCGTTAAAATATGTCTGTCACTTAACAGACCCAAAAATTGCGTGCAAACTGAAAGAAACGTCAAATACCAAATAAAAGCGACCTCCATTTATAAACGATCACGATTTTAAAATCACATGGTAATTTAAGGATGATCCAGTAAAAATTCGTTCATGCAATGAAAATTAAACAAACAAAAATTTTCCGACCATTTGTGTGCGTAAAGCATTGGACATGTTGTTACAGATGCACTAGCCAACTAGTCAAATTCTCCGTAACAAAAAACTTTCGTCGTTTTCCGTAAAGGTTTGACATGTTGTATTACTGATTCGCTGCTTCAGCCATTCAGTGAACGAAATAGTGCGATATATACTGACATTACATGTTGAACTGAACCATGATCGACTGAGTTGCGAACTGAAATTATGACTGAACGAAACTTCGGAATGACATTTAATTGTCACTTAAGAATTATTTTGTCAAGGAGCTAAAATTTATAAAGATTTAATAAAAATGAGTCAAAATGGTGCATCGATGTAATATTTTAGATTTGCAAACGCATAAGTGTTTTAAAACAAATTTATTTATGTCATTTCAGTCCAGTGGTACACTTAAAAACAAAACCGACTCAACTAACTTAAGTTTAACTGATTGACTCGGTCATCATTTCAATTGCAATTTGGGCTGGGTTGCAGTTTACATGTTACACTTTTCGTCAAGTTTTCAGTCAGTCAACATCTCGGTTCAACATGTAATGACAGTATTTTAGTAGACCGAAAATCCAGATGTACAAGTCTCCATGCGGCTGGATGGAAACGTCACAATTTCTAAATTGTAGTCGGCTAAATGTACAAGGCACGGATATTGAATAACAATGCTAACAATTTAAAATAATTCATAGTTAAAGTTTAATCCTAGGTATATGAATTGAAATTTTTTTCCAGTAATGTTAAATAATGAATGTTAATGAACGAATGTTGTAAAGTTATACCGTAGACAGCCACAAACTAAATAATCTTGAATTCTTGATTATTACGTTATCTTGTCAGACTGTCATTACACGATTTTCGTCAAAACAGGATAATTATTTTTATGAAACACGATTATCACAATGAAGTTGTGCGAACATTGATAACAACACACGTTGTGTGTGTCACTATAATATTTAAATCGTAATTTTACTTAATTGGCATCCAATCTCGATAATTTTTATGTCTGTTCACGGGGGTTAGTTCAAATTATCCAACCGAAAATGTCGATAATGCAGATCTCTAAATTATTGATAGGCGTATTTTCATGAAAATCAAACAATTGGGAATTTTTTATACTTAGCCGAAATAAAGTCGCAATGATAGAAAATTAGCTTTGCTTTGACGATATTATCTGTATGCATTTTTGGTTTACTTGTTTCAGCGCTATTCAGCTATTTCAACTAGTGCAAATCTGCATTATCTTCAGCTAAAGCAAAATTTTAAAATGCTTTAGTTTATGCTCTAGCCATGTTGGTGTTGTTGTAATTGTCTCAACAAAATCCAGTTATTGCTTAATTATTTAACCTCTAACATTTTGACACGAAAAGCACGGCTTACCTGATGCACCCACATAATAAGTGAAATTGTCAGCTAAAATGTCACTTTAGACATTCTGTTCTTGTAATAATTTTTTCAGTTTGATAAATTAATCCTTGCCGAATTTCCGAAAATTCTTAAATTCCGTAATATATAAAACAACATTTTATTTAATGGTATAATCACCTCCATTATGTTCGTCCATAAATCATATTGTTTCGATTTTGATTACAAGTTATTGTTTGTTGGGTTAGTGTTATCATTTGTTGGTAATCAGCTTGTTCATAATTGACCAAATAAAAATGGATGTTAAGTTAGTCAATTTCAAATTTTTGAGGTTGCCAAATAAAAAATAAATAGATAATCGGGAATTGCTTTCTTGATATGTGACGAGTCGAAGTATTGGTGCCATATCAGCGCACACGGATGAAGACGAAGTTTAGAAACCAATTGAATTCATTTCTAAAACGCACAAAACAAGCACTGACATTACAAGAGGTATCAAAATCACAATTGAACTATGAAATACTCAGAACAAGATTTAAGATCGCATAATTATGATATCATATATACCGGCTAGTCGATGATTAATCTTTTGGTGACGCGTTATATAAAATTAAGATTTAACATAATTCGTATTAAACGAACAATAAATCTTAAATTTGATCATCATCATGTGATCGTATAACCAAAACACATATTATCTTAATTACATTGCGGCTTGTTCGCCTATAATTGTATTTTAAATGAGATGATCATGTGCTTCAATTAAATTATTTGTATACAAATTAATAATTTCTACATTAATCTTAATTGCGGGCATCACATGATTTAAAACGACGCACGCAAGCAATTTAAAGTAAATTTCCAAAAATATAATTCAAAACAATAATATTGTCACGCGTATCATGCTAGATGGCGCGCGCCACCTTACTAACTGAAAGCACCAATTAATAAAATTGACCCAGATATAGACGTTGTTACAGAGAGAAATTGTTATAATCTTTACACAAAGTGTTTTTTTTTTAATTTTTCTTGTACGGTAATGCGATATTACTTTATGTAATCTTAAGATCAGTTTAAGGTAAACACGGTACATTTGTATACGTGGATGGTGTATACCTAATCTGTTGCACTCGTATTACATTTCACGTGCACGTGTGGTTGAATGTCATTATCACTAATTTACATAAATCGTTTGCTTATGTATAAAGTATGTATATATAGACGTAACCTATAAAAGGTTATCGTTATTAATCACTAATCACTGCTTCAAAAGAAAGCATATAGCGATATATCGGAATTAGTGATTCAATAAACGATTTACTGCTTGTTGTCTGTTTCATTTCAATGTCGATCATGAATGTCACGTGTATTATCGTATGCCTTACGTTGGCAGAATGGATTCAATATGTCTGGTTTTTTTTATAGTATCAGAAAAGTATAGTTGCTTAGAGAAATTGTGTATTTGATTTGCTATATTGCCTTGCGCTTGACAATGGCTTTATAATATGATCGGTTATATAAAATATTATAATGATAATAAAACACATAGTGATTCCAACTTGCTATGTGTCATCCTTTAATATAATTTTGCCACAGACGCTAGGATTTTATACCTGCTATATCTTTGTAGTTACTAAAATTGTCGTGATCATCAAATGACACATGGCTGCTCACCGAAATGGTGTAACATCTAGGATTAGATAGTGGTACCAGATTATTTCCCTCTCTATAATTCTAGGTGAATCTAGACTGTTCTCTTTGTATATGTATAGTAGAAGAAGGATAATTTTAAATCGAAAAATTATTTCGGAGATCGGACTGTTGCAGATGAAAATTTTAAAACAAATTGTCATATCTTCTTCATACACAGAAAAAACTGATTTCATAATCCCATTATTGACCAAATTGATTGTTCTGGGCCGCTTCTGATATGCTACGAGTATAAATGATAAAATCTGAAATGACATACAATTCGTAGTAAAATCTAATACAATTTCAATCTTTGAAATCTTAGGAATCATGACAGCTTCGTCATTGGTATTACGGGATGCTACGCGTTTTTCGATATAATTTCTACGAAATTATCATGTTAGAGCGAATAGCATTTCCTATACAGCTGTAATTTACTCCTCTGAATAATAGTTTAGTCATTTAAGGTGGTTGGGTTGCCCTTATTTTCCGCTAAGATCAAGGTTTCACATTAATGTTTCATTAGTACCGGTTATATTATGATAAAGATTTTGAGTACTAATTTTCCGTAATTTTCTATTCTTTTCAGTGTCAGATGAAAAATCCAAATTTTCCACCAACAGTAAGCTGACGAATAAACTAGAAATGTGGATGAAGCAAAAATCAAAAAGTATTTTTACGAAGAAAATGCTGTATCGACGTCTGCCCGTGTTGGAATGGTCTAGAAAGTAAGCATATTTTGATAAGAGTGGTGTATACGTGAATTTTAACAAAATCTTTTCATTAGAATTGAATTAAAATTTAAATTATATGGCAAAAAGTATACAAAACTCAATTAAAAATTTTAAACAATTTCAGATATTCAACAGAAGATGCCGTAGGAGATATTGTTGCCGGAATTACTGTTGGCCTAACCGTAATACCACAAGCATTAGCCTATTCTGGAATCGCTGGCCTCCCGCCTGCTGTAAGTAACATATATAAAGATTTCAAAAAATTTCCTAAATAATTTTACTAATCTTACAATTTCGCGCAGTACGGATTATACGGTTCATTCCTCGGTTGTATTCTATACATATTTTTGGGAAGCTGTAAGGATGTACCAATGGGACCAACCGCTATCTCTGCTTTGCTAACGTATCAAACAGCCGGTTCTAGTGTACACCGTGCTATACTACTATCATTCCTCACCGGACTGGTCGAGCTACTAATGGGCATATTTGGACTAGGATTTCTAGTTGATTTTGTATCGGGCCCCGTATCGTCCGGTTTTACGTCGGCCGTAGCAATTATTATTGTCACGTCGCAAGTAAAAGATATTTTAGGAATTACGGCGAAGGGTGCAACATTTTTACAAATCTGGAAATCAATTTTTGCAGATCTACATAATGTTAATGCTTGGGATACAACACTAGGATTTACCTGTATTGCGGTTCTATTAAGTTTACGGGTAAGTTAAATATTATATGTGTAACAAAAACGGGTATGTGATAACAGTTTTTTATTTGCAGATTCTAGCAACAATTCAGATTGGCCCGAAGGGCGATGAATTCAAAACAAAAACACACAAAATTATCAATAAAACGTTTTGGTTGATTGGCACTTCACGTAATGCTATTCTTGTAATTGTATGTGGTTATGTAGGCTACTCGTTTCATCATTCGGTCGTGCCGTTTAAACTTATTGGCGCTATTCCACCAGGTTTACCGCCATTAACATTCCCTCCATTTTCGATTGAGGCAAATGAGACATTAGGCCAGAAAGCAGAGTCTTTCGGAGATATGGTTAATAATTTGGGGTCCGGACTGATAGTCGTCCCCTTGATTGCGCTCATGGAAAATATTGCGATTTGTAAAGCGTTCGCAAATGGGAAAACGGTTGATGCAACTCAAGAATTAATCGCGATTGGATTAGCAAATATAGCAAATTCTTTTGTTCAGGGATTTCCGGGTACTGGTTCACTTAGCCGCAGTGCAGTTAATAATGCGAGTGGCGTTCGCACCCCGTTAGGAAATATATACACTGGCGCACTCGTTATTTTATCGTTACTATTTTTCACGCCATTCTTCTCGTTTATACCGAAGGCAACATTGGCTGCTGTGATAATAGCCGCCGTTATATTTATGGTTGAGGTTAAAGTTGTTAAACCAATGTGGAGATCTAAAAGTAATTCGACAATAAACCGCCTTAGTTTGTAAATTTCTATAACACTACTATTTTTAATTACAGAAAGCGACCTAATACCTGGATTATCAACCTTTATCGCTTGCTTGGTGCTCCCACTGGAACTTGGTATTTTGTTTGGAATCGGACTAAACGTCGTATTCATCTTGTATCATGCTGCTCGCCCAAAAATTTCATTGGAACGCTTAGTGACGCCAGCTGGCACCGAATATTTAATGATTACACCAGATCGATGCCTTATTTTTCCATCGGTTGACTATGTACGCAATTTGGTAAACAAACAATCGATTAAACAAAATATTCCAGTCGTAATCGATTGTAGTCATATATATGGAGCTGATTTTACGGCCGCCACTGTTGTTCAAAATTTATCGCATGATTTTCATAAGCGTTCGCAGCCGCTTTTCTTCTATAATTTAAAACCAAGTGTATGCGCTATATTTGAAGGATTGTCACCTGTAAATTTCACTGTATACTATCGTGAAGAAATTTTAGATGATCTGCTGCAGGAGAAAGGTTACAAACCTAATCATACAATAAGTGTTTAGTTAATTGTTATTAACTAATAACCTATCTATATGCTATCTAGCTATATTCAGTATTGTAGCTCCTAATTTATGTAATTTTAAGTACTTACATATTTACGATTCATTATATATTTTGTGCGATGAAATACGCTGTTTTCTGGTGAATACAGTGCCGAAGAATCGATTTATTAAGTATGCAATAGATTTAGTTTTTATATTTTAGAACAATTAGGTTAAGAAATTACTTCTAATAGTAAAGATAGATTCAATATACTTAAAAATATATTATATTATTGTAATCCCGTATTATGTATAACTATAAATTGTAAAAGAATAAAAATGGAAAACTGTGATAAGGATTTATAGATATATTGGTAATGTTAATTTTAAAAGGCAACATTTTATTTCCGAACGTTTTTCCGATTCAACTCTAGCTCTATGTTATACAATCAACAATTAGCAGCTTTCAAAATTTTCAAAATTCAAAACTCAGAGTTTTATAATAAATTTTTAAATTCTGAACAAAATACTATAATAAATATTTTATTAAGTTCCTTTTGCCGATGAGGGCGCATCATTTCGTGAAACATTTGTACTGAGAAATTATTCGAAAAAAAGTGTGTATTCTAGTGTGTATTTTCGTAAAGAGATTAAAGTACGAGTAATCTCATAAACAGATAAAATTAATAATTATTTATTCTTTATTTTGGGGCCTAATCGGCCGTTTTAGTTTACAATCATTTTACGAACAAATCAGCTTAACAAGCGACTCATGCTAAACTAACGTTAACTTAAATCACTTCTTTATAATCATGAATTAATAGCTAAGATTTTATCTTTGGTAATATTTCGATTCAAGCATTGCCTCAAATTTAGAGGACAAACATTGTCGGTTTGTACATTTTAAATAAAACTAATCAAATTTGAAACATAAAAATAAATCCTGTTTGTTTCACTTAATACCGATAAGCATCATTTCGTGAAACATTGCTACCTACTGAAAAATTAGAAACAATTTGTTCTAGATTTATTTAGGAAATATATTTTATTAGAAATCATGCTTAAAAATTAATTGTGTACCTATACAGAAACGAAATGTTGTTTGTTCAAAACAGTACCACTTGGGTGTTCAGTACTAGTTTTATCCCATCAGGAGTGGAGATTAATCTATCGATTAGTCAGAAATTCAAGAAATAGTTCAAGATGAAATTATTGCCAAACTATTAAAACACACGTATTTGGTACGTTTAATTTTGACTGTATCAATAGGACTAATTGCTAAGTTCGATTAGAAATTAGAAACGACGTGAAAAATGTAAACCTATCTAAAAGATATTCTGCTCTTAAATTGTAAAAATTAATGATTCGATTTCGAAGTCGATTATTGTCACTACAATTCTGATAATTAAATACAGAAAAGTATGTCAATTATTTGTAATTGTTCGGCCAATAGTTGACCTTAGGGTAGCAAGAGAAAATGTTTTCATGGTTTATTCGAGTTTAATGATTCTTCACTACATAAAGTTTTTGAAACTTCACATGTCAATTTTAAATTTGAAGCTCCAAATATCCATATTCGATCAGCTGTTGCTTTGTTTAAATGAACCAGAATAATATATACACAGTAGTCAAAGCTTATCAATTTACAATTTATCTTTATGGAATTAAATTAGAAAACCTATAAAGAAACATAAAATTTATCGATTTTATCACTATTTTTTTATCTACTTACGAATTTCAGAGCGTTATTGAATAATAATATGAGATAAAAAACATTCAAATATAATTATTGTTTCGTAAGACATTGGTGAAAACAAAACTTCACGATAATTAACTTTATTCAAACTAAAAAATTTAATTCTTACATAAGCTTCATTATCCAAGATAACAAAATTATAATTCGGCAAGAATTATATATGTTATTCGTCGATTTCCTCACGAATGTCCAACAACAGCATAGCTTCATCAATCCAATCGCGTAGCACAGAAATATGCGTATATACTCCGGGATATCCAACTTGGGCACAGGCACGTCCCCAAGATACAAGACCAATTTGAGTTCCATTGTGAACAATTGGCCCACCCGAATCACCATCGCACGAATCGACTAAACCATAAAATGAACCTGCGCAAAACATAACATCGGTAATCGGATTAATATTTTGGTATGCCTCAATACAACGATTGCGATCCAAAATTTCAACAAAAGCTTTTTGAACTACTTCTGATTGTACACCCGATTGATCATAGAGATATCCCCAGCCAGCAATGAGAGCTTCTTCACCATACGCGAGATCAGTATTT
The DNA here is from genome assembly GCA_932526605.1 of Nephrotoma flavescens. Lineage (NCBI taxonomy): Eukaryota > Metazoa > Arthropoda > Insecta > Diptera > Tipulidae > Nephrotoma > Nephrotoma flavescens. The sequence goes on along the minus strand of OW052222.1, from coordinate 58,269,178 downwards.
GCTTCAACCAAATTAATAGGCTGAATAGTTGCATCAAATTCAAAACCATCCCAGACACGGATCAATAAAATATCATTATTGTACGTACTATAATCAAAATTGGGGTGTGTTATGGCATTTTTAATCAAAAAGTCTGTCCCTCCATTAAGATATGATGAGCCAACTCGAACTGTGAAAAACGATTGAATTTGATGCGATTCCCACCTAAATAATATACCAATATTATAAGTATATATATGTCTAAATAAATATTTCCGCAGATACAGACGGATGAGTACAATGCTGTGCTGTGACTACAGTGTTTATGTTGATTATGGATGCACCGCAGATAGGACGCTGGTAATAGTAGAGTCCGGCTAAAAATGGAACTTCATCGATTGTTGTACTCGTCCCATTTACAATGAATTTAAGAAAGTTACTTGGTTGGCGAATACCTGCAATGAAAATTATACTGCCAATAACGGAAAGTACTAAAACATGATAATACTACTTACGGCCATTACACAGTTGGATGGTTAAAATAAGGAAAAGCCCAATCAACAAAACAGTTTTCATTATCTTATTAACTACTATATGTAATAACAATTTAAACCGTTACCGTATACATGAAATACTAAACTAAAATACTTTTTTGTCTTTTCAGGATTAAATCGAAAATTATCCAGATTGATAATTGTTAATCCATACAAATTATTTTAATTGATAAGGCGCGGAATTTAAGATAAAAAAAATTTAATTCACAAAATACAATGCGAATGGTATACGCAATGATGCGCGCTACTCGCTAAGGAGAAATTATATTAATTGTGTCTACGTTATCTACGATTTTATGTCAAACAGTTAGTTTTCTCTTGTTATGTGTAATGAGTAGTCTGAGTAGAATATTTATCGAAGTTTTAAGTTATTATTCGAGTTTTAAATAAAATAACATATGTTAAAATGAGCCTAGAGTTTGATATGACAGATTTTTCGTTACTACCGTCGCATGTAAGTAACACAATTAAATTTTTTGAGGTAGACAAACTTGGAAATGATTTTTAATAAATTTGTTAAAAAATTTCGCCAATCTTATTCTTATACACGGTTACATTTGGTTTTGTAATTGATGCTATTTTAATCTTTTAAATCATAATATTAGGTATTACCGAGTTTTTAGGTCAAACAGTTGAATTAAATTCGATTAACTAGAGCAAACTGTCATTTAATTATTTTAAATAGAATTATTGTAAATTGTATTTAGCCGAGACACATGGTATGTCGATAGTGCAGAACTTGATTTTTAATTATGTACAGGGTGCCGTCAAAAATTAATCAATACGTTATGTACAAGTTGCAGAAATCATTAAATTATTTTGTTAAATTTGCAATAAAGCAGACGATAACATTAGTCCGGTTAAAATGCGTCTTTATAGCAAAGATGCGTCCATAAATTTCTTTTTGACGGCCGCAATTTTTAGATGTAAGTCGATCCTGTCTAGACTGTAGAGAAACTACAAACGTTTATTCTGCACGCCACCAGTAGGTGAACATAAAAATCTTGTAAATACTCCAATTTTTCTAATAGTTAATAATATCACACACTCACGCACGCACACAGTGTTTTTTAAAAACCCCTGTCTTGACTTCAGCGATATAGCGGTAAATCTGCAAAAAAATTCTTGATCTCTCAAAAATTCTTGAAAAATTCTATACTTTCTTACTACGTAAACGTTTTAAAATACACTGGCTCTATACCGCAGTGGTAAGGTCTGTGCTGATGTACGGGGTGGGCGTGTGGTGGCCAGCTCTGGAAAAGGTAACCTATATAAGGATGTTGGAGAAGGTGCAAAGAACGGCCTGTATGCTTATAAGCGGGGCGCTTAGGACAACACCTACACGCGCTTTAGAGGTTATGTTCCATCTTATTCCAATCGAATTTTTTGGTAAGCAGATGGCAGCCAATGTGGCTACAAGGCTCTCGGCTGTCTCTCAGTGGAAGTGTCTTCAGGCGGGACACTCGACGATAGTTAGACCACTAGGGGAAGAACTGGTGAATCTAGATTATATTAAACCAACGTTGTGCTTCGATATAGGTTTCCGGATCATCTGTCCTTCTAGGGAATCCTGGATTAACGGATCAATACTGGAAAACGAGGCACTGCAATTTTTCACGGACGGCTCTAAGCTAGACGGCAAAGTAGGAGCCGGAGTCTTCTGTGAGAAGCTTAATGTTAATATTTCTGTTCGTCTCCCTGACTACTGCAGCGTGTACCAGGCTGAAGTGGTGGCGATAGGTGAAGTCGTGACATGGTTGAAGCATAACGTGGTATCTGTTAGGGATATCGCGATTTATGTGGACAGTCAAGCGGCACTCAGGTCACTAGAGGCGGTTTCTCTGAAGTCACGGGTGGCGCTGGATTGCCGATCATCTCTTAATGAGATGAGCGAGTATTTCAGTATCCAGATAATCTGGGTCCCTGGTCACTCGGACGTCACGGGAAACTGCAGGGCAGACGAACTAGCTAGGTACGGTACGACTCTCCAGATGCAACCGGAAAGGGCAAGTCTGGGGAGGCCTATAGCAGCGCTCAAATTGACGCTCAGTAAAAAGGCAATCGCCTTGACAGATGAGAGGTGGACCAACACCCTCACGTGCAGGGTAGCAAAACAGGTTTGGCCAAAACTGGACCTGCGGCGCTCCAAGGCACTTATATCCCTGGGAAAACGAGATTTAGGATTGGTCGTAGGGATATTGACAGGACACTGCCTTTTTGGGGAACATGCGAGAAGGCTGGGTCTAGAGACGAATGACTTTTGTAGAAGTTGTATGGACGAAGAGGAGGAAGAGACGTTAGTTCACTTCTTATGCTCGTGTCCAGCACTATCATACAAAAGACATAGGTACTTGGGTGTGTACAACATGGACAGCCTTTCTGAACTCGCGGACTTTGGGGTGCGAGATATTTTACGCTACATCAGTAGCTCTGGTTGGTTTCAGCGGGAGTAAGGGGAGATTGGATCCTGTGGTATCACAATGGGCCATTATTAGCCTAAGTGTGCGATAGCAGCCACTCTAACCTAACCTAACCTAACCTACTACGTAAAAGAAACTAAAGGGAAGGTTATAAATTTTCGATGAACGTATTGTAGAAATGCGGATCAGTAAACCAACCTTTAATCGACTGAAATAATTTTTACCATAATTTAGGAATTCACGTCAATCGCGAATTGTGAAACCGAATAACTGAATTTAATATTATTTTAACATTGCCTGTGGCCCTATTCTGGTAATTCCCGGGGAATGGAAATTTTAAATTTTGTAGCAGTTTTATTCCCTTTTCCCCAGAAGTGTATTCTGGCGTTTGGGAAAAAATTATTCCCCATTATAGCAGTTTTGACGTTTATTATTCCATACCTATTTTAGGAAAGAATTAACTGGGAATAGAATCTAACGGAAATTTATTGTATTTTGTACTTATAGCAATATTATGACTGTAAATTTATACTGAAAACTGGTAATATTTATTGGAAATATTAATATCCAATGTTTTACTTTAATAAACAAAATTATTTTTTAAGTAAAATTCGATTAAAACAACAAAAACGAATTAAATGTTGTAAACTATTTTTAGGCTTTTGTTTTCTTGTTTTATTGCGATCGCTTGAAGACCGCAAATAATTAAATTATTTTCCCGTAAATTTTTTCCCCAATCGCCAGAATTAACTTTTGAAAAACGGGGAATTGGGACAAATATCTGGAGAATAACTGCTACAAAAATAAATTATTCCCTATTCCCGGGGAATTACCAGAATAGGGCCACTGGGGGGCTATTTGGGAATTCGATTCGATAACGAGAGTATAAGATTCCTATTTGGTTTTAAATAAGAATCGTTCGAATCACATTCAAATCAAATGTGAATGTTGTGCTCTCGTTATCGAATCGATTCCCAAATAGCCCCCCGAAAACATATTCTTATTGGAAGTTTTTCTAAATACTTTTTAACTATATTCGATGAAATTTTCATAAAGAAACTTACTGTTTTTTGATAGCAAAAATATTAATAAATATCCGCACGTTATAATTAATATTGTTATTTTATTTTTCAGATTATCGCCCAAATTCTAGGATATTTAAAACACGAAGATTTCAAAAATGCAAGTTCAGTGTGCAAATCATGGCTATATGCCTCAACTGATCCGCAAATCATTCGAAACCGTGTGCTCCAACCAACAGAAAAAAATTTCCTCGAAATTTGCCAATCTCTTCGCAAGTATGGTGTGCTAAAATTAAAACTGTTGAAGTTTGATAAAATGGACAGCTACTATTTTGAATTATTCGAAAAATTTTGCCCATTCATACACAAATTACACATAATCGAGTCTACTTTAAAAATCCATCATTTGCTCAAGTTATTAGAACTTTCGACGAATTTAGAAGCCTTTTCATTGTCTGAATGTCATCAGCTTGTGGAATTACCCGGTTTATTTCCAATAGACTGCGAAGAAAAAACAAAAAATCAAATTGTTAAAAATTTATGTAGCATAAAACATCTTGCAATCGGAGATTTTCGTAACATTCCGTTTATTGCGGATCTTGTTAGGTACTCTCCAAATTTAGAAACGATCAGAATTTCTATTTGGCTTTTTGAATATGATGGCTTTAATGGTAGACAATATAAGGAATTTTTCAAAATATTTGATAATTACAATGCCGACAATTTAAAAGATTTAAATTTGAACTTAAACTTTTCTGATTGGGTCGATGATTTCATAACGAATGTGGTTAAAATACAAAATCTCAATTTGAGATCATTTCGAATTGGTCTTAATTGGAATTGGGAGGGCGGCGTTTATAAAAGTTTTTTGTTTCGGCAACTGCTCTTCAAATTACGTAGCTTGGTAGAATTCAAAATCGATGATGAGTTGATACAAGATCAGTTAGCAGTTATATGTCAAAATTTGATTGATTTAGAAAGTTTAGAATGTCCCTTAGTGCATGATGATCAACCAGTTTCTGAGATAACAAATCTTAAACTATTAAAGGTGTGTAATAAATATGTATCTTTCAACCAGATATCTAATTATTATTTCCAATTTACAGACATTACAGTGCAACTTTACAGAACTTACTCATGTAAGCTTAGCAGAGATTGACACACTTTTTAAATGTAAATTTGAGTATTTACAAATATTTAAATTTCAAGGATTCGTATCAGAACGAAATCTAACACAATTCTGTGAGAATCACCCAAATTTAATTCAGTTGGAAATAAGCGGCCTATTGACTCGCAATTTGGAAGTAATTTTTAAACATTTAACAAAACTACAGATCCTCGATATATTATTTGGATTTCATTGGCTCACCCCAGAGCTGAGAGCTAATATGAGAGATGTGTCTTCGCTGGATACTGACCGAGAGTACCAGTTCAAACTATCGCGACTTCAAGATTTAGAGGAATTTTATTTGGATGAAAAGGTAAATGGAATCCGGAAAGAAGATATACAGCAGCTGAAAAAATTAAGGTCAACAAATGTTGAAACAACAGAGCATGTGGTGACATCAGCTAAAGCGCCACAAAGAATTGAAACCAAACGCATTTGCCCAATAACCTGTTGTAATGTTTCTTGATTTTGTGAGTTTTTTCTAACAATACGTATACATTATATGTTTGTCGCAATAATGATAAAGTAAAGCATAAAGAAAATTTTTTGTTTAAATAATGCTCAAAACTAAAACCATCTAGAACTTGAATTGAGATATAGGACAATAATTGGCTATGATAATGGTTCCTTAATGCTAATACCGGACCACGGCGGTTTGAAAAGAATCGAACCGCACATTGTAGGATTTGTATACGTCGATTTTTTATCCTTTTTATATTTAAATTAATTACAAATCTAAGAAATAATATTTTAGAATGAACTAAACAAATTGGAGATTGGTACATAATTACTCATTAGTAATATAACATGCGTTACATCTCATATAAGATAGAATTTAGACGATTGTACTCAGTTTTTTGTAGGTATATTATGCTGCATACAACATTTTCTACTTCTGCGTGTTTTCTATAAAGATTCAAGTTTTACATATAATTTAGTATTATTCCATAAATGGATCACGAATTATAAGAATTTGATTTGAGCAATGGTGAATAAATTTTAAAAATTACTGTGCACCATCGGTCCCACATTTATCCACAATGATGCGCTCCAACAGGTAAAAAGATTTAAATACGCCAACTAACTACTTTATCGACGGGTTTGAGTCAAAATGGTTGTGTGTGCGTCTTTGCTTTTCAAGTAATAAAGCAATAATTTTAATATTTGAGATAAATAGGATTTGTTATATTAAATAGAGTAGGAATATGTGTTCTATCTGTGAATAAAATACGTAAAGCTCATGTGTCTCACAAAATCCCTATATATGATATTTTCCTTCTACAAATCTTACAATTATGAATAGTTTGTCTTCATGCAAAGAATGCCAGCGAGTTTTCGAGTTACTTGGAAAATTTCCCATTCATACTTAAGTTGCACGTAAGAAAGTGCACTATAAATTCGCATCATTTGCTGAAGTTCGAGCAGTCAATAACTAGGGAGTTATTTGAAGCTGCTTGTTGTGGTGCAAGTTTTTCAGTTTGATTTTAAGCAAGGGGATAATAATTATTTTTCCATTGTCTACAGCTGGTCATCCAAAATCAGTTGTTGTTCCGAAAATATTGTTGCCGAGAGATCGTCATGTGACTTATCGTGAGATTAAGGCATCCTTGGGAATTATTGGGACTAGCATATATTCAATTTTCCATAAGTTTTGGTCGTTAAAAAAATGTTCGCATTGAATCCAATTTGACAAACGCTCAAAAAAGACTCGTATGCATAGGTCGAAAGAAATGCTCAAAAAATATGATCGCAGTGCTTCAAAACATGTCTATATAACATCGTGACATACGAAAATCTTGGATCTATGAGCCCGAAACCAAACAGTAGTCGACCGTATCGGTGCTCCAGTCCAATATGAGCCAAATCCAGCAAATCAAAAATAAATTACGAGATCAACGTTTTTCGACACCTGAAGATGCGGTTGGTGCGTTCAAAATGCCTGTTTTGGAGGTGCCTCAAGCAGAGTGGAAAAACTGCTTCGAAATTGGTTCAAACGCATGCAAAAGTGTATTGATCATCATGGAGAATATTTTGAAAAACAAGATATTTTTGATAAACAAATATTTGTTTTTGTTCCTTAATCCCGAAATATAAACGGCAACCCTCGTATATGGTAAACTAGATAAAAACAATTATAATAAACTATGGATAAGCTATAATCCTAAAAATAGGACTGCTTGAGCAGAAGCTGTTAATGTTGCCATTGTATGTTATATATTAAAGACAGTTCGGTGACGCGTAAGCCATTGCTATTTGGTACTAGTCACCTACACTATTTTGATATCATATTGCGGGATGTTAATGATGGTGCCTTTCAACTGAAGAAAGAATATTTCTTTCACAATAATTGCTTTGACTTTGGTGAACAGAAGTAGATAATACGGTGCTGCACGCACTGATGAATGGGAAAGCAGACGTCACATTCTCCTTCAACCTGATAAAAGGAAACCTCCAGGTCTTAAAACGCTTAGCACGTTCCGAGATTCCATTTTTTACAATGTGCTTCGTGTATATTTCCCGAGGTTGTTGTTGTGATGAATGATGAATCCGATAAACTAATCACGAGGCCTTTGTGTACGGTTCCACGAGGTATGTGTACATTTGGTGGAACGCTCAATTCATGTTTGGCTTCTGTGGCTCACATTAAAGAAAGATCTTAAGACATCCAGTCATACCTGACACGCAGTGTCTCTGCCCACCCCCTCCCCTGGTTACCAACTTATATTTCCTAATTTAAGTATGCACTTATTTTAAAACAATATGCCAGGGCAGACCTACTAATTAATTACGATACAGGCTCGTTTCGTAGGTAGTTCACATGCTATATCTAAATAAAAAATTAAACAAATCAAAATATGCATTTCGGACATTTTTATTTGCTCTAAATCACACTCAGATCTTACACCGCTTACCAAATAATTCCGGTAAATTTGTTGATCGTAAATTTTTCAGTTGCCCCAAATCATTTTCACATATTCCATTTACCAATTCGCTCAAATAAAGCTCCTCCAAATCTTGTAGACGTAAAATGTTATATTCATAAACACGGTTCTCACCCTCATCCCGACTAACTTCAAAGTAAATAGTAACGCTTCGCAATTTAATTAAATATTTGAAAATTATTTCTAAATTTCGAGTCATTAAACGGGCTAATTTTAATTCAACCAAATTCGGATGATTCTCACAAAATTGGATGAGATTTGCCTCGGAGACGAGCCCTTCAAAATGAAATAATTGTAAATACGCAAATTTACATTTAAAAAATTTGTCAATATCGACTGAATTTAAGTGCGTGCCGTCCCATAAACTGCAACGTAATTTCTAAAATATAAACGAAAATCAATTTATTGCGGTTAAAGTACAATGAGGTAACGAGCCTTTAATTGGTTGAGATTTGCCAACTCGGAAATGGATTGATAGTCGTCCCGCAAGCGACAGTCTAGACTTTTTAAATTTAACAAATATTGGCATATAAGCGACAGCTGGTCCTGTATCAATCTATCGATCATTAATTCTTCCAAACTTTGTAATTTCAAAATAAATTGTCGGAAAAGGAAACTTTTATAAACGCCACCTTCCCAACTCCACCACAATTCAATTCGTAACGATTTTAAATAAAGATTTTTTATTTTAATAAAACTCGTTATAAAATTATCCGCGTAATCGATAAGAGATATTACCAAATGCAAATGTTTTAAGCTAGCAGCATTCTCATTATTGAATATTGTAAGTACCTGTGGATATGACAAACCACCTTCCTCATCGAACTGAACAACTTCGTTAGAAAACGTTTCTAAATTTGGTGACCACCGTAAGAGATCCGCGATCAACTGCATGTTTCTAAAATATTCAATCAAAATAGTTTTGACGCCAGATAAATTTTTAATTATTCGATGTTTTGCTTCGGGATCATACTCTAATGGGAACAAACCCGGCAATTCCACAAGCTGATTACATTCCGAAATTGAAATTAATTTTAAACGCGTCGTTAATTCAAATAATTTTAGCAAATGGTGTATTCTTAAATCACAATTGTTTATGTGTAATTCGGATACGAATGGCCCGAATTTATCGAAAAACCCAAAATAGTGACTATCCGTTTTATCGAACGCCAGAAATTGTAATTTGAGTACACCATACCTGCGATTTGATTTACAAATTTCCAGGAAATTAGCCTGCGTTGGTTTAAGGATAAGTGTTTGAGCAATTTGAGGATCAGTTGATGCATAGTACCATGATTTGCAAACACAACTGGCATTTTTGAAATCGCTCAGTCTTAAATACCCTAGAATTTGGGTGATTAACTAAAATTTAAATTTAATTACTTATTAGTTGTTAAATACTAGTGTTAAATTCGTTTCCTTACATGCGCCGGTAAGAAAGAGTAAGCAGGAGCACAAATTTCTGAATCCATTTTATTGCACAAATTTAGGGAAACAAATCATAATAGAATCCAAATAAAGAATCAAAACAACTAATATTTTGACAGCTATCCGAAGTCGGTAAAGCAGAACCAATATATAAATGTGGTCTTTCTTTGGTGCAAGCAATTCCCATTCTGAATAGGAATTAATTGCTGTCTAAAGGATGAAACACACCAAGAGCAGCGCAACATATTCCAAGCAATCCACACTAACGACTGCTTATGGGCGTGCACACCAAGCAGCGCAGCAGATTGTTTTGTTTTAGTAGTAAAATTGAATTGTGCAAATTTTATCGAGGTTATGAGTAGCAGCAAAGAGCAGCAAACTGAAGCTGCTGGGCGTGGAACCTATTGATGCCGCGACAGATTCATTCAATACTAACTTCATTCAATACAATTTCTTTAAATTTAAATTTTTCAATTATAATTACAAAATACTTAATGTCCTTTAATGGAAATACCTATATTTATACGCAAACTATGATTTTGTATCATTAAATAAGCGGATAAGCCAAAATTCAAATTTGCTGCTCGCTGCTGCTGCTTGGTGTGTTTCATCCTTTATGCTGTCTTACTTTGAGAAATTTACAACAACAATCCCATATATATAATTCCAAATTGGAATTATTTTAGACAAACTTTTCTGCTGGTATAGAATTATTCTATTCTACCTGTAGTTTTAATGTTCACCACCAGGGCAATAGTATTGAATACTTTTATTTTTAAATGTTGGCAATAAAAATATAAAAGTGATTTTTGTTATTTTGACATCGGATTTTATTAAACAAGGCGAGAAATTAGTTACGATTTGAAATAATATTCAATAATGTTCTAGCACAGTATTATTTAAATGAATATATTTAGTTGCATTTTTACGTTGTTTTCAAATTCAAAATGTAATTGTTACCAACTACTAAAAATAAATTAAAAAATATCTTTGGTTGTTTCTTTGAGCACAATTCCTATTCAGAATGGGAATTGCTTGTACCAAAGAAAGACCGATTGGTTCTGCTTTACCGACTTCGGATAGCTGTCAAAATATTAGTTGTTTTATTTGGATTATGAATTGTTTTCCTAAATTTTTGCAAGATTCCTTCTAGAAACGTTCTAGTGTTAAGTTGTGGTGTTATAAAAAAAAAAATAAAAAAAGTGTTTTATCGTCTATTGGAAAATTTAATTAACTATTCTATTAATTGGTGCTTTATTTGTTTATAAATATTATTGTGTTTTCATTAGTTAGAATAAAAACAGTAAAATAAACAGGAAAAATAGAGTGTGACGTAGAGCTAGATAATGCCGACGCTCAATGTCGGCATGATATTCTAGAAAACAATTCTACATCCAATAATAATTTTTTGGGCTTCGAAAATATTATAAATCATAAAAGAAAAGCTAATAGTGATATTAATATTACCAATGCAAAAATGACGAGAAATAAAGGAAATAATAATATGAATGAAAATAATAACAGTAAAAATAATAATACTAATAATAAAAATGCTAACGACGTAAATTCCGCTAAAAATAATGACGCGTCAAGCAAAACAAAAATGGCCGAAAATTTCTACATGAATTTGGATCAAGGTCCATTTTATGTTTTAATTAAATCTAAATCACCAAAAAAATTGCTTACCATAATTATCTCAAAAATTTTTTCTGATAATTTTGTTAAAGTGGTAGACATAATCCAAATTAATAAAAATATGGTAAGAGTGGAATTTGACTCCTTCGACAAAGCGAATAAATGCGTTAGAAAGGACGATCCGATCTATAAAATTTTAAGTGATAAAGAATACTTACCATTTATTCCCGTGACGTTCACCCATGTTGTTGGAACCTTCAAGGATTTACTGGTCGATTTCAATTTTATAGAAATAAAAGATAATATTAAAAGTGATGATAAAATTACCAACCTCGAAATAATCAAATTTTGGGATAATAAAAATAAAGAGCTAAAAGATTCTAATATAATTAAAATCGAATTTAGAGCAAGCGACCTTCCCAAATTTGTTTATTTTTATGACATAAAAATTAAAGTTGGTATGTTTATCCCGAAACTAAGATTCTGTGCCAAATGCCTGAAATACGGTCACATTAAAAAGTTCTGTAAATCGGAGATTACCAAATGCATGAAATGTACATCGGACATCACAGGGAAAGAGGAACACGAGTGTAAGGATACCCTGTCTGTAATTTTTGCGAGGATAAACCCCATTTTACAAACTCCAGAGGATGCGAGGAAAAGGAAAAACAAACTAAAATCAAAATTCACTCTATAAAAACTTCATTTATCCAATCAAAAAATATTTTATTTCCGAGAAACAAAAATTTTAATTTTAGCAACAACAACTATCCGGGCCTAAATAGCAATAACAACAACACTCCTAATTTCTGGTTAAATAGAGTAAATAATAACAATTTAATTATAAATGAACTAAAACAAAAAATTGACCTTTTCGAATCTGCCATTGGTCAAATTATTAAAATAAGCAATAAAATGTACAATGAGCCGGACCTTTTAATGTGTGACATTAAATCTGCGATCCAAAACATTAATTTAAATTAAGATGTTTCTCCTAAAATTTCTTCAAATTAACATAAGAAGTCTTAAAAGCAATTTTAATTTGTTGGACCTTTTCATAAACAATAATAATATTTACATCGTAATGTTAAATGAGATGATGGTTATGGCGAGGTAGTTTTCTTATTTAATAAAAAATTTGCAGTTAATAGATTAGATATGATTTTTAACTTACTTCATATCGAATTAATTCATGTTTCTTTTACATTTAATAATAAATTTTTTAATTTAATAAACTTCTATAATCCTTCCAAATAATAATAACCACAATATAATTGATTTCAAAAATATATTACAACATTATAATAATTTATCTAATACCATAATTTGTGGTGATATTAATGCTCACCATAACATGTGGGATTCTTCATCTAAAGAAAATAGGAAAGGGAAAAACTTTGCTGAATTAATTAATAATAGTAGTTTTCACATCCTAAACAATGGAGAACCAACAAGAATAAATTTTAATAATGTTATGTTGGTAACAAATAAAACAATATTAATTCTTCTTATTTTAATATTCTTATAAACGTTTTATTTATTTATTTTAAACTTAACTTTTACAAACTTATAATACACATGTCTTATCAAGATGGAGACTACACAATGAATAATCTCATTTCATCTACTATATGCTTAATGGGTGTTATATACTTAATGCCCTACATGTCTACATGGGTACGTTCAGTAGTCCCTACATGGGTACGTTCAGTAGTCCCAAACACCACAATACCTCCTCACTCCAATCGTTAAAATACATAATTTTTTTTTATTTCAAACTTATATAAATAAAAAAAAACTTAATATTTTTAGATCTAATCCTGATACCTAATTGGTATCTTAATCTCTCTTCTAGGTCTATTCACCATAATAAAATCATTTATATTATTATTATTGATGGTTTGATTACCCCTATCATGAGCTACATTCTTATTCACATACATATAAGAACCTTCATTTTTATTACTATGATTACTCCTATCTTCATTTTTTTTATTCTCGTTCCAATTCTCAATCGAGCTCTCATTCTTACTGACACCATCTCTTATTTGATTCAAATGTCTTTTTATTCGGCGGTCATTGCTTAATTTACACAAGTACGTCCTCGGACCAATTTTACGCCAAATAACAGCATCCATCCATTGTGACTTATTCGGATCAGAATAATCTTTCACCAATACTTCCTCCCGCGGCTTATAAAATTTATTTCTTTTGCCTTTGTAATTTACCTTTGCAATTTCTTGTTTCCATCTTATTCTTTCATCTAGTTTTGGCGGTTTTAATAAATGTAATGGCATCTTTAGTTCCCGATTGAACATAAGCATCGCTGGTGTTTCGTTCGTCGTTGAGTGCTTTGTTGTCCTATAGTTCAGTAGGAATGTTTGAAGTGTCGAATCAATATCAAAACTATTCGCACTTTTTTTATTTTCCTCGAATACGGCTTTCATGGATTTCTTTAACGTTTTTACCATATTTTCTGCTGCCCCGTTCGTAGCAGGATGACCTGGTGCTGTTAATATGTGACGTATCCCATTTAATTTAAAATACTCTCGCATTATCTCCGCACAAAATTGACTGCCATTATCAGTTACAATGACATCTGGTAATCCAAATCTGGAAAATACATTGCCTAAAACCATTTTTGTCACATCTGCTGTTGTTGTCCTTATTTTAAAAATTTCTATCCATTTTGAATACGCATCAATTATTATCAAAAAATTTGTGTTTTGCCAAGGACCAGCATAATCTAAATGAATTCTAGACCATGGTCTGTCCGGTATTTCCCATGATATTAATTCGGCTTTTGGTGGATTTGGTTGCACCTGAAGACATGCACGACAATTTTGTATCATTTCCTCTATTTCCCCGTCAATCTTTGGCCACCATACGTATGATCTCGCCATTGACTTCGTCTTTACAATTCCAAAATGTGGTTTGTGTAGCTCCTTCAATACCAATCCTCTAATGCTTTTAGGAATTACAACTTTGTACCCTCTCAATACCACATCTTGTTCCACCGAAAGTTCATTTTTGATTTTAACGAACGCCTTATATTCTGGGTTGTCATTTGTAAATATATGACCATTTCTAACCATATCCAATACTTTTGATAATATTGAGTCCTTTTTTGTCTCTTGTTGCACCAATTTGTAATCCAGTACTAAATTTTTATTGTTATTAAAATAATTTAAATAACTGGCTTTATCTTCATATTTCCTAAACACCTCTTCGTTGGCCTTCAATGGATGTCGCGAAAATATATCTGCCATATTTTCTTTCCCTTTAACGTACTGTATCACGTAATCAAATCCCGACAAAAAATGAGCCCACCTTTGTAATCGAGCCGCTGCAATCTGTGGCAATCCCCGTTGTTCACCCAATGCTGTTATCAACGATTTATGATCAGTTCGAATTATGAATTTATTTCCAATCAAATACTGATATAATTTGTTTAAAGCAAAAATTATTGCTAACGCTTCTTTATGTTGCATAGAATAATTTGACTCTGCCTCCGACAATGTTCGAGAAATGAACGCTACTGGACGTTCATCTCCATTCGGATATTTATGCGAAAGAACTGCTCCAATTCCATATTGTGAAGCATCACACGTCAATATTGTTTGAAGCTCTGGATTAAAATGAGCCAAAAACTTATCCGAAGTCATCTCGTTCTTTATTTTATTTAGGGCTTTATCACATTTATCATTCCATATGAATTTCTCATCTTGTTTTAATAATTGATAAATGGGATGCATAATCATTGCCACATTTTTAATAAATTTACTATAATAATTTATCAAACCACATAACGATCTGGTTTCCGTTACATCTCTCGGTGGCTTGATGTTCAATATTGCCTCCACACGTTCTTTCGTTTTATATAATCCATCCCTGGTAACTCTGTATCCTAGATAGGAAATCTCATTTTGAAAAAATTTACATTTTCTTTTGTTTAATTTCAATCCTGCTGTTTTAATCCTATCCAATACCAAGTTTAGATTTTTTAAATGTTCTTCATCATTGCTACCTGTTACTACTATATCGTCGATAAACACCACCACTTTTGGAATTCCTTGAAACAACTTTTCCATCGTCAACTGAAATATACCACTGGCAGGTTTGATACCATACGGCAATCTATTCATCTGGTAAATTCCCATATGCGTACTCCAGCTAACATATTTTTTGCTTTCCTCATCCAGTTCGAGTTGGTTGTACGCGCACGACAAATCTAATTTTGTAAACTTTTCGCCATTACCCAGTGAATACAGTATGTCCTCGATTCGTGGAAGCGGATGATTAAAACTTTTTAAAAATTTGTTGACCGTCACTTTATAGTCACCACAAATACGGATTGTGCCATCCTCTTTTAATACTGGTACCAGGGGTGTACCATAATCCGATGTTTTAATTTTTGTTAATACCCCTTTACTCTCCAAATCCCGAATCTCTTTTTCAACACACTCTTTTAATGAAAATGGCACAGCTCGTGGTTTAAAAAAAATTGGTTTAGGATCAGCAACTTCAAGCTTAACCTTATATAATTTAAATAATCCTAAACCCGGTTCAAAAACACTTGAATATTCATCCAGAATAGAACCCAATTCATTTATGTCTATTCTATTTATATTGAATGAGATGTTAAATTTCCTCATAAAATCGCGGCCTAATATTGGTGGTCCTCCACTATCTACGACCAACAAAGTTATTTGATCCGAAATGTGCTTATATGTCACCACGACTTGAATTGCCCCAACAACTTTCAAAATTTCACCCGAATAACCTTGCAACACTGTATCATCACGAATGAGAGCTAGATTGGAAAAATTTCTTATAAAATAATCTTTAGAAATTACAGACATGGCTGCACCCGTATCTAATTGCATATACATTTCTTTGTTATCAATTTTAACATTTAACATTATTGGGTTGTCTGTTTTACTATTTACATTAAACAAATTATAAATGCCTGCATACATGTCATCATTCTCTATCTCACTATTTCCCTTATCATTGTTTTCTAAAAAACAATTTCTAGAAACCTTATTGTTGCATACTTTTGAGCTATGACCTAATTTTTTACATTTATGACAGTTTAATTTCTTAAAAATACAATCACTCTCCTCGTGATTTGTTTTATTACATCTAGGACAATTTTTTTTACCACTAGCATACTTAATTTTAAAACCATTACCTGATGAATTGATGTTGTTGTAATTACCACTAGACGCCATCTTTGACTCGCCATTTTGCCTTTTGTTCCGCTCATGGTAATTTTTGTTCCCGTTCCCCTCACGAATACGACGATTTACGTAATTTACGCCTATCTGGTCCTGTTGCTGCTTAATATCCACTGCATTAGCTTTCTTTACAGCGTCACCCAGGGTTAAATTTTCGTCTTCTTCATACAATTTTTTTTTATACCTTGGTAAAGCACCCGTAATAAATTTGTTCAATAAATTATTCTCCAGGTGTTCACCAAATTTACAGCTCACCGCTAATCCACGTAAACGAGCACAGTAATCATTTACTGATTCATCCTGTTTTTGATTTGAATCAAAAAAATTTTGACGCTCTCTGAATATTGACACCTGCGGCGAATAATGCTTATTCAGAATTTCACAAATCTCTTCGTACTTTTTGTCTTTTGGTAGTGCTGGACTGCACAAATCTCTAATCAGCTTATACACGCTCGAATCCAAGAAATTTATTAACACGTCTCTTTTCTGTGTTGCATCATTTACTTTATTGGCACTAAAGAAAAATTCCAATTTTTCGTTAAACACTTCCCAGCTGTCTTTATTAGGGTTAAAGGGCTCCAAATTCACCAGAATAGGGAGATTCTCCATGTTTGTTCACGTTTTTATATATGTATCCACTTATATAACCTTACATTTATCCACGTTTTCTTTTTTTTATTTTTTTTTTTTTTTTATCCTCGTCGCCAAATTGTTATGTTGGTAACAAATAAAACAATATTAATTCTTCTTATTTTAATATTCTTATAAACGTTTTATTTATTTATTTTAAACTTAACTTTTACAAACTTATAATACACATGTCTTATCAAGATGGAGACTACACAATGAATAATCTCATTTCATCTACTATATGCTTAATGGGTGTTATATACTTAATGCCCTACATGTCTACATGGGTACGTTCAGTAGTCCCTACATGGGTACGTTCAGTAGTCCCAAACACCACAAATAACCATTCGAAATCAGCAATAGATATCACTTTGTGTTCTAATGATATTTTTAATAATCTATCTTGGTCGGTTAAGGATAATTTAATTGGCTCTGATCACCTTCCCATTTCAATCAATTTTGAAGAGGATGGTTTTTTAAAAATTAATCGTGTAAATTGGAGGAAATTCATAGAAAATACAAGTAAAATCTCAAACATCAATAAAGACAATAATATTGAATCCATTTTAAATAACATTATTTTTGAAAATACTAAGCAAGTTAACATTAATAAAAAAAATCGCCCTAAGCCTTGGTGGAATCCCTATCTTAGTAAACTTTGGAAAATCAAATTTGAAAAACAAAAAATCTATAATAAATATAAAAATCTTTTCACTGCCAACGAACTTTTAAAATCCATAGCAATTTTAAAAAGAGAAATTATTAAAGCCAAAAGAAACTCATGGAAAAACTTAATTGACAGTTTTAAATTTAACATCAATAGTAAATATCTATGGCGTAAAATTAATCAAATAAGAAATAAAAGAACTTTTTATGTTAATTTGTTAGAAAATTATGATATGGCAATAAAGTTAATTTTCCTCAATCTTTTGAAGACATTAAATTACCGGTCAAAATGGTGAATACAAATAATTTTAATAAATTCAATAAAGATGTATTAATGCAAATTTTTAAATACCGCTCCTGGTTCTAATAATTTATCTATCAAAATATTGAGGGAAATTATCATGAATAATCCCCAAATGTTGAATCATTTAATTAATTATTTAAATAATATCTATAATAATAATATCTACCCTTCTAATTGGAACACAACAAAAATCATTGCTATTAAAAAACCTAATAAAACGGATTTCGATACGGATAGTTTCAGACCGATATGTCTGCAAAACTCAATCCCAAAATTTTTTGATAAAATATTACTAATGGACCTAATTCACCATTTGGATAAAAATGAGATTCTTCCGCAAAATTCATATGGATTTCGTAAAGGATATAGCATTATGGACTACTTTGTAAATCTATTCTCTGAAATTGTAGAAGGGAAAAAGAGACAAAAACATGATCCTGATTGTTACCGATATTAAAAAAGCTTTTGACAATGTAAATAAAAACATCCTCATAAATAATTTAATTAATATCAATACTCCAAATAATATAATAAACTGGATATATCAATCTTTAACTAACAGAACTATTATATTTAATAATGGAGTTAATACAATAACTCAGAATACAAATAAGGGTATTCCTCAAGGATCATGTTTAAGTCCTATTTTATTTAATATCTATACATCTAATTTACATTCCCTACAAAACGAAAATATATCAATTTGCTGATGATTTGGCCATTCTGGTAAAAAACAATAGTGAAAAATTAACATTCAAAAACTGTAATTTACTCTTAAAAAAACTAACTAATGAACTAGCTAACATTAATTTAACTATTAATCTTACAAAAACCAATTACATGAAATTTTTTAAAAATAAAATATCTACCCATGAAATTAAATTAAATAACACTATTGTAAACGAAGTTAAAAATATTAAATTATTGGGAATTTCCTTTAATAATAAATTATCTTTATTAAAACACTACAAAGAAATGGAGAAAGAAATAGTTAGCTCATATAACTTATTAAAACTATTTACGTATAAAAAAGGTGGTGCTCACCCTCAAATTATGTTAAATTTATATAAATCTTTAATTAACCCTTTGCGTACAAGCGGTATCAGAATGAAACCATATACAAAATGATTTTTCTCTTGCGAACTACTTGTACTAAATTGAAACCATTTGGCGCATGCGTAAAATACATTGTTGTTGAGCATATACAGAAATTACTCACACGTGTAAATATTTTAGTTTAGGGATAATTGCATGTGCAACAGGTTGCCATTTTTATTTTTAGTTGCCGTAACAGTTAGAATTCATTTGTGTAAATTAAATTAATTTTTTTGTTATGAATATGGCTGGTAAGTACAGTTAAATGTGTAATATAATTAATATAATTATAAATTTAATCAAAAAATTATATATTTGTGACATACTGTCCATTAAAAATTACGGTTTTTATATGTGGTTTCAAACGAAACCACTAGGAACGTAGTATATAAAATAATATGCATTTTTATTATTATATTTTTCTTATATGATATTACATTCTCTGATTGGAGAGTGTCCCAAGATGGAATTGTTTATTTGAAATGGATTGATAAACGGCCGATACACTTTCTCAGTAATTTCCATAATCCCGAAGAATTAACCCACGTAAATAGAAAGCAGAAAGATGGAACGTCGCAGCAAATATCGTGTCCCACATTAGTCTTGGATTACAATCGGCATATGGGATATGTCGATAAGGCCGACATGATGAAAAGTCTTTATGAAATAGACCGAAAATCTACCAAGAGGTATCATAGAATACTATGGCATTTCGTAGAGCTAAGTGTCTATAACTCTTTTGTGATATTTACTAAACGAAATCCTGGAAAATCGTTAAATTTAAAAGATTTCCGCATTTCAATTATCCATGGGCTGGTTGGGGCAAAAGATAATAATATGCCAGCTGTTTCAAAAACAAAACACAACCAATTCCGAAACAATGTACCGTTGGAAATACGCTTTGATAAAGCATTGCATACCCCAAATCATTCAACTTCCAGACGTTGCCATCAGTGCACTTCTTCTGGAGAAACGCGAAGAACACGTTGGACGTGCAATACCTGCAATCTTTGTTTGTGTTTAACTGCAAAACATAACTGTTTTGCAATATTTCACACAAAATGAAAATATTTTGAATTTATTTACAGTTTTAGTAATTTATTTGGATTCTAAATTATTTTAATTTATTGTCTCTTATGATTTTATGTTAATATTAATTTTAATTGAAAGACATATTGAAATATTTTTTCATTTTGTTTTATACCTTTCTGTTCCTAGTGGTACTAAAATGAAACCACCCTATAAACCACTTATCTGACAAAAATAAAGTAAATGTCTTTAAAATACATGTTATTTAGACTATTTTTATTAATATTCCCCAAAAAATTTTTAAAAGATCTAGAAATTTGAAGGTCCGTCCTCAAAGGGTTAAATCTAAAACAAATTTTATTGATATAATAACTCCCTTAAATATTAAGAGTTCATTAAATATTAAACAAAAAATTATCAACAAAAACTTAAGAATAGTGGGGGGTTTTTTTTTGCCGCCCCGGTGGCAAAGTGGTTAGCATGCTTGCTCCAGCGACCGGAGGTCCCGGGTTCGATTCCCGGTGGTGACAAGGAAAAAATTTCACTGCTGGTTTAGGATCAATGAATTAATCACTCATTATCCGAAATGAAAATATGATTATGAAACATCAATTGAGGCGGCCGGATGGGATATAGTGCCAGAGAGAGAGAGAGAGGGGTTTTATGAAAACTACTCCTATTTCTACGCTACTTGCTGAAACTAACTCTTTACCTGCAGAATTGGACAACAAAAAAAATTCATTAAAATTTATTGTCAAAAATATCTACAAAAATAACAACATATATGAAAAAATTAAAAATAATAATAGCCTATCTAAATTTAGCGTTCTATATACTGAATACAATTTTTTGCATAATATAACTCAAATTAAAGAAAAAAATAATAAGATTGATAATTTACTGATCAATAATCATTTTTTCGATAATACTAAGATTATGAATAATTTCCAAATAACATCTAATTTTACCCAAATCTCTAATAAATATAAAGAATTCATTCACATTTTCACGGATGGCTCATTAATATCCGATACCGGTGGGATTGGTATATTTTTTCAAAATATTAATAAGGAGTTTTCAATAGGACTCAAGAATAAAGCATCTATTAAAAATATTGAACTTATTGCAATTAAAATCGCTTTAGAAAAAGCAATTCAGATGAACTGGGAAAAAATTGTTATTTTTACCGATTCTAAAAGTAGTTGTGATTCATTGATGAATTTAAATAATTCAAATAAACCTAAGTTTTACGAGAATGAAATTAATAATATTATAAATAACAACAATACTATATATGTCATTATCCAATGGATCCCAGGTCATTCAGGTATTAATGGTAATGAGAAACCTGATTTTTTGGAAAAAAGAGCAATTAATAATAACAATGAAATCTTTGATAACTTAATAACCCTGGAAGATTCTTATAAAATAATTGATGACATAATAAAACAGGATTGGATATTAACATATAATAATTGGACATCAAATAAAGGAAAATATAATAAAATTATTAATAGTTCTCCACCTGACAAAACTTGGTTTAAAAATGATAAACTTAATGCTCATGATATAAAATTAATCAATAGACTAAGATCATGCTTATAATAAAAAACTCTTATGTTTAATGGGTTTCGAAGATAACAATTTATGTGACGTTTGTAACGTCATTGAAGATAATAAACATATTATTAGTAAATGTGCTAAATATAATAATATTAGAAATAAATACCCTTTAGTTCTAAATAATAAATTAATAGACATTTTAAAATCAAATAACATCACGTATTATAAATCATTATGTAATTTTATAAAAGAAATAGACTATAATCTTTAAGTTCCACAGTTTTATATAACATCATTAATTTAAGATTTTATACTGTAAAAGGTCGTATACAGCTATAAGTGCTTGTTGACCTAAACAAAAGAAATAAAAAAAAAAAAAAAAAAATTTTGCAATACAATGGATTCAGAAATTTGTGCTCCTGCTTACTCTTTATTACCGGCGCATGTAAGGAAACGAATTTAACACTAGTATTTAACAACTAATAAGTAATTAAATTTAAATTTTAGTTAATCACCCAAATTCTAGGGTATTTAAGACTGAGCGATTTCAAAAATGCCAGTTGTGTTTGCAAATCATGGTACTATGCATCAACTGATCCTCAAATTGCTCAAACACTTATCCTTAAACCAACGCAGGCTAATTTCCTGGAAATTTGTAAATCAAATCGCAGGTATGGTGTACTCAAATTACAATTTCTGGCGTTCGATAAAACGGATAGTCACTATTTTGGGTTTTTCGATAAATTCGGTCCATTCGTATCCGAATTACACATAAACAATTGTGATTTAAGAATACACCATTTGCTAAAATTATTTGAATTAACGACGCGTTTAAAATTAATTTCAATTTCGGAATGTAATCAGCTGGTGGAATTGCCGGGTTTGTTCCCATTAGAGTATGATCCCGAAGCAAAACATCGAATAATTAAAAATGTATCTGGCGTCAAAACTATTTTGATTGAATATTTTAGAAACATGCAGTTGATCGCGGATCTCTTACGGTGGTCACCAAATTTAGAAACGTTTTCTAACGAAGTTGTTCAGTTCGATGAGGAAGGTGGTTTGTCATATCCACAGGTACTTACAATATTCAATAATGAGAATGCTGCTAGCTTAAAACATTTGCATTTGGTAATATCTCTTATCGATTACGCGGATAATTTTATAACGAGTTTTATTAAAATAAAAAATCTTTATTTAAAATCGTTACGAATTGAATTGTGGTGGAGTTGGGAAGGTGGTGTTTATAAAAGTTTCCTTTTTCGACAATTTATTTTGAAATTACAAAGTTTGAAAGAATTAATGATCGATAGATTGATAGAGGACCAGCTGTCGCTTATATGCCAGTATTTGTTAAATTTAAAAAGTCTAGACTGTCGCTTGCGGGACGACCATCAATCCATTTCCGAGTTGGCAAATCTTGGTTGAGATCGTTACCTCATTGTACTTTAACCGTAATAAATTGATTTTCGTTTATACTTTAGAAATTACGTTGCAGTTTGTGGGACGGCACGCACTTAAATTCAGTCGATATTGACAAATTTTTTAAATGTAAATTTGCGTATTTACAATTATTTCATTTTGAAGGGCTCGTCTCCGAGGCAAATCTCATCCAATTTTGTAAGAATCATCCGAATTTGGTTGAATTAAAACTAGCCCGTTTAATGACTCGAAATTTAGAAATAATTTTCAAATATTTAATTAAATTACGAAGCGTTACTATTTACTTTGAAGTTAGTCGGGATGAGGGTGAGAACCGTGTTTATGAATATAACATTTTACGTCTACAAGATTTGGAGGAGCTTTATTGGAGCGAACTGGTAAATGGAATATGTGAAAATGATTTGGGGCAACTGAAAAATTTACGATCAACAAATTTACCGGAATTATTTGGTAAGAGGTGTAAGATCTGAGTGTGATTTAGAGCAAATAAAAATGTCCGAAATGCATATTTTGATTTGTTTAACTTTTTATTTAGATATAGCATGTGAACTACCTACGAAACGAGCCTGTATCGTAATGAATTAGTAGGTCTGCCCTGGCATATTGTTTTAAAATAAGTGCATCCTTAAATTAGGAAATATAAGTTGGTAACCAGAGGACAGGGTGGGCAGAAATATTGCGTGTCATGTATGACTGGATGTCTTAAGATCTTTCTTTAATGTGAGCCACAGAAGCCAAACATGAATTGAGCGTTCCACCAAATATACACATACCTCGTGGAACCGTACACAAAGGCCCTGTGATTAGTTTATCGGATTCATCATAACAACAACCTCGGAAAATATACACGAAGCACATTGTAAAAAATGGAATCTCGGAACGTGCTAAGCGTTTTAAGAACTGGAGATTTCCTGTCATCAGATTGAAGGAGAATGTGGTCTGCTTTCTCATTCATCGGTGAGTGCAGCACCGTATTATCTACTTCTGCCCACCAAAGTCAAAGCAATTATTGTGAAAGAAATATTCTTTCTTCAGTTGAAAGGCACCATCATTAACATCCCGCAATATGATATCAAAATAGTGTAGGTGACTAGTACCAAATAGCAATGGCTTACGCGTCACCGAACTGTCTTTAATATATAACCTACAATGGCAACATTAACAGCTTCTGCTCAAGCAAAGAAGGCCATGCGCTGGTGTATTGAGTTACGAATCAGCTGTCAGTAAACATCTAAACCTTTACAGTGAAATCCTCAAACCTCCAACAAGTATCCAGGAATGATGGCTAGCTGGGAATCTGGGAAAAGGAGGGGCTAACCCTTGAAACAGAAAGTGAAAATTACGCTGGCATAGCTCTTTTAAATACCATATACAAAATGCTTGCTAATGTTATACATATTTACTAGAATCTTCCCTCTCGACGAAATTGTCATCAGACACTATCAATGTGGTTTTCGCTTCCCACCCGATCAGCCACTAACCAGTGTTTTACGTTGAGAATGATCTTAGAAAACTGTTCGAAGTCGCGAAAACTTAAGGTCGCGCTCAGATCTCTAGTAATTCTAGAGAAGCTTGTCTGTGTAACTATGGCCTAACAACATGTTAGGCGCAACGATATCGAACAATATCTACGTCACTAGGATGTCAAAAATGGAGGACCGTCCTGCAAGTGGCAAAACCCCTTTATGGGAGGTGAAAGCAAGTGAGAGAGAGGGATCGGAATATATTTGTTGAAAAAAAAAATTTCTCAATTTTTTTTTCATACTTTTCTGTAAGGAAAAAATCATAAGGGATTCTATTGGGGATGCGCTGTTACATTTTGTATAGCTTTAATAGTGGGACGTTCCAAACACTGCACGAAAGAAAAGCGGGAACTAATTTTAAAATTGAGAAATGAGAGAAAACCTATAAAGAAGTACTTACAAAATATTGTTGGATGTAGTGCGGTGATGGTTGCTAATGCAGTTAAGTTTAAGAACAAGCCAAAAACACGTGAGCTATGATGATAGGCGAATCATTCGGTACCGTAGAATAAACCCTAATGCCTCATCAAAAACAAATACAAACGAGCTAAAGTTAACTATCAGTGATGTTACCGTGCGGCGTTGACTAATTGCAACAAAATTATTTGCACGCAGTCCACGAAAAGTCCCTCTGCTGAACAAGAAACATCTTGCTGCTCGCATAAAATTTGTTCAAGAACATGTCGACTGGCCATAAGAAAAGTGGCGTAATGTATAATAGACGGATGAGAACAAAATAGTTCATTTCGGCAATATTGGCTCTCGAAAACATGTTAGGCGTCCTCCCAACACAGAATATAACCCGCAGTACACAACAAAAACTATAAGGCACGGCTTCTCAAGCCTTATGATTTGGGGATGTTTCTCATGTTACGGTGTAGGTCCGATTCATTTGATAAATGCCATAATGGACCAACATGTGGACGTCGACATATTAGAAAAAGTAATGCTGCCTTTCGCTGAATATGAAATGCCGTTGAAATGGGCCTGTCATCAAGACAATGACCCTAATCATACAAGTTGTCGTAATAAGGAATGGTTTTAAGCGAAAAATATTGAGTTCATGGTATGACCAGTACAGTCTCCCGACCTTAACCCAATAGAAAATTTATGGGGAGATCTAAAGAGGGCAGTTGCAGTAGCAAAACCAACTACCAATAGGGACTTGTAGAATGTAGTACAAAACTCTTGGTGAAAAATCCCAGTGCAGCGATGTCAAAAGCTAGTCGACTCAATGCAGCGGCCATGTAGCCACGTATTGAAGAATAGATGCTTTACAACCAAGTATTAATTTAATTTCTTAATTTAAACATCTTAAAATGAATTATTTTATTAAATTTTACACACGATTTTTATGAACAGTGATTTTTTTTAATTAAATGTGATTTGAAATAAAATAACTGAATTTACTAATAATGTCTTTCATTATTTCGTAAAGTGATAAACTAGCATTAAATTTGCAACACTAAAATAATTGAATAATTAATAGCACCAGAGAAATGCTGCTTTATCCAACGCAATTAACTTCACTACTATTTTTATGAACACAACTGAATGTACATATTATGTAATTATTAATATTATATTAGATTAATATAAAATAAAATTTGATAGCGGATGCTTCTTATTTACTTACAAAAATTTGCAGAAGAAAAATGTTCGTCGCATGTAAATGGGGTATGAAACTATTCCAATTTGGAATAGCATATATCCCTTTTCCTGCCTGCCCTCACTTGTGTGAATTTTTTTATCAAACCGCCATTACATACTGCTTATTACCAATGCCTTCTATAGTACTGGCCTGTGACAACATTCATTTTTTGTCGATGACGTCAACGTAAGTCGACAACCAGATGTCAGCACAATCAAGTAAAAATAATACATCTTGCCTCCTTATTACTACGGCAATAAATTTCACAAACTTAACAAATAAAAACCTAAATTATTATAAAATAAATTAATAAATTATGAACAATTTTAGTGTAATTGATTTTCTTAATTCATTAATTGAATTTTTCCTATCCATATTCAAGAAGTTTAGTGAGCATTTGAAGAAATGCGTCTATTTAGATAACGCAATACGAAGTTTTAGTGTATTCCACTATAAAAATATAAATACAGCCGTGAGAGAAGAGAATAATTTGTGATCGTTTTGTTTATATTTTGTCATTTCGATTTCATTTCTGTATTTCTATTTTATTTAGTGTCCGTTAATTAATCGAAGACTTACGATGCATTTTTTCTGTGTTTTACATAATATTCGTAATTATTTTGCTTTTTTTATTGAATCTGCGTACCAATTACAACAATTTCGAATTAAATGGTATTACAAATCGACTTATGTTATATAAAAATGTAAAATAAAATGTACATGCATTACTAGAAAAATTAAAAAAGCATGTCCTTCGGCTTCAACAGCTTGTTCGAAACTAACAACAAATTACAAAACAACTGGAGAGAGAAATAATATACTTTTGTATTGTTTTGTAATTTTGTCTGACGGACGATTGACGAAATTTATTTTGGTTTTATGAGAACGAGGTGTAGACAAAAACAAAAAAAAACTGGAAAACCAAAATATAAAACGAACCGTCTGCTTCGATGTAATAATTACAACTAAATATATTTTGTAATGTAATTTTCCTTTTTAATATTTATCTGCCATCTAGTTGAACCGTCGACTTAGCGTGTCGTCATCAGTTGGTGTAAGCGGCCAGTAGTTTAGAAGGCATTGTTATTACTCACACATTTGTGAGAAAAAGGGATATGGGATTGATGTTGTAAATTTCTCAAAGAAAGACCTATGTATTTATTTACTTACATATTAGCCGGTAAAAACGAGAAATCGGATACGTTGTACATTTTTAAAAGCTGAGTTTATTTTATCTACATAGTTTATTTCTAAACTCAATTATTTAATGTTACACGAAATATACAAATTTCGGAATATACAATTAGCGGATCGATAATGTAGATTTTAAAATTTCAAGTAGTCGTTTTATCGATTAGGGCGCATCATTGTGTTGAACATTAAATACTAAATTGGACGGTTGATTGATCATGTTATGGATTACAACAAAATTTGAACCTCTTTCTATTATTGCTGCTGTTGAAAATTTGTATTTCTCGTGTTGTCTTGTGTAATATAATATACACAGAAATTATATATCAGTAATATGTTTTTCGCACGAAATCCGCATTGAGAATCGTGGTACAAGTTCAGTACGCTTGATAAACAACTCGTTAATAGGAGATAAAGCTTAATTTTTACATCTCATTGCCTCGTTTCTTTCGTCAGTATCTTTTTAAATTATACCTTTAATAATTTATTTCTCGTGGTTTGAGTTTCAGCGAAATCATTTTTTTTTAATTCCCGTATTCCAATATGTATAGGGGCTTCCCCTTTTTCCACTATCTCAGATACTTTGGCTGACCAATCATGATAATTCTTCAAAGAAGATACCCAGATAAATCATCCTAAGTTTTGGATGTACATACATTAATTCGGTTGACCTCTCTTTTGAGATAGAACCTCTGCCGGTTCACTGTCTGAGATACCTTCGCTTGTAAATAATAAGGACCTTTCAAGAACTCCAAACAGGTGTTCTCAAAAAAATCGGTCATGTTATTGTCAAATGAAAGCTGGGACCAGTCATTTTGGTGTTCTGATCTTAATAAGCTAAGGTGCTACAAGGCTCAAGAATAGAGCCATAAAATATCTAACTTTTGAAATTAATTATTTGATAGCACCACGAAATTAATAAAAAATCTAATCTCCGTCTAGAACTTTTCGATCACGTTCTGTGAAGAAGTGTGTGAATTTCTTGGTTGCGGAAAATCTCGGGAGTAATTGCATAGGAGTTTATTTTCTTTTGACTCTAAGGTATTTCGCACCTATTGGTCTTTTATTCTTTTCGAAAGAATCGTATGGATATTATCCATATTTCTAGACAATATCGTGTTCAACTGTATTCGTGAACTTTTTATAAGAATTAAACTAAAAACCTATCATTTTCTCGGAACACGCTCGGTTTCGTCGTAGCGCAACGACAAATTTATCAATACATTTTCTTCAGTTCATCTATACCATGATTAAAGTCAAATTGTTACCAGAAGCTAGCTTTGTTTCTACGGCAGTCTACGTTTAAACCGTTTAGTGTAGTTGGCTACACTGTGCTTGACAGCACTCACACATTGTGCCATTAGTGCACTTAATCTAACTGCCTCAGATGGAACTATTATTTTCTTCCAAAATCCCATGACCTATTTAAAACTGGTCAAGGACTGTAAACCTTTTATTAGCCTTCCAACATAGGAAAATGTAAAAGCTGGCTATTTAGCCAAAGCGGCTCCCTAGGAAAATCCATCGGGACTGAAGCATTTTAGCGCTCGCTCTTGCGAGCAAGCTTATACAAAGACTTAGGCCGTCTGTCTGTTGGCACTATCACAGCAAAAACTATACATACCAGAAAGCTAACTTTAATATATATATTACTTTTATCTATAATAAAATGAGTGTTATTTCAAAACTAGTTTATGTAATTTTTTGATTTGCTTAAGATTCTATTCATTTTTTGTCTATTTGGCTAATTTTTTGTATTAGCACCTTAGTTGTTTCAGCGGTTTTACACCTCAGTCCGTCCGTCTATTGCGTTTTTCCTATTTTGGCGAGCGCTTGTCGGACAATTTCAATTGTCCGCTTCTACTAGTTTTCCTTTAATAACTGTAAGAAAACTATTAAGAACTACACTTTTAAGAACTAACCGTCTAAATTCGAATTACTCTGAATGTGAAACTTCGGTTTATTAAGTAAGCTATATCTTGATGATAATTGACTCTTATATTCAATCTGTTTGCAGTTGTTCAGCTTTCGAGGTTAATCGGCACTGGTTTCTTGACTATACTTAATAAACACATTTTGTTACTGGTTTTTTATTTCACAAAAATTAGATTTTTGAATATTTTAGTTAAAAAATTTGTTCAAAAAGTTTAAAACTACATTAAAGTTACTATATTAAAGTTATTAAATAAAACTAGGACTATATTAAAGTTATTTAATAAAAAGCTATATAGGAAGTAGTATATAGGAAAAAAAGCTATCGGATTAGCAACATCGTGTTCAATTACACCAATATTAGTTTTGCTTTTTATAATAATAACATAATAAAGAAAATGATTTTTAACAATAAGCCTAGAGTTGATCGCCTTTCCAAGTCTGGTGTTTATAGGATTAATTGCAAAGATTTTAGTTTCTCCTATATTGGCCAGACTGGGCGCAATTTTGGAGTTAGAGCTAAAGAACATTTATCTGGTTGCAATCAATCAACTTTCCATAACCACTTAACTTTAGAAAATCATACAGCTACCTTGAACAATTTAGACATATTACATATAGATACCTTAGTCTTATTAAATTCGAAAATCAATATTTTTTAACCAAAATATCCTTAACGAACAGAGAGAAATTCGTTTCTCACAAATTACAGACCCTGCCCTTTTCTATAATTTGACTAATACGTCGGGCAATTAAATGTACTTTAATATACCTGTTACTCAGCCGATGACTAATCGCCCATCTGCGCGATCAATAGATTCATTTTTTTTGCTTATTTTTTCCTCCTTCTTTTGTTTATTTTTTTGCTATATATAACAAATTTTTACTTTTACAAATCAGTAGATACTCCTGATAATGACCTAACAAATCGAAATCGATCGAGTGATTTTTTAAACTTTTTGAACAAATTTTTTAACTAAAATATTCAAAAATCTAATTTTTGCGAAATAAAAAACAAGTGTTTAATAAAATGTGTTTATTAAGTATAAGTGTGTTTCGCCAAGTGCCTACGGCAAATAGAGTAAAAAATTCTTAACTATACCTTAGAACGTAGATTAGTTGTTCTGCCTGTCCAAGATCTTGCAGTTTGCAAGAGCCATAGAGCACAATTGAGAATTTCACAGCAAATATCACTGAAAATAGCCCAAATTCCAACCGGGTTAATTGAATCAATTCTTGATATATTAATACTTACTGACAACTGAAGCTGTTGAGGAGAAGATCTTCGTATAGGTTTTGCCCAATAAATACGATGGACATCCTTTGGATGAATGGTCGTCCCAATTAGCTCAGTAATTCTCTATAAAAATCATTTACGGTGCTTTACACTATGTGGTCTCATTTATAACTCGCCAAAACATTGAAATTTATAAACAAAATAAATATGTATGTATAGAAAAAGTAAATGACACTTGCTTTAAGGTAATTTTAAAATTAATCTCATAAAACATTACAAGTTTTCTGAACCGACTTGCCCTGCTGAAAAATATATTCGTTCTCCTTCAAAATAATCTGCTCATTTAACTGAGTCTGCCTTACAAATAATTCCAATAAATTTGTTGATTTTAATTTTTCCATGTGCCGAACTTCATCTTCCTGAATCCCAGGGACCAATTCGCTTAGATTGAGTTCTTCCAGATCCTGCAAACGTAACAGTTTATATTCATAATTTAACTCCTTATGGTCTACAACTAAAGGAACATCTTGAAATGGATGTATTCTTCGCCTTAACCATTCGAACCCAAAGTAAATGTGAAGGATTCGTAGTTTGGTTAAATGTTGAAATATGGCTTCCAAATTTCGAGTCAAGAGGCAAGTTAATTTTAATTCATTCAAATTTGGATGGTTTTGGCATAATCGTTCAAGATTCGTGGCGGTTACGAACTCTTCAAAATATAATACTCGTAAATATTCAAATTTACATGCAAACAATTTATCTATTTCGATCACACTTTCAACCTTGTAATTTTCGTAATAGTTTCTTGGAACAGCGTAATGTAATTTCTATAATGTTGAGAGAAAAATTAATTGCATGCTTATTAAATAATTAAATGAAATAAATTTCACACCTCTAATTGTTTAAGATTGCAAATCTGCGAAATCGGTTGATCATTGTTCAGTTGATGACAGTCTAAGCTCTTTAAATTCACCAAATTCTGACAAATAATTGATAGGTGACCATGGCCAAATTTACTTACACTAAACTCTTCTAAACTTTCAAGTTTTAAAATAAATTGGTGAAAAAGGTAACTATTAGGAGCTTCATTCCATCGGGATCGAAGATAAATGTTGAACGATTTCAGATTTACATTTTCTATTTTCACAAATCCCATTAAAAATTGTTCCACATAGCCGCACAGTTGTAAATTTAAATATAAATGTTTCAAATTCTGCATATTACAATTATCAAGGATTGTAAAAAAATCTTTAAAAGTGTTTCCATAATACGGAATTGAATACTCTAAAGTTTTTTGCAAATAGTACTAAATCTGCGATCATTGGAATACTTCTAACTTTCATGAAATCCATCTTTATTATGCCAGATAAATTCGTCACGATTCGAGCTTTTAATACATCATCGTAATTTGAAGGAAATAAACCAGGTAGCCATTCAAGTTGAGAACATTGATAAATTGAAATCTCTATTGAATACGTCAAAAGTTCCAACAGTTTAAGAAGATGATGAATTTTTAAATCACTAGCGAAGAGCCGCAGTTTACAAATGAATGGGCAGAATTTCTCGAATAATTCGAAATAGTAACTGTCTACTTTATCAAACTTAAGCATTTGCAGATTTAGTCCTCCGTATTTGCGATTTGATTTACAAACCAATGGGAAATGTTCTTCTTTTGGCCGGAGGGTCAGAGTTCGTTCTATTTGTGGATCAGTTGATGCATTGCAATAATTGTTCAATAAAGTCATTCTGGCTGTTTTTTAAATCTTAGTATGCTGCTTTATAAATATTTTCTTGCGACTGCTATCACTTCAAATGACAATTTCTATCACTTGAAATTTTGACGTGACAAATAAATAAAAAAAAATCGAACTAATGCAGCCAACTAAGACTTAAAAAATTTTCATTGAGAGTTTTGCACAAAAATATTTAATACATTTTAAAATCTAGCAACCACGAAGATCCATAGTCACGTCGCATGAAGTGATACGTCAAAGGGAACTGAGTATTAAGTTATCCATGTAAAAACTGCGTTTCCGCTTCCTTTCGGAATCAACCGGGAGGCAGCAAATTTATCAGCATAACAAAATAGTGAACATTGTGGTGTGATTGTGCCTTTAAATGCTCATCTGACAAGCAGTTCTAGCAACGATTTATGGTTGTAGCAGGTTCAAGCAGACTGTTGCGCTACATAAAAGGAATTGTTTGAAGAAGGTAATTTGGGTGAATAATTAACAACTAAACAACGGTTTAAATAAAAACCATAAAATCCAATGTATGGTAGGAAATCCGGTTTCTGAAATCTTATATCTACACCGTTGTTTGGATTCCTCATTTGATTTCCCTTCAGCACCTGAACTTAATGAATTTAGACGACGGATTAATTTTCTCACAAGAAATCGATTTAATCAGCCATAAAAGTAATTATAAATTTAAAAAATTGGTTTTCAAATTGGTTTTGAAGTTGTTTTGGGTAGGTAGGTTGGGTAGTAATCTATTGGGTTGTTATCACCGTATTTGATGGAATGGTGTTCTAGAACTATAAATCGATGATTACGCAATGCCCTGCGTGAAACATTAATAGAAATGTTTTCCAATATGAATGCTGAATCAATGTGACCAATTATAACGTTTCCGGTTAAAGTAGCATCTAGAAGTAGACGTCTGGTTTGAAGAGTGCAAATAAGTATTATATGTAAATTATATACAAAAAAGATAGTGACAGCTGATTGGTAACTCTGCAGTTATGCTTGATTTTTAAAGCTTCGGCATCTTTTGCTAAACTCTATACCCGTTGGATACATACATATGGTAATTCTTTTAAAATTATCTCTGAATGTGAATTGAAATCCGAATGTTAGTAAGGATTTGCAAAAAATAACACACATAGTTTGCTTTTAACAAATAATTATTAACAAATTACGGTCCATTGTTCCTTGCATTTTCACGTATTTCGTTATATAGATTTTGAAGGTACAATAGAAAAATAAATGGGCTAACATTTTTTTTTGGTTACATCAAGAGGTGGTGTTATATATTGTATTTTAAAAATGCTATTTAATAACTTAAAATAAGAAAAAAAAATTTTATTGTCAAAAAAAGGGTTTAAACACAAATGAAGTTCATATAAAAAAAAGAAATAATTTTGTGGGCTGTAATGTGTTAATAAAATATTATTATAAACCATCAGATATTTTTAATATCTCTATTCTACTTTCTGCCAATAGATTATGCACGCCAATGTATAAATAAATACGCTAATTTTAAAACAATTAATTTTAGAAATTCCGCTTAATAATTATTCCGATTATGTAATATGTAATTTAGCTGCATTTTGGTCGATAGAGACCCATTTGTGACAAATGTCTCGTTAGCGCAACATCATACATGCCTTGTATTTTTTTCTATTGATAATAAAACCAAAGGGATTTTCCCGTTACAGAGATAACAGTTATTTTAGTATGTACTAATGCATGTAACGGGAAAATCCGTTACACGAACTAACTTTTGTTCAATTGGTAGTTGCTTCATGAACCTTGCAGACACAGATTAATTAGATTATATCAATCGTATATAGACAGACCCGCCGCAAATGAAATAGAAAATAAAATTTAAATAAAATCAATTCATAATTTAAATTTTACAATTGTTTACACATTATCGAACATATTTAATAAAACCAAAGTGCTGACACTACATTCTAGTTCAAAAAGTCTGCATATTCTAAACCTAGCCCTTTAAAAATCCATAAATGGTAATTTGCAGCCGTGCCATAAATAATTCTAAAGATGTCGCTCAAGTTGACGCGAGTTTATGATAGTGGTCTGCAGCATTACAGAAAGTACTTTTTTTTACATACAGGGTTTTATGGATTGAACCAAAGCATTTCTAATAATTATTAGAAATTCTTTGATTGAACTCTAGGTAAGCACTAAAATTGCACCACGGAAATTTGTCATTTTAACAGAATCGGTCCCGTGCACTCAGTATAACTAATAAAAATAATTTTACACGTTTTACGAAATTGTTGCAACATCGATTACAACCGTCAAATCTTTATATATTTTAAAAGGGGTGGTATCGTCCAGTTTTCATTATGTTAACAGTTCGCGCGTACCAGTTTCACAAACAAAATCTATTAACTTACATGCGGCGGTAGCAACGAGAAATCTACAGTATACTTTTCTAATTTCATTTTGATTTAAATTAATAAATAAATTAAAAAATTTTTAAAATTTACGTATATTCACTGCACAATTGGAGAATTCTAATTTTATTTGACACTTTAATGTCGATAAAATTTTTAATTTATTGTAAAATTTCTTGGTGTCGATTAGGGCGCATCATTGTGAGTAGCTAATAATGTATATTTGTTCATATTTTCATTTAAATTAATCAGCCGATTTTATTTTTTAGGTGGCTTATGCCGATTTTTCTAATTAAATATTGTAATTTATTTGTCCCACAAATAAATTATTTAATTAGAAAAATTGGCATTGCCCAACGAAAGTTTAGCTTTATAAAATACGTTCATTCACCACTCAAATATCATCTATTTCTCGTTATTATTAGCGACCAATTACTAAAATACTCGAAGTGTAGATTGCGACAGATACAAGAAGCATCTGACGGCTTCTTGATCCGGATTCGCTTCATATTTCTAATTTTTTTTTACCGGTGTGACTATCTTAACAAAATTTTTTGCTTTAAAATTACGCGTTTCAATAATTTAACAGTGTTAATAGTTTAACAAGGTAAATTAATTAAAAGGTTGAACTTGTGGTCGATTGTGTAAGCATAACGATTTCTACTTTATGCCTTAACTAAACAGTCTTATGATTCCATTTGTCGGTAAGTCAACCACATTAATGCGCTGCCTAATAGTCATCGAGAGATCCCGAGATCTACATTTCGTAAAAATAATTTAAAATTAATGGTTTCGCGATTTTTCAGTTGATCGTTTAACTCCTCGGTTCCATTTTTTTGCAATATTTGAATCTTTGTTTTCAATGTGGCTTTCTTTGATGAGTTTGTTACATACAGAAGCATTACCTGTATTCCGGCGTCTAAGCAAGTATTAAATTATTGCACTTGTGAGTACGTTAATAGCTGAGATGATCCGGTAGTGCAATGCATGCCTGGCAATGTTCAACCACCTAACGAGCACAAGCACTAGATGCCGTTAAAATTAAAACACATTTTTAACACATTTTTTATATGTGTTTGTTCGTAAACGGACCGATCCAGCTGCATGATTATCGTTTGAATAAGAATTTAAAAAATGTTAAATATTTTTAATTTAGAACATTTATATATACAATTAACAATCAATAAAATTCGTTAAAAAATTAATTAAATTTTAAATTTGTTGATCTTAATTTTTTTAATTGCCGAACATCATCTTCCCGAATTCCAGACACCTGTTCACTCAAACGGAGTTCTTCTAAATCCTGTAAACGGGACAATTTATATTCATAATCACGGTTCTCGTCGAAATATGATAAATCCTTCGTCTCTATATCATTTTCCGTCAGCCAATCGAAACCAAAGCTTATATGCAAAACATGTAATTTTGTTAAATTCTTAAAAATTATTTCCAAATTTTTCGTAATTAAGCAGGTTAATTTTAATTCAATCAAAGTCGGATGATTTTCGCAAAACTGTTTAAGATTCGTTTCGGTTACGAACTCGTGAAAACAGAATATTTGCAAATTTTCAAATTTACATTGAAAAAATTTATCGATTTGCACAATAATCTCAATGTTATATTCGTCATAAAATGCAGTTTCAACAAGGTATCGTAGTTTCTGTAATTTAAATTATATTTAGTGGCACAATTATTATGGCATCTGGTAAAAATATTTAACTCACCTCTAATTGTTTCAAATTTCCCAATTCAGAAATCAGTGTATTATTCTCCAGCTGACAGTCCAAGGACTTTAAATTTTTTAAATGCTGGCTTATTATTATTAGTTGATCTCTGTTTAGCCTATTAATAATCAATTCTTCTAAACTTTGTAATTTCATAATAAATTGGCGAAAAAGGCAACTCTTATAAGTCCTATCCTCCCAATTCCACTTTAGTAAAATTTTAAACGATTTTAAATTAAGATTTTCTATTTTAATAAAACTTTTTAAAAATTCATCCACAGAACCGGCGAGTTTTAAATTTAAATATAAATATCTTAGACTAATGGCATTATATTTATAAAATATTGAAGAAAACTCTTCGAAAGATTTATCAAACAAATCCAAACAAATCTCGCATTTTTCTAAATTAGGAGTATACTGTAAAAAACCAGCGATAACAGGAATACTTGTAATCTCAATTAAATTTATAGCTCTAATGCCCGATAAATTTTTAGCTATCCGATTTTTCTTTTCATAATCGTAATTTAATGGGATTAATTCGGGCCATGTCATTTGAGAACAGTAATATAATGAAATCACTTGTAGAGATGACGAATGCTCGAACAACTTCAATAGTTGGTGTCTTTTTATATAACCACTGAGAATCTCTAATTTTTTTACAAACGGACAAAACTTTTCAAATAATTGATAATAGTAGTTGTCTGTTTTATCAAATTCGAGCAATGTTAAGATAAGTACACCAAATTTGCGATTAGACTGGCGGCAAATTATTGGGAAACAGTCTTTTGTAGGATTCAGAACAAGGGTTCGTTCGATTTCTGGATCGGTTGACGCATAGTACCACGATTTGGAGACCATCATGGCATTTTTTAAATCGGCTACTTTTAGGAACCTTAGGATACGTGTTATAATCTGTAAAATAATACAAATATTTCAAATTAGTCTATAAATCATAAAGGTCAATAAAATTGAATATAGCAGCACACCAAGCCATACATTTGAAATTTTCTGAAATGAAATTATCACTACTTAGGCGATTTTAAATATTCTACATTTAAATTTCGTTTTTAACTTTTGTCTATTTTACTATTTTATTTTATTTAATCTCAATTTTTAATCAAATCTAAATCACAAACAAAATTTAATTCCCATTTACTTAAAATATGTAGACACAAAATTTTTTTCGTCTCTAAAAATGAGAATATTTATTTTTTACTCTTTAGAGCTTAATCGCATCGAAATTTAAATATATTTCTTACAGAAAGTAACTTTTTCACAATTATACCATATGTCAAAAATAGGTCAAAACCTCCAAAAAATTTCAAATCTGACGATATGAATTAAACATAATAAAATCGAGGAATCCGCATAATTTTGAAATGGATTTGAACTTGAACTGAATTTTAGTATTCTAGCTGACTAAATTTAACATTTTAATTTTATTTTATTTATATAATTTATAAGCATTCAATAAAATTGCTATGCTTTAATGGCCAATTGTACTAAAATGTTATCTCAAACACATGTTAATTTATCACAGATTCCATCTCATGCACTGAATGAAATTAAAAACCGTGTTGCACTTTTTTAAATAGGCGGTATCGCCCACTTATTAGATGCAGTTTGTTGGCGAGGGTGTCACGCTGTACAGTTGCACAAATAAATGTTTTACTTACATGTGCCGGTAGTAAAGAGAAATCGGATTTACATTTTTCGATTTCCATTTCTGTAAATTAATAATTAAATTAAAATAATTAAAATTTACGATTAAAATACACAATACACCACTATTCGAGAATTACAATTTTATTTGACAATTATTAATGACGATAAGATTTTTATAAATTACATACATATATGTTTTTGTTGCCGATTAGGGCGCATCATTGCGAGTAGCACTGGTACTAAACATATTATATTTTGATTAAAATTCGATAATAGTTTTATTTTTTTATCTTTATCAAACGATGTATAAAATTGCATTCATTGGGACAAAAACAACTACGACAGCGGTTCGTTTTAATTAAAATCGTTCATTTTTAAAACTGAATTGGATTACGCTGGACTATTGTATACCAAACGCAACAAACGAAAAAATCAACTGAAAAGAAATACATAACACTGTTCATGTGTTTTAATGTAAATTTTGTACACTTGTAAGTTGTGCGCAGTCTCGATACCAAGCCATTGCTCCAGCAGCTTTAAGTTTTGACAAAGAAATCTCAAATAGATTTAGAGTAACAAACAGATACAGAATATAAAACTAACAAACAACTTACTAATCTCTTAAATTACTTTTGCAGAAAGACAATGCAAGCTCAACCTATAGGTAATCTGTGAAGTCATTCAAATACTGCTTAAATTTTAAGCTGCTTACGACGTTGTCAAAGCCTAAGATGTGTTGAATATTACTATAGCGAATTGACAAATGAAACCAAGATGTCTAAATTGACATGGTGGGGACAAGGGTTTATGATCCGTAAAGAAAGTGATCTCACAATCCTCAAGAAGATATGTGAAATGCTTAATCAGATGTGTCAACTATTATTTCTAAACAAGTTTTAGTGGCGAGCTCAGTTGTTATAAGCTTTCAAGAAGCCATTAAATAGCCCATATAAGTTAAACATTCCTTAAAAACGTTTTAGTTGACAAACCGTTACAGTTCGTTGAAAATCTTTGATTATTTAAATTTTGAATTGAAGAGAGAGAACGCTCTGTTAAGGCAAAATAAGATCGAATGTATCAATCTTTGGGAAGTTTGTGCTGCATTCCTTAGGCCGAAAGTCATTTTGGTTATTTTAAATAAACCGAATGGAGTAGCAATTGCTGTCTTTGTTATATTGCAACGTTCGATCGGAATTTGATGATACGCTTGGACAAGGTGTCCTGTGTCATCTTGTGGGTTAATTCATTTTTGACTTGTCTGGAGCGAGACGCCTATTTCCTTCTGCAATAGGTGGACCGCTTGTTTTCAGTGCTGCAAAGTTGCTAAGATTTTGATTGGTAATTTCCGGAAATTTGGTTAACAAATTTTGAGTTTCGATAGGTACGACAGTTTTGTTAATAAAGGATAACCCAGAAGTTGTTGAAATCGAAAGTACTTCATGAAGAGAGGTTAATGGACTAATGATCCGACGTTTCTGAAAATCAACTACGAAATTTGAGAAAATCGGCACTCAAAATAGAAATTGACACATCCTCTAAGATAAATTCCCATCGAAACACTCTTCTAACATTAAGACCAAGATTAAAAAATTTTAAACCAAAAGCTTTATTGGCATGCCGCGAATAATCGAAGCAGATTTTTAAACATTTATAGAAATAATCGAAACGTCAGCGCCAGTGTCAAAAAAGACACGAATTTAGAATTGATGTTCTAAATAATAAGGCAAGTTGTTGAGAAATCTTCATTCAGACGCGCCACAACCTGATGACCGACTAGTTTTTTGAATCGTCTTTGATATTGGAATCGTCAAAATGTTTACAACCCTGTAAACATTTACATAAATCAAAATTCATGTTTGGGATTAAATTGTTTACGCGAACTTGATCTATTTTACGAACAACTAGAATAGGAGTATGGACGGCTCGGACTTAAGAGAAGCGACAACGATATCAAC
Source organism: Nephrotoma flavescens (assembly GCA_932526605.1). Classification (NCBI taxonomy): domain Eukaryota; kingdom Metazoa; phylum Arthropoda; class Insecta; order Diptera; family Tipulidae; genus Nephrotoma; species Nephrotoma flavescens. Next base: position 58,229,038 of record OW052222.1, on the reverse strand, counting down.
GAGAACTAGACCCTAAATCGCCACTGTGCAAGAGGGTCAATGGGAGGTTAACGCCGTCACAATTTAACCAGTGGGGTGTTGGCTGCAGGAATTACAGACTCAATGCAAAGAACATAATGCGTGACGTAACAGGCTTAGGTGGCGGGTAATATTATATCGCCTAATAGGATAACAGCTCAATTCTCTTAGACGTATCACTTCATGCGACGTGACTATGGATCTTCCTGGTTACTAGATTTTAAAACCATAATTTAATAAATAATTTTGTGTAAAACTCTCAATGAAAATCTATTAAATCTTAGTTGGCTTCATTAGTTTGAATTTTTTTTTATTTATTTGTCACGTCAAAATTTCAAGTGATAGAAATTGTCATTTGGAGTGATAGCAGTTGATAGGAATTTGTTATAAAGCAGCATACTAAGATTTAGAAAACAGCCAGAACGACTTTATTGAACAATTATTTTGTAAATTTCGATTTAATGATATAGTAACCAGGAAAATGAGTAGTCACGTCACTTGAAGTGATGCGACTAGGGGAATAGGGGTATAAGCCTCAATTAAGCATAAATTGGTCCGTACAGCGAGAAAGTTATTAGTGAACAATAAACCGGATTGGTACGTGTGATTTAAAGTGGTTCTTAACTGTGTATTACAAAGTGTGGAAATAATTGTTGTGGTTTTAGTTTTAGTGTATTAGTTCTGCATTGTCAATAATGCAGAACTAATCCACTAAAAACTAGAACCACAACAATTATTTTCACACTGATTTAGTAATACACAGTTAACAACCACTTTAAATTACACATACCAATTCGGTTTATTACATCCTTATTTACATAGCTCTCTACTGGTATGCTATTCCTTCTTGCTATGTGTTATGAAGTTTGTACTGCAAATCAGATAAACGTTTTATCACTACTTGAACTTTGGGGTGATTGACACACTTTAGCCACATTTATGACTTAATATTCAATTCTCCTACTACATCAATTTAATCCACTTATACATATTCAAGTTTAGTTTTTAATACATATAAATTAATGATGTTAAGATAGCTGACATTTTCTACCCGACTAAGGTTAGCGCATCATTGCGAATAGCATTGGTACTAAAATATATTTGTACGTTCCATTAAAATTAAATAGTAGTTTTATTACTTTTAGAAAACATTAATAATTTATAAATTTCACGTTATCGTTTATAATGCCACAATTGTCGTCCGTTAAGTGGTTGAACTCTTCTAAAATTTGGTGTCATCCATTGATTTTTTGCGTTTCGTAATTTTCGAAATTCTTCTAATTCGGCAATCGAAATCTTTTTATTTTTCGTAATAACAAGCCATGTAACCGCTTCGGAGCATGGTGGAGTCGTTAAACTTCCTTGATATACGAAATATTCAAATCCAATTGGTCCCATTACCGAACTTAATGTGAACGTATTTGGTGGACTAAACGTGTACGATTGATTAAATTTTGTTACATTCTTTAATTTAGACGTAAATGGTAAATATTGATTAGTGTTATTAATACAATCAAATATGCGACCAACAACACAAATTCCATCACTATGCAGCATAGCATTTGCTATTGTATTATACTTGCGATTATAGAAAACGGCATGCACTTCAGCAGCGCCACTTCTACCATTTATAAGGTGTTCTGAACCTTCTTGACAATTTGTCGCCCAATGGAAATGAATATCGGAGAAAATGTATGCCTCGTCTAGGGGGCCACCGCATATTGTTGGCACTCCAAAAAATTTATATTCGAAATACATTTTGATTGTAGCACCATTATTTAGTATCACAACTTTCTCCGGCACTTCATCCCAACGAAATAATTTTAAACGTTTAGTCGCATGAACCTCTATTTTAATTGCTTTACACGATATTATATTTATGGGACTTTGCTGGCAGCCATCGCAATCTATGGCTAGAGCACCCCACATATCTGGTCCACTACTACACTTAATATCGTAACTAAAGTTTGGTGGCTCAGCCGTATGGTGTTGTGGTGGTGGCATCGGTGATGATCCTAATACTTTGACCCGTCTAAAATATACGTAATTTTATCATAAAAACGCAATAAATTTCTATAAATATAGGATGTGTACATACTCGCAACATCTGTTACGAAGTTTATCCATATTTATAAATTTTGCTTCAAATTTAATTTAAAATTTTTATAGTTTTTATCAAAAAAGTTTATTCCAAAAAATCGTAATCAAACGATTCTACCAAAACAAGTGCCTAGTAAAAACTGGCCTTCTATATACAAAAACAATAATAAAATTTTAGGCTGGTGGCATTTTACATCATATAAAGGTCTGTATGTAAACTCATTTCACTATACGGTAAGAATCATGGTTTTAGCTGATTTTTCTTTGGCCGCGGTAAAATCGTAGCCAGCATCTTTTAATTCTTGGTATGTCATCTCACCAGCCACTTCAAATCCAGCCTTACTCGCGGCTATTTGGGACCCAAGTGCCGTAAAAGCGGTTATTGTTATTGGAATATTAATCGCCTTTAGAACTGGCCGTCGAGCCTCTAGTAGCTTTGTTGCTATACCACGTGCTCGATATTTTTTATCAACGACAATTCCGAATGCTCCCATATATTTATCAACATTATACCGCCCGTACACTTTGCACAATTTATACATATTCATAACTGCGCCGACTACTATCCGAACAGGTGCTCCTTTAAATACAAGCGGTTCGTCATTTGAACTGGATATGCTAATCATGTTCATGCCACAAATATCATCCGATCCTTCTCGGAAACATACCAGCGTAACTTTATGCTTTAACATGTTAGCCCAAAAATCACGAAAATCTTGCACACAAACTGGATCATTTAGTATACCTTCAAATTAAGAATATTTATAATTATAATAAAATAATATGAAAATGAGCACCTACCGCTACTGCTACAAAATGGTTCATCCCGCAAAAAGTTGTTAACCATATAATTAATTCCATCTTCAAATCGGTCTTCGGGCAAATCCTGAACACGATAAGCTACTAAATTGTCACTATCAATGTCTTTCGCCTTAAACTCGAGCCACACATTTGGATACGGTATATGAGATGGCCGAATCCATTTATCACTCATTTTTAAATAAATTATCGTATTATGTATGATGTTACTAACTTGTTAGCTCAATGCTAATTTAATTTATAAATAAAATTTATTTGCTTTAGTTATCTTACGCGAATTTTAATCGGTTTAGTTTCTAATACTTGTTCACATATTGTAAATCGTATGAAGGCAAAGAAATATAAAATTATTTTGCAAATTTAATCAATGCAGTGTGAGGCACGTAGTTATGAAACATTAAGCTTCTTAAGAAAGATATTGCATTTTAATAATTTTGTACTGCACTGTATATTATGTGCGTGTGTGTGTGTGTGTGTGTGTGTGTGTACATATTATCTTGCAAAACCTAAGTTCGTTTAAACGCCCGTATGTCATTGATCGCTATTAAAAAGTATGATTTCCATTCAGTGGAAAATTACAACCCGAATTAGGTTACTTAAGAAAATACGCGATCTCTACCGTATATTATCGCTTTACACATTGGCGTTCCAAAATCTTACGAATCAAACTAAATTTTAATTAGCTATGAGGCCTGTTGAAATATTTGGGTGAATAAAAAATTGTACACTCTCCAGCCGCCATGGTTTCAATATTAAAATTTAAGTTTTCTACAACTAAACTACAAAATTTTAATTAGTAATTGAGTTTTGCTTGCAAACAAATTATGATGATGACAGACAAATTATCGCTCTGTGATTGAAAACGTTAATTTTATGTAAAACAAAACAAATTATTATGCAAAATTTGATTATTGTCTGTTTAATTTGTGGTTTTAAAACGGTGTGATCTGACAACTAGTTGTAGTAAATTTAAATTTTATATATTCGTCAATTTATATTCAAATGTTCTTTTTTACAGAGTAGAATTTAGTTTGGCACTCGGTCTTGGTATTAAAAATGTTTCAAGTATATTTGAAATATCTACTAGTAGGAAAATTTGTAATTTAGTTCGATCGTCATGATAACCTAACGTTGAACTAGAGAAATTAAAACTAAAATCGAACAAATAGGGCATGATTGGTTTAGATTAAGCAATTCTACGTGAAGTCGCCTCTGGTTATCGACGAATTATATTCAGAAATTATTCCTCAAAGAAGGAAAAATGTACCGAATGTGTATGAATTACGAGCTTAGAAATAATCTCGGTAACATGTGAGCATCGATATAATTGGTACAATTAAATATTCAACGCTTAGATAGATAGCATGGACACATTCTCCGTTCTCAAAATCGTACCTTCACGGGATGTAGCGTCAACGATAAATAAGAGGAAGACCACCGATCACCTAATCTCAGATGCTTCACCTCTCTATAAAGCATTATAATTTAGCAAATAATAATCTATCTATTTTTTTAATTAAAACAATGTCTTTAACGACAGTTTTCATTAAGATAACATTAATTGAAAAATTACATTTGGTAAACGGGCTGAATTGAATTAACGATAATGCAGTTTTTGCTTACCCTCAGTACTAAATTATTGTGATAGATGGTAGCACTAACAATTAATTGATAATAAATTTAGTACAATTTTTGTGTATACAAACAAACGTCAAAATATGTACTTACAAAACCAAACAAGATTTGAATTATGACAGTTAAATATTAAAATGGTTAGGTATTATTTAATTTGAAATAAAATCATAAAATATCTAAATGGTTACGTTAAATGTTAATAGCACGCAACGCAACTTATTGGAAGCATTGGCTTCTCGGACAAAAGTATCCTCTCCTAGTTATAGCCTGATTAAGGATGAAACACACCAAGAGCAGCGCGACATATTCCAAGCAATCCACATTAACGGCTGCATATGGGTGTGCACACCAAGCAGCGCAGCAGATTGTTTTGTTTTAGTTGTAAATAGAATTTTGTCAAATTGATCGAGGTTATGAGTAGCAGCCAAGTGCAGTAAATTTATGCTGCTGTGTGTGGAACCTATTGATGCCGCGATAGATGCAACTTCATTCAATATAATTTCTTTAAATCTAAATTATTCTATTAAAATTAGAAAATATTTGATTTATTTTATTGGAAATATGTACCAATATTTATACTCAAATTATATTTTTGTATCGTTACATAAGCGAATAAGCTAATATTTAAATTTGCTGCTCGCTGTTGCTGCTTGGTGTGTTTCATCCTTAACAAATGGTTTTCCCTTTCCACACTGTAGAGGAAAGTAATTCGTCTTTAATATAATTACCAATTCTACTTCTTTAAGATTTAACGTTGAAGTCTTGATACATAGTCCGAAAATCATTCAACTGGACTAGTTTTGTCAGATTTTTTTAACACTATAGTGCTAACCGGCTCCCAGATTTGAGCAATATATTTGCTGTTAGCCCATTTTTAGCCCTTCTTGACTAATCTCGGGCAGCTTTTTGGTGATAGATAGTCTTCAAGATATGTGCGTCCGTGCAAATGGTGAATCTAGATAGCAATCTTCGACTAACATGTATCTCTATTTGTTTGTGTAATACTGCCTTTGCGCTTGAGAGTCATGGTATCTCTGTATACACATTATTTCTAGGTAGGTAACTGAGTGACGAAAGTTTTAACATTACTTTTCTCAGTTGTTTTAGCTTGTTCGTATTATGATGTCTGCGGTTAATTATTTCGTGATCCGTGGTGTCGGGCGTTCGTTACCTGCAGATTAATAACCACCAAATGATAAAGACGTTATTATTTCACTTGCGATCATGCATAGAGTGGTGGGTAAATTTTCTTCTTGTTTGGTTTTGACCGTCACTTATTTCGACATTTTCGACACTCACTTCTCCAAAAATTAGACTCATTTGTGAATTTCCAACTGATTGATTATACGCGCACATTCGTCTCATTATGTAGTGGCTGTGATTGTTCGGCCAATAAGAAAATGCCCAGGTGTCAACGCATTCAGGTCAATGAGATCGTCCGACATGGGAGTCACACGTTTCGAAGACATGAATCGATTTCGGCAGCAATGGTTGATAACTCTTTGAAAGAGCGAATTTGATTGGCAATAAATCACTTAAAGTAAGCTGTGAGTTCGTTAAAGCCACCTCCAAACAGCCGGCCGAAGTAAGGAGACCGAGCAGTGGTAAATTTCGATTCTATACCTTCTGTTGCACAACATCGGGTGTTGAAAGCTCCAACGAAATTCGTTTCGTTGCAACTGTTTAGTGTCTTCTGCTTTGCACGTCAAAGTCAAGTAGTCATGCTGTTGACCGTTTCGGTGTGAATTGCCTGTGTGTTGAAGCAGACGAAAAATGTGACAAAACTTTTGTTTCACGTATTAGATAATCATTTGATGTTGTAAGGAAACGACCCCAGTCATCTTCAGACACATGAAATGAACTATGTGAGTTAGAACTTCAGATGGCACGATCTTCTGGTAATCTGATATGATTTGTTAACTGGTGACTGGATTTATTTTAAAGCAAATTATACAACTCCGTACAACTCTTCGGTGATCGTCGGACACGAAACATTTTTAATATCGCCTCTTTTCTTTCGGATGGGATGATGAATTTTTCCTCATTAAAAAGTCTGTGATTCGCGAATTGTTCACGATCTTTCAGAAATCAAAGCGATCATAACCGAACCATCTGGTTTTCATCGAAATCTGTTAAAAACGTGTAAAAATCCTAATAATTTATTTTCGAATTCCATCAAATTTTCAGTGTGGACGGGTTGAGGCAAACTTAAATTAATTTCTAATGGATCGCCCAAGAACATTGGTCCAGACCACCATAAACTTGCAGAAATTATATCTTCGGGCAATACGAAATCAGCTAGTCTTAGCCGAAAGTAAAAAATGGTCGATAATGTAGATAGTGTCTTAGATTTCTCCGCCGAAAGTAAACAATTCCGATCCGTTGATTGATGCTCATCAAACGAAACGTATCAGTTAAATTACACGCATGCATATATCCTCATCAGAATTTTTTGATAATTAGGCCGAAATTGACCAACATTATGGCCTATAGTGGCATCAATGACAAAGCATGTTAATCTGGAACGACAAGCCATTCAATGAATTAATTTTAAAATTATTAGTGAAACTTTACTAAATTACACGCATGCATATCCCCATCAGGATTTCTTCCCAATTGAGTCGAAGTTTACTAACATTATGGAATATTAAATGGCCATAGTGGCATCTTCACAAAACTTTTTATTCACTCGAAGCGATGATGGCTTATCTAATATATTGATATATAGTGATATATAGTGAACAAAGGTTTATTTTATATTTTAAACAGTTGTATTCTACAAGTTCAAATAGAATTAGGTTTTACAACAAACTCGGCCTATGTCGTATATCTTCGGCTGAGAAAGTGAATACTCTATCTGCATTGTCGATGTTTTTATTTTTCAGCTGAAAACTTTCGTCAATGACTCTACTGGAAAATCTCTGTTTGTAATTCCCTTGCGGATTTTCCAAAAATCCAAACAAATGGAATACTTTATTTTCTACAAATGATCGGATGGGGGCCGGAAGGTTGTTTCGAAAATTTCCAACCAAACATTTCCATCAGAAAATCACCATCTGAAATATTAAACTGCCGATTGTGAACCAGCCGATTGTGAACTTATGAACCAGCTGAAATTTTTTGAGTTGTTGTGAGAAATGGAAATTTCCAATTTTCTAATTTTGAGTCAAATTCGCATACGATGAGATGTATTTTCGAATTTTCTAGTTAGTTAATAATAAAGTAATTTTAAAGAGAATTCATGGGAAATTCACGGCACTTTCGCTACATTATCGATTTCTTATTTTTGACTAAGATAGCGCAGCCACTATCTGCTTTATTCTTTTTAATGAAATGTTGGTTAGGGCAATGCTCAATGAGCACAAAACTGGATCACCGTCAGGAGCCGCACCACAGTTTCATGCTTTTGAAAAGGATAAAATGAATTGGGAAACTACCTCATGCATTTTTTGGCGAATAAAATAGAGGAGAATGCCGTGAAACGAACATATTTTCTTGCAAGTGTGGGAAACACACCACTCGAGCTACTACAAAAACTATTCCTTAACGATCTGGTAAAAAGGTCATTTCAAGAATTAACAAAAGCATTAACCGAAATTTTGTGGAAAAAACATATGCTCGTGTCTCGGTGTGTTTTCTATAAAATTATTATGTTGCCGGATCAGTTGTATGCAGATTGGCTTGCCAATTTACGCGAAACAGTGATTTGTATGTCCAAAAGCCAGATGCGAGGAAAACTACACAGAGTGGGAAATTAGGAACATGCTTATAAAGTATACATCACATGAGCCGGTGCGCAATGCCGCATTGATGAAATCTAACTCTAATCTGATGGAAGAAATCGAACAAGCGTAGGAGTGCTCTTAAAGGTCCGGTGTAATTATCAAAGGAGTTGAAGCTGCGCCACTTCCGATTCAGCTGTGGTTAGTTACATAAAACCAAATGAGGGTCAAAATCAACAACGTTCAATCAGACTATGCCAGTCAATAAACCGGCAATAAATTACAGCAGGTGTAAACGAGGTCGTGCTCAAAACCATCAATGGCAACGGAGTGAACGATTTTACTTACACATAAACTCTGTTTTTAATATGGAATCAGATACTCCAGAAGCGGTCGATCAAGTGTCAACTGCGAGAGGGCATTACCCGGAGAATGTTATGGTCGAATTGGGTGTCAATAGTTAGCAGATAATTTCGCGCCCCGTCGACACGGGAGCAAATTGTTCGATGGTTGGACTTAAGGTTACGAAATACGAAGTGGCGTATAAATTCCGGATGGTTTACGGCGATACTACCGTTCCCTTCAAAGGGTGTGTTACGGTGCAAGTTATGTGGGAGTGTAAGCTGTGCATGCTACCACTCCTGGTCGTTGACAGCGACAAAGCATCAAATATTCTTCGTTTAGACTGGTTATTGCATTAAATTTTGAACTATGGACGGTAACAAATCGTAATCTAGCCAGTGTATGTTCTGTAATGAATAAGTATCAGCAATACCTCAGAATATGCTTCAAAGATTTGTGCGGATTACCTAAATCTGTTTTCGCATACTCTCGGATTATACAATTCCTTCCAGGCGGAAATTACATTAAAACCTAACGCTCACTCGGCAAAATCGATCTAAGCGACGCCTATCTTCAGATTGAGCGCTCAGAGGAGAATAAGTAGTTAACAGTAATTAATAAACCCTCTATAGGCTTTTCCAATGCCAACGTTTACTTTTCGGCAACGCCAGTGCTCCTGGAATTTTTCAACGTTTGATGGAAGAAGTTACCGCCGGCATTCCAAAGTGTGCAGTATATCTCGACGACGTAACAGTCATCGGTGCAAGCAACAAAGAGCATCTTTGAAATCTTAAAAAGTTGTTGAGTCGGTTTGACGGGTCCGGACTGCGCTGCAAAATCGACAAATGCACATTCGAGGCACAAAACATAGAATACGTGCGACATAATTATTATCATTAATCAACAAGGTATAATAACCCCATCAGAAAAGCGGTTGGAGCCATTGAAGAACATTCCGCGTCTTACTGATATCTAACAAGTGGATGCATTCATTGGCAAAATCAATTACTACAATAAATTCATTAAGAATTTCGCTTCTATTGCCACCCCACTTAATGAGTTTGTTTGGACCGATCGACAAGAAACCGCTTCTCAAACTCTGAATTCACAGTTGCTAAAAGCGTCTAGATTAGTCCACTACAGTGAGAATTATCCAATCATTTTTGCTACAAATGCATTCAAGTACGGCGTAGGTGCCGAATTTCGCACCGTTTCCAAGATGGATCTTAACGTTCTATCGCTTTTGCATCAAAAACGTTGACGACAAGTCAGCAAGCTTATGGACAAGTTGAAAAGGAAGCTCTTTCCATTATTTATGGTGTGACAAAGTTTCACCAATATTTATACGGCAGGAAATTTGAATTACTCACGGATCATAAACCGTTGACCACAATTCTTCATCAAAACAAGAAACTGCTAGTTGCAATACTCCAAAGACTTCAGCGTTGGGTTATCGCTGTTCAAAGTTATAATTACGAAAACACATGTATGTGAACCAGATTGGTCAAATGATAATAAATGACTTACCTACAAATTCATCATTGATTGCTAGGGCTACCCTCGATGATCCTCAAGCTTCATTCGATACGAATGGCCAAGTGCTCTTTCCAATATGGATAGCGACCTACAACCATATTACAATCGAAAGTTTGCTTTATCTTTGCAGTTAAATTGTATACTTCTTCAAACAGAACACAGCCAAGTCGTCAGTCCGAAAGCGGTCCAGTTAAAGGTGCTCAGTTTCTTCGCGAAGATTTTTGAGGTTCAACTAGAATGAAGCGGATGGCCCGGTGACATATTTGGTTTCCGAATATTGATAAAGATATATAGAATGAATCGTAGCAAAGTGTACAGTCTGCCAGTCAAATACGTTTTGAGTGATCCCAAAAAGACATTCTCCAGTTGGCCTGCTGCGAAGCATCCATGGGAGCGTATCCATGTTGATTTCGCAGGTCCATTTTTCAGTAAAATGTGAATGATCTGTGTAGACGCTTTCTCTAAGTTTGATGATTATCATAGAGGCATCACTTGAAATTTATAGTCGTCACCAAAATCAGATTCGTCTAAGGTCTCCAGAAACTCGGGAAATAATTCCGAATGAATGTAACCTTGATGAGAGTCAAGTACCATTACTTTTTACGCTATTTGCCGTAGGCACTTGGCGAAACACACTTAGACTTAATAAACACATTTTTATTAATCACTTGTTTTTTGTTTCGCAGAATTCTGCGAAACAAAAAACAAGTGATTAATAAAAATGTGTTTATTAAGTTCAAGTACCATTAATGGTAGATCACACCACCCTGTCATTACTCGCGTTTCCGCCGGAGATAACAAAACAGTTACAGCACCAGAAGCCGCAACAGCGATATCACCAAAACCTTCCACATCGAGAGATGACAACAGTGAGGTAAAGATAAACAACAAACTTGTAGATGTTCGCCACTCAGCGCGATTCCGAAATATACCACTGAGGTTTCGGCAAAATTAAGAAAGGGAAAATAATGTATCTCACATTATAATTGCAGCTACTTTCAATCCAGTTCATATTGTGTGCGGTTATGGACACACTCTATCAGATGAAACAAAATGTAACATCACTCTCTTTCGTTTTTATATTACTTTTCACTTTGAGAAAAGCTAAAACACCACATGTTGAACCACCATGATGGGAATAAGTCGCGATAAATAAAAAGCGTATAACTAACAAGCTGTTTACTTTGGTTTTTCAATTGTAATGGTGTTATTAGGTTTCGACCAAGTTTTTTAAATATTCATTAAAGATTTTGTGTTGTTCTACCCGTGGTACTTATTGGAGTATGGCAATCAATAGTAAAAGAATGTGTTCTGTGGCTAAGTATCATAATTATGCTGATAAAATAAACAATATTACATTATATCAATTCCCGAAGAATCACTGTTTCACAAAAATATGACATCATGTCGCACTAATCCCTAAACCCACCATTAACAATTATTTCTTTTGTTCGAGTCATTTCGTAAATAGCGATTACAAAAGTAAGGTTCTTATTCGTTTATGCCTTGGTACTTCAAATTTGAGATATATTGAATTAGCAAAAATTTAGGCGAAAAACACAAACATTATTTGAAGAACCCAGCCGTCCCAATAAAAAATTTACCCATGCGTAAATTTAAAAAAGAACCACCAAAACAGAGAAGCTTAGGGCTGAAAAAAATTATTGGTCGATGAAAGTGCCGGTGATTTTCGTGAAGGTGATTTTCGAAATTAATTCTGAATTGATTTCCCAAACTTAATACATGTGATCCTCTTATGAGCGCGGTGGCCTTATAATGCGATTCCCATATAACGCGATGTACAAATTGCGAGAAACCCTGTTATAATGCAGTGTTCTTATAAAGCGATTTCCATTATAACGCAAACCTAGTTTCTTATAGCACGGTTTCCATATAACACAGTACGAATCAATCGCGTTTTAGGAGGTTTGACTGTATACATATATGTATTTATATTTTATGTGTTATTATTTCTAATTTATTATATTCTTTTAGGGTATAATATATTCCCAAATAATAATAAATTCAAATTAAAACTTACTTTGCACCATTTTTCTATGCGATTTGACACATAAATGAATTTATACCACCATTGGCTCCCGAGTCTCCCGAGACTACGACGCATTTAGCAGCGCTTTAAAGGCGAACGTGTTAAACTAAATAAATCAAAATATGTGCAACATACCCCCAGCTATCGGTTTTCTTAATCTAGATTAGTATAGGAGAATATTTAAAAATCTTGAACTTCAATAGTGGTTCTTTATCATATTATGCGGTTAATTTCGGGTTTAAGATTTATATAAATATTTTAATTCCGCCTAGCTCCTGCAACATCTTGTTGATGTAATTTAAACGTGTCTTTCAGTTTTTTATTGTACAAACAAATTTCCTCTTACGTGTTTGGGTTTAAAATACCGATTCGTCTTTTGTACAACGCGTACTATATAAAACAATGAAGGTATGGCCGTTTTAATATCTTTCTCGAGCAAAATAGTTTCAAAAAAATTTTACAACAGCCGCACCGGTTAATCAAAATATAATATATATCATGTTCTCATGACAACATATTTTGAAAGAAATTAATAATTTCTAATTTTAGTCTGTCTTTGATAGCAATAAGTACGCTTGTGCAGATTGTAGTTTTATCAAAATGTTTATTCGTAAAAAAACGACGAATACGTAATACACAAAATTAAATCGCCGTAGTATTATTGATGAAATTTAGAATACGTTAACGTACACTACACACATATACATACTGCTTACATTTGTTTACGCTTTCAATTTATGATTGTTTTTGTTTTAAAATGTATTTGTGGAGAGAAAATAATAGTACAAGAAAAATAACTCTCACGCAAAAATATTTTTTAAAATTTGTATATGTGAACGAAGTGTCACTGTCAGTTTAAGTTTTGTTTTGATTACATTGATTGCAACGATGCCGCGAATTAATGACGGATGCTGCTCATTACAAATGAAAATAATAACTTTAATATTCGGAATAGGTGGAACGTTGTTAACTACTGTTTTCGCGGGAATTTTTATCTATGTGTTAATTTTTCCATCTAAAGGCGGGGCTAAAGAATCGCGAACTATTGAATTCTTTTATTCATTAATATTTTTGATCATAGATATTCCACATATTATAATATCTGTATGTTTAATCATCGCTGCCACCAAGGTATGTATTTTAAATTATGTTAAGCAAATGATTCCGTTAACCATAATGTGCATTGTTATTGCAGGAAAATCGATTTTACCTTATACCGTGGATTGTAGTAGTAGTTTTAGATATTATACTTTTTTTCGTTGTATTGGTATTATGGCAAATATATTTCAGTTTAATTATAATATCACTACTTATAGCTATTCTCGTTTTCGTAATATTTTACTACAGAAATTTATATAAAGAAAATAATACAAAAACATTATTGAAAAATCATACTAAATTAATCGAAATTTGTAACCCAATACAGGCCGATTTAAACTAATTGTTCCTGACGAAATAAAATATTTTTGAGAGACTTATTTTTGTATCGAAGTAGAAAATAATTAATAAAATAAAAATACTATGGTTTAAAAATAAAGAGAGATGTATTTTGGTTATCGTTATTTATTTATTTTACCCAACAAAAAAATGTATACATCAACAACGTAACATAAATGTTATACTTTTGAACACAATTTTAAGACACAGCAGCGTCTCTGGCGCATTTATGATTTACTATTCAAAATTCGGACATTTTGATTTATTTACCTTATAGTTTAATCATAGAATAGATATTATCCAGAAGCACCATCGAGTAGACCAAGAAAAAATTACCTATCGACCATTTTCCTACCTTTTTTTACGCATCTGAACCACAGAATATATATATACAGAAGTGCCATTGAGTAGACCAAATAAAAATTACCAACCGTCATTCCCTACCTTTTATTTTTGGTCTCTGAACTGAAACTATTTTAATAAAATTTAGCCACTGAACGATCACACTGCTAGATTTTCAATAAAAAAAAAATGGCAAATGTCACATTTGTTTATATTTTAAAGTCGGCCATATTGTAAGTACAATATATAAAAATTAATTTTTATTTATTTTATTTATAAATTATATATATATATATATATATTATATTCAAACTATATTCACATGTTTGTATCTTCATGAACCGCAATCAATTGAAGACAAAAGTGTACAATCATTCTGTAACGGAGTTCACAAACTGATCGACTACATTAGCCGATTTGTGATACACTCAATGATATTCGAGGACGAGGATTTTCAAGCGGCGTTTGGATTCAATGTATTTCCAAAAGTAGCGGAACAAAAGTGTTTGGAAAATTTGAAAAATGCAGAAGAGGAACTGATAAAAAAATCGAAGAATAATGAAATAATCACGGAGGATGTACATGGTGTAATTAATCGGCTAAAATTTTTAAGGTTTCTGTTAAAATTTTTATTTATTTTGTGGGGCTCCGACAACCGGGATAAGCGTAATCCACCTTCCGAGGCAGATCTTAATGAGAGTGTCCGACTTCTAAACGGAGCCGCCGATTTAGTACCACTAATCAAGAAAACCATAGAAAAAGGTACCCAACCGGATCCAAAATCAGAATCACCGAACCCTATGGGATTTTCAACGCATGTGAACCAAAGGCTGCTACCTCCAACATTTCCGCGCTACATAAAGATTAAAGATCGACATTCTAGCATCTCATTTCTGGAGAGCTTAGTGCAACGGGTGAAACTGGCCTGTAAAGTGACCAACTGCACAACGTATCACAACGTATCACAACGCGTTGAATTTTTTCATGGAGTTTAGTAAAAAATCTGGGACATGTCCTTTGTCACGCAGCATTTTACAATATCTGTATCTACCTGTTCCGACCACCATATTCGGAGTAAGCGATATAAGCGACGTCCTCAAAGAATCGGCTAAAGCATTTATTGCACCACCTGTGTTAATGCCGCGAAATCCCCTCTACACCAATCAGCAGGCTCGTGGATTTGTGGATTCATTTGTGGTATTTATAACGTTTTTACAAATCTGTGGGTTCAATCGCGCCCGTTAGAGGGACCGTTTGGCCCGTCTGCTTGACGATTTGGCAAACCTTCAGGATGAAGCGGAACGCGTAGATGCATATCTCCATTCGTTAGCCATAAAGAATGAAGCACCTCGTCAGCATCTAGCATGTTTTGGTACATGGGTATTATATCACTGCTTGCGCGCAATGGGACTCTTCCTATATGTCCGGTCTCGAATTAGAACTTTACAGTATTCACGAATATCTCTATATATTTTGGTATTTATATGAATTTTTATTTCTCGAACGGATTTACAGAAAAACCGCTATGGGAACAATCAACATTTAATCGAGAAAATAAACAAAAGGGTATCGTGAATCAGTGAATCCTTTGCCATTCCAACGGGTTTGTGAAAAACGAATTTTCAAATGCGATGATTGCGGAAAAACCTTTTTATCCAACTCAAGCCTGCGAGTCCATAAACATATTCATAATCCAAATATAACGTGTGTTTGCCAATTGTGTGGCAAACAGTTCAAGCAAAATGTTTATGAATTGGTTAGACGATGATGGTGGTTCAGAATCGAACGCAGATCATGTTAAGCCTGACATCTAAAAATTATGTATATACAACAAATAAATAAAAAAACAATATGTAGATAAAATGAAATCGGTTTTATTAGACCTCTTTTTTCCAGGATGTTACATTTGTTATTAAAGTTGTACACCCCCACACATGTGTGCAATGTATCATGAATAAACATATCACAATCGATTTTTTATCAGTTGTATCGAAAGGTTTCTGGCACGCGTAACATAAATTGCATTTCTTTCCGCAATATCGAGCGGAACTTCTTTGAACGTGGCAACAGGGAATAAATGGGGATATGAGCTGGCTAAATGTGTGCAGAAACCAATGTCGAGCCACAAGAAAAACATTCTGTTGGAGGTTCACAATATTTACTGAGGCATTGTGGGCAGTGTTCCACCTGTTCCTATTTTCACAGAATATAAAGTTGAAATTGGTCTCCAGCTTTCAATCTCGAGGGTGATTAATCTAAATAAAATGTATTAAATTTTAAAAAAGTGTTGCAATTCATGTTGCCGGTATTATCACTCACTTGATTTACTTCCTTTGGATGTTTGAAAAGCTCGAGTAATAAAACCTCACCTATGCATTTTTTATTTCCTAATGTACGATAATATTCCGATTTTTCCGCGATTATTCGGATTGTCAGATGCATCAGCAACAACACCAGCAAATGCATATGGCGATTCAGCAATAACAGCAGCAGCAACAAATAACCCGATGATAACATGTACCTCCAATACAATTTATCAGGCAGAATTCGGCACATGGCAGTCAAGAAGACATGTCGACATGACGAGTCTCTTCGGCGGAAAATGCACGCGTATACAGCGTTGGTTCGAGTTGGACCAGCCGTTGATTTGCTTTGCGAAACTGGCCATTCAAAATGGATTACAGGTAGCTTTAAAGTCGTTAAATTTAGTGCCGGCGCACACCAGTCGATATGGGATGGAAGTAAATCTATAAATAAAAATTTTATTCTAGTCTTGTATTTTATAAAGGCCGCTTGGTCTTACCATCTGTAATAAGTGCTTTGCCGACATCGACATTAGTGGCAGGATCGGATCGCGTAGGTCAAAGCAGCATTTTTAAACTCATCTATTAAGTTTATTTTGTTTGCAACATCTTGGGCAAACGAACGACATGCCTCAGTCTTGTCGTCTGCATCGGACAGAAGCACGACTAATGCAAGAACATATTCCTGTGCATATCTGTTTAACAGATGATAAGGCAGGTGATAAATGAGCTAAACGACTGGCGGGTAATGTCTGAAAAACAATATTTTAAAGTTAGTCTCCAGTTTCGATTGCCTCGAGATTAATCTAATTAATATTGAAAATTCACAACAAACTCCTTCGTACCACAATAAAACATTGCAGTGTCAGAAATCTACTAACCTCCTTATTGCCATAATCTACATAGAACAATTCATCGACAGCTGATTTCACTTGTTCGTACATATCATGTTCACAACATGTTATTTATGGCTGAGTCATGTTAAACATGCGACGATCTCATCTTTTGTAAACGAACAATCCAACGGATTGACAGGGATACAAGCTGATAGTGCCCGAATTATAACTGGGGTCAAATTATGATTATTACACGCCACAAAACCTATTACATCATCGTTGGTTAAGCCCCTTTTTTCAAATTTTTGGGCCGATCACGATTTTCTGTAAATTTCACATGTAGTTTTAATGCCGGTATCATCACTCACTTGATTTACTACCTTTGAATGTTTACGAAGCTCCGATCATACGGATTTTTAATTTCCAAACCTTTCCAGATTATCTTATACGGTTTTTAATGCACGATAATGTTCCGATTTCTCGGCACTGAAATGAACATCTAAAGATAAAAAAATAACAATTTTAGATTTGATAATAATTTGTATATTTAGTTATAAATTGTAAATATATAATTTATAACTAAAATAAATACATATTATATAAATAATTTATAAATAAAATAAAGAAAATTGATTTTTATATACTTACAATCCTAGTGTTCAGTCCGACCAAAATGATAAAAAATATCATGATATTTTTCATCAGTTTTTGTCATAAAACGCACTCATTTATCACAAAAAAAACCAAAAAAATTTTCGATTCTGGCTGTCAAAATTTATGTACATTTTATTTCTAATGTTATTGCGCTATGATTTTACATGGACAGGAACAACATTTTGTTCAACTTTAATGTTATATTTTTGTATTAAACAATAATACATTAAAAACAATGTAGTTGAAATCAGTGTCTTTAATAAACTCAACAACAAATATTGTTTGTGTATGATTTGTGTGTGTAGTTTCTTTTCTGTGTTTTTGTTCAATTTTGAATGTCCATTTCATTTCCTCTGATGGCGGCCGCATGAAATGTGTCTCGACTCTCGAGCTGAGGCAACAAAGCTAAAAATGAGTGATATAATGCACATTGTTGTTGTAAATTATTGTTGTAATGCAAATGTTGTGTACCGCCTTTTTGAGATCACACATTTTTAAGTTTTAACTTTGTTGGCTTGGCTCGAGAGTCGAGACATTTCATGCGGCCGCCTTGAATGATTTATTAGGTGCGACGTTGTGTGGTTAAAATTATTCGTGTAGTCACGAATTGGGCGAGAATGTGATTTTCTTTGCACATATAAATGCCATCTAAAAACAATTTGTGAACGTTTTTAGAGCAATCAGTTATCTGCAAAACTCTGTCGTAAATTATAATTGAATGAATGTTTAAATGAGTGAATTACTATGATGTGTACTCCCCGGGTTTGTTTTATTTGCGTTAAGATGTGAAGTATTAAGCTGTTGTGAAATATACTTAGGCATTAGTAAATAGTAAATTGTTGTTATGACAGCGTCAACAATGTTTTGACGTGCAGAATCAATTTATAATTATTTTTTCGATTTGGTTGTTCACTCGGGTTTGACATAAAATTATACGGAGTGAAGTTAGGGTCACAAAAAATATCATGATAATTTTTATCATTTTGGTCGGACTGAACACGCCAAATATGGCGAAATTCTATTTATGTTTTACTGTCAAAATGGCTTGTCAAAATTTTTGTACACTGTTATGAAACATAAATTTTTTTATTTGAATTTAAAACTTATAAAAATAACGAATTTTTCCTACCTTTTATTCAAACCGAGGTCACAAAAATGAGTCCAAACTTTTCCATAGTAAAATCGCGTTATGTCTATTCTGTCTATTCTGTGGCCATACCTTATCTTGCAAAGCAAGGTCAAAAAATGAATCGATATTTTTCCATACAAAAATAGCGTTATGACGTTTCTTTCTATTCTGTGGTTTAATGTGATACGAAATACTATGTGGTATTGTGATTCTATTAAAATATTTATCGAATTAATTGGTGTAGATTGTAAAAACTTATGAAATGTAAACATTCTGCATTAATTTTATAGCATATGCGTATAGGGTGTGGGTAACTGCAGCAGGGAAACTTTCGAATTTCAAAATGAAACTTTGCATACCGATTAAGCCCAATTTGTGCTAATTAGTGCTTACGGGAAAAAATTAGTGCTAGTTCAGGAGCCGGGAAAACCGGAAAAGAAAATTTCAAATTTCGCCTGAAAGACGAAAAAAATAAAACCCAATTTCTAGACAAAATCAGAAATAATTTAAGCCAAATTTTAAAATTTCACAAAAGCGCCTACACTGACGAAATTTGTGCTTATCATACAAATATGATTTTCATAAATTTTCATTCATAAATAGTGGAAAAACAAACTAGCCCCTAAAAGATACTATATTGAACATAGAAAATACAGAGGTATACCGTTCAATAAAATTTTTGTTGAACAACAAATTTAAAAATAGAAATACCTTATTGTAAAACCAAAGACTGAGCAATTCAGATAGCATATTCTTGTCACGAATGTTCATTGCCATCCGAAAAATATAGTGGCTGAATTTGTGCTAATCCAGAATTGGCCCAATTCCGTTGAACAACAACGACCGTTGAATGAACAACCTTCTGGCAAAAAGTGTTCTACAAACCAATGAAGTTGGAACTTCTGATTGCATATTCCTATCAGGTATATTCATTGCCATCCGAAAAATATAGTGGCTGAATTTGTGCTAATCCAGAATTGGCCCAATTCCGTTGAACAACAAAGACCGTTGAATGAACGATTTTCTGACAAAAAGTGTTCCACAAACCAATGAAGTTTCCACTTCTGATTGCATATTCCTATCAGGTATGTTCATTGCCATCCGAAAAACATAGTGGCTGCCATCCGAAAAACAAAGACCGTTGAATGAACGATTTTCTGACAAAAAGTGTTCCACAAACCAATGAAGTTGGAACTTCTGATTGCATATTCCTATCAGGTATATTCATTGCCATCCGAAAAATATAGTGGCTGAATTTGTGCTAATCCAGAATTGGCCCAATTCCGTTGAACAACAAAGACCGTTGAATGAACGATTTTCTGACAAAAAGTGTTCTACAAACCAATGAAGTTTCCACTTCTGATTGCATATTCCTATCAGGTATGATCATTGCCATCCGAAAAACATAGTGGCTGAATTTGTGCTAATCCAGAAATGGCCCAATTCCGTTGGACAACAAAGACCGTTGAATGAACGATTTTCTGACAAAAAGTGTTCCACAAACCAATGAAGTTGGCACTTCTGATTGCATATTCCTATCAGGTATGGTCATTGCCATCCCAAAAACATAGTGGCTGAATTTGTGCTAATCCAGAAATGGCCCAATTCCGTTGAACAACAAAGACCGTTGAATGAACGATTTTCTGACAAAAAGTGTTCCACAAACCAATGAAGTTGGCACTTCTGATTGCATATTCCTATCAGGTATAATCATACGTTTAAGAAGTTAGCCCAGAAAGTTAGCCCAGAAAATAAAAAAGTTTAATCAGGCAACACTACTAAATTAAAACCTCATTTACTTTTATGTGAAGTTATCCCAGCCCAGGAATTTATAAAATTTACTTGTATTATAAGTTATTGGAATTTATCCCAGCCCAGAAAATAAAAAAAATCATTTCACTTTGGAATTAGTCTTAGCCCAGAAATTTAAAAAAATTACATTATTATTGAGAAGTTAGCCCAGCCCAGGAATATATCAAAACAAATCTTTCAATAAAAAAACAAAAACAAATATATTGGTATACATATATTTATATACACATATATACATATATGTACACGTACAATAAATAAATACGAATATATTACGCCAAATTTGTTACCAGTATTCATTGTTATAATTTAAAATATTTAAATTTTTACTTGAATATCGGATTAAGGCTATACAGATTTAGATTGGGTATGCAAGCAGCTTATTTGGGGAAAAATTTCAAGATGATCGGTATGTTGCAACTTGCCGAAATATGGCTCTGGGCTGGGTACTCCTAAGCATTTTCGAGAAATATATCAGTTTTTCTTCCCGTGTGTCGAAACTAAAAATCTCTCGGATTGAGGCTATACAGATTAAGAATGGGTATGCAAGCAGCTTATTTGGGAAAAAATTTCAAGATGATCGGTATGTTGCAACTTGCCGAAATATGGCTCTGGGCTGGGTACTCCTAAGCATTTTCGAGAAATATATCAGTTTTTCTTCCCGTGTGTCGAAACTAAAAATCTCTCGGACTGAGGCTATACAGATTAAGAATGGGTATGCAAGCAGCTTATTTGGGGAAAAATTTCAAGATGATCGGTATGTTGCAACTTGCCGAAATATGGCTCTGGGCTGGGTACTCCTAAGCATTTTCGAGAAATATATCAGTTTTTCTTCCCGTGTGTCGAAACTAAAAATCTCTCGGATTGAGGCTATACAGATTAAGAATGGGTATGCAAGCAGCTTATTTGGGAAAAAATTTCAAGATGATCGGTATGTTGCAACTTGCCGAAATATGGCTCTGGGCTGGGTACTCCTAAGCATTTTCGAGAAATATATCAGTTTTTCTTCCCGTGTGTCGAAACTAAAAATCTCTCGGACTGAGGCTATACAGATTAAGAATGGGTATGCAAGCAGCTTATTTGGGGAAAAATTTCAAGATGATCGGTATGTTGCAACTTGCCGAAATATGGCTCTGGGCTGGGTACTCCTAAGCATTTTCGAGAAATATATCAGTTTTTCTTCCCGTGTGTCGAAACTAAAAATCTCTCGGATTGAGGCTATACAGATTAAGAATGGGTATGCAAGCAGCTTATTTGGGAAAAAATTTCAAGATGATCGGTATGTTGCAACTTGCCGAAATATGGCTCTGGGCTGGGTACTCCTAAGCATTTTCGAGAAATATATCAGTTTTTCTTCCCGTGTGTCGAAACTAAAAATCTCTCGGATTGAGGCTATACAGATTAAGAATGGGTATGCAAGCAGCTTATTTGGGAAAAAATTTCAAGATGATCGGTATGTTGCAACTTGCCGAAATATGGCTCTGGGCTGGGTACTCCTAAGCATTTTCGAGAAATATATCAGTTTTTCTTCCCGTGTGTCGAAACTAAAAATCTCTCGGACTGAGGCTATACAGATTAAGAATGGGTATGCAAGCAGCTTATTTGGGGAAAAATTTCAAGATGATCGGTATGTTGCAACTTGCCGAAATATGGCTCTGGGCTGGGTACTCCTAAGCATTTTCGAGAAATATATCAGATTTTCTTCCCGTGTGTCGAAACTAAAAATCTCTCGGATTGAGGCTATACAGATTAAGAATGGGTATGCAAGCAGCTTATTTGGGAAAAAATTTCAAGATGATCGGTATGTTGCAACTTGCCGAAATATGGCTCTGGGCTGGGTACTCCTAAGCATTTTCGAGAAATATATCAGTTTTTCTTCCCGTGTGTC
The DNA here is from genome assembly GCA_932526605.1 of Nephrotoma flavescens. Classification (NCBI taxonomy): domain Eukaryota; kingdom Metazoa; phylum Arthropoda; class Insecta; order Diptera; family Tipulidae; genus Nephrotoma; species Nephrotoma flavescens. The sequence continues at coordinate 58,206,415 of OW052222.1, read as the reverse complement.
GAAACTAAAAATCTCTCGGATTAAGGCTATACAGAATAAAAATGGGTATGCAAGCAGCTTATTTAGGAAAAAATTTCAAGATGATCGGTATGTTGCAACTTGCCGAAATATGGCTCCGGGCTGGGTACTCCTAAGCATTTTCGAGAAATATATCAGTTTTTCTTCCCGCGTGTTGAAACTAAAAATTTCTCGGATAAAGGCTATACAGATTAAGAATGGGTATGCAAGCAGCATATTTGGGAAAAAATTTCAAGATGATCGGTATGTTGCAACTTGCCGAAATATGGCTCTGGGCTGTTCATTCAACGATCTTTGTTGTTCAACGGAATTGGGCCACTTCTGGATTAGCACAAATTCAGCCACTATATTTTTCGGATGGCAATAAACATACCTGATAGGAATATGCAATCAGAAGTGGAAACTTCATTGGTTTGTAGAACACTTTTTGTCAGAAAATCGTTCATTCAACGGTCTTTGTTGTTCAACGGAATTGGGCCATTTCTGGATTAGCACAAATTCAGCCACTATATTTTTCGGATGGCAATGAACATACCTGATAGGAACATGCAATCAGAAGTGGAAACTTCATTGGTTTGTAGAACACTTTTTGTCAGAAAATCGTTCATTCAACGGTCTTTGTTGTTCAACGGAATTGGGCCAATTCTGGATTAGCACAAATTCAGCCACTATATTTTTCGGATGGCAATGAACATACCTGATAGGAACATGCATTCAGAAGTTTTAACTTCATTGGTTTGTGGAACACTTTTTGTCAGAAAATCGTTCATTCAACGGTCTTTGTTGTTCAACGGAATTGGGCCAATTCTGGATTAGCACAAATTCAGCCACTATGTTTTTCGGATGGCAATGAACATACCTGATAGGAATATGCAATCAGAAGTGCAAACTTCATTGGTTTGTAGAACACTTTTTGTCAGAAAATCGTTCATTCAACGGTCTTTGTTGTTCAACGGAATTGGGCCATTTCTGGATTAGCACAAATTCAGCCACTATGTTTTTCGGATGGCAATGAACATACCTGATAGGAATATGCAATCAGAAGTTCCAACTTCATTGGTTTGTGGAACACTTTTTGTCAGAAAATCGTTCATTCAACGGTCGTTGTTGTTCAACGGAATTGGGCCAATTCTGGATTAGCACAAATTCAGCCACTATATTTTTCGGATGGCAATGAACATACCTGATAGGAATATGCAATCAGAAGTTCCAACTTCATTGGTTTGTATAACAGTTTTTGTCAGAAAATCGTTCATTCAACGGTCTTTGTAGTTCAACGGAATTGGGCCAATTCTGGATTAGCACAAATTCAGCCACTATATTTTTCAGATGGCCATGATTATACCTGATGGGAATATGCAATCAGAAGTGCCAACTTCATTGGTTTGTAGAACACTTTTTGTCAGAAAATCGTTCATTCAACGGTCTTTGTTGTTCAACGGAATTGGGCCATTTCTGGATTAGCACAAATTCAGCCACTATGTTTTTCGGATGGCAATGAACATACCTGATAGGAATATGCAATCAGAAGTGGAAACTTCATTGGTTTGTAGAACACTTTTTGTCAGAAAATCGTTCATTCAACGGTCTTTGTTGTTCAACGGAATTGGGCCAATTCTGGATTAGCACAAATTCAGCCACTATATTTTTCGGATGGCAATGAATATACCTGATAGGAATATGCAATCAGAAGTTCCAACTTCATTGGTTTGTGGAACACTTTTTGTCAGAAAATCGTTCATTCAACGGTCTTTGTAGTTCAACGGAATTGGGCCAATTCTGGATTAGCACAAATTCAGCCACTATATTTTTCGGATGGCAATGAACATACCTGATAGGAATATGCAATCAGAAGTTCCAACTTCATTGGTTTGTAGAACACTTTTTGTCAGAAAATCGTTCATTCAACGGTCTTTGTTGTTCAACGGAATTGGGCCATTTCTGCATTAGCACAAATTCAGCCACTATATTTTTCGGATGGCAATGAACATACCTGATAGGAATATGCAATCAGAAGTTCCAACTTCATTGGTTTGCAGGACACTTTTTGTCAGAAAATCGTTCATTCAACGGTCGTTGTTGTTCAACGGAATTGGGCCAATTCTGGATTAGCACAAATTCAGCCACTATATTTTTCGGATGGCAATGAACATTCGTGACAAGAATATGCTATCTGGATTGCTCAGTCTTTGGTTTTACAATAAGGTATTTCTATTTTTAAATTTGTTGTTCAACAAAAATTTTATTGAACGGTATACCTCTGTATTTTCTATGTTCAATATAGTATCTTTTAGGGGCTAGTTTGTTTTTCCACTATTTATGAATGAAAATTTATGAAAATCATATTTGTATGATAAGCACAAATTTCATCAGTGTAGCCGCTTTTGTGAAATTTTAAAATTTGGCTTAAATTATTTCTGATTTTGTCTAGAAATTGGGTTTTATTTTTTTCGTCTTTCAGGCGAAATTTGAAATTTTCTTTTCCGGTTTTCCCGGCTCCTGGACTAGCACTAATTTTTTCCCGTAAGCACTAATTAGCACAAATTGGGCTTAATCGGTATGCAAAGTTTCATTTTGAAATTCGAAAGTTTCCCTGCTGCAGTTACCCACACGCGTATAGGTAACACAGATTAAGCCGTTCATCATATTTTAGATGTTTACTGCGGCATTTCCAATTTTTGATGGCATTCTCCGTAATGAAGAATATACATAAATTTCTTGCTTACATTTTTGTTGTTGAAGTATACTCACCAAAATATTTAATTTGTATCGCAATAAAATTATTTAATTTAAATAAAACAGTGTTTAAAAATGTACTTCACTAGAGAAATCATAATTATGTAATAAACTCACATACATACTTGGGAAATCAGTACTACAGCCTTTGAGCTTCACTCTGGGAGCATTCAACTATTGTGGTTGTACCCCGACAAACTGGACCTTCGAGCCGGATTCATTAATCCGCACCCAACAAATAATTCAAAAATATCCGGAAATCAACGGGAATTTGAATAGGAAGCAACCTTGATCACATACATTACGGGAGACATCGCCGCAGCAGGTACATGAAGCCGACACCGCGTGTTCAGATAAGTAGCTATTTTGAAAATAAACTTGAATATTTTAAATTTCAATAAAAAGCATCAGGCTATTTGTTTAAATTTATGTGATAATTGAGCTCATTTGCCACGTGATTTCAACTAAATTGTGCAGCGAAAATAAAAATTGAAAGTATAGTGAAATCCTCGTGAGTGATCATAATTTTAATCATTGTTCGAGTAGCTTCTCGAAACACTTCGAGATGCCGGAGCAAATTCTTGCAGCTCTTAAAAAACAACGTAGCACAAACAAGCGCAAAATGACGAATTTAGTGAAATGAGCAAATCAAAATCATGAACTCACCGATCTGAGCGAGCTGATCACGCGTCTACGGCGCATCGAGAAACTAATGGAGGAATTCACGGAATTGGAAATGCGTATTTTTACGGAAGATCCAGAAGAAGCAAGTGATCTTATCTATGAAGAGAGTTACTACAATTCGACTTCGATGTTAAATAAGTGCATCCGCTCCAAAAACCTCAACCAAGGTGTAATGAATCTAGATACGTCGCACAATGATACGCAAACTAGTGAACATTCCAAGCTAAAGCTATCGAAAATACATATCCCACCGTTTTCTGGGGATTACTCGAAGTGGTAGTCCTTTTTTTTATGTATACCATCACCAAACACGAGTCGCCGAGCTTAAGTGCAGCTCAGAAATTTCAATACCTCAAGGGGCTCCTTCGAGGAGAAGCAGCTTTACTATTACGTCACATTACCGTAACGGAGAGTAATTATATTGGTGCACTCAACAGGTTCATCCGCACCTTCATAGACCAACAAGTAATTCAAAACTCTGCAGCCAATATCAAATGCCTGATGGACACTTCTGATGAGGACTGCAAGCTCTTGGTGAGGTAGGAGAAACGCGTGATCCCTGGCTTATTTACATCATTCTACAAAGACTTGATGATAAGTCTAAAGCGATATGGGCCGAGCACGCAGCGGAATCAGTTAATCCAGAATTCTCCGAGTTTCTTAAATACTTGAGTCGACGGATATACACTTTAGAATCATTAACATCAAAGTCAAAGCGGAAGAAGAAGTTGGTAGTCACGCTGCGGTAAAACCAGTTTATCAATGCGCGATGTGTAACGAACGACAAGGAGCAGTCCATTTTTCAATCTAAGGATTTTCAATCGCTGCTTTAATTGTCTAAGCAGCAGTCATCCGATTTTTCGATGTAGATGTACGACGATGTCAACGATGTGGCAAAAAGCACAACACGCTTTTACATCTCGAAGAAGCTTCTGCTGAACCTAATCCACACCCGCAGAGAAAATCAAATCCTCAGAAGAAATCAAAAGTCATCACTGCCAAAACAACCACCATTTTGGCAATTCTTCCCACTGCTGTGGTACAAATCGTTGACCATTTAGGTAGAACAACGTCGTGCAGGGCTCTGCTTGACTCTGGTTCACAAGCCAGCTTTATAACTGAGCGCTGCGTTCAACTTATACGGTTGAGAAAAAAAGAAACGCGCGTGTATCAATTAGTGGACTGGGTCATTCGAACGCGGAAACATCGAAAGGTATATGGTGACGTTGAAGATTAGACCTGTTCATCGTCCCGAACTCTCAATCGCCGCCCTGCAGATGTCAAAGGTTACGAGCAAATTACCTCCGCAAAGCGTAAACAGCAATATAAAAACGTACGCTGGCATCAAATTAGCTGACCCCGATTATTACAGTCGGATAATATTGACATTATCATTGGAGCTGATCACTTCTTCAACATTCTCTGGGACGGGCAGATTAGAACAAACGAAAATGAGCCGGTTTTACAAAACACGATATTCGGATGGATAGTTTCAGGCCAACCCGGGCTTTCCAAAAATGACAGTGTAGAACATTGATTGAAGTTTAAGAAGATTTTGGGAACTCGAATCACTCAACGAGTAGCATAATCGATTAACGCCGGAAGATGGTTTCTGCGAAAATCATTTTGTAGAAAACGCAAAGAGGAACTCTGAAGAGGTTGTTTCGTGGTGAGACTTCCGTTTAAAAAGCCCCCAAATCTCTTAAGAGATTCATTATCTTCTGCAATTCAAAGATTAAAGAGAGTTGAACGCCAATTCGCAAAGTTATATCGCGACTTCAGGGCAGAGTATCAACAATTGAACTACATGACAGAAATATTTCCATCAAAACACACGGAAAATCACTTTTACTTACCGAATCATGGAGTGCTCAAAATCCAACAATGTCTCAAAAATGAGAGTTGTATTTGATGGATCGCCTAAATCGAGCACATGTGTTTCCTTAAATGATTGTTTGGCAGTCGGGGCTACGGTACACTCCAGTTTGTTCGCGATTATTCTGTGGTTTAGAGAACATAAAAAAGCATTCTCGGCGGAGAAAATGTATCGCAAAGTTGCCATTGCTTCAGAAGATGCTCGATATCAACGAATTGTTTGGCGATCAGATACGTCACAACCCATAAAACATTTCCAGCTAACAACGGTCACCTATGGTCTCCTCATTTTTGGCCACAAGAGCGCTAAAACAAATCGCAGACGATTGTAAAAATTCAGCCAAAAATGTTTCCCTTGCCATAGAAAATGACATCTACGTGGATGACCTCATGATTGAAGCCTATAACGAAGACGATGCACTGCAGTTACAGGAAAAGATAGCAAATATTTTAATTACCTATGGGTTCCACCTCAAGAAGTGGAAATCGAATAGTCAACGCATATTGACCAACATTCCTCAAGAACTTCAAGAAGTGGAAGATAAAGGAATTCATTACCACAGATCGAATCCATTATCGTCGAATCCGTAAAAGTATTAGGGATCAACTGGAATCCCAAAACTGATTATTTCACTTTCAATGCCAAGCTCCATAACGCTACGAAATTCACACAGCGTACAGTTCTCTCAAAAGCCAGCAGACTTTTGAATATTTCTGCAAATGCTTTGGTGTGATAATCTGGAATGGGATGATCCTCTCCCACCAGAGAAGGATATTATATGGAATAAATTAAGATCAAATTTGCAAAATAATAATAAAATTTCCATTCCCAGATTCATTCACTCATCACTTGGTTCCCGAATAGATCTACATGCCTTCTGCGATGCAAGCCAGTCGGCGTATGCAGCTGTGGTATATTTTCGCATTGTCAAACAAAACGGAGAAACGTACGCAACACTGGTATCCTCCAAAACAATAAAGCAGCAGACTCTTCCTCGCCTCGAACTATGCACAGTTGTATTACTGATACGTCTCGTCAACGTTGTTAAAAGGGAGTCAAAACATAAAATCAACGATATGCATGCATGGACTGTTTCAAAAACCGTACTGGATTGGCTTGGAAGTCATCCGAAATGTTGGAGCACTTTCGTTGATAACCGCACATCTGAAATTCTCACCACATTGTCGAGGGAGAATTGGCACCATGTTGCTCCAGCAGAGAATCCAGCCGATTGTGCTTCTAGGGGTTTGTCTCCCAGCGAACTCAACTCTCACACAGTTTGGTGGAATGGTCCGAGCTGGCCACTTAAATCCATCGAATCCTGGCCACCCCAATTAAAACATTACGACCAAACTATAGAAGAAAGATCAACTAACGCCATCTCATTAACATTCATTTGCGCCAAGTCAAATGACCGGTTTGATTAATTAAGCGTCAAATATTCATCATTCCGCAAGCTTCAACAGATTATGGGTTATATTATTCGGTTCGTCAATAACGCTAGAAAACATAAAGACACCACCTAAAAATGTCCTATTTACAATGCATTTTAACAATTTTTTAAGGTTGCAAAATCTGCATTACTTCATGAGGTATACACAGTATAAGATTAAAATGTAAAGAAAGTGTAATGGAATGACGTTTGGTTACTGGTATAATGACATTATTACTGACCGTGTAAAGTCGCTATGACTTTAGAGAATTTGGTTTAATAATCCAGTCCAGCTATTTAGACGACTTTTAGTTGGAAAATTAACCAATTTTTGTATATACAAAAACAACAATTGACACATACTCGAATTAGTAAACTTTATTTTAGAGATTTAATTTTTAAATAATTAAGAATTTAGTTAAAAGGGTCTATTACTTTTTTTTTTTTAAAATACGAATTAGGTAAAATAATAAATTTATTTTTTCTGTGTTAGCCGACAAGGAGCTACAAAAATTTGCACATGGTTCTACGTAAATAGAACCTATATAGACGTACATCAAACATTTGACTACTACGTATAAGGTAGGACGTAAAAGCTAACAGTGAAGAGTTGGTAGTTCGGCCCCAGAACAGAATACAAAGATTATAATCAAACAAATAGTACTTTATTACATTTAGTTAAAAAGTGGTTATCAGTTTCGCTTAAACTTTTGAAAAAGTCGTAGGATCAAATTTCTTGGTAGTTTATTCTTGAGAATATGATATGATATGATAAGAGACGTACGTCCATAACGGCGATCTTAGGTTATGTATTATTGTAGTATAGCACATTGAAAGTTTATCTTTGAAACTACTTCGGACATCTGTAAATTCAAAAATCAATCAGATTTAATCTAAAGTTCGAATTAGAATAAATTAAAGCATAAGACGTAATCCAAAACGGTAAGATACCCAAAATTTTCATATTTCTATTTTTAAATTAATCAAATTGTGAGTGACGTATGCCATCAAAATAAAATGCGATTTAAAAGCGTTTGATTTAAATTTTGTAATTTAAATAGCCTCATTTGAGTGGCTCTCCTGAGCATTTCAACACTTGGAAATTCTCCCTAAAATATTTATCAAAATCGTTCGAGTAGAAAAAATTCAATAAATAAATATCGGCCCTACCAGAGAACCCCCAATCGAATTTTCCCGTAATCAGGATTCATTGCAATCAAATTTTTACATTCAAAAGTCTCCTCACACATTTAAATTAAAATTTTCGAGTCAAATAAATTAAGAAATTTTAAAACTTTACATGCAACACGATACAATGCAAATGCAACATGGTGTAACACGCAGTTTGGTGTGTAATTTATTATGGTTCATGAACGTTAGTACGAATGCTAAACGCAATGATGCACCCCAAACGGTAAAAATATAGTTTGAATTACTGTTTTCGATAGATTTCTCTTGTTGCGCTATTAAATTTGTCAAACGTATTTTAGGTAATTAAAATATTTCTTAAATTTATTATTTAATTATATAATATTATAGCGTATATAAAATGGACAAAACTTTTAAGTACTTGACTCCTAATTAATGACATATAGAAATAAAATTTTTAAATACAAACAATTTGGATACTACACGCTATAGTACCACGACTTGCAGGCTTACATTTTTGGAATGGTTAAGTTCGGCAATATAGTATAGCTTGATGTTTCCCACATTTTGTTGACATTTGTAAATGGAGATTTTTACCTATACCCGTCCCACACAACTTTATAATCCTGAATGCGATAATGTATTGAAATTAATCATCTGCTTATAAGTTGCTAGAAATTGAAATGACTATGTAATTCATAAATTTGAGACTACCAATTTATATTCTTGTACGGTTCGCAATTAACCTCGATACGTTCCAGTGTCGTAATTTGATTCTAATTCAATTTGGGAATACTAAATTTAGAAGAAATTCATCAAGAGAATAGTAAGTGGAAATTTACCAGAATTATTTTCGGAACCTCTAGGAAAGTTGAAATATTATATAAAACTAAATCTTAGCCTTTCTCATAATGTACCACCTCTATAAATGTTTGATAAAATTTATTAGATATCACAAAAATACTATTAATTTACACGATAGCAAAATGTTGTATTAGCATTTCAGGGACATAACTTTTGCCGATATTTCATCCAATCCGGGATATATGAAACCCAGTTTTTCTAGGTCACTATATAAAAACTCACAATCCGTTGTATAACCTACGTTCGTTGCCGCCTTTTGCGATTTAATTGCAGTAAAAACTGTTATTGTTATAGGAATTCCAACCGCTTTCCCTAATGGTGCTCTAAAAATAATATAAGAAGTGTTACGATAGGTATATTAGCAACTTGTTTCATTCGACCCGTACCGTGCTTTTAAAATTTGTGCCGCTATACCTCTTCTTCTGTATTTCGGATCTACAGATAGGCCAAATGCTGTTATATATTTATCCACATTATATAAATCATAAACTCTGCTGTTAACGAACATATAAGCATCGGCGTTAAACATAGTTTTGAATGCCGGCCCCTTCAATTCAATGTGCTCATCTTTTGGTGATGCTACGCCAGTCATATTTATACCGACAATTTCATCAGAACCCTCTTTATAACACACCAGCACCATTTTCTGCTTCATAAACATTTTCCAGTAACCTACTATTTCGTCTATCGACTGTTGTTCATTTAAAATACCTAAAAAAAAAATTTAATTCATTATTAGGTATGTATTACCTTAGTTCGATATATAAACCTCGAGCTATGCATAATGGTTCATCATGTAAAAAACATCTTATCATATGTTCAATAGCATTTTGAAAATGTGCCTCAGGTAAATCTTGTACACGGTATTTTACTAAATTATCACTATCACAGTCGCGGGCTTCAAATTCTAGCCAAATACTAGGATATGGCACGCTCTCGGGTCTCGTCCAATTCATGATATTCTTCTATTACGTTTACGTATACTAAAATTTAATTTATTTAAAGTTTATTGGCCTTATTGACTAAAGAACGATTTTTATTTATCAACAAATTTTATCACATAATATTCGCGAATTATATAATTAACACATTTAAATGCATTCAAAATCACTATTTTACTACCACATACTAAACTGATCTGTCACTTTCCTATAAAAGAATTTTTCAAAAGCGCATTTGTTCAAAGTTATTTTTAGCTTATTTTCCGCCTGAGAGTGCGAGAGCACAAAAGAAAACTCGTATAAAAATTTCGTTGTGTTCGTTTCTCATTTGCAATTTGCAATGTTAGCGCAAATCTGTGTTAAATGATTTTTACTTGTGATTCTGCGCGCATGTTCCTTGTGTACATATTCAATTCAACTGGGGTCATTCAACAAAAGCAATACATAAATTGGCAGAAGGTATTTGAATATTCATGTTTTCGTTTTCTCCTTTGATGTCGGTTTTAAAAATAAATAAAAGCATTTTTTATCACACGTGTACTGTTTGTGTTGCACATATCAGGAATGGTGTAATAACTTAGATCGTAAAATTTACCGCGTCAAATGTTAAATTAGATTAAATGCTTATTCAAACTCGCGACGTTGTAAAGTAAACAAAATGTCTGATAGCGACAATGAGACAAGAGCCAACAATCAATTAAAAATGCCCCGATCAGCCGTCATTATCCAGAAATTTGGTTCACTCAGTTGGGCGCAATTTCAAATCGATGGTATCTCCTTCAATGCCACCAAGTATGGTCATCATATCGCGGCTCTCAAGTATGATCATCATATCGCGGACAATGATAAATACAGAGCCTTCGGAAGAGGTTATTATCGAGCGATTGTGTGAGTCGGCGAAAATCAAACTCGACCGACTTTTATGGATTGCAATTGAGCCAAGTCATTAAAGTGGTTGTATGCAAAACTTGTGGTTGCAAAGCCACCCGCCACACACACAAGAGATATTGTCTCCTGTAGGACGACACAAATCTAACTAAACTTGCCCAAACAGCCGACAAAATCGTTGATGTGCAGAAGTCAGTTTTAGTGTACATAATTTAAATGCATCAGGTGTGCATGGCGTCAAATAAATAATATCGAAGTCGGAAAACCAATAGACTCCGCATTTCATGCGGCAGGCGACGGTAGCCAAAATTCCAAGAGACGCTTTATAGTAATTGATTCAGAAACAAAATAAGCTACAATTTCTAGTTGACACATGTGTTGAGGTTTCACAATTGTACACAAAAATCTAATCCGATGCATTTTAGGTGCCGATTTTCTATCACATTCGGTGAAGTAGTCGACATCAAACGCAAAAAAATTATCAATCCAAATAACAATCTGATTACAACGGAAAAACCCCAATATAACAAAGCCGATTCGTACGCCCTCAGCATCACAGGGCTGCTACACGAATTCAAAACAATTACGCATGAATCGTCGCGCCTAAATATTACCAAGTCCGAAATCGAAGCTTGGTTAGCGCAAGGTGTTTGCCGGCCTTCAATCTGGCGGCAGTCGTTGCCGATTTTACACATAAGCTCCGAGTAATGTATCAAATCCACAAAAATCGATTTAGCTTATCACCAGGTTCCAGTTGAATAACAAGATATATAGAAACCAGCAATAGTAACATCTTTTGGTACGCTTGAGTTTCCTCGAATGACGTTCGGGTTACGACAAAGCAGCTCAAAGTTTCGAAAAGCATGGGAGAACATATTAATAACGCACGCAATGCCTTCTAACGATTAAACGACGCGGGTCTCGCATCTTGCAAAAGAAATATCGTTCCTTGATTTCCAAATCTCTACAAATGGCATATCGCCTGACAAACAGAGAATTGAATCTTTCAAAATTTCCCACGGCCAGCAACCATCGATGGATTTTTTTGATTTTTGGATGTGATTCCGGTTTCTATCGGATTTCTCTACCCAACGCTGCACTGCACGGTGGAATGATGAGTGCATGCTTTGATGGTTAATACCGGCATGGAATGATGAAATGGATTACTAAAACAGAGCACGGCATAAACTGCTTTAAGAAAAAGAAATATATTTACGAAACGAAAATTTCCCATCTTGTTCACCACTACGTATTAATTCATATCCTATTTAGGAGCACAAACAGCAATAGCCACTGTCATTCACTCAAATTACATTAGGTCTTTTGAGTCCAATCTCATTCTTCACCTTTTAGCTGGTAAAGAGGGGAAAAATTCACACTAGTCTTTCGAGTCCGGTCTCATTCTTCGTTTTTCCTCCTTTAGCAGGGATAAAGACGAATGATACCGGACTCAAAAGCCCCAGTGTGGATTGGTGGATTAAACCATTCATTACGCAGCATAGTAAGAACTATATACATTGGTGATAAATCCATAACAAGTTGTTAAGACACTACCAAGTTTCTAAAAGCGTAAATAAGGAAAATTTTCAGCCTCAATTTTTGGGTTCATATCTCTGAAATATAACAATTGACAGATACAGATAGTCACAAAATTGAAGGCACAAGCAGTTTTATCTGTAGAAAAGTTATACATTTTATTGAAACTGCATGTACAATTAATTTTTTTTAGTTTTCATTAATTTAAGTTCATTTCAAATAATACAGCCAAAAATTCATATTGAGAAGTTCAATTTCTTAAAAGCACATACAATAACATTAATTAGTAAGATCCAAAAATAATTGACTCAAAATTAAAGGCACAACCATATATTTAATTTTGTTTTTTTCGAACTTGATTAAACTTAATATCTAGTCGCAGACCCCTTTGCATCAATCATCTCGGCATACTTTCAACCGATGTTTCGGTGATAACGGGAGTAATAAGTTGCCATTCCTTAGCAATATTAACCAAATTAAAAATCATTATCTTAATAGAAGATCAAAATATCCCTTTTTCAACCAAAAAAAATGGCTCAATTAAAGTTCAAACCACACAAATATGTGGTCATAGTATGTAATGGCGTTTTTAATAAAAAATTTCACTTGTTTTGAAGTACAACCAACACAATTGTGTGTATAATTATAGTGTTTTTTACACCAGATTGTGAATATCGTTTTAGAATTTCACAACTAAACAACAATTCTCGCAATTTACACAGTTCTAGAATATTCGCGTAAATACCGGAAATAATCTCTAAATATTTCCGAATATTTACCTAATATTTACGCCCCTACTGGAATATTCCCAAAATATTCCAATAATTTTCCCACTCTTATTTTACCAACACTAAATGGCAACAACAAATAATTTCCAAAACTATTTATTAATTTGCTTAATACACCGTTCACAATTTTAAATTATACCGTTATTCTCACTTAACTCCACTTATTATTTTCCCGCTATTCGTTTAATATTTTGCGTACCGTACCTCCCCGACTGTGTTTGTTGCACTCGTATTTATACATCGATCGAAAATCTAGGTTCGCCTAGATTTATTCTAGATTCTGTCCTCCTAGAGTATTATAATCTGCTACACAACAAACTGCTATAAAACTCCTTTAGTGTTACTACTATACGCTTAAGGAGAATACTTTCCGGTATAATTCAACCGAATTGATAACAGTTCTGGCTGGGGCCATTGTAATTGATATATTATTGTTTAATGCACGAATCACAAGAGTTGCAAGGATCCGTTAACTATTGAAAGACAAACTGGCTTTTAGGATCGTAAGCTTTCGATTTTTTTTTAAAAAGATTTTAATTCATGATACAGGTTTTTCAACCAATACTACAGCACTTAATCTTAGAGGCCGTACGTGTGTATAGAAATATTAAATGACAGAGTTAACCGTGTTAAAAAGTGAAAGCAAGTTAAAAAGTAAAAAGTTAACAGTGCAAAAAGTAGTGAACAGTAAAAGAGAATTAGTGATCGAGTAAAATTTATGAATTTCTGTAAGTAAGCTTGTAAGTTTGTAACTTAAATTGCTGAGTGTTTTATTTGCAAAATCGGGCACGAAGCCGTATCGAACGCCCGAAATTCGTAACAATAAATAACTATAAAGAAGATGATCTGACGATATTGTGTCTGACACGAAGACCGAATTTAAACAGAATCTATGATTAAACGTAAGAATGTGGATCCCATTTCTACAACTATTTTAAACCGTGGATGTGGATATGGACGTCATTATTTAACAAGCTGGTTGTAATAACACCATTTCAGGCCAAAAACTATTTAAAATTATTAAAACAAATACATATTAAAATATTCAGAATATAAATTGCAACTTAAATTTGATATTGTTGTACGGAACACGATTATCAAGTTGCGTAAACTACACCTATAGACTGCGCCTTATGTCGGAAAAAGTTGTAATGCTTCCGAATAAACAAATTAATTTCTCTAGTATGAACTAGATGTCTCTAAGAGCGAATTTTTCTTAAACTTAACGCCTAAATCTCTACTATATCATGTTTTCTCAAATGATAATGCATATTGTGCATAATATATAGCTCTCTTCACGGAAACGAGTTGAATGTGCAGTAAAATGTTTGGATTCGGATTACAAATTTTAAAACACTAAATATATTATAGACGACTATTGGATAACTATAAATAGGTGTAATGTGACATTTTTAAAATGAACAACAAAGTCTGTTTCACACATGTGCCTATAAAATTAAATTGAACAGTGAAGTCGAGACATTTGGTGCTTTAAATAATTGAAAAGATATACCTACGTTATCTACGGATATGGATATTGTATGACATTACAACAATTTTGACCCCTATAAAATAAAAATTGAGGCATGCGTACATTACATATCGCACACTATATACATCACCCGCTACTGCTTTCAGTTTTTTTTATTATCAATTAAATCCAATTTTGTATGAAGTCAAAATTCAACGCTGATATCGCGATTCAAACGTGTGTGTTGAAATTCTATGTAAATGAAAAATATTTTTATTTCCAAGTGAACTTCCTCAGAATATTAAATAAAATTTAAATATTATCGAATAATTATAATCAGGCAGTGATTTACTGGAAGCCGGCGTGTGTGGTGCATATAGACCTAAGTAGTGTGATCCAATAATGACAAATTTACAGACAATCGATTATTTTAGTTTTGCCTGTAAGGCTATTGTGGCCATACAATTGATACGATGTGTTCTGCCGTGGTTGTATAGGAATTTTATTGGCCCCAATATATTTGGATCATCGATCCGATTTCGAGACTATGGGAAATGGGCAGGTTAGTACTTTATATATTTGTATATGTTGATTGTGTAATATTTGTGAAAAGCGTATAGAGTGAAAATTAGAATTTTCTTTTTATATTTGTGAGGTACTCGCATGCACCAACAATAGATTGTGATAAACTGATAATTCAAAAAACGTTATCGTATTGTGTGTAATAAATTATGTTATGAATGAGAATACGATTTCTTAATATAAAGCCGGTTGCCCGATAGAAAACCGCACATTATAATTTGTAACGTCAAATGCTAAATGTATTCACATTTTAATTTTAGTCGAATATTGGTGTAACCTTTGCCTTAAAATTATTGATGGCATTTCAATTAGCAAAAAACAATTTTCTTTAGCTTTAATTAAAATGTGCAGCGATATATGAACGGTGCAGCCTATAAATTTATTCAAAAATTTGGGTTAATATAATATTCGAAGTAGATACATCCAAATGTTTTTCTTTACCAAACTGTTGTTAACTATACTAAAACTATTTAAATTTCATTTC
Source organism: Nephrotoma flavescens (assembly GCA_932526605.1). Taxonomy (NCBI): domain Eukaryota; kingdom Metazoa; phylum Arthropoda; class Insecta; order Diptera; family Tipulidae; genus Nephrotoma; species Nephrotoma flavescens. The sequence continues at coordinate 58,190,966 of OW052222.1, read as the reverse complement.
TGTTCTAAACCCGATTAACACACAAAAAACAAAGATGTTAAACATTCTCTGTATTTCACTGAATATTTCATTTCCGAACTATATTCAATTCATATTCAATTCATATTCACTTCATATTAAAACCATATTTAATTCATATTCAATTCATATTCAATTCATATTCAATTCATATTCAATTCATATTCAATTCATATTCAATTCATATTCAATTCATATTCAATTCATATTCAATTCATATTCAGTTCATATTCAATTCATATTCAATTCATATTCAATTCAAATTCAATTCATATTCAGTTCATATTCAATTCATATTCAATTCATATTCATTTCATATTCATTTCATATTCAATTCTTATTCAATTCATATTCAGTTCATATTCAATTCATATTCAATTCATATTCATTTCATATTCATTTCATATTCAATTCTTATTCAATTCATATTCAATTCATATTCAATTAATATTCAATTCATATTCAATTAATATTCTATTCATATTCAGTTCATATTCAATTCATATTCAACAAATATTAATTTCATATTCAATTAATATTCAGTTCATATTCAATTCATATACAATTCATATTCAATCATGTTCAATTCATATTCAATTTATATTCAATTCATATTCACTCCATACTTGATTCATATTCAATTCATACAAATTTTGAATTGAATATGAATTGAATATGAAATGAATATGAAATGAATATGAATTAAATATGAATTGAATATGAATTGAATATGAATTGAATATGAATTGAATATGAATTGAATATGAATTGAATATGAGTTGAATATGACTTGAATATGAATTGAATTTGAATTGAATATGAATTGAATTGAATATGAATTGAATATGAATTGAAAATGAATTGAATATGAATTGAATATGAATTGAATATGAATTGAATATGAATTGAATATGAATTGAATATGAATTGAATATGAATTGAATATGAATTGAATATGAATTGAATATGAATTGAATATGAATTGAATATGAATTGAATATGAATTGAATATAAATTGAATATGAATTGAATATGAATTGAATATGAATTGAATATGAATTGAATATGAATTGAATATGGATTGAATATGAATTGAATATGAATTGAATATAAACTGAATATGAACTGAATATGAATTGAATATGAATTGAATATGAATTGAATATGAATTGAATATGAATTGAATATGAATTGAATATGAATTGAATATGAATTGAATATGAATTGAATATGAATTGAATATGAATTGAATATGAATTGAATATGAATTGAATATGAATTGAATATGAATTGAATATTCATATTCTTCATAACTTATCCGTATATATAGTAATGGGGGGAAATGGTCATTGACAATTATTATTATAACTTACATTTTGGCTTCTGTGCGTGACCTGTTTTGACCAATTACGAAAATTGGTAAGTCAGGTTTTTCGAGGCTGTGTTTAATGCCGGCTTCTAGTTGAACTAACACCTTCATTACGCTGTGTTGAGATTGGTTTTTATTGACCATTCCTCATCACTTAATGAATTGAAGGCAGAGTATTATACAGAACCTACTGTGCATCCTCATCTGCTTTGAGACAAAGGCGGTCCATTTGCCATATTTCTTGGTTCATTTTAACGTTTTTTTGCTATAAGGGTTGTCTGAAATATTTTCGACCTCATTGTGAAGGTGGCAGTACTCGTCAACAAAAGTGAGGGAGTGTATTTACGCATGCGTTGAAAGGCACTCACCGAAATATAAGCCATTTTGGACGCGCAGTTGTTGTTTAACAAACGTTTGAGTGATTCGATGTGAGTGTTTTTGTGAAAATAGTAAACATCGAGTATCGAGCTATCATTAAATATTTATTTTTGGAAAGCAATACTCATACGTAAATCAAAGACGAGTTGGACGCTGTATACGGGGACTCTGTACCACCGTGAATTTTTGGGCAACTAAATTTAAACGTGGCCGTACCAGCTTGAGTGACAATGAACGTTCGGGACGTCCAAAAACTGCAACCACTGGAGGATTACGGTTTGAACTGCTTAACTACTCTAATTGCGATTTTTTTTTCCTAAGCTAAAAATTATGCTCGGAAGACAGAGATTTTCGTTGAATGAGGAGGCCATTCCCTTCGTCAACAACTATTTTTCAGTGAAAGACGCCGAGTACTATTTGAACACACAAGAAGCGTATAGAAATATTCAAAATATATTTGAAGAAAAAATGTCTTGTATCTTTGTTAGGTCGGAATATTTTCAAATAACCCTCGTACACAAGTACGGCTGTATGCAAAAAGGTAGTCTTCGATAACGATACAAATTGGCATGTCGTGGGCAACCCCGAACCCAACATAACTTGTGAACCATTTAAACTTAAAGTGATACAACAACAACCTACATTGAATTTTAAAAGCCGCGGTTAGTATTCCAAAAGGTCGATAAACTAAAATATTTTAATGTAGTAACATGAATCGTTGAATTGATTTTAATCAAAATTAATTTCCATAAATGAAACGAGCTGCTGATTAAGCAAATATATAGATTACTTATAATTATGCCGCAAGGTGTGCGCATGCGTATCACATTTCCGATTTAAAGAACTCTGACCTATTGCGCGAACAAAATAATTTGAATATTTAAGTGAAACGCGTAATTTGTACTTAGCGCGCCGTATTGCGTCCATGCAGTATAAAATTCTTCTCATCACATTAAACCATTTTCAATCAATTTTGTACTGCATGCGCACTATACGGCGCGATGCCTCCCTCTTTATACCTTAAACAAGAAGAAGAATAATAAACACATAACTTTCTTAAAGAAATTCCGAAGATAAAAAGAAACTTTCTTTTATTTTGTGTGCAGACAGAATTTTACTCATTCCGTATTACACATTCGGTACGTAAAGAGGCACGGCACACAATACAAAAAAGCACTATGGAAATCTCAATTTGGCTAATTATCATAATCGTCTATCTGCTGATCAAATTTGTGCGAACGATTCTACCTTGGGTGTATAAAAATTTGATTGGGCCACCGTTATTTGGACCATGTGTTAATTTTAAGAAAACCGGTGATTGGGCCCGTAGGTTTTTATTTTTGCGTATTATTTAATCAAATTACATCTAAAAAAAATTTTTTTACCGTTCTAATTGCAGTGATTACCGGTGCAACGGAAGGCATAGGAAAGGCGTACGCAAAACAAGTAAGTTAGTTTTTTGGGAAATGGGTCAACTGAATTAATCTTGTATTATGAGTTTCAAATGTGCATTGCTTTGTGTGTGTGTGTTATAAGAAAGGTGCAAGAGTGTTTTATAAATATGATATGCAAATATTTATCTTTGTAAAGAATGTGTAAAAAAATATAAAAAGTAAAATCTTAAACTTTCTCTCAAGTGCGCTTCGCTTTCATGTTTAACACATTAGTACAAAAGAATAAATATTTGAGCGGTGGTACAGTAATAAATCAACTTTGAAACTGAAATTTGTTTATAATTTTTGGCCTTGAACTTAACCGTCAAAACATTAATATTACAACACAAGTAGCAAGTGGTAGTGAATTTTTGGGTGAAATTAATTTTCGGCATATTTTAATGATGAGCCTGCCTGCGGAGGCTCACTTAATCTATAAAAGGTTAAAACACTATAATTCTTCTTTATCGGTGTGAATTTTTTTTTACATTAAGTGTACCTACATAAAATCTTAGAAAGTGTAAACATTTTATAAAGAGGAGATGCAATTATGTGGTCTCGTGTACTAAATTTCTCTAAGTTATTTACTGCTGTTATACAATAAAACCATTTGTGTATGCTCAAACGTAAAACAAATGTAATTAATTCGGAATATTATTAATGATGCCCAGGAGCTATGCCACTCGGGAAGGGGTGTAAATATTCCACCAAAACTTAAAAAGTGTAGCTACACAAATTGATAAAAAGTGTAGTGTACACAATTAATTTAATTTTAATTGAATTCATAAGTAACAAAAGTCATAATAACTCCAGATTTGAAGTAATGGTTGTTGGCAAAAGCTAGATAAGGTGCACGATACGGATTTGCTCAGTCCAAAAATCTCAAGTTGTTTTACAAACAGACGCTGTTTGTATGGAAACAAGAGATCAACATATTTCAAATTTTTTCAAATTTTGGTGCATACACAAATAAATCGAAGGGTTTTCCGACACTTGAGCAGACCATATACAGCCCATGTGATGCAGCAGGGATTTCGCAAATTTAGTCCACACACTTTTTTCGATTCTCTCTGCGCTTTGTTCATGGTAATTGCAAATATACGAGTCGCACCGTAGTCGTTTTCAGTAAAGGCCTGGTACCGTTGCCAGGTCGTGGTGGATTGATGTTTCGGAGACCCTTTTAAAGTTAGCCGAAAGTTTCCACCTGAAAGTTGGTAAAGCAGATGTGTCTTTGCTATCCTAGCCGAAAACATATTTTATAGCAAGATATATTACTTGATGTACCTAGTTTTACTATAACGTCCAAATAATCAAAATACAGCAAAACTCTGTAAGAAACTATATAATTTTAAAAAACTCGTCAAAATCCTATGACGCGTAAATTACAATAAGTTTACAAAATTTCCGATACTAAATCCCAAGTTTACACGTTATGCATACGGTTTGGACCATTTTGGTAAAATTATATAGCACCTGAAACATTCTGCATTGTTTTTTGTTTTATTCTGATTATTTGAAGGCGATAGTAGTAGTAGATATGTCAAGTAAAACATCTTTCGGCTATAAAATATTTTTTCCGCTGAGATAGCAAGAACAATATCTGTATTATCATCTTTCGGTTGGGATAGCAAAGACACCATGTGCATTATCTTTCTGCTGGAAACTTCCAGCTAACTTTAACAGTAAGTTTCGGAGAAGAATGAAAGGACGCCATGTTAACACGTGCCCCGGTATACCTGGCAAATCAAGAATTCAGTTGGATAAATGACAACTTTGTCAAATGATGGCATTAACATCGTTGTTTTTGGTAGCTAATACAACACGAGTGCTGAGCTCTGATAAAATTTTGTAAATCTGTGAGATATTTAATAAAACTTTGCTAATCGATTCGTCTGCGTAGTTGCTATGATTTTACAGAAATTTGTTGGAAATGAAACGTTCAGCGGATGCATCATGTACACGCATATTGGCCTTCAAAGCTAAATTCTGTACCTATTGCCACAAAACTGATGATTTGAAAAATGCATTAAATTTATCAGCAGCTGTTGAGCGTGGTATAACTGGTAGGATTTGTCGAAAATCACCAGAGAAATGAGCGCACCATCAAATCTTTTAGTGTGCGATGAGGCGCTTCCAATGCCTTTTTTATGCTCCAAAGTACATCGTTCTATGTAATGAGTTAGCCATTCCAGAATTTTTGGTGATATTGTATGTTGGTATCTCAGTCATTTGCGCAATTCCATGCTGTAGTTGCATGCAGAGTCATACACTAAGCGTTGTTCTGAAACCAAATTCAATTTACCCAGTTCATCGACATCAAAATGTCTTTCTCGTTGCAAATCGATTCGGGCGAGCCATTGCCAATTGGACCAGTGCTTTTTTAGCGATAGCCGAATCCTCAATCGAATCCAATGTCTCATTATACATGTTTGGTGTGAATTGAATGTTGGCATGTATTTGCTCTGGTTGGAGTTCCGGATCACATTTTCGACAATCGACAATTTCGGCAGCCGTGGCACCCTTCGGACCAACACCTTCCTCTCACTTATCTTACCATTTAAAATATTAATTGCCGTTCCGTACGACACGCCTACGGCCTCTGCTGCTTTGCGCACTTTAGTTCGGCGATCAGCGAGAATCATGTCGTGGACCTTTTCAATGATTTCTACATCATCAAAATCAGATGTACGACAGCATTCAATTTCGCTTTCATTACTTCGCAAGTTTTTCCATTCAAAAATAAAAAGCGAATTACGGATCGATATTGCTCTTTTTCCATTTTATTCGAAATACGAGGCATACAACTGGCAGCCAAATAAAAACTAGCCTGCGAAGGTGAACTAGACTGAAATTTAGTATTTATCGACCTTCGTACTTAACCTCAATTCTAGGAAGGATTTTAGTCCACGTACTTTGATTAACAGTAATCGCAAGTAAAAGCATTCTGCATTGTTTGGGTGTCTGTTTGTGGATTTCTCAATTTACAACTCCCTAATTACAACTTTGTAGATATCAGCTGGCATTTGTACAAGGGTAGTTCTAAACATTCGAATTAATTCGTTGAGTTGATCGAAAAAAGTTGGTAATGTAGCGACAATTTCTCGTTTAGTGTTATTAATTTTTCCTGCACCATGAAAAATTTGACATTGCACTTTCAATGTTGGCCTGTAATTCTCGCACGATATTTGTTGGTGTTTCACACATAACTTGTCCATTTCTTCAATAACCACGAAGACTGTAATTCAGATTTCGCCTGGATCGAGCAATGCATTGGACTGTTTCAGACGAATAGGTTTGAGAATTGCGCACTTTATTAATTTGATCCAAAAATTAATAAAACAAAAAATTTTAAAAAGTTTTTTTTGTTATTTTCCCTGGTTGGTTGGTGATTGAGCTGTTGCTCCACAAATTTCCAAAATAGAACAGGATATTTTTTTGATTTTTATTCTGCGGGTCAATAAAATTCTGATAAACAAAATCTGGATTTAAACAGAATTATGTTTTTGTAAACAGAATAATAAATTTCTGTAGCTCTGAAGGAAGTCGTTCTTTTCGACGAATCGATTCAATTGATTGAATACGCAGCTCGTGTCGTACAATATTTCAGAGTCGACAGTATTCTATTAAGTTCATTGAGGCAATTTCTTAAGCTTCTATATGGGCTCCATAAATTTTAGATAGAAGTGGAGTAAAGATCAATCAGATTACTATAAAATACGATTTCTTGGTAGGTTTGATTAATTGGCAATTTAATTTTTGCGTGTGGTTACCATTTTCATGCTTACATCAAAAATACTTTTTTTTTCTTAAACGGACAGTTTGGAAAAAATTGTATGGGAACACCTAGAATCAAGGGGCCGACCCCTTCATAAATATTACGAAAACCTGCTCATTTTGGCATAAATTCCCCAAAGTTTGAATCAGATTTGATGAATGAAGTGGAAACCTAGGAGGTCCCTTAATCCTCGGGACGGCCCTTTCAGATTAGAGCATAGACCAAGGAGGCCGACCTCTTCAAAAATATTACGAAAATCTGCACATATAAATATCGATATAAAATACCGATGCAGGATTAGAATCCGATTGGATGAATAGTGTGGAATTTTATCAGAAGGGTCCCCTTAATTCAGGGGACGGATCTCTCGAGCATGTGTCTAGTTTCATATAATCCCTTTCATAAACTCAATCTCCTGGGAAATGAAAAAAAAAAGAAATTTTAGAAAGCATTAGTACTAGGCCCTTGGACCCCGGGGTCCAGCCGTGGTTGTAACAACTCAGAAACATTCGCGAGTGTGTACACAACAATTCACCAAAGACATAGAAACATTGAGTACACTACATTTTGTGTAGCTCTTACCTTTCAAATTTTGTCAAGAACTACATACCGCCATACTGCCATGATAGTCGCTTTTGTATGAAGTGTTACTGCACTTTTAGGAAGATTTCGCTTCTCCTTTCTAACTTCATTGCTCTTTTCTGTGGTTTGCCGTTTGTTGAGATGTTGCATTGTAATCAAATACTCAGCGTGTCAGGGATACCAAAATTGTTGCGTTTTTTTGTTGCGCACGTCGCACATCAACATCACATTCTCTGTGACATTGGATTAGATTAAATTGGGCCTTGAATTAAAAATTTCATAAATTCCCACTGCTAGCGGTTGGAGTGTTTCTATCGTTAGAATGTTTATGATGGGCGTTCGGTGGATGAAGAGGTCGATGAAAGTGTTCCTTAATATCATTCAAAATTTATCAAGTAACATGATCGTTGACAGTTCTTATTCGTAAATCGTAATTTTTCTGGCAATACCTTGACATCTACCATCACTACGTAGTTCTCATTCATTAAGCGTAGACGTATATTACCAGAATCCACTGAAGTTTCACCAAGCCTGAACTACGTCAAAAAAACCGTTGCGCAGATCTTTTGGCTGCGTTGATTAGGGGCGGTCAATTTTTTATTGCCGATTTTGGGAAATTATTTAACGACTTTTCCTGTTATCAGATCAAAGCATTTCTACCTGATTTTATGTTTTTCTGCAATTCGTTGCATGCCTATTATGAACCACATTTTGTTACTGCGTCGAAGAGCTCTTTAACTCTATGATGAAAACTAGTATTGAGCCCCAATGAGAATGTTTTGTCTCCTTCATTTTTATGCTTTTACTGCAAGAGCTATCGTGCCTCAGTTTTTTAGTTTTGTGGCCTTTGGATAATTGATCCAATGGCTTTGTCTTGTTTCTGCTCTTATTCATTCATTCTGTCAACACAAATTTGCAACAATTCACTATAGCGGGTAGCCAATAGTTATTTGTGTTCCACTTTTAACAACTTCGGAGTATTGGAAACCGGTACTTTGATGCCTTTGGTATGTATGTTTAATTTCAGTTTCCTTTGGGTTTCTGGCATCTTTTTCATTGAGGAAGCAAAAGTTTTTCAGAAGTAAGTTTTCTTTTATTTCGTCTGGCTGGCAGGTAGGATGCAGCTTTTTGGCTATAACATTTATTGGTCGAAACTGTTTGACCTCATACGTGCTTATAAGTTGTCTGTGGTTATCTACGTTTGGAACATTTACTTTGAGGTCTTCACTGTATAGCAATGTTGGATATTGTATCTGATTTGAATCCATGATGTGTTGATGTTCGTATATCCTGATAGGTTTCGATTTTATCAGTTGATAAAGTTTTAGGAAGTTTTTGCGTAGCCTTTCGACCTGAGTTAAGTTTTTCTTAATTGTTTCAGGACTGTCTTTCCAGTGGATAATCTGGGGGTGGGTATTTGGTTTTCTTAGAGTTTTTTTAATTGTCTCTTATTGCGTTAAATGAGAATCACGGACACGAGTGCTTCCCACAAATCCGTTGCATAAAGCACCAACTACCTTCCTTCTGCAATATGCTGGTGATTTATTAATTACTTTAAGTTTGAATTTCGTGCACATTTGGCAGCTCAATCGGAATAACTTTGATAAAAAACATATATCCAGGGCGGGCCCCAGTTACTTTCATTGTGGATGTTGATAGCGTTCTAACTTTAGCTTTTAAATTCAATTTACCAACAACACTGTACATAATATTAATTTTTTTTATATTCTACTAATTTATAACTTGTTTTTTATTTATCTTTTTAGTTGGCCAAACGAGGATTAAACGTGGTTCTAGTAAGCCGAACGCTTCAAAAACTTGAAACACTCGCCACTGAAATCAAAACTCAATATAATGTACAAACCAAAGTGTGTGACGTTGATTTCACACAGGGCAATGAAATCTATCAGAAAATTGAAAAATCAATTGCCGAACTCGATATTGGCGTTTTAGTAAATAACGTTGGGGTGAGCTATCCATTCCCCGACTATTTTCTTACCCTCCAAAATCGGGATGAACTCGTTCAGCAAATAATCAAATGTAATATTATGTCCGTCGCAAATATGTGTAGCATAGTAATGCCCCAGATGGTTGAGCGACGCCGCGGAATTGTTATAAATTTATCATCGCTCGCCGCCAAAATTCCAAATCCGATGCTATCCTTTTATGCCGCCTCAAAAGCATTCGTCGATAAATTTTCCGAAGATCTTCAAACAGAATATGCCAGCAAAGGGATTATAGTGCAATCGGTGTTGCCCGGTTTTGTAGCCACAAATATGTCAAAAATACGAAAACCAACGTGGATGGCACCGAGTGCTGATCGTTTTGCTGCATCTGCTTTAAATACGCTAGGTATCGCAAGCCATACAACCGGGTACTATCCGCACGCATTATTGGAACTGGCAATAAATATTTTCGAAAGCCTTAGTCCATCGATGGCAAAACGGACAGTACTCAAAACTATGGAAAATATTAAGAAGCGGGCACTTAAAAAAAGTAGTACTGTGACCGAAAGTTAAGCCATATTTCTGTTTCTATACCATATTTAGAGTATATTTAATTTTATTTATTTTTTTACAAAATTGGCTATGCTATGGATTTGGTTTAACAAATTATTCGATGCTAATTTTCACGTTTATTTTAATAAATATAAAACTAATAAAATTTATATGAAAACTGTTCTATTTATAAATTTACTCGATACGCAGCGCTCGTATCACTTGGAAGTAATTAATTCCAAAACTTTACAAATGTTATTTTGCCGTTTGACATTTCAATTATGCATGATATCGTGTCGAAACTATCACAATTAGTTCAGACACTATGCAAGCGACTGAAATGCCATCTTATAAAGAAATTTACTACAAGCAAAACCCTAAGAGATGGTGTTCTAAGCACTATGGAGTAATTTAATATCCACATTTAGGCGATTTGTTTACGTAAAAACGTATCAAATTTCTTAGTACATATATTCAATTCCGAAAACATAACATCGCTTATTTATTTCAATATTATCCATTATAGTTAAACAATTCTTTTATACTTAATATATAAGTTTGTAATATGTCTACTGCTTCAGTCAAATTAATAGACAAACAATTTATAAAGTTGTTGGGTTCTTACAGAAAGTTTTTCAGGTTGCCCTTTAAGATTTAATGGTCGTTATAATTAAAAATTAAGTTCTGGTATATTTGATCCTAAATCTAAGGACGAACACTAGTGCCAAGAGAAGTTATACAAACACGAGTAATATCAGAAAATATCTTTACTGATGAAACACTTCGATGGGTTTTGTTGGAATATTTTGATGATCTCAGGACATTTTGTGCCCCATTTCTTTAATTTCACGCATCATTGTTCTCAATGAATGTTTCGGATGTCGAATTTCTCCAAAATTAAGTTACTTTTTTTAATCGTCATCAGGTATTAGAATTTGCCGGAACATTTTAGAAATTTTCGCGCTGAATTCATATGCAAGGGATCGGAACCGAATTTAAATTAAAAAGAAATTATTCCGAACTACTGGACGATTTGGCTAACCCATCGATCGCTCCTATGACCTTGTCATTTCGATGATGAACTATCCGATTAGGTCACACAATGATGTATGGTAAGTAATATTCCGGCGATCAGTCTCGTTTCCGGAATGATAGGTTCTTCTGTTCTAGGGTTCTGCCAACTAATGGAAACGCTGTTCTAGACTAAGAATCGGCGAGTAGAGAGATCCTTGGAATCATCAAGCTACGACTTACATGATGTAGAGATAATTTAAAAAGTGTTCTGCATAACTCATCGGACTATAACAGTTAACAGGGATATTATGGGAGGTTCCAAAATATTCGCAGAATTTCTCAAATTGAAACTTCTTGTTGTTTTTTCATTAAATGGTTTGTGGTTTTAAGAAGGTGATTTGTAAGAAACAATTGAGGATACATACGACATACGATCAGCGATTTTGCTTAACTGCCAAGTTTTTATATAATCACATATCATTTTCCTGATTATATTTATTCAATTTTTAAAAATGAATTAACGAAAAGCTAATAAAATAATTACAAATTATTGTTACCTTACGCCTTATTCTTTTTATATAAGCATAATTTTAGATCTTTTCCTAATTTTTATGAATTTTATTTGTTAAAAATTATTTAATAGCTATGCATAACAGCCATTCAAATAAATCTGATTTTCCTGACTCGCATTATAAATATCTATTAACTAGTTTTCACTGTACCGATTGTGGCGCATCGTTGCGTGAAACATTGGTACTATTAATTTTATTAATCGAAAAACAGAAAAATGATATTTATATGTAAAAAAAAATTAAATTCGGTAAAGTTGGCCAACTAACTTATAATTTCGATTTTGATTGATAGTGATCGTAACATTCTCATATTATTTGTAATTTTGAGTTTCAAATTTGCTAGATAATGGTTTTTTGACCATAGTTAAATTAAATGGAAGCTTTATTGGTCACATTATATATAGGTATACGAGTATATGTTTCTTAAAATATAACTATATTTAGGTCCATGAATCTAAATAAATTTACGTAGAATTTCATAGAACTTTACGCATTAAAATGCGAGTAATAATATGAATAGCATGACTAATATCACAGAGGTGTGTTTTGTAAATTCGCACCTCAAAAAACTAATTACCATTTTTCAAATTATTTAGAGATACTATGTGTCCCTATGTTGAAAATGCCGAGTTTTGTTTAACAAAAATTGTTTTTTTTCTAGTCGTGCGAACCAATCGACGAATTATTGTAGCTATTTGTATATACATATACATATTAGTTTCATACAATATTGCGAAATGTTTCCTTAAATGTTTTTTATTTGCTTTCCAAATACTAAACACAATATTTATTTCCACGTAACGTTTCACATTTTTATAGTTAACTTGGGGATCTTTATTCATTTTGCCCGACCATAGAGCAATCATTGAATCAAATTTATCTTTTAAACCACGAGTATCCGCTTTTACGAATATTGGTGGCCAATTTACATGTCATGTACAAATCGTAATCATTATATCTATTGTTTTTAAAATTATTTAACGAAACGAAAATAAATTTTTTATGGTTTTGTTACGCCTATTTATTTTACGTAACCATAACCATGATGATTTTTTTTTGTTAAAAATAAATTAATTAACTGTGGACAAATAGTTATTTAGGTACATAAATTCTAATTTTATTTTGCATTATTAATATCAATAAAAAAGTTTCACTGTCGCGATTAGAGCGCATCATTGCGTGCAACATTAATATTACAGCTTTCATTTTCTTTAGTAAAGCAATTTTATGTTGTTGCACTAATAAAATGTAAGTACAAGTTATTAAATTATCAGTAATTGAGCTATTATTAAACTACAAATTCACATTTTTTGAAACCGTTTATAGAAAAATTAAAAAGAGGTCAAATCACAAGAAAACTAAATGATATCGAGTAAACGGATTCCAGAAGATCACATCAATTCAAAAACAAGATGATAATCAAATGCCCTCAATCACTGTTACGATTTGAAATTCAACTACGTTGGTTATTCAAACCGAGATTAACGCAAAACGAAGGAATGAATTGATTTTATCTCAGCATTTCCCCATTCACAATTGCTTAACCTTTCGAACGCGACTAGAAATGTCAAGATCCAGAACAACAAATTACGTTAACCCAATAATAATGAGCAAATCATTGGTGGGAAAGATGATAAACGTTATTACAATTTGGAATTTAAAAGCGTTGCTTATTCAAACTCTAATTTAAGCAAGACAAAGACGTGAGGAGGTTTCATCTCAAAATTTTGTCATTCAAAATTACAGAAAACCAGCAAGCCACGAAGTAGCAAGTAGTTTTAATGATTTTGACCAAACTACGAACACTATTCATATTCCAATCAATACCTTGTGTAAATCAAGCATAAATTAATATAACTTACCACCAACATTGAACAGTAATTATTAGTAATTAAGAAGCAGTTACTTGCCCTAAATGCAATTAGTAAATTGGAAGTGGTTATTTGAATTTTTAGTTAAAGATTTCGGCCGACGTCAGAAAGTTTAATTCGCTTTGGTTTCGGTTTATGATAGTGATTAGTTTGTTTGTATTTTGCAACCAATTTTCTTCTCGCGATAATTTATCTTGAAAAAAAAAATGTGTACTCGCTTTTATGGTGATGCTCAAATTAGGAAAGCTACATATAATTGTCACATACACATTTTGTTTTAGAAATTTAGGTTTTCAATAGCAACATCACTTGGCGTTCAACACCTGAAACTATATACTAAAAATATTGAGGTATATTTTAAAATTCTGTAAATATAATATTGCATTATCATTAAATCAGAACAAGAAAATATACATATTATAAAATCCGAGACCGCGTTAGGTGTGATGCCCCTTAACTAATTAAAATTTACTTTATAAGATCGTTACGGCATCAAAATTTTTGTCTATCTTGATAAAATCTTGAGGTCAAAATCTTGACTTAAAAATTTAACCAAGAACAATGGTAAAATATAATTATATTATTTTCAACTTGTTTCGACCACTGTTAGATGCAAATCCAGAAATTATAAAGTTAGGAACAGGTAATTATATCGTTCAATTGAATTTTATATGTTGAAACTTCCTGTTATTCAATAAAAAACACAATCGGTGATAAATATAAATCGACATAGTATAACAACAACTAAAACGTGACTTGCCCTATAATAATACATATTACCAAAAGCGAGTTATTTCACTCTTTATATAAATTGTTTAACTATTTTGTAAATGTCGCGTATAGTACAGGTATACTACTACCAACAGTACCTATACTTTTCGTATTATATGTAATCAATCTAAAGGGCTGCACTAAAAAATGAATTATAATAAATTTTCCGGATAAAGGTGAACAAGTATTTTTTGGCCCAGACATTATGAACCAATAACAGTAACAGTGATGGCTCATACATTTTTAAGATTGCACTGTAAATAATTGCCTTATTATAGAGCAGTTAAATTTAAAATACTGCAATATAATATATACACAACAGGTACGTAAGACGAAGGTAACTTTCATTCTTCTTACATTTATTAACATTTTTCATGAATGAATGAATGGAATAACAGACATTTAATAGTTAGTCTATGTTCGTATTCCGTTTGGTTCGCGTATAAAATTAAAATTAATAAAAATAAAATTTTGTTAAATTAACTTTTTTGTTGTTGTGGTAGTTGGTATTTTAGTGAAACTGTAAAATAATTTTTGTTTTGGTTTCGTTAAAGAAACTATTTTGAGAATATTATAAATTATAGTGTTTCTGTGTTTATAGAGTTCTGAGAAAATAATAGTGAAAATAATAATGGTTTGAGAATCTAAACCATAAAAAGTATAAAGTACAAGTGAATATTATCATGATTAAGTGAGAAATAAACGAAAAGTGAATCTAATTTTTGTGTGATTAAAACTATAAATAGTCAACCAACCAGATACAAGAAATTATCAAGGTTCATTACTTACGGTCTACATTTACTTATGTGCCGATAGTTAAGAATATATTGTGGTAAATACAAGAAAATAATAATATTTATGCATATTTCTTTTTTATTAAATAGATAAGTTGACATAGTTAAAAATATATTTCGATAAAAATTCAAAGTAGAACTGTGAAATAAAAATTTCTTTCGATATTTGATATTGAAAAGTTTCATGCTTAAACACAAATCCAATCCATTGCAAATTAAACACGTTAAATGCAAATTATGTATCTATAAATTTTGTTTAACGACTATTATATTCTGTCTCTAACTACTTAACACTTCCTCTTCATCAAACATCATTAAAATTCATGCTTGTTATTTACAAAACTTTACTTCCGTCAAATAAAATCCATATTTAATGTACATCTTCTAATTATTTTTCTTTTATTCCGCTATTTTTACTAAAGCAATCAGATACATTTTCTATAAATTAAATTTCTATAGAAGCTTCAAGACTACGTTAAATTACAAAATTAGCTAAGGCTCATTTTAGAATTTCATAACGTTGCAATCCTAATTTTACGGGACATAGTTTAACCGAAAAAAACTCGTTTATGATTGAAGATATGAGGATTTTAGTTTTCAAAATTAACAAAAAATACAATCAAAATATTACTCCTTTCCCTCTTAGAAAATTCCAACAAATAAATGTAAAAAGGTTAAATATTACATAAACATCCTAGACACATCAAATGTCGATAATATAGAAGAGGATTCGGACAAGTAAGAAAATCTATCGGTGAACATTACAAATTCTTTAGTGAAATCAATCGTTTAATTTGTCATGTCAATTGCAACTTTCCAATTCAAATTTTACGTGATTTTTGTGTTATTTCGAAATTTTCAATTTTCGTGTGATTGATAACACACCAGTTTATTGGCTAAACGTGCAAACCGGTCATTATCGCTGAAAGAAAAATCAATTAGTTTTTTAATGTTGCAAAATGTTTTACGTACTCAGATTTAAGTTAGCAGTAATTTGATGAACATTAAACATTTCAGCAAGACTGTGTTAACATTTGTTTTTTAAACCTCGTTGTGGCTCTGTTGGGTCTTCTATTGGGTCTCTTCGAATTCGTATAACGACTTAAATTTTCAATCAAATGTGCTTCTTGACTATAGTGAGCCTTATTTGCACCGCATTCTAGATCCACTAACCTTACAATGCATATATTTATACACATTAATCCATCTTTAATAAGCTATGAATAACAACGTTACTAATACTTGAAAAGCTCTCAGTCACATCGAGAATCTCAAGGACTAATATTTTATTTCGGTTCTGCTTGGAATGTTATGTATAACTAATATATTTCCAATATAACGATCAGGATCGTACGACTAGTTTTCATTAGAATTGGGTTCTTAGTCGGTTTCGTTTGATATTTTTCTAAATCAACCTATCGGAACCATTATCGTATGGTCTCCAATTCTTCAGACCTGTGTAATTATAAGTGCTTTGTTTTATTCTTGACCGGTCTTTAAACCTAATATTTTCAAAATGTTGACCATCTGCCCCGGAGGACTAGTCACTAGTTGGAATTATTTGGCCATTACTGGATTACATTTTATTTCAAGGTACATACATTTAGTTTCAAGTTTATTGCTTCAGTTATTTTTAAAAACTAATATTTTCCATATAGTAAAAAGTCACACAACTGTCACCGGATGACCAATTAATCTAATCTGATCGGAATCCGGACCCATTGCAAACGTTTCCTGGGTACTTAAAACCCTTCTCACCAAATTGGTAGAGATTTGGGTCTCATGCGAGTGTCGCTTTATAAACAAATAATTCCGAGATAATTTTACATATACAAATGACTCCGGCTCCACCGGAGGATCGTTAAAACGGATATTTTTAATCATGACGCATCGCAATCGCTAGCTGATACCCAAAAACCACCAAATGTTATCAAAATCGTTAAAAATATCAAGCACTGTAAAAAGTGACCCAGGCCCAATCGGATTACCTAGCAAATAATTTTTCCCAAAATCTGGCCTCATTGCTACGTTTTATTCACTACCACCAGCGCGCGTTTTATTCACTAGTACCAGAACGGAAGAGAGTGATTTTGGAAGAAATATGTCATTTTGTCGGATAAGATTTGAATGAATCATAAGAGAAGGAGAAAGAGGATTTTTCAGAAAGAAACTCACCGGGTAATTTATCTCGACTGGTGAGCACTTAAGATATTATTTAACCTTAGCTCGAATTCCAAGTAAAACGATAGGAATTTCGAAGCTCCAATGAATTTTATTTTGTAAGCAATCGGGCGTATTCGATGAGAACCAAGGAGTTTTGTTAGTTCGGCGAACAATTTTGATTTGAATTGTGTCCGGTTGTGATGTTTAGTGAAACACCAAATCGAGATACTTAATTGCTTACGAATGTTTTGACAAATGCTTGTGCAGACATATCCAGTCATGCAGCTTGCTGCGGGCCATCGAGTGAATCGGTCGGACACAGGTTAAGAGATACGTATATCCATTGGACGGTGGAAGGGGACCCACTATGTCCAAATGAATGTATTCGAATGACTGGGTGGAATTTCGAATCATCCAATTCTGTTGGATAGCGCAACATTCGGAACCAGTGTGCTATGGTAGTCCAAATTAGCTTTAATTGCTTCGAATGTAGTTTGTTCGTCTGATTGTGCCATTTAAATATCGGTCGTGTCGTTGGGGGTGGGAATTCCGTAATGGAATAATTCGTTCAGGTTAGAGCAGAATACTATTTGAGGTAATTTTGTGGATGAGGAAGTTGAGGGATTTCGATCCGAAAACGCATTTTGCACTTTTTGTATTTACGCCTAACTCATCGAGTCGTTGGAATAGTTGCTCCAGGTTGAGTTTATGCTATTTCTCATTTGTCGATACCACGAGGATGTTGTCGAAATACGTAAATAGGAAGTTCAGACCGTGAGTGATTTCGTTAATAAAACATCGAAACGATAAGTGGAAAATCCCGAATTCCACCATATGTTGAAATTCAGTGTATGCGGCTTTGTGGCGAATTGGATCTAGTCTTCTTGGTCGTGATGACTTATCGTTACGATATGATGAATCACGGAATGTCCTACGGGTGTAGATTGGTTCGGCTGTTAGGGAAGGAAACTTCTTCAGAAGCTGACCGAAATCACTGTGGATCGGAGATTTTCTTTAGCTAATACGAAAGCATTAGTGATTGAAAATAAATACACAAGTATTTTTCCAAATACATTAGTGAATGGGCGTTTATATCCGAAATTAACCTATGGAGGCATTTCGTGTCGTAGGTATTCATTTTCGAGCCGTTTAGCGGATAATACGAGATTGTTAGATTTCATATTCAAAAACGTTGACGTATTGAAATTGAAACGTGTGACGGGTAGCACCAAAAGATCAGCTCGCGTGCCAATTAAAAAATGCCAATTGATAATTTTGACATATATAAAAAGTCGAAGTTTGTTAGTTGTAGACGCGACCGTGCGATTTAGTCGTTTTTGTCTGGTCCGAGTGTGTTTTCAATGTCAACACACCATATTTGCTGGAGGATGACACTGCCTAGGATTTTGAATGTTTGCTTGATATCAACACACTCCTGGTATTTCGATGCTGCGGGATCGAGAACCGTTACAGTATGCGAAATCACGATCGTAGTTGCGCTCCAAATTGTTGTTGTGTCGCGAATGGTACATTTGTTTGGAGATCGGTTGTTGTTCTTGCATGACATGTTTAATATTGCAGTTTTGAGTCGAGCAATTCTATTTTCGAACGATAGTGCGGGCATACGGGCAGAGGCTTTGTTCTTAAATTGATTAAGCTGGGATATTCGTTCTATGTTTGTATATTCTAGGTCTAACATACGTTACATCTACATTGAGAATTTTAAATCTTGGATAGTACATAAATTATGTGCTGATTCAGTTCTTTATTTGATTAGATTACAAGAGCATCATTAATTTAAATTTGCAATTAAAGGCTAACATAGCATCGCTAGCATCATATGGAATCGCCGTTTTACATAACATAAACAAGTTGCCATCGCTTTTTATTTTCTCAAACCTGTTAATATTTTCGTCTTATCGAACTATAATGCACATGTTTTTGTCACTTCCATACGCTTTTGACTTTTTTTAAATAAACTTAATGAAATTAAATATATGTAATAATTTATAAAATATACAAACAAAAGCAAATTATCCATCATACATTTTTTCTTTCGAAAATATAATTCAAACTGACATTTTTTACTGTCTTTTATTTTAGAAGTCGATAACTTAGAAAGAGATAATTTTCATACATACGAGTACATCTAACGACGAGCATTAAAATTATAAATTTAGTTATTCGCACGTATATTCGCAAAATTAGAAAAAATTATAATTTCTTAAACAGCCAGCGCAAGTTTTTAATTATAATAAGTACCGAAAATAAATAAATTGACAATTTCCCAATTTTTGCTTCTGCATCAAAATCGTGTCATTGCGATAATAAACACTACCTGTTCATCGCTCGAGTTAAATACTTGTTTCGGAATGTCATAAATCTTTGGTAATTCACTTGGAAATTGTAAAAATCAATTTCAACAAATTGTCGGTTTCATAATCGTGGTGTCTATATGTTAAACTTATAAAAATGGTTAAAACCTATTTAGTAAAATAAAAATTACATTATTTTGTAATTTAACATAAGTATGTTAAATCACAAAATGTACAAAATAAAAATTGTTGTTTGAAATAACCTGTCTCTAACGGCATTTTTAGACGACAATAAGTCACCTATTTGAATTGCTGATTGAGTCGTATCAATAACTAAATTCACTTTTACAATTTATATAAGCCAATTGAAATGAAATGAAATTTTCACTTGTCTGCATCGACATACTTAAAACGTATAAATAGTTTTTAGCAACATGACCGGAAGGTAGTAGTGTGAAAATGTCAAACCGTATGGCAAAATCAATAAAGGAGTTGAATTTTTGTAACGAAGATAAAGTTTGTTTTTATCAACAACCTAACCTCAAAAGCTCTTCTTTACAATAAAAATAATCATCGGGTAATTCAAATCTGTTATGAAGATTGATGGGGGTCTGACTTGCATACCCCAGCCGATTATTTGACTACACTTAATGATCCACTGGACCCGAACAGGTGCTCGCGTTAAAAGTAAGAAGGGATTCTCTAGCTATGGTTATCAGGTTTTTAACCGTTATCAATTTTATGTTAAATGCCTTCCCGCAGGTGGAATTGAACAGATTCGACGAATCCGAATCCTTAGTTTTGGAAATTGACGAGCCGTTTGAATCCGTTTAGTTTTTAGGATTATGGGCAAAACCGTACAAGGATATCATCCTCTTTATAATGAGGTTTTCAAATAACATAGGATAGTAACCACAGATGTGGTAAATCAATCTGGATAGCATAAACTACTACAAACTTATAGGCAATCATCTTGTTCTAATGTATTATACTTTCAGCACAAAAACACCGACGATATACGTATCCAACACGGATTGTTATACATTTTTTTCATTTAGTAGTTCAAAGAATATATCAGCACCTATCAATATATCTATTTCCTTATGGTTATGGGATTCGGGATCTGCAGACTTTAATGTCGTTAGAATTGGATAGTTTGCGAATGGATGCAATTTCGTTGGTACGAATCTGACGATTTGTGGCAAGATATGCGCTTCCAGTGTAATATATTAGTGTTTATCTACACGAGATCTTAACGTTACAACAGCTTTCCCCTTCGTCAAGCAAATATTCTAGCTGGGTGGAGTTCTCCTGTACATGATGTTACATGTACTACTGCAGTCGGCAGGATGGTATCGTGAGTTGCGTGTGTAGTGCAGCTTTCTCACTACTATCAGATACTGCTATGTGGGCATCTGGTTTAATGGGTATTATGTAGGTTGCCTTTGGTTTTAGTGGGTCCTTACAATGAACGTGATGATTTGTGGTTGGTGCTGGATCTATAGATGTTATTGCTGGTTTTAGGTGAACATTGTGAAGCAAGCTGTGATGGCATTTATTACAAATAAGACAGCATGTCTTGTTGTAGCACTTTTCACTATGACCCTTATGACCCCACCCCCCCAATCACTGTTTTGTTGCGAGAGTCCAGCGGCATATTTTTAAATGTAGGACACTTGAACAGAAGATGTAGACCCTTACAAACTATATGCATACACTTGTTGCTTCACTACTAGTTAGAAAGCTTCTGACTGCTGGTTTTATCCTACTGGCTGATTTTTGAGTACTTGGCTCATACATTTCCAATGTATCGCATCTCACATTCAGAAAGTTTAAGAATTCGCTGAACGATGGAATCTTAAGATCAACTGAAAGTTTTGCCCAAAGTAGCCTTGACTCATTAACAACATTTGACAACATAATATGAATTAGCCAGAGATCACGTGTCTCGGCATCGGGACCTAGCACTCGTAATGCACGGACAACCTCGTCAGCATAATCCGCTATACGCCTCAATTTCCTTACATTTGCTTGCTGACACGACTTTTGATCAACTAAGAATTGAATGTATGAATGGATGACAGAATTTGACTTATCGTATCGCTTACAGAATTTATCCCACGCCTCTGTGTAATTGCCGTCATTGATATTCATATTTCATTCAGAATTTCAAATTTGTCTACGTTACTAAGAGTTTTACTATCGTGGACAGTTGTCGTAAATAGGTCATTAAATGACGGGCAATATTGATATTCTCTAAAAAAAACCGGTGCGATGGTTATCTTGGGCGTGCTTGGCCTGACAAATTATTAACTCCCTCATAGAATAATCTTTGTTGCTCTACAAATTGCGCCAGTGTCACGTTTAAATTGTGTGGACTGATTTCCTCCCGTCGCAAAATAGCTCATCAACCGCTTCACTGTTAACGCATAATTGGGATCATCAAATAGCTGGTGTTCTAGCTCACCGAAGATGCGATACCGACTTTCAAGCAAATCGCGACGCACGGTAATTTCCTAAAATGTATAACAATCCATGTTGGATATGTATATCGGGTTTTGTCATCGGTGTTTATGCGCTGAAGGTACTTTTTAGAACGACGACACATTTTATTTTACAAATTTACAACAATTCTGTGATAGTGACATCTTCCGTGTGATATTCAAACATGATTAGTGAAAGGTTTTTATTGGCATGAATCGATCACAAGATAGAGGTCTCTATACTAAAGTTTAACATATTTTTTGGAAGTTGACTTGTCATTATTTTAATGGATACTTTTGAGTCAGGATCCCTTCAGTTGCGATAAAAATTCACTCGAGCCTTTGCATCCTCAATCAGATGGTACGGTGGAAAGATTTTATAGTACACTGGAGAAATATTTAGTAAAGGTTTTGAATATCAGTGCGACTGGGATCAACATATACAATTGTTCCCGATAGCTTATCGATCAGCAGTATACACGACTCGACTGAGGTTATACCAGCCAAAATAATTTTCGGGGATATTATATGATTACCGCAGCAGATATTATGTTTGGTGCTGTTTCATAATTTGGCATGGAAGGGGCCATATACTGTCATCACAAAGATAAACGACGTAGTTTAAAGAAAGGACTTCAAAGGAAACCAATAGTAGTGCATTTGGAAAGGGCAATTAATTCAGCATGGGTGAGACATTTATTTAACAAAAATTTCTCATTAAGGTTTAGAACATGTATATCATTTTTGTGAGCTTAGTGACATCTAAGTTAAAGTAGTGGCGTTAAAGATAGTTTTATAACAGTTTATTTGTATAGTGGATTATGGAAGTCTAGAATAGAACCGAATAAAATATTCCGGAAGCGGTGTGTGAATTACCAGAATTAATATTGTAGTCGTCAAATTCTATAACGGTATTCACAATTCAGTGAGACAGGGCAAATTCGTAACAATATAGGCAACAAAAATAGATTGATTTGTACGGTAATCATCGTAAAATACGCAAAATTAAGTAAAGATTTCACGCATCACTGATAGATTATTCCCATCATATTGGCAATGGCCCAGATTCCATGAATCTAAAAATCTTCTATGTTTTTATTTCTTTTATTCAATTTTATGCTATTGTTCGTACGAAACGTGAGAGTATAAAATGAATACATGGTACTTATTCGACTGCGATTACGACCGTGTTGACCAAATAGAAATATTTTAGATCGTGCAATGCGCAATACACCAAAAATTATGAAATACGATAATACCGCATATGTACGCAGAATGAAAGTGGATTTTGTCGCAATCGCGCAAGAGACGCGCTAACTGTCAACAAATGTATACCACATATTAGTTTATTATATGTAATGTAATGAATAATTTATGCGAAATACATGTTATAATTATTGATTGTATATACCTTATTATATTACACAATAATTATTAATTATTTACCAGGTATATAAATTATATATAGAAAATGAAATTCACACTAATTGTTTAACGCGCGACATTAAACTGTTACATAAGCATGGTAAACGACATGCGCGAAATTTAAAATAATGCAGTAATTCGGGTTTACTGCAACTGGGCAAAAAATGTTCACGTTTAATTTTATGGCCAAGATCTCTTAACTTAAAAAGATAAGCGACTAATATACATTTTATACGATGATAATTTTTTGAGATGGCATACTTAATTTCTATATGGATTTAAAGTTTCACTTACACTCCAATACATATTCCAAAAAGTAAAACTCAAACCGATTTCCATTAATAAATTTAAAACATAATTATGGAAATTGCAGAATTAATAATTTTAAATCTGTATTATTTAATGTTTCTCGTGCGTTGTTATATTCATTTTTTGGTTGCTCAGCCAAATTTATTGGATTGGATGAGAAATGAAATTTCAAATTAATTTCCACAGAGAACAAACACGTGCTGCATATACCTGCAGCATAATTAATATGTAAATTAATGCAAACCGAAAATGTTTGGGCCTAATCAAATTCAAAGGTACTATGCAGATAGAAAAGAACATTGACATTCACCTCAAAAGCGATTAAAATATGCGTCGCACAACTTTCAATTTTTGTAAAAAGTGAGTGTAAATTCCATGAAAAGTTATAAACTGGTCGGAGTCAAACAATGTTGATTGTCTGGTCTTTATAATAAATGTTATATTTTAAGATATTTATCTGTAGTTTATGTACAGTGTACTTGGATAATATAAATGAACTAAAGCGATAACGCAAAAAACGATTAATAATTGAAATTTATGCTTTTCCATCCAATCTTCCCGATTTTTAACTTCACCGCAATATCTAATCTTTTATAATTCCTACCTTACCGCTTTCACTTTTTATAATTTTACCTGTATGTGGGTGTCGCGATCTCTTGACTTTGAACTAGATCTAGAGTGACCCCGGATAATTTTTCTGTGTTAAAGGTCATTGAATTCACAAAGTTTTTTTAAAAGGGTTGAAGAGCAAGCAATATCATATTGAAACATTTACTGTGCAAAGTTTACATTTGTAATTTATGTACCACAATTTGTTTAGAGGGTTCAATAAGTTCGGTAAATCTATATGAAATAACGGTAATAAAAACAATTTATTTTGTGTTTCTTACCGACAAAATATTTCAAAACAACAGCGATTTTAATTTGAAAGATAGGCGATTTTACCTTGTTAAAGTTAGCCAAAAGTTGCCAGCCGAAAGTGAAAAAATCGATAAAGCAGAGAGTGTCTTGTCTACTACAGCCGAAAGTTAAACAAATTAAATAGTAAATTGAAGCATCCTAGCCGAAAGAGATTAACGTACAAAATCAGCCGAAAACATATAAATATTATAACAAACAACGGATAACATTTTATTTAGTGGTGATTCTGATGGGGTTCATAGGGGTAAAAATTTGATTTTCCCCATTTTTCATCGAAAACATCGTTCGTCATTCGTAAGTTTGGCATATAGACACCAATCTGACTATGTCGATTCGATAGCCCATGACCATAGGTAGATTAGGGGTGAGTCTGATGGGGTTTGATTGCTGTCCATCTAGGAAAATCTCGAACGATGGACGGTTTTATCGTCAGAAGAAGGGTAACCTAAAATTTCATCCCTATAACCTCATCAGACTCACCCCTGACCTCTACTCAAAATCTATCTAAGGCATGGGCTATCAAATCGACATAGTCAATTTCATCTATATAATCAAAATCTACCTATGGTCATGGGCTATCGAATTAGCATAGTCATTTTTTTTGTCTATATAACCAAACTCTCGAATCACGAACGATTTTATCGATAAAAACCCTTAGCCTACAATCAAAATCTACCTATGGGCTTAGGCTATTGAAAAGGGATAGCCAGATCGGCAACTGACCTGCATAATTTTGAGTTGTAAACAATTTTAACGATAATTACAAACCATTTAATGCTTGCTGATTTTCAACCTTCTTTATCTACTACTTTGGGCTGTATGAAGCAGAAATGTCATTTCATTCCTATAACCTAATCAAACCCACTGCTAATCTATAATAAAAATCTATCTATGATTAGGGGCTATCGAGTCGGCAGTCAGATTGGTGTACATCTGGCAAAATCTCGAATGATGGGCAATTTGATCGCCGGAACAACGGGAAATGGACGTTTTACCAATAAAACCTAATAAAACTCACTCCAAACATATAATCAAATACTTTGGGTTATGGTTCATCAAATTGGTACAGTCAGATCGTCATTCATCCGTCAAAATCTTGATATACAAGTTGTTCATCAGCTAAACGTGACTGCGTTGTATGGCTATGTTGTATACATGTCTGTTATTAATATTTTCTTTTAGAAAATTAATGATTCATTTGTAACTTTTAAATCTGTATTGCCGGCATTTTTCGGTTGAATATTGAAGTTAATCCTCTTTATCGATATAATCTGTATTCTCGACATTTTAGAGTATTTCCGGCTAGCATAACAAAATTAATATCTACATTACCATCTCTCGGTTGGGATAGCAAATACACTATCTGTATTACCATCTTTCGGCTGGAAACTTACGGCTAACTTTAACAGTATGGCGATGTTATGGTTTGGAAATGGTACTCGTACGACCTGACATTAATTTCCAGTCACAAGGAGACGTCCGACTCAGAAATTAAATGAAACAATTATGTTAATTTGCATTCGAGTTCGAAACCAAACCTCCAAAGTCTTGGTAACCTCACCTTGATTAAAAACACTATCTGGCTATTACCCAGAACAACCCAAAATTTCAATTAATTTGCATGTTTTTTTGTGTCGATAAGAAACATAAAATTAAAAAAAATATTACCGTTATTTCTTATAGATTTCGTACAAAAGTTAGAATAAGAATTTACTGCACTATTCCTTTATAATTTAAACGAAAGAAATTCAGCTAGTTAACGACATAAAAGCAAGTTTTACATTAGGGCCAAATTTTAGAAAAGAAACATTCATCGAACCAGATCTTTTAATGTTATACCGTCAGAAAATGGAAAAAAAATAATTTTACGCGATAATCACATAATTTTTGTCATGGAGTATTGTATTCCTTTTATCACCATAGATAGTATATTGTTACGATCTCGTCCAAAATAATAGATGTTTAAACGACGCGATAATGATCCGGGCCATGAATCGACTGAGAGTGGTGGTGCACTTATGCTACCTGTCTGGAAAGATATGCATGCGGATATTAATGACCCGGAGAGCAACGAGTTCCATATTTTGGATGTTAAACTTGCTTTCAATGGAAAGTTGATATTGGTAGTTACTGTTTACATTCTATACGGATCCCCGGCAGATGTACTCGGAGGCTTCTGATTTCGATTATGTGATGATTTTGGGAGATCTGCTAACCCGTCTAAAGAAAAATGGCTTACTGTTGAAAATGATGTTCTGTCATTCAATGGTGATTTAATGTCAAGGCTCGTGATGAACTCGATCTGCTCACTTGGATTAAAACAGGTTGACAACATCGAGAACCAGAGCAGCTATATTCTCGACCTGGTGTTCATAACAGTGGAATTACATGGGATCGAGATAAAACGGGTAGTTTGGACCAATTTATATCAGTTTTATAAAACAATTGAACAATTTATTCCTCGTTCGCCTGCGGTTTGTCCCGAGCCATGATTTAATCGCCGCCTGCCTGGCCTAACAAATCGAAAATCTAAAAACTCATAAAAAATACAAATTGAATCCATCCGTCATAAATTATGAAATATTTCGTGCTCTCAAGTCTCGATTTAAACTTTAGAATCGTTACAAATATTCAATTTTAGTTTACTACCGATGACGTTCTGCATCCTCCGTTGAATGTAAATGTGAATATGAGTTGTGTACTTCTTAAATTTGAGTGGAATATTTCCTTCAATTTAGAAGTTCAGTTTCATTAACCCAAATGAGTGGACGGAGAAATGATATCGAAAAATACCGCGGTATTTCTACCAGTGTGAAGTTTTTGGACATAAATAAATTCCCTGGACATAAATTTATGCAAGTGATTTTAGTGTGCAATTTTGTGCAAAATTTAAGATCTTAGGCAATAGTTGAAGCCAGTGTACATTTTTAGAAGTGTGTTTTAATAATATTTTTACGAATTTTCCCTGTCAAATCCGGTTCGTATCACTGGATTGTGAATATCGTTATAGAATTTGACGGTTACAACAACAATTCACGTAATGCACGCACTACCAATACTAAATCACAACAACAAATAATTTCCACAGTTATTTATTAATTCATTATTTCCACCGTTTCCACCGCAACAATTTGTTGTTGCGTCACAAACTTCGTCGAAAAGGATCGTCGTCCCGAACAGGATCCCAACTTCCACCTCTGTAGGTGAGATTGTGTAATGTAAACCAATTCAACTTCATCATCGCCCTTGTCTCCCGACACCAGTCAACATTGCAGCTACACTCTATGGTACACTGTATCTCAACCTCATCCTTGACGAAAATCCACCCCATCCGCTGTTACGCCACGCGCCTCTTCCATGCTCGGAAACTTTCATGCAGATCTCAATCCTTATTGATCACGCTCCATGCGTCGTAATCCGTGTTTGTTTTTCACGTTAACCTCAACACCTCCAAACTGCCATCACCTTCACTCACTGCACTAACTCTACTGATTCTTGTTGACTGATAAATGGTTCATTATGAGACGTCGATTCTGCATCTGAAATCCCGAGTAGTTCTTCTTCAGCTGTGGCAATATCCCGGTTGAACTGTAAATCATTTCGAGCTGACTCAGCTGATTCTCCACATCTGCTGTTTCCTCGCCACCACTCGATTCCACAAAGCCCAATGGTTCCTCCCGACCAATGAGATCCACTCCATGATGTTCATCATTTGGTTCCACCTTATAACCGACAGCGATTCTCATCATCTGTGTACCATTTGATCGTCTCGATCCGTTCGTTGCCTATTTTGATTTCGTTAATTTCTTTCAAATTTTTATTTTGTTGTTGCTTCTCTTTACTTTGTTGATCAATTTTTTGATCCAATGTTTAGTTGTACAAATTTTTAGTTTTATTGAGTTATACCAGCCAATAATTGCGTTATATCGAAAGTTCTGGGTGACCCAGAAACTGTCTCTACCAACTCACGTTTATCATCTAGGTTTTCCTGTTTTCATGCTGTTTTAACAGGAATTTCTATTCCGTAACCGTTAAATTCTTAACACACATCTTTTCATATTCAAAATTCCACCGCTGTTACCAATTGTTTCGAATTGGCCCTATCAAATCCGGTTCGTATCATTTGATTGTGAATACCGTTAAAGAATTTGACGGTTACAACAACAAATCACGTAATTCTCCCAAACATCACACCAAGACTGTCCGATTGTTTGTTGCACTCGTATTTATCTATCGATCATTTATTGTGTGGATAACTGCAGCAGGGAATCTTTCGAATTTCAAAATGAAACTTTGCATACCGATTAAGCCCAATTTGCGCTAATTAGTGCGCACGGGAAAAAGTTAGTGCTAGTCCAGGAACATAAAAAACGGGAAAAGAAAATTTCAAATTTCGCGGAAAAGACAAAATAAAACCCAATTTCAAGAAAAACCAGGATTAATTTAAGCCTAATTTTAAAACTTTCCAAAGGTGGCTACACTGACAAAATTTGTGCTTATCATAGAAATATGACTTTCATAATCAACAAAATACAGAGGTATACCGTTCAATAATATTTTTGTTGAACAACAAATTAAAAAATAGAAATAAAATATTATAAAATCCAAGAATATGCAACTCAGATAGCATATTCCTATCAGGTATGTTCATTGCCATCCGAAAAATATAGTGGCTGAATTTGTGCTAATCCAGAATTGGCCCAATTCCGTTGAATAACAACGACCGTTGAATGAACAATTTCTTAGAACACTTGTCAAAAAATTGTTAACTCAACGGTCTTTGTTGCTCAACGGAATTGGGTCAATCCTGGATTAGCAGAAATTCAGCCACTATATTTTTCGGATGGCAGTGAACATACCTGATAGGAATATGCTATCTGAGTTGCTTATTCTTGGATCTTATAATATTTTATTCTTATTTTTCAATTTGTTGTTCAACAAAAATATTATTGAACGGTATACCTCTGTATTTTGGTGATTAATATAGTATCTTTTAGGGGCTATTTTGTTTTTAATCAATTTATGAATGAAAATTTATGAAAATCATATTTTTATGATAAGCACAAATATTGTCACAGAACGCTGCCTCTGGAAAGTTTTAAAATTAGGCTTAAATTATTTCTGTTTTTTTTCTAGAAATTGTGTTTTATTTGTTTCGTCTTTCAGGCGAAATTTGAAATTTTCTTATCCCGTTTTCTCGTCTCCTGGGCGCTAGCACTAATTTTTTCCCGTCAGCACTAATTAGAATAAATTGGGCTTAATCGGTATGCAAAGTTTCATTTTGAAATTCTATAGTTTCCCTGCTGCAGTTACCCACACTCCAGATGTGCCTTGAGGTTCTTTTGATGACTTTTATAATCTGCTGCTGTCACCACTCTCGCATAAAAGATAATAGTTAAGTTCTACGCCTTAATTCCTTTTGTAGAATAAACGTTTCGTTTCTCTAATTAATTGCCCATCAGCCCAATATTTGAGATCGTAAAAATATGAAAAAATTATTTTCAATTTAATAATCAATGCTGATTCGTTTTTAATTATATGCCTTAATGTAATAAGTAAAATAAGAAAAATCTGAGAAATTGCCTTACAAAGTGACAGTAAACGTTTAAAAGAGAACGCGTTTAGATGTTCAAATTAGTAAGCCCTGTTTCGATATGAGCCGTAGGGCGCATGTTAGAATTTTTGAATTTTAAGAAAAATATCAAGTATTGGATTTGATTTAATATTGTTACGTTTCCGCCTTGTCACTCAAGGTTTCGAATCTCTGGATTGTGAATAAAACAACTGATTTAAATTTGAACGCACACAAATTTATTTTCACAACACATTAATTACACAACACAAAATTAACACCAAAATATTCCAAATTATTACACACTATTTAATTATCGCTTTAATAATCACTCTATTTAAACTTCACTATATCGCGTTTGAAATAAGACTCATCATTCAACATCAATTTACGCCTTTATATACCAAAATATTTGTTCCGAGAATAATCCCGATTGCTCTCCAAAATTTATACGAGTACAAATTTTAAAAAAATTTTTGCGAGTAAAATTTTAGTATACAAATAACGCCTAAATGTTGAACTAAACCAAATATAATATTAAGCGACTATTGAAATAACTTATTGTATTCTAGTCTAGGTGCCACCGTAACAATATGTTTTGAACGCTGCACTAAGCGAAATACCCAAAGTCTCAGTGATTGGCTCAAATAAAGACTATAATATTAAAACTTTGTTCAGTTAGGCCGAATCGTATAAAATCTGCACCCTTAAATTTCTCCTAGATCGCATCTACCCGATTGCGTCGGTTTCCTGAAAGTGGAATTTTTTATTTATTTATTAAATTAGGTTGGAACCCAAAAAAGTTCCGCACTCAATGCAACAATCGGCCCATGGTGCAAACCGAGGACTCTAACTCATCTCGAGAGCGCGCTCTGCGGCTCTGGCAATCTGCAAGAGCTTGAGCAAAGACAGGAAAGACAGTTAAGCTACACTGAGCGATCTACAGTTGAAAAACTGGGAGCGAGACACCTCGAAAGCCGGACAACTGCAGACGTAATGAATACAGTCATCGTCCTGTTCGAGGCAGTTGCTACACATAAAGTTGTGAAGAAATCCCATTCTTTGACCAGCATTCTCAGTTGATATTTTTTATGAGATAGGGCGTACTTAGTTAACCTCAGATTAGGTTCACTGTTAACGCGTGCTTAGCAGCCCAACAGGTAGAACTAGTAAGCCATTTGAGCTGGTTTTGCTGCAGGTTCGGGTCCAAATATTTCCAAAGCAGGAACCTACATTTGCTAAAGAACTAAGAAGACAAATTGAAAATGCTCCGATGATCCTTAAGAACAACTTTATTATTTGTACGTAAAATAATATTTATGTCAGAGACAACGAGCTTAGAAGCATCAATCGCACAATGTGTGAATGCTATCAAGTCCGACTGAGCCACTGCGCAGTATGTACTTAAACTATCAGTTGATCTATGAAGATCAAGTGAAGAGCAATTGGTTGCAAACCCCTCACAAAATTCATAAAAAAGCCGTGGACGAAAAACACCAGTGATTCAGACACCAGGTTGTTAAAATTCTGGGACAACCATAAGTCCCTCGATGGTTCACCTATCGAGAAGTACCTGTCGAAGCATAATTCAAGCAACAATTTGTCATTAACGATGTCGATTTATGGTATAGATGAGGTGAAGTAAGTAAACATTTTTCGATGCCTCACAATCGAGCGGTGAATCCAAACAGAGAACGAGCGGTCATGTCCAAGGCATCAGCATAGCTCGTAATTCATCAATAACTAGGAACCATAAGGTACGTGATAAAACATCGCCCTGAGAGGAACCTTTCGAAACTGAAACTACAAGACCCTCCATCAACGCCTACCTAAGCATGGATTCAATCCACGTTATGATGGTCTGGAATGTTATGATGGTCTAGTGATGGTAGAAAATGACGTACTATCAAAAGCACCTCTAGTGTCCATGAAAATGTCCACGAGAAACTCTTTATTGTTAAGCGATCTTTTAATCCTAATTACAAGTTCACATGATTTGTAAACTCTGTAAGCATGCTTTTGTGTGAGTTAAAATTCTAGTAAATTCTACACCGGTTAATTTGACGCCCTTATATTTTGTTGAATCACTCAGAATTAGCGTAACACTAAACACGTTTCCAGATTTTTCTTATCGGTTTTTAGATTTTATTAGGATTTCACGATTCGGTCTGACTGAACAGATATTACCATTACTTAAATTCCACCAGCAAGAAAACCGATGAGAAAAAACCAAAAAACTGAAAATGTCATTAGTATCACGCTAGTCATTTAACAAAATAAAGGGTAGATATGTTCCAGGCCAAATTTAAGGGTGCAGATTTTATTTGCACTTCATAAGTCGGGCTGATCGAACAGACCATTTCCTAATTCCTGTTAAGGAATTAAATGAGGAAACCCGCAAATTGGTTTAGTGAGAGCAAAGTGCCAACGATTCAGTCCTTGGTATGATATGAACATGTTATTTCGGTTACTCTCGTTCAAGAGGTTAATTTATTCTCGTAGGACATTCAAAGCCAATTAAATAAAAATCCACAATTTCATTTTCTATAAATAACCAGCTTGTGTTTATACCAATAAGTATACAATATTTAATTGGTAATTACCTGACATAACAAATAATTCCCATTTACTTGTTGAAGGTATGCGGGGAAATTATAAATTATAAATCATTCCGCATACAATCATTATAATTTTTACAATTACAAAAAAAATGTAATTGAAACTGCAAAAGTGCATGTTTACTTATTACCGAGATGAATACGAGAAACTAGAATAATTTTGATCAACTTGAGTAATCGCATTGAATTTATGAAATTTTATTGTACAAATACGATATGCCGCATATATTTCACCTCTTCACATATTTCTATTTTACCGGAAGAGACCAATCAAACATGTTACTTCTGTGGTTGACTTGTTCATATATTTTATTGTACAATAAGACAAATATAATACGCACGATTCATTTTCTGAAATGCTTCATATATTTTATCATTAAACAAGTTTCATCGAACGGCTCATACTCATATTAATATTTTATACTATAAAACAAAAACTACTTTCTCTTATCAATATTATTATTAGATTTGTAAATTAACCTGGTAATTAAAGTAAGTAAATTTTCCTGTGGTTTTCCTACATTCTACCACGTGTTTGCGGCGGTTTTACCAGCGAAAAATTTGAAAACGTTCAAAAATTCGATCTTAACTTTTCTAACCAGCGAACAATTAAACACTTGTTGGTATTTCATAAATTTTAATTAAGAAAATATCTTACAAAACATATTGCTCATTGTTACACATTATAAAAGTAACATTGTTTTAAAAGTATAATCATCTTTTGCACAGGTGTACTACTCGGTATAAGAAAATTTTTTACTTTTTCGAAAGACGAAACAAAATAATCAAAAATAGACATTAGCATAATAAATATTTTCCATATTAACAATGGTTTTTTATTTATGTATTATGATTTTAAGTGTAGCATTGCCTAATTTACATAAAGATATTATGGGATTTTAATGATTTGTTACATTGTTTTGTACACTGGGTTTCTGTGCCATGTTTTAACAGAAAATCGATCTAATTACTTATTAATAAATACATTTTCACTTTCTAAATCACCGGTTTATTTTAATATTGTACAAATCAAATCGTTCCTCGTAACTGCAATCATTCAAGCGTTCATTGTGGTGAACTTTTAAGGTGATTAAAATTTTTAAATATTCTCTCTTGTTGTAAACAGCGCCGCCAAGAGAAATTACAATATTAATAAGTGCGGCACAATATTGCGGCCAAAAGATAAATTCAACTCGATTGTTCAAGTTTGTATCGTGATATTCTTAAATTTCAGATCAATTGTATTTTGCGTTTACCCATTACCTTATTAAAATAATCCGAAAGTTTTCAAATAGAAGTAAAAAAAGATAAAGAAGATAGTGCCCGTGCTATTATAATAAAAAGCAAAACCGATCGATAATGCAGATCGCTCCAGTTAGACACACATAGGTCACAATCATGTTGTCCGTTTACTTTACTGAAGTTAGCATACAATTCAGCGCAAATCTGCATTGCCGACCAACTTTAAGTGAGCAATACAATAATTTTTTAATAATACACTAGGCACAGAATATATATATAACCAGAAGAGACATTGCGTAGACCAAGAAATGTTTTCGCTATCTACCTTATATATTTATAGGAAACATAACTTTTAAATATGAATATTAATAATTACATTAATGATTTTTTGTTAACTAACTGTGTTTTGTTGAATATGCTGTCAAAGCTTCATTGTGAGTCCATAATTGTTTATTTGAACTAAAAAGATTTAAAAATAACGAATTTTTCCTACCTTATTGTGAACCAAGGTCAAAAAAATATGTCCAAATTTTTCCATAGTAAAATATCGTTATGTCTATACTACCTTTATATATAGAACCCTGAAAGCATAATGTGGAGGACTCTGAAATGAAGATTGAAAAAAATTTCTTTTTCGCCATTTACTTAAATGGCTTTATTTTTTCTTTGCAGCTTTTGAACGACATTCCGAGCAGGCAGTGCGCTGTCAAAAAATACTTCGTATTTTTTTTTATTCAACCTGGGTAATTTTACTCGGTATACTGCGTTTTTATTTGTGAACTGTGCTGACACAGTGCATACTCGGTTCTTCAAATTTTACTCTGAAATTAATGTCAGTGTACGAAGAGTGTACAAAATAAAAAACAATTTATTACTCTATGCACATCGGATAATTTTACCCAGTACAACCTGTTCTCGGTGTACATTACCCTAGGTAAGCCTGCTTGCTCGGGTTGAATTAAAAAATAGACCCTATGTTGTGTATGAACTATTGATCAACATTGTTTGCGTTTCGCGATCGAGACAATGCGACGTAGAGTTCACCGTGTGAGAAGAGATTGCCCTCTCGAGATCGATGCCAACGCTACCGGAATAACCTAATAAAATTTGTTAATTTAAAATTTACGCCAGTGCGCATTCAATATTTTAACAGTGTAAATAAACAAAAAGTTGAACAGAAATGATTGAATATCGAATGAAAATAGGAAAGTTGAACATGGAATAGTTGGAACCGTTTTGCAGTTTGTTATAAGGGGCCGATCTTAAATATTTCCCCGTGGTTTCATTATGTACATTAAATCGCCTAACTAAAAGGCTTCCAAAATATTTAGAAAAGATTTAGGGCTAGTGAGATGCACAATGAATTAACAACCTTTCAATGAGAAATCTTAACTGAAACAGTTGATGTGTCCAATTGTATGTGTTGGAACCGTTTTGCAGTTTGGTAAAATGGGTCGGCCCTAGAAATTTCCACGCGGTCTCATTATATACATTAAATAACCCTCAATTTTACCATGATATTTTGAAAGCCTGTTGCGGTAAGGCTATTTATTGTATGTAATGTATGTGTGTAAAAACATATTAAGCACTATTTTATTGCGATTTCTAATAATTTTTGTGCAACTTTTTGTTGATCTACACTGTTAAAATATTGAATGCACGCTCGCGTAAATTTTAAAATTACAATCCAGAATAATATTCAAAATTACATCCAGACTACGCAGCACCATCACGATGACGCCAGGCTTGAACAGCAAAACATTCAGCGGCATATTGGATAGTATCAGATTGTTCAAGCACTCAACCGGATTATTCTATGCATCATTTGGATCTTCCGAAATGATTGAGTGCGCACTGTAGTAAACTTTGGCCTGGCTTGTAATAATGTCCATGCACTTGCAAGTCATCGCAAGAGTCTGTTGATTGGTTCAAGCAACAAAAGAACTGAAAACCAATTCGATGAGATTTTCCGCAGCGCTATCTTGATGTTATCTCGATGGATTGGAGAAACAGCAGATATAAGCAGGAAAATGACGGCTTCTGTCAAGAAGCATTCCTATTCTTTATCTGAACCAAGAAGCTCGCGAGCAGTGGCTGATGCTTTAAATGTATCGCATAACACATCGTTGAATTTTAGTGGGACGTCAAAGCTGTTTGCGGATAACCGGGGACATCAGACAAGATTAATTCCTGATGTCCGCCAGTTCCATGCGGTATGCAGCTGACGACCTCACATGCAGTCCAGTGTTTTGAATTTGGATTCAGCTAGAAGCGTCACTAAGATGTGAACGTGCGAAGGGCCGTGCTTTAAAACTCAATCGAGTAGCAGAAAGCTTTGGAAATATCGAAGATTTCAGTCATGGTCACATCGTCCATCAAAGCCTTTAATTTGAATTTGAATACTCACACTACTAAGTCTGGCCAATCAGCTGGCTCAATTTGGATTTGCCGTGAGTGTGATATGGAATGCCAACTGCAATATTTTCGTTTTGGGCCCAGTTTGCAACGCGATCGTCGTGTCCTTTATATTGCTCTGAACGCACGCTTGGATGTTTAGACCTCAAAGTATGAGTATACCAATCATGGCTGCGTGAACTTACTAGCTCCTATAATTGGGTTGTAGGTTCGTGCGTAGCTGATTCGTTTTTGCGCCTTCATATGATTCACACCTCTACTTTGGCTACAATCCTGGTTCTCCGTGCGAGAAGAGAAATGCATGAAGAGGACTGATTGATCGGAATGATTCATACTTAAGCTTTTTCTATATCTTGAGAAATCTCAGTGAATTGTGACCGAAACAGGTCCTTCGGAAGTGGCAGCTTCCATAATTTTTCTCGATTTCCGCAAATATTTTCAGAAGTATATATAGCATTTACGAGAAAAACAACTATGAACTAATAGATTCTAAATAAAATTTGCAATAATACCGTTCCAAATAAGGTTTCCAAAATTTAGGTGGAAATGACGATTTTTGAAAAAAAAAATGTTTTTCAACAAAAATTCGGCCTCTGTACAGCCCGGACTGATTGATCGGAATGAAGTTTCATACTTAAACTTTCTCCACGAATTAGAACCCACTGAATTTTGACCGAAATTGGTCGACCGGAAGTGGCAGCTTCCAAAGGAGCTTTTTCTTTTTTCCATCGGAAGTGACTGCTTCAATAGATGCTTTTTCGTTTTTTGCATGTATTTTGAATATCAATTACGAGTTTCAATCAATTAAGAATTAAGATGAAGTAACAGATTCTAAATTAATTTGAATGAATCTTCTTACTTAAGCTTTTTTCATGAATTGAGAGATTCCAGTGATTTATGGCTGACATCGATCCACCGGAAATAGCTGCTTCCATAGGAGCTTTCTCGTTTTAACAATTATTTTGACGTAGATAGCATTTTCGAAAATAGATTAAAATAAAAAGTTTGTAAATTAATTTTCAAACAAAATTAGTTCAGATAACTTTTAAAATTTTACCGGAAATGACGAGTTTGGAAAAAAATTAGTTCACCAACTTCGGGATCTCTTCAGAATAAAACTTCTTACTAAAGCTTTTCCACAAATTGGAAGAGCTATGCGAAATGTGGTGGAATAATGAAGCAGAAATAATGATTTTCGTTTATAACTTCAAGATAATTTTATCACAAATCAGGTTCAATTTTCGCTTTAGAAATTAAGTGTGGTGTATTCGAGATCTATGTACATTTTTCGTAAAAGAAGGTAGGGTGTTGGCCACAACAATTGCACCCATCCTTCTTTTTATTTAACAGTTTTTCCTTTATATTTTATATTTTTCAATCTAGTTTCACGTACTTACTGTTCCAGTTCCCGCCAATATCATATCGTTTAGAGAAGAGACAAGATTTGGTCACTTGAAATACTTGTAAAATGTTAACGAAAAATGCATTGTTTGCAATCGTCTCTGCACGAAGTTTAGTACCACGGATTCTCCCAATCCTACATTATTGTCTCGGTTTTGTGTACGCCCTTTGCAGACGTCGAAACTATATAACAATATCTCAATCGGCGTGCGGGTTTTCAAGCTTTATTTTCAATTCAAATGGGCTTGTTTCGGATAAACTCCTTGCATAGATATTTTCCACAATAAGAAATCATGGATTCATCAATCGAAATACTCTTTTGTAACTTCCTATTCCATAAAATGAGGCGTCTTAATCATTATAAAGACGCTTCTTACTTAGATAGTAAAATGTGAAAATTATCAAAATTAAAAACTGAAAAATTTTTGTTCTCTCATATTTGGCTCTTACGAGAATCGCCCAGTTAAAGTTACAATATATAAATAGTCGATAATGTAGATTGTGGCTCTGTAGTATTATTCAGGGGAAATAAAATCAATTTGATATCGTTTTAGTACTCGTACATACATAATTTTTAGTACTAAAATTCAAATACAAACCACTATGCTTTCTAATTGGATTTTTATTTAACACGTTCACGACCATTTGTGCGTCGTGCGGTTTATACAAGAAAATAATGTTCTAAAAAAACCGGCGACTCGTTTATGCATTTATGCGTCATACTATTAATAACGTCACAAACATCACAAAACACTTAAATAAACCGTTTATTCTACCATTAGGCTTCAATTGCTCATTTCGTGTAAATTTATCATTTGATTTGTGGCCACTCCATGCTAGGGTAGCAGCTCGGTCGTGAACGTGTTAAAAGTGGTAACCTAACACGTGTGTGGAAGTATGAATTAGAATTGAATTGTGTCGGAATTGGCGTTTTTAGCCAACATTTGTTTCAAATTCGAAATTATGTTTAATTTTATTACGTTTCAAATCCATTTAAATTTAAATAAAAAAAACTGTTTGAAGGGTAAACAAACAATGTTACGCATATCAGTTGTTGGAATTGGTACATGTGTGGTCCCATTGAAATTTTTTCGAAGTTTTAATCGCCAAGTTTCACTGAGACCTAATAAATTATGAGAAAGGCTTAAGTTTGAAGTTTTATTCTGATTAGTCAATACATCCGGGTTGTAAAAAGCACACATTTAAACTTACCGCATATTACAAAGTAAGAGGTTAATGTATTGTACCTATTCAGTAAGTGACTGACCTGTTTTCGTCAGTCATTGCCCATGTTGTGTGATGTACCATCGTTTCAAAAACTAGTAGCCTCTAATCCCGGTATACAATTTGAGAATAAAAGTATAAAATTACTTTTTCTTCATAAAACCACAGATTATATTGTTGTCTGCCAACTGTCTTTAGAGTAAAACTAAATGCTATCCCAGAAGAGCTAAAGCTGCCGAGTCAGTTTTGGAGTGACCGATGCTATTTTGAATTATTCAAGGTATCATGTAGCATTTATCCACCAATAATCGCGCAATATTCGCTAAAGCAGGCTGACATAAGTCCGTTTTAAAAAAACCCCGCGCATCGCTGATTCCTTTACAGTTAAAACTGAAAATTTCGTTTCATCGAAAATTATTATCCTATACTTATTCACCGCCATTGGTTTGAGAGGGTTTCTATAATAGAAAAAATGTTAAATCTAAATACGTCATTTTCCAAAAGAAAGTATGCCTCATTTTCAACGTAGGAACAACGCCATCCCTAAATGTTGTCGCCTTATTCAAATAGAATGTTTCCACCACATAAGGAACTATGAATTAAAATTTCATTTCCAAAATATAAACCTAATTTTTCCCCCAAACTGTTGAGAAATGGTTGGATTCGTTCAAATTGGCTATTTTCCACAACGTCATCCTGAAATCACGTTTTATGAAACTTGATCCGAAATTAGAACCAGTTCAGAAACTCATATTGAAAACCAATTTTTCTCATTCAAACCGAGTTCGATCTCAATCGGACAAGAAATGTTTAAGTCCTAGTCATTTTCAGAACCACATCATCGTTATATTGAAATCAGCAAACAGAGTTTTTTTCCCAATAGTTTAAAATAGTTTTGGAGAGGATGTCAACTACTGAATATTTAATTCCGGAATTTTGATTTCCGTGTTTTTGATTTCCGGAATTTTGAATCTGGAATTATGATTTCCGGGATTTTTGATTTCCAAGATTTTGATTTCCGAGATTTCTATATCCGTGATTTTTATAAAATCCGTGATTTCGATAATCCGAGACTTTGCTTTTCGAGAACTGCTGTTTTAAACATTAAAATAAAAGATTTATTCTGAAGATTTGTCCTTAATTTTAATCAAGGTTATTCGAAGTGTAAAGGGAAAGACGGAATTTCATTACTGCGGTTTTTTTTGTGCAGAAAACCAGAAAGAGATAAAATCAAACATTCGACAAAGGCAGATTATTTTTATTTTATAGCGAAATTTTAAGGGGAACATTTGACAACCACCCAAAATTATTGTTGAATTAATTTTATTTCTATCTAAATTACTAAAAAACCTAAATACTATGTGTAGGCATCATTTTATTATGTTTTTTTATTATTTTCTTTCAATAATTAAAAACTAAGAAAACGCTTTCCTATAAAAAGTTAGGGGAATATTTGACCGCGTTTGTAACATATCCTAAATAATGGGCCCGATGCTCGTGACATAAAATTGCTGTTATGTTATTTTATTTCCTCGCTTCCTATCGGAATTTGTAATGAAAAAACAAAAATAACATAACATAACCTAAAATTTAATGGGCCACTATTGGCCTAAGTGTGCGATAGCAGCCACTCTAACCTAACCGAACCTTACATAAAATTTTAGATCCTGGAATCGGCCCCAATATCACATGCATTAAAATTATGTAATTCAGAATAAATAATAAAAATTAAAAATTGTAAAATATTTTAATTTGAACATTAATATAAATTTATCAAAAAAACGCAATTTATATCACACCACCAAACATATAGAACGTATGAGCCAAGTGCTCACCATAAAAATATTACCAAACTAAATTTTACTGAGAGTGGGGGTATTTTTCATTTTGGTTGCCATAAAAAATACTTCGATTTGTATTTTTTATTAAATTTATGGCAACCAAATCGCAACAACAACAAAAAATTTAAGTATAAAAAATTTTACTGTGCCGCCGCTCACACATATAGGATTTTTGATTTTATCTCTTTCAGGTTTTCTGCACAAAAAGAGGAAGCAGTAGTGGAATTCCACCTTAATGAATCATATTCAATTCACATTCAATTGATATTCAATTGATATTCAATTGATATTCAATTGATATTCAATTGATATTCAATTCATATTCAATTCATATTCAATTCATATTCAATTCATATTTAATTCATATTCAATTCATACTCAATTCATATCCAATTCATATTCAATTCATATTCAATTCATATTCAATTCATATTCAATTCATATTCAATTCATATTCAATTCATATTCAATTCATACTCAATTCATATTCAATTCATATTCAATTCATATTCAATTCATATTCAATTCACATTCAATTGATATTCAATTCATATTCAATTCATATTCAATTCATATTCAATTCATATTCAATTCATATTCAATTCATATTCAATTCATATTCAATTCATATTCAATTCATATTCAATTCATATTCAATTCATATTCAATTCATATTCAATTCATATTCAATTCATATTCAATTCATATTCAATTCATATTCAATTCATATTCAATTCATATTCAATTCATATTCAATTCATATTCAATTCATATTCAATTCATATTCAATTCATATTCAATTCATATTCAATTCATATTTAATTCATATTCAATTCATATTCAATTCATATTCAATTCATATTCAATTCATATTCAATTCATATTCAATTCATATTCAATTCATATTCAATTCATATTCAATTCATATTCAATTCATATTCAATTCATATTCAATTCATATTCAATTCATATTCAATTCATATTCAATTCATATTCAATTCATATTCAATTCATATTCAATTCATATTCAATTCATATTCAATTCATATTCAATTCATATTCAATTCATATTCAATTCATATTCAATTCATATTCAATTCATATTCAATTCATATTCAATTCATATTCAATTCATATTCAATTCATATTCAATTCATATTCAATTCATATTCAATTCATATTCAATTCATATTCAATTCATATTCAATTCATATTCAATTCATATTCAATTCATATTCAATTCATATTCAATTCATATTCAATTCATATTCAATTCATATTCAATTCATATTCAATTCATATTCAATTCATATTCAATTCATATTCAATTCATATTCAATTCATATTCAAATCATATTCAATTCATATTCAAATCATATTCAATTCATATTCAATTCATATTCAATTCATATTCAATTCATATTCAATTCATATTCAATTCATATTCAATTCATATTCAATTCATATTAAATTCATATTCAATTCATATTCAATTCATATACAATTCATATTCAATTCATATTCAATTCATATTCAATTCATATTCAATTCATATTCAATTCATATTCAATTCATATTCCATTCATATTCAATTCATATTCAATTCATATTCAATTCATATTCAATTCATATTCAATTCATATTCAATTCATATTCAATTCATATTCAATTCATATTCAATTCATATTCAATTCATATTCAATTCATATTCAATTCATATTCAATTCATATACAATTCACATTCAATTCATATTCAATTCATATTCAATTCATATTCAATTCAATTCAAAACGACTATTCAACTCCATTTGCGTTGTATTTATATATGCCTCGACTGCCATCATTGAAATGACTGTGTTTGTTGTTCCAAAACAACAACCACCAATAAACTCTGTGGGGTATATTTTATACGATTTCCTCTGGTTTACTCACAAAGAGTTGTGGTTTAACAGACAAAGTGGAAATTTACCATAATCTTGGTTATTAAGGTTAACCAAGTTAAGTTTAACATTTATGCCTTTTCTCGAGCACTAATTATTATTATAGTTCGTGATCAAGGCTGATTAAGAACGAGTAGCATCGGCATAATGCTAATTGATGCGGAAGAATATCTTAAAACCTTGAAATGTATCATGCCGAAATATTTATCTTTATTGTGCACTTGTGCTCGTAATATAAACAAAAATTACCATCTACATTAATTTTCTTTCTATTTTTGTTTTCAGGAAATGAAAGTACACCGGTTTTGGATATTAACAATAATTTGTTGTACAACATATTTTACTAGTTCAGTCGCAGATGAACCAAGAATTGTATGCTACTACACAAATTGGAGTATATATCGGCCGGGCAATGCAAAATATAGTCCGCAAAATATTAATCCATATCTGTGCACACATCTGATATACGCATTCGGCGGCTTTACCAAAGATAACACGCTGCAGCCGTTTGATAAGTATCAAGATATTGAGAAAGGTGGTTACGCCAAATTTACGGGGCTTAAAACTTACAATAAAAATTTGAAAACTTTACTGGCTATTGGCGGTTGGAATGAGGGATCGGCCAGATTTTCCCCACTGGTCGGGAGTCCTGAAAGAAGGCGGGAATTTGTTAAAAACACTGTAAAATATTTGAGACAAAATCATTTTGATGGATTAGATTTGGATTGGGAATATCCAACATTTCGAGATGGTGGTAAACTAAAAGATCGGGCAAACTACGCCCAACTCGTTCAAGAACTAAGTGAAGAATTCGATAGGGAATCTTCAAAAACTGGACGGCCCAGGTAACAATTCTGCTGTACCGTAAAAAATCGTACTTATTTTTATATGTTTTACTTTAGGCTACTATTAACTCTTGCAATCCCAGCTGGTGTCGATAAAATCGATAAGGGATATGATGTCGTGAAATTAAATCAATATTTAGATTGGTTTAACGTTTTAACATATGATTATCATGATTCATTCGAACCT
This sequence comes from Nephrotoma flavescens, assembly GCA_932526605.1. Taxonomy (NCBI): domain Eukaryota; kingdom Metazoa; phylum Arthropoda; class Insecta; order Diptera; family Tipulidae; genus Nephrotoma; species Nephrotoma flavescens. The sequence continues at coordinate 58,146,990 of OW052222.1, read as the reverse complement.
GCTACAAATCATCATGCGCCACTCTACTCGCTTGAAGAAGATAATGAATATAACTATGATTCGGAATTGAATATTGTAAGTGAAAAATGAGTTAAATGTTCCGAAAGGACGATTATCTAACTGAGTCCGTATTAGGATTTTAGTATAAAGCATCTTATCAATGTTGGCGCAGATCGACAAAAGTTGGTGCTTGGTATACCGACTTATGGCAGATCATATACACTATTTAATGCAGATGCGACGGATATTGGAGCACCGACGGATGGTCCAGGCGAGCCAGGCGATGCAACACGTGAAAAAGGGTTTCTTGCGTATTATGAAGTAAGTTTTAAAATATTTTAGTAAATTATAGTTTCAAAAGGCATTTTGGATTTATTTCAGATATGTCAAAATATCAAAAGTGATGAGGAATGGGTCGTAATGCATCCGAATGATAAAGCAATGGGCCCATATTCATACAAAAATGATCAATGGATTAGTTACGATGACGAAAAAATGGCCATCAAAAAGGCAAAATATGTAGCAGATAATAATTTAGGAGGAATTATGTTTTGGTCAATAGATACTGATGATTTTCGAGGTACATGTTCAGGAAAACCGTATCCGCTTATTGAAGCAGCGAAACAGGGCTTCCTAGATGCATTAGGTTTCAAATCAAACGAAGCTAAAGATCCACCATCAAAGACGACGACGCGAAATAAAAATCGTCCCAGTACAGGATCTACTAATTTCAAGGATACTTTCAACAGACGACGAAGACCGTCGCCAAAAACTACCATTCGGCCACAAACAAAGCCTGCTATAGTATACAATTCAAAGACAACCACACCTGAGCCGCCCACCACGCCAGATCCAGGTAGTGATTTTAAATGCGAGGAGGATGGATTTTTCCCCCATCCACGAGATTGCAAACGATATTTTTGGTGTTTGGACAGTGGCCCCTCTAATCTCGGTATAGTAGCGCATCAATTTACGTGCCCATCCGGTTTAGTTTTCAATAAGCAAGCCGATTCCTGTGATTATTCTAGAAACGTGGTCTGCTCGAAAACGACTCCAACGAATACAAAAGTGAAACCGCTACCAACGACTACATATAAAACAACCACAAAATTATCCACAACACAACGAACAACGACATTTAAATCAACAACGCAAACACCAACAACAACATCTACCACACCTGCATACGAAGAAGATGATATCGTGTACGACTATGAAATCGACGATGCAGAACCCGAACGCGATATTGAAGATCCAAAAGTCATAAAAGAGTTAATCGATTTAATCAGAAAGGCAGGTGGCCTAGAAGAATTGGAAAAACAATTAAAATTCACCGAAGAAAATTTGCCCAGCATCGATTCCACCCAATCTGATAAATCTTCATCAACTCAATCCACATTCAGCAAAACACTGTACGACAAATTTTTAAAACGTAAGCAGCTCGAAAATGCCAATAATAAAGTAAAACCCATTAATAGTGAACTACGCACTGAAGACGTCAATAGTACACGATATTCGTCAGTTATTAGAAATAGTCGACCAAGTCCACAAAATGCCGGTCTTGAAAATGTATCCGATTTTGATGCGTTCTTAAAAGAAAAACCGAAATATGTTACAATACAGCGGTTTCGATCGACTACACCAACGAATTTTGAAAAAATTCATGAAGAAGATTCGGAAGAGCTGAACGATAATAGTGACGATGATATCATTGAAATATCAACAAAATCGAATTCACAGCCACAGTATGTGAATATTATACGAAATCGCTTTACGACCCAATCGGCGATAATCGAAGAACTTGATGAGCCCGATAGATTTATTCAAAATCCATTAACAATTGAGAGTATTACGAGTACGCCTCAGTATACCACAATAAATAGACGAAGGAGACCGGACATAAGAACTGAAATATCTCCGGTACTCGAAGCAGAGATAACAACGTTAAATGCCGATACATTGAATCCCGTGAGCACTCGAACGCGGTAAGTAAATAGCATTATATGAATTAGCATTGATAACCATTCCTCTGTTTTTTTTTATTTTTTCAGGTACAAGCCAATTAGTCGAGTGACCACAGCAGCCCCTCAGATAATAATCAACTCGGAACCAGATTTAATAAACACATATTATGAAAATCAAGATGAAGACGTTGAAATTACAACCAAAAAAACATTTTTAAATTCCGACACAAAATATCAAAACTTTAACAGACGAAATCTAATTAAAACATCCGTGGACACAACGATATTACCAACTGAGGAAGTACTCGGCGAAATGAATGTGCCACAAACCACAGTACTGATATCGGCAGACCATGATAATTACAGCATAAATTTAGCACCACAAGAAACAACACCAAAAACAACCGACACCAATTTAAATAAACCGAATGATGAACTGACCTCAAATCTTACCCAAATTGATTATAATCAGGCAACACCAAATCTCAATGAAACGCTTACGGGCGTTTTGAGTGACATAGAACGAAACAATGAAAAAATATTAATTGCAAAGGAAGTGGTTACGGTTGAAAACGCCACTGAAATTATAGCGACGGAATTATCGAGTCCAAGTCCATTTGAATTTCAGCAGGAACATAATAAATCAACGACGATTGAAACATCCACCATCGAGGTAAGTCACCTTTTAGTATCGTAGATATGTAACTAACATAACAAACAACAGAATCAAATATCAGATATTAGAAACCACCACACCCTAATCGCCTTTCAGCTAGTTTTCTATTTTTCCAATATTTTGAGATATTTTTTGATTAGTAAATAAATTTCGATAGTTGATGTCTTCATTATCACACTTTTCCGGTTTCAGTTTTCTGGACCGAAATTTTTCGGCAATCTAAAGTTTAAAGTTCGAAGTTTAATGGCAATCTTTTTCGTATATCATATCTGCTTCCTAAATAACAATAAATTTAAACGAAAAGAAGGAATACCAGTAAATTTAGCAAGATTCCGCAAGATTTAAGTGAAACTAGCCAAAGATCAATATTGTTTGCTATTTTAAACTTAAAGGAAGGTAAAGTTTATAGCTGTATTTTGTTGAGGCAATTACAACAACACCATCATGGCTAAAGCAAAAACTAAAGCATTTTATAATTTTGCTTTAGCTGAAGATAATGCAGATTTGCATTAGTTGAAATAGCTGAAACAGCTAAAGCAAAAATGCTTTATTTCTCAACCAAATACAGCTTTAGCCATGGTGGTGTTGTTGTAATTGTCTCAACAAAATACAACTATTGAAGTGACACTTGACCTATATCTAGTTCCACCTAGTACCTTGACATTTTGACTCCAATTAAATCTTTGAATTAGCAACGTATCGAATTATTTCCATAGTCAATGCAAAAGACTGATAAATTTCCTGTAAAAATTAAAGGCGCCTAAATAGTCACGGTGGACACATCGCCAGTCGATAACGTCTGTTGAAATTACTTAGAAGTTTTAATAAATGTAACCGCGACCAATTTTTATCACAAATCACCTGGAGCTGATTCAATACCGGAATAATAACAAAAATTATATTTAGCAACGGCGGAAGAAGCCCATTCGTAATAATTGACCGGCGTAATGATTTCTAATTATTAAACAAATTTCAATTCATCTTCAGATGCTAGAATAGAAAGAGAAACTGACCGCATTGCATTAAATGATCACCAGTGTTAAGTTCTTACCAATGTTTAATCGGCTTGTTAGTATAAAAACTAAACCAAAACTATTTATTGAAACACTTTAGGCCCAAAGTTAAATAACGATAAATGAGTACAATATCCTGGAATAATTACTTGGGCCAGATTCAAAAATGTATGATGTGTTTATTAAGTATTTGTCGTACGAGGAGTTAAATTTCGCTTTTGGTACTACATCCTTCCCTCTTTTCAGAGCCCATTAGTACAATTAAAGTACTCTAGCCCCATCCCTCTGTCTACCCTCAGTAAATTCGTTGAAATATGCTTCATCGTCATTCTACCAGACTCCACATTTGCAGTTCAATTGCCTTTTGTTGTCGCAATTCACTACAGTTACGAGGGACTCGTCAAAAGCTCCTCTGCCAGTGATTTAAGCCAAAAAGCTTTTGGAATTCACCATTTATTCTGCTTCGGATCCGCTCGAAACGCGATATTTTAAAATGCGATATTTCAAAACGAGATATGACAAAACGAGATATGGTACAAAACGCGATATTTCAAAATGCGATATTTCAAAACGCGATACAGTACAAAACGCGATATGGTACAAAACGCGATATTTCAAAATGCGATATTTCAAAACGCGATATGGTACAAAACGCGATACGATACAAAATGCGATATTTCAAAATGCGATATGGTACAGAATATGCGTTGTGGAGCGACGGGAGCGCAGCGACCCACCTGATACCGATCCTACATACTATCGTTCCTATCGATTTTTAATTTCTATAAACTGAAATTAAATTACTCCTTCACCGGCCTGATATAACCCGATCCTAAACTCTCGTTTTGTACCATATCTCGTTTTGTACCATATCGCGTTTTGAAATATCGTGTTTTGAAATATCGCGTTTTGTACCATATCGCGTTTTGTACCATATCGCATTTTGTACCATATCGCGTTTTGTACTGTATCGCGGTTTGAAATATTGCATTTTGAAATATCGCGTTTTGTACCATATCGCGTTTTGTACCGTATCGCGTTTTGTACTGTATCGCATTTTGAAATATCGCATTTTGATAATTCGCGTTTTAAAATATCGCGTTTCAAATGGGACCCATTCTGCTTACATTGTAGACATATATAATTGTTATTTAATATCTAATAACTTGGCCTTGGAGCTGCACATTTGTGGGGACCGCATCTAATATGTTGTTTCGGATTTTTAAAGAATTATATTAGGTCGAAAGTACACGACTACATATGGCATGATGTCCAATCATACTTTAGTTTGTACGGTTAACAAAATAGGAACCTAATCTATAGACATGGGGGGTTGGCTATTGAATCAGGTTCTCCAAATCAATTTCAACGGTATTTTACAAATGATGCATATCTAATTGTTTGACCACAAATTGAAGTCGATAAAGCAAAAAGTAACAAAATCGCTATTTAAACGAACAATTCACGTTACTCCGTCCATGACTGCTTCGATGTTTAAGGCCGATTTTTTAAAATTCAAAATTGACTAAATTGTTTACTCACGTAAATTTAATTTAAAAAATATTGATAAAATCATAAGGTAGAGATAAGATCATAAAAGCCACACTGAACAACACAATAATCAACTGTGACACCATACACTGATCATTTCAACAAATAATTACAGATGACTAAACTGATATACAGAACTATTTCGCAGGAAACGACTACAGAATCTTCAGTAATAGAGTACGCAATAGTGACGGAACTAAAAACAACCAATTCGCCAGTTAGAAATCGAAAAACAACTACTACAAGTAAACCTGTGATATTAAATCACATATTTTCTATTAATTATGAATTTTCTGAAGAACTGGACGGTAAAAATCATACGAATTTAGGTCAAAATACGACAATTGATCATGACCATAGTTCCAAAGAAGAAATAAGTAAACGATTAGAGAAATTAGTTGAAATTAATCGAATTGTGGTAATTCATTCAAAACAGGATCGACATAAAATCAAATCGTTTAATGGCACCGACCTAATGATCGAAAAGCTACCAACACTCGATAAAATTGGTGAAATCAGTCGATGGATATCGGTAAAGCTACAAAACAATAATAAAACGGATGGTAACAAAAGTATTGTACTCGATTCAAAAAGTATTTTTGATGTTGAAACATCTACAATCCCGCTGGAAGGACTATTTGATCAAAATAAAATTTTAATAGAAAATAATTTTAACGAAAATGAAGTGGTCGACTATCAAATTGTTAAACCGCCACATGAAATGATTTCATTACCTTTTGAGCTAGACTTGGATAATTCGTCAGAAAACAAGACTACCGTTAGCAGTCCACTAGAGGGCTCTTACCACAGACACAGGTTTAATTTAAGCCAGAAATACTCTGCAAATGAAACGTCCCCAATAGTAACGACTGCATCAAATGACCTAGTATTTAATACTAACAACGTGACTGTTAGCATAAAATTGCAGAACGGGTTGAAAGACCAGGTTAGTCTAGAAATAATTTAATGCACTAATTAATAATAAAAGTTTGTGTATAAACCTCGAGCTTAATTTCCAAGTCAGTACCCCCCCAAAAATTCTTCAATTTATACCTATAGGATAATGATTTACCTCCTCTGGGATAGCTATATACTATTAAGCGTCATTTTCACATTTACAAAAAAAAACACTATTTACGAGTCGACGGTCATTCTTTTATTGTGTTTGTCAAAATATTTAAAACAAAATTATTACGGTAAATCAAATTATACCCTAAACATTAATTAACTTTGCAGGTCAATACCAAACGAAACTTGACAACAATTGGCCAAATGTCTTCTACAACAATACGCCCATTCGTAAATTTCAAAAAGAGGGTTACCCCATCCAGAGTAGCACCATCAGTGTTAAGGAGAAAAACGTCGTTTACCAGTACAACAACGCAACCAAAAACTGCAACTCCAAAAATTTTTTCTAGACGAAAATTGTATTCCAGACCAAGTCCGAAGGTTACAAAACCAATAATCGACATCACTACAGTGGATCCAGACATAGGTACGATGAAAAATAATACGCATTTCATGTCGACTTATCAATCTTTTTTAATTTCAGATACTACGACACCCGAAACGATAAGAGCCCGAAAACCTCCAAACAATATTAATTCTAAATTTGTACGGCCAATAAGAAGGAAAAATAACAATAATTTTATACCTCAAGGGCGCAATAATTCAACAATAGTTGATGATCAATTTTTAAGTCAAACAATTACAACAAATAGTAAACAGTTGGCCAGCGAGTTAAATGGACTCAGCAATTCTTCATTCATCAATGATGAAATAAGTGACATACTAAAAGCAATGTCTGAGACACCTTTACCGGTATCCGGTACTAATAAACAGAAAAATAAATCTAGACAAACTATTAGAAATAAACCGATTAATCGGCGGCCAAGTAAACCTGTTTCTACCACCGAAAAAATTCCAATTAAATCGACCACCGAAGGTCGAAGGAAATTATTCCAAAAAATTCAGAGCCAACCCAAAAGTGAAACTGAACCGAAAATATTTCCTAAACTACCAAATGATTATGATTACTATGATGACAATGAATCCCAAATTGGGCACAGAGAAAATTCACAGGTAAAAGTAATTTTACATGAAACGGGCGCAATCGAGTGTTTGGATCAAGGTAATTTTCCACATCCTCTTTCATGTAAAAAGTTTATTTCATGTGCTAAAATTGAAACGGGCGGTGTTATTGGATGGGAATATACGTGTCCGCGAGGCCTAAATTATGATCCGGTCGGTGGAATGTGTAACTGGGCAACGGGTTTGGGTTGCAAAAATTAAATAGGTATAGTTTAAATTTTAGATTTTGCGGTTGCCCTTTTTATTTATTATCTTGATTTTATTGCATCCGTGTGTCGTCGCATTTATATTTTTATAATTTTTAAATAAATATAGAAAATACCTAAACATTTGTTTAATTATTTTGTTAAACCGGCATCCGTTTGCCTGGAAATCCGCTATGCGTGTGAGAACTCCAATTTTGCACTTCTGTACTACTGGCTTTTTGTACTGTATAAAAATCGAATGAAGTTAAATATGTATGCTACTAGGTAGTGCGAATGCTGCTCGAAACGATGCGCGCACTATCGATAAAATGATTTTTTTTTTTTAAGTAATACGGTGTTTATGAACTTTTTTTCTAGTTAACAAATAATTAGAAATCATCACTCGTGAGTTTAGTATAGAAATGTATACCAATTGCCATTATATATAATTTATTTGTTTCTATAATAAAATAAACGTATAACAAATACATATATAATGGAAATTTATCAATGAATTCAGTCTTACAAATTTGATCTCATAGTACTTGTGCTACCCGTAATTATGCAGCAAGCAATAAAATGAATTTTATGTACACAGTCACAATGCAATACATATATCAGTTTCTAATCTACGTTACCGACAATTACAATTCTGTCAAAAATTCTCTAAATCAAAACAAAACGAATCATAAATAAGCCAAAGTCCTAAGAAATATTTATTATTTTAATATTTGTTGTTAGTCTCATTAAATAAATCAATGGATCAAATATATTTAGCTGATTTTTCATTATTACCGGCCCATGTAAGTAAATAAATAAAAAGATTTAACAACTATTTTATGTAGGTACCTACCTATATGTAGTATGATGTATTTTGTATTATGTATTTAAATTTATTATGTTCAGATTATCACCAAAATTCTAGTGCATTTACAACTTGACGATTTCAAAAATGCAAGCACTGTGTGTAAGTCATGGAACTATGCCTCGACCGACCCAAAAATCACCAGAAAACTACTCCTCCAACCAAACGAGAAAGAGTTCCGAGAAATTTGCAAAACCAGTCGCCGCAAGTATGGTGTATTAAAAATACGATTTATTAAATTTGATAAAAAGGATAGCTACTATTTCGAATTATTCGAAAAATTATGTCCATTCGTACACGAATTACAAATAATATATTCCGGTTTGACAATATACCATTTCCTCAAATTATTAGAACTTACAACGTGCCTAGAAACCATTTCATTGGTTGGAGGATCTGCTCACCTTGATATGTCGCCCGGTTTATTTCCAGTAGATTATGATTGCGAAGCAAAAAAACGAATTGTAAAAAATATCTCTACCGTCAAAGCCGTTTCGTTCGAAGATTTTATAAACATTCCATTAATTGCGGATCTTTTACAATGCACAATAAATTTCAACAAGTTCAAGTTTGTGAATGGTCTTCAACAATTTAATTGGTTAGATGATGAATATCCGTTTCTGGAATGGTATAAAATATTTCATATCGATAATGTTGGGAATCTAGAACACTTACATTTGAATTTAAACTGTTACGTTTATGCCGACGATTTTATACTGAGGTTTGTGGAAATTAAAAATCTAAACTTAAAATCGTTTAGGCTTATCATACGGTGGCATTGGAAGAATAGAATCTACAATAGTTTACTTTTTCGGCAATTTATTATAAAAATACAAAATTTGGTTGAGCTTAGCCTTTATTTCATGGTGCCGGATCAGTTATCACTTATATGCGAGCATATGAAGAGTGTAAAGAGATTGAACTGTACTCTGAATAAAAACAATCAACCAATTTCTGAGTTGACAAAACTTAAACAATTACAGGTAAACACGTTTTCTATATAGCTATTGAATTCGTTATAATAATTTTTGTCCAATCTAAATTACAGGAATTAGAGTTAACTAACGCGCTTGACGCAGTAACCACACCTTTAGATTTAATCGAAATTGATAAATTTTTTAATTATAAATTTGAATATTTACGTGTATTCAATTTTCATGAATTTTTTATAACCGAACCTAATCTTAACCTGCTTTGTGAACATCATCCGAATTTGATCGAACTAAAGTTAACACGGCTATTAACTCGAAATTTAGAAATAATTTTTAAACATTTAACTAAATTACGGTTTGTTTCTATATATTTCGGATTTTCAATGATGAGCCCAGAGATAAGAGAGTACTTAAAAGATTTGTTGCCAATATGTGATTTGGATCGGGAGTACGAATACAAAATTTCTCGGTTACATGATTTAGAGAAATTTCATTTATCTGAATTGGTTCACGGAATTCATGAAGAAGATGTGGTGGAGCTAAAACATTTATGGTTAACTAATTTGCCGAAGTTATTTCGGATGAAAAAAAAACAAAAACTTATAAAATTATAGCTAAGTATCATATTTGGTTTTATTTTACGTTGTTTCGTCTACCTAGGATTTTATACTAGCCGTGTACAAAAGCAGCGTTTGCAGTACCAGCCAGTGGAATGACAGATAGTAAATTTTTCTAACATTCGGAATTTATGATTCCTTAAGAGTAACTTCCGGCGGTTCTTGAGAAAATTAGTGATTTGATTCTCTCTGTTAATTATAGAGCTCGAGGAATATGAAACTGGTTACACATCGCTCTTAAACTTGTAGAGTTGCCACCTATCCAGTTTGTTTGAGCGGTTTGCTAGTTGAGAGAATAAATCGGCAGAACAAATGAGCAGTTTTAGCTTAACAGAAAACTAAATTAAAACTTAACTGTAAATTAAAAAATCGTGTACGCCAAACATGATTTCAGCCAGTGTATTGTGGAGTGCGATCGCGCTCCTTGGCACTCAAAGGGTTAACAGTCTTATTTTTTCCTTTAACGTCGGCGCCTATTTATGAATTTCGAAAAATTTCCAACCCTGTAAAAATGCTCATGTCATTTGAGTTCCACCATGCACCATGGTATAGGTAGAGCACCAATATAAAATTTAATGATAAAAGTTTAATGGTTCGATCTAGTTTCTTTGAGTTTCTCAGAAATTTCATTTCCCTTTTGAACCCCCTCCCCCCCCCCCCCCCCCCTTTGGAAGGGGAGGGAGGGGGAGAAGATAGAAAGTGCGAGCTTGCACGACTGGGGGTAGAAAACTCGTTGTCCGGCAGCGATTCGGGCTTTTATTTCTGCCTGCATATCATTCAGCGATGTTATAACTGACCCGAGGTATTTAAAGTTTACAACGCCATCAAAATTGTGGTCGCTGTTCATCTCCAAACCAAGTCTTCTTGCGCAGTGATCGAGCGGTATGAAACTGTCTTTGATATCGCTAGGTCTTCGGCCAAGAAGCACGATGTCATCTGCATTTCCAAGAATTAGGCCTGATTTATTAAATATACGTACTCAAGCGCAAAATTGAACAGCAAAGACGCGAGTGTATCATCCAGTCGAACACCAGATGTTATTTCAAAAGAGTGGCACAGTTCCTTCAATTACGATTCAACACACAGACCCAGACGTTGTTAATTTACACAGAGAAACGAGTTTCTCTGAAATTCCTAGGCATATGAGCGCGGCTCATAGGTTGTCGCGGTTTATACTGTCATATGCCTGTCGGAAAGCTATATATAGTTGATATATGGTTATGTTGTACTCCCAACATTTTTCCAAGATCATCCGCATGATGAAACACTGGTCAGTGGTCGATCGTTTGGGACGAAAACCACAATGATAGTCGCCAATGATGTTTTCGGCGAAAGGGATGAGTCTGGCAAGAACAACATTAGCCAACACTTTGTAAGCAGCGTAGAGCTATGCCACGCTATGCAGTAGCGCCTCCGAGTTTAATCAATTCTGCGGGGATTCCATCAAGACCGGGTGCCTTTCCGTTTTTGAATCGACTAATAGCTGCGTCTATTTCCTTCACTGTGGGATATTCGACAAGCACCTCTTCACCTAGAGGAGCTATTGCTCTAATGGGGGTCGAGTCGTCATTTCGATTTAGCAGATTTTGAAAGTAGGTTTGCCATACTGAGAGAACATCAGCCACGTTTGTTCTCACTCTCCACTCCCGTCTTTGATGGCTGTACTTCTTGGGTGAAAATCTTTAGTGAGATTGCTGACGTTAGCAAAACAGTCACTTGAGTTTCCTAGTTCCGCTTGGAAGCTGATGTTGTCGATGCATAATCCCATGTTCGCGCTTCTTTTGTCGAAGGTATTTAGTCGTAACTTTCCTAGCGCGGATATATTCTGCTAGAGTGCTTCTAGTGTTGCTAGCCAACCATTTTTCACGAAGCGTTCGTTTATTTTCGACGACCCTTCGGCATTGATCATCGAACCAATCATTGCGGGGCCTCGGAGGTCTTCTTCCGATCCTCGGTGGTTATGTATGGCTGACTTTATAGCGTGTCACTGCTCCTGGATGTTAGGAGGAGCTTCTTCGTTGTTATGGGGCGGGTCTAAATAATTAGTGACAGCTGATTGGTAACTCTGCAGTGACGCTTGGTCTTTTAGAGTATCGATATTCCATCGAAGGGTCTTTTGTGCTTGTCTGTTAAACGTAGATGACAGTTTGCACTTATATTTAAATATGATAAGATGACAAGCACAAAAGACAGCACACTTATTCAAAATTGTGTATTATACGTCGTATACGTATACACAAATTTGTGGTTTCGTCTCCCAATTCTGGATCAAAATAGGCGTTCTGATGGCCGCTGGTGTGAAGAGTGTAACCATTGGTGGTGTCATGGATTCCACTCCCAGACCATCTAAACTCTTGTAGTGCACGTACGTCTAATGTGTAGCTCTGCTTGGTTCGAAAGATTCTGGAGATCTCCAGGTTTTAAGAGGCTAAGCACGTTCCATGTTCCCATTTTTAAAGCGTTGTCCGTGTACAATTTCCGAGGTCGAGTTTGTAATGAATCCGATATGGTAATCCGAGGCCTTTGATTAGGGTTCATAACTTAACTGTTTTTATGAGGGAAGATTGTTGGCCTGCCCCTCAACCCGCTTGTTACGTGTGTGGGTCACGTACTGATGAGAATCTTAGGGCATCCAGTCCTACCTTGAACACATTTACATAGCGAGCCGCTTGAAACAAGACAGACGCCCAATTCCTCCGCTCCTAACCTGGAGAACAGACGCTTGTTTGGTATCGGTTTTGAGGCGCCAATGGCACGCCCTGATATATAGTGTCCATGACTATAAACAGGATTTCCCCTGCTCGTCTCCAATACACCGCCTGATTCATTTAGAGTTACCCATTGAGCACCGGCGAGGAGGTATGAATTCTCGAACTTCGCCCCTTCGGTGCTTATTTACCATAATAAAATTTGTAAAATTTACCATAATAAAATCATTAAAAGCACCAAATATACTCGTGCACCGAAGAATCAAGAGAGGATTTTATGCAGACATATCGCATTAATTATACGAACGACTCTGTTTTGAACTTTGTCACGATATTCTAAACGGGTTTAACATAAGCCCCCCAGGATTGAGTACTGTAAGAGTTGCTGTAACTGCGTTTATAACTTCCCGTGAACTATCCAAGGAAGCATATCTTGTTGCATGCCTGATAAATTCAACGAAAGCCAACAATCTTGTACTATCGGCAAACAAAAGGATGAAGTTTAGCTCATCAAAAAGCATGTCGCGAATTATCCTTGTGGTACACCTGAAATTGAAAGTGCGCAAAATCAGTTTCTAGTGTATGCAATTTGGGGCTTACCTGCTACTAAGATGAATCCATATAATTATAAAAATTATAACTGTTAGATCTTCGACGTAAAGTATCTCCAATCATTGTTCATGATCCTTTGATTTCCCATGTAGATGGTGAAGAATACAAAGGGCGTTTTAATATTTATGTCTGTTTGGGTGATGGTTTCTTACATACTGACACTGTTGAACGAACTTCGTGTGACGATTATTTAATGCTGTTTAAATCTCAGAATTTAAGATCAAAGCGCCTCATATTCAATATCGCACCCTATTTGTAAAGACCCATATGCACAATAAACTAGCGAAGTAGCTCGTACTTTCTCTAATATAGAAATATTCTTTATTTTTTAAACGTGATAATTTATTCTCACTTTATCTGACTTAAAATGTATGAAATGGGAAATATTCAAGCTTTCTTCAGCAAACTAGGAAAATTAGTTGATTGCAACTTTTTCAGCATCAGTACATCATTTTCTTCAATCCCATTTACTAATTCATCCAAATAAAATTCCTCTAAATCTAGTAAACGGGAAATTTTATATTCATATTCCTGTTCCGTATCAAGTGGTGACAAATCTTTTACATAACGATCAACTAACCATAAACTTAGCCAAGCAAATCCAAAATATATTTTAAGTACTCGTAATTTTGTTAAATGTTTAAAAATCATTTCCAAATTTCGTGTCAGTAGAAGAGTTAATTTTAATTCAATCAAATTGGGATGATTCTCACAAAATTGAACGAGATTCGATTCGGTTACGAATCCTTCAAAACTGAATACTCGCAAATGTTCAAATTTATATTTAAAAAAATTATCAATTTCGGGTAAATTGGCTCGTTTGTTATAATCCTGAGAAAAACGGCAGCGTAATTTCTGTAATTTAGAATGTAGGAATATTATGAAACACTGCATTATCTGATCAATATTATGTTACCTGTAATTGTTTGAGATTGGTAAATGCAGAAATCGGTTGTTCGTTGTGTACCAGAAAATCGAGACTCTTTAAATTCACCAAATACTGGCATATAAGCGTTATAGAAACCTGATCTTCTGACAAACCTTCAATACAAAATTCTTCTAAACTCTGTAATTTCAGTATAAACTGTCGAAAAAGTGAACTCTTATACAGTCCATTCTCCCATACCCACCAAAGATAAATTCTAAACGATCTCAAATTAAGATTTTTAATTTTAGTAAAATTCATTATTAAATCTTCGGCCCATCCGGCAAAACAAAATTCTAAATTTAAATTTTCCAACTTACCGACATTATCGTTATCGAATATCGCAAAAAATTCACTAAAACGATAAGGATCCTCATTAAACTCGATCGGTAGAAACAAAATGGAAATCCCGAATGTATCTAGATTTATTGCGTATCGTACAAGTTCCGCGATAAACGGTATGTTTATAAAATCATAGATTGCAATATTTTTGAGGCTGGATAAATTTTTAGTGATACGAGTTTTTGATTCGCTATCATAATCTAATGGAAATAATTTAGGTAATTTCGCAAGATGAGAACACCGAGAAAATGAAAACACTTCTATGCTGGGCATCAGCTCTAATATTTTGAGCAGATGATGTATTTTTATATCAGTATCGATTATATGCAATTCGTGTACGAATGGACAGAATTTTTCAAATAATTCGATGTAGTGATTATCGTTTTTATCAAATTTAAAATATCTTAACTTTAATACACCGTATCGGCGATTAAATTTATAAAGTTCGGTGAATTTGTTCTCTTTTGGGCGGAGCACGAGGTTTCGGACAATTTGAGGATCGGTTGACGCGTAGTACCACGATTTGCAAACAGAACTGGCATTTTTGAAATCACAGAGTATTAAATGTTTTAAAATTTGGGTGATGATCTGTAAACAAATAGGTACTTATGTATATTGAATTTTTGGAAGAGCGCCCTAGAGCTTAAAAATGGAAAAAATTTACTTACATGCGCCGGCAGTAGCGAAAAATCAGATGCATACAACTCTTGATCCATTTAAGTTTAATTAAACAATGTCAATAAATCTGTAATAATTAAGAAAAATACAAGTTTTATCAAAATATCAAAAGCTTTTTGACAGATATAAAAACTTTTTATCGATGAGATAATACGAAAATTGAAATTGCCTTGCGGCGCATCATTGCGTGAAGCACAGGTACTAACAATTTCAAATTTATAATTATTTTTGTTCGTTGATAATTAAATTAGTTAAAGACAAATATATACATACATAATACATATTTAATTCCACTGAAAATATTAATTGTGTAAATATTTTAACTTTAATAAATAATCTAAATGTTAATAATAAACATTTATATAATTATTTTAACTAAAACATCAAACATAAATTCCAAAAATGGATCACTATTTGAAGCGAACAACTCATAGAAAAATGATTCAAACCAAATTGTATAGCGTGAATACTACTATCGAACAATAAAACAGAAAAGACAATGTATTGGCCAACATTTAATTATCAACCAAATTCGGAACTTATAATTTCAACAAATTCTAACATTAATCCCACAACCTCTAACAAACGACCAACAATCTTCCATAATCAATCAAAATAACATTTGTGGGCCAACTCATTTATACATAATTCCATTAAACTGAGGATGGAATGGTGCCATTCTTAAGTGTTTAAATTAAATATCTGAGACTCAAACTCTGTACTAAAGTCACTTGAATTTTTTTCTGGTACTCCAAACTCCAATGTTTTGTGTCCACGCTGATATAAAATTGGCACCAACCGTCTCTGTCGTCATGTCAACAATTGGAATCACAGGCCATCGAGAGAATCTGTCTATTGATGTTGAACAATGGCGATTATTCTCTGACGGAGGCAGTGCCCCAATGAAATGAATTTTTTATATGTTGTTTGGCATGACGTATGAAGAATATATTGTACCGGTAAATTTTTATTCGTTGACCTTGTACATATGCCTAAGCTCGGTAGTGATAAATGGTCGAATGCGATTATTCGAAGTATCAAAATAGTTTTGTGAAGCTGAACATAGTATGGTATTGCGACTAAACTGAGTAAGATAGTATTTCGCGTTAACTTACTTTAACTTTGACATCGATACTTTGTGGCTGATTTATTCAAAATGATTCTGGATGTAGTCTAAATATCGAACTAAATATCGTACATTGTCGATCTTTTTTAAAAATGCAAATATTGACGGTTTGTGATCCGTACAACACAAAGTAGGAGACCTTCCAGCATATGTTCGAAATGAACTACCTCTCTGTACATAGCTTCCTGTTCTTCAGCATATGTGCTGTAACGTTTTATTCGCAGTTCCAAGTCCGGTAGTTCACTAGTTGAAGTTCACCTAGATAGATCCGTGAAATCTGAAACGCTAGAATACTTTATAGACTAGCATTTTAGGAGACTAGGCCTAATGTAGATTTGAGACATTGAATGTTCGTAGAACACACGTAGATTTGAGGATAGCTAACTTAACTTTTTTTATGGAACTTTTTTGTTTCTAGCTAACATTCCAAAACAGCTTCGACGGAAAATTAAATTTCTAATATAGAGAGATCAATGACTTTGGTACCATTAAGCACAACTGGACCCTCCATATCATGCGCCGAGCAGTAAAACACATAGTGTAAGGCCGGTCGCATTTGCGGACAGCGTTCCCAACCCTGATTCCTAATCAATAAGGTATGTGTGTCCTATACAATCAAAAAAATCTGCTACATTTGTGTTTGGATAGATGATAAATAGACTTAACAGCAACGAACCGAGATCAGTCAATACAAAAATTTTAAAGCCTAAATAAGCTTAAATTAACGAAGTAGATGTGATATATTGTCTTTTTTTTTTTGTTAAAGAATCCCCTGTAAATAAGTGCTACAATATATTGAAAAAAATCCAAAGAAACGTGTGGGGATTGCGTTGCGTTAGCCATTCCAATTAATTTTGATTATTAAAGTTTAAATGATACCCTAAGAGGTCACTAATGGAACTGTCCAATAAAGTTTATTTTATTTAACAGTGCCATCCAATAAACTTTATTTTGTTCGTCTATTTTAAATAGTGTACGTAATAATATGTCATGTGGTAAAAATATTACGGGTTTTGAGAACAGAAACTCATGGTTACATTGTTCATTCTTCAACTATAAGAAACTCCGCACAATTCTTTCTCAACGGACAATCCTCCGTTCACATAATTCTTTATAAACGGACAATTCTCCATGTAAAGAATTATTCCAAATAATATACAACAATCTTGTATATACATATAATTTAATACATAACAACTTGTACATAGTAATCGTACAACAACACTTGTACATACGAAATTTGTGTAAGCAAAATATAATTGAAAAATTATATTTTGGTTACACAACAATTTCATGATAATACCTCTACAATCAAATCATTGAGAGATGCACAAACATCGTATTGATTTTGCAAAACCAAAATCATGTAAAACGCATCAACACATACATCAAGCCATTGCACAAGAGATGGCATTGCAAATATGTTCAGTAAAACATAATTTATAAAGGGTGCATCGAAATATTTTGGCACCGCATCACTAAAAATAGAAAACTGGAAAAACCAGTTTTGAAAATTATGTAATAGGCAAGGAGGTAACAAATAAATAATTCCTCTGTCTATTCGATTTTGGATTTTCCCAGAGCAACATGGAGCACCATTATCACTCACCAGCCAAACGAAAAAATATTATTTTATTTAAATAATTTTTTTTATTAATTTTAAAATTAAATTAAAGTTTGTTTTTTATTTTATTATTATTATATTTTTATTAAAGTGCTCCGATCATTACTCAATAATATTAGTAGCTGAAGGCACATAAGTTTCAATTCAACCACAAAACTTACATTAATTTCTATTATGTAATGGAAAATTTTAGATTTTCATCCCTTATTTACTCCACACCCTGATCACAGAATACAAGCAGAATGGACAATACTTGATTTTTGTATGGAAAAATTTCTACCTTGTTTTATTATCCTTGATTTGTATGGAAAAAGGTGGAATATAGTCACAGAATATATAATATATTTACTTTATAATATGTTTTGCTGCCTGCCCACACAATTGTGTGGGTAAGGCAAAAGAAGCATGTCGAACATTTATTTTTGTATGTGTTTTGAACCAACTTATACATTTGTGTATTCGTTTTAAACTTATTTTCATCCGAAGAGAAATACTATATCTATTCACACAATTGTGTTGGTTGTACTCCAAATCAAGCGAATTTTTTTATCAAAAACCCCATTACATACTGTTTTTTACTCCCACATTTGTGTGGTTTGGACTTAAACTGAACCTTTTTTTTTGTAGATAACTAATTTTTTGTCGTCTCTCAATGGTAAATTTCCAACAACAATCCTATATATGTTATCCCAAACTCCAAATAGTTTTAAACAAACTTTTCTGCTGAATTCTGTAGTTTTAATGTTCACCACCAGCGCAGTTCTAGTAAATATTTTTATTTTTAATTGTGGCCAATAGAAATATAAAAGACGGGAAATTTGTAGTTACGATTTGTAATAATATTCAATAATGTGCACATTACTATTTAATTTAATATATTTAGTTGCATTTTCATGTTGTTTTGAAATTCAAAATGTAATTGTTACCAACTAATAAAAATAAATTAAAAAATATCTTTGGTTGTTACTTTGAGCACAATATTAATTCCTATTCAGAATGGGAATTGCTTGCACCAAAGAAAGACCTTGAATTTAAAATTAGCATTTGTTAGTACCAGTGTTATACGAGATGCTACGCTGTCAACAGAAAAAATGACTGGTCATTCCACTCTACATTACCATAATATTAATTATTGATCTGTCAAAAATGTTTTTTAAAACATAGCCGTATTATTTTCATTAATTCGTGTAATTTATGTATTTTTATAACTGAAAGGTATAACAAATTCGATGGAGTTAGAATCCTTTATTGCGGATTTTTCGTTACTACCACCTCATGTAAATATATATATGTATATATAAATATGTTAAGTAATTTATAAGAGGTAAAGTTGGGAACTCTATTACACGGAAATTTAAACCGGAATCCGTAATGTGATTTGCTGGTTATCACGGAAACGCAGAGTTCTTCTATGCAATAATAAACTTATTTGTACTTGTAAAAAACGAATTTAGCCAGTTTTATGTAATTTAAATTTAAATAGCTAAAATTTCTAATATGCAATTTAACTTTCTTTGCAGATTATTACTAAAATCCTTCGATATTTAGAACTTGATGATTTAAAACTTGCCAGTTCTGTTTGCAAATCCTGGCACTACGCATCTACTGACCCAAAAATCGTACGTACTCTTATACTCGCGCCAACCGAAGATGGTTTTCCTGAAATTTGCAAATCAAACCGTCGATATGGTATATTGAAATTACAATTCCTTGAATTTGATAGAGAAGATAGCCACTATTTTGAGTTATTCGAAAAATTTTGCCCTTTCGTAAATGAATTACACTTGGCGGATTGTAATTTTAAAATACATCAATTGCTTAAGTTATTAGAGCTTACGGCAAGTTTAGAAGTGTTTACGTTTTATCAAGAAAGTTCAGAGCTTACGAAATTATCCGGTTTATTTCCATACGATTGTAATTGTGATGTGAAAAATCGAATCGTAACGAATTTATTGGGCGTCAAAAATGTTGTAATCGAAAATTTTATAAATATTCCGTTACTTACGGATCTTCTTCGATGCATGAAAAATATAGAAACGCTTGAGTTTACAAATGAATTTTTTCGGTACGAAGCGCTTAATAGTTGCAATTCCTATAAGCAGTTCTTTGGAATACTCGATCATGGTAATGTCAATAAATTAAAACATTTAAATTTGCATTTAAATATTTCTGGCAGTGCCAATGATTTTATAACGAGTTTTGTAGAAATACAAAATCTTAATTTGAAATCATTTCAAATTTTTATCTGGTGGATTTGGGAGGGTGGCATCTATAAGGGTTCTTTATTTGAACAATTTATGTTAAAATTAAAATGTTTGGAGGAATTTACTATTTTTGGCTTGAAGTATAACCAGTTATCTTTAATATGCAAATATTTGGTAAATTTAAAGAGCTTAAACTGTCTGCTGGATAATGATCAAACAATATCTGATCTAGCGAATTTGAAACAGTTGGAGGTGAGCTATGTATATGTTTTTACAATAAATTGCTTTGTTGAAATTACTGTTCATAAATTTCAGGAATTACGTTGCCGCTTCTCGCATAACACATATATAAATTTACCGGAAATCGAAACATTTTTTAAATATAAATTTGATTATTTACAAATATTCATTTTTGATGAATTTATAACGGAAACAAATTTAGTGCAATTCTGTGAAAATCATCCGAACTTAAATGAATTAAAAGTTACTCGCCTATTGACTCGAAACCTGGAAATAATATTCAAACATTTAACAAAATTACGGATTGTTAATATACATTTCGGATTTAAAGAGATGAATGCAGTAATCGAGGAGAGTATGAAAGATGCGTTATTATGTGATACAAATCACGAGTACGTCTACAAAATATCACGATTACAAGATTTGGAAGAATTTTTTTTATCGGAATTAGTAAATGGAATTCGAGAAGACGATGTCAGGCAGCTGACAAAATTACGGTCAACTAATTTACCGACCTTATTTGGATATCCAACAAATGTTATTTAATAAAAAATTATATTAGAAAACAACTTTATTCTACATTCAGAAACAAGATAATGCACATAGTTTTCTAAATTTTAACTGTTCAAGTAAGCCAAATGCAACACTTGTTTTCTAAATGAATTTAAACGTTCAAAATACTTGTGAAATGGCCATTCGGTCTTCCGCCTAATGAACATGGATATAAATTCCCAATAAACGAATATATCATTAAACAAAGCTGTGATTATCCGAAAATTATTAATCCAGGAAACGTGAATACAATTTTGCTGAATCTTTCATTAGTTATTTGAAGGTAATCACATTTTATTATAATTTTACAATTATTCTTCCTCGTGCCAATCTCTAACGATAACTTTTACTGCGCAACGATATTTGGTTTTTAAATAATATAACATGATTTTTTCAGATGATTGCTACAATTTTTGTAAAAATATCTAGTGAAACTACCGAGCGAAATGGACACGAAACCACAATACTAGATAAGCATTTCGGAAATAAAACTTCGAGTCGAGATATCCTAAATAATTTAACTCGACCCAACACCTCATCGTCTGGTAAACAATCGTCAGGCGAAATTTAAAAGATTTATTTCGACGTGAGGTTGGCGATGTGGAATTTATTAAACATTTTGGCCGGCGGCAATATTAAACTAAGTGCCTGGAGAAGAAATATTGAGTTTAAAACTATATTTTAAAATCTTTATTGTCTCATTCACGAGGTATTTTATTGAAATCGTCAAAGAAAACCTTAACAAATTCCATATCGCCAACCTCAAGTGGGAATAACACTTTTGAATGTTGCCATATTCTGGGCGAAGTAGGAAATTGGCTAAAAAGTACCTCTAAATCTAACGGAGAATATAGTTATAGTATTTTAATAATTACACAAAATAAAA
The DNA here is from genome assembly GCA_932526605.1 of Nephrotoma flavescens. NCBI lineage: Eukaryota > Metazoa > Arthropoda > Insecta > Diptera > Tipulidae > Nephrotoma > Nephrotoma flavescens. Next base: position 58,125,199 of record OW052222.1, on the reverse strand, counting down.
TTTATTATCTAATAATACTTAATATGTTTTACTCCACGGTTTATTCCAACGGAAGTCTAATGATTAGGTAATTGTTAAGCTCGATCCGTACGAATGGGTGCAAATGTTGCCTTTTTGCATTTGTCTAAAGTTACCAGTATCCATTTAGCAGTTTCTACAAGCTTCTGAATTATATCCGCAGTCTGCAGAGGCTGTATATATCGTACCTCTTCCTAGAGACTGCGCGGTCATCTGAAAACTAGTGACTTTGTCGAGAGTTTAGTGTGAGAACTGAAGTGTTTTTGTCAAAACATAAATAAGTGCATATGTGGAAACAAAAAGACTGCAAATCATTTTCAATAGAAATATTGTAGGTTATTTCCACGATCCTTGATATCGCTGAAAAATTACGTGCCCCAATAGCACGAATGTATACAACCACTACACCCTTATAAATCCATGGGTTGAAGCAATGCTTAGAAAGTAGTAGATAGCCGTTACAAGGCTATATGTATTGGTGAAATCAGACAGAAGTTTCAGAGTTCAAGCAGTTGTGATATTCAAAAATTTTGTTAAGTTGATTGCCCTGCTTAGCTCCCCGCTAATAAGTTAAACAAGGGATCCGTGTGGTCAACCTTACCAAATAGTTATGAAAAAAAGTGAAACATATTTATTTTAACCCTCGTATTTATTCATGCGCAATATGTAACTTCGATTTACCTGCAACAGGAACACGTTTCGATCAGCGAAGTAGCAGTAACAAACGAAGTCAGAACGACAAACGGTTAAGCTTTAAAAAATGGTCAAGGATTTAAGAAAAGGTGACAAAGATGAGGCACACACTTACCTTCCACCTATCTAATCCATCGTCTTATAAACCTTTGACCGCATAGCACATGAAATACGTTATCAGGGATGGTGTTCCAAAGGTTCTGCGCTAGATTCATCACTGCTGTGGAACATTATGTATGATGGCGTAAGAATGATCCTCAATACAGTCCACCATTGTAGTGTTTAATACTGATAAATGCTCTATTACTGCCGCTTTCGCCGTGCTGGGTGGCCAGCACTGACGAAATTTGTTTATGTCGCATATTGGGCCACCACAAGCTGATTAAATGTAAAAATATAACTCGTTCTGATGGAATTGTGGCCTCTTTTAAAATACTGTTTCTAATGCAATGTTTGATCTGTTCATCTCACCAACTCTGTTTTCATACAAGAATTTGTTGCCATAAAAGACGCAAGCTATAATAACATTCCATGATCAAAAATCTAATTAAAGGGGACTGACTAAATTCTAAATCTTGCGAGGTATTTTATACACAGAAACTGCCTTTCAGCATGTCTCCACTAAGTGAGGCCAACTTTGTTAGTAGTACCAGGAATAATTCGAATCTTTCACTTCAGCCTTAGCCATATACCGCAAAGACTGTCATATCCCCGTTTCTGAAGAAGACTAATCTGGACGTGGAGTGGATCTGGTAACTGCCGAAATATGACAGTTTGTTATTGATGTCGAAATAGACCATTTTTATCTGTTATAATTATAAAGAGTAAAGCCAGAACAAAATGTACAATACACTACATTCGTTACAGAGCACCTTCCAGTCCAATTGAAAACTACCGCAAACGGAATATTAAACTAAATGCTCTCAAAATTCTTTCATTAAACGAGTTAAAGTTGAGGTATCGGCATTAATTGATTGCGGAAGCGATGGCAGTTGCTTTGCTGTTGCAGGAACTGACCAACCAAGATGACCAGGAATTTACTAACACTATCCTGCCGCATAAAGGTCTGGGGGATTCTCTCTGGCAACCGCTGTCAAAGAACAAACAACAAGACTATAAACTGAAGTTGTAAGATCGCACGGCCGATGGACAAACCCCGCAGTAAATGTTTTTGGCATCGATTGGATGAAACTATTGAAGTTTTCGACGTAACTTTCCAGCTGTATGCAACAGTATTCTCGCAGAGTATAGAAGAGATAATAGTTTTCAGGAGGGATTGATCCAATCCAATATGCCAACAAACCGTGTAATCACACTGTCAAAAACATAACAAAGAAACTCACGTGACAATGACAGCTGATTATTCGACGGGTGTCAACGCTGTACATACTTGAACTAATCAGGGGTGGTATGTTGTACCATCACCTCGAATCGAAAAAAGTCGAAATTCGAAAAAAGTCGAATGTCCAATTGGAATTTGGAATGTGTCCAATTATACCAATATTAGTTTTGCTTTTTATAATAATAACATAATAAAGAAAATGATTTTTAACAATAAACCTAGAGTTGATCGCCTTTCCAAGTCTGGTGTTTATAGGATTAATTGCAATGATTGTAGTTTCTCCTATATTGGTCAGACTGGGCGCAATTTTGGAGTTAGAGCTAAAGAACATTTATCTGGTTGCAATCAATCAACTTTCCATAACCATTTAACTTCAGAAAATCATACAGCTAGCTTGAACAATTTAGACAAATTACATATACAACCCAAAGGCAGACGTTTAGATACCTTAGAATCTTACGAAATTCGAAAATCAATATTTCTTAACCAAAATATCCTTAACGAACAGAGAGAAATCCGGTTCTCACCAATTACAGACCCCGCCCTTTTCTATTCTCACGTACGCAATAATATACCTTGAATTTTGTTACTCAACCTATGACTCATCGCCTACCTGCGCGATCCGTAGATTAATTTTTATTGCTTATTTTTTTCCCTCCTTCTTTTATTTTTATTTATATTTTGCTTTTTTCTACTATATAACAAAATTTTTACTAATACAAATCAGTAGATACTCCTGATGATGACCTAACAAGTCGAAATCGATCGAGTGATTTTTTAAACTTTTTGAAAAATATTCAAAATATTCTGCGAAACAAAAAACAAGTGATTAATAAAAATGTGATTGCTGTTGCATACATGACTGTAATGTCTGAACGTCCCTTGATACGTGTAATTGCATCCAGACATTCCATTATAGTGCCCCCCCCCCCCTCATTGGACCTGCTTGGAGTCATGGTAATCGATTAATTTTGTATAACGTAAGATGTTGATTGGAAGCAATTCATCCCACAAATCTATTTGAGAAAGTGACATTTGCTAATTTCAAAAAATGTCGATACAGCTCGAGTATCATTGAATACATTTGGAATTGATCAATCTAGATTTGCAATCAACTGTTGATCTGAACCGATGCTATTGACGGAAAAAATATTTCGTATTGAGCTGAATGGCACGTCTCAGAAGTTAAATTTCTCTATCCAATCAAGGAATTATATGCCGGGTAAAATTTATTGTAATCATTGGCGAAAGGTACCGTCCTATGAAATAATTAGCAGTATTTACGTTCGTTGAGTAAAGCGTCTTAACATTCAGTTTGGTGATCGTTAATTGATTCGATTTAAATAAAACCTATCTAGATTACGTTCTGACTGAAAATTAATTGTATCTTTAACGAATTAAGTTATGTTACACGGCATGAAAAATTATTCAAATAAGTAATTTCAAATTTTAGTACCAGTGTTGTATACAATGATGCGCTGGTATCATTAAAATGATATTTTAGTCTTTGAATCCTACGTTATCGACATATTATTATACATTTTGTGTACTTGTCATAAGTGTCCGTAAATGCATTTCTTTCGATTTTTCACAATTAATTTTTGAATTTTAATCGTAATAATTTATAATACGAATGGCTACGATGAATAAAGAAGATTGTAATGCATTTAATTATGATTTCTCGTCACTACCGGCACATGTAAGTAAATAAATTTAAAGATATGTTATTTATAAATTTAGTGTAAGTGTTTTGGGTGGAGACTTGAGGGGGTTTTGGCAATGTTGGCAAATAATTTTATCACGTTTGATAACAGAACTCATATCAGGCCAAATCGTTGCACACAAACTGGGTACTGGGATAATTAAACATTAAAATAGAATTATTAATCAACTAATAAAACTAAAAAGGTGATTTGAACTAATCTGGAACTCTGCAATTGACATCTACTACACGAGCATTTTAACGTTAAAATAACGGAAAATATTTATTTTATAATGAAACGTTTATGCAATATGAACTTTGTAAATCTGTAAACATCATTTTTAACATGTCTAGTCTGCCTTTGTTAATAAATAGAGATCAAGTATCAAGGAACATAAGCTAATATTAACAATATAGAATAGAGGAATACGATCCTAATCAATAATGACAACGGGGACTTTCAGGTCTCCCAACAGTTAGCAGCATGTTGAATAAAACCACAGTCAACGTTATTAAAATTTTTGAATTCTATAAAATTGGCCATGATTTCACTAATCATGATCCAACAGTTGGCGGATCTGAGGCGGGTTTATACATTTTTTCCGCTGTAAATTTTTCAGCAGGTTGCTTATTGACTTATTTCGAAGGGGAAATTTGATTACAAAATGGCCTGTTTTGATTGGGCATTTTGGTGTCACATGTTACAATTTACAAATTTCCCTGCCCACATAATATATAAACTCGAAAGATTAAATTTGTTCTGTTTCTATTGCAGATTACCGTGAACATTCTCCAACATTTAGAACTAGAGGATTTCAAAAATGCTGGTACTGTGTGCAAATCATGGCATCATGCATCAACTGATCCAAAACTGGTTAGATCACTAACGCTTGCACCATCCGAAGACAATTTCTTAGAAATTTGCGAATCAAATCGTACGTACGGTGAATTAAAATTAGAATTTTTTGAATTTGACAAAGAGGATGAATACTATTTCAAGTTATTTGAAAGATTCTGCCCATTTATACACAAATTAACTATAATCGAATGTAATTTAAAAATACATCATTTGCTTAAGTTATTCGAGCTTTCGACCAAATTGGAAACAGTTTCGTTACATGAGGGCCTAGAGCTTGAGGATTTGCCCCGCCTATTTCCTGCAGATTATGATTCAAACTCAAAATCACAAATTATAAAAAATTTATCAGGTATCAAAACAATTTCAATCGAAGAGTTTATAAATATCCCATTAATCGCGGACCTTTTGCGATATGCTACCAATCTAATTTGCTTCGAATTTACTAACGATTCTCGTGATTTCGATGGTTATGAAGGTGGCAATCCATATACTCAGTTTTTTAAAATATTTGATAATGATAATACGGACAATTTAAAAAATTTGAAATTGCATTTAAATTTTTCTGGATCCGGATATGCCGATGATTTTATAACCAATTTTATTAACATAAAAAGCCATAATCTTAAATCTTTCAATATTATTCTGTGGTGGAAATGGAAGGATGAAACGTATAAAAGTAATTTGTTTCGTCAATTGTTGGTAAAATTGGAAAATTTGGAGGAATTTACTATTTATGGTTTTTTGATAGAGGATCAGTTGTCACTTATATGCCAACATTTAATGAAATTAAAGAATTTCGACTGTTTACTGCACCAGGATCAACCACTTCCCGAGTTGGCCAATCTTAAACAATTGGAGGTGAGCTAGATAAGCGCAAATATATTTTATACTTTTATTTATTTATTTTATTTATGAATTTCAGAAATTGTACTGTCGTTTTTCACAAGACCACAGCAGATGGGTAAATTTTGTCACTATCGAAGAATTATTTAAATGTAAATTTGAGCACTTGCGTGTTTTTTACTTTGAAGAATTCGTAAACGAACAGAATCTCGTGCAATTTTGTGAGAATCATCCTAATCTAATTGAATTACATTTAAATCTCTTACTCACTCCGAATTTGGAAGTAATTTTTAAACATTTAACGAAATTACGCGTTCTAACTATAAATTTTAGATTACTATTGTTGAAAATTGACGATTTATATGGGGAATATGAATACAAAGTATCTCGATTAAAGGATTTAGAAGTATTCCATTTGAATGAACGTATCAATGGAATTCATAGAGGTGATCTGATGAAACTTGAGAAATTACGATCAACAAATTTACCAGAATTGTATAATTGGAAAAATCCGTTGAAATTAAATAAGTAATAATAATTGTTAAATAATTTTTTTACGGGAAACATTTTTGTATAAGTATTTACATTTTATATAAATTTGCTTCATCGCATGCATCATTTTCGGACTAATTAGCCTTCTTACTAATCATATTAGTTATAAAATAATAAAAATAAATGCATTATTGCATATTTTGCGGGGCCCGATAGTTTGCATTAAAATCCGGAACATACATTGGTACTGCTGCGTGTCAAATCAACCGAGATGCCTTTATCTTGGAACATAAAACGTTCGGCAAAAGTGATTTAGTGGAGAAATACATAGGTATTTAGAATTCGAAGGTCTTCAAAATAACCAAACAAATCAAGAATATCATTGCTCAAACGAGGCGTTTATCCCGAGTTGTATCGATAGAACAATCGCTTATACCAATACTACTCAGGAGATGGCCATAAATTAGCAGGGGGCCTATTATGATTTTTTCGATAGTGTTTTTTTCTCGATAATATCGTTTGTATACGACTGCATTCAACGTGACGAAGATCGTGTTTCATATTATAGAATCAAATAAAAGTGGATAAATATAAGTTTAGGAAATGTGAGTTACAATTAAAATTTAATTTAAATAATATTATTATTAAATTCGCGTTATTAAATTAATTTGTTGATTATTTCTTAATAGGACGACAACAAATGTTGATCAATTCGAAATTTTAGTCGTGTACATGAAATGGAGTGAGTTATCAGTGTGCTTAAATTCAGAAACTGCAGGTCCTCCAGAGAAAACCGTGGATGGTTGGAAAAAATGAGATTATGTTAAAAAATTTAAATATATTAACTATCCAACTATTACGTCGAATCTGCATTTAAAGATGCCACCTAAGTTGCATTAGGCTTTTTGCAACATCACAGGAAGCCATGGATCAGGGATGACACTTGGGATCAAATAGAACGACAGAAAAATATGGCAAGAAACGAGGCATTTTATAAATGAGGTTTCAGCGGAAGCTGAGAGTGCTGCTCGATGTAGTATTATGCGTGGGGTTTACAGTGCAATTCGTATACTTAATGGGGAAAGTGCAGAAATAATACCACCTATTAAAGACCATAACGGAGCTGTCCTTTCAACTGAGCAAGAACAACTTCAACGTTGGAGAGAGCTCTATGAGGTTATCATCATCGAGGAGGATATCAACTCGCTCCCAAGAACACTACGTCGCAACCCTATAAGAAATATTCCAACTTCACCATCTCAAAATAAAATAGAGCCTGCAATTAAACAATTTAAAAATCATGAAGCTGCGGGTCCTGACCTATTATTTTTCCTGCACTAGAGCCGTTTATTCGTGGCGCGTGTATAACATGCAGAATCCCTAATTCGTGGAAAGCGGTAGTCATCATTACGATACCCAAGAAGGGCGATCTCAGGGAGTGCAAAAGTTGGAGAGGCATAACGCTGTTAAATGCAATAGAAACAATTATAGCATTTATTATTCTTAATCGTATTTCACCATCTATTGATTCACTTTTGAGCAGTCAACTGAATGGAATCCGCCTTTGTGAGGATGTCGATTTCGAACGGGCCTTCGATTTAATATCCAGAAAAGTTATTTCCGGAAACAATCGTAAACCCCGCCTGCAGCGTTCGCTTTCAAGAACAGCGACAATTTCACCAACTCCAAAGGAGTCAGATAAGGATGTGTCCTATCAGCGTTAAATCGGTCTTCTTATATGGTTGTGAGGCTTGGAAAGTAACAACCACCATTTCTCAAAAACTACAAGTATTTATCAACAAGAGTCTACGGCGAATCTGTTGCATCTATTGGCCAAACACGATTTCAAACACGGATTTACTTGCCCTAACAAATAATGAGCCAATCACCACCGAAATTAAACGTTGGAAATGGCAATGGGTGGGGCACAGGGTGTGCCTGCGGAAACCGGAACCGGACATTGCAAAAATGCCCGGACGCCCAATGAGCACATGGCGCAGATCAGTCGAAAGAGAATCGCGAACAGTATGGCGTGATATGAAACTGCTGGCGAGAAACAGGCGGCGCTGGAAGGAGGTCGGTTCCTCTTTATGCTCCTCCTAGGAGCAATATCTTTTTTTTCTGTTTGCATTTATTATATTGTAAAAAAATGAAGGACACAAATAAAGAAAAAATAATGTAAGCTGGCGTTACTTTTACTGAGTCACATCATTTTTATGTATAAAAGTTACGATGCTCCATTCCATTATTATAACAAAATTATAAATAAACAGCACTTAATAACTTCAAAAAAAATTGACAGGTTTTCTTTGACAGCTAAACAAGACTACATCATAAATAATATGACTCGATATTATCGAAAAAAAAACTATCGAAAAAATCATAATACGGCCCCCCCCATCAGGGCACAATTTCGGATACATCAAAAAACTCTATAAGTCAACGCAACGCAAATGACAACAGATGATTATTTGAAAAAATCTAATTTTGGCCGTGTTTCATGATACCCATTGATCCGTATCAGTTCAAATCTGATATGGTAAATCTGATCCAATTTTTTTTAGATCACAAATTTTGATTTGAAATCTACTGAGCGCCTCTTTGTTGTTTTATGAACTAAACTGCTTGTGAGATAGTAGATGTTCAATGGAACGCAAATTTGTTAGTTAGAACGAAGTAAAACATACAAGGAAAGACAATTTTTAATTGACTAGTTGTATCATTTAAATCCAAGAACTACGATGAACGGGAAATATTTAAACTGCCAAGACAACATGAAGAAACAATTATTGCCATTCAATGAATACTGGGTCACATGGGACTTCAGTCATTATAAAGTACATCACATCAATATAACAACCTACAACCCGACACATTTTGAAGATGCATTTTACAAACTATTATAAGAAAAAAAGGGTCTCAAAGTTACCAAAACAATAATAAATAAAACAACTCTTCGGTTTATTTACAGCGACAAATCAAGGCAATCCCCATGCTGCCTCAGTTAGAGTGTAGATGACGCGTAAGGCGTGGATTTGGTTTGGAGAGAAGGGTTGAGGCATGTTTCGTTAAAACACGTTTCGTCCGATCAACTTGGTTTTAATTAGAATTTAGAATACTTGTGACGTAGTTGTCTTAATTTACCATTGGATAGCTTTAATCCAAGGTAGATGCTAGTACCCAAGGACAGCCAATGATTTTGATTTTGAGCTTTAGACCAGTAGTGTTGTGGATGGAGGGTATAGGTGGTGCAATTGGCCATAATTAATTTTTTAAAGCGAATCCTGAACTTCATCGAATTCCATTTACTATGTGGTGCTTATTTGCAATCAAGGTTGGTCACCTGGTTTGCCTTAGCTTACTTAAAACGTAATATACGTTAGTTCCTAATAGGATGTCGATGCGAAAGCCGGGATGCTAAAATCTGGGTCTGCCAAAATCATTTACTCTCCCATGCGGGGGCCCCTGGTTCGGATAGCACGAATTTTTCCAGCTTAGATCATTAAATGCTTTGGACTGATAGTGGCATTTTTTTCTGTCTCCAACATCTGTGGGGGTCTCAATCGACTTTTTCGATCGTTTTACATACTATTCTATAGTTATTGTTGTAAACCGATGACCTAGCTCTTTACTAGAGAAAACGAAGAAATGATAAAAATAAAAACATATATGCAAATAATAATTTAAATGCTCGCATTAATAATTGAGGTCGCTCTGATATCCTATTATTATTATTTCCCGCATCACTATCGATGACATACGATTGACAGTTGCCACCAATGGAAACCGGAAATGTACGTTCTTTCCATAGGTTTTCGAGCGATGCGGAAATATCGAAATTTGTGACTAATGTCTCGAACGAGCTATCTTAATTGAGATTGCCGATGTGGTGCATTGTTTCCATTGTGGTTGTATACATATGCCAGCAATCGTTTGTTGTCATGTCCTAGACGGCCAATAGTGCTCCCATGTCCCTTCCCTCGCTCTCGTCCCTTTATGGCAATCCACTATGTATTGAGGAGCGATCGCTCTTTATACTATGTCTATAACACAATACATAAAGTTTATGAAACTTCTTAGTATCAATGTTAGGCGCAATGATGCGCTATTACCGCTAGAATGTTATTGTTAATCAATTATCTTATCGTCTTCCATATGGCATTTTTATCATTAAACTTATTGATTAGCTGTTTAGCTATATACGAGTATTTGGAATTCAAATCCTATTTATAATTCTTCAAATTAAATTTTAAAATGGATCTAGAGTTGTCCATTGCTGATTACTCAGTATTACCAGCACATGTAAGTAAATGTAGAAATATTTTAGTCTTGTGCTTATTGAAAAAAATAAACGCTTTAAAAAAATCGTTGATATTTAATAAGACCGTGTGCAGTTTATGTGATACAACCAGTTCTGAACCTGAGTACATGATCAATTTCTATTGTCGAGACATTATTTCTATTAAGTTAGAAACGAATGTAATTTTCATTTTAAATTGTAATATGGAGGAAAATAAATATAAGAGGACTCATGTGATGAAAGTTTTTTTTTCTATTGCGATGTTAATCTATTTTATTATTGGAAATCTGTCTAGCCGTTTTTTTTTTATACAAAACCGGGATTTTGAAAACGTTCGTTGAAAATTTCGTAGTACACCCATAAAATTTACGCTACTTGAGACCTCTTATATATTTATTCCTCCATGGTTGCAATAATTTATTCATCTCTCTGTAATAATAGACATTGTAGCTTCACAAATAACTTTTTTAAGATAGTTGTATGGCAAACATTAAAGCCAAACGCATAATTTGAACTTTGAAAGAAATTAAAATTCCAGTTTGAACATCAAAGTCAGACCCTTTCTGTTTCTGTTCCTAGATTTATTTTTGTTGAACATCATTCTTGAAATTTAATTTTAGTTAGAACCAAGGATCGCTTAATACTTTGATAATGTCGATAGTTTTAGCTCTGAAATAACGTCGTGTTCGGTAAACTTCTGAAATCAAGGAACCTATTATGAAATCCGTAATCGTATTTTTCGATCACGGCGACTTTTTTCATAGTAATTTGTTTTTACTTTTTCTATGTAACAGGCCCATCTTTTTTGTTATTGGATAATCAGAAATCGAAAGTTTTATAATAGGCCCTAGATCCTGAGGTGACTGATGTAGTACTAGTTGTAATGGCCAGCGTCTACAGTGAAGACGAGGTCATTTGGCGCGGTAAACCACTGCTTTTTCTTCAGTAAAATAATTTGGTGGTTACGCCTAGGAAGACGTCCCAGGTTGTAGTCACTGACGTGGACATTAAAAATGCAATTTGTCATAAACGGGATCATTTTTAAATGTAATGTAGAAAATCACAACTATCTGGAACAATTGTCAATCTAGTGTCGTATTAACGAGCATATGACATAAAGTCAAATGTGTCAACTAAAGGATTTTTTTTAACTTTATTCGTTGTCTGATGGAATTCCTTGTTGATCAATTTGTTAACCCTTAATGTGAGTGACGTGAGTACCCACGCGGGTACCTTTTGCCCTTTTAGACGTCTATTTTTGTATGTTTTACTCCCAATAAAAACTTTAAATTTTCTAGTTCCATTGGTGTAGATTACGATCTTACTTAAAAATGAGAAATCTTACAACTTGGACGAACGTGGAAAAAATAAGTTAGTCACTCAAATTAAGATATTTTTTCTTCACTCACGTGAGGGTTAAGAGGGTTACTTTTGTTGATTCAATTTTCGCAATCCAAATTCCACAGAAATAGAAACCTTGTGTCCTTTGTCTGGTTGTTCTCAATTGGATGGGGTAGGGTTACTCAATTCCTAATCTGACTAATGCCCCTCCTCCTCCATGGAGGGCGCATGACAAAGAGAGGTAACCTGGCTAGGATTCAATGGACCACGAGGAGTCAGGCAGCTGGTAATGTCTCCGTTAGTTGTTTATGGGCGGATTATTTTAAATATTTTTGAGCAATGTTTCGTACTGTTAACTTACGACCACTAATCGATTATGTAAGAGAATTTGAGATAGAGAATTTCGTTACAGATATCTTCCTCCGGGATGATTTTGACAATTGTAGTTTCTGCATCTTGGACTGGTTGCTGCTCTCTATCAACAAGGCCGCCTGAGATGACTTCATCGATATTCAACACTAATTCATTATGAATAATATTTGGCCCCTCCTAGAATAGAATTCTGCCACGTGACGCTATGTCTGCAGGTTTCTCATTTAACCTCACATGATGTCATGTAGTTGTTGGTAAGATACTCCTTATTGCAGATATTCTAATGGCTTATTCAGTCCACACGTTTTGAATCGACTTGGCTCTTCTCTCCATCCAACGTTATATAATTGTTAAATAGGACCAAGCTAGAACTTTAATATGTTTTATAAATTTTACCAGTAGCAAAAGTATTGTAATAGGCCCTTGTCGTTTTGCCGTGGTTCAATTGATGATTCTGATTGTTGTGCCATTCCAATGAAGAATGATTAGCTACTTCATTATATATATTTCTTTCTTGTACAACATCCATTAAGCATTTAGTGCAGCCGGTAGCCACTCATCGTATCCTTCTCCATTTAGCATGATACAAGATTCCTAAAGTTTTGGAAATGTTGCCATGGTTTCATAAGTTACAGTATTCAACATGTAAGCAGTCATAGGCTTGGTTCGACCATCCCTCCACAACATTCTCTGGTAATCTCGATCTCACTCATGAATCCTTATCTGTCGTCATAAATTGATGCCCTTATCAATAAATTATTTATACATGGAGTTTGGTTGTAGGGCTGCCTTCTTTGACCACACCGTGACGCGGTATATAATAGCTCCGATTTACTTCGATGTGTTCAGGCTCAGTAAACTTCCTTTCGAGTTGCGACAATCTGCCTAATCTGCTATGGTTCGACTTAAACGAAATCCTCACCGTATATCTTCCACCTGAATTGCTCAATTTTTTTCTGCAAATGTTGTTCACTTTTTATTTCCTTTTCGTCACGATTTATCTCTTTCTTAGCCGAATTCCGCGTATTGAGCCATCAGTTCATGATGTTCGCCCCTATGATGTTGTTGTTGGTTATTTATTATTAAAGGATAACACTCTGGGAATGATTGGCTGTCGCATTGTATATTTTTTAGATGCTTCCAATTGGCGAATTGCCGCCTTTGCCGATATTACGGTGGCTTTTGAACCTGAATCTATCAAAGCCCTTAAGTAACGAGTAGTCCAGAGCCGGTAGTCACAAATACTGCGGTAGGTAGCAAAATAGGTTTTTGTTGGTTGACAAGAAGACTTTGAGTTGTACCCTATCTGATGTCGACATTTTCTTGCGTTGTTCACATTGTGCTTACTCGTGACGTTCTCTAAAGTCCTTAACTTATCATTTTGCATCGGTGCAATTTAATACTTGCCGATTCCAATTCCTTTGAAAATAGTTGGTTGTTTGTTCATTTTCTTCTGTTTCTTTCACAAATTCCATTACACGACCCAATTTCATCCATATTTTTCTGGAGCTGGTTGATCTGCAAGTAGTTCTTTAAGTAATCTTCGGTATCTAATGAATTATCTATTGCTGCAATTTTTGATATAATTCACACATTAACACATCCTGCCTCTTAAACAGCTTTCTCTGGTTTCGAGATTTATTTCCTTGTTTGATATAATACCAAAGCACGTTTTAAATAATAATGCCATTTGAAGATCAGTCCAATCAGGTTTCTCTCTGATTTCTATATTGCATGAGAAAATTTCGTAGCTCACACACACGTAATAGTAATTGATAGTAAGTGATATTAAGGTAATAATGTAACTTAACATTACCTTTTTTCAGATCATCTCCGAAATTCTCAGTTATTTGGAGATCGGAGATTTTAATAACACCCGATGCGTTTGTAAATCGTGGTACTACGCATCTAACGATCCGGTGATCATCCGAGGGCACATCATCACACCAACCGAGAAAAATGTTCATGAAATTTCCAAATCTAATCGTAAATTTGGTACGCTTAATTTGAAGCAACTCACATTCGATAAACCCGACAGGCACTATTCCGAACTATTCGAACAAATTTGCCCATCCATTCTCGCATTAGACGCTAACAGTCCCAATTTAAAAATAAACCATTTGCTAAAAATATTAGAGTATTCGCCGTGTTTAAAAAATTTAACGTTTGATGATTGCCAACAGCTATCGCCAATGCTCGCTTTGTTTCCATTGGATTTTAATTGCGACGCAAAAAACCGAATCGTTACGAATTTATCCCACATCAAATATATTTGTGTCGTAAAATTTAAGAATATTTCGCTAATTGCGAATCTTTTACGGTACACCACAAATTTAGAAATGTTCACGTGGGGTAATGAATTTGTTGACGGCGATGGTGGTGCTGACAACCCCTACGAACAATTTTGTACAATATTTCATAATGATAATATCGGGAAGCTAACCAGCTTAACTCTACAGTTCAATTATGCCGATGAATTTGTAACAAGCTTTGTGCAGATCAAAAATCTTAATTTAAAATCACTGTGCCTTATGCCAAAATGGGATGGAAGAGGCGCTAATTTTAACAAAACACTTTTTCATAAATTAATTTTAAAACTACAATCTTTGGAGACATTAACCATTTTAGGAATAACGTCGGATCTCTTAACAATCATTTGCCAATACTTAGTGAATTTGAAGAGGTTCTTTTGTATGCTGGACGCCGTTGCATCGATCTCTCAGTTGGGAAATCTTCAGAAATTGGAGGTAAGATCTATATATTAAAAATACTGCAAACATTTAATATTCCGTTCAAATTACAGGATTTAAGTTGCCGATTTCCACAGAATGATGCAAATATTGTCGATATTGATAGATTTTTTACTAGTAAATTTGCGAATTTACGAAAATTTGAATTCTGTGAGAATTTAACCGAAACACATCTCACCTGCTTCTGTGAAAATCATTCGAATTTGATTGAATTAACACTTACCCATTTGCTAACTTGCAATTTGGAAATCATTTTTAAACATTTGACAAAACTACGGTACCTAAACATAAACTTTTTCAACGTAGGAAAATTGCAGAAAAATGAAAAATCGATTATGGAATATGAATATAAACTGTCACGTCTACAGAACTTACGATATCTGTATTTGGATGAACCGTTGAATGGAATTTGTGAAAATGATTTCAGGCAGTTGAAAAAATTGCGGTCGACAAATTTACCGAAATTATTTGAAAGGCAGCATCGACGAGAAAACGCTAACAAATAACACAAAATATATCATTGTTCTCAGATTGCCAAAATACAAAACAATTTTATTCAACAATTTATAATTTCTACTACACGAACACAACAACACACATTTACAATCCAATACGACTCGGAGTTCGTCGTGGCGTTACGCCGGGCGTTAAAATTTCCTGTTTTGGTATTAATGCTTCATGTCGTTGTGCCTCTTGAATTTTATTCTCTTCGATTTGTTTCTGCGCCTTTTGCATTTGTGCCTCCATTTCCTGAAGATGTTCAGCCGCCTGTTTTTTCTTTTCGCGTCCACTTCGTCCCGTTTCCTTGACCGAAAAGAACATCGGTCCCAATTCAGCCAACCAGTGTCCATCAACCGCGGTCGCACATTGCATATACTCTTTGGCGGTCATTACTAATTCATGATAGACAACGTAGTCGGGTGTTGTGCCCAGTCCATATAGGGCAGAAGTTGGATGTAAATGGCATGGCATACCAGTACGTAAATTTACATATTCACCGATCCCCTTGAGGCGGGCGGCTTGATAGAAGTACGCGGAACAAATACATTTCCGTATGACGTCCCAATTTGTGCCGCACGATTTCACAGGGATGCGTTGTTGCACCAAAATGTCTTTTAGTTGTTGTCTAACTTCGCGCACCTTTCGCATTGCTTTGATATGAATGAAATGCTCGTTGGCCCAGGACGATGAGTAACTAAAAATAATAAAATATTAACGATTTCCTAAACCAGTCTACTTTAAACTTACTTGTTCATTTTCCATTGGTTGTATACGTTTAAAAAGGTCAAATGATCAGACTCGGGTACTTGGAATTTTTCCCGAACCGCGTCCGCTTCTTCTTCCCGTCCTTTTGGTCGATAGAATATTGATGGCACCGATAACATGGAGACTACAAATTAAATAAAATTGAAATAAGAAGGAAGTAGTTACAAACAAAAAATTATTTTACCGATTATTAAAACTTCTGCGCTGCACTCCATTTGATTTGAAACGATTAGCATTTGGCACTGTGGCGGATCTAATGGAAATTCAGCCATTTGGCGACCGAGCGGTGTTAATGCACCCGTATGATCGAGTGCTCCCAGAATCCATAATTGGTATAGCGAATTCAAGATATTATCTTGTGGTGGCGGATCCATGAAATGAAACTGTAACAAATCGACAACACCGAGCGATTTTAGCAATAGTACAGTATTTGCGAGATTGGTACGTTGAATTTCAGGCACGGTCAACGCAAGCAATTCATCTTTATACTGACGTTCTGTGTACAATCGAAATGCTTGCCCTGGTCCGGTACGACCAGCACGGCCACTTCTTTGATTCGCGTTCGCCTGCGAAATCGGATAAATTTGTAGTGCGTCCATACCAATTCGGGGATTATAAACTTTCAGTTTACAGTATCCGGAATCGATCACAAATATAATACCATCGACTGTTAACGATGTTTCGGCAATATTCGTGGCTACAACACATTTGCGTAGGCCCTCTGGCGAACGTTGAAAAATTTTGGCTTGCAAATCCGATGGCAGTTGCGAATAAATTGGTAGAATCGATAATTTTGGGGCATTATCGATTTCATTGAGACGATCTGTTAGAACCTCACACGTGACCTCAATATCTTCTTGGCCCGGCATGAATATTAGTATGTCCCCCTCGATTGGTTGCAAATGAATTTGAAGGGCCTGTTTAACAGCCGAATCGACGTAATCTTCACAGGATGTTTTACTGAAGAATATTTCGACGGGGAATGTACGTCCCGGAATGGTGAATGTTGGAACGTTGCCGAAGAAGGTGGCAAATTTGGTTGAATCCATGGTGGCCGAGGTGACGATCAGCTTGAGATCATGACGCCGGGCAACGATCTGAAAATATACACAATAGGCGAGATTTTAGCGAAACTACAAAAAAAATATGAAATAAGTAGGATAGACATTCGGAATTGTCGGAAAATGATTAATTGGAATCGGAAAATTGATAGGTATTCAAACGCATTTTAACATAACGACAGAAAATATGAACCGATAGAGGAGACGGCGCCGGTTCTTGAAAGATCGAAAAATTAATAAAATAACAAAGCCTAATTGCTGAAAATTAATTGCTTTTGCAAAACATTCTGGAAACGTAACTGAGCCATAAAGCACAAAATATTTAAATGGATTGGTGCACAGTGGTGGTTGATCTGAGAGACCGTTCTAACGGGTGTGTAATGAAATCCCGGTTTTGTATAAAAAAAATCGTGATTTTTAGGAACTGCTGGTTTGAATTTTTAAAATTCAATTTTTACATGTCGGGGACACAAAATGGGACTCTTAAATGTTTTTTTGACAAAATTCAAAAATGAGTTTACGATAAAGTTCTAGGAAACGGATAGGCCGTTCTACACGTGCGATGGACATGTACTTCTAAACGATTTTTTGATAAAGTTCTGAAATATGGCCATCACTATGGAACTAGGCCATTTTTTAACCGATTTAGTTGAAATTCGACATGTGGGTTCTAAATGGGATTCAAAAATGCTTTTTGATAAAGTTCTGGAATAAGGCGGATAGGGATGAAACCTGGTCATTTCTTAACCACTATGTCGAAAATCGACATGTGGGATCTAGATTTTAAAATGATGTTTGATAAAGTTCTGGAATATTGTCATTAGGGATGGAACTAGGCCATTTCTTAATCGATTATATGTTGGAATTCGTCACGTGCGGGGTTCTTAAATAATTTTTTGATAAAGCTCTGCGTATCTGGACAAAAAGGGCGATATAAAGGATGTCCCTGGATGTGTTTAGATTTAAAAATGTAATAAAACAAAAACGGCTTAATATATTTCCAAATTTATTTTTTTGTTTGAAAGTACAATCCTGGTTATTTATGGAAAATGATTTCATTCAAATGAGAGTCGCGGCTGGCCTTGGCGTACTCTATTCGGTTGGTCAAATTTCTGAGCACATTTTGGATTGTGTGCGGATCTATTTCGGTAATGGTTGCTTCAATATTGGCTTTCAAATGCTCAATATCTTGTGGATGGTCCGTATAACACTTGCCCTTCACGGCACCCCACAAATAAAAATCCAAAGGTGTCAAATCACAGCTTCTTGCCGGCCAATTCACGTCACCATTTCGACTGATAATTCGCCCATCGAATTTTCAACGCAGTTTCGCTATTGTAACTCCCGATGTGTGAGATGGCACACCATCTTGCTGGAACCATGGCAACAAAAAAGATGTTAACATGTGACGGTATAATACCGCCAATAATACCGCCACGCCACAAGCCGCACTAAACAGCAACACGCAATGGATGCATTCGCTTCTCCACATATCCTTGAGGATTTTCCGATCCCCAACAACATAATTTTGTTTGTTTACGAGCTCACCGAGATGGAAATGCGCCTCTTTGAGCAAAATCCTCATCAATTTCGAAGCGTCGTCAACTAGAAATAATATACTGAATTTCTCTCAAAGAAAAAATGGCATTAGTGTTGCCAGAGAAAAAATAACTGATATGTCAAATCTGAACCGGTTATTATGACACCCTATATTTCAGAACTCAGTCAAAAAATCATTTTAGAATCTTATTTCTACCACACATGTCGAATTTTATCATAATCTATCAAGAAATGTCTTTCGCTAATGGCCATATTCTAGAGCTTTAGCAAAAAATAATTTTAGAATCCCATTTAGACCTTACTTGTAGAGTTTCAGCATAATCAGTAAAGAAATGACCAAGTTCCATTACTATCGACCGTATTCTAGAACTGTGTCAAAAAATCAGTTTTGAATTCTAACTAGTGAAACTGCTCCTTCATTCCCGACATGTTTTTAAAACCCACTCTCCTGGAATTATTTTCTAAAAGCCCTTGGAGGGCTATATGGAGGGGGAGGAGCGATACGACTTCCCGCGTGCCCGCGAGAGTTATTGAAGCCTCTACAATTCGGTATGATATCAACACTTGATAAATTTATCCTTCAGCAAAATATGGAATTTTGACATTCGGCTTCCGCCGATTACGGAAAGAATCGATGGAAGCGCAGAAACCCGACTTATATAATCCGATCCTATACTCCCATTACTATCGATTTTTAAATTCCTCTAAACTGATTTTTTTTTTCTAACTACGGAGCGAAGCAATTTCCATTTTCGAAAACCATCAAAAACTAGGAATTTGACTAATTCTAGAGCGGGTATCAATATATGGCACTGTTGTTGTAATTTTAATTGTAACAAAAAAATGGGAGTTCAATTTTTTCCGACTCCGATAAAATAGCACCGACTCCACGAAACCGACTCCCACCTCTGACTTCGCAGCCTTGGTTTTTTCTAGTACATTTTTGGGCAAGATATCTTATTCTTATGTTAACATATTATTAGTCCGGCCGGCCCGAATTAATAATTTTTTTTTTGTCAAAATCAAGACTTTAGAACTAGAAGAAAAGAAAACCTGGGGTTTGAAAACCGGGATTTTGAGAACCTGGATTTTGAAAACCGGGATTTTGAAACCGGGATTTCGTAGTTCACCCCGTTCTAACTCTAACCAGAGTGAAGTTTATCAACACTTTTATAATTTTGAACAGACATTTATGCGAGTGTCCAAAACTAATTTTCTGGACAAAATATAGATTTTTGACAGATATTTACGCGTAAAGATCAATTTTTTGTATTTCTAGCCGACTTTATGACAATTAAAGACGAATGTGTCGAATAATTTCACAAGACGGGACAGAATACCGTCGTGCAATGTACCTCTGACTATCCCCTAGGCCCTCAAGCCCTACAACATCACCATCAGAACTAATCAAGGCAAACACAAACAACCAAGAAGTACTAAAGAAAATCTAGCTAACCTTGTTACGATTATAAAGCGACAAGGAATATGGTAACGAAGATGCCACATAAAATTTCACTGAACTTTGTAACAGCAGTCGGATCCAAGAATGAAGATTCGTCACTGGATCTTGTTGACTAGCTCGTTAACGGCATCAACCAACCCGCTTTGCTTCACACGACTAAATCAGTTTAGCATATTTTTCATACGCCCATTGTTAAACCATAGACTACGCAATTTACCCAGTAAAAAAGGAGATACGAGTATCGCGTGACTCATACTAACTCGACACCTTAAATCTATGCGGTTTTTTATTTTACGATTAAACGCAAATCATCATTAAATGGCATGGCGCCTCTTGTCGGTGTGGAAAATTCCTATATGTGATCATAACAAAAGATTTGATAATAGAGACGCATACAAAGACATTTAAATCTATATTTTCGAAGAAATTCGTTCCTTATCATTATTAGCATAGTGTGTCGTCCTATCTAATTCCAAAGTGACAATTTTATCACCCGTGTGCACACACAAGATTTAAAATCAATCACTCACATATCAAATGTCGTTTTGTCTTCATATCACTTTCAGAAAATCATACTCGTACTCGACCTGAATACGTACGATTACTTAGTTAGGAGAAACGATTATGTCGACCTATTTTACAACCGGTTGCGTCCGTCATTATATGAATTTAGCCGTATAATCTTATGACTGATAATGTTGTTCTCCGGTTTTTTTTTTAATATGATACCTCCCTCCAGCACTGACTGCAAAGCACCCAACAAACAAATATATTTTTGTCTCATCAAATATTTATTTCATTCTTCGGTTCAATAAAAGATTTTCCTTGTGTGTATCAAAAAAATCTTCATAAAATCTTATTTTCGTTTTAAGTAAATTAAATTGTTTCTTGCTTGGAAAATAATCACAGAGCTGGTGGGAAGAATGTGAGTCTTTATGTATTATGCATATATCAAACCATTGAAGGTCTTATCATTATTATTGTGATGATTTACACTATTCTTATTTACTAATGGAACGTAAATTTCCTTTTTATATCATATCATAAAATTTCAAAGGGTTGCAAGTACTCATTCCGGAATGCATCACAATCAGCATTTTACGGCTTCTTTCTAACGTCAACAATGTAACAATTTAAAAATCTTGAGTTACAAATTAAACCGAGGGAGGGATTATTTAGCACATAATATTGTAGTCCAACTGTATAACACAAAGGATGCGCTAGTGATTTCTGAGTCAGTCGAGGACGCAACTGAAATGAAACGGACGGTATATGGCTTTGACCAGATTGAGTGACAATTTGTAACAAGCACAGACGAAATTTTGAAGCAGTTAGGATTGGACAGACAAATTGGTTTGGATCCTGTTCGGGAAGAACAGGCCTGAATGATAGATATTGTGATCACGCCTGCAGGTTAGATGCGGCGCTAGTTATGGTTCCGCTCTCTAAACATTATTTTTGGGACGATTTAGAATATTCTAGAGAAGTTTAGAGCGATCTAGCATGATTTAGAGTGGGTTTGGGCAATCCTGAGTGGTTTAAAGCAGTTTAGAACGCTCTAGAGACGTTTAGAGCGACTTGAAGCGTTATGTGAGTCTGCATTTAACAATCGCCTAAATCGGACGTCTTTTTTAAATTGTCATATACAATTTTTTTTTACTTTTAAATTATTTATTTATTTATAAATGGGGCCTACAATGACTACAATCGGCACAACAAAACAATTGGCAAACAATTAAAGCCCACCAGCTCGACTACAAAAGATTATATAAAGCTTTCTTAAGCGTTGACGCATCTGACGTTCGGGAGCATACAAGTTGATAAGTGCTAGTAACGCCATACAATCGACACGGGAATTAATGATATCACACACAAATAGCTCGGAAACTACATCTCGGCGATTATCTAGACGTTGCAGTTTCAGAAGATTGCATCGATTCTGATCAGGAGGAAGAACGTAATCCACAGCGCAGATGGATGGTAAACGCCATAGCGCGAACACAATAAACTGTTTCTGGATACTCTTAATCCTCGCAGAATGGCAGTGGTTGGAGGGTGACCAAACAGGAGATACATACTTCAAAATAGACCGAACAAAGCAGACGTATAATGATGTCAAAGTTAACGGGTCATTAAAGTCCTTGCAATTTCGTTTAATGAAACCAAGCATAATGTACGACTTTGTAATAATGGCGTTAACATGTCTGGTAAATATAGCATCCGATTCAAAAGATTCAAAGATCACGCCAAGATCCGAAATTAACTCAACCCGACCAATGGTTTCGTTCTACAGTTGATATTGATAAAAAACAGACGTGCGGATACGGAAGAAAGGAAGAGTTTTGCATTTATTCACGTTTAAAGGGAGTATGTTTCTAATTGACCAACTGCAAAATCGGGTTAAGTCATCTTGTAACATTTTGCAGTCTAACACGCTAGAGACCTGGGCGAAAATCTTCATGTCATTCGCGAAGAGGGGGCAATTGGTAAACTTAAAACATTTTACAACGTCGCTAATAAATAATGAAAATAGCAGTGGGCCGTTTAGAATGTCAAATAAATGACAACAAAAAGAGGACAAGTTAAACACCTACCGGGTTAGTAGACGATGAGAGATAAAATCGATGCTGAAAAGGAGAAATACGTCTCTTGATATGGAAGTGCAATACTAACCTTGGACTCAAACAGTTTGGGTAAGACAGCGAGGATGGCGATTCCATGATAATTACTAACCTCACCACACATGAGATTTCCTAGTGATCCGGAAAAAAACACGACGAAAGCTTTCGTTAAACAAGAAGGTAACTGCCGGGGCAAGACTTACAGCACAATGTTGAATAGGGTCGGTAGAAGAACGTCATGACCCACTCCCTTACTAACGTCGAGAAGAGGCAGTTGATCCGGAACCTCCGGTTTGGTAAATTTGAAATGATCAAATACGATGGGGGTAGAAGTAGTAGGAGACCCGGTGTCTGTCGACCGAAGCAGCTTGTAAACCGATGCAAGGAATTTAGACATATTCGTCAGAAAACCAGATACCTTTTTCTTACTGTTAATGAAGTTCGAATTTTTTGGGATTATAGATGAAATAACGTGCTCGATTTGCACTACGTAATTATTGTAAAGAAACAAATTGAAGGTCTTAAATTCCTTGCGGGCTTAGACAAAATCGGGATAGTAATCTACGCCGTAAAGCCTGTACAGGGAATGAAACTTGCTACATTGTTTCTCGAGCACCATCAACTCGGCATTATACCATGGCTCACGGAAGCCGGATTTATTATTGATAAGCCGCAGAACGTGTCTTTCGATACCACTCCAGAGAAGCTCATGGAATCTGTGCACCGTATCATTCAAATCCGCACCGCGCTGTAAAAAGTTGTCACAACTTCATGGTCTTAACATTAATATCCAGCTTTGATTTAGATTTTAATTTCATTGTAATCGGTTGATTAATGAATCGTCTAAAATTACTTGTGCCGTCGTGACATTGTTGTGATACATTTTGTTGTATTTTCTTTTTTGTACATCCCTTTCAATTAGTGATTCGACGAATAAATGATGGAGCGAGACCAATGTGTGCCCTTGTGCGTGTGTACGACCGGTTAAAGTGTAGACTAATATATTTTTTCTGTATTTCTTGTTTTGTGTTTTTGTCGCGTCACATTCGTTCTCGTTTTGTGCCGCTCATGAACTGCATGGGCGAGAACGAGAAATCTATAGAAGGGAAAATATTTTTCTGCATTTTTGATTTTTTTTTGGTGCGAGAATTTTAGTTAGTTTTTTAGTCTTGATTGGAATTTTGAAAAATATTAAAGTAAAGTTTTGAATGTAAAAAGAGACGAATTGGTTTTTTGGAATACTGTATTGGATATTCGAGCCATATTTTTTTTTTGTGATTAAGAATTTGTTGTTGAAATTTCATTGGAAATAATGAAACTTTAAATTGTCACAATTTTGTAAAGTGAATCCATTTTAAATTTGTTTTGCTCTCAGATTCCATTCTGAGTTTTGTGGAATTTTTATAAATAATTCCGATGTGTACAAAAGCCAAAACAAAAAAAAAATACCAAGAAAAATATTAATGCGTGTGTTATTTTTTTTTGGCGAAGGGATTTTTTTTTGATGAGAAGTGATTTTTCATAATCAATATAAATTTTGGTTATTTGGATAAATAATAAGTTGAAAAGAAAAGTAAAACAAACAAATTCTGCGCCGTTTGATTACTAATTCAGCATATATAATTAACATACCCAAGACGTGTTGTTGTGGCGCTGAATAGCGAAACGACACGCTACTGTTCAGTGTCGTCGTCGAGATATCATACGGACGGTCTAACGCGGCCCTTCATATCTTTACATTGTATAACAGCACAGGCGTGTCACAACGTACGCCAAGTGAGGCCATTCAATTTCTACGATTTTCGGCGGGACAATGCCCGACATTTTTTGGTTAATGGCAGAAACCCAACAAAAAAAATATTTACGGTTGGCGAGACAACGTCCAACCTATTTTGGTGGCCAGTCGAGGCCAATACATTTATCGGCGGGTGGGCAACGTTTTACGGTTAAGGCGAAAGGACGCCCAACATTTTGAAGCCCAACCGGGCAACATTTTACGGTTAAGGCGGTAAGACGCCCAACGGTCTGGGTACGGTGTACACCTGTGGCATGACGGCCACACAAGGCCGCAGCGGTAATTTTTTATAGTATTAAAGTACGATTTTTTTTTGATTTTTTAGTTTTAATTTAATTTCTTTTATGATTCAATTTTTTTTAAATTCATATTTTTCCCTAAATTATTTTCAAATTATTAAGTTTTTTGTTGTAATCAAGCACCATCATACGGTGTTCGTGCACGCGACCAGGGTCACACATTGGTCTCGTCCTCAAAATTGTTGGAGGCGGTTATTTTTATTCTTAAATTTTGTTACGGATTTTGTTTTGAATTTTCCCGCTTCGTCGTCGGTTGTGGATAATAAAAATATAGCACGACGATTCCTGGCATTTGGCTTATTATTATTTTTTTCTTCTTTGTTTTGTTTCCCCCTTCTTGGTCGGACTGTTTCTTTACTTCAATTTTTTCCTTTGTTTGTAGTTGTATAAACAAAATGAAGTACTAATTACTTTATACGGGTCGGTGTGATGAGGGGGTCCTCTCCTTCTGTACCAGTTCCATATGTACAGGCTGAGGGGCTTGCCACTCCCCTTCATCCCTTGGCAGGACATCCACAGAGTCGGAGTGGTGAATCCAGTGTCGTCCATTCGGGGGCGACCATAAATTCCAGCGTTCTCCTCGTGGCACTTCGGCGGTTTCAAGCTGCCGAAGTGTGAATTGTGAGAGATTCGTTGGTGGTCTTTCCGAGTGAAAGGCTTGGTCTGTTGGGCAGACTGGGTACTTGTCACTCGGGGAGATCCGGTAGCCGTCGGATGGGCACACCCGGTTATAATTATTTTACTATGTTCCTCAAGTTTCGTCCGACAATTTCGGCGGAACATCTGGGTTTTTCTATTTTATTTTTAATTTGCGTTTTTTTCTTTTAAAATTATCTGTAAACACGGTGTAGGCCGGAGTCATGCAAGCCTTCAAATCCCCACGACCCAATACCCCCGAGTATTAGCCGGCAAAATCACCGTGCGTGAGGTCGCTGCATGACTAGTTGAAATCTGCGGGTCAGCTGCTGAGCCGTCCGTAACAAAGTCCCAACCGGCAGTGCTGAGAAATTCATTCAATTATACAACTGAGTTAGCAAATTTCCTTTCTTAATTTTGTAAATTGTGAATGAGAAGAGGCCCATTGGCCAGCTCCATTTATAGGTTGTTTACTGAAGTATTGCACTGGCGTCCTTAATCCGATCTCGTACTGCATGTGAAGTGTCCAATATACCACGAAGCTCTTAATTTACGTGTTGACAAATACGTTGTCCATGAATTACTGCAAGTTTTTTTATTTCTTCTCGGACCGTCTGAATATTGAGGTCTCTATGAAGGTCATCATTCATATTGTATCACGGAGCGTTAACTATACCACGTAGCACTTTGTTTTGAAAAGTTTGTATTATTTTGCTGTTGGTTTTTCTGTACAGCCCAAGAGCTGTATTCCGTAAGTCCATACAGGCTTTGGCAACTGTTGGTATAATAGCAATTTATTTTCGGTTGACAGTTCCGAATTTTTCCCGAGCAGCCAATACATTTTTCCATATTTGATATTAAGTTCATCGTTTTTCTTTTTAACGTGCCCTTTCCATCTGAGCCTGGTATCTAAGCTCATCCCTAAATATTTAGCCTTATTTGCAAACGAAATCTGCTGACCGTTAATGGTTAGAGGTTTGTAGCTCACTTTTAGATTAGTAAAATTCACATGCATGGATTTCGATTCATTGAGCTCGATACGTCACATTTTTGTCCATTTTATGATTTTGTCAAATGCTTGTTGAAGTTTCGTTGTCGATTCCTCGATAATGTCTCCTACTGGCATAATCGCAACCAGCCATTGTTAATGAGCTACGACATTTACATGTAAACAAAATGTTTGTGTATCGGACCATTACACGTAGCACCAAAAAACGCCATGGTGGACATCCAAAAACAGCAATATCGCCAGAATTGGTTGGAAAGATGAAGGCCAGAATTCTACGTAATCCACGACAAAGTGCAGTTCAATTGGCGCATATTAAAAAGTGAACAACGATTAAAGCGCTCCAAAATACAATAAGTGCAAGATTTAACAACTGTACAAAAGGCAGTATGCCTATAGCAAGAGCAAAGGTGTTAAAACACTTGCATGTTGGTGGCGAGCTTAAGAATTTGGTATTTTCTGAAACAAACAAAATAATCGTGTTTGGTTAGAGTGCAAATTAAAAGACAATTTAGATCAGCAAATTGCTCTGTGAAAGCAAGCGCCTGCATCAGTGATGGTTTGGGCCGGGATAACTGCCACAAGACACTCACCACTCGTTTTCATTGAACAGAGCGTAAAGGAGGTAAATCAACAAATCTGCCGTGATCAGATTTAAAACGACGTTTTGTTACCTTGGACACGTAAACAATTCGATAGGAACCATTGGACGTTTCAACAAGACTGGACACTATCCCGTAGAGCCCGTGAAAACTAACGTTTTTTTACAAGAAGAAGTACCCAGCTTCATTTCTTCACAACAATCGCCACCATATTCCCCGGACTTAACCCAATGGATTTTTTCATATGGTCCATTCTGGAGGCCATATGTCTAACTAAAAAATATGAGACGGTCGAAGTCGTAAAGATTGCTCTTCGCAGAGAATGAGACAAAATGCCATCAGACCACATTCGGGCAGCGTATGAAGCCTTCTTGGCTTAACATAAAGGAGGTCGAGCAAAAACATATTTTAAAATAAAATTTGAAATGTTTTACGGTATACTGAAGTTTAGAAATACAAAAAATCAAAATTAACGAATTTACAGCATTTTTAATTGATAACCCTTCGAGTGCCAACCCTTGTATGTTATTTAACATAAGTAAGCTATGGATCTTCGCCTATCAAAGCGGGATCAGTTGAGCTCTCATTTTTTACGTCATGTAAATTCACATGGGTATTCTCTATGCGTTGCTGAGCAATTATTTAATCGGCAAAACCTAAATACCCTGACATGTATAAGGATCTCTGCACAGGTGGACTCGTGGAACTATGATTTAAATTAAATATTTAAATTTCTGGCGGTCAGGGGTATAAATTTTGGAAATTTTTAAATGCAGGATTGTTTATATCAGTATTTAGGAGATTGAAGCTGGATTTTTCCGGAAAAATTTTCACTTTCCCTTATTTTTTCAATATTTTTTTTATTTTTATTAATAATAATAGCTTCGTCAACCTTGCAGACACAGATCAAAGAGGTTCTATCGCTCTTATCGCTTCTTCTGATAGTGCCACAAATTTAAAAAAAATCAACGTTTATAAATATAAATTTTTTTTAATGTAATTTTAATTCGATGTATACCTTACAGGATGGGGCTGCCGCCCCCAAACCCCCGCTTTTGCGGAATTTATGCAATGCTACAAGTGTCAAATTTTATTTATAATTTTAAACTAAGAAAAAAAAAATTGAAATAATCTCAAAATTTTTCTGGAAAAATTATAAAATTTTCCCGGAAAAATTACTTGTACTGTCTATAAACTGATACAATCTTAAAAAAAATTTGTATAAAAATTATACATTTGTACGTTTTTTGAATAAAATAATACGCAATTTTTTTTTATATGAACCTTTCCCTGGAAAATGGAGTAATTTTCCGGAAAAATTTAGCTTTCCCCTCCTAAAAACTGTTGATAAAGAATCCTGCATTTTAAAATTTTAAAAATTTATACTCCTTACTTGATTTTCTCGATGTATACGTAAAGTTAACTTTAGCCAAATAATCATTCGTGCCCCGTTTTCACAATATTGATAGAAAATTTTCTGACTTATTTGAATATATGAAAGAGATCCCGTAAATATTTCTGGGATAGGCGATATAACCGTAAACGTGAAAATGTCTATAGACATGTTAAAAATCATCATAATTCGATCCCGTTCACCATACTCATAGTTTTGACTGATCTATCTCATGGAGGTGGCACAGTAAATATCATCATAAAATTAACGAACGTTAGAACTAGGTCTACGCTATCCTAAATAACATTTAAAAAACTCTGAATAACTCTGGAGCGGTAACAGCAAGATTCGAGAATAGATTGAAATCAAAAACCAAAATTGTTTAAAATACGCTGAACAAGTTGAAAACCATCATAATTAAATCATGTTCACCACGCACGGGAGGGGAGAAATAAAAGTAGAAATAAGTTGTAAGAAAATTCTTTGATCTTTCCAACGACACTATTAGGAACCCAGACACTTCTCTAATATAAACGTTAAAGATTATCTAAAAATATTTCAACTTTACTACAAAACAAATACAATTGGAATCTTTTAAATTTAACAGTGTAAATTTTACGTATTATTTTTGGTATAAATTTGACAATCATAATCCAAACTTAATTTCTATTTTTTATTTAATTTTTTCTTATTTTAAATTAAATTTTTGTTTTAAACTTAATGTTCGGCGTTAATCTGAAATCATACATTTAACGCACATAATTAGTTTTCTTAATTGACGATGATTTCACTAATCATGAAGTAAAAAGTTTGCGATCCTGAATTCGCCCAACGGGGTTCATAATTAAAATTATATTTCGATACTCAAACTTCGGCCCCAAAAAGACGTTTACGTATTTCCACACTAACAAGTAATATTGGATTTACGAGTAAATTAAAATAAATAAATTTTAAGCGAGTTGCATAATTTTTCAACTTATATCACGCGACAGCAAATTATCGCCACCACTTTAGGTGCTACATTTTACATTTTAGCACCTTGGATGCGTTTAACGAACTCATCATAACATATACAAAAAACTTTGTACAATTTCGAAAGGATTTATAAGACGTAAACTATGTGAATAAAAATAAATCTCGTGTACTTTACGTTGTTATGACTCGGTCATACGGATTACAATAAAAATAAATTTGCATGTAAACGACGAGATTGGACACTTAACGTGCGGTAATAAAATTCACTTCATACAGCTTTACTTACAATTTATTGATGAAATTATTAAAATTATTTTTTTTCCCTCACACTTTAATTGAATGCCGTGTCACACACACGATGATGACGGCCAAAATTAGGTCAATTTTTATTTAGCGACATCACGTAAAAATCTGCTTCTCTTTTCGGCAATTTTACATAAACAGTTTACGTCATTAGTGAAAATGTGTTATGAGTGTTTTTGATTGGAACCGAAAAAATAATTAAATTATTTAAATTTTCATTTTAAATCAATTTAATTAATAAATAAATATTCATTTATTTTTGGAAATATATTCAGAAATATGACCGCATAGAGTTGTTGTTGAGGTGAAAATGAGTAATATAATTGTCACCTCAATATTGTGTACATCGGAAAAGTTGCAATCATCAATTTGATGGTGTGCTACAACTTCTTGTTTGTATTTTAAGACAACAATAAAGTACCCAAAGTGGCAAATGCAAAGTGAACGGAACGATGCTACATATTTGGTGTCTTTCTGCCAAACCAGTGGCCAGGAGTATTTTCATGTATGTGATGTGAAGTTAGCCCAGAAAGTCATCACAAAAAATAAATAATTGCATCAGGCAACACTAAAGTTGTATTTTCATGCCAACCCAATTTTTTTTATGAATTGAAAAAGTTCAGTTTCTAACATTCGAGATTTTAGGCGTATCTATGGTTGGTGCGTCGCAACTATAACGGGTCTCGCATTATCTACGGGTGCCATCTACGCTGTATTTCTACGGGCACCGAATTTAACATAATTTTATATTGACGAGTTTTGCGGGTACCCAGGTGAGGCCACTTCATTTTTTCTACGGTTTTGGCGGAAGAAACGCCCAACGATGAATTTTTAACCAAAGGCGGGAAGACGCTCAACGGTAGATTTTTAAACCAAGGCGGGTAGACGCCCGACATTGACGGCGGCCAGTGGAGGCCAATCGTATCATTTTTAACCAAAGGCGGGAAGTGGCCCAGCCCCTTTCAGTGGGACCTTGCGGACAAACACAAGGTACAATTTTTGTTTTTTTTTCATTCAAATTTTTTTTTTGATTTTCTATTTTTTTTTATTTTAGTTAAAGTAAATCCAAGTTTATTTCAATTTTTAATTTTCAAATTTTTATTTAATTATATTTGTAATCAAGCGCCATATCGGTTGTTGCTCACAAGCCGGGGAAGACACGTTAATTTCGCTCTCACGATCATTCACGTTCGGCGGCCATATTTTTGTCATTGTTCGATTTATATCTTTCCGCCCCACAGAATATGCTATTTAACGATCATTTTCTTGTTTTGATAGTTTCGTTATTGAATTAAAAATTGCACTGCGATTCTCATCCGTGTTTCCGGTTATTATTATTTATGTCATTTTCTTCCTTTTTTTGGACAATAAAAGGAAGTATTAAATTATTTTTCGGGTCGGTGTGATGGGAGGGGTTTTTTCATTCTGTGTTGAGTTCACATTTACAGGCTGAACTTGCCACTCCTCGTCATCTTCTTGGCAGGACATCTACAATCGGAGTGGCGAGCCCAGCATATGTGTCGTCCATTTGGGGACGATAGTAAAATCTACACGGTCTCTCCGTGGCACTTCGGTCTCACGCTGTCGAAGTGTGAATTGTGAGGATTAGCTGGAGATCTCTCGGGCTGAAGAGAGGCCTGGCCTGTTGAAGAGATGCCCCTACCCTTTAATGCTGCTTCGTGATTTTGTTCTGTTCCACGGTGTAGAGCCAGGAACACGCAAGCCTAAACTTCCCCACGATCCAAAAATCCTGATATCTAATCGGCAAAATCACCGTGAGGGAGGCCTCTGTGTGTTTAGATAAATTCTGCGGAAATGAATAATTCCGTAACAAATTTCAGACAGATCTATCGAGTAGCTTTGTTTGGGCAGCTGTTGAAAGTGAGCAATATCATTGATTCGATTTCTTTTTTATGGTATTATGACACTGGCTAAAAATTGAGCAATAAAAACCGCCCAACGAGCAATTCTAGCACTTTAGAATTATTTTGTTATATTTTTTTGAGATTTCCGACTTTTTTTATCAAATAAAGTCAAAACGAATATTTTTATGTGAATTCAACAAAACTATTTTATTCTAAAGCGATTGGAAGTGATTTGATAACCGTTCCAAGTAATTTTTAACAATTTTATTGGTAGGTACACAAAATGTTTGTTTTCTAAAAAAATGTACATGACACTTGAAAAATTGTATTGTCTCTTTCATTTTAATTGCTTCTGTCCTAGTCACCGTTTAGTTTTTTCCAAATATATATTTAATATATTTTATTCTGGTTCACTGCAATTTACTAAAGAACTTTATGTACAATATGTTTGTGTAGAACGGGCGCTTCAGCCGCTAAACCGATCATTATGAAATTTATTACTATGTATGATTTGCATAGCTCGGAAAAATTCCGGCCGCCTTAAATTATACTTGGCCCAGGATAATTTATTAATCCTATACCAATATTTTTGGCTAAATTAACATGAATCATTGAACGCATGCGCCGTTTTCACACGGCGAACAAAAACACGCTAAAAATTTTTTTACATTGCGTCACGACAGCATTACTTTTGTCAGCGAATTGGACTGAAGGTTGGAAAACCAACAAGATTATGGTTAATATCACAGGTTATGGGTCCAGTCCATTGCAACGAATAAATCGAACTGGTGAACATTAAAAAATTGGAAGGTGGCGGAAATTGACTAACATGGATATTTCAGACACGACAAATTTTAGAGGCCAGTGAATTGTTCGACGTAGTGGGCGGCACCGATGAAAAACCAACAACATTGTGGACCCAGACTATGCGACAAATATTAAGACAAGTAAATATACAACGATACTACAGTTTTCCAAAAATTAGGCCGATGATATTGCAACGTGAAATTCAAAGCTCATGGGAGAGGTGCAACAATTAAAGGATCAAGATGAAGAGGTTTCCGATACGATGGTATGAGGAAGATTTTAATGTCTATGCCATCTAAATTTTTGACCATTTTGACAGTGTGTGGGAATCAACGAGTGCAGACAATCAAACTATGATAAATTTATACGTTCGAAATTATTGGCAAATACGAGGTTCGATTGAATTCGGAGTACGATAGCATTGATCAGATCGGAAGAACGGAAGCGTCGATGACCAAGCTGAATTTTTCGAAGAAGATTTCAAATTCGAAAAAGGTCACTCGTCGGAACAGAACAACAAAAGAAAAGCCAACAGCGTTGCCGAAAACGTAACATTTCGGACAACAAAAACCAGAAAAATGTTCTAGACGGTGCATCTCTGTGTCGTAGCTCGACATCAACTGTCGTCGATGTGAATGGCGACAAAAGGCGATATCAACATTCTAGTAGACGCTTGGTGAATGTGCTGAACTTATTTTCGTCGGGAAAGGAATGTATCGTAGCTATCGAATGGTAAACAGGACTCCTACGTGGCATGCCTTTTCATATGCTGTTTAAAATTATGGAACCATCGGATGTCGTTCAAGAAGGTTTCATTTCACGGATGGCATGAGCGACTGGGGCATCAGAACGTCACATACATGAACAAAATTTCTATCAAATAATGAAATCGATTTCGAAGGTCGAGGATGTTTCATCTACGGGAAGCATCATCGTGGAAGTCATAAACTTCGTGAAGGAAAATCAAAAGAATGTGTCGAAATTATTCATGCAGCGTTTGCGGGCCAACGCAAATGAATTCAATTAGCGGTTTGAAGTACTTTTTGCCTTTAAAGAACGTTGCAGGAACAGAACGGACACAAGGAGCGTAGTTTTCGACCAGACCACGGGACAGAGTTTGTCATCGCAGAAATGGAAACCTTTTTCAATGACAATCGCACTACCGTACAATGTTGAATATGATTCATGCAAAGAAACGGGAACGAGCACAGTGCGCGAGGAATCACTGCATAGATTATGGCGCAGTGAGGTCAAAGCTTTTACGGTACCGGGACGGCCGCTCTATTAGTTGAGGGTGATGCCGTTAGGTTCTGTAATGTGACCTAATGAATGTGCCGTTTAATGCATAAAGTTCCTTGAACTGCTAGAGTAAGTTGCGACTTTACTGAGGGCTGCTGGGTTAACCATAAACATCGAAAAAAGTAAGTTCATAGTGAAAGAAATCCGATCTTGGGATATCTGGCCGGCGAGAAAGGGTTAATACTAGATCCTGAAAAAATGGAAGCTATAGTTGGCCTGGCAGTTCCTACGACAGCCAAACAGATACGACGACTTAGGCGGATGGCTGGGTGGTATCGACGATTAGTGAAAACTTCTCCAGTGTGACTGTCCCTACAAAAGGCCAATTTTAATGAACGAATGTAGCACAAAGAACTTCGATAAATTAAAAAAATCTGCTAACATCAGCTCCTGCAGTGTTATTACGCCGGACTCCATTCTATATAAAATATGATGCTTGCACTGAGGTAGTTGGAGCCTAGAAAATTATAATTGAGAACTGCCTTTTTTCTTGATAGATGGCGATGTATAATAGCAAAAAATCTATCGATTGTGACAAGCAAAGGGTCTCACGTTAATAAAGCACCCAGGCGGCTAGCACCGATTTTTTGGAGAAATTTGTGACTAACTAAATTGATTGTTAGTTCATACCAGGTACTGCTAGATGTCTCTAATATCCACAAACCAAAATATACCAGATATTTAGTTCTAAACCGCAAACTTAATTCAGATTTATCAGTTGTCGGTTTAGAAATATTTTGAAGATTGTTGAATCTTAATTTATTTAGCAAAACTTTATAAAACGTTAGACACGGTTTGTTTTGTGCTATTTAAGAACGGCTGGTATGAACTAACCATCAATTTAGTTCAATCAATAGGGAGCGGCGGCCGAGTTTGGTTTCACTGGGTAGCTTCGTAAAAAATATGGAGCATCTGTTTTTTCGTTTTCCCGATCAGATATATCTTTTCCGGAATATTACGAAAACAGATTTTTTAAGATTACAGCGCCATCACAAATGAAAAAGTTTCGAACAAAACTTACGTACTTTGAGGTGTAGAATGCAAATCTGCATTTCCTAAAAATGTCACCATCCAGCTGAGAGAACCGCTTTAGTCTTCTTCGATCTGGAGGGGCAGCATATGCTTATGCATTCCATATGCTTATGCTGTGAGATATTTCGCACACCATCATTCATCTGAGACCAAGAGACCATTTTCGAGGACTGGCCGGGAAATGATGTTTGCCCAATTTGGCCTAAAATTAGCACCGTAAAATCATGTAGCCCAAATTCAAAACGTTTTTAGGTTTGACGAAATAATTATACGTTTTTGTGAGCACGACGAAAATTTAACTCAAATTCGTTGAAATTCCTAACCCTGGATTCATTTCTGAGAGCTTGTCAAGTAACGTTTTTTTTTTGTAATTATAGTGTTACGATTTGGTCTATGGGGCATCAATTCATCGTGGATTGGTCAGTTGGTTTGGTGCCGGTTCAACGCGAATTTATCAATCAAGGGTTAACAATTTAATTTATTAAATAGTGTCATCTAGATATAAGCATTAGAAGTAGTTTCATTGCAGATTAATCTGAAACAGAACTGAATTTTCGTGTAGAATCTTCGCGGTATATAAATACCGGTGTTATATAAACACAATGAGGGAGTCATTCAGGAGATTCGGTACGCGATAATTTAAAAGCGAAAGTGAACAGTTCGAATAATTATTAGTGGAGTTTAATGTGATATAAATTGAGAATTATTGTAAAATTGTATTTTAAGGTTAAGTAGGTATTTGGAAAATTATTCGAAGATTATTTTCAGGAATATTCCGGAAGCGATGTAAATTACTATATTCACAATCAGCAGTGATAAGACAAGGCAAATTCTTAACACTAGGGAAGAAATTGGATTTTAAGGCTACAAACGAACATCGAAAAACATGGTAGCGTCATCTAAGACACACCTAGGTTTCTCATATAACCTTCAAACCAGACACCAACCACAGGAATAACTCATGAGTGATCATTATACGCCATAACCATTTATTAATATTTCAAAACACAGTGACGTATAAGTGATGCGTCTTACGTTTATTATTATACCGTAAAGGTCAATTATTTTAATAAAAAATGTCTAACTAGATCCGATGTATGTTGATATATTTGATAATGCTTTATGTACATTTCACATATCAACAATTTTTACTCCTACTCGTACATCACAACACCGAGAATTTTTATTTTGTGAAAAAATTTAAAATGCAAATTTTTATTTTCTAGCTAGCAATGTGTGATAAAATTTTCACATTGGAATTTGTACAATGCGATTATTTTATGGTATTCGGCCAATGCTCTTTATATATAGAGACATCTAATTTTAAATTCCTCCTTCGCTCCTTAAAACGATTGCTAATTATTCCCTTCCTCCAAAAACGATTTAAATATAGGGACATGTCTCTAGGACGTCATACAATTTTATATTATAAATTCTCTGAAGTAAAATTATATTGATTTTTTGGTTGTGTATTTATGTCATACCCAGATACACGTATTTTATGGGAAAACTAGGTCAACAAAACATAAATACTATACTATGTGGTAAACAAATAAAGTAACACCTTGCTTTTTAAATTACTGTATTCATAAGAGATTTGATTGAAGGAAAATCATATTAAGAAATCTTGTATTCATCTAAAAATTAAATTAATACGTTTAATAGCGCGATGTGGAATGTATACCGCATTAGAGGTCGCGATTTACCGAAACAGGGAAGTTATAACTGTTGTGGATAAGAGGCAATATTATATAGCGACAAGAAAGCGGGCTATTCAACCCGAGCAGACAGTGCATTGTCAAAAAATTACACAAAAGGCTAAGTATCATTGAAGCTCACTATTTTCCAGACCTTCTCCTGGAAAATCGATACCAAAATTTTTGAAATCCAAATGGATTGAGAAATGTCCTAGCCCCCTTCAGATTGTCCGATTTATAAAACCACATTCAATACTTGAATTCTAATCCCATTATCATCATATAAACTGAGTCTATAAACCCAATTAGTTGAGCAATGGCTTAGTTTCATTTAAATTGTCCATTTTCAAGAATCACATCCGTTACCGATCCATCCCAATGTATTAAGAAATAAACGGATGGCCATTATATCAATAATTTGAGAATTGACATATATTAATTTAGAGTAATCAGTTGCCAGACCCACAACTATGTAGAACTTATAGTTTTGGGGTTCCATTTGGTTCATATAAATCTAGTTCTCAGAACAAGAGGATGAGAGATGACCCACTTCCTTCTAAAATTTCATTTATCCAGTATATAACAACTCAATTTTTATAACTAGCTAAATTACAAAAAGATGATCGTTTTCCGGAACTACACCCAAATCTCATATCCGAATTCAATTGTTATCATGCAAACATTAACCGAGAGCAAACCTGATCTTATACACAAACGGATGAATTAGTGAGTGAATTATTGTTTCAGTTATTTTCGGTGAACTGTTTTTCGATAAATTGTCGTTTGTGATGAATTGCTATTTTCGGTGAATTTTTTTCGGTCAATTGTTGTTTTCCGAAAACTGTTGTGGTTTAACCTAGTATATTGAACGGTCTAGACATAAACCGCAACGTTATTAATTTACTGTGCCGATATTCAGTTAGAACCAGAATGTACAGTAAAAGTAGAAATCATTGCATAAAAGTGGAATCGGTTGGGTAACTGAACGCACTGCTTCGAAAAAAAATTATTAACACATTTTACATAATTTGAAGGTCATAGCTGCTTGAAGATTTATGATTTATAATACACGTACACATTGCATGTACATCAAGCTGTACCAAAAAGTAACAAATCGATCAACACATATCTTGGATTTGATCCAAGTAAAATTTATTTTTGATTCACTTCGAGTCATTTCGTACAAAATTTTTTTAAGAATTCATCATTGCTGTGTACATCAAATACATGACATAACTGTTTTGGTTGAAAGAAACGAAATACGTATTTCGAACCATTAACTTAACAATTATCGATTATTGTGAAAAACTAATCAAACTTAAAATTCCTTAGCGAGAGACACCAAATGGCGCACCTAGCGTATATTCAGTATTATCAGCATTAAGTACTTAACACTTCATAAATAAAAAGATCTGGCGCAAACATAATTTGACTTCCCACACGGCCCCATTTTCATGACATTGACACATAATAATAAAATTGGTTGTAGACTCAAACTGTGTTATGTTTGGGATTTCCGTATGCGCTCGCTCTCGCGGGCCGCCAAAACCTTGAAATTAATTTATTTCAAATTGATTTTTATTTGGCATAATTTTCCGGAATTAGAAAATTGCATATAAACAAAATAATTTTAGCGCCCCTCGCTCTTGCGCTCACACATATATTTAAATTTATTATAGGAAGTTAGTGTTTATTGTTCCACGAATTTAAGTAGGCCAAAGTTATCGGTAGAATTATTGATTTGGATCGACAGAGTACAGAAGAATTCATTATTATTTTAATTAGTTATTTGGAGAATTTTTATTATTTTGAACTAGATTCTAAATCCATGATCATTTTGCCGGCCGATCTCATTT
Organism: Nephrotoma flavescens; assembly: GCA_932526605.1. NCBI lineage: Eukaryota > Metazoa > Arthropoda > Insecta > Diptera > Tipulidae > Nephrotoma > Nephrotoma flavescens. The sequence goes on along the minus strand of OW052222.1, from coordinate 58,086,952 downwards.
GGTATACGCGTTAGTTATTTTAGGAGCACGTGAAAGTTGTTGTATTGAACTGTATTTATATAACTCAGATTGACGTACATACTTTCAATATCATCGAGAAAATATTTTTAAATTTAGTAATGGAGATCGTAAACTTTTAGCGGGGTATTGATCGTCTACGATATAAAAATACATGAATGAATTTTTCTAAACTGAAATGTTTTACAGACAATCTGGCAATTTGGTGTCTATTGCCATTCTCCAGTGTGACCTGAACTGTTTAGTGTTCCCTGTTTAATCGGGATACGTTACCACCTGTATAGTATTGCTCATCCAATATAATATTGTATATGGAATAAAATTTATCAACATTTTTGGAAGTAGTGGATTGTAGGGGCTACTGCTTAGGTCCCATTTACGAAAACGTCGATACATCAATAAAAAGTACATTATCGCTCGAGGATGATTTCTAAAAAATCACTACATCACATAATTTGAGTTCCATCCCCATCGAACGAGGAATGGTTGCAAGGAGTTCTATTATGAAATAAAGGGTTATCCAATTCGTGGTTGATAAAGTAAACTTAAAAAAAACACACAAAATATTCGGAATGTATTGTAATTTTTATTTCATTTTACAGATTGATGCTTGCCATTTTTAGTTAAACAAGATATCATTCAAATGTCCTCCACGGGACTTCTTACAGGCCTTGATTCTTTTGAGGTAATTTCAATGACTTTTCGGCACATTTCGGGCGGTATCTCGGCCATTACCTTACGAATATTAGTTTTCAATTCGTCAAGAGTTTGAGGATTGTTTGCGTAAACACGATCTTTTAGCCGGCGTAGCCCCACAAAAAGAAATCCAAAGGCGTTAAATCACAGGATCTTGGAGGCCAATTGACATCAGCCAATCGCGAAATCAAACGTCCAGGAAATTTCTCTTGCAACAGATCTCGATTTGCTCGTGTTACGTGACTGGTTGCTCCATCCTGCTGGAACCACATATCGTCAAGATCATAATCTTCGATTTTCGTAAAAAAATAATCGGTTAACATGCGGTCATAGCGCTCAGAACTGACGGTAACGGTTCGTCCATGGGTGTTCTCAAAAAAATACGGCCCAATCACACCACCAGACCACAATGCGCACCAAACAGTGACTTTTTCCGGGTGTAATGGCTTCTCTACAATCAATTGTGGATTTTCTGAGCCCCAAATTCTACAGTTTTGCTTATTAACGTATCCACCAAGCGAAAAATGAGCTTCATCACTGAAGAAAATTTTGTTCGAAAAATCAGCATCGACGGCCTGTTTTTCCAACACCCAATTTGCGATTGTTAAATGCTCCATATTCTTAAATGGCAGAATGTCAACTAAATAAATGACAGCGTACTTGACGTTTATCTTTGACAGATGTCGGTATACAGATTTCTACTTTATCAACCTCGAATTGGATAACCCTGTATAAAGGCTAAATTCAGTTGTTTCCTGACACTTGCAAGTTATCTTAAACTGGGGTCAAGCTGAATACATACATACCTGCGGAAATAAAAAGCATCACACTCGATCCCGAACTCAAAACCATTCAAATTTCGTGAAATGCTTTATGCCCCGCCTACTACTTCCACACTCGAGTTGAAATATTTTTTTAAACTTTGTTGTTGTTTTAATACATTATGTGCGATACCATGATATGTTTGCCCCGCAGGTATGTATTCAGCTTCAGGATTCACCTGAAAACATTTAAAGAGATTTTTTCGAACCCAATATTCTATCCATTTCTGTAGAAAAAAACGGAACATGCGGCAACGGTTCCTCTACTCCCAAAACAACCTAAACGAAGTTGACAAAAATCGGGCAAATTTCTCAACCCCCATTCACAAAATATTTATCATCGGCTTAAGTCCCAGCTTTTAATATAAACCCAGTTCATCCAAATCCGTTGAGAATTACACTCAATCCAAACAACAACGAATACTGCAATCGGACCTTAGCTCTCAAAATGACTTGGTCCACACCAAGGACCTACTAAAAAAATTTTCTCGAAATCAGGACTCATTGAAACCACTTCCTGGCTCTTCTTAAACGAGTTTTATCGAAATCCAAACTACCTGCAATCGTTCGCGGGACTTGAAATCACTTTTCTCAAATTTAATTGCATATTCCGAACTAAAAAAAAGCCTAAAATCAATAGAGGACCGAATCTTTAAAATAATTTATCCGAAATCAACACTTATCGTAATCAATCCACGGCAATCGAAAATGCCCCTCACAAATTTTTATTATAATCGTGCAAGACGAGTTATTTTTACCGGACCCCGTCTCTCGGAACTCATCGCTGGTACTTGAAGAGCCCCCTCACCAATATTCATCAAATCATTTGACCTAAGAAAAAAAAGAACCCAGCGTTCATCGGGGAATTCCCTATTTAATGTCTTCTTCAGAAATCCGGGTCCATCGTACTCGAAAACCTCCTTTCAGTAATTTTCACGAAAGTTGTTCAAACCGCGTCTGAAATCCTTGATACAAACAATCAAAAGTCTTATCTAAAATTCTTAGCAGGATACCAAATATTTAAATTTTCAAGGGTATAAGAAGATAAATTATTTTTGATTCAAACATTTTTCGCATATAGGAGGGCCAATATGCATATCGTTTACAGAAAAAATTATATTTGACTACAAACAATTCTATTAACTTAAGATTGATAGTTAGGATCCCACACTTGGACTGCGTTTTCCTCTGTCATCTGATATAACAAAAGTGTTAGATTAGTAATGTGTGTAGCTACACAAATTACCGTAGTGTATCTGTTCAGAAAGTGCAGCACAAGTGTAACGACTGAGTGAGATATTTTGTTAAACTCTCGATAAAACAAATATAGAAATCGAAGACAAACAAATATAGATTTCTCGATAAAACAAAACTTACAAGCCGAAGTGAACTTGTTTACAATAAGTGACGCTACACCAATTAACGAAAAATCTAACTGTTAAAATTAGTCTAGCATTAAAAAAGTGTAACGCTGAGTGAGTTTTTTGGTTCATCTTTCGATAAAACAAAACACAAAATCTGAATTGAACTTTTAAACGAAAAGTGTAGCTACACAAACTAATGAAAAGTGAAACTGTTAAAAAGCCTAGCATTTAACAAGTGTACCGAATGAGTGAGATGTTTGGTCCATCTCATGGTAAAACAAAACATAGAACCTGAAGTGAATTTTTTAATGAAAAGTGTAGCTACACGAGTTGACGTAAGTGTATATGTTAAAAAAGTGTAGCAAAAGTGTAACGACTGAGTTTTGTTCATCTCTCGATAAAATAAATATAGAAATCGAAGTGAACTTTTTAACGAAAAGTGTAGCTACAAAAACTAATGAAAAACGTAATTTTTAAAAAAGTGTTTCATTTAACAAGTGTAACGATTGAGTGAGACATTTTGTTCATCTCTCGATAAAACAAATACAGAAATCGAAGTTTTTAACGAAAAGTGTAGCTACACCAATTAACGAAAAGTGTAACTGTTTAAAAGAAGTGTAGCATTAAAGAAGTTTAACCCCGGCTCCTGTGTGAGTTTTTGGTTAACCTTCCACCGAACACAGTATCCGAAGTGAACGTTTTAACGAAAAGTGTAGCTACATAACTGTTTAAAATGCCTTGCATTGAAAAAGTGCACTAAAATAATATCAATTAAAAAAATGTTACACTACTTACATGCAGTATAAGATAGCGGAAATTTGACAGAGGAAAATATGAAATTACGCTACTCGCCGCAAGTGGCAGCACTATCACTAAAGAGAATTGATTTTGTTATGTAATTTAAAATTTGGGGAAACTTATGGATTAGAAAAACAACCGAAAGTAATGGTTACTAGTGGAAGTTTTTGAGATATTGGCCTAAAACTGAAAATAACTTATATGGCCGCAGAAATTCAAAAATTTATAGTGCAAATTCTAATCCATAAATTTTTTCGTAATTGTCCCAGTGTGCAATGCAAATTTTACAAAATTTAATTAAGAAATAACCGAGTTCCCTCCAGTTTAAAATTTATTTATATCGTGTAAAATGTACAGATAGCTTTTTTCATAAGGCCCGGTTATGAAATGGCCAGTTTAGTCCAGCATGAACAGATCCTAGAATTATGTCTAATACTTACTTTAAAATCCCCGATCAATACTACGTTCCACATTGCATCGTAATTCGTTAAGAAATGGCGGAAAGACGGTATATTGTTAAATTTCAAGATTTCATATACCGAGTTCCTTTACCTCGGAGATCAATCAATTTACCATTTTAAGGATCACTTTTAATATTTTATTCCGCTGAGATGTTTTATTTAGTGAAAAAAGTGATACATAATGAATAAAAAATTTCCGCTTGTAATTACATAACAAAAACTATTCTCTTTAGTGCTAGCGCTGCCACTTGCGGTGAGCAGCGAAATCTCTTCTTTTCCACTATCAAATTTCCACTATTTTATACAGCATCTTACATATATAGTTTGAACATTATCAAAGCACCGACCAAATGGCATAGTGGTTAAAGCTTTGACATTTGGATCTGGAGGAACCGGGTTCGAATCCCGATAGGGGCAGGATGCAAAAGTGAAATTTCATAACAGATTACGATCTGTGATGAAATGTAACACATTTATGACCCCTTGTCGGAGTGCAAAACTCATGGGCCGACCGATCTTCCATGTCGGTATAGGCTGGCATGGAACTTGCTATGTGCAAGTGGCGAATGGGCTGACTGGCGTAAAAGTAAGGACGGAAATAAGCAAACCGCAAAAGAGCAGGGAGAGCCTTGAACAGGCCCCAGAACAGATTGCAGGGATAAAAATATAAAAAGAACATTACCAAAGCGATTCAACTTGTCTATTCGCTTGGGTTTGTTCAAAAGAAATTTATTGGTTAACTTACGACATGAATTATATAGAGTAAAACCCAAATCTTTTTAATTTGACGAGGTTGACGATTTAGAATAACCCAGTACTTTTGTTTAATATTTTTGTCCATTTTTGATAACATTTTAGTTTTTTTTGGCCATACCAAAAGAACAAATTTAAACATCATTCTATAGAGGGCTGATGAGGCCAGTAGACATATTTGATTGCGAATCTTGGACGCTGGCAGCAAACTGGGGGCTACATATAATATGGAGAGAGGTTTGCGTTTCTTATCAATGCTATAAGAAGATTAAACACTTGGTTGTCATTTTGTTACGACTAAAATATAGTAAATAATAATAAATTCAAAGTGACCTAGACCCAAAACCTATAGGAAATACCAAAATGTAAGACCAAACTATCATTCATGCAGCTAAAGAATATTTGCCTTTGTTGTATTCCCTAGTTTGGTGAGCATTAACCCACTGTAACCCTTTACAGTGACAAAAAAAATACAATCAATTTGGGATAGTTTCTTCTTCTAGATTTTAGATTCAGTTTCAGGTCTGAGCCGCTTTAAAAATATTTCAAATAGCTTTTGTGTTTAAATTTTGTCATGCCTTTCTCTGAACTCGTATACACTTTTTAGACCGCTCAAGGTAATACAGAAAGGAGGGCACATTCGTGAATAGTCTTAACGACAAATTGAGTACATCAACCCAGAGAACTTAACCGATGCATATTTAAAAGAGTATTGTAGGAAAAGTTCGACTTTAAGCCAAATGTGGTAACGAGATTATCGAAATTTTTGCAGTTATAACAAAACAAATGTTTAGTCAAATAATGAGATAAAGTAAAGTATGACTATGGCAAGTCGGAGTGCAGAAGAATGACACCGGCCCTGAAAAAAGTAACTTTTACTTAATATACCCACTGATTCTCACAAAGTTGACGGTCTAGACAAATTAACATATGAGCCGTTTATATTGAAAGTGGTTTAAGTTCATTTTCCAAAAAAAATTAGTTAGTCACAATTCTTATAATTCTTTTAATTTAAAAACAATTTTAGTATAGTATCATCAAAATCGCAAAGATTTATATTTTAAAATTAGCTAGTTAACGAAATGTAAAAAAATATATTTTGATAGTGGTTTAAGTTCACTTGGAAAAAAATAACTTTGATGTGGAATGTTTAACGTAACAAAAATTGATAAAATGAATGACATTGTAAATACTCTAAAGCAGAAAATTATAAAAATGTACGTCCCATTTCAATTTCTAAGTGCAAAGACATGATGGAGTTATTAAAGTACGTACCTGCGTGCATCATAAATATTTTACAAACCTCACACATAATCCATATGAGGAGAAGGAATAATATAAGATAATTTGATTTTTTTTAAATATTAAGCATTCATAAGACAATGTTATTTTAATTTTGTAATAAATGAATAAATTTTACTATTAAATAATTTTTTTTCTATTAAAAATCTGTCTCAAGTTATAAAACTGTTTTTTTATTTTAAACTTTAAATCTAATATACACCTTTGTGAAGAGCCCAAATTTCTATCTCTTTAAACCAAAAAGTTGCTTATGGCAATACTATACGAGCGTATGTATACTATTGCGACATTTAATTAAAAATTAGAGCAATAAATCTAAATTCGAGGATAAATATTTCCAAATAAGAGTTCAATAATAAATAAAAATGTTATGAGTTTAATAAAAACAATAAAAAGTTCTGATAAAACGTGTAAATAATCCTCCTTCACCAGACAAAAGCCGAAACCATTAAATGTATCTCGTAAAATTTCTAAAAAAAATCGGGGTTGGGTAAATAATTAATATCATTTATTTGACCTGGCACCGAAAATTTTTCATATTATCTTGAAAATGCAATAGTTTTACTCTCAGCCCGGAAAAATGTTTGTGTCATGACAGTTTTAGCTGTCATAACAGTATTTATTTTCGGGGCTGAGAGTAAAAATATGGAGATTTTTTGGGTTGAGAGTAAAAAATGCCTTGATAGCAATAATTAGTGTTGTCACGCATTTATCGGGGATGAAATTTGGGCAATTTTTACATACATATCTTATACATTCATCTACATAAAAAATTTACAATTTCTACTGGTTAATTTCTATAAAATAATAATTCCAATACATTATACTAAAAAAATAACTTTTCAACAATTAGAAGACTCACTAAACAATTATACTGGAGTTTTATGAACATAATTGAGCAAATTTAAGTGATAAAATTAACTTATAACAATCTTAAACAAATATGCAAAATGGACTTAACATGTATGCATTTTAAAAACAAAAAAGTATTTTTATTGATTTTGAAAGTGGTTTAAGTCCATTGCAGGTTCTCAAAAACAGCTTCTTTTACAAGTAATATTTATAAAATGTATTAAACTATGTAATCTAACAAGTTTAAGGTCACAAAAACATAAAAGCGACTTAATACCAGTTACCAAAATTTTTAAATCAATTCAAACACAAACCCTTAAATATCTCGATATAAAAATAAATAAATTTTTATATCGAGATATACCGATAAACCACTTTCAAAATAAACGGCGCATATCTCGGCAACAATAATATTAAAACTGAATAAAGAAACATGTTACTCTCAATTAGAATCAGAGATATTGCAGCAAAAGGGCTCAATCTAATATTCTTAAAACGAGACTCATAAATTTCCGATAGTGAAATTTAAATTTTTGCAGAAATTTTCCAATTACCTTTTTCTTTCTTTTTCTGTTTCGGTTGAGTAAATTCACCGCGCCATATTTGAAATAAATTTGAGTCGATTGGAATTTTTTATTGATTCATTATATCAATTTCGTGTTTGTTTATGTATTGTAATTTTCCAATTATTTTGAACTGTTAGATTATTTTGGAGTTCGTGACAATTATTATTAATCATATGTTTGATCACACAATTTCTTGTATGTATCTTTATTTTTTACAGCTGTGATGTATTCCTGAAGAAGTTTGTGGAATGCTCTGGTCGTCTGCCCAATGTATTTGCTGTCACATTCAATGGCATCTCAAAGATTTGATTCTTATAAAAAATTCAACACCATCATTATCAAAACCTGGAATCTATCAAATTTCCTGCACGGAATGCGACAGCAACAAATACATTGGACAATCAGAGCATTCCACAATCGTCGTAAGGAATACCTGAGATAACCTTGGAATAAAGTCAAAATAAATATCGACTAAAAATTACCGAGAAATTAGCTCCAACGAAAACTATGAGGATCCTTCTGTATAACTCGTATAAAAAATTTCGCTACTTTCGGTGGTCCTAAAATAAAATTTATAATAACTGATTGCAAAATTATTTTGCCAACCTATTTTAATGATAGGATAAATTATTAAAAGGAAGAAATGCTATCGTTAAACGGAGACATCAATAAATAATTGAGAAACACTGACAAGAAAAACTTTCAGCGAAACACTTCATTCATATCAGGTTTACTGTATCTTCTTTTGGTATATTCATGAAATAGAAGTTTTCTATTTTGGGCCTTTTCGTTTTTTTTTATTTAGTATTGAAGTTCAAAGTACAGGTCAATTGATCTTCTATACCTAGATCATCACCCAATTTCAAATGATGGGTTGTTCCATAAATTATCAAAATTCTAAATGTCTGTAATTTATTAAAATAATATTTGGCACAAAATATACAGGTTGATATATATCGTGAGATATCTCTAGTATATTGGCCAGCGAAAGTATTTACGGCATGAGGTACTAGTGGCCACTGAGTATATTATTTAGGGCAATTGAAATCAGCGTGGAAACCAATGGTATTCTGAGTAAGGGTCCAAGGGTGTAATGAAACGCTACAAATTAGGGCGACGACTAGGTACAATTAAAAATGTCGGCGGCCAAAATTTAAAATAAAAAGGTCTTTTGATGGTGGTTAATTGAATTTTACCGAAAACTTTCACATTTTCGATTTTATTGATTTATTTCTGGACCAATAATTATTTATTGCCATCAGAGTCAACGATTCACTTGAACATGGATGTTTCCGCAATCCCGAGGAGGATCAAATCTTATGAATTGCAAAAAGTGGCGTTGGCATATCCTTCTTCAAAAGTATATTGATTGGTTTAGCAATGATCATTCTTAAGCGAGTATTACAAATGGCAAACCAGTATCTAAGTTGATCTTAGGATGAAGTTTATGCCAAAATAACAAAATTTACACTGCGGCCTATAAGTATTTAAAATCTCAAACACTCAAAAATTAAATGTTCATAATAATATTTGAAAATTTCTAATAAACCCAAATATTTCAACACAAAATAGAAAAAATAGAATTTTCGAGAAAAGTTTTGAGTGAAAGTCACGAAATCAACTTCTTTAAAACAAAACATACTATGGAGCACATAGAGGTGACGGAAGTAGTTCTGAAATAGTACTTGATATAAGAAACCAATTTTATCTCGTCACATGTTCAAAAATCTCTGTCCGATCCGTAGGGATCGAGTTAAATAATTTCAATGTTTAAGAAATTTCACTCAATGATATTCTTCCTCGAATAACAAAAATCTCAGAGATTTCCGAGCAAAAGGGGCTTAGTAATATTGGCTTTCTACATCAGTTACTAACTCAGAACCACCTCGATCAACTTTGCACATTCCGTACGGATCGAGTTAAATAATTTCAAATGCTTACGAATTTTTAAATTTCACTCAATGATAGCCTCTCTCGAATAACAAAAATATCAGATTTCCGAGCACAAAGGGCTAAGTTATATTGTTTTTAACATCAATTACTAATTCAGAACTTCGACCACCTCTGTACAATCCGTACGGGTCGAGTTAAATAATTTCAAATGTTGAAAAATTTTTAAATTACACTCAATGATATTCTCTCTCAAATAACAAAAATCTTTGAAATTTTTGAACATTTTTCTATGGAAGATTAGTTTCTTACGTCAAATGCAAATTCAGAACCACTTTGTACATCAAATGCAAATTCAGAACCACCAGTACAGTATAATACTTTGCATAATAACTCAGTAAAATATGAGAGAACCTAAATGGAATAGTTCTGACTAGCGTAATGTGGTGAAACTTAGTATACGTCCAATGCTCTTAAATATGTGTTTAAGAAGCAAACATAAATAATAATAATAAATAGAAAAAATTGGTCAACAGAAACACTCCTAAAAATGTTGGTTTGGATCTGGCTACCGTATATTATATAGTTAAATATTTTCACATTCTTCAATCTCCCTGAAGAAATAATGTGATAGTAGTGAGAATTTTCCAATGTACTAATATGAAGTCTCAATAGATCCATGTTTCAAGATCAGAGGTCAGAAATACGGTCCCTGTTCATTAAATTATTAACACTATCAATATAGTGAAACATTCAAGATTTTTTTTAAAAATGTTTTAATTCTTCAAAATTAAATTGTAATTTTGAGTATAAATAAATTGAACGACAATTAAAATTTGGTTAAACTTCATTTATTTTTAATCTCAGCTTTTATTCTTTCAGGTATGCGACACAATTGATCATATTGCGAACTTGATCACTATTTCTCCATATTTTTTCAATATTTTTTTTAGGGTGGTCACTGAAGGATTTGGGTTTTTTTTATACACATTGGACTTAAGTTAGGCCCAACAATTCTCGACAGGGTTTAAATCCGGAGAATGGCCAGGCCAAGAGAAGATGTCAATATTTCGGTTAAGGACATTCTCTATTAATTTTGCGGTATGGCAAGGAGCTCCATCTTGCGTACAAGTGTAAGCGTATTGGCCTTGAGATAGCGATCTAATGTAAGGAAGCAAGACGTCTGTTAACACCTTTTTATATTGTTCTTTTCTCATGGTTTCCTTTACGAGGTATATTGAACCAGGTTATTACGTTTATTTATTTTTTTTAAATATATAATGAGTGCTTAAAAATTCGATTTGTCTTCTTTAAGTCGTCTGGACAATAAACAACCTGCTTATGAAGTTTAGCACAAATAAGACGTTCTTCCTGCAATTTTTCAGTGAGTCTGGGGTTCTTTGATGGACGTCTGCATTTCAAATTAATTTCATATGGCCTTCGTTGTAATGTAATCGCTGTAATTTTTATCTCTTCTTCACTAAGATGCTTTTGTAGCTCGCTCGTCGTTGCTCTGCTCTTTTCTAAGGCCGATTGAATAATTTTTCGGTCTGTTTTGGGCGTTGTCTTCCTGGTCCCCTTATAGTTTCTTCTCTTAGTCTCATAAAATGTACCCCCAGATTGAAGAATCTTTGAAAAATTAATTACTGATGAGCAAGAAACTTTTCCATTTAGAAAACAAATGCCTCAGTCTAGACTTTCTAAGCACACACACACGCACAAACTTTAAATTAAACACAAGTTTTTTAACTAAATGATAAAAATCACTTAACGTAGATTATTTCTTACTTTAGCTCAGCCACAAAATTTCTAAAAACACCTTGTCAAACCGCGCGTCAAACATAAAATGAGATAACTAAAAGTAAAATATGCATGCTATTGATCTTTTTAGTCCTTTTTCAGGTAATAACTTTATTGCGACTTTTTAAGAATGTCGTAAAATAATCTTAAAACAATAACAGATGGGATCCTAAATGCATTTCATTACTTTGAATAAAAGTTATTCTTTTATTTCAAAACAAAAAAAACAATAGCAGAAATTAGGAATTTTCAAGGTACTATTAGTGTCCATAATTCAATGAACAGGGACTGTAGCCAACCGTTGCTTAGTCAACCGTTATTAGGTGAACTCGCACGGAGCACGCGGAGATCATCAATTCTACAATTTATAACTGCGTAATGATGTCAAGTTTAAATACCCAAGATATGCCACACTCATTAAAACTAGTGTGCGAATTTTTTACAATTTTTCATTCGTTCTGTTGAAAATTGAAAATTGGCCCGAAGGCGTATATTATTTTTATGCTAGAATTAGATTTGTATGTATTTGCATTACGTCATTAAATCTCCATAAAATTGAGGAAATGGTAATGCATAACTAATGAAATCGGTCGTATTTATAAAACTAGGATTTGATATAATCCAAAAATATCCTTCACACGATACATTCAAAATAAATGTTTGTACATCAAAAGGCCTTCACACGCACATAAATACATTTCTTAAGTAAACAAATAATAAATTATTCATATTAGCACTTCATAATAATGCCAATTAGTTTTCTTCATCGTATGTATTGTATCGTATTGCAGGCACAAATCATACATTCGTCTTTCAATGTTACTTACCATCACCAATGTATACACAACAACATAAAACAAATACAAATATACATAAAATTTTATGCTCGCTTAGGGTTTTTTTTTTATCAATGACATCACCAAAAAGGTTATATTCGTATACTTAAGGCGTAAAAAACGCATGGAATTTATGAGTAACGAGTATTACATTCCATGAATCTCTGAGATTCATTCCTCAGTGTTTTCTTTTTGTGTGTTTTTGTTGTCTACGTGGTGTCTCGCACATGAAATAATATTTGTTTACATTTTGTTCGAATTTTAATTGTATTGAGTATTTTAACGGTCTGAGAGTAAAGTTTGCGTCTAATCAATGCGGCCGAATATTTCTATTACGCAATTACAATAACACATTATTATGGGCGGTAACACAGTGTAGGCGGTAAGGTGTGGGGCCCGGTATCTACATAACAACTATATTTATGGACTCAACCGATTTAATGAGCATTGACACAATAGTGAAATAGTCCTGAAACTTACCAATTTAGAAAACATAATTGGCTAGACCATTACCACAAAATGACGTTTGATGTATTGATGTCACTTACCTGGAACGAAAAATAAAAAATAAAATCTGTTTAAATTATCATAAAATTGTATTGGAATGTTATAAAATACACAACTTTCAAACTTCAATCAAACACGCTCAAATTTACTCAAACAGATACCAAAATTTCAATTGTAACCTAATTCAAATTTATTTTAGTGCGGACGTAAGTGACCGCGTAAGTTTGGCCAAACTACGAGTAAAATTAGGATAATAATACGGAGCTCATCTCAAAACTAGGTAAATTGAACTTGTTGGGTGGAAGCCTAAGAATTTTGACGAAGAAATATTTACCACAATATTGGATGAGGTTCGCCTGAAGGATGTAGCAGAGAATAAAGCAAGTCAATTGATGGAATGCTTGATTAGGGCCTGTGGTGCAGCAATGCCTAGAAGTGTAGTAGATAACTGTTTTCTGCACTTGCTACTGGTGGAATGAGTAAATATTATGGAGTGGAGTGACATCATAAAGGTATTGGGTCAACTCGGGGTTCGTTACTCTGATATAGAGTAAGTATTGTCCATCGCTAGCCACTACTTTTCCCCATATTTCTTGCAGCATACCACGTATCGGAAGAACACTTCATCTTTTGAGGCTATCCATAAATCAATCTACTGCTCGCAGACAGGCCATGCGTCATCGATCGAAACAAGTGATAATCAGACGGGGCAATATCTGATGAATATGGCGGATGAGTTAAAACTTCCCAATTGTTTCCAAGTAGGTTTTGACCCAATGAATATTAAACTTGGCTGTTGACGTTAAAGCATGGCCAGGTGGCCCCATGATTTTTTCTTTTTTAGGTTATCATAGTGGATCCATTTTTTATCACCAGACTATGCGATGCAAAAAATCCCTTCCTTTATGCCTGGCGAGCGGCATTTTACATTAAAAAATCAACGTTCAACATCTCTCGATTTCAGTTCATATGGAACCCAATTTCGTTACTTTTGAATTATTCCCAATGATTTTAAACGATATGAAATTTCGAGGTACTTTTTCTTCTTTCTGGTTTCTAAATTTAGATTTTTTTTTTTTGATTTTTATAACCGTACTTTTACAAACACAAACTTTTTTCGCATCTTCATTCCGATAGTGATGGATTATTCGTATAAAGGTGAACAACTTTATTGGCAGCCATTTTGCTCATGACTCATGTCTCCTCCGGACAACCAGATTTCGGTTTCTGATTAATGGTGCCTTCCCCACGAAATATTTTCAACCTTGTTTGGTCTGTTCTTACTGGTATTACAAGTTTTTACAAGTTTTTTTGTGCTCAATGTGGAATCACCAGCGAGTTGTACTAAACATTTTTTGCGCACATCTTCCTTTGTCAGTGTCATTTTGATAATTTTTTGTTTTTATATTTCATTTGCTAAGGTCTGAATCAAAATCTATACGACCAATATTTTTATTAATGTTTACATGTTTGAAATTCAATAAATAAAAATAAGAATAAAATTTTGATTAAGAGTGTGTATCAATTGGTTTAAATGCCGCATAAAAAGTTAAAAATTTATTCGTGGTAGATTTTTTTTAACTTTTTATCTGTTTCAATTGTTTAAAATTTTTTGACAATTGTATGGTTGCTATTTAACGTAATTATGAACCTATAAAAAATAAAAAATGGAAAATAAATAAAATTAATACTACATATTTCAAAATATATCTTTCAATTACGGTCAGTTTATGATTTAAAATTACGATTTTTCAAACTCCTATTTATAAAAAACTATTTTATGTCAGCCAAATGTTGTATGCAAATATTAGCTCTTGAAGCAGATACAAAGTTTAACCTTTCTATTCACCTCAATTTTTAACTTTTTATGCGCGTATTTAAACCAATTGAAACACACTTTAGCTTGTGAAATTTGTAGTTTGCTCGTCACACCGATCAAAGTCATCCGTGAAGAATTGAATGTTTGTTGTTCGTTGTATTTATGATTTGTTATTATAAGTTGCTTTAGGTAGTCGCACAGCACAGTACACTTAATACATCGATACCATTTTCGTTCATTTTGGCGCATGTGTCAAAAATTTCCAATATGGCGATTGAGTGTGACTAAACTGATCGTATTCCCGCGTTTTCTTTTAGAAAATATTTTTTTGTGACTAATTAAATTTAATTTTAAGTATTTTTGTGATTAAAATTTATTAAATATGCGTTGTGCTGTGTTTTGGTGTAATGAAAATAATGCCTCGAGGGATAAAGATAAGAAAATATCGTTTTATAGTTTCCCAAAAGATAAAATAATTCGCAAGAAGTGGATATTGTTTTGTCGTCGAAAAGGCAATTTTAATGTGAATACAGCTCGAGTATGTTCGAAACATTTTACGGCTGATGATTTTGTTGTTAACCCATTGTTCAAAAAATATGGGGCCAGCAGTAAAATTAAACAACTGAAACCAAGCGTTATCTCTTCGGTCTCATTACCAATCAAATCACAAATAAAAACCAGTTCTCGCGATGGAAGAATGCAAAATCGCAATTTGCAATCAAGGTAAACTTACTTCTAAGTAACATCTATAAAAAATTTTTGATTAGTGTTAAGTCTAATTTTTATTATTTTTTATTGTAGTTCTCGAGCTGATGCATCAATTTCTCAAGCAGAACCAACAACATCACATGATGATGATGATTTAACGATGAACACAATTTCTTCTGAATCGTTTTCAGAGCCCACGTGTAGTAAGGCCAGCTATACACAAACAGAAATTTGTAACACCGATTCATGCACGCAGACCGAAAAAATGTGCAACATGAATGTAAAACAACAAACGGAAAAGCATATACCAACTCAGTCGGAGGTTGCTGCTTTGAGAGACCAGTGCTACAAACAGAATATTATTGATTCAATGAGCAATATATTTACAAAAGGGCAAATGCTGAAACTCGCATGTCCGAAAAAAAGAATTAAATGATCAATAGACGACATTTCAAACGCCATTGCTATACATGCAACAGGTCCAAGAGCATATAGAATGCTTCTTAAAAAAAAAATATCCGTTACCGGCCGTGATTACGCTTAAGAAAAGGTGTGCAAAAATTAAAGTATATCCGGGTATACTGCAATGCGTTTTGAATATAATGAAAAATGTCGAAATGAAGAATATTGATAAGATTTGCATTCTTTCCTTTGATGAAATGAAAATAAAGGAGAAGATTGTCTACGATAAATCGAAAGAAACATTGAAAGGAGCACGATACGTCCAAGTTGCCATGGTACGTGGCTTGTTTGGTAATTGGAAACAACCGATTTGTTCAAGATTGCGGATTTCTCGTAGTGGGTGTCGTGTGCGATTTGGGAGGATCAAACCAGGGACTGATGCGTGAATTGAATATAACCGTAAAACAATCTTCATTCCCGAATCCTGATCATCGTACCAAAAATATATATTTTTTCGCGGACGTGCCACACCTAATTAAGTTGGTTCGGAATAATTTTATTGATAGTGGATTTTTAATCGATGGAAAAATAATTGATAAAACCATTATACATGAATTGTTGGAAAAAACAAATAATAAGTCCGATTTAAGTGTAGCGTATAAGATATCCGCATCGAATTTAACAGTAAAAGGAGCGGAACGGCAAAAAGTGAAATTGGCAACGAAATTATTTTCACACACAGTTTCCAGCGCAATATTCCGCGCTGGTAGTATTGGCGAACTTAATACAGCAAATTGGCTGGAATGTTCCGAGCTCTTCAAATTGGTAAATATAAAATAATTTTAATAAATTTTTAAAAATAATATTTTTATAATTATTTTAAGGTGAATGATTGGTTTGACTGTTTGAACGTACGAGTTCCATATCATGACAGTCGGCCACGAATGCAAGGAGTTGAAATTTCAAAAGAATTGCAATTTGATATTTTGAAAAAAATTAATGCAACAATGTTTACAATGCGTGCAAAAAATAAATTAAGCATGCTACCATTCCAAAAAGGTCAGGAATTTTTAATTTCCGTAATAAGTTTGTATTTTATTTATTTAAAGGCATAATGATGACAAACAACTCCCTGAAAATGTTATATGATGAGCTAAAGTCCCATTATGCAATTTCATATTTATTAACATACAGATTAAACCAAGACGTCCTCGAAAACTTTTTTGGTGTTATTCGGGCGAAAGGTGGGCTCCATGACCATCCGGACCGTCTTGAATTTATGTATAGATTGCGGTCATACATACTTGGAAGAAACGAAGGGAGCATATCATTAAATGGCAATACTTTGGTTGATGATATGCCGGATTTGGATTCCGTAGAGAATTTAAGCGGGGATTTACTAACTACGTTGACGTCCGGTTTAAATGAGGTAAAGCGTCCCGTCGATGAGTTAGAAATGCTCCAATATGACGGCCGAGAACATTTAGCCGGGTATATTTGCCATAAAATTAAATCCTCTGATTTGGTGGTTACCAGCTCAGTTGTCAACACATCGCAGGATTCGTCTTTTACCTCGACAAATCAGCTGACTGAAGGTGGCCTTCAGAAAGGACTTGATGGCAAAAATGGAATTCATTTTCAAACATTTCAACGGCGATGGAATTGTTTATTGCAAAGATTATGTGCAACGGCTAGTAAAGTTATCGGAAGATATAATTTGCGACACAAAAGTAAAGGAATTTTTTTTCCGTTCGCGGATGCATTTCCGAATAAAAAATTTGAATTCTGCCTTAGAAACTAACAGAAAAAACAAGCGAAAATTAAATAAAACAGTTTCTTGATTTTTTAATAAAAAAAATGATTTAGAAAAGCAATTTTTATTTAATACCTATGTATACAAATACTAAAAACCGTTTATTTGACTTTATATGAGATAGGAAACCCGTGTCGGCCATTTTGAAATTTGTTGTTGTTGGATATGCGCAATATATTACCTTATTATGTGTACTGTGGTCGCACAGCATCTTGTAGTAATTCTCTTATTCGCTTATTTTAGTATATCTATTAATTTGATGTTTAGTAATAATGCATATTTACTTCTCGTCTGGTCGTATTTTGTGCATTTCTCTACTATGTGTTCGTTGTCTTCCAGTGTGTTGCATACTTCAAATATGTTATTGTCTTCTATTTTCATTAGGTGTTTAAATATTTTGTTTTTAGCGAGTTCCGATCTCATTCTATTTATTTGTCTTATATTGTAGTCGCTTAGATTTGAGTTATGATACCATGGTTTAGTTGGAGGTGATATATTGATAGTTTTGTTGTTTTTTTCCAACTGTTGTTGTCCATTCGTTGTATTTTATTTGCCATTTTTTGTTTGTTGTTTCTTTTATTATTTGATTCCTTTATGGTTATTGGGTTCTTTATTATTTCGTTGAAATCTTCTATTGCTTCTTTGGCTAGTCTATCTGCTTTCTCATTTTCTTTTATTCCTAAGTGTCCCGGTTTCCATTGTATAATTACTTTGGTTTTTCCCCCCTTATCATGTTAAATATTTGTTGTTCGTAAAATTTATATTTTCTCTTCGTTTGCTCGTTTTATTGAGTCGCAGCTGCTCTTTGAGTCTGTGAATATTATCATCCTTTCGATACCCATTACTATAACTTTCTCGATTGCGGTTTTTATTGCTAAAGATTCTATCGTTTTGATTGATGCTTGGTTTTTAGTTTTATTTTTATCTCCATTTCTGAGTTTTTAAATAAAATAAATCCCAATTCCTCCTTGTTCTATTGTTAGTGACCTATCTGTATATATTTCTACATATTCCTTCATATCTGTATATATTTCTACATATTCCTTGTTCCGTATTTCGTTGTGGTGTGATCTTGCAATCATTTCGTTTAGGGTTTCTTTTTTTATTTCTTTTGTTAATACTTCCTGAACTAAGATGTTTCCGGTTTTTCCCATAACCCTGCTTTGAGGTTGTTCTATTTCACGTAGAAAATCATACTCCAGATATAGGTTTGACAGTTTTTTTTATAGAGGAGTTATGATGATGTTTGGCTATATCGTAGTGTTGCTGTTTGCGCCAGTAAGGTGGAGATTGGTGTAATTTTTAGCATACCCGTGCAGAGACACAGGTATTTTTATGTTTGTGGGTGTTACTAAATCTGCATACTTTGTTCTCGTTTGTATTATAGCTTTATATACATTGGCAACTAGGTGTGGGTGTTTTCTTCGTTTGTGTTAATTTGTTAATATCCTGGTTGAGCAACTTGTTTCATGGGTATACTGCCGCTAGGGTTTCCCTGTATGATGTTTTGTTTTTTTGTCATGTGGAATTGGATTTGTGTTTGTTTTTTCTTTTTTTGGCGGTTTCTTGAGTTTGTATAATGTTCTATTCCTACACAGAATTAGCATTCTGGGTTTTCCTGGCATTTGCGTTGTTCGCGCATCTTGTTATTTTTGATCGACAAAACTTTTTTATGTGCCCATAGCTTAGGCATGTTTAATTTCGGTATGTAGGTCGCCATTTTTATTTTTAGTTTTAAAATTTTCGTATGTTTTAGGGTTTTGTTTACTTGGTCTCATGTTTTGATTATTTCTTCATTTGTGATAGGAAAGTCGCATGTTATGTTTTCATTTATTTCGTTTAGTTCAAATTCGGGAGAGAGGACTAGTAACCTCTGACCACAGCTTATGTGTGTAAGTTTTAAGGATGAAGGCGTTGTTTTCTTTTCGGTTAAAATTTTATTAATTGGGTCGTCTTTTTTATACATTTATTTGCTTTGTCAAAAGTTTTAAATTCTATTCTTGCCATATTTTTATTTATTTCAATGATGATTTTGGTTTTTATGTTGTTTTCTTTGAAAATCGTTGCAAGAATCACTAAAATTATGTATTTTGGTGTATTCTTTACTTTATTAATACATAGTATGGTCCCTTATCGGTGTTAATATATTTGTTATCTGGTTTTTTTTGTATGGTTGGTTGACTTGAGGCCTCATTCATTTAGCTTTTGTTAATTTGCTCACCTTCGTTTGTTTTCATTTTTTCACTCAGTTTATTTTCTTTGTTAATATTTGTTTTTTTATGTGGCGTCATTTTGTTCATTTTTTCTTCAATAGAAATTTCTGATTTATTTAATTTTCTTTTTAATTTTTTATCATTAAAATTGTAGCCTTTAAAATCATCGTCAGATGTTTCTTCGTCCATATTTATGGGACGGCTTGGGTTGCCACCATTACCTATTTTGGCTTGTTCACTAATTTTTATTAGTTAATCTTTTATTTCAATTTCTATTGTTTTTTATCAAATTAACACCACTTTTCATTATATTTTGTATTTTATTATTATTTTTCTATTAGGAAATATCTATACCCACGCAAAAAAATTGAACTCTCTTGTTTCGCATTGATAACTCGATTGATTTTGATAACTAATGATAAACTAAGATCCAACTTGTAATGCGATGAAAACAATAAGTGACGAATATAAAAAACAAAACACGGAAGGCAAAGGACAGCTATATCAGAAGTTAGAGCAATACAGAGAGGCAACATCATTTTCGCGACCATGTGATAGTCTACACCAAAATGCTGAGACACGTCGTATGTCGAATAAATCAAACCCAGTAAGACAGCTGCGGAGGAAGAAAGCACTTGATCTACTATAGATTCAATCTGGATCGACAAAAACGCAATAAAACTGTAAAGAGGACTTGCCAAAAGGCTGCCAATCCTCCGAATGAGAATATAAATTATAAAAGATAAATTACTAGATGATTTGTAAATCAGTTCTAATAAATATAATTAAAAAAAAAATTGGCGAAAAATTAAGGCCACTTGGAACGTCATCGCTCTAACTGTTTTTGTAGGTTGATTTCGGAATGATTGTCGGAATGATCACAATTTTGTATAAAAAAAATGGATGCCTAATCTAACTGAACCAACTATTATTATAGGTATAAATAAAGGGGAACAAAAAAAATACTGCCGAAAAATGGCAGTAGTGCTGCGAAGCAGTCGTGGGGTTAAGACACGGAGTCCCTAAAACATTATGTTAGCCAAACTTCTGATCACATCTTGAAGCTCATAATGCTTAATGCGATTTAAAATATTAAATCATCACGTATGGAATTGTGTCGATTAGGCGCTACTTACTGGAAATGAATTGTGTTAAAAAACTTGATTAACATAAATTCCCGAAATACTGTATGTTAAATAAAAGTTATTGAGATTCGGCACTAAAATAAGCAACAAATTGCAAGGGCCCTTCATTACCCCCTAATAATTCTCCGCCACTGCAATTTTTTTTATATAGAATCTTTTTTTATATAGAATAAAAAGTGCATGCGCGAATCTTTTCCAAAAGGAAAAACAACAAACTACACACACCAAGCGATACACAACACACAGACATACTATTCAAAATCATATGATGATAAAAATACTCGCGCGTCTCCTGCACGTAGTCGTTCGTAAATATCGTGAGAATTATAAATAAAAAAATTTTCAAAATAATTCGAATTAAAAATTAAAATTAATTATGATTCGTCTATAGACAAGCAACTAGCTGGTGGTGTACAGTGTTTTATGGTATATCGCGGGTTTGTACTTAGGCAAGAGAGGCCCGGCTAATCTTTATTAGTTGGTTTTTTTATCGCATACCTTGTATATATCGTATCGTATCGTAGATATATATTTTGTTACTATCGCATCACATTACCTTTAACCACTACTGCTGTTGTTATTGTTAGTAATAACGATAATCTTATGAATAATAATAATAATGACAGAGAGGGAAAGGGAGAACCAGAAAATGAGCAAGAGCATATAATATATGTAGATTGTGTGCTGGTCTCAAATAAGTACAAAAAATTTCATTCATTCGTTAAGAATGTTTTGAAGTGAAAACATCAAATTTAATTGAAAGTTACAAAAAATTTATTAAGTTTACGAGAACAAAACTTTTAAAACTGTGAAATTGAAAGCAAACTTAGAAGCAAAAAAAAAACAATAAGTGGATTTTATAAAAGTGAATTAAGTGTTTGGTATATTCTACCACAAAGATAAAATCGGTCATTAGGTCGTAGTCGAGTGCCTGTGTATATATATACGCACCCGGTAGTGCATCATGAATAAAACAAAAGGTTATTTTTCGAGTGGTTTCAAACTGTGGCCCCTCTCCCATCTAAACAACAATCAACAGCAGCATACATTTGGCAGTTCCGTTGCTGTACAAAAATTACGAGAATCTAAATGGTTTGGCCCCGAGGAACAGCGTATTTTGTGTGCAGTACTCGAATGCGGTTTTATTGTGGAGATTCGCGAAGAAAATGAATCAGATGGATGGTTTGGTGTTGTGATTTGTAAAACAACAAAAGGTTTGTTTATTAATTTGTATGTATATACCGCGGTATAGTCGTCTAGTCTCAACATTAATATATACGTTACATAGATAGACATGCATTTTATAGGCGACATAAAATAATCGCGCAATGAAATAATTAAGTTTACAACATGTTATTGCTCTAGATACCCCCCTCCATAAATCTTAGACATTTGTTAATCCTCCTACATTATCACAATATATATATGTCAATTTGTAGGTTTTTTGGAAGTTTATAAAGTTAAATTGTTTGTGCTCGGTGTGGAATATTAAATGCGGAATGTGTTATGAATTGTTGTTGTTTTGGAAGTGTAGCTCGGGTGGGTGATAGAAATATCAGTATTTTATTAAACCAGCTTGGTATGTGAATATGTCAGAAATTTGTGATGGAAATTTAATTGGAATTTTTTTTTGGTATGAGGTGTAATCGTGTAACGGATGAGATTGTGTGTCAATTTACAAACAATACAACAGATAAATGAAATTTCGGACTGATTAAATTTCAATACGCCGGTATTTAATAAAAATGTAATTCTTATCCACAATCTTGGATTCAAGGTAATAGAAATGTGTTTTGTAGTTGTAGTTGTATGTAACGTTATCATCAAAAATCATATTTAGTCCAATTGCTACAACTTTTGTGTAGAACTGTACGTAGTAACGGTTTATTTTATTATTCTTAATCTTACGATTTGGCCAATCTTCATAATTTATTTTCGAGGTTATGGCCGTGCTCACAACGCATGTGTATGTAAGGATTAACAAACCAATTGATGGCCAGAATTCGGTCATGCCACTGGGTCACTTCTAAAAAAATTATGGTTAAATTTAGGTAGATTTTGACTATACTCAATGCAGATTGGCCATTTTTTAAACAATAATGGTCATATTTGATATATCGGTCTAGATTGGGATTCTAACATGAATTTTGAACACATTTAAGAAATTTGGAATGGAACTTCGAAATTTCTTAATCACATATGAATAATTCTAATCCAGCTTGAATCGGAACCAACAACTATTTTATGCACTTACTACATTGTACCATAGAAAAATAAGTTTACCATAGATTTCTCATTTGTATAAAACGAGAGATAAAAATAAAATTCCAATGTCATGATTGTATTTGTGATTTTACATTGTGCGCAATGTAAAGTCACAAATACAATCAAGACATTGGAATTTAATTCATTTTATACAAATGAGAAATCTATGTTAAACTAATTTTTCTATGATTGTACTAAGCAAAAGATTCACGAAATTTGTAGTGAAAAAAGATTATCAAAAGCCCGTTTTTTACCGGCCCGTGGGCGCCCGAATTCATAAAATTTTATTTAAAAAGCGGGCTTTGATAATCGGGAATTTGAGAGCAAACGACCCTTAACCCGGCTTAAATTATTTTCGTAAACCACCGTTTCGGTACGTTTCTACGTTCGTAGAGGAGGTCCGACCGCTGAAAGATTTATCGAGGACATTCTCTTGGATTATGTCGTGCCATACGCAGGTTTTAAAGGGGAAGATTTCCATTTTGATGCATGATAATGCCCGGTGTCACACAGCTCGAACCACTCAGAAGTTCATGGACGAGGTTGGACTCGAGACGATATTGGCCAGCTCTCAGTCTAGACAGACATGAATCCCGATCTAGACAGTGATCTTGTTATTTTACAAAATGGCCTTTGCGACTTTCTTCTGATGTTTAATTTCTTCAGGCACAGACATGTCACGTCGTGCGTAGGTTATTCAGTCACATGAAGTGAAAGTGAACAAATTTGAACCAATTCGGTTAGTTTCTAGAACACCTTGTCAGAAATAGCTTCTTCATCACATACATTATAGAACGACATATGTATTTCTTTTCCAATATAGTATCTTAAAGGAGTATTTTGTTCTGCCTCATTTTATGAATACAAATTTATTAAAATTAAACTTTTATGATAAGCTCAAATTTTCTCGGCTTAGCTGTCTTTCGAAAATATTATAGTTAATAGTTAATATTATAGTGTAAAAAAGATTATGATTCTTGTGTGAAATCGGGTTTTATATTTATCGTCTTTTAGGCGAAATTTGAAATAGAGATTTCTCATTTTCTCCGCTCATGCACTACCAGTAATTTTTTCCTGAGCAATTAACAAAAATTGGGATAGTAAACGGCATAAACTGTTACAAATATTGGGTATGCATCTATAGATTCGTCACACTACCCCCAACTTAATTCTATTCGTTGCGAAAAGAGAATTTTTTGCCGGTAAATTTCATATCGCATTACGTTGTGCACTACCCAACACGAACAGAGGCTTAACATATTGGTCCCAGTTATCTAGAGCATAATTCACTTCTTTCCGTATGTGTTCTTCTAATGTCCGGTTAAACCTCTCTACCATTTCGTCTGAATGAGGTGTGCAAAATATTGCACAGTTCTTGGAACACGAATGACTCCAATTTTCTACCTTGATCAGAGTGAACCCAATTATTCACAAATTGCGGCGTCTACGATGCGTGCTTCTTGGGCGTTAATAGTTACCCTATTCTTCTCCGTCACATCCGTTATCAACACAAAATTTTGTGGTTCTATCCTTTTTCTGGATAAGAATCACTGAGATTGAGCGGTATATGAGTGATTTACTGCTAGGAGTTGAGGCGTTGCTGTTTAGTTTGGTGACCAATCGCTTTAGTAAAAGCAGTAGTGTTTAATGTCTCCCATATTCAAGGCTGGTTCTTGTTAATCGGAAGTAGGCGGTCATATTGATGTTCGGAAAGAACAAGAAACCTTCTGTTCCTCCGATGGGATAACCGGCATTATATTTAATGGTTCTGAGGTCGATGACGGTTGTCGCGATCTCCACTCAAGTGTATCACTAGTCCTTTCAGTCCCTTGCAGTCGCGTTAGGAGCTCACTT
This sequence comes from Nephrotoma flavescens, assembly GCA_932526605.1. NCBI lineage: Eukaryota > Metazoa > Arthropoda > Insecta > Diptera > Tipulidae > Nephrotoma > Nephrotoma flavescens. The sequence goes on along the minus strand of OW052222.1, from coordinate 58,062,069 downwards.
TTACTGCCTTCTATTGAAAGGCCGCGTCGCAGGAGCTTATACCTTTATTTATGGGACATAACGTTAATTACCATTTTAGGTAGTAGCAAAATTTTATTTACGAATTTTGGGCGTTCTTCTGAATGCAACACACCAATAAAAATTAACAATTTAAAATTAAATATCGGGAACCCATAATAAATTCGAGTGAGAAAAAATGATTTGCAATTTCCTTTTATTGGTGCATTCTAAAGCTCAGCCAAGGCCTCAGCCATAATTCAGCCATAATAGCGCTAATTTTTCGCACCAATATGTTTACTTGCAAGCGGTGTTGACATTTCAAGCAACCATGGACGACAAATGAATTCTTCTTTATTTATTCAAATAAATCACTAAAAAGAACTAAAGTAACGAGTTAACCCATGTTTTGTAGAGCTTGAAAATATTAGCTAATAAAATTGATTAAGAAGGTTTTGGGAGACAGGTCTTTAAACATTTACATTTTTACGATACAAATGATTCGATAATTTTGTAATATTTCACTAGGATGAGAAGTGGCGCTAACTAAGCGGCATTAAAACAAAATATTTTTCCTTATAAATTCCAATGTATTTATAAAGATATGCTCTCTTATAATTTGGGTGGAGTATGCGATAACATGATGGCCTTGCAATCACGAGATAATCGGGTGAATCAAAAATGTTTATATTTTCAAAACAAATTCTAAAAATAGTTTCTAGCATCTTGTAAACGACATCGATACAAAACATCTTCAATGCCATTTACACTATATGATAAATACATTAATTACTACTATCAAAAATGTAAATATTTACTAAATGATAAGATTTTTAAACAATCGATTTGTGTAAGTAAGATAGTTCGCAACATTATTATAACAAATCTGTCTATCCTCAGCAACACAGTAATTATATACTACACTAACGGCCACGTAAATAAATAACAATAAAATCCAAATTTATTATTATTATTGTTTATATATGAATAGTATATAATTAGAATATTAATCTTATAAATTTATTTGTTACAAATCTTAAAAGAGAAAATATTATAAAAGTATTAAGATGAAGACGAAGAAGTTTTCGACTGGCAGCTTATATACGATTATATTCTTATTATACAAAACTAACATTGGGATTATACAAAATATATAAAAAAAAATGTAATGTCATTCAACTTGTGTTTACATATCATTTTTTTTATATAATGCACTTAATTGTTAACAGTTTGACAATATCATTTTTTGACATCTGAATTTTTGACACAACATTGCCTAAAACGTATATCATCAGCTCGATCGTAATAATTGGCAACTGTGCCAAACACAAAATATACACAAAAATGTTGTTTACTTAATTTGCCGGGGATATATTTGATATAAATTTTTATAATTTTAGACGGCGGCTTTTTTAAAAATATTTACGCTTACCAGTTAATTCCGATTCAAACCATGTTGATATCAAAACAAACAAAACATATGGTTCAGGATTGTGTTTACTCGTACAGAATTTGTAAAACGTATATTGATCGTGACCTAATTTTAAATATTTACTTAATTTAGGAAACGTGAAGAGGTGTTTTTTATGGCTGATTGCCACTCGGGCGCACGTATACTTGGCCGGAATTAAATGTTTATTCGTTGAAGTAATAATTTTAAGGGCGGTGTTGCCCCTTTGTCTAATTTCGTAAACTACTTGCAGAACTTGAAATTCTCAATCGAGGATATGAACGAACGTTTGTAAATTTCGAAAAGATTTACTTTTCTACGATTTGTTTAACGAATAATTTTTTTTTTCGAAGAATTGTTTTCGATGAATAATTTTTCGACGAATTGCATATGTGAATCTTGTCGACTTGATTCTTTTAGTTTACTCGGCAACATCATCGATCCTATTGCTGTTGTTACCGAACAGTTCCCTACTTGTGCTAATTGGGATTTGGCCATTAGGCTAATTACGCCCAGTTGCTTTGGAATCTGCTGTTCTTTCCACCATTCAAAATTTTTCCGCCGAAGTACAGTTCACAAGCTACAAAAGATTATATTCCGATTCGTTTCCGATCCCACTCGTTTTGTGATCACGATAAATTAGATGGTGCAAACCAAATTTAGCTTTCAAGCAAGAAATAAAATACAGAGCTTTCGATTAAATTCGCCAATTTGCACACTGAATACGAATCGAAAATCATCGGCATTGAAAATCAATTAGATGATATTATTAAAATATTCAATTATATTATACGAAAGTTCCATTTAGAAAAAATTGGCTTTGAAATAAAAACTTTTATCGATTTTTATACATTTACACTAAAATTAAAAAAAAACTGAGTGCTAGCTACTTTAACAAATGGCTTTTTTTTTAAATTAAATTAGTAAAATGTTTATTCGGGAACTTTATCACCAGCAAGAGGGAGATTGAAAATATTAAAAGCTCTACACGGCAGAAGCTTATAATGAAACGACCTGTGATCTTGAATGAACATTAAAGAAATTTTATAATCTGAAGAAGCAATTTGTTCCTGTTGAAAGAAATTTTTTGGAAAAGCTCTTGCTAAAAGCATCAAACATCTTTAATATTTGTTTACAATTTAAAATTAAAAAAAAAAACTTGCATGATCAGCTTTTACTATCTACAAAAAAACAAATATTTATAACCTGTTGGACTATGCGAAAGAAAAGTTTACCTTTGTTTCAAGGAACGTGGAAAGCTTTTACAAAAATTCAGTTTGATTAATAAAAACTCTATATAATTTTTGTGTGGTAAGACTAACATATTAAAGCTCTTTTAATGACCAACTAAATTTAGATGATAATTCATACAGTTATAAATCTAATTTTGAAAAGCTTGACATTATTAAAGAACTCTTATGAAAACCTACGTAGCAAGCAAAAGAAGTAAAGCTAAATTTGACATATATTCCAAATTTGAATATTTAAATTAATCCCAAACAGAAAAAGTTTGTTGCAAATGAATCGAAAGAAACTTTGGAAATTATTTGAGTTAAGCTTTCAAACTCTATTATCCTCTATTATTCTGAGATACTTATAAATTGTTTCCAATTAATTACTAAAAGGTTTATTCATGAGCTTTATGTTTAGAAAAATTGTAAACATTTTCTAACAGAGAGTGAGAGACTCAATTTTTTAAAAGCTTTATACGTCAGAAATTTATTTAAAACTCACAGCCAATTTAATAAAGAAAGAGCGGTATTTCGTCAAAAATGATCTAAAGGTAAACTGAACTTAGCAAAATATAATAAGAGCTTTCAAGGAGCAAAACATAATAAGACCTTTCGATTAGATTTGGAGATCTAAATATGTTTAATTATAATGTTAACATTAACACCAAACTTAAAAAGTTTGGTGCAAATAATTTTAACGAAAATTATTTAAAATTAATTAACAAACTCGTCTGAAATTAATACTGAGATTGATAGTAAAAGCTTTATTCGAGAAGTTTCTTGAGTCTATTGAGAGACAGATTTTTTTAAAGCTCTACGCTTTAGAATTTATAACGACATATGAAACGAACTTTAAAAAATATAAATACATGTACGTTTAGTTTAAAAGCTACTTTTATATAAACTTAAAGTTAAAAAGCAAAATTGCAAGAACAGCTTTTATTTAAGTGAGGACATTGGTTATTCGATCTTTTTCCAATAAAAAATACAACTAGTTGGGCTGCAAAAAATATAATTTGACCTTGTTTAGAGGAAAGTGGAGAGCTTTTGCAAAAATTCAGTTGATGAATAGTGAAACTATTATAATTTGAACTGATACAAACAGCTGTTCGGTTGAAATGAAACCGGAGGAAACTATGCTTTATAGTTTTTTGTGTGATTTTGTATAAAGCTTCTTATAGAGGGTGATATTTAAAGGTTGCATTAAAGCTCAACGACAAACCAAATTAGGGTTTCAGGTGCGAATTATGACATTTGTATATGATACTACAAATCACAAATCGGTGATAGTGAAATTGTTAGGCTAAATTTATTTAAACCTGAACGATCTTTAGACTGTAACGAAACGCGCAAGAGGCTTAGATTATTACATTTTTATAGAGCTTTTCTAAACATTAAAAAACATTTGGGGTTTGTTCGGCTTATAAGCAAAATAATTCGATCTTTGTTTCAAGGATTTGGATGGAGCTTTTACGCAAATTTAGTTGATGAAATAATAATATACACAGAGCTTTCTTCTGGGGATCAAATAAACAGAATGAAGCTATAAATCTTCTAGGAAAAGCGCTATTGCTTTTATGTCTGGTTTACTACAAAGCTTCTTTTAAAAAGCGGTAGTTGCCAATACATTAAAGGTCTTCTAACAAACAAAACAAATTTAATTATAGGTGGTAATTATATAATTACATGTATGGTCATACCAATCATTCAAAGCTTCGAACTTTTTAAATTTTGACTTTTATAAAACAGGCAAAAGTGAAGCTAAGTTTGACATATTTTTTATAGATTGGAAAGAGTTCTACAATATTTAAATTCAATCTTTAAAAATTTGGGCTAAAATAATAAAGTTTATTGAAAGCTTTTTATCTAGATGAAGAGATAATTAAGCTTGTTTCATAGAAAATAAAGAGCTTTTACAAAGCTTCAACTGAGGAATTATTATTATAAGATGTTGTGTGTTTGATATAAAGCTTTTTATAAAGGGTAACTTTTGAAGATAAATTAAAGCTCTTCTAGCGACAAAACAAATTTAGCTTTCAGATCCCAATTATATCAAAAACAAAAATCAAAAATTTTGAGTAGTGAAAATTGTTTGGAAGATTTTATAATTTTCGTGCAATTATTTACATGATACGAAGTTACGAACCTTTTAAAAATATAGCTGCCGAAAAACCCAGTCTAAGGGACAGAAGCAGCAAACCTAAATTTCAAAAGATAGTCAACAATATTTAAGGCCCCGATTCACGTATTTTGCAAAAACACGACTTTTCGTGGTACCATAGCATAAAAACTAACCAACCGATCGCCAATATTTATGTCTTAAAATTTTAATTGAAGTTTTTTAGGAAAATTGACGGTGGCTTTTTCCATTTTTCCCTCTAGTTTTTCCGCTATGGCATTACAAAGTGAACAATATTCGCAAAAATCGAAAAAGTTTTGGTACCATTGCGACGATATCAGTCAACAAAACTTAGATTATGATATATCAAAAGACGCAGAAAAAAAATCTGAGATGATTGACGGTGGCGATTTGCTAAATTGTAAATATTAACCGAAAAATTAGCAAAAAACCAAATTCCTTTGTTAAAAAAAAGAAAGCAAAGTAAAGACACAATCGTAAAATTTATTGATTTTATTCCTAATTAGTTTTACCAGAATACAACAGATGTAGTTAGTTTCTATGGCTTGTTTCGATGTATATCTATGTACATATGTATGTATATGGAAAATAAAAGCAAAAGTACGTTATCGATGAACAGCTGTGAAACTAACAATATTTTTTAGTGGTGTGTATGAAAATGAGATGGTTTGCTTTCAATCGCTAATAAATACCATAGTAAATTGTATTTGTATTTTATTTACTTATAGAGAATGAAAAGATAAGTATTTTAATGAGATATGAATACATAATATATATTATGTCAAAACCAACAACAATTAAAAGCCCTGAACAAAGTCTAAAACGCAGATACCAATATGCAACAAACCACAGAAGATTGTGTTGGTTACACTAACAATCCCATGTTAATTTTTTTCTTTCGCACCACTACTTATTAAACTAGTGCGCACATACAATGTACACATATGTTCTAATACAATTATCTATAGTGCAGTTTTTTCTGTTTTTGTCGCATTAGCATGGCTTTATATTGTTGTTGGTTTTGATTATGTACGTAGCAATTCTGTACAGATGTGTGTACATTTGGAGTAGTATGAATGTCCTATAACAATAGTTGGTGATAAACAAAAAAATGATGGGATTGAAAATTAAACTATGTGTTGTTGTTGTTGTTGATGTAGTGATTTAGAATAATAAATCCATTTATCAAAATTTTCACGCGGAATTGATTTTATTTTGTTTACCTTGAATTTACATCTCGTAAATCGCGATACATAATTTTATACAAGCAAATCTGATCGTTTGTTGGTTAAAATTACACCTCAAGCTCACATTTTTTTCTATATATTCAAGATGCATACTAGGGGCTAATTATGTAAGCAGAATGAAGGCTACCATATGGAAATTGTCTACGAGCTAGGTACAAAATAACAAAATTAAAAATGTGTGATCTCAAAACGGTGGTACAACAACAAGTGCATTACAACAACAATTATATTATACATATATCACACATTTTTAACTTTGTTATGTTGCACTGGTTGTACTTAGTAGCTCGTAGACAATTTCCATGCGGCAGCCTTCAGTACGATTTACGATTATCGACTCAAACTAATTTTGACAACTTTTTAATGAAAACAAAAAGATCAATCATTAGGATTTGTGTCTCGCATTTATAACCGACAATCCAAAACATTTTAAATAACGAAATGAATTTATGTTTGCATAATAATACCCCAGATTCCAAAAACTATTGAATTTGACGGCGGGGATGCCAGATCCAAAAAAACTATCAAACTATCAAAAAAATCAAATTAATTTGGCTTTGTAAATCTTCATGAAACTACCGGTCATTTTGCCGTACACAAGACGATCAAATTTTATATCCAGAATATCTATGTATGTATATAATAATGACGTGTTTGTTTGTAACATTAAGAACTGCTGTACCAATGTTGATAAAAATTGGTGTATATACACGGGTCATGAGAATGATTTTTAACTGAAAATGGTCCACCGGAAGTTGCAGCTTCCGTAGGAGCATTTTCGGTCGATAAACTCAAAAACTACTGTATGAACTGTAATAAAAATTTATATATATGTTCTATTGGACGTGAACCACTGGAAGTGGCAGCTTCTATGGGAGTATTTTTCGATTTATCAATTACATTGATCAGATCGCAAATCATAGCAGTAGCAATTGCTTCTTCAGGAATAGCAGGAACATTATTAGCTGGCAATAGAACACCTCATTCAGTACTAAAACTCCCATTAAATATGCAAATAATTTAAATACCAACATGTAACATACCAAAAACATCAGGAAAGGTATTGCAACAATGCAAAATAATAATCTGGGACGAATGTACAATGGCACATCAAAAATCATTAGAAGCATTAGATAAAACGTTACAAGATTTATGCAACAACCAACAGATATTTGATGGTACAACAATATAATTATCAGGTGATTTTAGACAGACACTAACATAGGTACCTGTTATAACCCGATCAACTCCAGCTGGTGAATCAAACGAATGTTTAAAACCATATAATTTCTAGAGAAACATTTAAAAATTTAGATTTATCAACAAATATGCGTTTTCAATTGCAAAACGATGAATCGGCTATAACATTTCCAAAACAATTATTAGACATTGGAAATGGAAAAATTCAAATTGATCAATTACATTTCCACAAAACTTTTGTATTTTAAAAGACTAAAAACAGGAATTAATTGAAAGCATATACCCAAATATTGTACAATAATTTAAATCATAATTGGTTAAGTGATCGACCAATATTGACATCATGAAACAAGGACGTTAATGATATAAATACTGCCATTCAAAACAAAAATGTTGGAAACATTTTTGCTGATTTTCATACAAACCAATTGATTGTGGTATATTCTATAATTATTCCTTCTCCGGAACTTGTCAATAAACCTTCAATCCTGGTGTGCCAGGATCCATCCATCCATCCATCAAATTCATATTGGAGGAATGTGAAACCTGACACAAGTCGAAGTCTCATAAATAGTATGGCCACATTATCGACGTGTTTAAATGTTCAATCGACATATTCCATTTCCTCTCATTGGTTTTGGCGACGTTGGCGTGTATATGATCCAAAAAATGATTGATCCAAAAAGGTGCAAATACCCGAAATTTGAATGAGGAACGAATGAACGAGGGATTCCATCTCTCATTTTAAGTTGGTCCTCAACCGTCCATGAAATGAAGAGACCAACCACCAGAAGTTGGTAATCAACCTCGTCTATGGTAAGTCAACATAATTATCTATTACATAGATTACCAGCAGTGAATACAAGCGGGTCAATATTTATTGCTATAAAATTAGTAATCTACAGATAAATCAAGAACAGTCACCTTGTCAGACAAAAGATGTAAACTTTAGGATAGATCTTATATAAACTATCGGCTATCATAAGCTATCTTACCTTCGCAATCCTCTCGTATTCTAAAGAGTTGAATCAGTCGGTATGCCCATAAAAATTTGATTCGTATCAACAGACTCGTAGTGAAATATGGCGTTATCAGCGCTTTCTAGGTTCTTTGTAGTTTAGTTTTTGGTGAAATATTAACAATTTTAATGAAATTTGCTTAATCCGGTTATGTAATTTATCCATGCGATGATTCTTGCTCTATATAGAGATTAAATTTTGATCATATATCATCAATTCTAAGTAATCGAACTTTCTCATGCTTCTCATTTGCCGTGTGCTTGCTCTCTAGTAACTGATATTTTCTTGTTCACAACGCTGATGTGAAGCTCATTTTTTGGACGGCTTCGAAAACGAACTAACTTGATTTATAATATAGGGAGTTGCGCTACTCTATGTTCTGTCGAATGATATTCTCCAATGACAGGATGAAAAAAGTTTAACCTATTTGGTTTCATTGCCGAACATTATACCCGTATGTTATTTTAGAAGCCACATACCCCTTAAAAAGTATATCAGATTATGTTGGAATAAAAAAAGTCAAGATCAAAAGATAGGAACTGCTTGGATATTTGGAATTTCGCTCCTTACGAATAGGCATCAAATGGGGTGTGGGGTTACTGAAGTTGATTAGAATTGGTTCAGGCATTTTCAAATTTCATTCGATATTTTAAGCTTGTTACATTCCAATTTGTTTATTAAAGACATCGATTAAATTGTAACATCTATATCGTAGCTTTGTTAAACAGTGGTTGACTTAGAAAACATAATCACCAGCAAAGTTATTTACAGCGATCGCATCTTAGCCACAAGTACCATATGGACTACCTACCCAATCGTAATTTTGTAGTTTATTGAAAAACTTTCAAGAGGCGTGCGACAGCATCTGATATCTATGTGCAAATTGTTGAGAACTCTTAATTCAAGGTATACAGGAAAGATAAACTTTCGGCAACATTTAAAATTGCATCGTGAGTATGAGAAAGAAGTAAGATGATCCTATCGGCCAAATGCTTTTCAATTTATTCTTATAAAACGTCATACGTGAGCTCAATATAGGCTAGGGCAACTGACATTAGCATATGTTAATGACATCTGGGTTTTAAGTCGCAACGTTGTTCTCCTGAGACAAATCACCCTGCCATTATACTTCCCAGCTCATCAGATCGATCTACAAGTGAACCAACAAGAATGAAATGTTAACAATTTATTTGGGGAGACACGCGACACGAGAAGGTAAAAGGGTTTAAAAACGATTTAAAATGTTTATTATATTATAGTTTCCGATTAAGTATCAATTAAAATATAAATCAAAGATCTGCCACGCTCTTGTTGTCAAGCTCTTGTTCTGGTGTTAAAATAAATATGTATGCATAGGAACGTGTTTCCCTCACTTTGGAAATTTTCCAGATATCGGCCTGGCCAACAATGGGCATAATTTTTTATTCAACTGAACTAGTTTCAAAAAAAAAATATTTATTTGTAAACTGTTAAAGGATTCGCTGCGTTTTGTTGACTCGTAATTTGCAAACAATTTCCGTAAATCTTCTCCATGATTGAAGATATTTTTATCATAACGCGTCATTCACTTGATGTGCATTGCCGTAGACAAACACAAAATTTATCGCGATTTTCATTTATCTATAGGGATAGATTGTATTTATCTAGTTATGAAAACTTAATAATTCTGTTTTGGAAAAATCGAGTACCGACCGACAGGCAGAAATAACTTAGTAATCTAAATAACGCGATTATCTATTTTGTGTCTGTCTACGGTAAAACACACGATTTTTAATAATCGGGGTTATTTTTTACATATTTATGAAGGCATTCTAAAATTAACATCTGAACATTGCGCTGGTTACACCAGTGGTCGCTATGTTAATTGGCGGTTGAAAAATTACAATTCATTCGTAATCCGGAATTATGATTGAATAACGAGATACGACCCCATCTCGGAAAAGTATATATGTTGAATTGGAGTCTTTGAAAATTCATTACCCAGCAAGGTGTGTGCCAGCAAGTTAAAACTCATTCAATGGAATGTATAGAACTGACTGAAATTTACCAGACTTCCAGTAAACACCGAAAGTGTAAAAGAAACAAAAGAAATGTTTGGGTTAAAAATTTAATGCAACCAGCAGATATTATGTATTACATATACACAAATAATTGAATCATTCATGGAAAATGAGCAATACAGTTTTAATATCCCCCTAAAGGATACGATCACTCTCTTTAGATCTGTCTTTAGATATTTGGGTGACTAAAAAACTTATGTGAAAATGCACCCGAAATATTATTAGTTTAAATCATTACGTTAAATCGAGCTCAATGAGGTCAGTTCTTGAGTTTAGGTGACCATCTACTTTGCTTCTCGTTGTGCGAGATTTCTTTATAAAAAAGTTATATTATTTCATTATGATTGTAATATTGTAAAAACAAACAACAAATACCCGAACGCCTCATAATAAGAACTGAAAATTGACAAAAATCAATATATAAATATGTTTGTTGTTGTAACTAAACCATTAGGTATTTGGACAAAAAACCTTTTTCATTCTTTCGTTTTATGTTTATTTTCGATGCACATGTCTCCAAAAGATAAAAAATGAAAAATTACGAAAATACAAAATTTGATGAAGATTTCAAAATGGTACTGTACGCTCCATCTACTAGAAAAAAATAAACCAGTGTTTTGTGTCTTAGCTTTGAAAATCGACCACGTGTTACCTTGAATCGGGGCCTTAAATACAATGTTTTAGCCGATACATTAGATCTAAATTTAAAAAAAAATCTACTTTTTCCCGTTAAATTAATAAAAGCTTGATTTGAAAGCTGTAAAGCTTATTAGTAAAACCTTGACTTAGTATTAAGACAAATCATCGCGTATCAATGAGATTAAAAAAATGTTTAAAGCTTGACACTGTATAAGCATATAATAACGTGTAGTGAATTTTGAACAAATGTAATGTCTGAAAGCTCAACATTTTAAGCATAATCCACAGCAAGTGGTTCGCCTGAAAATACTTTGACACTTACAATTTTTTGTGCAACTTTTATTTAAAAGCTGTTTTAAAGTGCATTCAATATTTTTAATAACTTTCAACAGCTTTTGTAAAAATAAAATAAATATTTATAGAGAGGTTATTAAAACTTGGTAAAACGGACGAAAATATAGAAATTAAAATTCAATATTTCTGAAATACATACAAATTGTAAAGCTCTTGTTTAAAAACTAAACCACAAAGCTTGTAATTTTAACTAGAAATTTTAAATGTTTAAGTTTTATTAATTTTAATAAAATAAAGCATTGAAACTTTCATTAAATAATTTTAATATTTGTTAATTGAATGGAGCTTTTTAATATGAATCGATAACAATTATTTTAAGCTTTTTGATTTTAAAAGTATATATGGAAATTATTTAAAAAAATAAATAGTTACAGATAACAATGTGATAGCAAAGAGCTAATAGTATTGTTTATAAAATTTAAATAGTTGGTTTAAAATAAAAGCTATATACTAAAGCTTTAATATCACGATGCTTTTTTTAAGAACCATGGAATGAAAATGATAAGATCTGTATATCGATTTTGTCTCGTGAGTTACTCATTTAAAATGAGTGAAGCAAAAAAAAATCGAATACGTACACAGTGTATAATACACAATTATGTCTTCGTATTTGTATTGTTCTTTTGTTCGTATTTGTGTCATTTGTATGATGAACAGTATCAAAATAACGCGATACGGGCGAATCGGTTTAGTTTTTATGGTGCTTATTTCCTTCTCTCAGCACATTACGTCTGCTCTCGAGCTGTGGAGTGTGATTATTTAACATGCTAATATATTTTATATTTAGTTTTTTTTAATCATAAATTAATTTTATATGTTTTAATAAAATTTTATAAATAAATTTATTTTAAATTTCATAAATTTTAAAAATAAAATGTTAACTATAAAAAAATCGAAAATACGTAAACAACACAAAAGTATGGCGTTTACAATGGTTAACTCTTTGAGTGCCAAAAAGCGCGATTTGTGCTCCTCAATACAGTAGCCGGAATCACGTTGGCACTCAAAAGGTTAATATGAATAAACAAAAAAAGAATGACACGTGGTTTGCATATGCAGTAAAACAATCATTCGCATGGAACTAGCACAAACACAAATGCTACTACTATATCTTTCCGGTTACACTCATTTCGTTTCACACATTTGAGACAAAATTGGTATACTGATGTTTATTTTATGCCTCTTTTTATTAGAACACGTATTTGCATTTAATGAGGCTGGAAAATATCTTCTATTAAAAATAAAATATATCAGAAAGCCTCCTAAGCTAGAGAAAATATTCGAAATAAATGTCGTTTCAATAAACAATAATGATCTCACATTTGCCACATATGGCAATAAAACTATATTATAAAACGTCTCTAAATTTAAAGAAGCTTAAAGCTTTTAGTAACACTTATAGTTTAATATTTATTTTTGAAAATTTTTTCAAATCAGCTTGAATTTTATAGAATACTTCACAAGCAAAAAATTTTTTGTCTAATTTGAAAATAATTCATTTACTCAAAACCTTCACAAAATTGATAAAGCTTTGTTTTACTAAAACCTGTTTAAATCATTCAACGTGAAATAATGTATTTTCCCGTTTTACATAAAAGTTGTGCCAATGCTTTATCATTAAGCTCTCTTTGATAACCAAAGAACGTGAAGCCAAATGAGCTTTCAAAGCGAATACGTAGTTTATCTGTTCAGGGCATGAACTTTCGCTTTATGAAGCTGTATTAAAAAACTTTATAATAAAATATATTTTAATTTAATAAATTTTTCTAGTAATACTACTCTTTTTAGATTTTATAATTGTGAAAGGCACAGAGTTAAAAAAAACCGAGAGCTTTCGAGGGAGCTTTAAGTTTTTTTAAAAATATGTAATAATTCATTACTAGCTTTTATAATATGTGCAGAACAAAATTGGTTAGGTTCGTTATGAAGAATAAAATTTAAAAAGAGCTTTTACAAATTTGAAGTTACGCTTTGTTAAAAATTTAAAAATTAGAGTATTTCAGATTATTATTTCAATTATTTGAGAGAGTTAACATAGAGCTTAAAAATACTAAATCTTTTACGAATAAATAATTTGTAAATATATGAAAAGGTTCAAAAATTAAATAAAAATAAAAGGTGAAAGCTTTTGTTAATTATAGTAATAAATAGTATCAACATATCGTTTGAGTACTGAAGTATCATTTTTATTTTATGTATTAGTCAAAAAAGCAACTCTTTTTCGAAAATTTCATAAAGAGCTTTAGTGAGTTGAACTAAAAAGAGTTAATAGAAACAGAAAATAATATATTTTTACGGGTTATGTGCAAAAGTGGGGTAGACGAAAGAGCGGAAAACCTTTAGAAGCTTTAAAATTTGATTCATATCTTTTTATAAGAACCTGAACCCCACAAAAAAGTCATAAACACTATTGAAAATTCAAATGAAAAAAATGAGGTTTTAAATTTTTAACTGTTTTCAGGTTTCATGCATTTATTTACAATCTTCACAGATTTCTAATTTAAAAGGAACAGGGTATTGCTCGTTTTACCGAGAACTTACTAAAATTTTCACAATATTCAAGTTACGCTATGTCAAAAATTTAAAAACTGAAAAGTAATAAAATTTCAAAAAATAATTACTAGTAGAATGAATCTTTAAAATATTAAAGCTTTGATGACTAACAACTAATAAACATTAAATCCCAAAAACGTTTTTGAGAAGTAGGAAAAGCAGAAAAAATATTTAAATTTTATTTAAAAGTTTTGAAAAGCGCTAGATTGTTAAAAATGGTCTAAGGATCAGTTCATTCTGAACTTCTGAAAGAAAATCAAGTTTTTGTTTAAAACAAAGTGTGTGTGTGTGTTTTAGACAGCATTGTTTGAATACTAAAAAGCTTTAAAAGCGTTCGGTGAAGCATGTAACATATAGATATATCTTGTGTGGGACCAATTGTTTATGTAGTAAGTGGTGTAGAACTTTGAAGAAAGCTTTCGTTTAAAAATTTAGAAAGTTCTTAAAATTGTCCATTGGAATCTTAAAAAAATCTAAGAAAAAACATTGAGTTCATTTTATATGGAAACGGTATAAAAGAAAAGATTTAAAAATCTTGAAAGCTTCTGTTTAATAGTGTCGTTGTAGCCTTTAAAAGCTCTAAATTGTTTGAAAATGTGGAAAATATCTAATGGAGCTCAAAAATAAAAACTGATTGAAAGCTTCCAAAGAAAACTAAGGACTCTATCGTTAAATTAAGAATTTTCTTGATTTTCAGAACCAAAACCTTTGAGCTTTTACATTATCTCTAATATAATGCTAAAATTTAAAACTTTATTCAACATTTTCGAACTCAAAACATGTTGTTGGTATACTGAGATAATAAAATCACTTCTGAAACACAAATGTACAGTCCACAATGATTGTGCAACCAATTATCAAATATATGATTGAAGTTGGCCTAGATTAAGCTTTTGCCAAAATACAAAAATTAAACAACAAATTTATGCATACTCGAAAACCTTATTTATACAAGTACGTAGAACGGCCACACACGCGTGCACCACAAACATTGTTTACAACAACTCAAAATGCATATAAAGAGTCAACTTTATAATCTAAAAACAACAACACAATTTTTTCGACTTTATCAATCTCATAACATATACCGATTTCAAGTATGTTGTTTATATCGCGCGTATACGAGAGATAAGTTTCAACAAGAAACTGAAAATAATGAGTACTGCCTGCCTTTAAACCAATAATAGAAATTACGCGACTTATAAAATTTTGTATTAAAAATGGAATGTGCCGGGGCATACAAGTCACGCATTTCAATTAAATTGAACTCAACAAACATTTGTATAAAATACATAAATTTTAATATTTTTATATATAGAATTTAAGTTGTTCCCTCCTACCCCGAGCCGTCCCCCCCCGCACCATCGTTCGTATACAAAATGATATAAAATAAAATTCTATCTAATTGTTATTCAAATTAGTTGCCAAATTTGTTTTGTATATGTAAGATGGCAACAACACTGTGTGTGGTATACAATTAATTCCGTTTGACCCTGAACATCCTTAGATAGAAATTTGGTTTGATTTTTTACATCGTAGATTATATTGTCCATTACCATAAACTAAATCGATACTCATCTTACGTATACAAATTTTTGATTGTGTATATTTATTTTGCAGATAAAAAACCAAAACCTGAGAATATTGAGATTCATGCGATGAAGATGTCAGAAGGTAGACGAAAACACATTAAAATGACATTGGAAGAAATATGGAAGCGAGGCTGTCAGATACGGATTAATAATTTTGGTGATAAAGAAAATGTGCCGCATTCAGAGAAAGATATTAAAAACCAAGTAAGTGGGCCATGGCCATACACCAAGTGTTTATATTTTTATTTGGCTAATTATTTATTTTGTATTACGCGTACTTTGCAGATATCATTTGCGCAAAAAACAAAACGCACATGGCATAATAGTCAACATTTTGCATACTGGTGTCGATACGGTGACCGGCAAGAGGATGTTCGACGAAAACAGGTAAACTATTAAATCAATACTTCACTATAATCGAGTGTAAACTTAAACTGCTTACGCGATCATTCAACTCAAAATCAAATTATATAAAAAATGTATGAATTTGACCTCAAATAGGCGAAATTTAATTCGATCAAAGTGTGATCGTCTTGTCTCTAATCTAGCGTAAACTACTAGTGCCGATCATTCAACTCAAACAGATAAGATTTGATTTGGGTGGGGTGCATACAATCGCTGAAGAAGTAAAAGAAAAACCGAAAAATTTCACCTCAAATAGGCAAAATATAAATATTTTGACAATAATGTCTTAGAGATGTAAAGGTAAATCGATCGATTGTTAGCAAACACAATTTAAAAGAATAAGCCGAGAGAAATTTAAATATCAATAGATTTTCTTTGATATTGTCGCACATGATCGCGAAATATTTCAATAGGTGTAGTCATGATCATTTTTTGTTTCTGGTTTATTAAAACGAGGTTGATTCAATATCAAGATTATTTAATCTTAAATAAATATCAAGTTGACCGTATGACCGCATAATCGAGCTGTTGCTTAAAAAATAAGATATTAAGTTAATTAAACTGCTTAAAGAAGGCGCCGCACCGGCTTGTTGAGTGGAAAGGTAAGGAAGCGATGGTAAGGAAGCAACTTTCGCCACGTAATGAAATTATTAAATGATTTAAAAGGATATAATACACCAACTTACTTTGAAAAATCGACAGCTGTCAAAGTTTAAGAAATTTTAATTTTAGTTGTTGCGAAAATTACAATTTTTTTATAATTAAACATTTGTGTAATATATTCTAAACTATTGAGCTTTAGGGAGCTTTCTCATAACGGATTTAAGAGATAACTAGTAGATAAACTAGATAAACAAATCTCAGTCATCATTAAGGCCGCCAATATTTTGTCATTGAGCTTTCCTGAGCTTTAACATCATCTATTAATGAACTAAATTTGTTAATGAAAGATTACTTGTAATATTCTTTGATTTGATTTTATGAACCACTCAAAAGCTTATGATACTTTTCAATGGTTCTAAAAGCTTTAGAAAATTTTCCGGTCACTTAGTTAAAAACAAGTAACTTGTTACGTTCATAGTCAATAAAATTTTTGTACAACCTACTATCTCTAGCAGAAAAGGAATTTATTACAAATGCGAAAGCTCTCAAAAGCAGCTTCTCTATTAAAATATTCTAATTTTTAATGAACAGTATGATTGTTCAATCGTACTTCATGATTAAAGCTCTCTCGCAAAATTCATCAAATTTCTAGTTGTTAAAGCAATATTTTATACTGTTTATGTATTTTGTAGCAAACCAAGTTTCATGGAGGCGTTTAATGATAAGTTGATTATCCGATCTTGACACAGACTTTTATAAAAAGCGCAGAAAACTGACCTTTTAACAAGCAAATACAAAATATTGCAGAAATTGTGAAAGGCGTCGTGCAGGATATATTTAGTGGAGCGCTGTAAACTTCAAAAGCTTAAACTAAGCTTTAGCTTAGAACAATCTGGTGTCAGCGTAGCCCCTACTCCTCAGTTCTATGCGACTTAATTTCATTAATTTAACATCGAATGATGTTCACCGTTTAGAAGTAAAAATTTATAAAATTATGTTAGAGCTTTTTTTAAAAGTTTTAATTAAAACATATATTACGACCTTCCTTTTTAAAAAGCATCATGGGTTACAATACCAGTGAAGGTTTCGGAGCTTTTTCTGTTAAAATCAATGCGAGAGAAAAGGCTCAATTGTTCAACTGGACACAAAAATCATCAAGTTTCTAGTTTATAAAGAAATATTTTGAAGTGTTTATGAATTTTGAAGCATACCGGCTTTCCTGAAGCTTTTAATAAGAGGCTGATTATTCGATATTCGTCATTTGCAAAAGCTCATATTTATAATTAAGTCCGAAAATATTTTGACATAGGTTTTCTTGCGCTTTAACATCACCTTCAGAATAAAATTTTTTGTTGAAAAGTTGCTTGGAATTATTGTTTGATTGGCGCTCAAATCTGAAAGCTTAGTTAGTGCTTCTCAACAGTCCTAACATTTGATTTTTAGTTTTCTCACAAGATTGAATTAGCAAAATATTCTAATTTTTATTGCACTTGGATTAATCTGATAATTTATAAAAAATTTACAACATTAAACTTCGGAATATTTCAATGTTGATTTTTGAAAGCTTACAAAATCTTCAAAAATTTTAATTTCATTTAAATTTGTTTACCGATATTTCTACTTTTAATAATAAATTGTTTACCGAATCATAAAGTAATGATTTTTTTAATATTTACTAACGCCCATGATTGACCTAAAACTTTATTGAGCTTTTGCGACTATAGTTTAAGGAGTTTACAAATACTTAACTTTGCTTATAAGATAAAGCTTATAAAATCTTTCAGAATTTGAATTGAAGCTTTTTATACAAAATAGGTCATACATTTCTAATATAAATAGTAACGGCCAGGATTGATGTGAAACTTTCCAGAGCTAAATGCGCAGTAGTTTAAGGAGATGAGAAAGGTTTATATTTGTTTAAAGTTCGCAATACACAACCGAATTTGATGGATTTTAATGAGAACTAAACGTTCTTAAAAATTAAGCTCTATCGAAAATATGTTGATCGGTCGGTAGAGCTTTATAACACTTTGACACAATCAAGTTTATAGTTTGTTTATAAAACCATATTTATAATATTCGTATACTTCTCTCTATGATCCTAAATTATTAGACTTTAAGCTGTAAAAAGCTTTTCTGTAATTTATTTAAAAAATGAAACTTTAAGCAAAATTTTCTAATATTTATTGAACTTTGAATAATCTAGTAATTCGAAAAATGATAAACCGTTAGAATTCAAACTATTTTAATGTTCAGCTTTAGAGAGTTCACAAGCTCATAATTTTAAATTATAAATTTATTTTGATATCTCTAAATATAAACTGATTTTTAAATAAGATCTAAGTTAGAAGCTTTTAATATGCACTAGCAGGCTTAACTGGTTTGAAGCTTATAAGAGCTTTAGGTACAGCAGAAAGGCTCGTTTTTGTTTACAAAGTTATATGTATGATTTAAACTATTTTTAGTTTCAGCAGTATTAGTATTACATAGTATAAAATTAGTTTATTGACAATCAAAAGCTTTAATAATATAAGCTTTATTGGAAATATTTAGATTGATTTTTTATGCTTAAAGCGTTTCTACACAACTCATCGTATTTTAATTGGCGTGTAAAGCAATATTTAATAGTGATTGTATATTCTAAAGCTTCTCAATTTTTTGAAGCTTTTATCATTTCAACAGTCTATTAGAACATTCTGTAAACTTTAACTAATCCTTAAATTTATAAAATTGGTTTATTTGGATTTATAATTAGGCTTTCAGAATTTACGCTCAACTTTTAATTTTAATGAAAGTTTTAATAACTTTCTGCGCAAAAGCTTTTAGTTTACTTCGAAACGTATTATATAAAATGAGAAACTAGAATTATTTTAAAAAACTGAAAGCTTTTACATTTTAAACTCTATTTTAATTTTAGTAGTGGAGAAATTCTTTCCTAAACAGCATTTTCATAGATCTCATAATTTGAACATTAAACTTTTAAACATTATTCACAGTATGTTACAAAATGTTTCTTGTTACCCGTCTTTATCATTTTGAAAAGTTCCAAAGTTCACAGAATTTTATAAATTATTTTCGAATACATGAGCTTACAAATGGTTCTGTGCTTTTTCTAATCTTAACAGTTTTACACTTTGAAGGATTTATTTTACTGTTAAAATTTTTAAGTGCATTAGTAAACAAGTGCATAACAGTTTTAACGAACTTTAAAGCTCTTCGATGTTGGATGATGTCTCATATTTTAATTGGTTAAATTACTTTGTCGAAAGCTCGAACCGTTATAACGTTGATTTTTTCGTTCCATCAGTTCTCATAATTGATCGAAAAATGTGTAAAAAATTTGTTTTGAAGGTGAGATTTAAAAAAAAGTTTTAAAATAAAGAGGTCATACGATTTAGCATCAAGATAAGAGTGCTGAAATGGCGAGTGATAAAAAATAAAAGTTACAATTTTTCATTAAGTTCACATGATAACAAAAGTTCAATAAAAATAGAAAATATAGATCTACAAAATTAAGTCGTAATCCCAATGCAATGCAAAAGAGTCACAATCAAGAAGATTTGATGATCGATCGATGGTTTCTAATAATTTGTTTAAAATCGATGCATCGATCGTTACGATCTTAATGTAAAATAAGATAGCGATTTTTGGGCTGGAGTTACTAAGTTACGACATTTAAAATGATCTGCAGAATATCAATTGTTACTAAAGAGATTCAGACCAAAAAAATGTGAGTTATGTCTAAAAATTTGAACAGCAATCGAAAATTATCGACCACTTGAATTTTCTATTATTTTGAAGCCGTGATCTCATTAAAATGGTATTTTACAAACTTAAATAACAAATCGATGCGATCACACGTGATCTTAATACAACACTCCCTTTATACCAACCACTTCAACATCGCCCGAATGATAACCACACAAGGGGGTAATTTGACATGATTAATATTACACGACGTAAAAAATCATTATCGAAAACTGCCAAAATAACAACAAAAAAAAATTAATGTTGTTGTAACTGTCACGATAATTGATTTGTGGCCCTGCGATAAGTTGACTCAATATAAATGCGACAATTCAGGAATAAATTTAATCAGCTCGATACAGACACAATCTTATCAGTTCATAATAAAATTTATATGTATATGCTCTTTATTTCACGTGCGTCCGCTCCTGGTCATCGTAAATGCAAACCTCTAATTGGTTTAATTTTATTACTCAGATCGATTAATTTGATATCGATTCGCGCGATTTTTCTGTTTTTAATGTCAAGAACAAAATCCGCCAAGGCAAGTGATAATTATAATAAATATAAATGATTTGGTTGGCCGATTTAGGTAGTAATGTCATTTATATATGACGTCTTGAAATTTCGCGATGACCGTGTATGGTATTTCAGTGTTCGTGAAATTTTTGTATGTACGAGCTAATTGAACCGCATATATTTACATTTGTGAGTAGTAATAACTATCAAGATAATGTAAATTGCCGACTAAGAAATTGTTTACATTATACGAAATATAAACAAAACGTGACCTTAAGAATTTTTTGTCACGGGAGTTATTTTTAAGTTTTTAATCTTAAATTGCTCTTTTACAGAAAATTAAATAATTTTTTTTTATCATTTGCCAAGACCCAAAAAAAAAAGTTTAAGACTATTTAGACCTGGGTACATATTTATAGACCGTATACCAACGGCCATTAATATAATTTTTAATCGCAATAACATAATTCTAAAATATCAAGATGCTTGTTTACTCAAGTGAATTTGAATCATCGGACACAACATTTTTCGGAGACGAAATTTTACTAAAATAGCAAAATGCCTGGTGAAAGCTTTTTGACGTCACATTAATTTAATCAATACCACCAACTAAAAATAAAAAGCTTTTAAAAATTGAAACAATGAATGAATAAAATATTCAAAACAAAAGAACAATACACATTTTAGCCCAACCAGACGAATAGAAAATATTTAGGATCGATAAATCATCGCTTGACCTAAATTACAAAAATCAATTAAGCAAAAAAATTCTTTACATGTTTTACAATGAAACGACAAGTTTTGAAAAATAATATGCACATTAATTAGCATTTGAGGCAACTTTGTATTTTCAATGTAGAATGGGCAACATAAAAATGTAATTTGAATTCTTAGAGATGTGCGTCTTGTAGTAAAAATCGTTTGTTTGGCTAGTTTTTTTAAGCTTCGAGCACAGAGCTTTAAGTAAGCAAAGGTTAAGGGAAATATTATATAAATCCTTCATACCTACTTCATATAAATATAATCTGTTTAAATTCATCGAATATTTTAAAAACTTTCACTTAAATCTACGCTATTAAAGATATTTAGCTCTCAAATAGTGTTTCAAATACAATTAATTACTCGGAAAATATGTAAGTATATGTCATGATTTGTTGTGTGGCCATGCGAGCTTTCCTAGAAGAATCTTACCCAATCACACTAAAGATATCTAGAAAAAACTTGACTAATAATCTAAAGAAAGCTAATTTTTTAATAGAGAGCTTACACTTTAAAATATAGAGCAAATCATAAATTTTTCATATGTTTTACATTTAAGAACGAATAAAAGCTCTGTTCTGCGACTAAGAACCCAACATTAGGATTTTTAGTTATTATCCGATAGATCGTCACTTGTAGTTTTATAAAGCTTTGAGCTTTAATATTTTCAAAGTAAAGTTTAGAGCTCAAATACAATAATTATCAAACAATTAAATTAATTAAAAATCTTATTAAAGTGCTTCGTATGAAATTTTGAAAAAGCTCTTATTATTTTATAAATTTTGATATAATTATTGTTTTCGTTTTTTTAACGTTGGAAAGTAAAGTCTAATTTCTAAGGAAGTTTTAAGGTGATTTGGGTCAGAGCTTTTAACATAATTATTTTAACAGAAACAGTTAATAAAACATTCTCATAAAAATGTAAAGCAAATAGAATCAATTTGTTGAGCTATACGAGTATAACACTTTATCTAATTTTTAAAAGTTTCTACCTGGTTGCAACGTAAACTTCAAAAGCTTAAAATAACCTTTAACTTCTAGATACAAAAAATATGTTAGAGCACTTTTTAACGTTTTAATTTAAAAACATTGCCTTAATATTCTTTTATCTTCTGTTAAAGTCAACGTGAGCGAAAAAGGTTCATTTAAAATTTTGCCAAAACGAATTCTAAATGGGGATCATTCATGAAAAAGTTCTTAGTAAGTATTTTCTATACTCATACATTAGGACATACATTTTCCCGAAAAGCTCTGCGAATTAAAATCCAAAGTTAAATTGAGATGTGATCAACCGCCACTTATAATTTTATAAAGTTTTGAGTTTTTAATGTTAGTTTAGAAAAACGTGTAAACCAAAAAAAAAATAAAATTGATACTACTTCATTACCTTTCACGCAATCAAAATTGAAACTGGATAAAACCAGCAGCTTCTGAAATAATGGTCGGATTTACGACTCATATTATGATTGTCATTTAGAAAAGCGATTGCGTAAAAAAGTCTAATTTAGTTTTCTCTTAGAAGTTTTATAGTTTTTCATATTATTAAAAATTCATACGTACTTCATGCTTAAAAAACTTAAAGCTCAGAAAAATTGAGTAAGTTGCCAACATTTTTCAAACCGATGTGATTTTACTTAATTTTTATGATAAATTATTTTGGAAGCTTTCTACTGTTAACTCAAACCAAAACTTGAAATAACAGCTAAATGGTTGGAATAACTTTATTGACGGATAATTTTCAATAAAAAAGATTTAAATATCGGTAGATTTACTGAAAGCTCTAAAGCTTTGGAAGTTTAAAAAATTCAGAATAAACTTAAAATTACAAATTGTATAACCCGCCCTTATCTTAAACTGTTAATGAAATGTGTTATTAACAATCCTGCTTTAGCTTTTGGGTTAAAAGCTTCGTCATTTTTTAATATACAAAAAATACCCAATATTACAAAAAAAAATATTTTTTTCATATTTATTTAACTAAAGTTCTTTTAAAGCTACTTTTCAGAAAAGGAAATTTAAAATTCATGACGAAAATCTTGAAAGTGTACATTAGCTTTTAAATTTAATCGCACACATTTAAGGTTAACAATATTTTATTTATATAGATTTCTCAGGCTTCTTAAAAAGACTCGCAGTTAGTAGTCAGAAGATTAAGATTATCAATCGTCTTTTTTAAAAAGCTCACAAGAGAACTAAAATAAGATAAAAATATTAAGAAGCTTCTTCTCCCAAAGTTTTAAGGATTGGAAAAGCTCAAATTAAGCTTAGAATTTTACCATCAGTTAAATCTGTTATTGATGTGGTGTTTTAGATAGTTTTAATTCATTTTAATTCTCATTTCATTCTGTACTCACTCATTTTTATGATTAACTAATGGAAAATTTAAGCTTTTCTAAACCAACTCGAATAAATGTGATGGAAAAACTAATTAAGACCAACAAACCAATACAGAATCGTAGTACAGAATCGTTGTCTTTTGCTAAAGTGCATTTCAATTAAAAAGCTTTTATTACAAACAAAAAGCTTTCAGCTCTCTTATTAAAAAATAAATTCTTGGAATTTTGATAAAGTATCAATTTTGTTTCAATTAAAGGAAGGGTCCCAACAATTTGTTTCAAATTGCAAAAGCATTCAAACTTTATTGATAAGGTTTCTCCTTGAACTTGAACCAGTAAAAAACTTTACATTTTCAAGAATTATAGAGGCAGATAAAGTTTTAGGAACTGTCTAATTTATTTAGCTTTAAATTAATTTAAAAATTTAAAAGGGAGCTTTTACTTTAGAATAAAAATTTTCTTCATATTTGTTTAACTACCTGGAAATTTTGAAAGTTTAATCATATACATTTAACCTTAACGAGCTTTTATTTGAATATATTTATCAGTCGTCATAAAAAGTTAATAAGAAGACGTAAATGAATTTAAAAGCTTGAGAATCATCCGCCAGAGTTTGATGAATTTTCGGCCTTCGCTTGAAATGGGCTAAATTAAGCTTAGAGCATAGTCTAGCCATAAATGAACTATTTCATAGAAGTTTAGGAAAAACATTTAAAATTCGGTATAAATTATGAAACTTCCAAAACTTTCAACTTTCACTTTCAAGAAATAATCAAAGGTTTTATTAACGATTCCACATTAGTTATATAGTTTTTGATCAAACGTGTCGTGTTTTATTTGTATAAAAAGGCTACAGAATTTATATTCTTCTATCTATTATACAATTGAAACTATTTTTAAAGAGAATTTTTAAATTTAAGCTCATGTTGATCGATATTCAATAATAAAGTTTTCTGTGAAATTTTAAACACAACCAGTAAAAAATACATTCGCAAGATTTATTTAAACTTGCTTAAATTTCTTAAAAAAATAAAGTGAGCTTTTAATTGTTTAGGAAATTTTGTGGTATAAACCGAAAGCTAGCGACTAGGTTTCGTAGAATTTAATGAACAAGATAAATTAAATCATTAGTCACAAAAAAAGCTCGGCTTAAATCTTACCACCTACATTGTTGACATTGACGGTTAAAAATGTAGTTGAAAGTTTAAATTTTTTTTTAATTTATAAAGCATGACCTAATATTACAAAACTTGTCTTTTTTAAAATTATTATAAACTCGTTCACTTTCGTTAATTAAGTTAAAACGTTTAAAAAGCTTACAAAAGTTTAATAAAATTTTGTCCTCATGTCGAAATGGGCCAGATTAACCACAAAGTTGTTATCACTTCCTACGATCTTTTATAAATGAGCTTTTTTAACTATTAATTTAAGCTTATGTTATCCGACCCGAATCGAATGAGCTTGATAGAAATACTAAGTAAAATAAGCAACTCAATATCAAACATAAACTCTAGAATCTAAAAAATTTAAAAGTTTTTACAGCATCTCGTCTCATTTATCAAAACATTTAAAACTTGATATAAATTTTGAAAGCTCTTCTTCTCGACTGTTGATTGAATATTTACGGCGACGATTTAACACGTAAAATTCAGTTTAAAGCTCACTGTCATTCATTTTAGTAAACAAATGCATTTATTATTTTTAAAATACTTTAAAAACACAGTGAGCTTTCACTTTGGAGTAAAATCATTATCCTAATATATTTATAGCAAATTCTTTCGAAACAAAATTTTGATCTTAGATCAAAAAAATGATTGACAATACAATAAATTTGATCGAAATGTCATTGAAATACATCGCATTGCCAGTCATTTTTTTGATCTAAGATCAAAATTTTGTTTCGAAAGAATTTGATGTTAGAAATAATTTTTTTTGTCGTTAACACAGAAAGCTTATATTAGTACTATAACGAGCTTTTATTAAAAACTACTTTTACCTATAAATATTTAACTTTCTCTAAAATACCGCTTCCGTCGATTACGAAATCCATTTACATTTTTTATAAAGCTTTTTTGTAAATAAAAGCTCTGACACTAAGCTAAATTAATAATAATTATTTTTTGTATATTTCCAGATGTCGGAATGCGTAAAATGGGGTACAGTCGGAATGAACGCCGGCATGTTACTATTGAAACGGCCTAAAGCCAAGAGTATAAACTAGTGTGCAG
Organism: Nephrotoma flavescens; assembly: GCA_932526605.1. Taxonomy (NCBI): domain Eukaryota; kingdom Metazoa; phylum Arthropoda; class Insecta; order Diptera; family Tipulidae; genus Nephrotoma; species Nephrotoma flavescens. The sequence goes on along the minus strand of OW052222.1, from coordinate 58,035,989 downwards.
CCCTATATTTTAATATATTAAAAGCTATTGTATATTACAACGATAATTATATGATTATGATATAATATGATGTGATTTGATCAAATGTAATTTGAGTATTTTGATATAATTTTATAATTTAATGTTATATTGACAATTTATACATTCTTAAATAGAAAAGAAATATTATTTATTTATTATTAATTTTGTTTAGTAATTTAATATTAAACATGTAATAGTTAGTTAATGTCTTAAAAAACAATACGACAAACAAATCGCGTAAACAATTTATACAAACCGTCTAATTTTATATAAATACATTTTTTTTAAAATATTAATTAATGAATTAATTTTAATAGAGCTGTGTATTAAGACATTAATTAAGATGTTCATATATTAAATAAATTTTGTTATTTAGGTTACAACAAAAAATATAAGTAAAACAAAAAATTATTAAAAGACTAATTTTAAATTTATAAGAGAATACGAGTATAATTTATAAGATTTGTAATATAACGGGGGCCTAACCTCGTATAATACCAAGTGCCTACATTTAACAGAACTCCCATCAGTATATATGGCACTTTTATGCATAATGTACCTACGGGTTTACTGAGGTGCATCTTAATTGTAAGGAATTTTTTTTTTTGTAAGGCAAGCTAAAGGTTCTTGATTCTTATTTTATCTGATCCGCCTTTTATATATAAATATATATGTAAGTAACTATGTATGTATAATCAAAGTAATTTTATGTACTACTGCTGTGTATGTGTAAATAAATGTAAATAATAATAAATGAATTATAATCAGCGACGCTTGCATTTTCATTTAATTGTTTTCTAAAAATAGTTTTACCGTCTAGCAATTGTACAATGGGAGTTCAGAAATTACTGAACCTAGTAATATTACAGTGATATCAGCATTACAAGATAATAGCAGGTTGTTTTTAGCAGAGCGCTTCCGTCAGCAATTTGAAAAAGGTCATGGTCCGTGGACGACTCGGTTACCCAGTTTTCTGTCACAAATCTGTCGAAGAATCGGAAGATTACCAAATAAGCAAACACATAAATCTATTAACAATCGAACTTGAAAGATTTTACAATTGCCGGTGTCTTAAATGGTTAAATACAATCGACTAGAGTGGAATTACACCGATTCATCTTTAGATGCCAATGCGCCTTTCATACATATATTCACAGTCAATTATAATTCGACAACCCAAGGTAAACTTGGTAATTGCCAATTTGAATTTCAATTCGTTCAATTGTGTCATCGTAGCTAACGACTTGTGGCATGGTGCATTGTCTTGGTGAAATATCACTTCTTTCTTCGCATTTGGGGCCATTTTCCGTAACTGATTCGCTATCAAATTTCTATCCTTTCTCAAGATACTGGCTACTGTCCACTCAGCTGATTGACGATTTGGTTCTGGAGTGTAGTGGTTGATCCGTATTTCATCCATCGTCACACACTGACGCTAAAAATCCTGTGTATTACGGTTAAACAGCTCCAAACAGCATCTCCATTTCAATAATATGGGAAATATGGGAAAACTTATTTCCCAAGCAGCGAGTCAGTTGCCGAAACTTGCTGAAAATTGCGTACAAAATTCGATAGGAACGAAGCGGTAATGCACACGTTCCGCATCGACACCCAGCTCGTTTGATGGAAAATATTACTGCAGTAGCTGAAAGTGTGCATTAACATCCGCCAAGCATACGTTGAATTGAACTTCAGCGATAGGACTTTGTGGAGAATTTTACGGGACCTGGGTATGAAGGCCTACAAAGTCCAATTGGTTAAATAATTAAAGGCAGTTGACCATCTATTGCGTTTTCATTTCGCTTGGGCGAATTCTCGGTTGGAAGAAAATGATCATTTTACCAAAAATTCTTATTTTTCGACAAAGCTCAGTTTCACCTCGGCGGTTATGTAAACTACGAAAATTGCCGTATTTGGGCACAGAAAATCCAGATGTGGCAATTGAGAAGCCAATACACCCAAAATATCCATTTTTCTTCAAAAATGAGCAGGATTTTTTATTCCCTACGATTGAAGAGGAATGGTTGGCCGATATTTGGTTTCAACAGGGCGGCGCCACTACCCACACAAAAACCTGCCGCACCGATGTATAAATTGCTTATAAAATTTCATTTTTTTTGTGGGAATTAGTAATATGCTCGAATCTGAAAGGTTCGCATCCTGAATCAAGTAGACCCTCCTCATTAGTTCCCTACTATTCATCCAATCGGATTCACTGATTCAACCGAACTTGGTAAATAAATGGTTTACTATGTATATGTTGCATCCCCAGAACCAACCTTGCGAAATTTGTGAGGGGTTTGACCTCGAGGTCTAGGGGCCCCCGTATACAATTTTCTCAAATTTAATTTTCTTTAAATTGTTTTGCGGGAATGACTTTAAGGAGGGAGTTATATGAAATAAGAGACATGCTTGAATCCGAGGGGTTCGCTCCATGGATCAATAGGACCCTGCTCCTAAGTTTCCACATCACTCATCCAATCGGATTCAGCCACTTAACCGATCGTCATAAAACTTGTACCATGTATAAGCTACATGTCCAGAATCAGCCTTACAACATTTTTGAACGAGTTGGATTCCGGGGTCTAGGGCTCCGGTACAAAATTTTTCTAAAATTTTAATGTTTTTTAAAATTTTAATTTTTTTGCGGATCTTAGTTTGATTTGTAACATGTTTGAAGCCTTGAATGGGTTCGACCTATGAATCAAGAAGACCCCAATATAAATTTCCATACATAAGTTGCGTGTACAGAACCAACCTTATGAAATTTCGGAAGAGGTTGGACTCTATGGACCAGAGGTCTATGGGCCCCGGTACAATTATTTTCTAAAATTTCAATTGGGTTTGCGGGAATGAGTTTAGGAAAAGAGTTAGGGGCCACGGTCAAATTTTTTCTAAAATTACAATTTTTTGAAATTTTTTCATGGAAATGAGTTTAAGAAAGGTATTCCCTAGAATTAGTGACATGCTCGAACCCGAGGAGCCCAGCCGCATGTTCAATGGGCTCGTCCTTGTAAGTTGCTACACTATTCAACCAATCGGATTCAAACTTTGCATACCAACATTAAGTATACCAACATGATCAAATTTTCGTAATATTTTTTAATTGGTCGGGCTGCTGGATATAGCATCTGTTAACGACTGGTTGTTGATATTTTATACTCGATTTTTCTTTTCTGTTTCTTTTGTTAATTAAAAATAATTTGAACTTATATTCAAAGTCTCGAAATCTCGAAAATAAAAATTTTCAAAATCCCGGAACTTAAAAAATTCCGCAAATCTAAAACCTAGAAACCAAAAATTCCGAATGTCATAATACCGGGTTTAAAAAGCCAGGAATTTAATATCGCGGAAATCAAAATGCCAGAAATAAAATCTCTGAAATTAAAATCCCGAAAATCAAAACCCCGGAAATAAAATCGCGGAAATCAAAATCGATGAATTCAAGATATTGATTTTAGTCAAGAAAAAGTTTCTAAAGGAGCAACCACTTGTTAAATTATATCAGAAATTCATGACGGATTATGAAAAAGGAGCAAACGAACAACTGGCCAGACATGAATTATGTGATGACCAAAAATATTACATACCACAGCATGGAGTAATTAATTTTGACAGCATTACAGTCGCAGGGGAAGACCTAGAATACACTGGCGCTACGACAGCAAGCAATAGCACGTCGAAACTGAAGGGAGCGTGCGAAGAACTCAGATATTCGGAAGACCACCATGCAGGCGGCAAAATTCTTTCATGAGATGTGAAAGCTAAGAAGTGTGAGAAGAGAGAAACAGGGAGGGAAAGAGAAAGAAGCAGGGAGGGAGAAAGAGGGAGGGAGAGAGAAAGAGGGAGGGAGAGAGAAAGAGGGAGGGAGAGAGAAAGAGGGAGGGAGAGATAAAGAGGGAGGGAGAGAGAAAGAGGGAGGGAGAGAGAAAGAGGGAGGGAGAAAGAAAGAGGGAGGGAGGGAAAAGAGGGAGATATAAAGAGGACGAGAGAGAAAGAGGGAAAGAGAAGGAGACAGAAAGAGAAAGAGAGAAAAGGAGGCAGAAAGAGAGAAAAGGAGGCAGAAAGAGAATAAAGGAGGCAGAAAGAGAGAAAAGGAGGCAGAAAGAGATAGAGAGAGAAAGCAAGAAAGAGAAACAGGAAGAGAGAGATTGAGAAGAAGAGTGCTACTAAATTCTCGGTAGTGTAAAACGCTACTAATAAAGGCCGAAGCTTTACCTCCGGCCCCAAAGAAGATAGAGGGAGTTCAGGAAGTATATACTGATTAAATTGAACTGGATGGCTGGTTCGCGTTGCTATTTTAAAACGTAACCAAAACCTGATTATACCAAATTTGATATAATCAAATTAAGAAAAGGACCGATTGAAAACCACAACTCTTTCCCACAAATGTGACAATAACCCTCTGATTGGGTTATTGTCACATTTTTGACAACCAGAAAGAAGGCCGATAAAGAAAATAAAGATCCACAGTCTTGATAATTTTTTCTTGCCCTATTGGATTTGCGAAGAAACTGATACACAATTGAAATGTTTAATCATCCACCGAAATTTAATTCGAAGAATTTGGAAAAATGGTACTAAATGTAACAACCTTGCTAGTTCATTATACCTTAAACACACTTTTTGAAGGACGAGCATAGCAGATCGTTTGATAAACGAGGCTACATGTTGTGTAATACAGTTAGGAGTAAGTATTGAACAATTCAACTGTAAGCTGATCAACCAGCAACTGCAAGGTCAAAACAGAAAAGAACAGAACACGGAATAGGTCATTCAAGAGAACTTCAAAAGATGAATTATCGGTGGGTTCAAGTCAGTTTTGTGAGGAATATCACAGTCTTTGTGAGCCCGACAAAATATCCATCCATCCGGATATTTGTATCCATAATTTTTCGAGAATGGCTTTGCGATTTAATAGCAAATCTTCTTCTATTTTGGATTCGGAGAATTGACCATCTTCTGATACATGTACGTCAAGTGGGTTGGGTAACTGTCGTAGGAAACCACACGACGATATTACTGTACAATCTTTGCTATTAAAGCCAATCTGAGAATCGAAAACATTAAGATACATTTTTTATTCAGGTTTGTGTCGTTAATTGCTTTTCATCCTGTTGTGATATTATTTTACTTTTCGAGGCGGGTCCCTTCCGAAAGCCCTTATTATGTTTTGTAAATTTCTACGCTGCGTCCAGCCTTCAGCAAAGCCTTGACCGACTTTCCGATAAGTTTTTAAACGACACAACGAAAAGGTTGTGGCCTATTTTCAAGAAATATAACATTTTTAGTCAACCTCTTTCTCATAACTGATTTAAAAAATGTACTGGCTTGAATGGGACGTTGGAATTAACAAAACAAGTTCAAAAACCAAAAGTTTAGCAAACAAGTGGAAAAATACTCCCACTTCAAATAATTTAGGTTTGACGTCAAAACCAGTAACCGGTGTAAAGATATGTCATTGCCTTTATCAGTACAGATTGGAAACTACTATCCACTTGACAATATGTCAATATCGAATCCGATCAAAATCGCAATAACTGGTGTCATTAAAAAACGTGAAGGCGCAATTCGGTGCAATAAACAATTTACGCTGTAGCGATAATCAAAAAAATTTCCAAGGATTTTTTAATCTCGCTGCACTTTTACAAGCCATTCTTAAACAGAGTTCCCAATCGCAAATAAATTTTAAATGATAAAATAAAAAAGTATGTCCGACTTACCTCACGTAAAAGTCCAAATAACACATCGGTTGAGAGTGACCGTTCGTGCGCCTCGTCCATAATGATAGCCGAGTAATTATCCAAATCTGGCTCGCGTAAACTTTCCCGTAACAATATACCATCGGTCATGTATTTGATCACAGTTTTTTCCGACGTACAATCCTCAAAACGTATGGCATAACCAACGTCATCGCCCAGCTTTGAACCCATCTCGTCGGAGACTCGCTTTGCCACCGACATGGCGGCAACACGACGCGGTTGTGTACACCCAATCATTCCGAAATTGCTATACCCATCTTCATGTAAATATTGTGTAAGCTGTGTCGTTTTACCACTTCCCGTTTCACCTACAATAATTACGACTGAATTTTCCCGAATCACATTTAATAGTTCTTGGCGCACAGCGAATGCGGGTAAAAATCGTCTCTGCTCTGAAATTGTTTTACGCCGTGAGAAATCACTTTTTGAATCATTGTCCGAGCTCATCATGTGCTGAGCGAATTTTTGATCTTTTCGATAATCGGCCGTATCCGTATCCTGATCGAATTTCTCGTCTTCCTCGTCCCGTTTCTTTTCGACTCCCATAATATTACCGATTTTTGTACCACCTAATTCCCAATGTTTTTTCTGTGCCTTGCGGCGTTCCTTCTGCTCGCGATAGGCTCGGACTAGGGCACTTCCTTTGCGGGCACAAAGCGCCATATCAGATGTTGGATCTTTTACCGGAATCACAGGTTCGGGTTGTTTTGTGAATACAATGCGACCGTCCAAAAATGGCGGTACGATATGGTGAACGAGTAAATGAACACGTTCTATTGCCTCTTCGTCGAAATCCTCGTTTACATTAATTGACATGACGACACCAGAGGTTAGCATTCGATTACGTTCCCATAATTCGTTGTCTTTGTTGATTTGTCGTTGCTGCGCGGATATTCGTTTTGTACGTTTTAGTTCGAGTTGTTCCTCGCGCTTTTTTAGATATTCACCCGAGAACGGGTTGTTTTCCTCGTCGTAACCCTCACCAATATTGTACCACTCGCGATCAAGGCGACGCTGTTCCTCTTCCCATAAATCACGGTCTTCTTCGTTGTTCCAAGGTTGGTCAGTGCTGCGACCGGTTTGCGGAGTGGCACCTGATTTTTTACGATCATTCGCCCATTGATTATAGCGATGGGCGGGCGTTGGACGTGGTGATGGTTGAACACTTCGCCGGTCCAAATGAGTTTTTGGTGTTGGGAAATCCCATGAGGATTTTTTTAATTTTCTTTCATTTTCCTCGTCATCGTCTTCTTCCCAAGAGGTGCGGGCAAAATCGTCTCGAGAGGAGCGCGGTGTTCCCGGTTCACCGCGAACACTTGGCGTACGAATACTGCGGTCACTACGTTCACTACGCGGCGATTCACGCGACGACCGATGCCGGTCCGAATCGCGATCACGACGACGATCACGATCCCTATCCCGATACTTATCACGATCTCGATCTCGACCACGGTCACGATCCCTATACCGATCACGTTCCCGATCATCATGTCCACGCTTACGATCCTTACTCGAAGCATACACTCCTTTACGATTTTTTTCTGAATTCATTCGCTCGTCGAGACGTTCTTTTGCCTCTTTCGAAACACCCCCTGTATACGATGGGGTCTCTATCTTGCCTTTTCGATACTGCCGGTTTAACGTGTGTAAACTATCGACGTCTGGTGTTTTAAAACCAGTCGCTGGCGATCTATTACCGCCGCTCGCACCTTCGTCATCGTGTTCTGTGTCCTTAAACGAAATTAATCGATTTCCTGTTTCACGCTCCTTTCTTCGTTCGGCCGCCAGTTTATCCAGACCGAGTAGCGAGGGCATTGGTATTTTGAACTCATCTTTACCCTCTTTTTTTATAATTAAACCGCCGACCATATCGGAACTGCCCTCGAGCCGATAAATCGCACTATCTTCGTCATCACTCATTACTACTTTGAATTTTCACGCAATATTTATAGTAATTTTCCGATTTTCTGTTTATATTTTCACTCGCGTACATGAAAAACGTTGTTTATGTCAATAACGGAATTGAGCTACTTGTCAAAATGACATTTATGTACAGTGCAGGTTCGTTAATTCGAGGTGGTGAATAAAAACTAAAATTCAAAAACTCAACATTTATTGAACGTCTATTAAAATAGAAAAAACATCATAAAAAATAGCAAGTAGAATTAAATACTGTGTCGTCATTAATAGTAAATATCACGTCAAGTAAATGAATTTATGTAGAAACTATTTCTAAATGATCTGGAATGATTTAATCAACCTTGTAGTAACAAACTGTGGATGCGGGGTCGCAGTTCTCATATTCGTGAAGATTTGGTGAATTGAGCTGCTCCTCTTTGATGCAAGCACAGCGGAAGGCGTGCTCCGCAGATTGAAAATATTTGCGAGGAACACCAGTCCATTCACGTTGAATCCCACCACTCATCGAGGTGCACCAAACTCGGGTGCCCGTTTCTACCTTCCATTCAATATTGCAAGGGGGATATAAATTCTCGAGTTTTTGTTCCCGATCTCGAGCATCAATTGCTTCTTGTCGCTTAGCCTTGACTTTGCCGTAATATTCGGTTTCGGAGCCGTCATTGTTGTAGAAACGTCCAATCACCTTTCCTTTGTATTTGTATTCCTTGTCGTAGAATTCTTTCCATTGAAATAAGCTGAGAATATCACGCTGCTGTAGAGTTAGAACGTCATCCATGTCGTCCGTCACTTTATTGAATTCGCCCGTGATGAAAGAGTTCGAGGCATCTCTGCCTAAAATTGAAATCTGTTTATTAACAGTTACTAAAGAAATACATCATACGTTACCGGCAAAAAAGTTATAGCTACCACCTGGTCCATAGTGCTTATCACCCTTCTTAACATCGTACACATCACCTAAAATAGCGATGTACAGTCCCTTGCTTCCCGCCTCTCCATTATAATCACTTAGCTGCGCCGCAGTTAAAATTTTTTCATCCTCATCATCATCACTTATCAAATTCGATAATCGCCCATTCAGATCCTTGCTCCCGACGTGGCTATCCGGCAGACTATGATGAAAATTCTCAAAATCGCCGCCGTCCAAAGCATCTTCATCGTGGAAATCATGAAAATCATGCAAATATTTATCCGACCGTAACTCCTTTTTCACACTCTTATGATATCGATCGTGTGGTTCAAGTTTTTCACTAAATCCACTCTCTTCCTGATCACTACCATCATTGAATCGAATGTGCATGCCATCCTTTACGTTCTGATCGGCCGATTTTTGAAATATCCGATTTATTAATAAATTATAAAAGAACGGTAGAAATAACGAGAACAGCACTAAGTATAAAAAAAATCTAAAATTAAGGCGATAATTATTAAACATTATTGTGGATGATTTAATTCATTAAACTTGAAAATTTTCACGAAAAATGTGTTTGTTGATAAAAATCGGGTGACGATGACAACGAGCTGTCAAAATATTTTTGTACCGTGGTGAGTTAAATACATATAAAGCAAATGAAGTAGGTGAATATAATATTGAGCGATTTTATGTTGAATTGGATTGAGGTTTTGGTTAATGTGGTTTGTGTATTTGGTATTTATTGATTTTATGTTGAACGAAATATTCTCAGCTGATTCATTCAATGATTGTTGTAGTTGTTTTCAATACGAGCAATTCTTTGGTCAATATTTTTATTGAATTTAACTTTGAAGAGCTTTGTAGAGTTAGAATAAGCTTATTATGATTCACTTTTTACTGAGTGTTCAGGAATAAGTCCAATCACGATATTTTGGTTTGTTCAGGAAGTGGCCAGGGGACCTTATTGCTGAATACGATACGAAAACGAAAGTACATGATTCCTATTCAATTTTAAATAAGAATCGTACGAATCTGATTCAATTCAAATATGAGTTTTGTATTGTACTTTCGTTTTCGTATCGTATTCAGGAATATGGATACAGCACAGTGGTATCTGGTGTTTATTCCGTGTAGTTTACTATGTTACTTGAATTTAGCGTGAACCTAGCTGTAAGCTCCTCGACAATTTATCCTATAGACCTATATGCTGGTCCTTCGAACCGGATTGATTATCAGTACACTATTTATTATGCCACTATACCTTAAAATCATAGTGATCCATAGTGTCTATCAGAGAGGACTGCTCTCGTATCAGATTAGAAATAAAAAAAACACTCGCGGTCACAATCAGTGATCTGTGCCAACGCGGTTGCAATCTCCCGTTCAATTTTTGAGATTTCGTCGAGGAGATCATCAAGAGCCCGCTACCTAATTCTATTTGGATCATTTGGAACTTGTCGATTCTCAGCATTATCTTACCGGCAAGGTAAATGTTTTACTCACAGCTGATGTCGAAGAAGAAGTCATCACACGAAATCCGAATTCATCTTGATTGGCAAGGTAAAGCGCAAGGCAAAAATTGAGAACGTTTGTTCATTGCGAGAACCGTTGCAAGACAAATTAAAATTTGAACGGCATTACGTATCGGCACTATATTACTATGAAGACGGATCTACATTAACCATCGTTTATGCACCAAAGACAACCCATTACTATATTAGAAGATGGTATACGGTATTACGATTGCATCATGTGAAACATTGGTTTTCCATAAATTGTTAACTCCGTTAATACAACAAATGCATGCAAGAGTACTTGGAATCGGACCACATGGAAGAATTGTTTACGACTGCAATAATCTGTCCGACTTAATCTAGAGTCTGCCTTACCATTCTCTAATTCAACGGAAACTTCGTTGTGTAGTGTTCGATGCACCAAATGCCTTGGTGTCTTTCGGCCTAGTCGGGAACTGGTATTATTACATGAGTAAACCAGGTAGTAAGTGGACATCTATAGAATTAAAGTTTTCCTAGTTTCCATGAATTTGACTGATGTATTTTGAGCATAGGGCGTTCCTCATAGGACGTTCCTCTGTTTCCTTGTTTTGTGACTGGTTCAACATCTGGATAACCCAAATTGATGTCACATGGTAGGCGAAGTCCACTGCCAAATACGTGCGGTGTCCTTGGTTTCGTAATGGTTACGATTTGACATTATCTCCTGAGGCACAAACGACACTAAGTTGCGTCCGTGATCGAAACGTAGTTCTAATGGAAGTCCGAACCTACATACCCAGTTGTTTATAAATGTGTCGGCGCATCTTGGTTTACTAGTGAGTACGCTTCCACCCATTAGCTGAAATAGTCGATACATACTAGAATGAATCGGTTGTCAACCTTTGTGTCTGCAAATGTTTCGGTAATTTCCATTTCTATCCCTCAAATAGTGCTCCATATTTTGTATTGCTACACCTTCTCTCTTGTTGTCGTTTGAGGACCATTACTGGCTGCACAGATGACACATCATGTTCTGCGCAAATCTTTAACCCCCTCTCGACATTCGACCCAATAAAACCAGTTCCTTAACTTTTCCAATGTTTCATATTGACGCCCAAATGTCTGGATCCATCATGTATTTCCTGCCGAACTCCTGGCGATCGATTTGCTGGTAGCAGGTTTTGATTGTTACTGTTGTTGCATTCTGAAAAATCGTACAAGTGGCGTAGTGGTTAAAGCTGTGGCACTTGGAATCCCACCAGAGGCATAATATAAATCGAATTTTCTTCATCAATTTACGATCAGTGATGATAATAAACACAACTTAGACCCTCTGTTGGAGTGCAGAATTCAGCGCCGTCCGATATCTGGAAATTTTTCCTAATCCAGAGCGACAGAATAATCTTTCTTAATGTTGTTCGCTCGTACTATTCACCTTGGAAGTATTCCTTCGTAACATATTCTCTTACAACTTCCGCGATATCATTGCGTCAGCAGTTCAATTGACCACATACTCCTTTATTCGAATGGTCCTCAGGAACCTAAACTGTCATAACCAATCTCATTTGATATCAATTGGACAGGACATAATGTGAACTTTTATTCCGTTCAAGACCATTCGTATATTAGGATTGGGCTACATGGGGTCATATGTGCAAATGGCCGAATCATTTTTAACGACTCAATTCTTATTTAAATTAATGGTTTCAAGGAACCTGAAATGCTGGTCATTTTCGTGACAGCTGGAGGTTGCAGCAAAGAACAAATTCGCTATTTGAATGGTTGTGTGGAATGTGACAATCTCATGCGAAGCAGAAGGACTACTAATTCTGGGAGGAGGCTGTCAATTATCGGCATGTACTGAATCGAACGAGAACCTGCACAGTGTCTGAGAAAGAATTATGGCATGGTAAAAAGGCAAGAATCGATCATTTGCGGATTGATCGGCCAAAGACATTGTTAAATGTGTGTTCCTCGGCTCTTGGCGTGATTTTTCTCGTAGAAGAATCAATGGCTGCACTGAACATTAGTGACAGTAATAAGAAGGCCGATGAAAGCGCGAAAGTGATAGATAATGAATCAGAGGTTAACGGTGATGTGACAACGCTGGCGCATCCAATCGATCGTGGTATACAATATGCGATCTTGATAAGAGGATTATTGCGCGGCGATTAAAATATTATGCATCAGCGGTTTACGTACAAACTAAAGCAAAATCCATTTATGGAAGCATTGAAGCATTAATCGATCACAAAGCACGATTGTTAGTGCGAGGTTCACACAAAAATATGGTATTAATAACACAGAAACGTTCAGCCCTGTGGTTAAGTTTACATCGATTCGAGCAATCCTGGCGCTGGCATTGCAGCAGGTCGACATAAAGACAGCTTTTCTGTACAACGATTTGAAGAAGAACGTTTATATGAGTCAACGGATCGAGCGTTCAAGCTATCCAAGAACTTGTACGAATTGAAACAAGCTATATGCACTTCTGGGGGTAGATTCTGATCAAATGACAAATGACAATTTTTTGTGACATTGTACTAAAAATACTGCTACAATTTTGTGACAAATACTTGTGAGTACTAAATCGCGATTGCCATGATTTTTCCGAAATGCCACAAAAAATAAGCTGACAATTTTAATAATATTGTCATTGTTTTTTATTATCGTGACAAAAGTTTTTATACAAAATATGTGTGCGTATTTACAATTAAAACAAAATAAATCTTTATTGAAAAGCAAATAATTTTAATATATAATATTTGTTATGCCTATATTTTATAGCTGGAAATGGGAATAATCCAGGCGGATCGTTAGTGTATCCAACTAACGCCCAAAAAGAATTGATAATTAGTTTTTTGGAAAATAATGTGGAAACTGCGCGAAACCAGTAATTATTATAAAACAAACAAACCTTAAAATATATTTGTTATAACTTAAAACTGTAGTTGCTGTAAACTGCTATAAATGTCATTTGATCCGAGTCGTAAATTTTCAGTGGTGGGTTCACGGAATGAGATAAAAAAAAGCTGGCTTTTTTTACCAACTTTTCCTCAAAAAATTTGTCTACGGTTGTCTATCGCACATCCTTTAAAAAAATATAACACAAAAAACAATTTTGTGAAATGCATTTTAAATTGCTATACTTGATTTATTTATTTTATAAAGCTAATAATGAATAATCTCAGCATCATCACAGTAACGTTATCACAGAAACAAAAGGCACGTGTTTTTGTATATATTTTCTAATTGGAATAAATAATAATTCTTATCCGAAATAAAATAAAATTTTCCATTTATAATAAAATAAATATTAATATTTTATTCACATTATTTTTTATTTGTGTACAAAAAAACATAGAAAATTTATTTACATATTTAAATTTCATAAATTGAGTTTCGTGTCGTGCTGAGCATTTTCGAAAATTGCCCGTTTATGTGAAATTGGTTGAGTACTAAAGGTTCATACGAGCCCGTCCTAAAATGTGTCGGTCATGAAATGGATTTTATGTTGATGTAGGGCCATATTCAGAAAATTTCAGAATTTTCTTATGATTTGTTTGTGAGGAATATCAATTCGCGCTGTGCATTTCGGAAATTTTCCCGCTTATATGAAATTGGTTGAGTAAAATCGATTCGTGCTGGGCTTTTCCAAAAATTTGTCGGACAAGAAATTGATTTTATATTAAAGGAGGGCCAATTACAAAATTATTCAGAAAGCTTCAGAAATTTTTTATGATTTGTAATATAAAATCAATTTCATGTCCGACAATTGCTAGGACGGGCTCAGCATGAACCTTTAGTACTAAACCAATTCCACATAAACGGGCAATTTTCCGAAATGCACTGCGCGAATCAATATTGCTCACAAACAAATCATAAGAAAATTCTGAAGCTTTCTGAATCATTTCGTAATTGGCCCTGCGCTTTAATATATAATCAATTTCATGTCCGACAAATTTTTGGAAAAGCCCAGCATGAAACAATTTTACTCAATCAATTTTATATAAAGCGGAGATTTTCGAAATTGCACAGCACGAATCGACATTCCTCACAAACAAATCATACAAAAATTCTGAAACTTCCTGAATATGTTCGTAATTGGCCCTACTTTAAAATAAAATAAGTTTTATGTACGACAAATTTTTGGAATAGCCCAGCAGGAATTGATTTAACTCAATTAATGTTTACATTAAATTTCGGGCTAATTCTAGCTAATACTCAAACCACCATTAGGTTTTACAACATTTTATTATTCAGTTTTCTTATTATTGTATTTAATAATAATAAATTTAATTATTGGACGATGGATAAATTAACGAAATTACTATTAAATCAGTTCAGTTTAATAGTAAACGTATATACCTAATATTATATTTGTTATTATAATAATTGATTATTTTGTCGTGTACAATTTTTTAGGAACTATTCAATGAAAAAATTATTTGATTTTGATATTTGAAAAATTTGTTGCGTATTATATACATTTTAAAAAAATACGTTCTAACTTTTCGTGCTAGTTTCACATCGGTGTATAAATATATTTTGTCCATGTTTAATAATCTGTTTAAATATAAAAGAAATTCGTGCTAACTTTTTAAATAATATGTGAGAAATACATTTTTTCGTGCTAACTTGTACTAAAATGGCATTATTCGAGATCCAAACCATTAGTGTTGCGTCAGTGTTTTACGTGCTAACTTTTCGTGACAACTTCACAGACATATTTTATTGATATTTTCGGTTATAGGTCTTCCAGTGCGTGGTGCATTTTTGATATCGAAATCAAACCAAAATTGCACATGATTCGCTGTGACAGTATTGGGATCATAGATATCATTCACAATTTCAGCCGCCTGGCTTGCGTTCTCGCCTTTATCGAAGCGAATGTGTAAAATATAGCGAAGTTTCTCTTTGTTTATCTCCTTCATCAACACGACATAACTCACAACTGAATCGATCAATCAAAATAATATTTTTAGTACACGATTCCCCTTTTGCCACTAAAACCATCTAGCGAAAAAATTATGGAATTATATTTCCCCAACCTAGTATCACGGCCCCGTTATTACTGAGTAAACTTGCAGTCCTATGGTATCAAGTACTGCAATAAATGGTTTCTATTAAAACTGTCATTGAATCTTTATAACAATTTTTGGACCGGTATAGTTAGACTTACCTCATTTACGGAAGAACACGACTCTGGTCTTGCACGAAGAACGCGGTGTAACGAAGAACGGCATGCTGGCCTGAAATAGACAAAACTATAGCAATTATTTAAGAAGTACCTCTACTGTTTGTATTGGAACTCCACAAACTGAGGTGATTTGCATTCGAAACACACCCAATTACGACTCCACATTACAATAACTGAAAATCCCTCTGACGGACGATGGTGAAGTGAGTCATGCGTTATTTATGCAGAACCCACAATTCACTGAGTGACACTATTCGAAAACTCAAGAGAGACACCTATAGTCATACGATTTTCAGCACTGCACTCATGAATGAGAGTGGCTGTGAAATTATTAGACAGCAAAATGCACGCTCTGATTCTTAATACTTAATGAAAAAGAAAGTATGCCTCCTGAGTTAGGCAAATATCTCTTTGTGATACTTCTGTATGTTTCTTAGCACAAGGGAAGATGACTTAATGTGATGAAGGTTAATCCGTTTTAAATTAACATAACATTAACATAACAACATGTTACGATTTCGCCTATTTTGAGATACGACCTCACCTAAATTGGCCACTTGGGCTAAATATAAAATCCATAACAATCCATTGCATAACGTCAATTGAAAGCTAATTGTCACTTGGGCTAAAAATCTGACATCTATATTTAGATAGTAGTATTCCTGCGAGTACGGCGAGTACCGCCGATTGGGTGATCGAGAAGGAAATGTCTGTATAAATTCAGGTGAATTAAGAATTTCATTTCTGTATAACTTGTGGAAGGATAGTAGTGAGTCTGTAACGTTCGTTTCATGTACGAATCACGTATTGCGTATACTATTTGTGCTTTGATGACACAGTCTATATCATCGTGTTGCACCTGGGCATTGATGTACACAACTGCGTTATACAATTTGTACCATTTGAAAGATTGTTGCGCCTGCGAGGTATGCAAGTTGGCAGTATAGTATACTCTCGGCGATTTATTGATGTAATAATAACTTCCAATTTGGGGTATATACCATACTTCGCATGAAAAAGAAATCGTACGATAAGTTTTATTGCATTAGCCGATTTTTTTTTGTACGGCAAGACCGACTTGAATTTTTGTTGTTGGTTGTGATTGTAGAACACAAAAAAAAATAATTTGGTCAATCATTCTATAATATTCGTTTGATGCATATGTTACGGTTAAAGTCCGAAATGCGGCGAATGTCCACATTTACCGGGAAATGTACACATTTACCTATCCATTTGGTAAATGTATGTTCAATCTACTTCTACCTGCAAATTTAGACTATTTCCACATTTACCAGCACATTTTGGTAAATGTTCGATTAATTTTAATATTAGAAAATTTATACTAGTGTACTATTTAATTTCTTTTACATATTACATTTATGGCTTCCACAGTTAAGAATAGTTGAATTAAAAAAGGTTATTTTCTAAATTCGTATTTAGAATATGAAATTTTTATTTCATTCTAAAAATGTAAAATTTTCATATTATTAAATTGAATTTATGTGAGTATACAATCTAAAAATTATGGTGCACTTTATAATCTATCAATTACACTATAATTTTTTTAGTAGGTGTCATTAACAGATTAGATTCTATATAATCCGCTCCTACGTGCGGCACGCAGTGCGACATGTTTGCTTATCCCGACTCCTACGCCCCCCGAAATTAAAATAAAAAGACCTCCGGAGGGCTAAGCGGGCGAGAGTGCAGCCGTTAGCCTCTACAATAATATTATCATTTCAAAATGTTGCATTGTAAAATATTGTTTTTTTTTTAATAATCTTGCAGCTACACAATGTAGCAATTACAAAATGTTGCAAGTACCTAATCTTGCGGATATCCAATTGTACCACTATTTCCTTCCCTTCCCACTCTTAATTTGATTTATTCGTAAACAAATATTAAATTTGAGTAATTTTTAAATCAAATTAAATAATTTTTGAATAAAAATTATTTTACAACCGATTAACGAATAAAATTTTAAATTTTAGTTCATTTGTATTCCAATAGATGTCACTAGCTTGATATTCCGAAAAAACATTTGCATGGACACTTTTGTTTTAGTTCTAAATATATCCGCATTTGATCAAAGTGGCGCCACAATCGTTTAGCTGTCAAAAAATTTGCGATGCGATGTTAAAGCTATTCCAAAAAAAAGTATGTCGAAATTTTAGATCGATGATTTTATTAATATAAATTTTTATTTTTTAATTACACTTTTTTTGATATGATTGCACTCTAGAAAACCACATAGGCCCTTAATGATGGAGGCCCGAAAATGCAATCAACAAAATAGATTTTAATTCTCGAATTTTATAACAGCTGTTGTTTGGTATTTTGAAGTTTAAGAAAGTATGTGAAGGTTAACCAAGTATACCACGACCGTACTTTCACTGTACAATTGAATTCTCATAGGTTTTTATGTATTTGCAGTTTATTTAGATGTCTATTCTTAAAGTAAATACCCTTTATAATAACGATAATGTGCCTTCATCAAACTAACAAATTTACATTTTCATTTTCTCGTTAAAAATGCATTGTAAAAATTTAATCTATCTATTATTCTAGATAAGCGGATCTGGAACAGCTTTAGTATCGCAGTCAAATTTTTTTGAGTCTGAGCGACTGTAGCGCCACTTTGACCAAAAGAGGAATTTTTTATAACTAAAAATGTGTATTTGCTTAGAATTTTGGACCTAACGCCATCTGTTGGAATAAAAAGAACTAAAATTTAAAAAAATACGTTAAGAAGTGCTAAAAAAATTTTAATAAAAAATATTGAATCTCATTTAAAAATAAATGAAATTTCATATTTTTTTATGAATATATTAAATTGAGAGTGGGAGTCGCACTGCGTGCCGCACGTAGGAGCGGATTATATAGAATCTATTAATGACACCTACGGTCCTCCCCGTAGCCCTGCGGGGCTCTTTAGATTTTAATTTCGGGGGGCGTAGGAGCCTAGATCTTCAAACATGTCGCACTGCGTGCCGCACGTAGAATCGGATTATGTAGAATCTATTAATGACGCCTACGCTCCTCCCCGTAGCCCTGCGGGGCTCTTTAGATTTTAATTTCGGGGGGCGTAGGAGCCGGGATCTTCAAACATGTCGCACTGCGTGCCGCACGTAGGAGCGGATTATATAGAATCTATTAATGACACCTACGCTAAAAAAAATATTAAAATATTAAACAAAAAATATTAAATATTAAATTTTGTTTTTTTATCTATAACTTGTCACAAAAAAAATAAATGAAAATGTCATAATTTTCCCGGAAAATGTGATAATTTTTCCGGAATTATAATTTTTCCGGAATTATACACTTTGAATTTTGTCCACATTTGATTTCTTTGCGTGTTTCTTTGTTTATGTATGTTATATGTGTAAAATTATGTTTTTTGATTTATTCGTATAGCAACAAAAGTTTATTATTTACTACGAAAACTGCTTCTTCGTTTTAAAATAAAACATTTTTCGTCTCGAAACAAAAATTAACCTAAAATTAACCCAAAACGACAATTAAACTAGGTAGGTGTCCTTGAAATATTTATCTATGTAGTAGTGCATATCAGAATCAGTTGAATCAAAAATAAAAATGTTCCTGAAAAAAGAATCAAAAATTTTACCGCCACAAAATTAGTTTGTTGGTGAAGCGGAAGGAAACGAGGTAAGAAAGAATCGACGAAAGAATCAAAGTGTGGACCCGCGGATTTTTTGTGTAGTTCAATAATGTTCCCCTCGAGACTAAAAATATAAGTAATCATGCTTTTAACGCTATTTGCCGTATCTACTCTAGATACTCCTGATGATGACCTAACAAGTCGAAATCGATCGAGTGATTTTTTAAACTTTTTGAAAGACATTCAAAATATTCTGCGGAACAAAAAACAAGTGATTAATAAAAATGTGTTTATTAAGTATAAGTGTGTTTCGCCAAGTGCCTACGGCAAATAGCGTTAAAAGTATTAAGTTGGCAGATTTGGCCACCCTCGGAGTAGATACTCCTGATGATGACCTAACAAGTCGAAATCGATCGAGTGATTTTTTAAACTTTTTGAAAGACATTCAAAATATTCTGCGGAACAAAAAACAAGTGATTAATAAAAATGTGTTTATTAAGTATAAGTAATCATGAGTAGTGTTGCTTTCACTAATCCGATTAGCTTAGCTAAGAAATGTGAAAGCAACAACTTTTGGCTTTAATTTTTAATGTGTAATTTTTCTGTGTTGGTTCATTTTATTAATATTTATTTTAGTTTTTTTATTTTATCAAATAGAACAAATTAAATTCGGTATTTTGCTATCAAAAAAGAAATGCCAAATTTTACTACAAGTTAATTTTTCGAAATAAATAGAGAAAATAACGCCTTGCGGCAAACACCATACATGCATTGGTTTTATTTCCCCTAATCCTATTTTTTTTTCTTAACATTAAAGAAAATGGGCTGAGAAAATGATACAATGCAATTGCTGGTGTAATCTTTTGAAAGCAACACAGCTATGATGTAGAATTTTAAAGTTCTTAAAACATTCCTCATTTACGTTCGAAAACAAGTTCCTTAGTCCATGATTTCAAGCTCGTGTCTTTGCTGATAATTTGTGTCAGCTGATATGTTTGTGTAATTTCGTACTGTTATAATCAAAAGCACTACATACATATCTACATATTAAGTTGAACTCAAATAATAACAATCCCAAATATTAATTTCTTGTAGGAATACAAGCTAAAGTTTTATTGGTGGAGCTCAAGGGCTGGTTGGAAACTTAAAGACTTAGCAAACAAATTTATAAAAAAATGCTAACCACAACATTTAAAGTCTAGTGTAATTATTACATGTTGACATGTTTTCGAACTCTTGATTTCTAACAAAATTTAATTTGCACATGGATGTTGGTAAACGTATTTAGTTATCATGTCTAGCATTCAATTTACGTTATGCTTATTACCTAATTTTTTTCAAAATTTACTGCCCTTGCCGAACAAAATTCCTTCTAAATTAATTTTATTTAATCGAAATTCATCGAAAGTAAATCTTGAGTCTTTACAATCTTTACTTTTATTCTAACAATATAATTTTTTATGTGACAGACTATATTGGCACGTCTTTTGAAGTTTTGAGATGTGTCGCGTTACTACGTGAAATATCATCTTTATTTCGCTTATGTTGTACTTACGACATTAAAAGAAATTGTGTCTATCTCATCTAACTGATTTTATTTACTTTTAATTTAAAATAAATCGTATTATAAATCTGCACATTACACCATCAATTTTAGAATGTACACTCGCATAAATTCAATTTAATAAAATAAAATTGTTGGGAAATGTTTACATTTACCAAAATGTAATATAAATGTGTACATATACTGGGAAATGTACGGATTATCAAATATTTTTAATTTTATCTTCACATTTACCTAGCATTTTGGTAAATTTGCACATTTCCCGGTAAATGTGGACATTCGCCGATTTCGGACTTTAACCGTAACACATACACTTGGTAGCATACAAACAAAACCAGTGCTGAAAGGACTTGGAAAGTGGTCCATCTGAATTATATGGCATATTTTGTGCTAAAGACTTTTTGTAAATGGTGATATAGTGTGATTAGTGTATGAAAATATTAAAAATACCAATAAGCTGAAGACACTTTGGTATATCGCGAGTCACATACGAATATAGAAGGAAACGCAACACAATTCTATTTCGTATTTTAGTTTTTTGGGGCAATCACAAGTTAATTTGATTTTGGTGCAGTCAGTTATAACTATACAAGTGTTATTGCAGTGCTTGATTTTTTTTCTGATGCATATAAACTGTTCTGCTCTGCAATTCAGATTATAACTTTGCGGCTGTGATCCGATAGCAAACAGCGTTCTGTAGTTAAGTTAAAGGACCTGGCCGCTAATATTATCTATTCTTAGTGGGCGGATATAATTAGGAATTCGTGTAAGGATAAGAACGTGTTGGAAGTTACGAGTAACCACATCTAATGCCATGGGTGTGTATAATTGAAGGTTTTGTCGGCAATTTTGAGTCGTCCTCCAGAGGAATTTTGATACAACGAGATCCAGTGCAAATCGATTAATCGAGAATACCGATGGTGGAGACGTGACATTATTCAGAGTGAATCCGGTCAAGGACGGTAGCGTTATGCCGCGGATTATTTCGTTAAGTTTTTTCTTTCTATTTTTTTAATTTTTTTTCATATACATATTTGAATTTAATTTTCCCTTGTTTTGTGGGATTTTATTTGTGTAGTTCAATTTCTTTTGTGGTTCAGGTTACTAATATACCTTAATTAATTTTTTTTCGACTAATCTTACCATAATACAAGATAGGAGTTTATTTTATTATTTAAGTTTTCAGATAATGAAACATTTTTTTCTCTTTTGTTTCTTAATTAGCAATATTTGTTACAGGAAACCGACGCAGTACCAAGGTCGTGAGGAGTGCTTTATTCGCCGAGGATACTCCGTCTAGGTAACATTCTTTTGTTCATTTTTATATACCGCAAAATTTATAAAAAAATGTAAAAAAATGTGTGCTGTACAGAATTAATTAAATTTTCTTCATAATAAATGTATAATATTGAATTAAATCAAGCGTTATATTTAACATGAATGGTTAGGTCATCGATCAGTGGGGGTGAGTGAGAAGGTGAGTTGAATCTGAGTGAGCTTCCGTAAATTGCAGTATAATGACATAATTGTGTTGAGTCGGCCAGAGCAAAACAATTACCCCACGACCAAACTAACCTTCATTTCTGAGATAGCGGGGGTAATCCGGGCGTGCTCTGGCGAACACCTATACTTCTTCTGTTTTTTTGGTTTTTTGCTTCCCTTACGTACCTTATATTATTATATCATTATTCAGTTTTTATTATTATTTTTGTAAACGGTGGCCAACCTCAAGGCTGTCGTTACAAGTCTTAGTGTAGATTCAGTACGTGGCTGATTAAAAGATATTACGTGACGATAACTTCATAGTTGTTTTTCAAGATTTATGTACCATTTCTTCTTTTCTTTTACAAGGGGTTAGGTTTAATGATGTTTCGTTATAACAAGTATCATGTCATCAGATACTGTGCGGAAACCAAATAAAACTGCGTAATGTAAATGTGTACGCTGACGGAAACTACACTGCTGGTTGAAGTAATAATGACAAACATCCGCAGAAGTTAGAGCTACTTCAATTAAATGTAATTAATCTGCCATCCGCGCGAACACAAATCGCAAACTAAATAATGACTTGTAGACAGAAGTTGCAAAACTATATGTGCAATAGTGTGGTGTATGAGCGAGTGACTATAGTGGCGACTATATAGTTGAATTAGACTCCTTTTTATTAATTTTCCAACCTTTAGTCCACTACGCAGTGGAGCGAATAAATTAATGCTGAATACATACTTGCGGATACAACGATTGTCGCAATCGTTTCCACAAGATAAACCAATCAAATTACGTGTTTTGCTCTATGCCCCGCCTACTCTTGCCGCAATCGAATTGAAATGTTTTTTATTTTGAGCTATGGTTTTCTCAAGCTTGCCAACCAAAAACTACAAAAGGAACTAAATTTTGTGCTCATTGTAAGGCGCCTTTTTTATGTTTGCTATATATTTGACAGAAAATATAGATGTATTTGACAATTATATATTTGTGATGTAAAACCAAAGATTTTAATAATATTATTAATATTATATAATACTATTATATAATAATTATACCAATAATATTAATAAATAATAATAATAATATTTTTAAATTTTATAATATGTAAAAACAGTGTGATATATATGTCTGTAAAACAGTATGAAAATAATAATAAATCTAAATTTCTTTTAAAAGAGGTGATAAAATTAAAAGTGGATTTTGATAAAGTTGTGAATCCTGTGCGGCAACTATTCGAAGTCAGTAACTGTAACTGATGAGATGCTAACGCGAGAATTGCAAAATGCCATCAGAAATAATCGATGTCCGGGCCGAATCCGAGCAAAAGAAAAATCGAAAACCTCAATTGAGCGATTGCGTGATTTCTGGTAACATTTACTTCGTCATCGGGCTACTCGTTCACTAACTTATAACGATGAATAATTCCAGGCTTTGGAAAAAATAAAAATTTACGGCAAACGGTTGAAATCATTATTGGTCGAGGGCCGCAAGAGATAATTGTGTAACAAACGACACTAGTAAAATTGATTATACAGTAATGGCTTTTTAAATAATTATTTCAGTAACAGTTTAATGTATAATTTTATAATTTTAGACAATATTTGCTTTTCAAACTCATTTACAAGTAGTCTTACGTCAAAATACACTGGCCGATCACAAAACAGAGGAAATTTACGGAAGCATCGTAAAAGCGAAACGAAAATTACAATAATTCCGAATGGCAACATATGTTTGCTGACACCCTGACCATCAACTGGACTAGCCACCATCGGCTAATATACAAATTCAAGTATGCCTGAACGGAATTTTCTACAGGTTTAGATAAACCGACCACGGCAAGCATATTCGGCAAATACGCCACTATTTTGTATTGCTGCATGTGATTCGGAGTTACCATTAGTTGTGTCTGGTAAAGATGGTACCCGAATGTTACGAAGTGATTACAATTCAATGAGGAGCACGTCATCTAGATTCATCATCACGGGGTATCAACCGTATTTATGAAGGGGCTGTAGTTGATATGAAATAACCAATAAAAACTCAATATTTTTTGTTAAAAAATCAAATTTTTTATTAAATTTTAAGAGGATAAAAATTTCCTGGATTTAATACATAACATAGTTGTAAAAAAATAAAGAAGGAAGCAAAATGTCGGTCTACGCAATGGCGGTCCTGGTTATATCTATTGGTGCCTAAACCACCAACTAGACAAGCGCACAGCACTCAAAATGTCACCATAATGTTAATTTGGCATAACAAGCACATCATATTTACGTGGATCCTGCACCATGTTTAAGCACACATTATCCAAATACATCAAATTTCACTTCGGGATATTTAACGGCCATGTCAAATTTCACTTCGGGATATTTAACGGCCATGTCACGACAGCAGCACAAAAAATAACACTCCATTCGCATAATATGGGCCTTATGTGCCGCAGTCACTTTCGTGCGATTGCCTTTTTCATATTGAAACGCGAATTCTGCGACAGGCTAAGCCTCTTTCGTCATCAATTTTATAATCTGAACCACAGCATAAACAATTTCGTGCTCAATACCCGAGTATTCGCCTTCTATGTTCTCACGAATTGTAACTACGCACTGGTCATTAAGCAGTTCCAATTTTTTCCTCTGTAAATTTGATTGACTTCGTCCTAAGGTTAAATATTTATATATAGTTATAGAAATAAAGAATTCAGTGTAACAATATTCGTCATAATCACTTTTAACTTTTTCTCTCCATTCCGACATGTTTATCAGCCAGTCGCTTGATCAATCACTTTTACCTATCTCTCTCCATTCCGACATGATTATCAACCGCAGTCGTTTGAATTATAATAAAAAAAAAATTAAAAATGTTACTCCGAAAATTGAAACGTCCAACTAATAAAAAAATTTACGCCTACTTAGAAATATTTATATGGCGTGTTCACTGTCCAAGCGAAAATTACAAATGAAAAATTTGACAATCAAAATGACGTACGAAATAGACTAATTATTTTGAGCAAAGACTAACTTCAACTCAAAACTGCAGAATTGTGCCGCAATCGGGTCCGCAGGTATGTATGCTGCATAAATGCTGGCGAGTCTAAAAAACAAATTTTTTTTTCTAAAAAGTAAACTATTTCCAAATCGGTTTGTAAAATTTCGGCCAATAATCGATGCAATCCATAAGTTCCTAAGTACTTTGAATGCTTTGACCTCGAATTCCTTGTAAAAGTGTTCAATGACCAGAATAATTGCTTCCTCGTTGCAAGCAAAACGTCGTTAGCATAAATCGCGTAGATAATAACTACTTGATACATTCTTTCCATTACACGCCAAAAATATATATGAATCCGATCCATTGGGCAAAAAGTCCAGTTTTTTAATAAATGACGTAAACATTTTGTTCCATGGGGTAGATTCCGACAAAATGACAATTTGTCGTGGCATTTGCTTATTGGTACAAATTGAAGTCATTGAAAATTTACGATTCGCAGAAAATGATTTATGGTATTTACAGCAGTTTACAGCAGCTGCATTTTTAAGTTGTGTCGTATAAGTCACGATAATAAAAAACAATGACAATATTATTTAAATTGTCAGCTTATTTTTGGTGACATTTCGAAAAAGTCACTCCATATACGAATCGCGATTTAGTACTCAAAAATATTATCACAAAATTGCAGCAGAATTTTTAGAGCAATGTCACAAAAAATTGTCATTTGTCTTTTGACTGAGAAACAAGCTGCAATGGCATACAAAACTTTGCTTTTAGAACGATCACTGGAATTTTTTAAGCTCCAGATATTGCTGTGGAGTCTGTTCTCTAGCTTCCACAGCTGCAGTTCAGAATTTTTAGTTCAACGTGTTCTGTGGCTTACCGTTTAAATAGTATAGTAAAGCGTGGAATATTCTTTGTTCTCTTTGTGTACGTTGTAGATCTGAAGTGTAATCTACATCTATGATTTTTTATTCGAGGGGTGTTCAATAAGTTTGGTAAATCTATACGAAATAACGGTAATAGAAATTTATAGTTATCGTGAAAGATGATTCAACTTCGAACGTCGATTAAAACAAAACAGCGATACCAGTTGCTTCGAAAATGATTAAAGTGACAATTTACGAAGCTTTCTAAAAACGATTAACATTTTAAAAAGTAAATTGATGAATTTATCGAGCTTTCAACCGAGAATTTTCTGCAAATTAAAACAATTTCTTATGAAATAAATTATTTAACAGCCACTATGGTGTTGACAATCTTGATAACAATTCTGAATTATTTATGTACAAAATTGGTGTACCTGGCAGCTGGGACAAATATGCTATAAATAATTACAAAGTTTTCATGGTGTTCGAAATAAGCTGTCTCCAAACTTATAACACAAATTCGAAATTATTTATGTATACAGTGTAGTTATTTATGTGTACATTCATTGTACATTATCCTAATTATCTCCCGCAAAACAAAAAACGGAAAATTAATTAAACAAAATGTCGTTAGGAATAATGTGCCGAGCATCTTTTGATTTATTTGCGTTGGCAAAATGTGTATTTAACCGGACTAAATATTTTTTTTTGTATTCAAATCGTTTTGCGGAAAATCTGTGAATTATTATAAGTTGCGGCATATAGATGGTAGGAAAATTCCGCCGAAAACTTTATATACACCGTCTACGCACTGTTTGTACTCGAAATCTAATTAAAATTTTAATTTTTCTAATACGGAATGTTCTTCGCCGTATTCGGTGTCCCACTTAAGACATTCATATCACAAAATTGTTATTTTCTGTTTTTACTTGGCGTTGTTGTTTGGTACTCTTCTTGCGAAAACCAGATGTTTTTTTCAAAATATTGCAATAAATTATAAAAATAAGAAATTTCCTTCTCCCGGTCTAAGCTAAACCAGATTTGTTTAATGACCTTAAAATGACCTTAATTAGTTTTGTATTAAGATGGTCGGAGTCTTGTTACAAGTAAAGTAACCGAAATATGAATACTCAATACTTGTATATACTAAATCTACTTAAACTGGGCCAATCTAATTTGATTCGGGGAACCCAGGGCTACTCGTCGTTTTATTGTCGTGGTTTTCTCATGCGTATTACCAGAAAGATTGAAAAAATGTGTAGATGGCGAAGGACAATACTTTGAATAAACTATTTTTTATATTTCTATTGGAATTTTCCATTTTTCAAAAAAAAACCTGAAATTTAGTTTGCGCTCCAGAACACTTCAATAAACCTATTTCTCCACATTTACGAGGGTTTATGTTAGGCTGCTGTCAAGTCCGTGAAGACACACCTTTCAAAATGGCCCGCATATACTCACTTTACTTTTGAGGAGGTAGCAACTTTACTGAGACAAATTACGCAGCAGCAGATGATAATCAACCTTTTCACGTTTTATCGCCAGCTCATTTTTTAATTGGCTCAGCGAATTTTTATGTGCCCGAAGACAAAATAAATGAAAACATTCATACCGATTAAGGTACTGGTTAGGACAGGTAACTACAACATCTCTTTAAAAAACAATGTTGCCTAAATCGCAGAATGATTGGTCAAAATTACCAAACTAATGGTCAGAGCTTCTTCTGATAATTTTCAATCTAAAGCTCGCCAGTTGCCAAGTGTTTTGAGATATTTGTTGTTTATTCACTGTATCCATACCCTACAGCTATACCATTTGTATACGTAATCAAATAAAATTAGTAATTTGACCTGTTATCACGCTAACATCGTATATGTAGAATGCAAACTCTGCAGAGGAATATTACGTACACTGCACAAAAACCATATTCATTTACGTAAAGCTCAATGCACATGAACATAAGTTATTTCAACTTTGAACTTTTTATTTTATACATCGTTGAAATATGACAACAGTTTTTTTCAAAACAAAAAATAAATTTTCATTATTTTTCACACAGATTTTTCCGCGCTATATACATATATATTCATCTTTTTCACACAATGATGACCTAGACCTGCAATAACATTTACATGGTACAAAAAAAAATAAATTGTTCGAACCAGCTATGTAGCACTAACACTATCGTATTTTAAATGAGAAAAGTTACGTCCCAGTGTTTGTGTATAGGGTGGGGATATCAAAAGCACAGAAAATAAGTTTGGTTTGTTCACTCTAGCGCATATACGGCAGAGCGTATATACAGTGAAAACATGTTTGGTGTTAAAATTTTTATATTATTTAATTTTTCCTGAATGCAGGATTTGAAATTTCGAACACCTAAGGTGGTGTTGGTTTGAGTGGAAAATTTGTTGTTTGTTACCTATTTACTTCATGCTATATCCTTCTATTAAATTGTGGATTTAGAATGTCCTGCTTTCGAGTTTACTTGGTTTGGGTTTACCTGTACCCACCCTGTGTAAATATTAACATATTTCTTGGAAGAATAATTTCTTCTGTGGTTCTTATGTATACATCCATGTATTTATTATATGGAAATTGAGCAACTGTGTCAATATTTTATACTCGTACGTGTATACATGAAGATTAAAGTAAATTTGCATTTTACTTATGTCATTTTCCCATCTCATTTTATGGTTATGTATTTTATTGATTCTCATTTTATTTGTTTTCTAAAATAACATCTCGAGAATATAAAAGAAGATAACCCACCCATCTAATGTGGGTGTTCTATTATTTTGTATTTCTTGGCTGTCATATAAATGAGATTCGGTGCCAGATGGTCTTAGAATTTGTGGTTGTTGTGTAGAATTTTTATTTGGTCCAATGTCACTTGGAACCAATAGATCATCCTTATACGAATTTGTATTAAAAGATTAGCACTAACGACGCTTATAAGCCCAATTCACTCAAAATAAGAACAAAAAAAGCTTTGCCTATTGGGACTAAATTCGCAGATTGGACAGATATGTGGGATACAGATCTTAATCCCGTTTCTAATAATATTGACTGACAGTTGTTTTTATGCTTGGCTTATCTAGATAACATAATTTGGGACATACCACACCCGCACACACACACACACATACACAAATAAACTATATACTTATACATAATAATATAAACAAACCCAGAGTTGGTTAAACAAGCGGAAAATTATTTTGCTCCAAGCGTAACAAAAAAGTTTGAAATATTTAATCTAATCCAAATCTATTTTCCAATTTCATCATAGTCATCATCCACTAAAAACCTGCTGGAGTATTCGATTATACAGGGATACATTGCTGAACGCTTTCTGATCAAAAAAATTTGATTTTTGAGTTGAATTTTGAATTGTGAATCATGAGGGTTCGCCTGAAGGCTTTCTATCCAAAAGACAGAGATTGGATGACGAATCACTGGATAATGCAAAGAAGAATAAAATGCAATACACCATGAACCCGAACCGGTTTGCCATTGAAATTGTGGAGCCATTGAAATTGTATCAAGTTGACATCTTGAGCCTGCGGTGGCGAGAACTAATGCCTTAATGAACTATGGTTTCAGTGCAGTCACACTAAAGATTTAAAAATAGATGAGGGTGACATCTTCTCTCCATAGAAACAGAATTGTCCACTTCGATGGGATTCCTTTATGGATCTTTTTAGAAATCAGTCAGAGGAGGACTCTGATGCAACTGTCGTGGAAGTTGAAGTAATGGAGCCAACTTAATGTTGGGGTTCCTACAGAATCGTCTGCTTTTAGTCCAAGGACCTTGGGTCAATGGTGACCGGACTTAGGACTCCGAAATATAAACGACTATACAATAAGAAATAATTAAGATGTGGTTACAACAAGCATTGAGATGAATGGTCAAAATTTCTGGCAAATATCAGCTTAACTTTCCACATGATGGGGAAGATATCTCAATTGGTGTTTTAGGAAGCTCATTAAAAGAGGCCCAACAACAAAAAAATTGGTGTCATCCTGGGAAGTTTTCTTTCACACAATTTTGAGAATCACTGATACGAAACAACGAGGCAACTTACTCCTATATCCAATATTGGCTGTAAACCACCTTTTTTACTAGAAGTACTAGACATTACACTTGTCTCAGATACATGTTGGAGGATTATTCCTTTTCTGATCATTGATATATCCAATTTGAATTGGAAACAAAATCCATCAAAAATCTTAACAACAGAAACGGGAGGAAACCGGTTGGGATATTTTTAAAACTATTCTAAGCAATTCAAACCCCCCGATTCAAGACAAGAGCTTGAAGTCCTAATGAACTAGCTATCCGACGCTAAACTAAAAGACTTGAAACTAGAAGAACCATTTTAGAAGAGCCAAAGAAACTAAAGCTGATAAAGATATGCTTTAAACAAATGCCTAGAGACTAAACTATGGTAAACTAAAGGAGTCCCCTGAGATATCTAGGCTGCCCAAAGCACTATCTCTTAGTTCCAGCAAGAACGGTTCTTGTGACTACTACTGTGACTTTTCATCGTTCCAGGTAGCTCAAAATCTGCGTGACAAAAGGTTTGGGATAAACAGAGTTGTAGGCATTGTAAGCCAGGTTATAAACAGCGGAAAATTCTGTGGGTTATCATTCGCCAGGACTGAACGGCATTATACGGGAAGATGTTCATCAAACTATTGACTTAACCTTAAAATTACTGGAAGTTATCTTCAAGGGCAGCCTGAAACTCTGTCACATTCCTAGTAAATGGACTGAAGTAATGCTGTGTGCCTGACGCTGATTTTTTGTCTAAATTTCTGACTAACTAAATTGATCGTTAGTTCACCCAGGTATTGTTAGATGTCTCTAATAATTGTAAACCGAAATCTACCCGATATTTAGTTCCAAACTGAAAATTTAGTTCCGATTTATCAATTACCGATCAGAAATGTTTTGTAGAACGAAAATTTAAGTTTATATAGCAGATTTTAATTAATCATCAGATGCAGTTTGTTTTGTGCCATCTATGAGCGATTGGTATGAACTAACCATCAATTTAGTTAGTTCGAAATTTAGACAAAAAAATCGAAGTGAGGCACACAGCATAAATGTAATAATTAGACCTATAGCGGGAAAAAGCTCTCATTGCAGTCCCAAAGGCCTGCTTCTTCCCCACTAAAATTTTTTTATTGACAGAAAGAAGCCCACATTAGGAGTTCGATTGAGCCAAATAGGCTTTCGAAATCCCAACATGCATATTGTAAAGAAAATCTGTGAAAACTGCTCTCACCTCTTTTATTGCTCCTATCGAGAAATTTCGTGAACATAAGGAATAATCCATGATAAGTTTGTTGACCTTTACCAACGTTAGATCAGAGGTGATCACGCAGGCACTCTCCTCTCTGTGCGTGTACGCGTCATTCAGGGGCTGAGTAGATCAAATACGCACACCGCAAGGTGAAGTATTATCCCCAGTTCCTTGGAACTTGGTCATAAATGATCTGTTATTAAACCTGGAAGGGTGCGGCTCTATGTCAATTGTTCTAACAGTTGCTGTTTGAATGTGAATATCAATTCCTCAGGCTTAAATGGTATTAGATTTACCTTCTCGGATAAGGTGAAGTATCTAAGTCTCATTCCGGACAACAAACTAAGATGGAAACCTAGCATAGAAAACTATAATAGTGCTTTACTCCGCTGAAAATGCCATAGAAGGCATGGATGTAGTTTCGAGCCTCACATTTTACATATTGGCTCTATTATATTAGACCAATTGTATTGTATTGCCCGTTATAATGTAATGTCTGCATGCTATGTTCGGATTTTTACGACAGAAACTGAAACGACTTTTACTTACAGAACTGTCTCTCATTTCTGAACGAGAGATGGCAGATCAGTTTAACATCGAGGAATGCAAAGGCGGATGGATTCACTCGACAAGGCCTCATTTCACCAAGCAGGATGAATGTTGATTATTGCTCGCTACGTGCAAACTAATTGTTATGGATGGCTCGCAGCCATCCTGCATTTTTCAACTAAGCACGCAGGGGCCTCTCTCAAGGTGATGTTTTGCTAGCTAGGTTTCAGGGTAATGGCATGAGTCGTGGAGGAATAAGAGGCTTGCGTGCTCTGGGCCTATACCGTGGAACAGAAGCAACTAAACACTTAAATTAAATTAAGTGAACCAGAATTTGTAGAACGAAACTTGAGAAAAGTAATAAATTAATCATAACCGGATGTGTCCACCCCAAGTGTCAAGTACCCAGCATGCTGAAGCGACCCCTTCGAATGATCCATCGACCCTGAAAGGCCGATGCCCAACCACAACGAAGCGGCATTCGAGGTTAGGGACATCTCTTCAACGCATCAGGCCTCTCTTCATCCGGAGAGACCTCCAGCTAATCTCCCACAATCCACACTTCGACAGCATGAGACCCTGTGGATTTTACGGCCGTCTCCAAATCGACGACA
This sequence comes from Nephrotoma flavescens, assembly GCA_932526605.1. Lineage (NCBI taxonomy): Eukaryota > Metazoa > Arthropoda > Insecta > Diptera > Tipulidae > Nephrotoma > Nephrotoma flavescens. Next base: position 58,003,677 of record OW052222.1, on the reverse strand, counting down.
CAGACGCTGGACTCACCCCTCTGACTCGAACAGAAAATAATAAACTTAATGCCGCCGTAATTGCAGTACAAATTTTTATTCAATAAACAATAACGGGAGGAAAGAAAGAGAAGAGAAAAATAACCTACAAAACTACAGCTAAAAATGATCGAGCGAGAAAAATAAAAAAAAATATTGTCGCCGAAGTTGAATAATTTAAATAGCGAGACCAATGTGCATTTTCAGCCACAAGCACGCCCACCGTACTTTCTTGGGACTCGATTACAATATATATATTTGGAAATCAAAACTTGTACATTTAGGATTTGAAAATTTCGAAAATTTAGGAAAAATAACAATACAAGAAAATAAAGAAAAATGAACCAAATAAAAATAATAAGAATTAAAAAAAAGTATGAAAAAAAATTTGGGATCTTGAGTGTTGCGGCCTTGTAAGGTAGCCATCATGTCACAGGTGAGGCCACACTCAGACCGTTGCGGCCTTGTATCAGCCGATCCACGTGCTCCAGCGTTGCTGCCCAACCGCCAGTAAAATTCACTATTTCTTGGGTGTTGTCCGTATTTTCTCCTTTTTATGTTGGGCGACTTCCCCCCAAAACGGCTGGCCTCGGTTGGCCACCCGTAACCGCAATACCGATGGGTTGCTTTCCGCCCCTGGACCGTAAATGAAAAACAAAGAAAAAATTCAACATTGCCGGTGTATCCTTTCCTTTAAACAATTTCAAAGGAGAAAATGGGGTTTATAGGTCAAAATCATTCACCACACGTCCATATTTTAAACATTTTCTGGTTGTTCAATTTTTAATTAATTATATATTTAAGTTGATTCACAAAACAAAATTTTTAGCGTCCGTAAAACTGACTCAACTTTATCACAATCAAAACTCTACTAAAAAATTCTCGCACCAAAAGTATTATAGAAGAATCACTTGCACGCACCAAAACAAAAATACACAACAAAAATGCTCTCTTTTATCCTAGTCGCTCGCATATACGCACAAGCGGTACACATTGGTCTCGCTCAAATTATTCTCTCGACGTTTACCCTGTTTATATTGGGGGTCGAGTCAACTTGTAGTTATCTTCAGGTTAACCTTGAAGTTAACTTCTAGTGTTTATATTGGCAGAGTTATCTTTGGATCGAGTCAAAAATTTTTAAAAAATATTTAGATGAATGCAATTAATTGTAGGGAAAACTTAATAAATTAAAATCGGAAAAAATCACAAAAAATATACTTTCGTATTTAGATACCACTGCTCACACAAAACAATTAAAATAAATAATTTTTTTTCTTCTTTTTTATTTGAGTTTTATTTTTGTTGTTGTTTTTCGACTCGACCTAAGAAATTTTTTGGATTGAGTCGAGTTAACTCCAAGTTAACTTTTGGTGTTTATGTTGAAGGTTCAACCCAGGTTGAACCTGGGTTCAACCTCCAATATAAACAGTTATGTTGATGTAATAGAATAGGGTGAGTCAAGAAAACAGAATAGGTGTTGCTTTCACTAATCTAATCGGATTAGCTAAGAAATGTGAAAGCAACAACTTTTGGCTTTAATTTTTAATGCGCTTTAATTTTTCTGTGTTGGTTCATTTTATTAATATTTATTTTAGTTTTTTTATTTTATGAAATAGAACAAATTAAATTCGGTATTTTGCTATCAAAAAACAAATGCCAAATTTTACTAAACGATAAATTTTTCGAGAAAAATAGAAAAAATAACGCCTTGCGGTAAACACCATAACCATAAAATGATTTTATTTCCCCTAATCCTAAAATTTTTTTTCTTAATATTCTAAGAAAATCGGCTTTAATACAATGCAATTGTTGTTGTAAAATTTTGAAAGCAACACAGCTAATATTAAAGCATATTCAAATGAAACTTTATTGTATGAATGTCGCGGGGTAGATGGCACCACCTATTCGATTATAACAAAATTTATTTTAAAAAATGAAAAACTAAAAAAAAAACAAATTGAATCATGTTACGACCGTCAAGGTGTGGGCTTATTGCTTCAAGAGGAAGCTTAAAGAGCGACATACGACAGATGGTCCAACAGTAGCTCATGCGTATTAACTTGACAGCTCTGTTCAAAACGCAGCGGTGATAGTATGTCAGTATTAAGACACTATTACGAGACAGTGTATCATCATGAGATTCTCCTCACATGGTTAATGTCGTAGTTGCGAACATGAAGAGGAGAAAGAAACTGTACTCCATTTGCTTTACACCTGTCCCCGACTAGCGCTTAGCGAACTTCTTTGACGATGCTAAATGATTTGACAAACCTCAGTAAAATGGAAGTCAAGAATAGCCTACACTTTGTTGAGAGCTAACGTTGTTTTGATGAGTAGGTGACAACGGTTTCAACCGTTATATCGATAACGCTTGCTGAAACGTATGCTGTAACGGGTTGGAACCCATTTTACGCTGTCCACATCAATTTTAAAATATGGATTCTAATTTTAATTTTTATTAATTTGGAATCTTAAATAAATAAATAAACACCCTCTGGTTCTGATTTTTTGGATATAGGTGTTGGTTACGAACGTAATATCCGAAATAGTGTCTAAACACCGCGATTTACTGAACCAACCTTATATGTGTTCTATTTTCTCCCGCATTAATAAATTAAAGAATTTCCGAGTTTGGGGAATTACTGCACCTGACGTAGCATATTTTCTGTCTGGACAAGACTTCTATCGGCTGATCGCGACCGAAAAACGTGTGCTACATTTTAATTACATTTTGTTGACTTTTCAATTGACATTTTTGTTGCGGTGGTTAACCGAGGTACTTCTGTAATTTTATGACAATCTATTTACGAAGAAATCCCATATTTTTTTAAAATCTCCATTGTACATTCCAACCCATTATTTCATCTTCTCCTACATACATCCGAGCACCATATTTTTTGGATCATAAAGAAACAGGATTGCTCTAGGATATTATGTGAAGGAAGAGATGCGGGAGAATTAAATTAGGTGACCTACTTTTAAATATCGCATTCTAGCAAGATTTTTTTGTATTCTGAATGTGATTTCGTATATCCTAATTCATTGTTGTTGTTTGTTATCTTTCATATTCTCCCGTATATATCTACTAATCTATGCCATGGAAACTCGGGATTGCAAAATTTACGGGAAAAATAATAAGAAAACGTAAACGCACCAGCCTGAATCAGTGATAATAGTTTCGTTTTGAGTGAAAATTGGATCGATGAAACTTCTCGGTTGGTTTATTTACTGCATCACTACTATACACCTATATCTAGACTTCACCGATATGGGGCGTTCGGGGCAAATCGAAATCCAATATGTTATATTATCTAAAATGGTAAATTCAATCACATCAATCAAATCACTACTCCATATCGATATATTATCTGTTGTTTGTGTGCAAATATGTACAGGATACGTATACGAGTGTATTTACACGAGGGAAAGATTAATAGATAAAATGTATACGAGAGATTTACCCTGCGCGATTAAACGTATCGGATACGAGCTTTTTTCCTACACACCAACCCAACCCTCAATCGAATTATTTATTTGATGTGACATGTTATCTTGTACAAATTTGATTTATGTTTTTGCCTTTTTGCACTAATCGAATTGTAATATGCGGGAGATACGATTACTCGTGCGCTAAAATAAAAATCTCGATTTAGCTGAACATTTTTTTAAATATGGGATTATGATTATTCGGAAGCTGTACAACTGTGGTTGACACGTAAATAGTTTCAAGCTTCAGCATCGAAAAACGTATTTAGACCACAGCAGTCATGGTATTTAGAAGCGTAGACAAAGTATGATGATTTTCCATGGAGCGATGCTGACTAAATCAAATTGATATAAATAATTTGAGATTAAAGGCGAGCACGATACTGATCGGCCTCAAAGTTAGCTAATTCATTAGTATTACCTTTTATAGTAATTGGAATTACATGAGCATTCTTCCAGGCCGCGAGAAAATAGGAGGTTTTCAGCACCCAATTCATTATATGAAGGATGTATTGAGAGTATATCCGGAAGACCATAGCTTATTAAACTTAATGGGAACGTTTCCTAAATACTTAGGATAAGTTTTGTCAGTTTGCTAGACTGGGGAACATTATTTTTGGCACGGTTCAAACAATGTTGAAACGACGAAAAACGGGCTGTGGCAACTCAATTATTCGCAAAATAATTGAGTTTACAAGCGCTGATGAATACGACATATAATACACCACATTCGACAGTGCGACATACAATTACTACGTATATATTAAGAATTCAATCCGGATTGAACCCGGATCGAAATTTCAATATATACGGAATCGAGTCAACTTCGCGTCAAAACAATTTGAGCGTAGGTGGAAAAATTTAAAGAGAAATTTTATAGCAGAAAAAAAAATAATAATGTACCAGGTGCAGCACGATCCAGCTGTAAATATTATGAGGAGTTAATTAGGATCCTCAGCAATCGGCCATCGACATCATGCGCTGCAAATGAAAATGGGTTTAAGGGAGTGGATGTCACTAGAGGTAAATTTGGAATATATTGTCTTCAATTAAAACGGGTTGATTCCATAAGCTGCAACATAAGGCACCTTTTTCTTTTTTAAAATATTATGACGAGTGCAGCAAACTGCCACTACATTTGGCACGAATCTGAATGTGAAACAAGTATTAAATAGTAAGCACTTTTATATTAACGTATTGATAATTAGTAATCAGAATCACAAATAGTTGCTGTCTACTACAGCTTGAAGAACAAGAGAAGGCCATCATTTCCTGTTAATTAAGTCTCTGTATCCTTCCGCAGTAGGGGTAATTGGTATGTGTGAGCCATCAATAGCACCCCAAATGTTTGCAATGCTACTTTTTAACTCGAATTCCACCATTAATTTAGGAATCTCCTCATCACCAGGTAATTTAATTTCATGTCATATCTTTAAAAAAGCGCAACCAAATTGGTAAAATGTTTGTTGTTCTGTGGATTTATGTATTCCAAATTGATTTTCGATCACACGGTATTCGGCGCACGACGCTAATTTGTAGATGCTTACTGCTACTTTTAACTCCACTGGTAAACCCTTTCTAAAATTGGATGATTTTGGAGTTAATTCGGATCTCAATTTGTCGCATATATAAATAAAACTGCCTTTATCCATTCGGAAGTTCTCGATCATCCCGTCGTATGACGGCTTCTCCTTTTGGAACCAAATCTTCTTGATTTTTTTTTGTGGAATATTGTTTAAAAATATTTAAAGCTTTAATGTGAAATTGAAGACTTTTGTGCAGCTATCCGCTAACTTTGCGAACAAACTTCGCTCTCATACTGTTACACTTACGCTCAAATAGTCAGTATTGAGATGTAAAAATATCCATCATTATCTTATATTGGCACTACAAGCTTGTAGAATAGCCTGTTCACAGGTTGATCCGTTCATCTTAAAAGAAGTTATATTATATATTAATTCTTAATATAAAAATCTAACAAAAAATAACTTTTAACCTTACTTTTCTATCCTAAAAATATGTGAGGCTTTTATGTGAAACAAAATGTGTAATTTTCAATTATATTTAATGCCAAAAATTTTAAACAAAAAACACAAATTACTATTAATATTATTTAATCTTAACCAAAAACACAAAGAATAGATCGTACATAACGAAAACACATTTTTAAATGATTTTTTTTGACGTTTATCTAAACTCGGTATCGATTCGAACCCAACATAACACGCCAATATATATGCTAAAAAGATAACTCGGTTTCAATCCAAAGTTAACTCTAAGTTGATTCGATCTGTGTGTCAATTTTGTACGAAAAGCAACAAGCGCGAGGTGAGCAAACCGGAAAAATATAGTATTGAGCATCTTGTTTAGATTAGTAGGTGTTCAACTGAACAACTAGGGTCGACCTAGATAGAAAGCTGATTGTGCATTAATGTAATATTACTCTAGATATAATTAATAGAACTATATGTACAAGTCACTGTTATGGGAAATGCCGACTCAGCAAATGATTTTTATTAGGTTAATTCATTTAGGTTAGACAGAGCATTTTCTACGGTGTTTCCGGTGTACAGTACTGAATTTGTTCATTATACTAATGTAGACACTATGTCAGCATTTTTTATAGTATATAATGTTTTATAGTGGAGTTTAATAAAGGCAGTATAATTAAGTACATCACCATTCAAGTACGTAATTATTCATTGGTCCTTCGAGCAAAACAACATCCAAGTTCGAAAAAATTAAATACAGTCCACGAAATAATTAAGTGCACATATACCATCAACTACCATCAAAGTGATTCATAAAACATCAACCAGGCGGTGACATAATGGATAACCTATGCAAGGAACAACAGCAGAGGTTCAAGGAGATACAAACCCTTTGGACCAACTACAAGAAGGATTCCATCAACAGGAAGACAAGTACATACATCGACCGCAAAATAGGACGGTTAGAGAATATGTATGAAGAATTCATTGAAACTGATGAACATATAATAAGTCAGTATAAAGACAACTTTCCAACACATGATTATTGGAAATCTCGAGAAGCAGTGGCACCACTAGTGCAAAACTTCAGAAAGGAGTTAGAAACACTTAGGAAATCACTAGCGAGAGAGACGAATACCTCATCAAGCATACCTGGGTTTAGTTCAAGTGGCGGTAACAAAACAACCGGTAACGAGAAACTAGACGAAACTCAGGCGAAGCGCTATAAAGCACAACAATTCAAAATGAGGCAATTCCACGCCATGGTACGGGAAGCAAATAGTGCATTGGAAAACGAGCCTGAAAACGCCGAGTTAATGAACATCAAAATCGAAGCAATATCCTCCAAGAAGGCAGAAATCGAAAAGCTGCATGAAGAAATATACATCGAAGCATCATCAACCTTAATAGGGCACCTAACATTACAAGCAGAAAACTACAAAACTGCGTACGACATCATTATGGAGCGGTACGACAATAAACGAAAAATCGTAGCCGAATATATTGACACCGTATTGAACATTCCAAAAGTTCAACTTAATGCAGCTAAGGACATTAGGATAATGCATGATACACTAAAGGAGTGTATAGAAGCGTTGCGAAACCTGGGCTACAACATAGATGAATGGAGCACCATCCTCATTCATATTAACATCAAAAAATTGGATTACAACAGTCTGAAGCACTATGAGGAATCTCTTCATGGTAGTCGTGACTATACCACGATGGACCAATTCTTACATCTATTAATGGAGAGAATGAATGTGCTTGAAGCCCTGCAAAGTGCAAATCACATCTCCAGCAAACAATTCAAGGTTGAGTCACACAGAAAAATTTTGATAAATCAAGAAGGTCCGGAAAAACCAGAAGGCCCGGAAAAATCAGGTTGCAATAGCGAAGGCTGTAAATACTGCGAAAAAAGGGGGCACAAGATTTTAAATTGTGTTCATTTTAAACAAATTACCCCAAACCGGAGAATAGATTTCATCAATAGGCAAAAAATGTGTACCAACTGCCTATCACACAGCTCAACAGAAGCATGTCTCAAAACAGAATCATGTTCAATATGCAACAACAAACATCATCAACTACTGCACACCTACAATAATGATGCCAAAAAGGTATCCATCAATGCAATCGATGGAAATACCACGACTCTGCTCTCAACGGCTAAAGTGATAACCAAAACCTCCACAAATACAACAGTGACGCTACAGGCATTAATCGATCTAGGATCCCAGGTATCGTTGATTACTGAAACTGCATGTAAACAGGTGGGATTACATCAGAAAAACATACAAACTAGTTTGGTCGGAATTGGAGGCAATACGAATAACACCTGTAGCTCTATGGTACAACTGGAAATTCAACCACATTTTCCATCGGTGTTTAAGCTACAAATAGAAGCATACGTTTTGCAGAAAATAACATCAGATGTGCCAGAGCAGAAAATAAAACGCAATAACGATTCTCGGTGGGAAAATATAATATTGGCGGATCCGCAATATGATTGCCCGGCTCCGATAGACATCTTGTTAGGAGCAGACGTCTATGCAGACATATCAGAATCTCAGATCATTCGAGGAAATCCAAATGCAATGAAAACAAATTTGGGTTGGCTGATAGTAGGTCCGGCAACAACCGTTCAACCCAGGACTCTAATGGTTAACTTAAATAGCAAGGAGGAATTAGCACAAGCTCAAGAGCTACACAAGTTTTGGGAGTTAGAAGAGGTACCGATTGAATCTCCACTGACCAAATCTGACGAACAGTGTGAAACCATTTATCGACAAACGGTTAAGCGGAATCCAAATGGTCGCTACGTGGTTACCTTACCGTTCAAGGAAAATGATACCAGCATCCTTGGTGCGTCAAAACAAAGAGCCACGCAACGGTTTTTGCAAATTGAGAAAAGATTGCAAAAAAATGAAAGACTACAACAATTATATATCGAATTCATGAGAGAATATCTTCAAATGGGGCACATGACACCATCACCCGATTGCAAAGAACAATTTTACATTCCACATCATGCAATATTTAATGATAATTCAAGGGAAAAAAAGTTTCGCGTTGTATTTGACGCTTCAATGAAGTCAACATCGGGTTGGAGCTTGAATGATACGCTGCATGTCGGAGCTGCTCTGCAAAATAATTTATGGTCACTTATTCTACGGTGGAGAATACACAAAATAGTATTCGCAGCCGACATAATCAAAATGTATCGACAAATCAAAGTAGCAAAGGAACATCAAGATTATCAAAGGATACTATGGAGGGAAACTCCAAATCAACCATTACGGGAGTACAATTTGACTACCGTTACCTATGGCACATCAGCGGCGCCGTTCTTGGCAATAAGAACACTACATCAGTTAGCAATGGATGAAGGTGAACACTGCCCACTGGCCAGGAAGGTCTTAATAGAAGACTGTTATGTCGACGACGTTCTAACCGGAGCTGATAACCTACACGATGCACTACTTCTACAAAAGCAGTTAATCACAATACTTCAAAAAAGTCAATTTCAACTGAGCAAGTGGTCGAGCAGCCACCCAAAACTATTGCAGTCCATACCAGGGTCAAATAAACTAATTGGAAACATGGAGTTGGCCGAAGATGAAACTATTAAAACGTTAGGAATCCATTGGAACCCGATATCAGACTGCTTCAGGTTCAAGGTAAACCAAATATCATCAACAACTGAACTTACCAAGAGAGAGCTAGCCTCAGAAATTGCAAGACAATTTGATCCATTAGGATGGTTGGCACCCATTACAATTACATCCAAACTTATATTACAAGATCTGTGGGCCACGGAAATAAACTGGGATGACAAAGTTCCTAAAGAAATTACAGCAAAATGGGTAAAGCTGCGAAACGAACTCGTACACCTTGAAACCCTATCCATTCCACGCTGGATAGGAACAGTATCATCAGGCACACAAAATCTATATTTACACGGGTTCTGCGATGCGTCTGAAAGGGCATATGCAGCGGTCATATACAGTCGAATCGAATTGTCAGACAATACAATCATCACACGGCTACTGACTGCCAAAACCAAGGTAGCACCTACCCGAGTTAAGCAAACTTTACCACGCCTGGAACTTTGCGGAGCACTTCTTCTGTCACGTTTAACTAGCCAAGTGGTTCAAACTCTAGAACTGCAACCGGCAAATATTTATGCATGGACGGACTCTTCCATTGTGTTGGGTTGGCTACAAAAGCCAGCCACCAAATGGAAAACATTTGTCTCGAATCGGGTATCAGAAATTCAAAACAACACTAAAATCGGGGAATGGAAGCACATCACCTCAACACAAAACCCAGCGGACCATGCATCCCGTGGCATTTCATTATCAAAATTAAGTACTCTGGAACAATGGTGGACCGGACCTGAAATAATAATGGAACCGGTAGTAAATGAAACCAAGTATAAGTTTGACACGAGTATCGATCTGAAACGGGCCACAACTATTTTCCACGTACTCAATAAGGACGCGACATCTGAGAACACCATAATCAAGCTGATCGACCACAAATCAGATTATTTAAAACTCCTACGGGTTATTGCCCATCTTCTCCGATTCATATCCAAGATCAGGAAGAAACCAACGTGTGCCGGAGAAATACGAGCAATAGAGCTACGGACAGCGTTAACCACAATCGTAAGAGCAGTTCAAAGTGTTTTCTTTGCATACGAAATATCAGCATTAAGGGATCAACAGTCAATTAAGAAGAAGAGCACCATCGCCTCCCTGACTCCGTTTATAGACATCGACGGCCTTATAAGAGTAGGAGGCAGACTAAAAAATTCGGACCTACCATTCGGAGAGAAACACCCGCTAATCCTACCAGCTAAATCACACCTGACCAGCCTAGTTATCAAGTGGGCACATGCATCTACGCTTCATGGCACTAATGCATTAACGTTGGCGTTTACCCGGAAAACGTTCTGGATAATCAGGGGAGCTCAAGGAGTAAGGAATCACATTAAAAAATGCATTGTCTGTTTCCGATTTCAAAGTAAACGGACGGAACAACTCATGGGCAATCTACCAAGAGGTCGAGTAACCCCGTCGCGGCCATTCACACACACGGGTGTCGATTATGCCGGTCCATTGAATATACGAATTGCAAAAGGCAGAAGAAATAAGGCCTACAAGGGATACGTTGCTGTCTTGGTATGTCTTTCAACAAAGGCAGTTCATCTCGAAGTGGTCTCGGATTTAACTGCAAACACCTTCCTGGCAGCATTCAAAAGATTTACATCGCGCCGAGGGAATATCGCCCACATATACAGTGATAACGGTACGAACTTCGTGAAGGCAAACAAACTTCTAATCCAAAACCAACGGCAGTGGGAGAAGATTATCCAGGATCATTTTTCAACGCAGAGCATTACGTGGCATTTTATACCTCCAAGCGGTCCACATTTCGGAGGATTATGGGAAGCGGCAGTGAAATCATTGAAACATCATCTATGCCGAGTCGTTGGAAATCAAACGTTCACATATGAGGAGTTATCCACCACGCTATGCATGATCGAAGCATGTCTCAATTCACGTCCTTTGTGTCCTATATCCAACGATGCAGATAATGTGGATCTTCTAACTTCCGGCCATTTTTTAACTGGTGACGCTTTACTGGCTCCACCGGAGAACGACGTAGTAGATAAAAACCCCGGCATATTAACCAGATGGGAGTTAGTAAATCAAAGCCACCAACAGTTCTGGAAAAAGTGGCACCAAGAATATTTATCCCAGCTTCAACACCGCACTAAGTGGAAGATCAAACACCCAAACATAAATGTGGGGGACTTAGTACTGATAAAAGAAGATAACTTACCTCCTTTGATGTGGGCAAGGGGCCGAATCAAGGAAATTCACCTTGGTAAAGATGATCTCGTAAGAGCAGCTACGGTTTCTACTCTCAAAGGAGAAGTTAGACGTCCTACTGCAAAATTGTGTCCTCTGCCAGACGTCGAAGGTGAAAGTGAGAGCCCATCAAATGAAGATGAAAGTGAGAGCCCATCAAATGAAGATGAAAGCAAGCCAACTTTACGAAGATCATGCCGCGTACCAAAGGCCGCAGTAACGATACTCACCGTATTATCCCTTTTAACTAATACGTTATTTGTTAACACTCACCCAACCAAGTTGCAGATGCATGAGTTAGAAGATGCAGGAGGCATATATTTCGATAATGTAGGAGAGGTTCAGTTACTTGCTGCACATTGGAATCTCATCATACGCTACAACTTGAAGAGTTACTGGGATGAAGTCGCAAAAGCAGAGAAAAGCCTCCAGTTACTTTCAAGAGCATGTAACAACATACAATCGATACATTGCGATATCATTGTCAAGCAACTCCAACTGCAGTTTGACAACATCAAAGAAGAAAACAAACTACTTGAAACCAAATCGAAAAGGCATCGCAAGCGAGGAGTTGGAGACACAATTGGGATCCTCTTAAGTGACACATTTGGCATCTTGTCTCAACGAGAAGCGGAACATTACGAACAGCACTTTGATTTAATCGAGCAGAATGAGCAACATCTCCTACAATTGGCAAAGAACCAAACGTCGATTATAGATAACACCATACGTTTATTTAAGCAAAATAATAATTACACGATCACTCATCTCACATCTGAACAAGCTCGAAGAACAAATAGAACTTCAAAAAAATCAGGAAACCATCAATAGTCATCACATACACCATTACACGATGACTCATTTAACATTTGGGACCGTTATCATTATCATGGTGATTGCAGTCATTCTCTGGAAACGAAGTCAACCATATCGATCAGCACCAAGCGTCCCACCACAACCGCTTCCGCGATCTTTATTGGCGCGCGCAGCATGTTCAACTGAACAACTAGGGTCGACCTAGATAGAAAGCTGATTGTGCATTAATGTAATATTACTCTAGATATAATTAATAGAACTATATGTATAAGTCACTGTCATGGGAAATGCCGACTCAGCAAATGATTTTTATTAGGTTAATTCATTTAGGTTAGACAGAGCATTTTCTACGGTGTTTCCGGTGTACAGTTCTGAATTTAAATTTGTTCATTATACTAATGTAGACACTATGTCAGCATTTTTTATAGTATATAATGTTTTATAGTGGAGTTTAATAAAGGCAGTATAATTAAGTACATCACCATTCAAGTACGTAATTATTCAGTAGGCGAGACGCATGCGCATGATCTTGTTTTGATTTTTTTTGGATTGACGTTTCTATGCGAAAACATTTCGCAATTTTAGGACTAATTCGAATTATCCTCATATTTCTGAATTAAATTGAACATAATTCACACATTTGAATATTAAAAATCATAAAACATAAAATATTACTTCATTTCACCGCTCAAAAGCAAACGAATAGAAGAGGTGAGTAGACGTCAGTATCAAAAAAAAAAAAATAAACCGATTCAACCGGAACCATTTATTTTGATACCTACCATCGCAAAAATGACAAATAGAATGCACATATACAAGAGAGCAAAACACACAATACAAATATAAAATTATGTATTATACACTGTATATGTACACACAAATTTTGTTCACCTCGTCAACTCGCGCTGTCGTTTTGCGTACAAAATTGATACACTGGATTGAATCTCTAATATACCTATACGTAATAAATAAAATCGACAATTAATTAAACGACATTAACTGACATAATCAACCGCGCACGAGCGCACAACATTCAACTGGCCACGTACACACGCAACGTACACGATAAAAATAAAAAAACAAAAATGAAATAAAAGCTTTTTTAATAAATAATAACGAAAATAATATTGTTCAGTTCATCATAGTTGGCTTTTATGTCAGTAGTAATTGTAATATGAATCGGTTTTATGAAAATCTTCTTTTTTTTAGTTTTATTTAAAGCCAACTCTACTTTAATTACTACTGATAAATACGCCAACTATGATGCACAATTATTTTTGTTACTGGTAATTCATAGACAAATATTGCTGAAACCTAAATTGGCTTCTAATATTAGCTGTGTTGCTTTCGCAAAATTCCAACAACAATTGCATTGTATAATGCCGAATTGTCTTTAATGTACGCGAAACAATTTTTAGGTTTAGGGGAAATAAAACAATTTTATGGTTATGGTGTTTACCACAAGGCGGTTATGTTTACTATTTTTTTATCATATTGTTGGAAAAAAGACATTTTGCGTTTGTTTTGATAGAAAAATACCGAATTTAATTTGTTCTATTTTGTAAAATAGAAAAAATTAAATAAATATTATTAAAATGAACCTAACCTAAAATACATTAAAAAAATTAAAGCCAAAAGTTGTTGCTTTCAGATTCAAACGCTAAGCTAAGCGGGATTTGCGAAAGCAACGCAGCTAAAGGAAAATACAATCCTCTTTTACTGCTGTAATCCGAATCAAACACGTGCGCTATAAATTCGTCCATTAAATAATAAAATAAAATCGAAAATAATACGTGGGTGACATTATAATTATAAATCGTGTAATAATATAATAAATACGGATTGTTAAAGTTATAAGCGAACGGATCTAAAATTATAAATTACGTAAACCGTACAGTGAAACGAAACACTGCTGGTAAAATTAATACCACACCGCCGTATCGTACAGGGCATTGATGATATCGGGGTAGAGCCCCTGAAAATCAAAGTCTGAATCACTATGTAAACCTATGCTTCAAATCTTTCGTCAAATGAGACTATGGGATGTTGATTACCTAGAAAAACGATTAGTCAAGTTTCTCTTAAACCTCCTGATAAGCTCTGTAACATTATTTTGATACAGAAGGTCGCCGATTCTCTTTAAAACCACGGAAAACCAAAGCCCTCATGTATCTGTCATGTAAAATCTCCAAAGAATTCCAAAGGAAAGGTTTAGTTATCGCAACCCTGATTCAGAATGATACATGTGTATTGAGCAGAGCAAACAGGGATAAGTTGACGATTTCAACTTACCCACCAGAGTTAGAAGCCCAGAAAAACCTGTCCAAGTTGTCGTAATTTACAATACTTGATGTTAACGTTCCTGTAAGTTCTGCAACATACACATGTACAAATTCCATGCTTGGGAAGGCAAAAAGAAGGGAATTTGAAAGCGTATGGTGCGATATTGAAGGAGCTCAACATTCGTCTGTCAGGAAGGGAGCTAATTAGTGATGAGTCACTGACCGCTAAGAAGTACTAAAAAATATATCCAAATGGAAAGGTTTAACGCAATCCATGAGAGAGCATCCCACCACCAAGAAAACAATCTGCTGTGGAGCCCAGGACCAATGGGTCGAACAGGTTAAGGTTAAAGTCACCCATGATGAGGATATTGCTTATTGTCCCAATAAACTACCTCAATAAGGGGTTCAATGCCCAACATTATAACCTCGACAAATATCAATTACAGAAAAAAGGAATTGTCCGATTTGTGGACTATTCTGCCCCTAAATTTAGTAAAAATAAAAAGAGCGACACCTCCATCACTTATACATCTCAACTGCCACATTACCCTTGTCCTTGTACCTCATATATTTTCGTCAGTTGTTGAGCCAAGAGAATCGGAATATTAATGACCAGAAGCGTTTTAGACCAGCAATTTGGGACGGGAGATTGTCATTGAGAAACATTCGAATAAACGTCGCCCTCAATAACTTTCGATAATTTTAGATTTGTGCTTCTGAAGTAACCACGTATAAGATCAATATAAGAAACAGATGTCCTTATTTCAACACCACCCAACGCCATGGGCCCAAAACTTCTAGTATCGCCCCCACCCCCAGTATACAATGATTTTAAACAGTTTCCACCCATTTGGGATTAAACTATGCCATTTTATTGTAACTAATTCGTAAAAGAATTCCAGTACTACCCCCACTATACAACAAAAATTAACAGAAATGCAAAAAGCGTGGTGTGATGAAAAATCTGGTTTTTAAAGAACCAGTGAAACATCTTAGGGGTAATTTTTTGTTTAAAACATCACCAGGCTAAATTCAAGTATTGACCAGTTGGTTCAACAGCAGCGATCATTTTTCGACAGTTTCACTGATTTCTCAAGAGCTCAAACAGTTGATTTACGGCCGCCACATTCGAACCTTTCGATGGTAATTATGAATCGTTGGATGACCTTCAGAGACCTCTATTTGTCCTCAATGCACAATAACGATAAAATGTCTAATGTGCAAAAATTTAAATGTTTAATGAGTTTTTTGGAAGGTCCGGCGCACTAACTCCTCATAAATATTCCGGTAACCGAAGCAGCAAAGGTACAGCTAACCTAAAATGTTGGTATACATGGCCTGATTACACGTTTATGAGTCAGGCTACCATAATAATAATAATAATAACAATAATATAATATTTATTAACCATAACTTAAGTATAAACTTTTATGTTACAGACATATTTACAAGATACACAAAAAATAAAACTAAATAAAATTTAACAATTAAGCACAACACAAAACCATAGCAAAAGTATTTACATATATAGGTACATTATTTACATAATATCTATATACATAATAATTAACCATTACCATGCTTCTGCATAATTACATCAAATAACAATTTTTTAAATCTTTCTAAAGAATTTACATGTTTTAAATCCACTGATAAACCATTCCAAGTACCAATTGCGCTTAATAAACCAGAATTATTGTATATATTGGTTCTGTTAATTGGCAGATTGATATTTCTCGTGCGCAGAGATTTTGAAAAATTAAGTTTTTCGTACAAATACGTTGGCAAACCCGAATGAATTAATCGGAAAATAAAAACAGCAGTTCTGAAATAAAAATACTCAAACAAGTCACATCCAAGAATAGAATATTTATACTCTGAGACGTGATCAAATTTCCTCAGATCGAAAACATAACGAATGCAATTATTAAAAGCAACTTCAAGCAAACGTTTCGATGAACCATCACATACACCAAAAACTACATCACAGTAAGTGAAAATTGGTACAACTAGAGATTTAATTAATTGTACACGTAAATCAATTGGGCAAAATTTCTTTATCAATCTAAGCTTATACAAACTATAATTAACACGTTGACATACAGAATTTACATGGTCATCCCAGGTAAGTTTCGAATTTAACATTAATCCTAAATTATTAACCAAAGGAACAAATAAAATAACGTCATTACCCAAAAGAAGTGTAGGAGTCAAATTAATTGAAACATTCCTAGAAAGAAATAATGCCTTACTTTTAAGAGGATTAAGAGAAAGTGAATTATTTTTAGCCCAAAAAGAAATCTGTTTTAGATCATTGTTAAGACATGAGATGGTCTCATCTATCTTGAGAACATCCTCACCAATGTAAAGCTGTAAATCATCAGCATAAAAGTGGAATCTACAATGCTTTATACGCCATGGCAGATCATTGATATATATGGAGAAAAGCAATGGACCCAAAATAGAACCCTGAGGTACACCAGTAACCATATCACAAATGCTTGAACAATCGACACCGCATTTTACAAACTGCTTACGATTACTCAGATACGAATGTATTAATTTTACGGCAGATTTAGAAAATTTATAATACAAGTAAAGTTTCTGTAACAAATGATCATGATTCACACTATCAAATGCTTTTGAAAAGTCCAACAAAACCAAAATTGCAAACGAATTTTTCTTATCAAGCATAGCAGAAAGATCATCAATAATATGCACTAAAGCTGTAGTAGTGCTATGTCCAGTTTTATAACCTGATTGGTACTTACATAAAAAATCAAATTGTTTAAGATGCTCCTGAATTTGCAATTGCATAACCTTCTCCAAAACCTTTGAAAGAGCAGGCAAAATACTAATTGGACGAATGTCCCCAATATTAGATACAATATCTTTTTTAGGCAGAGGAATGATAGAGGCAACTTTCCATAAATCCGGAAAAAAAGATTTTGTCAAACACTGGTTGATAATAAATGTAATATGCGGAAGAAATAAATCTATAAAAAATTTTATTATCCTAAAATCAATTAAATCATAAGCTTTCAAATCAGATTTCACAGCACAAATAGCATTCAACACCATAAATTCATCTACACAGTCAAACACAAAACAGTTACTGTCAACAAATTCACAAAAATCCAAATCAGGTAAAGGTAGAACACCTACTGAGTCCCCAAATTTACTTAACCCAATTAAAATGTCTTCAGCAGAAAACATAATATTTGTGTTGTCTGTGGAAGATAAAACACCAAGCTTTTTCAAGTTCTTCCAGGTCATCCTTGAGTTATACACATTACCAAAATAGAAACTATGTTTGGCTTGATTAATCAATTTGTTAGTTTTGTTTCTTAGAAACTTAAAATAATTAAAATCCAATTCTAAACCATGTTTTCTATACTTTTTATAAGCCAAATCCCTACGTTCCATTGAATTTAAAATATTTGCGTTTAACCAAGGTGCTGTTGGACATTTATTAATACTTAGCTTTCGGGGTACACACATATTTTCCAAAGATAAGAAATTCGAATTAAATTCTTGAAGTATATCATTCACATCAGCATAAGAAAAAAGATTCAACCAGTCTAACGAAAAGAAACAATTAGTATAATATTCATAGTCAATTCCATTATAATCAGGAACGACGATATAAGATATTTTATCCCTAGTATGACACAACTTATAGCATGCAAAAATCAAATCATGGTCAGAAATAGCAGGAACTGCACATTGTCCATAAGATAAAATATTTTGCGCATCAGGCTCAAACACCACAATCAAATCTAAGAGATTATCATTTCTAGTAGGGCCAAATGGTAAACTATATAAATTATGAATTTGAAAACAAGTATTCAATTTATTACCAATTAACATATTATAGTTAAAATCACCCAAGCACACAACCTTTTTATACTCCAACAAATACTGGGTAAAAATGATATTCAAATTATCAGAATCAACACTTACCACAGGCGACGGATTATAAATAACCAGCAACAGGATTTTACCAAAACTACTGATAAGTTCTGAGGCTAGAAACTCAACCTTACCAAAACAACCAGATCCCAACTGTTTAATATTTAAAGAGGCACGAAAATATAAAGCAACACCTCCCCAACGATCATTAATTCGATCACCTCTCAATATCTTATAATTATTTATATGGAGTGACTTGTTTGTAATTTCACTGTGAAGCCAAGTCTCAGACAAAGCGAGAAAATCAAATTCATGCACGTGCAACAGAATAGTAATATCATTTAAATTTTTAATTAAGCTGCGTACATTTAAATGGCCAAATTTTAATAAATTATTTTTATTCACCTTCAAATTGTTACTTGGATAAGGTTTATCGTACAAAATCGTGTCCTTTAAGATGGTGTGGTGTTGACTACTGTAGTTTTTAACTGTGGACTCCGAAATTTGGCTCGTACAGGCCCAAGTGTCCGAAAATTTGATGAATTAAAGCTTCGAACAAAAACTCCAACCGGCCAAGTATCAGAATTCATCGCCTTCTCGCGTAAAACTTCACTGATACCCAATTTAAAGCAAACATACTCTAAACTATTCACATTAAACTTTTTTGGGATCAGTTTAGAAACACTGCAGGAGTCCGTTCCCAAACACGCATTAGCCATTGCTAATATATCACACTCAGCAGTATCCGGGGCAAACCTTGAGAGGTGCAACCAACACTTTGGAGGAACAGTTTTGATATTAATATCAACAGGTAAGTTTCCAGTCCCACAAATTCTTCTATCCTGATTATGTGCTGAACTGTTAGCAACATGAGCAATGGATGATGTATTAACAATTTGCCGACGACTAACCATCGGAATTGATGCAAGTGGCCTCGAGGTACCAGAAGAAAGCAATGGAATCTCAGAACAAGGTGATGTAGATGCAGCAGCTTCAGCATAAGATATGGTACCAAATGATGCAGATGATGTAGACTCAACAGAAACTGTTGAAGCCATATTCAATGCGGAGGTGTTACCTAAATTAGGTGTAAATTTGCAAACATCAACGGTAGGTGTCAATGAAGCTTCCACTACAGCATAATCACATGATGTCGTTAATCCAACGGTAGGGCACTCAGCAACTTTTCCAGCACACCTAATGCTTGAACTATTGAGTTTCTCTATAATCTCACCAATTAGTATCCTATTGGTAGAAATCTCCTCATTCAAAACTTCAAAATATGAGTTCTGAGCAGTACTTGCAGATGAATCCGCAATAATATTACTAAATGTTCGGTTGGTCATAAGGTCACGACACTCATCGCAAAACCAAAAAATGTTGGAGTATTTCGAACAACACTTAATAGCCGAACGATCAACATTCACGCAACCGTAATGGAAAAATTTACCATCAGTAAAGGAAGCGAAACGCTGAGGGAATTCACTGAAAGTGCTGACTAAATAATTTGAGGTTTAAAGGCAATCGGCAAGGAGGCCGAAACCAGAGACGTTTGGCTAATACAGGGTGGGCCAAATAAGACCTACCAATGTAAAACACGTGTAACTCTTGTAATAATAGATTTTTTTATTAATTTTTTTTTATATATTAAATACATTTCATGGAAATTTAGGAGGACTATGTATGAAATATGACATCACACAAATGTCCACTATTTTGCTCGATTCAAACATAGGCTCTTTTTAGTGCGTTTTCCATAACACCACGGATTGTTTCTGATTGCAGGCTCAGTATTTCGTCTCGAATATTCTGCTTTAGCTGTCTAATTGTCTGTGGCTTGTTGACATACACTTTGTCTTTTAAATATCCCCATAAAAAAAAGTCGGGCGCAGTTAAATCTGGCGAACAAGCTGGCCAAGGGAAATCAGAATTTTTGGAAATCAAACGTTCGCCAAAAATTTCTCGCAACAAATTCATAGTTTGCCTTGCAGTGTGCGCAGTCGCTCCATCTTGTTGGAACCACAAATTAGGATGCTGCTCCACCATTGGCCTCAAAAAGTTGTCAATCATTGTTCTGTAAGAGGCCCCGGAAATCGTTTCTGGCGTTTCATCCTAATTCTCGAAAAAATATGGACCGATAACTTTATCGGCCATAACACCACACCAGACAATGCATCTGGATGGATGTAACTGATGTTGGTGTGTTACCCTTGGATTTTCAGAGCCCCACAATCTACAGTTTTGTTTATTGACATAACCGCTTAAATGGAAATGCGCTTCATCCGACATCAAAAGATTATTTTAAATATCATTTTATGTTGCTAATTCTGTAAAACGAATAGCGTATTGCAGTCGTTGTTGGTGGTCTTGCGGAAGCAGAGTTTGCACAATTTGAATTTTGTATGGATGCATCTTAAGTTTTAACTTTAAAATTCTCCACAATGTCATTCGGGAAATGCCCAACTGGCCGGAACGACGACGACTTGAGACAGATGGATCATTTGCAACACTCTGTCGCACAGCTTCCACGTTATCTTCATTATGAATATATCGATGGCGACCTCTTCCAGGACAGTCGGCCATTGAACCCAGTTCCTCAAAACGGCTGATCAAATTCCTTATCATGAAGGCTGTGGGAGCTAATCTTGAATAAAAATGTTGACGATACCTTCGCTGCGTCATAACTATTGATCTTCGACAAGAATAAAAAAAATCGATAATTTTAACACGTTGTTCTATACTGTATCTATCCATTATAATTTTCCAAGAACTCAATTATAATCAGCAAAGAAAAAAACACAATTATATTAGAACACAAAAAAATTATTCGGGTTTTACATTGGTAGGTCTTATTTGGAAAACATTTAGGATAACCAACTTCATTGCTACACCTGTATATCGATTTTGTTTCGTGAGTTACTCATTTGTGCGATGAACAGTATCAAAATAACGCGATCCGGGCGAATCGGATTAATTGTTATGCTGCTTATTTCCTTTTCTCAGCACATTACGGCTGCTCTCGAACTGTGGAGTGTCTTTATTTAACATGCTAATATATTTTACAATATATTTAACATCTTTTTAATCATAAATTAATTTTATCTGTTTAAATAAAATTTTATAAGTAAATTTATTTTAAATTTTAAAAATAAAATGTTAAATATAAAAAAATCGAAAATACATATACGACACAAAAATATGGCGTTTACAATGGTTAACTCTTTGAGTGCCAAAAAGCGCGGTCGTGCTCCTCAATACATTAGCCGAAATCATGTCGGAACTCAAAGGGTTAATATAAACAAACAAAAAAGAATCACACGCGGCTTGCATATGCAGTAAAACAATCATACGCACGAAACTAACACAAACACAAATGCTACTGCTATATCATTCCGGTTACACTCATTTCGTTCGCACATTTTGAGACAAAATCCGTATACTTGTCTTCCTTATTAGCTTAGTGAAAGTGGTGTTATGTGATCTCTAGAAAAACGTAATCGTACTATAGACATTTTTCATAGACAGTTAAATTTTGATTTTATCCATGAACTATTTGTAAAATTCTCATCATTTGCAAAGATTAAACGAATCGTGAGCTATATTTTGAGATATCACTACTAGTTAAGAAACGCAACAAACTCAGATACACTAGAATTAGACTTATTAATCTCACCGATTGAACCGCCTACATTAGACGAAATGCACGCCGCAGATAATTATTCATATAATGGGCACAAAACTCTACTTTTCGATAAGAAATCGAAGCAGTTCAATCTGACTACCCACTAAAAAATCTGGTATTACGTTCGTTAACTCTGCATCTAGACGAACTTTGTAAACTATTCGAAAATCAGAAACATATTAACTCGATTTCTTTCTTCTCACACAGAATAAAACAAAATATAAATTCAAACCTGTCAGTGCTCCACACATCGGAGGCCTTGGGGAGGCCAACATTTAATCATGAAAGCATCATCTGAAATTCTGATCAAAGTAGCTGGTTCCACAGCACTATCATTCGATAGTGCTATCATTCGTACTGAAATTCAGGCGTCTGTGTTCATTAAGTGAAGTCGCAACCGTGTACGATCCATTAACGCGACAGTCTCACGATAATGTAATGGCAAAGTCACAATATGATTTTTGTTGTTGTTTAAATTTATTGCTCAAACTGTCTACCAGACATTTTAATGAAGTAAAATATTGCCTATTCGATTTTGAGACCTTGTCAGGTGAGGAACTTTTATTGTATAATCATAATTATAATTTTTTTATGGAACCTTGTTTGTAATATTTATTTACAATAAGCCTATTAATATTTGATAAATATAAGACTTTTTCGCAAATTAAATGTTAATGCTAATAAATAAATAAACTATTTTTTTTATAAACAATATAAGTTTATAGGTACCTTTTTTATTTAAATCTTTATAATATCTTAATATTTTTGTGTTCGCGTAAACTATACGCATTCGGCATATTACGCCAGGCCTACGCCAATCCACCCAGTAATATACAATAAATATTAACAAAAATACGAAAAGTGTGGTGTAGCTTTGTGTAAAATATCAGCCCACACACGAATTGTAGCATAACGGGGCCTTTACAAAATTTTCTAACTAGCTATAACCAGCGACTCTGTAAGAAATTTAAGTAACAAAGCGGCATCTGAAAAATATATTGTAAGGTTATGTATATTAAAATTATGTATACAAGTAGGCACATAAAAAAAATCATAGCCATGAATGAATTATGTTTTAGAGTTAATAACGAGTTCTAACAGAAAAGAAGGTCTATTGTTTTAATTATTGGAAAATAAGTTTCGAACTTAAAGATCAGAAGTGGGATATATGGATTATTAAATAGATTGATATTGATAATATACATATATATAAAAAAAAAAAACATGAAAAGCGTCAGCGTGAAAGAATTGAAGGATGAGTTGGGTGCACGTGGTTTAGAAACAACCGGAAATAAAGGAATTTTGGTTCAGCGATTGCTGATGAATACGTTAAAAAAAATAATGAAGAATCTAGATGAAAATCATCGAGATACTGTTAGCGAAATAAGTGACACCCTTAGTTCAGAACACGTTTATTCGGATAATAATACAGAATTTGATTAGTTACACGAGATTTACGATTCGGGACATTATGGAAATGCTGCCTAATTTTGATCCTACCGATAAAACCTGATTGAGTTCTGATCAATGGGTAATGAATGTGGAAGTTATGATGGATGTTCATCCGCTCGATGAGAGGTTAGTGCTGTTAGCAGCAAGAAAGAAAATGTTGAAGTACGCACAAAAGAGGTATGAGTCAGTTGTGGACAGGGTGAGAACGTAGCGCACATTCTCATTGGAATTTCGTTCAAATTTCTCAAGTAAGTGTTCACAAGCGGAAATTCACGAGCGCCTAAGGAAAAGAATTAGAGGGAGGCAAACATTAGTGGAATATTATTACGACATGTGCCAAATAGCCCAAGGACAGTTAGAATATAAAAATATAATATACTATATTATCATGGGCATGAACGAATATAAGCTGAGTATAATCAGAGTGATCATATAGAAAAACAAAATGTATGAAAATAATCAGAAGAAACACGAGAATAAGTCGAATTGGATGAGAAGTAAGGAGTGTTATAATTGCTTTCAACAAGCACATATAGCCACCAATTGTACTCAACCAAAAAGGAAACCAACATGTGAAAGATGTAAAAAAATAGGGCATGTGAAACAACAATGTAAATTGAAACTAGAAGGGGATATATTGTATATGAATGGTCAAGTGGAGAATGAGAAAACGAAAACGGAGAAGCAGGTGATTGTTAATGGTGAAGGACAAGTGAAAGCAATGGCGGTCATTGGAAAAATGTTAGTTGAGGTCCAGGTGTTGATTGATTCCCGAAGTTACGTGAGTGTTGTAAAAGAAAAGTTAGTTAAGAATTTTGAATCAAGAAAAATGAATGGTGAGAATGTGGTTGGGATTAACGGAAGTGAGTTAGTAATTTTAGGAAGTTGGGAGTGTAATATTATAATAGAAAATAATGTGTATAAGGTTATCGAATAGTGCCTGATAAAACAATGGATATAGATATAATTTTGGGAAGGGATTTTTTGAAAATAAACGGGATTAATATGGTGAAAATTGTAGACGGAGAAGGAAAAAATAATTTTGACATGGATATAATGAACGAGGTAGTTAATACTGATACGGAATTGTTAGTGATGAATGAAGTGGTATTAGATGTAGGTGACACATATGAGACAGTCAGTTATAGTAATGCTATTAACGGTATTTATAACGATAATTATTTGAACAGGAGTACAGATGTCGAGGATGCGATTATCTATCAGGCCGAAATAAGGTTACGTGAGAATAAAATAGTAACGTCAAGTCCAAAACGTTTTAGTTATTATGAAAGTGGGGAGTTAAAGAAAATTACAGATGAGTTATTAGAGTTAGGGGTTATTAGACCTAGCGAATCACCTTATACCAGTCGTGTAGTTTTGGTTAAGAAAAAAGACAATAACTATCGCATGTGCGTTAATTATAGACCATTGAATATGATAGTTGAAAGAATTTACTATCCCATGCCAGTGATAGAAGATATTGTCCAAAGACTGAGTGGAAAGAAATATTTCTCATCTATGGATTTACGAAATGGATTGTATCATGTAAGTTTGAAGGAAGAGTCGAAAAAATATACAGCGTTTGTAACAGATCAGGGTCAATTTGAATTCAATAACTGGATTATAGTTTTCATAGATGATGTTCTTCTAGAAGAGCATTTAAGTTTGTTAAAGCAATTATTTGTCATTTTGGCGAGAAATAACGTTAAGTTGCATGTTGGAAAATGTCATTTTGTCAAAACAAAGATTGAGTTCTTGGGATATAATGTGAGTTCGCTCGGGATTACGTTGAACGACAGACACATAGAAAGTATAAGTAAATATCCCGTTCCAACAAGCGCAAGAGCATTACAACGTTTTATTGGTTTGGTTAGTTATTTTCGGAAATTTATAAGAAACTTTAGTAGAATTGCTTTTCCTTTTGTACGAATTGTTAAAACCAGATGTTGAGTTTCTATTTTTGGAAAAACACATTAAGGCGTTTAGTCAATTGAAGGATTTGTTAATGGAAAAGCTTGTGTTGAGTGTATATTCCATAAATTGCGAAACTGAATTACATACGGATGCCTCAAGTTCCGGATACGGTGCAGTACTTTTACAAAAACAGGAAGATAGGGAATTTCATCCTGTAATGTTTTACAGTAGGAAAACAACGGACGCAGAGTCGAAGTTACATACACCCCAATTGTCGAAGTCGTCTCACTTCAAGTGACGTGACTACAGTCGTGTCACGTCGTGCCAAAATTGGTATTGTTGAAGTCGTTTTAAACGACACGCATACTACAATAGAAATATCGGGCAGCACTAATAATTTCCTCAAATTTGACAAGCCATTCGACGTCAAAAATCAAAATATTTACGAATATTTTATTGTAAAAACCACGTAAATTGAAAATAGGTAACTAAAATCTAATTATTTAATTATTAAATTAATTTCCAGAAACCATACAGTAATTTATGATGAAGGCAAAATATCCATGATGTTTTCCATCGTAATTAAAAATTCCAAATTTTCAACAAAACCTTACGATTATTGAATGATAAATTTATTTTATATATTTACTAAAACAGTAAAATATTTGCAAAATGAATATAAATTATATTACAAAAAAATCATAAATGTGTTTCATTAATGAACGTCGCATAAAATATTCTTGTCACTTGAAAAAATTAGGTGACTGTTGTCGTATCATGCGACTAGAGTCGTAGCAGACGACTTCGATAATAGCAAAAATGACGTGACGTGACTATAGTCGTTTAAAATGACGTGAGACGACTTCGACAATTGGGGTGATAGCTTTGAGCTAGAGCCATTGGCATTAGTTTACAGTATACAGAGGTTTAGACCATATTTGTTCGGAGACAGTTCACAGTGGTTACTGACTGTAATGCTTTAAGGCTAACATTGAATAAGCGAGATATGAATAGTAAAATTGAGCGTTGGGCTTTATTCTTAGAAGACTTTAATTTTTAAGTAGTCCATAGAGCAGGCGATAAAATCAAGCATGTATAGATGCACTAAGTAGAGCACAAGTTTATTGTATAAAAACTGAAGAAAAGGATTTGTTTTTGGAAAAAATATATATTAGACAGCTTGAGGATGAAAATATTCAGAAAACAAAAAAACGAATATTGAATCAAAGTTAAAGGGATATGAGTTGAGAGACGATATAGTATATAGAAAAGAGGGAAGTAGATTGCAACTACTGGTTCCAGAAGGTATGGTTAGGTCACTTATATATAAATATCATGATAATATGGGACATATGGGAAGTGATAAAAACTGTGAACTGTGAACAATTTTATTTTGAGAAAATGATGGAACGTATAACGCGACATATTAACGAGTGTATTGTATAGTATGTATAGCGTACAACCCAAAACCTGTAACTAAGGAAGCGTTGTTACATTCAATAGATAAGGGAAATTGCCCGTTTGAAACGTCACATAGATCATTTGGGACCTCTGGAAAATACAAATAAGAAAAATATGTATGTGTTACTGGCTGTGGACGCATTTACCAAATATATTAAACTATTTCCAACCAGAACAACGAACACGACGGAGGTATGTAAGCATTTGTTGACTTACTTTTGTTATTATAGTGTACCAAATCGTGTAGTATCTGATAGGGGAACTGCGTCTACTTCAAAAGAATTTGAGAAATTTGTTAAGGGGTTCATGTAAAGATTGCTACAGCATCCCCTAATTCGAATCGCCAGGTTGAGCATTATAACAGAGTGTTAGTGCCGTTGTTAGCGAAATTGACATATGAGAGTGAAGGACCGTGGGACAGGGTTATAGGTATAAGGCGGAATACATATTGAATAATACGTTGAACAAAGCGATCAACGAAGTACCTTCTAAGGTATTGTTCGGTATATATTGCAAAGAAACTCGTGCATGACGGATATAGATGGTAGGTGTTTAGATGAAAAGGATAGGAATGTTTCGGAAGTTAGGAATAGAGCGAGGAGCTCTATGGAACGGCAACAGGAATATAATAAAAAGTATTATGATAAAAAGGTTCATAAATCAGTAAAATACGAGGAAGGAAATTTAGTGATGCTGCGGGAAACTCCGGTAGTAGGTGCTAACGGCAAATTGAGGGCTAAGTTTAAGGGACCGTATATAATATGTAAAGTGTTGGATAAGGATCGGTATTTGATTAAAGATATTGATGGTTATCAGGTCTCCGGCCGAAAGTTTGAAGGTATATTTGATTCTAGAAATATGCAATTATACTCAAGAAATAATGATTTACGGGACAAAATACAGCAGGGAACCGGTTTAAACTACAAACATTTAGAAGATGAAGAAGAAATAGAGTATGATAGTATGGAATATCTAGACTCAGAATACGATACAGAATATTCATAGTATTTAATGTAAATTGAAACTGTATATAATTTTAAAAAATAATGGTCAGATGTGACTTAAATTGAAATTCAATTAAGCAAGTAGGTTTAATAATTATGTTAAAATTTATAAAAAAAATCAGATAGTAGCCAGGAATGTATTATGTTTTAGAGTTAATAAAGTTGTTTTAATTATTGGAAAATAAGTTTCGAACTTAAAATATTTTTATTGACATTGCTGACCAGAGAAACTCAAAGTATACTTTTCGTTCAGTTTCGTTAAATTTGAATTGTCACTTAGCAATCTGTAACAAGAGCGAAAATTATCGCCCAAACTGAAGGAAACGTCAAAATTGTATATTTGAAATGGTGGTATGTTGGTATGTGTGTTACATTTTTATAATTTATGTGTACAAATATTTATTTATATTTTAATAATTTAAATAAGATTTAATGTACATTTTTCATCAGCTCAATAGATTCTGTTTGTTCACCAACATTTGTGGCCGCCCAAGGTCTATCAGGGTGTTGAAAACCACATGTCATGCGAGTGTGTATATAATAAAATGCTACTGACAATTCTAAATTTATAAAATCGTTACCTAAAATAAATTATGATACATATACCTCTAAATACTCGTAGCTACTTTTATTTAGTTATATGTATAACCTTGTAATATCCGAATCTGTCTCTTGTGCGATTTATTTATCGTACCACACCAGTCCGTTTTTTTATGTTTGCCCCTTCATTCTTTAAATAGGGTAGGTTTAGGTTAGGTTTCAGTGGTTGACACTTAGGCCATTTTTGGCCCATTGTGATACCACGCATTCACGCCACTTCATTAACCCATTCACCTATTCACCTACTCACACAATTGCAGTATACCACGTGCACATTGCAAGCTCCATGTCAACCTGTACATTGACATGGAAGGTGGGTCGGCGTTGAATTCTGCACTCCATCAGAGGGTCTTAGTTGTGTTTATTAACATCACCGATTGTAATCGATGATGAAAATTCGATTTGCATCTAGCCTCTGATGGGATTCGAACCCAGTACCTCCCGGTCCAAGTGCCAAAGCTTTAACCACTGCACCACTTGTCCGGTTTTAAATAGGGTAAGAAGCTGTTCCATTTTCTCAAATAGATTCATTTTTGACGAAAATCGTGGTGTGGTTAATTTATAATTTCGCATATTGATATTTAAAAATCAATTGACAATCGTTCATCGTGATACAGATTCGCCGGTCAAACTGTCAAATATTCCGTAATAAAACGTTCTCGTTAAATTCTGTAAGGTTTCGTTACTGACTCTTACAGACTCGCTGGTTATAGCTTGTGTTACAAATTTGTAATTAAGTTGTAAGAAGTTCTAGTGCTATTTTGAATGGTTTATGCTACAAGTGCTGGTGCATACCATCTACAGCCAAACCAACTATGGCACAAAAACACAATGCCGATTATACAAATCGCCGGATGTACTGCGGCAGGAGTATTATTCGATTTTGACGTTTTCAATATTATTGAAAAAGACGATTCAAATGTGAACGAATGACTGTAATGCAGTTCGAAAAATACGTATTTTAGAACTCGCGATACCGGGCTACACCGAGAAGGCAACGACACGAGTTTTTCCAAACTCCGATGACACATTCTACAATATTATGGGCGCAACTATGGCTTTTATTGAACCTACTTTTCTGGGTGTTCACTCCTGCAGTTCTATATGGCGTAATAAGCCATGGCAGTAAGGGGTATCCCGCGTTAGCTTAAAAAAGTTACGTAAAATTTAACGTTTTACATGACTGGCTCCTGGATATGTAGCATCCACACAACGAACTCTTAGTTTAAGATCGCATATCTTAAAGATAAATCAATTTTAATACAGATTTTTTTTAAACAAAGCAATTAATTGTTATTTACTATCATAACATTTAGACTGTAGAATCCTTTACGGTTGAACAATTGATGAGGGTATTATGCCAGGAATTTTACTTTTGAAATAAAAGTGTACAACCTTGCCTCACTTTTCTCAGCCTCGCTCATCTTTAGTGATATCCATTTTGGGTATAAAACATTTTCCAAAATATCTACCATCGCGGATAGCACGATTGAAACTGTTGGCTAAGCCAACAGTCCAGCTCCTGGCCAGCTCCGTTTTGGTAACCACCTTCAGCCAAAAACTTGAGAGTAGCCACCAATTTGAATTCCGGTGTTAACGAAGAAGATTTTACCGCCTTGGGTAATTTTGTTTTTATTTCCTTTAATACGTAGTTAAAGGCTGCCTTTTTCAATCGAGAATTTTTAATAAATCTGAAAAAATGCATTGTACTACAATTATCAAAAATTCAAAAATAGTTGTACTTACTGCATTTGGCAATTGGAATAAGTTTTCGCAAGCATTCCGAACGGCTTTTCTTCTTTCCTTTCTCTTATTTGGCGATACTTCATCAATAAAATCGTAATGTAGACTTATGGTACCAATCCATAATATATACAAAATTTTTAATTTTTGTTTTAAAATATGTATTTAATATTTCCTTATTGAATAGAAAAAAAGTATAACACAAATAAAATACTAAATTGAATGTCAAAATTTTGACAAACTGCTGAAATTGTAGATTCAGTGCGGATCGGTAATGCAGTTTTACGGCGGATTCCTTAATGCAAATAATTTCAAATGCGAGTCGAGTGCGGATTGAATGAATTCCCGCCGCAGTAAATCCGCAGAGTTGTATAATCGACCTGAATAGTGTATTGTGCATCATGGTGCACAACTTGATTTTTCAGCCAGAACCTTGTAATTGCAGCCGGATCCTTATAAATCCAGTCCGAGCCAAGCCAAGCCGGAGCCAAACCAACTCTGGCGAAAGTAACACAATGCATTGTGCATCATTGGCCACTATCTGATTTTTCAGCCGAAACCAATGTGGTGCAACCCAGAACCATATCAAGCCAGCCGGAACCATGTTAATCGGAACCAAGCCAACTATCACACAAGTAGTATTTTGTTTTTTTAGAAAGGCGTTTTACAAAGTAAAAATGTTAAAGTTGGGCTTAAATGA
Organism: Nephrotoma flavescens; assembly: GCA_932526605.1. Lineage (NCBI taxonomy): Eukaryota > Metazoa > Arthropoda > Insecta > Diptera > Tipulidae > Nephrotoma > Nephrotoma flavescens. The sequence continues at coordinate 57,972,734 of OW052222.1, read as the reverse complement.
TTTGTTTTTTTTCCTAGAAATCGGATTTTATTTTTACCGTCTTTACAGCGAAATATGAAATTTGTTTTATTCGTTTTATTGGCTCGTGGACTGCAATTATTTTGTCCCGTGAACACTAACTAGCACAAATTGAGCTGTTACGCAAACTTACATTTTGAAATTCGTAAATTTTCCAGCAGCAGTTACCCCAAGGCGAAACCACTGGAACATATTTAAACAGAAAACACTCAGGCATACCTAAATTGGTATGAAATATTCCAGTAAAATAGAATGGACCCGCCTGAGGATTTTCTAGAAATTTTATACTCCCATATCGTATTAAAAAAATTTACAAAGACGAACTCAACCATTATTATTAGAATAACACTGTTAATATTTGAACGCACGTATATTAGTGAAGAAAGAAGAACATCTAACCATGCTTTTATTTCATGACAAAGACAAACAGAAAATTGAGCTAATTAGACGTCGAAAGGCAATTAGTTTTTTACATGTTCTCATTCGCATTAAAAGTGACATATATTTTCACATCGCACAATCAAAGTTCAGTACTTGGTGTGTTTTGTACCAGTAAACCTCCATTTACAAAATTTTAAGAATTCCAACTGCCACAATCCGATGTACATTTTTATAACTAATACATATTTTCAAAATGAACTCTGACATTTAGCGATATTTTCGAGAATATATTCAGCATGAAAATGTTAAAGGGCAAAATTTTCCCATTTTCCCCATATTTATGTTTCGTGCAGATCCTTTGTAGAAATACTTTTATTGCCGGTATGGTTTCATTTAAATTAAAAAATAATCTTAAGTCTATTGTTTACTTTGCTAATTAATTATTAATTGTTTTTTTTGTAGAGGTGGGGGTTGCTACACGACCGCACAGAAAATTATCTCTCAATTGTATACAGTGCGTTCATATGCACTTACTATACACCTTAAGGGATCACTTTTGATTTGCTTATACATTATAAATTATGTAAATCCACCGAGCATCAAATTAGACAAAAAAAAAATGAAACACAAAAGGAAAATTGGAAAATTAAATTTAAATAAAATATGGAGGCAAATAAATAAAAGTAATTTGTTGATGTATGTACATGTAAAATGAATTTGTTGCTTGTTATTTTATGCCTTCGTCAAAAATTAACTGAATTTTGTTAGAATAACAAAAATAAATGTAAATACAGCATGGTTGGCAAAAAAAGCACATAACAAGGTATTTATGGTATGTTTTGCTTACGTAGACGTTATTTGGTAACATATTAGTTTGAATTTAATGGCTTCGAGTACATTGCTTGCTTATTACACGTACAGTCTGTCGAGTTTTGTATAATAATCAGCCGATACTCGGTGTGCGCTGCAACGCCTTTTTGTAGCAAAGGGTATTTAGTATTTACATTTGGGTAGGTTTATGTGTTTTTTATTGAATGAACATATATTTCAAAGATAATTATATTATTGTATGCTGTTGGGTAAACCGTTTTGCTATTTGGTGCGTACACAAATAAGTTGGCGGATTTGCTGTGGATTCAATGGCGACTGTCTTTGTGTTCTATTACTGGTTATTCCAAATGCGTGTCGCTCTGGAAATTGTAATGTTTTAAATTTGAATGGCATATTGATTGGTTATTCATCAATTTTTTAACTGTTGCCCTGGTGTCTTGCACAGTCGTGGCGCATCGTCGTGTGGTGGTAATCCTGGCAAATCAAGTGAATTCAGGAATTCGACCGGATAATTGACAACTTCTTCTTGGTTCATAACGTAATCAAATGACAATTGTAGAATTGCCAGATATTTGATTTTGAATAGCTGTGCCAGAGCACTGACATCATTGTTTTGGCCGCCAACACCGCATATTCTACGTTGTTGTTTTATTGTAATGGTTTTGTTGTGATTGTTCCGTACATTGGTCTATTTCAGTATATCTCGAATTAAATACACATTCGTAGGAAATTCTTCCATTTGGCGTCAAATCTGTATGACAACGACTATGATAATTCATACTTACTTATACACAAATCAACTTCCCAACCACTCCATACTTTTTCTTTCCTTTAACGCTGGATCGCGGATAAATTAGAATTTAATTTGAATTATAGATGGAAGATCTGCAAGAATCGCAACAATCAGTTTCGAACTTAATGAGATTATTGATTTGAAAAAATCAGTCATCTCATCAGGCCGCGGCGACTGACGTTGATATTTTTACATATGAATATTGTCTATATATAGAACAATACCATGTAGTTGTACTACTAGCGAATTACTGCATAGCGTACGAAATTCGATTCTTTCATATTCTCCATCTATACTTCATTTTTACCAATTAACTTTTCGTTGTGTACGAATTACTTTTATATTTTACGTTGTTGTTTTATTGTAATGGTTTTGTTGTGATTGTTCCGTACATTGGTCTATTTCAGTATATTGTTGCGTTTCTGATTGTTGCGATTCTTGCAGATCTTCCATCTATAATTCAAATTAAATTCTAATTTATCCGCGATCCAGCGTTAAAGGAAAGAAAAAGTATGGAGTGGTTGGGAAGTTGATTGTGTATAAGTAAGTATGAATTATCATAGTCGTTGTCATACAGATTTGACGCCAAATGGAAGAATTTCCTACGAATGTGTATTTAATTCGAGATATACTGAAATAGACCAATGTACGGAACAATCACAACAAAACCATTACAATAAAACAACAACGTAAAATATAAAAGTAATTCGTACACAACGAAAAGTTAATTGGTAAAAATGAAGTATAGATGGAGAATATGAAAGAATCGAATTTCGTACGCTATGCAGTAATTCGCTAGTAGTACAACTACATGGTATTGTTCTATATATAGACAATATTCATATGTAAAAATATCAACGTCAGTCGCCGCGGCCTGATGAGATGACTGATTTTTTCAAATCAATAATCTCATTAAGTTCGAAACTGATTGTTGCGATTCTTGCAGATCTTCCATCTATAATTCAAATTAAATTCTAACCGCATATTCGCTTAGCCATTGGTGATTTTTGTAATTGCAATTAATGTTTGGAAATACGCTGTTAATCAATTCGTCGATTGTCTATGTAAAGTTACAAAGATCTGGTGGACTGGTAATTTAATGTTTTCGACCTCTTAATAAACGGGACGATAAAAAGAATTACTACATGTTTAGCGTCGGCAAGGGCTCAAGGTAAGGGTGGGCTTTCTTGAGTATGAATAAATCTTGCTAAAACTTGCTGACCCTATGTCGACGAAGAACCACGACCTATACTAACCGCATTCTCCATTTTTCACTTTTTGTCTCATTCTGTAATAAGTACAGCAAAATTCGAATCGCAAGAGAAAAGTGGAAAAACCATTGAAATATGATGATTAAATTCTATAGGTTACGAAATTGGAAATGAAAAGGAAAGGGAAACAGATGAATTATTTGACTGGTGGCACGTCTCCTACGTCGATACTATGGGTAAGCAAGGAAATCCAACCTAAGCCTAATTTTGTAGAACTAGGAAATTTTTCGATGACAATATGGAGCTGTTTTCTCTGAGTTTCACTATAAGTATATGCTTATTAGAGTTAGGCTCGGATGGACTTGGTGTTTTAGCTGTTTCTTCGACCATTACGGGTTAAAAAAAATGCACCCTAAATATAGTTGCTATTGTAGGCTGGGAACAACAAAAATTTGCATTTGAGCAGTTTTTCCCTGCTCACAGTGGCTTGGATATAGCCAGTAACTGGTTGTATGGAAAGAGGGTATATAAATATTTTTTGTTTGGTGAGAAACTCAACTGCATTTTTGCCCAGTACACTGATATTGGCTCCACTGTCTGACAATTCCCTGAAATTGACTCTGGACACTGTTACTCAAGCGAAGAGTCGGTTATTTGGAGTATCGGTTTCCTCAGTCATAGCAGCCAAAATTGTTCATGAAAGTTTTTGATTAATTTTCCGCTTGTTCATAAAATATGTATTTACTAACTCTGCGATTCCTTGCATTCGACCAGCTAGTAGGAAACGGTTTGCAATTTGTTGGAGTGGTTTGTAAGGAAGATTTGAGTACTGTTGAATCTTTGAGTGTGCCGTAAGCTCCGGATCCGTATTGGAAGCTGAATCCGTGCGACTGGGTGCTGGTTGTGCATGTTGCCGGAAATGATGGGACCCAAATGCTTTCATTCCCGATAAATAGTTTCCCTGATTATGAGCACAATTTAAACAATGTAGTTTTAACACATTAGAAGCAAAATAAATGTTGTGGAGACTTAACCCCCTTCAAGACAATTCCAACAGACGAAATTTTTACTGCCGGAAGTACTATTCGCTATCGGTATGCATATGCCTCAATACTTAAAAAAGGATAGCGTAATGATTGCGTATTATTCTAATGTTGAGGATCAATGTTTGTAACCCGTACAGGAAGATTCATACTATGTTCAGGAATGTAACTAATACTCTTCCATGCCTCTTCAATAGCCATCCATTTATTAATGAGAGCGGCAACCGAAACAAACTGGTGGCCTGCGACTTCTGATTTCAGAGCAGGTCGCATATTTCTGCGGAAAATATCTAATAAATCGGCTTCGGGTAACGGAATCTTCAAGGAAAGAGGTAAATCGAGTACATCATAGTAAAAATCAACAAATGTTTCCTTCTGATATTTTTGTTTCCGATTGTCAATAAGAATCCGGATATCGTAATCAGTTCCTCTATATTGGAATCTATAAAGAATAAAGTGATCCTTTGATATTGCGAAGTTCACACTCGAGCAAAAACTCGTTCGATTTTAAATGACAAATTTTTATTAAAATATACATCACGAAAGTTTTAGACACGTATGTTGGTGATCAATATAATTTTCTGAACATTTTGCCAAAAAACAGATGATTTGACGTGGTATAACTGGTAGAGTCTGCGACGACTAGCTCTACATCTACATGTTGCCAAACTTTTTCCATTCCTGAATTCTTTTTTGAGTCACATGTGGGTGTCTCAGTAAATCGCTTGGTGAATGACATTTTGAATGCAGAGTGCGCTGTTCTACCTCCATCCAAAAGAATTGCTGCAATGCTATAAGATTCGACGGCCAATGCAATGCTATTTTGTGAGTGAATGTTCGCTCGAAAATATTCGTATGGAGCACCAGAAACAGGGACCCGATCCCTTCAAAAAAATTATGAAACCCTGCTCAGTGGTATAAAATCCTTATCCAATGTTTGAAACCGATTAGATAAACGGTGTAGCAACTTATATGGAAAGCCTCCGTGACCTAGGGAACGGACCCCTTGGATTCAAGCATGCCACTTAATTCATATACGCTTTAAAGAATTAAAAAAACAATTTTAATTTTAGATACATTTGTACCGAGGCCCCTAGACCCCAGGGTTCAACCCCTTCAAGAATATCGTAAAATTGGATCTGGACATGCAATTTATACAATGTCAAAATTTCAAGACGATCGGTTGAGCGGTTCGCGATATTTGTTAGTGTTGTAGATAAATTTGTACTGTGACCTTTAGACCCCGTAATTGAACCCCTTCAAAAATATCGTAAGGCTGGTTCTAGTCATACAACTTATACACGGTCAAAATTTCAAGTCGATTGGTTGAGCGGTTTGCGATATTTGGTAGTGTTTTAGATACATTTGTACCGGGGCTCCTAGACCCGTGGTTGAACACCTTCAAAAATATCGTAAGGCTATTTGTAGTCATACAACTTATACACGGTCAAAATTCCAAGATGATCGGTTGAGCGGTTTGTGATATTTGGTAGTGTTTTAGATAAATTTGTACCGGGCCGCTAGACCCCGGGGCTGAACCACTTCAAAAATATCACAAGGACATACATCTCATACGCGGTTAAAATTTCAAGGTGATCGGTTGAGCGGTTCGCGATATTTGGTAGTGTTTTAGATATTTTTGTACCGGAACCCCTAAACCACGGGGTTCAATCCCTTCAAAAATATCGTAAGGTTGGTTCTGGACATACAACTTATACACAGTAAATATATTTGGTAGTGTGACTCGTATTGTAAAAAATTGTAAACACTTATTGTAAAAAATTGCACTATGCTCACGACCACCCCCTTACCCATACACATTGTGTGAAAGTCGACCGTATATAGTCTTTGAGATTTTTGGGAACACACATACACACATAATTTGAATTCACAAATTGTGTAATGGGACTTGAAACTATGCAAGAGCTGTATATTACATTAGATTTAGTCAATTCGATCTTGGACAATCCAAGTAAAACTCTTTTTATTATTTATGCCAGATTATGCATCCAAACCTTCTAAATCTTGAAAATGGTAAATATATGTGACACCAACTACAATAAACAGAAATCTAATTATCCCCGAATGAATATACCACAATAGAAATTGTTACGCTCTGGGAGACAACAAACCCGTCCTCACAAAAAGATACCGCTATCTGTCGTTTATAAACGGAAAGTAATGAAGCAAATAGACTAAGCACCAACTTCTCTCCTGGGTCCTCACCCATATGGATCGCGTAGAAAAACGCGGATGCATGCGTTAAGGTCAAATGTCGTTTAGTCCTAGACTATCACAAACTAAATGAAAAAAATATAAACGATCGATATCCGGTATCCGGTAACGATTTCAACGTTAGATCCAGCACTTGGCTTTCACCAGATTGAGGTTAGGAAAGAAGATATTCCTAAAAAGGCTCCAGAAAAACATGGACAACAATGCCCTTGGTGATCTATAAAGCAAATCGTTCTTCTGCGATATAAACGTCTCTTCAACATCGTTCCAAGAGCACACGGAAAGCCTAAAAATTGTTTTCAACAGACTTAGGAAAGCCAACTTAAAAGTACAAATAACGAAAAACCGTTTTTCTGGACCATTTTGTCACGAACAATGGAGTCAAACGTCATCCGGATAAAAAAGGCAATTAAGGACGTCTCCATATTCATAAAACGGAGAAAGAAATTAAAAGCATTTTAGGTTTGTTAGGATGCTATCGTAAGTTCATCAGGAAATCCTCCGAAATTACCAAGCCCTTAACGGAATGCTTGAGAAAAGATCAAAAAATCACCCTTGATACCAGATATATTCAGTGTTTTGAATATTGTAAAGAATTGGTAGGTAAGGAACCTAATTTGCTGGAACAATTGGGCCGTATTTTCACAAGGGGCTATAGGTAAAGATGCCTATGTTTCGCATCCAGGACTTTAACGGCCACCGAGCAAAACTACTCTAATCTAGAGAAACAGCTTCTAGCAATTGTCTGAACAACTAAGTACCTCAGACCTTTTAGCATACACGGCAACCCCTCAAAAATTATTTCTGATAACGAAGCAAATATGAACAAAGCAGCTCGTTTTTATTACCTTTGGTTAATTGAAAGCCCGAAGTACTGAAGCTTTTATTTCAACTGCTGTGTTGTATAGATGTTTTAACCATTACTGGTATTTGCAAAATCCCACTTCAGGCACCAAATGTTATCGAGTGTTTGATACGGATTCGTGCTGGATTTTCCAAATAAATCAAGACTCAGCGTTTTAATTTACAAACTTTAGTTCTCAACATCGTAAATTTTTTTAGTTATTGGTTCCAACTGTAATGGATCTGGCTGGTTTTATAATGTTCCGGCTGCGGAATTATAAGGTTCTAGCTGTCAAATCATATCCGGTTCCTGCTGGCTTAGTGTATTGTGCTACTTATGCTATGGTTAGTTTGGTTCCGGCTGGCATGGTTCCGGCTGGCTTTATAAGGTTCGGGCTGGAATTATTTATAAGGTTCTGGCTTAAAAATCATATAGTGCACAATGAACATATGAACTTGGCACTTCTGGTTGCATATTCCTATCTTCTAAGTTCATTGCCAGCCTAAAAATATAGTGGCGAGGTTTGTGCTAATCCAGAATTGGCCAAATTTCATTGAACAACACAGACTAGAACAAAGTTCTTTATTTATTATAACAATTTATGCCAAAAAATCGTCCATTCAACTTAACGATTTTGTAACATAAAATATTCTAGAAACCAAGGAAGTTGGCACTTTTGATTGCAAAGTATTAATTGTCCAGTGGATTTAATGTCCTTTGAAGATCAATTAATACCCCCCCCCCCCTCATTTTATTCACGCACACACCGCCCATTCACACAATTACGGTATACCACCTGAACATTACAAGATTCATGTCAACCTGTACGGTGGGATTCAAACACAGTATCTCCCAGTCCAAGCTTTATCCACTGCACCACTTGTCCGGTAAATCTAACGGTTTGCATCTGTACATTGATTTTCGTAATCCTAACCGATATCAGCGTCAACAGTATCAAATTCATTATACATTGTAATACTCCTAAATGTCTGCAATTATACAATTGTATAGTTGCATACATTTAGGAGTATTACTTAATTTTTACAGTTTTTTTCTTCGAGCTTAAAATTATATCTAAAATAGAAATATTGGGTCTATTTTTAATTCACCCCGAGCAAGCAGGCTTACCCTGGGTAGTGTACACTGAGCAAAGGTTGTACTGGGTAAAATTATCCGGTGTACATAGAGTAATAAATTGTTTTTTATATTGCGCACTCCTCGTACACTGACATTAATTTCAAAGTAAAATTTGAAGAACCGAGTATGCACTGTGTAAGCACAGTTCACAAATAAAAACGCAGTGTACCGGGTAAAATTACCCACGTTGAATAAAAAAATACGAAGTATTTTTGACAGCGCACTGCCTGCTCGGGCTGAATTAAAAAATAGGCCCATTGTCACGGCATTTGGTAGACAGCCTCGAAAGTTTGAAGATGCGGAATTGCAAGCTCTACTGGATGAAGACTCAACGCAAACGCAATAAGAGCCTAACAAGCTTTTGCGCTAATTAAGTGGTAACAATTCGAAAGCTTGAAAATTGTGACGAGTGAAAATTGTGATGAAAAGTATATTTTTTACGAGAATCCCAAACGTAAAAAGTCGTGGATTGATCCTGACAACCCAGTACATCGACGCCGATACAGAACATTTACTTAAAGGCGGTTCTGAAGTGGCTCTGTGACTAAGAAGGTCCTCTTGAACTTGGGATGGGAGCCCCATTTACCATTTGTTTCGTCGGTCAATGTAGATCGCTTTAGTGGAGAAACAATTAAATTAGGCGATATCTTTATCGCGTCGAAGCGTGCAAGTTTCTTTCGCGACGGCATTCGTATGTTACCTGACAGATCGCGCAAGGTCATAAATAACAATGGACAATATTTCCAAGATTAAATTCGCTGTGTTCTACTTTTTCTTATATAAAATAAACTTGCCGAAAAATCCGTTGAAATTAAGCCATACACGTAATAAAATACCGTGGGTGATTTCGGATTAAAACACCAAAGGTAAAAGGTTTCGCGACGACTTTTTCAACTCGCCAACCGGAGCACCAGACGATTTGGGCCACATTATACACTAAAGGAGGCCTGGTCAGCAGAAAATCAGTTGTTCGATATCGAACATCGATATTTAAGCTTAATTAATGTCCATACTACACCTCACACTCCTGCATAAGTGGATTGGGTGGATTATTTTATAAAACTTATATTCAACCTATCCTTAAAATATATCATTAATCAGCTCAACATAGCTCAGTTGCTTATATTATAAATAAAGCCAAATATTGGCCTACTCGAAGTCCCACAAAGTGACGTCCATATCATGGAAGTGAAAACCAAATACAAGGATCTCTCGAAAAAGCAAACATGTTCAGAAGCACGAACATAATACGAAAAGATTTGGGTTAGATTGTAAATGTGCAGAACTCAGTCTCTACAGTTTTGATAAAACCTATTCCTATTCGATGGATGAATGTATCGTGTCTGATACTTTTGTTACGGATCGCATTATCTGAAAAGGATTTTTAGTATAGATATCTTCAAAAAAGGAGTTGAAAAAGTTTTTCTGAATAATTAATTTCGAAATAATATCGAACAGCAAAGACACAATCTGCATTGCCAATTATTTCTACATTTCCGGCTAACCTAGTTTGGTCAATGATTGCTAACCATCCATAACTCTCGAAGTGACAACCTATTTTAGTTCACAATTTAACGGTTCCATAATTTAACACCGATAGCAGAGACGTTCACGAACTATTATTTATAATTTTAGATAGTTTTATACCGATGACATTTAAGATGTAAACGGGGTTCACCCTATGATTTTCGGCAGATGGTAGACTGCACGAAATTTGAGGTGAGCGAGCCCGGGACTAATGAAGTTTATTGTATGGGTAATAGAATTTATAACTTATTAGCAAATTTCGTTTTTTTACCGCACATATTACATGTTCTGATGAACTGAGGTAGGCTTCCCGAAGTTGAACGCCCAAATTCATAAATCTTTTATACAATTGAAGATAGCCACCGAATAGCACTGATGTGTGACCCAGATGTCAATAAAACGACGTACAATGACATTTTAAATCAATTAGGTGGTCGATTGACTATATGACCATCAGTTAAATTAAAACTTGTTTACTTTTAAATCATACAAGGAAGCACTCTTATGTATTAAGTATTATATGGCTTCCATATTCCCTCCTTTAATGTCAAACAATTTTTTTTTTGATGAACATAGTTTTGAAAAGCACAACAAACATAATTAAAAATTAACAACGCAAACTTCATGCTTTCAAGCAAAACTTTTTAAACAAATACCACAAATCAATCTCGTGCTCAACAAAGCTTAATATTTAGTTAGAAACAAACAACAACTTAAAGAGATCTACTCAGGTAGGCAAATATACATAACATGAAAAGCTTTACAAAAAATATGAGTTTATGTTTTATAGAAAAAAATCTGTGTAAGTATTTGTATTTAATATTGTGGGCTGTGTGTGGTTAAATATGATTGTGGTTGTTTTGAAAGTTTTTTCGTTTTTAATATAATTAAATTTTTTAGTTTTTAGTCTACAATATACAGGGAGGTCCAGTTGTAAAAGAAATATTTGAAAATAAACAAACCGATTTAGGTAAACAAAAATGTACGAATGTCTATGTTTTAATTTACTATACTGTTTTTTTTCGTAGTCCTGCATAGATAGAAATCTAGGATTGTCAAACCTGGCGATCTCTTGCAAAATCTGACTTCAATACATTTTTTTCAATCTTCGTCGTAATGCTTACATAATCAGCTCGAATACATATATTAAGAAAGCTTTGTGAGTTTTCATTTTCTTCAGAGCGCTCAGATACATGTTTTTTTTATTATTGTTTCTGAGCCCTATGATAAGGAGTTATATTAGATGGCCCTTTTTAATTTTGAAAAGACCTTTTTGTAGTGGAATATTTAAATACTTATAGTTGGACAACAACTGATGACGTGTTTTGTATTACATCGGAGCAAACACTTCACTTAACGAATGTTGTCAAAAGGTTTTTATTTAAACAAACTGACTTCTTGTTTTAGTCATACATGTTTATAAATTTGAGACACAAGTTGTAATGATTTTCTAGTTTTCATTGAAAATTTGTCAAAATGATTTTGAGTCGAAAGACTTAAGTTGCATCCGTAAACTTACAAAATCAGTCCAAAGACAGATATCATAAAGTCTTTTGTGTTTTAATTTCATTCAGAGCGATCAGGTAAATGATTTTTTATTATTGTTTCTGATACCTTTGATATTATCATTTTTCTATCAGATGGCTGATTAAGTAAGCATTATGAGAATGACAAAACCTAATTTTGACATATTTTCAATGAAAACAAAAAAAAAGATCTCTATGACTTCTGTCTCGAATTCTTGGCTTTGAAGGGTCCCTATTCCTTCGGAAACTTTCAGGTAATTTTCTTAATGTTAATGTAATTGATGATTGACTTGTGTAAAAGGTTTACACTACTAAAATTCATTGTTCAATCGAATATTTTTCCTTGATTAATTTGCCATATATGTTAATAATTTGCCATGTGCATATTCGCCAAAATAGAGGCAAAAAATTGAAAACCTCTCGGATAGACACACTGCATATATTGAATCATAGGACATTGGCGTGATTTTTTATATCGGAGTGAACAGGCAGTGGTTTTAAGCATTACGACTTCGACTTACAACAAATTTGGCCAAAAGGCCTTTTTATATAAAGTACTACCTTTTTGTCATAGTAGTAGTCCTACACATTAATAAATTCGAGACACGCGCCGTAATGATTTTTTGTATTTTCATTGCACATTTGTCAGGCAGCTATTAAAAAAACCTTTTGCGTTTTCATTTGTTTTCTGAATGGTTGTTTATCTTTATTATTTTTTCTAAACCCCCTGGTATTGTGATTTTTCTGATGATAACTCTTCTTCATTTTCATCTGCAGTAATTTTCGGGGATAAATCTTGATATATAGAAATTCAGAAGGGCTTTCTACTAGAGTGAACCCCATATCTTAATGTTCTGAATGCTTCAAATAGCTCTCTTCCTTTGGGAGTAGTTCTATTTGATCCCCAGAATATATTTTTGGCCTCCAATATTAAATTACTACCAAGTGATTTATGAAGTATGATGTAGTCTTCTTTTTTTTGGGTTGTATCTGGGTGGACAGTAGAGATTGCTGAAATACTATAGCTCTTGTTATTTTTGATTTCAATAGATACAGCAGTTACTTGCATAGCTTCCTCCTGTGTTTTTATTTCTTCGTGGTGTTTAATATTATCCTTACTAAAGATTGCTGCCCCGCCTTAGCTCTTTCTGCTGGATGTAGAGCTTGATAGCCCTGGTATTCACGTATTTTGGCATACAAGGTTCTGGTAAAATGGCTTTCTGAGATTTGGCATATATCTATTTTTTGTGTTTAAAAATACTTCTAATTCTGAAATGTGTTGCACAAGGCAATTAGCATTCCAGATATCAATTCTTAATTGTTGTGCCATTATTTTTGCTTGTTAAGTTTGTATAGACCAGAATCAGGGTAGTCAATGACTAAATGTGTTTTACATAGTTGTCGCATCAGTTTTCCTAGTCTCTGTTTTTTCAGTAGCTCGCCTATAGACTCTAGTCTTTGGTCATGCACAGCCAGATATGAATTGATAGCTTCTGCAGTATTTCTTCTAGGACATGGTTTTTGTGACTCGGTGCTGTCTTGATATTTTCGTTCTGCTTAGCTGTTTATGAATATGTTATGCCAGCTTTGGCTTTGGCGCTATTTAGAGGGAGTTTTTTTTTTGTAGGATTGCATCCTAGGTTAGAACTCTTGCTTGTTTCATTTCTCTTGTTGTCTCCCATTGTTTGCAGTTCTTTGGCTACCTCGTAGCATCTGTAATTTGATAGGTGATGATTACCACAGTGTATGCATTTCACTGGTTCGTTCTTACTTTTGTTGCAGTCTTTTGATGGATGTTTCCCAACGCACTTTACGCATATGTACCCCCTATTCCAGTATTTGCGTGTGTGGTTATACCCCTGACAGTTGTTGCATTGTGACATTCTATTCTTGTTCTTTTTCAATGTCTCAATCGTAACTTTCATATTGAGATGTTTGGTTTTTCGATTATGATGACCATACATTTTACGTAATGCGAGAAACGAAGCCCGAATAGATTCATCACTTTTGTAATACATTTAAACAATTTCTAAAGGATGTGTAACTGGGAATCTTTACAAGGTGACTTGCCAGCCAATGCTGAACACAATGGTCAATTTATTTTGAATGGAGTCCTTTTTAAGATGACAGTTTTTAGTATCGAAAAGGCTTTTTTGTAATAGAATATTTAAATAAATATAGTTGGCTAACGATTATTGGTGTGATTTATTAAATCGGAGCAAACAGGGAGTGTTTTATATAAGCATTACGAAATAAACTTACGTTGAATAATGCAAAAGGCTTTTTGTTAATATTACTGATGTTTTTTTTGTACTTTTAGTCATTAATATTGATAAATTCGAGGCACTAGTCTTAATATTTTTTTTTTGTTTTTATTTAAAAATTGTCAAAATTAGTTTTAGTCGAAAGTTGTCTCATAATGCTTACATAATTAGTCCCCAGACAAATGATATGATGTGTTGTTGATTTTTTCCAGAGTTTGAATTTTTATTGTATCTGAATGCTCTAATATCGTAATTTTCCTATTAGAGGGCTGATTAGTTAAGCATTACGAATACGACTCAAACTAATTTTGACAAATTCGCAATGAAAACAAACAAAATCATTACGACTTGTATCTCGAATTAATAAACGGAAACGATTAAAATAACAAAAAAAAATCACAATTACGACACTCCAAAATTATTTTAGTAAAGCAGCCTTTTAACGTCATTTGTCGTCATTGGTCCAAAGATTTTCTTATTTAAAATACTGACATTTTATCTTTGTTTTAGTCGTACACATGCGAGACGCAAGTCGAAATGATTTTTTGTTTTCATTGAAAATATGTCAAAGTTAGTTTGAGCCGAAAATAAAAAAAACTTTTATGTTCTTTGTTTTTGTCTAGAGCGACCAGATAAACGAATTTCTTGATTATTGTTTCTGAACACTCTGATATTGCGACTTTCATATTTGAGGGCTGACTAAGTAAACATTACGAGTACAAGTCAAACTAATTTTGAGAAATTTGAAAAAAAACAACAAAACAATAATCATCAAGAAAACAATTCGTAAATTGTGTCTCGAATTTTTGAATGTATTAGACTAAATCAATAACATATAGTGACAATAATGATACACCAAAAGGCTTTAAATAAAAAGCCTTTTCACGTCATTTGTAAGTCGAAGTCGTAAAGCTTACATAATCCACCCCTGGAATTTTTGTTGGGTTATAGAAGCCATTTTGTTAAAGCAACATCTGTCAAATTTGTATTATTGAGTAGCGTATGGGAAACTACCATGGAAGGTTATGATTTGAACAACGTGTGCAAAGCAAATCATTAAATTTTGTTTTCAAAATCAGTGCCACGGGGCCCATTTTTGGATATATGGATATATGGACAATCAAAATTGTTCGACTGTGTGGTGCGGATTTTTCCTGGCGGGATCATTGGTCCATCTTCCAAAACGAAACTGGCATTGCAATAACCGTTACCGACGAGTGCTACAGACCGATAATAAGTAACTTCTTGTAGCCCAAACTGGATGATATGGATACCAGCGACATGTAGTTGCAACAGCATGGCGCATGGTTATCTCTTTAGATTTCTTCCTTTGGGGCTATCTTAAATCGCAGGTATATGTGAATAAACCATAAACAATTTATGTTCCCAAAGTAAACATAAGAAAATGTCAATTGAACCTCTCAAATTCGTGCCACCAAGTAAATCCACGGCGATCTGATACAGAACTTGTTTTATTTATTTAAAAATCGAGCGCCCTTATTGAAAGAGATCATATATTTTGAATTATAAAGCAACAATTACCATTTGGTATACGTCGCTTTTTAATTCTTAAAAGGCCTTTTTGTAGTAGAATATTTAAATAAATATTGTTGGCTTACAATTATTTCGTGATTTTTATTAAATTTTAGTGAACAGGAGGGAACATAAAAGCATTATGACTTTTACTTGAAGTCAAAATTGGCAGAAAAGGCTTTTTTGATTAAATAACTCATTTTTTATTTTTGTTTTAGCCGTATACATTATCGAGAAATAAGTCGTAATGTTATTTTTTGTTTTTATTGATAATTTTTCAAAATCAGTTTTTAAATCAGCCCAAAATTGATAACAAAAAAGCCTTTTGTGTTTATATTTTTACATCTAATAGTTGTGATGAAATGATTTTTTTTATTATTGTTCCTGAACGCCGTGATATTGCAATTTTCCTGTATAACAGCTGATTTAGTAAGCATTACTAGTACGGTTCAAACTAAATTTGACAAATTTTTAATGAAAACAAAAAACCTCATTAATCGTGTCTCGAATTTATAAAAGTAAACGACTAAGTAATAATAAAATGTCACAATTACGACAACTTAAAATGTTTTAAATAAAACGTCTTTTGACGTCATTTGTCCAAAGTCTCAATGCCTACATAATACACCTACATAAAAAATCAATTAGACTTTTGTTTAAGATAAAGCCAGATGAAGGATTATCTAGTCTCTCTACACGTCTATAGTATATATATTGAATCAGTTAAACTTTTAGGATATATATTGTGAATCAACATTTATTCCATGTTAGGTGGTGCTTTTAAATTTCAAAAAGGCCTTTTTAATAACTTTTTATAGCTAGAACTAGCTAACAACTAATGTCGTGTTTTTATTACGTCGGAACCGACTTACGACAAATGACGTTAAAAGGCATTTTTATTTAAAGAAATGATATTTTGTTGTTGTTATAGTCGCAACAGGAACAACCTTCTATTTTATAATTTGTCTAAACTTTTATTTCCCGATTAAGGCTTATTTGATGTCTCTGCACGTCTTCATTTTATATTTAGTGAATCAGTTACACTATTTTAGTGAAAGAGGTTGTTTGAATTGCATACCAATAACTATTCTTCGTTAGATGGCGTTTTTTGATTCCGAAAAGGACTTTTGTAGTAGAATATTTAAATAAATATTTATGACCAACTAACGGCGAACAAATAACTGCTTTTTTCATTACATTGGAGCAAGCAGGGGGGATTGCCTCTTCGCGCAACATATTCGCGTATCTTATTTTTTTTGTAGTATCCTTAGTTTCGAGTTTCATTTGCCAATTTTTATTTTCAGTTTTGACATTTGATATTCGAGAAGTATGAAAAAAGACCACTTGAACTTACGTCATCAAGTCCTGGCCCAGTTTTTTTCTCTATATAAAGTCATTGCTAAAGTGGGGGGAGGGGGGCCTTAAAGAAGGAAATCTTCAAAAATTATAAGTTACAGAAGTTATTATCTGTGGCACTATTCCGGCTCTCCCTGTGAATAGGGAATTGGGAAAAATATTTTCATAGCATTTTTGTCTAAATTGTATTTTTCTGGCCTATAAGTTTGGTGTTAATATGTTCGAAACAAAGTTAAAAGGGAACATATTGTTCCCTATAAAAATCTTGTGAAACAAAAGTTTCCCAATACACTTTGTTTTGAACATTTTTGTACCAAGCTTATTTCCTCAGTAGGCCAGAAAAATACAATTTAGACAAAAATACTATGAAAATATTTTTCCCAATTCTCTATTCCCAAGAAAGGCCGGAATAGGGCCACTGGGACTAACGGAATACAAGAGGAAAATGGTTTCTTTACATATCCCTGTTCGGATTGAAGAAACTTATGTACTGACATATATGAAATTCGTACGTATTTTCGATGAAAATGGAGTCCTTATATTAGGAAGCGATAGAGCTCAACGATTCACAGGCAGGTATTAATGATTGAAATCACGTTATTGTTCAGGAAATTCCTTCTTGGTGGAGACTCCAAAGTTTCTCGAGTTCACGGTAAAGGCCTCAAAAACCCCCTCCCAATGCAACTGTTCTTAACTAGTCCTGCTGGACGTGAGAAGACTTTTTATGGAAATATGTAATCGATTCACAGATACGGATAGTAATTGTAACGCCTATCTTGCTTGTGGATCCACGGGGAAAGCCGTGCTTGCCATAGGAGCACGGCTGTTCATATTAGGTCAGCATGATTGAGGCGTATAAATGTAAGAACACCTAAATTTGAAACTGAAAGAAATAACTGGAAATCATTATGGCGGTTTTGGTGGATTGCACATCATTTTGATTTGTGATTTGAGACAGTTGCCACCAGTTAGAGCCACTTCCATTTGGAAGCAACAATACAGCGGATCGATGGTCAGTAGTTATGGAAGGG
Source organism: Nephrotoma flavescens (assembly GCA_932526605.1). Taxonomy (NCBI): domain Eukaryota; kingdom Metazoa; phylum Arthropoda; class Insecta; order Diptera; family Tipulidae; genus Nephrotoma; species Nephrotoma flavescens. Next base: position 57,955,004 of record OW052222.1, on the reverse strand, counting down.
AATTGTTTGATTCCCGATTGAGAGGAATGCTGAATTCCCATCATTATTAACAAAGAGTGGCAATGGAGATCGATTGCATGAACGAGAGTTGCAACTAATTGAATCAAGATTCTGCTAAGATACGGAAGCGCAAGAACGCTGTCCTAATGAAATTCGATGATAACTATTCAGTCGATGCGTATAATTTGAGAATATTGAGTTCATCTGATGAAACTTCGAATTCAGTTGCTGATGACCAATACTCGCTAGATAGAAGCACGACAAACTCAGCACGATTGACACACGAGGGTTACCATACGAAATTATTTTCGTTATGCATGACGATACATGATAACCACAAACATCAACGTTGCTGATGGGTCAGCCAATGGGGCGGTAGGAAAATTGGTGCACGTTGAATTGAGTGATCAAAATGGAGTTCTATGGGTTTGGCTTCCTTTCCCTAAATGTGGCGGTGTCAAAACACGCAGGAAAAATGGCGGGCTATGCAAATACAAAAGGAATTAGTAGAACAACAGTTCCTATCAATTGTAGATCCGCAATAGTTCCTCTCAATTGAAATAAATCGATTTTTTTTTGTTTTTACCATGATAGACGAGAAAATGAAACGATGCTGCCATTACGAAACTAGTTTACCGGGCTTTCTACTGTCCATCTTCATACAATTGATCGGTTTATACTAGAAAAAATCAGTAGAGGGAATGTAACAATCTTTTCTCTCCATTGCCAAAGTAACCGGGCACAAGCGCATTACTTCCGTGGTAATATAATAATACTTGGGTTCGTAACAGGAGGAACAAGTCGAAATTGAAAATTCCAATCGCAAAACACAATACAGACTACCAAGCATTAAGCGCGGAGAGGAGGGCGGTGGACATCTATCAAAATGTTGGGCAATTCGCAACACTACTTTACTATCTGTGATGATGCAAACTTGAGAGGAAACTCCCAGCATATTAGTCAAACCAAATCTGCTTTTGGTATAAATTCCAAGACAATCGCTCTTAAGGAGTAAACTCCAGTCGCGCGTGGTTAGCTGATTAAGTAAGCATTACGAGTATGACACAAACAAATTTTGACAAATTTTCAATGAAAACACCAACGAAAAGTCACAATTGTGACAAACCACAATGCTTTAAATAAAAAAAGCCTTTTCGCGCCGTAAGTCGAAGTCCTAATGCTTACATAATTCATCCCTTGAAATTTTTGTTCAAATTTTAGAGACCAAGTAAACTTTTCGATTATTTTCTGGTAAAGGCTTATCGGCTCGGCTCTCTGTGCTCGCTCTGATGTATTAAACAAAACAAGCCATAAATCATTATATTATAAAAGTTATATTCAGGATTTTTTTTGTAAAATAATTAAAATTCATTCTAACCTTCTAAGATCCATTCTGGAACTGGCTTTTGGACAGCGATTATTATATGATTCAAAATTACATTCGACTGCATTGGTTTCATTATGAAAGATAAACTCTTGAGCTCCATTTTTCAAATCGATCTAGGTAGGGTTTTTTATATTCTCGACCAGTCCACTGATTTACACCAACCGTCGTTTTAGTTTAGTTTGCCCGTGAGAGGTACAGTGAGCGATAGTTAGTTGTTCCAATTAAGCCTTGGAATAATGCAGAGCTTTTCGATTTTAAAATAATTTTCAAAGCGATTTATTCAATAGAGATAGATTTTTTTTGTTAGCTTTATAAGTAAAATACTTTGTAACAAAAAACAGATTCCGAAAAAATTTAGTTTCGCCCGCAAACTGGAATAAATATTAATGGAATTATTCGCCTTTTTTCCAATCTTTATAATGCTTTCTAAATCTGTTATTTCCATTTCAAGAATTTACGTACACACAATAGGTGAATAAAGAGCTTTTTTATGTAAATCAATCAATTAACGTGAAAAGCTCTCATTCAATTAAAGCCAAAATACTCATGACTTACATTAATACAAAATTTACGCACCGACATTAAACATTTCCTTTCTTTAATTATCCATTTCTATTCAGCTAATAATTCATGTGCCCCCCCACTCACTTCCTAATAAACCCCTATTTATATTTATAAATAATCTCTTCCATCAATTATCATGGAAAACCGAAATAGAAAATGTCAAAAATAAAATTTTTCGTTTTTTGCCACACATACCTTAACTACCTAACGATATAGATATACGAATACCTTTCCGAAATAAAATGAGACAACAACAAAATTGCAAATCGATTTTCTAAATTTATCATTTCCTTTCCCAAATTTTGGATCATTCCTGCAGCATCATTCTGAAATCACAAATAACACATTACGAGATGAAAAACATTAAATGAGAGAAGCTTTTATGATATTTTCCCAAAAAATGTTCGTTACACTAAAAACACAAGGACTAACAAGGACATCATTTATTATGTGTACACAGAAGAAAAATGTTCCCTCTACACATATAGGAACAAAAATACTAGAGTGTAAAATGGGGAAATACTGAACATTTCGTATTTATGTATATAACCCGGCTATTTGCCTGGATCGATCGAGCTTTTACATGATAACAAATAAAATTAATAGTTTTTTTTCAACTGTGTGGCATACATATACAAAAAATTAAGCTTTAAGCATATTTAATTTAAAGTCCGGACCATAATGTCCCCGCAAAGTACGGACGTTGTGCTTGTATGTGTGACCAAACTTTGTAAAATTTACATCATGACCTTTGTATACAATAAAGCTCGCATGTGTAAAATATTTTATACAGGAGTGTAATACATTCTCTCCAGGGTAAATTCGGCGAGTAGGGTAGTGTACCACACATACACATTGTAAAATATATTTGATTTTATTTCGGAGTGGGGATTATGCCGTATAATATAGGAATATTTTTCCTCCGTATTTACATGTGAATATCGATTTTTTTGTTGTTACAGGCGGGGTGGAAGAAAAGCCGGAAAATGGATACCAAGGAAAAATTATTGAGGATGGTTTTTTTGCATTTTTCGTTTCTATTTATGGTATATACGTTTTTTACAGTCAGCTGCGGAATGGAAATAGGTTTTCTAATTATGGGTTAGTATTGGTGTACAGGAGAATTATACGAGTATATTTATATATGGAAACAGCGCGACGTTGTAAAATACTTTATGGCGTTTGTATTGATAATGTTTGGTCTAGATTTGTTTACATTTTTGGTTTGTATGTCAACAATTTTTGAATATTGATTTGATTTTGCATTTACACAAAGCACCGTAAAATTAAGTATGCCCGAGCTTTTGAGGTGACATAGAACAATTTTATAGGAATCACTGACAATTGGTGAAGGCTTAATTGGCATTTAAAATTATTTGCTTTTATTTGCCTTTTGTCTAGTTTCATATAAATCTACGCAGAACGCACACGTACATAAATGATGATAAAAGGACAAAAGCAAACAAACCTTTTTAGTTGATAATTTCTTTTTGGTTTGATTGTCTGCGTCTAGCACAGCCGTCGGTAAATTGGCTACGGAACTATTTCGCTGAATAAATCATAATACTGTGATCTAGAAAAAATGTTGAGGGACCTTCTGACACCTGGAGTTAGATTCCAGTTATTTCGAATTGATTGTCTAGCATTATCCCCCAAAATGCGCACGTGATCTCTATAATTTCCGGAGACATCCATTAGTTTCTAAAAAGGGCAGAATATCGAAAATGATTTAGAGAAAACAATGTAATACAAAATGGCTTCTATGTAATAGGTATAGTGGGCTATAAACATCAGTCATACTCCTGTGTGTAATATTTTGTAGATCATTAATTTTCTCAATTAAAGTTAGCATTCGTAGCCCCAATAAATACCAAAAACTCTACGATATTGCCAATATATTGCTAAGGTTCACCTATTGCACATCAATTCAGCGTGGGTGGATTGGTCGGTTGAGTTCGTCGTCGGTTCAATACAAATTATTCAATCATGGGTCGAGAATTTATTGATATTTATTAAAAGTGGCGATAAAAGTGGCTTAAAAGCGCTTCAAAACGACTTACATCACCCAAATTGCGAGTAGTGTTCGACGCTTCGTGTAAAACAACTATAAATGTTTCTCTCATCGAGTTAATGCTTGTTGGTCCAACGATTCAGGATGATTTAAAAACAATACTAATTATAGATGGAGGAAGTATCGGTACGTTTTGTAACGTGCCGTCTCAATGGTTAGAACGACGGCGGCTGGGTAGATAATTTTTCAAACTCCTGTTACTTAGCGTCGGTATACCGGTATTCCGGCACGTTATTGTGCCAGCTAAGCTAGTGAGAGCATTATGGCAAGGGCGAAGTCTCACAGTCGGTCACCATAATTTATGACCTTGCAAAGCAACGTAGCTTGGTCTAATGGCTGGTCTCCACTTGCACATTTTTCTCGTGACAAAGAATAAATGGCTTCGGCTCATGACATTGGTGTCGATTCCTTATACATCTTCTATTTATCTTTTCTTCTATTCTTCTATTATTTCAAAAGCCACTCGATATTTATTTTAAAAATTTTATTTAAATTTATAGCTTAGCTTGCTTGCTTAAATCCATCGAGTTTTTCTAGTAAAAATAGCCACATAGAAGAAAAGAAAATTAGAAGGTTCACATTGAATCGACACAATTATCAGTATAGTGTACTTACTACTGCACTCTTCAAAACTAGACATATTTTCTCTGTTTTGATTACGTAGAAAAAAATGATTTGCTTTGTCATTTTAGATAGTGTGCTGTGCTGTGATTCTAAAAAACAAAAACATCCACGATTATGTGCGCTCAAAATTGGGCATAAAAACACAAATTATGCTCAATTGGCACCACATTATGATAAAAATATTGAATATTTTGATCTTTTCCTCTCTTGACAAAATTTCAATGCGCATGCTCAAAACCATTTTTGCGTATGTATTTTGGAAAATGTACTAAAAAATGTCACAAGAAAAAAAATGGACCAAAAATGGATTTTTTTTCCGTCACGAGTAAAATATGCAAGTGGAGACCGGCTATAACCACCAAAACGATCACGGACAAGAGAAATGAATTCTGCTGGCTGATACAAATTTTAAATAATTTTTTCAGATTCTGATCGACAAAATTTGCATTTTTGCACCGCATACAATAGATACTTTAATTCGCTGCCCCGAACTTTCGCAAATAGTTTCGCCATTTGCAATGCCATCTGTTGTTTGGCACCACGACACTCTTGTACCAAAATTGTTCAGTTTTCTTTTCTTCGGTGGTTTGATTCCTTGATATGTCATCGTGTGAAAGAAAGACTAGTCAAAATATCGCCGTTAATTCAACTTAATACGGATTTGTTTCTTAGTTAATATAATTGTTTCGATGAGTTGAGGGGAAACAGCGGGACACACCTTAACCGGTAACTTCTTTAACACGATGGACTCATGTGATCTATGAAAGCTCGTCCAACTGGATGTATTTCAAAACACTTCGAGTGCAATACGATTAAATATATCCTTTCATAATTCGTTAGATAGAAGACATTTTAATATTTTAGAAGGATGAAACAGACATCGTTAAAATCTTTGAAGATATTGACCTTCGAAAAATCTAAGAATGATGTATTGGTTTGGGTGAAAGGGATTGGGGATCATTAAGGTTTCAAAATAATTAAATTATTTTCTTATTCATTCTTTTATCAATTTTTATTGACTAAAACGGTCGTATTGTCCGGCCCCTCGTACACTAATAAATAAAATTATCCTACAACAAACTTTTGTATTATGATATACAAAACAGCAATTTTCGCGTAGTTTTTTGTGTCCTACTACACAAATCACAATGTGTATGTTGTTTTATCATCAGAACCATTAGCGCACAAATAAATTCAAATTACATATAATGTTATACAGCCATATATCTTCCCGAATTAAATTTACTGTTATTGTTCGAATAGAATGGAAAAAATCGATTTCGAATAAATATAAAGCGCCCCCGATAGCGTAAATATCCTTTTTTGCTATCTAGATTCAGTAACAAAATCGCCTACAGTACAAATTCGTTTGGAAAAGTGTTTAGTTTTCGATAAGGGAAAATTTGAATATACGGATGAATGTTACCAATGTTAAAACATCAAAAGAGATTTGGTCAAGTGTTTAGGCCTTCGGGTATAATCCTATCACAACTAAATAACATGTTCTGTTTACGACAGCATTTTTATCGTTCGCCTTTATTCTGTTCAGTGAAAGAAGTATTATTTCCCCTTGTGTTTCGAGTGGCGTATACAAAAACGATATTACACCATTCTTAAACACAATTAAGAAGGGGCGATAAAGCATATTAAGCAAAAGCACTTTAAAATATTGAAACAAATTTGACGAGCGATAGGTTTTCCGGTTTAGCGTTAAAGTTAAATTTCCAGGCGAAATATGTCGATAATGCAGATTAAAGCTAATAAACAGAAAATGGCAGCCGATAGATGTCAGCAGAAATATTTTTCGAAACAACTAGCCGATAAAGGTCAATAATGCAGATAGATGTATGTCGGAAAGTATTTATTTTTTCAAATAAAAAATTTTCATGCGAACCAATTAAAACTAAAATATCAAGCCAAATTGTTGTGAGTGTTTTATTAAATGTTTGTAGAGGTAAGATGTGGAATGCATTTATATAGTGACAGGTTTGGAAAGCAGTTTAAATGGACACTCCATATTAATTATTATCATTCATATGAACGTCAGGTCAATTTCATTGTAGGGAGTCCGCGAAACCGGATTGAATATATTGCACACGTATATTGCACACATCGAAAAATTCGATTGAATGAAGCCTATAAATTGGTAAAAAAATTACAAAAAATTACAGCATAGCTAGCCGAAAAATGTCGATGCTGCAGATACAAATTTTATGTTGGGGAAAATACTTTTTTTTTTAAATAATCAAACCTCAACTAAACCTAAACTAAAATGCCAAATCAAAATTTTGTGGGTGTTTTATTAAATGTCTGGGGAAGTAAGATGTGAGTTGCGTCTATAATGACATGTTTATAAAGCAGCTAAATAATGGGTTGAAAATATCGCACATATGCGAAATCTGAAAATTTCTAGCAATTGACGGTTTAAAGTTTCATGGTTGGCAAAAGTTTCAAACAAAAAGTCTTAGTGACGATTACCTTTGGAAAAAATTTCAAGTCAATTTTCATGGATGGAGTCCAATTGACATGAAATTTTTTGTAAGGATAACGAACATTACGCCCTATCACTTGAATCCTTTTCCAGCCATTGCACTTTAAATTTTTAGAAATATTCAAATGTTTTTTGTGCGATACATTCAAATTCAAGCTTTTCTGGATGCCCCATTTGAAAATTGATTTCAATTTTTTACAATGGTCATCATTAAGCATTTTGAAGTAAAGCTATTCCAGCCATGACGCTTTGAACGGTAAAAATTAAAAACATCGAGTTTTCCCGGACTTTCCATATCAAAAATGACCTGACTTTTTGTCACTGGAGTGACTAACATTAAATCTTCCCAATTAAATTCCTTTCCAGCCGTGGCACTTTAAACGGTCAACTGTTAGAAGTTTTCAAATGTTTTGTGTGCGACATATTCAAGCTTTCCTGGATTCCTACTTGAAAATTGACTAGACATTTTTTGTAATGGTGGCTTGTGGTGGTTCAATCAACAAGTTTATTTTACCAGTGAATTTGTATAACGATTAAAGTAGCAATTCCTAAACTGAGTGTTTCAGGATGTATTGAATTGAATGAGTAAAATGGAACTGCCACGAAATTCCATCATTAAACAATGAATTAAAATTTTTAATAATCAGATTTTAGCTGCTTCTCAAACACACGAGACGTGTGTTTTAAATAGTATTTTAAAAAAGCCCCCTGTAACTACCCTGGGTGTATGTTTTTATGGTAGCTGAGATCATATTCTATATACATGAGCAACATAAGATTCACACCTGGCGTCAGTAGCCTTCCATACATTTTCGAAGTCATTTTAATGTGAAATGTTTTCAGTTTTTTAACAAAAGTGTTAGAAAAACCCCCCTGTAACTACCCTGGGTGTATGTTTTTATGGTAACACACATTAAAATGACTTCAAAAATGTATGGAAGGCTACTGACGCCAGGTGTGAATCTTATGTTGCTCATGTATATAGAATATGATCTCAGCTACCATAAAAACATACACCCAGGGTAGTTACAGGGTGGTTTTTCTAACACTTTTGTTAAAAAACTGAAAACATTTCATATTAAAATGACTTCAGAACTGTATGGCGTTTTTTTCGATGTTACCCTGTATTTGCATATGACAATTATGGTAATTTTAGTATATTTTGGAAGTCATTACACATCGCAAATCATTTTTTAAAGAAAATTATCTTTCGTTGGCTCAAAACGTTTAAACATTATTTTCTTTTCTTTTTCATAAATTCTTTGATTTTTTCATAAAATTTTCTGCTGAGAATTATTAAACTGCATAAAAATTTCAAAAATTTTCTGCTGGTGTCATAAAATATCAGCAGAAAAAATTTCATTTTTGTGATTGTGATGCCTCTAGCGGTGAATAGTAAAACACATTTTTTCTGCTGGGAATTTTCTGCTATCTTATAGAGCATGAAGTTCGCAATATTTGTTGACTCGTCTGATTTATTACAGCAGCTTACAGAAAAAGGATGGGAACCTTTGCAAGAAACTGTATTGTTTGTCAAAAACGTAAAATTACCAAACATGTTAAGAGTAAAATTGGTACATACTAACCAACCAGTAATAGATTTGAAGAAGTTCACATCGATATTATTGGACCCCTCCCTCCGTCCGAGGACAACATTTATTGCCTTACGATGATTGATATAGGTACACACGATGGTCTAAAGCAGTTCCAATTGCAAACATTCGAGCAGGAACGATTGCTGATGCCTTACTTAACAATTGGATAAGTCGATTTGGTGTCCTTTCAAGCATCACGACTGACAGAGGTGCCCAGTTCGAATCTGCACTGCTTAATGAAATGGCCAAAATATTAGGATTTTATCACAAACGACAAATACGCAGTGAACAAAATCTCTTTCAATAATTTTACTCGGATTCAGACTGCATTTAGAGAGGATTTTAAAAGATCTTCTGCATAGTTAGTGTATGGGCAAACTATTCGATTATCCGTAGATTTTGTTACAGAGAACAGGTATATTAGCCAATCAGATTTCGTTATTCAACTTCAAACTCAACAACAACAGCCTCAAAATCAACAGCCTCACGACATGCCAAAGATCAAATTTTCGTTTTCAAAGATCTGTCAAACTGCGAATCTGTTTTGGTAAGGACAGATGCATTACGACGTCCTTTACAACCCGTATATGAAGGACCTTTCCCGGTAATCAAAAGAGGTGAATTTTTTTTTGCTCTATTTATCAAGGGTGTTAAATCGACTGTTTCAATAAACCAACTTAAACCGTGTTTTATTGAATCACAACAAACCGGCAATTTAACGAATACATCAACATCATTACACAATACACAGAATACTAATTCATCACCAAAGATTTCACAACCTGCAAATCGCAAACGAGTAACTTTTAAACCAGACGTTACTGAACAATATAAATCAAGATCAGGACGAATTTTAAGAATCACTTGAATACTTTTCTAGCCATTGCATTTACAATTTTAAGAAATTTTCAAATTTTGCGTGTGATATTCAAACGGGTCTCCCTCCCCAAGTTTTGTGCGATATTAAGTTTTACGGACGCCCACTTGGAAATTGATTTAAAATATTTTGCAAGGGTGACTAAAGCCTTTTCGATTAACGCCATTCAAGACATGATGCTTTGAACGGTAAAATTTTAAAAAAATCGAGTTTTCCCGGATTTTTCATATCAAAATTGACCTGAATTTTTATTCGGTTTTCCCAGACTCCTCACTTGTGAATTGATTTGAAATGGTGACTATCATTAAGCCTTTTCAATTAAATCCCTTTGCAGCCATGGCTTTTTTAACGCTTACTTGTTAGAAATTTACAAATGTTTTATGTGCGATGTATTCAAGCTTTCCTGGGTGCCCCACTTCAAAATTGACTTGAAATTTCTTGCAAGGGTGACTATCATCAAGCCTTTTCAACTAAATCCCTTTCCAGCCTTTTCACTTTAAACGGTAAATTGTTAGAAATTTTCAAATGTTTCGTGTGCGATATATTCAAGCTTTTCTGGGCTCCCTTGAAAAGCTTTACCGAGCTTTATTTCTGGGCTTCCTGGGAATGATGACTATCATTAAGCCTTTTCAATTAAATCCCGTTACAGCCATTTTACTTTAAACGCTAAATTGTTAGAAATTTTCAAATTTTTTGTAAGAGGATATAAATGGCTTGAATTTTTTTTATAAGAGTGACTATCATTAAGCCTCTTCAATTGACGCCATTCCAGCCACGACATGTTGAGTGGTAAAATTGAGTTTTTCCAGACTTTCCATATCAAAATTGACTTGATTTTTTGTTGTTTTCCCGGAACCTTTATTTGTAAATAGATTTGAAATTTTTTGCAAGGTTGACTATCATTAAGCCTTTTTCAATTTAATGGCACTTTAAACGGTCAATTGTTAGAAATTTTCAAATGTTTTGTGAGTGAAATATTCAAGCTTTCCCGGACTCCCTACGGACTCCCCACTCCCCGCTTTTCTTTACAAGAGTGATTATTGTTAAGCCTTTTCAGTTGAAAGCTTTTGATATGACACTATAAACCGAATATTTTTAGAAAATTCGTATGTGCGATATATTAAAATGAAATTTCCCAGACTTTCCACATCAAAATTGACCTAAGTTTTTAATGTGTTTTCCCGGACTTTCTACTTGAAATAAACTTGAAATGTGTTTGCAAGAGTGACTACTACGTAGCCCTTTCATTTGAATCCATATCCAGCCGTGACACGTTAAACGGTAAATTTTTATACATTATGTGTGTGTGATATGTTCAAACGGGTTTTCCCGGATACCCTATATGAAAATTGATATGCAATTTTTTGCAACGGTTACATCACTAAGATCATTCATTTAAATCAATTTCCAGGCAGCATATATTCAAACGAGTGTTTTCGATTTCTCCAAATGCAAATTAACTCGAATTTTTTTCCATCAATATGCCCTTTTATTTAAATCCTTTTAAAGCTTAGCACTTTAAACGGCCAATTTTTAGAAATTTTCAAATTTGGTATGTGCTGTTCAAACAGGTTTACATATTTCTCGACAGGTACAGAAATCTATCCTTGAACTTGACGGATCATGACTTGTGTATCTTGCACATCCAGTTTGGTTTAAAAATTTCCCAAGAAAACGTGTAGATGACAGATCGAAGGAAGTATGAATGGATTTTTTAGGCAATGTATGCCAAAGCTTGGTAGTGCTGATTGCTTCGTCTCGTATCCTAAACACTAGAATCGTGATTTACAGAACGCTGGATAAAATTTAAAGAGCGAAGAGACTCATCGATTTAAATAAAGCGAGGTAATCTGAAAATCCGAGAATTGAGGGGTTTATGTATAAAATTTCTAATTGGGCATGCCGCATGGAAACTCCCAAATCGTATCCATATTTCGTTGCGTGTATTCACAATGGAATTTGAAAATCAATATTTTCCATTTAATTTCCCAATTCTTTTGTTTGAAAAGAACAACATAAAAATATTACGAGAATTTTCTTCTACTCAAGATCCATAAATCATTTTATCCGGCTTTTTATACATTTTTTATTGTTTGTGTAACCTATCAAATATCTTATTGTTCATTCATCTTATATAAAAAATACACATAAAGATAAGAAATTTTCTGTTGTTGTTGTTGTTGTTGTTGCCATTATTTATTTAAGAAATTTCTGATCGATTTCGTTCGAAAAATTCATTGTGAATGTGAGTAGGTTATAGTAGTGCGAGGAGTTTCCAAAAAAAATAAATGCTTTAATTTAATAAACTTATAATCTATTTATTGAACTAAATATTAAATTCCTACGTTAAAAATTAACTTTTTTGTGACGCCATTCGGAAGTATCATCTTGGTTCATCGAAATGGTAGCGCACTTTATGCCCGAGTTTTTGTTTGGCTGTTGATTTTTTCTCACCATCGCCCGCCGACATTTCTTCACCAGAACCAACCGATTTATGAAATTTATAAATTTGTTTAGCCTTTCTCGGCATATCAAAATTAATTACTTCGAAATATTTCGAATATTTATCCAAATCGTCCTGTGGAATTTCGCTAACATTTCTAGGATTTTCTAATGAAGTACTACTACCACTAGAGGTAATATTCGAATCTGCCACGTTTGAAAATGGGTCTCTCCACGGCATTGTTATACGATACATTTTTTTAGTTGATATCGGTGGTTCTGGTAATGGCGGTGGTGATGGTGGTTGTGGTGTTGGTGTAATTTTTTCTCGAATCGAATGTCCTGTGCCAACTCGTTTCGATTGCTTAGGGCATAAATTTGATGTAGACGTCGATGAATGCTTTAATTCAATTTGCTTCATTTTTACCGAATCAACCGATGTTTGTGAATTTTGTTCTAATTTCATGTGAGATTGAGGCGGATTAACAATTTTGGTAAAATAGTGTAGGAACTGCAATGAGAACAGAAAACAAACAAATTTTACACACAACGAACAAAATTGTAAAAACTGGATTTCCAAAGATAAGAAACATAATGTAACAATGAAAATCCAGTTATCACAATTTTTCAATTTTTTTGCTTGAGTTGTAAAGAAAAATATCTTTCTTGACAAAAAAATTGTGATTTTTCTTACCTTTGGAAAACTATCCAGGAATTGAAAACATACAAAAACAAAATGATCTTGGTAAAGGTCGCGTATAATGAAAAACGTTTTTCTGGTCGGATGCGTCATATAAAAGCTACAGATTAAATCGAAATATTGATAGCCCTGTACCTATACGTCATTCGTCCTTCTTAGAAATGGACAGTAACACCCAACGGGGGCATTGTCATCCAGTTCTAAGAAGTAAATGGAACACTAAGTCTTAAGCTTAAAATGAATGCTCTTTTTATTTTTTTTATCAAGGAAATCACCAACGACATCTATAAAATATATTGTTAAATTCTTAAATAATTTAGTTAAATTTTTAAATAAAATAAAATTCTATCAAAAATATATAATTTCGGTCGCAAAAATATCGAACCATAAATTTATGGATTTGCCACAGGACCGTCATCATCATTAATTGGATTTCGACTAACATCAACATCACTAACCAATGTATCTGTTGTATTGTTTCCTTTTAATAATTTGTTCGGATTACCCTCATGATATGTTAACGTTTTCCAATGTTCACGGCCCATGCTCCGAATCATTTCCAAATACTTGAGGAACGTGTTATACGAATTGTAATTTTGATTTGGGCACACGAACTGTTCGACCCACGTTTTATCATGGACAAATTGTCGCCCCGTTGGCTCTTTCAAATTGAGCTGCTCCATTAGCTGAACAAAATTTTCCGTGTGATTTGAGTGCCAATATTTGGTCGTGACATAGCTATACGTATAAGAAATTGAATATTGGGGTAAAATAATGGGCGAAAAAGTACGTGAATTAGTATTACTTACCTTAATCCATCTTCAATCATTTTACGAACCTCTGGATGATCCACTACCCGTTGCACTTCGGGCGAATCTGATTTTCGGCCCAGTTCGACCAGTTGCCATGGCGCCATTAATCCAAATCTTACACATTTTATCACATCGATGACACATTTTTCTCGATTTTCCCAATCGTAATCTAGCCAACGAACGGCCGCCATTAGAACCTCAGACTCGGCATTCACTCCGATCGTATTCGATTGGAACAGTGTCATGACTTCTTCGAGTGACAATTCAAGGAATTCTTTGGACGCAACTAATGTTAAAAAAAATTTACACACCCGGGTCAACATCAGCTGCTTTATAAGTTTATGTCCATAGTTCCGTGACTCTAGGTACAGTAAAAAGGCAGCATCCTCTGAAAATTTTTCTTCATCATCTAGACACACCCAGCACTGATTTACCAAATCTTTGATGCGTAAAAATTGTGCCGCATTAAAAAGTTCAAGTATACCTTGACGTTGTACCATCGGCTGATTTGACAGCATCCAATCGTAAACCATAATAAAAGCTTGGGGCGTAACCTTATCCGAGGGCAACACAACAACTTGCTCGAGCGTTTTATCGGAGAAAAAATCGGAATAGCACTGCAACACCATCATGTGACAATTAAACACAATATCATCAATTTTAATTTTAACATTCGTTTTATCATATCCGGTTATCATTTTCTTGAGCAACAGCAACAATTCAGCCTTATCCGGTTGTACAATTTGATTCCAATTCGGTATTTCAATACTATCGAAACCAATTTCACTCAGTGTTTTCTCCTTATATTTACCACCGTGATCCATTTTATCCGTTTGCTTCGATATTGACTTCTGTATGAAATAGCTTGGTTTTGATGATGGCCTCCCCAAACTCGACGTTGGTTTAATCAGCGGCTGATGAAATGTACTCGATGATTCTGTAGGCGAGAAACAAAGAAAATCGAATCAAATTCATGCCATAAAAATAATACAGCGGCCGCACTGATTTTTATTTAACGATCGTAAAAAAAAAAAAAAAAAAACAGAAGCAACAAAAAATCGTGATGATTTGGCACGATTTTATAGCATGCGAAAGCAAAACGACGATAAAATCGTTTAGTATCGTAGGCGCGCGCTTTATCATTGTGCCAACAAAAACAAAAAATTAATTGAGTTTTATAGTTCCATCCAATCAAATTGGAACAGAACAGTTAATACATTTTTTGTCATCTGTACAAATTTTTATTGTGTGCCGAGATAAATAAATGATTTTTTTTTCGTTCATGAAAGGCGCGATGAATTTCGCGCTTCAAAATTGTGAAAGTTATGTTGGACGAAATTGAAGATATGATAATTAAAATATTGGGGGTGCGACAAATACTTTTGGATGTGTGAATGGTGCTCACTCTGGTTCATATTATTTGGGAATGATTATTTTTGGAAAAATAATCTTACCGATAAATTATAATAAGGTGTAGTAGACCAACATCGAAAAGACAGCCACAGAGGAATTGTATACTCAGTCACAAAATACAGTATATTTTAGCGGAAGTTGTACCAGTTAATTGCTGACTCCGGTAATTCCCACAAATGTGAATGTCAAAGATTTCGAGTCGTCTTTGGTACCAATCTACACTAATGCGCTCTCGGATACGTTCAATATCTCACAACATCGAGCGCAGCCGAAATCGTTCATTTCACACGGAAACCATGCTAGTATGGTACAAACTACCAAGAATAGTACTTCATTTTGTCTCTGGGGTAGCTGAGAAATGGTTTTGGGTATATCTCATGAAAACCCCGACTCTAACTCAAGAAAAATGCGTAGTGCTTTCTTATCGAGGTTTTCAAGTCATCAATCTGAGAAGGAGACTCGTATTAATCTACTAGTATAGAAATTGACTCAGAAACAGATGCAATCCTTTAGTGATTTTGCTCTCGAAATTCAAATGTTCAATGGTAGGCTGACGGACAATTTTTCAGAAGATTTACTTATTGATATAATGATCGATAATATGAATCTCTCGCTACAATGTGCTGTACTAAAATTTCGATACAATACAATCGGTGCATGTTTGGTTAAAAACCGGTTATGATCCCAGGGGACAGCGGCCAGTGGCAAGTGTTCGACATAAGATCCATTAGACTCGCACATTAAGAGCATTCCATTGAAAACTCTTAAGATTGGTGATCAAGATTCCGAGGATCACCCAAATATTTCAGCTATTCGCCCAACAAACCTCGAATATCACTAAAGTCGAAAGGGTTGGGAATGACAGTTACGCGACCAAACAAAAAACTCAAAGTTTTAATTATTGGAACGAGCGAAAATATCTAAATAAGCTTTGTAGCGCATCAACGATTAGGCAGGAAATGATCCTCGACCGCACGTGAGCATATGTGTTCTTGACAATCAAATGATTGGATTGTTAGACAGTTATTCCATTCCCAGTTGGTTCCCAGTTTAGAGGGTGACCTCTATCCCGGAATTGACTTTTGGTCTAAATTTAACTTGGCTCCAGCAGTGGCATCTTCTCTGTCTGGATGCCTAATCGAATTGAAACACCACCAACTAACTGAATCACAAAATAAAGCTCTTCAAGTAATTATAAGCTTCTTCAGTCTTTCGAGGTTAACCGTCTGGGGAAAACTCATCTCTTAGAATATGTCATTGACGTAGGAGATGCACTTTCTATTAAACAACGATATTAGAATGTCTCTCCGGCTATGTCTATCTAGCGTTCTTCGACCGAATGCTCCAGCTTTGGGTGATATAGGACAGTAGTAGTTCAATCAAGAATGTGCTTGGATTCGCCAAAGTTGAATCTCATAACTCGCAAAGACGCGTACCCACTATCTCTCATTGATCGCTTATTAGGACGATTGCATGACACGAAGTACATTAGCTCAATTGACCTCAAGGATGCCGTTTGGCAAATCCCCTTGGCCAAAAACTCCAGAGACAAAACAGCATTCACGGTGCCTCGTAAACCCCTGTATCAGTTTACCGAGATGCCGGTTGGTTTACGCAACGCGCCTCAAACTCTGTATATCGTCTAATGGACCGCGCATACCACTTCAAAACCACGATAGGATAATCTCTCCTATAGACTTGGCGAGAACTTTTCTCTATTACAAACTGTGGCGAAACTTCTAGTTGAATCTGGTCTAACCATAAATCTTGCCAAGAGCCATTTCGTTATGCGTGAAATTAAGTACCTGGGTTACCTTGTTGGTGATGATGACCTTCGTACCGACCCAGACAAAGTTGAGTCTGTCTGCAACTTTCTAAGCCCTACAACGGTTAAACAAACAAGGAAGTTTCTGGGTATGGCGGCTTGTTACAGGAGGTTAATCCCCAACTATGCGGGAATATCCGCTCCCATCACTGATCTATTGAAAAGAGGGGTTAAGGCAGTTAGAATCTCTCCTTTCATCAGCTCCAGTGTTGATTAACGCTGACTTCAAAAAACTTTTCTTTATCCGCTGTGACGCTAGCACCGAAGAAGTAAGAGGCGTTCTCTAGCAGTAGAATGAAACCAGTGACGAACGACCTGTTGCTTTTTTCACAAAAGTTAAATCGGCCTAGAAAAATTACAGCGAAACTGACCTCGAGAGTTTGCTCGCCCTGTTATACATTCACAAATTTCGTCCTTACATCGAAGGATTTCGGTTCACAGTGATTACGGACCACGCTAGCCTAAAGTTTCTGTTGTCCCAAAAGGACTACAGTGGTCGACTGGCAAGGTGGAACCTAAAATTGTAGGCCTTTGGCTTTGTAATAGGACATCATAAAAAAGCTTTAATTGTTGTACCTGACACGTTATCAAGGGTATATTGTGATTCCTTATCTGAACTCCGTCAAAATCTTCCTCTTCTGCTAAATTCATTAGACACATTAACTCTCCCCAGTTCTTAGAGGATGATTACGCTAGCTTTAGAAAAAAATTGTAGATTATCCTAAAAATTTTGCTAATCATCGTATACACAATGCGATGGAATTTATATTCAGTTCGAGCATCAGGCGAATGAAACACTGACAGATGTTCCTGTTTGGAAATTAGTAATTCCTAATTCCATGACTGATAAAATTATTCGCCAACAACACGAAACTGCTACAGCGCCACATGGTGGACTGAAAAAAATTTCGCCGGTTTTATTTTTGGCCGAGAATGTGTCAACAGGTACGAAAGGTGCCAACCAGATATTATGTCCTCCAATCAAGGTTGATAAATTCCTAGAACAGCCTTGCCAAAAAATTTATATGGACGTGTTAGGACCATATCCTAGATTGAAAGATGGTAAAACGGTGATTCTTATTATTTTAGATCCCCTCACTAAATATTGCCTTCTTAAAATTCGTAACAGAGGGATGCTAGTAAAATTACCGAATTTCTTTGTAACGAAGTGTTCTATTCATATGGGGTACCAGAAGTAATACATAGTGATAATGGGGTACAGTTTGTTAGCAAAGAATTTCAAAATTTACTGAGCTAATTCGGCATTAAACATGTTAAAGCAGGCATTTACTCACCTCAATCGAATGCTTCTGAGCGAATAATGATTCTGAACTTCTTCGAAATATAAATTGTATCGAAGAGAATGAAATTGAGGTTGATGCATTACCTGAACGGATACGGGCAGACTACTGCGTATAGCAAATATTCCTCGTAACGTTCGATCCCGAGTTGTTAATTTTGACCGGGATAATTGGTCTACATTAGGGAACACCCCCAGAGTGAAGCTAGCAATAGATTTTGTGCAAAATTTGCCCCTAGGTTTCGTAAAGCACGGATACGGAGTAGTGTGGATCACGTCAACATGAAATCGAGGACCTAAGTGGTAAGTTGCTTGGAATTTATTACGCCAAGGACATCGAAATATAATATAAAGAACTTATAAATGTGTCGACCGATCACACAGTTAATCTTTGTTAATCTCCAGTTTTTTTTCGATAATGTGCAAAACGCCCATCCAAACAAGCTGTGCTGTAACGTACGTCTACGTCTTTCGTTTGTATGACACACTGTATGGGCTTGGAATTATGTATGTATGCAAGTAAATAAATCAGCTGGTTTGGCATAAAAGTAAATTAAGAGTGCGAATTAAAACGGAAAAAAAAGAAAAAAGAAGAATCTGGTTAAAGAGGTGTTGTTTGGATCATGGTCACTCGAGTTTGGATTTTTGGTACAATTAGTTTATCGGTCCATGTAAAGTGGTGCACGATTGTTGTAGCTTATATCGAGAAAAAGTTATTTTAGATAAAAATTTACTGTGTATAGTCAAAATTAAAATTAACTTTGAATACAAAACTTTGTGAAAGATAAAAAAAATAAAATTGTAATGGTGATCAAATCAAAAATTATTTATAAAAAAAAATATTAAATAATTTAATAAAATTATAAAAACGAGTGCTCGAGTTTGTAATTAAATTTCAACAAACAAGAAACGTGTATTAAACGGCTACCATCGAAGTGCGCGAGCTAACGCACTTCGAACGGGCTTAGCAATAACGAGCGTCGACCTACTGTGTTGTTATACGTAACCATCACCATACATTAAAAACGCACCGGCAACCGTAAATTGAAAAAAAAAAACAGAAACAAGAAAGGACATCTACGATTTTGCCTAGCTCGAAGGCAGCCAGAAACTAACGGCATCATTTCAACAACCGATTTCAAGTGATTCGGAGTCTACTATATACTGGGCTAATTCGATCGCATATGCGCCATATGGTTACGCCCTAACTAGCTCACGTCAAAAATTTGTTTTTTAACATTCGCGATTTCTATGAGGCTCTCTTTCAAAACTTTCATTTTTTGACACCACTTTTGTGATCTAAGAAGTGGTTTTAAAATTAAGGCTAATTTAGAGATGAGTGAAGTGTGATACGCTTAGTAGCATTTAAAAGACATTTTCAATTAGATGAAACGTATTTATTATATAATAAACAAATAATTTTCCACCAGAGTTGCAGGGGTGGATTTGTGAACAAAGTGCTAAAATCAAAATTTTGCTTGGTCTATTACCTTCAAATGTTATGAACAACTACGGTCAATAATATAAAGTTGATTGAACATTAATGCCAATATCACCTTAAATAATTCACTTTCCGGGAAATCCCGACACATTAAATATGTTTGTATATGTAATATAACCCATGGACTGTTTTTTTTATTATCTCGGAGAGATCAGGAAGATAAAAAGACAGCCTTTCTGGTTTTTTTATTTTATTTTATTGGATCGATCTTATACATTTTTCCGACCATTCTCAGATAGTAATTTTTCAATCTGAATTTTTTTTCGGATAGTTCAGAAAAAAAAAACATATTTGAAATATTTTGACAGAAAATACGACGGACGCTTTAAAAAATGGTAATTAATAAATTAATTTGTAGTTATTTTTATCATATTTATATTAAATTAACTGTAAAATTAATAATACGCTAATCGAAAATATAAAATTTCGTGGTCCCCCAAATTACATATTTTCAGTGTAAAGCTCGGTAAAAAGCCTTTTAAGATAAAATAGATATCCGATTTGTCGGATAAATTATCTCTCTAATTTATCTGATATCTCGGATAGAACAAAAAAAAACAGGCCACCGGAAACAAAAATGGTCGGTTTGAAAATCCCGGAAATCGAAATCCCGAAAATCAAAATCCCGGAAATTAAAATCCGGGAAATCAAATTCTTCGAAATATAGATTACTGTAATCAAAATAAACTCAGCCATTTTTTAAGTCGATCAAGCTGAAAATAGGTGTGTCGGAAATAGGATTTTAAAATGAGTTTTGGAACAAGTTCTGGAAAATGGCCTCCTGGAGTGAAACTCGACCATTTTTAAACCGATCAGGAACAGATGGGATATGTTCGTTACAAAATGCGATTCAAAAATGATTTTTGAAAAAAGTTCTGGAATAGGACCACTCTGGACGGAACTCGGCCTTTTCATAACCGATCATGATGAAACTGGGCATTTTGGATGGAGATTGGATTCTAAAATAATTTTTGGAAGTCGTTTTGGAACTTGATAACAATGGCTCGCAACTCGGTCATTTCTTGGGTAGAAACGGGATTCTAAAATGATTTTTTAACGATGTTCTGAGGAGGAACTCGGCAATTTCTTAACAAATTATAATGAAATTATGCATGTTGGATGGGAATGGAATTTTAAATGATTTTGGAAGAAGTTCAGGAGTTCGGCCACTGCATTTGAAACTCTGCCGTTGATCAACTGATTATAATCTTATTGGGTATGTTGGATGGAAATAGGATTCTAAAATTATTGGTAGTTCTTCAATATGGCTATACCTTGGACAGAACACGACCATTTCTTAACGGATTACATTGGGATTTGTTATTTTGGATATACTCGTAAATGTGATTATAAAATAAGTTTTAGGAGAAGTTCCTGAATATGGTCACCTGGCACGAAATTATGATATTTCTTAACCGATCATGATACCGATGGTATGTTGGAAGGAAATGGGATTAGAAGCAGATTTTTGAAAGAAGTTTTGCAATATTTCAGGAATGTGATTACTAAGGTAAGTAAAAAAACTTTCTGAGCTTTCGTATTGAGTTGGTTAGTGGAAGGGTGAAAAGGAACCAATATAGCATCTTTCGGTTAGTCAATATCGGCCAAAATAATTATACTTTTAGGTATAGTGGATTTATTTTATCTTAAATGCTATTTCTTTTTCTCTTTCTCTCGTTCTAGCTTTCACAGCCCACGAAATGATTTTTGTGCCTGCATGGTGGTCGTTCAACTAACTAAATCTGAATGATCTAAAATTTAAAATTCATTTTAGAATGAGGCCGTATATTTCGGAGATTCTTCCAAAAATAATTGTAGAATCCCATTTCCATCCAACATATCCAATCCCATCGTAATCGGTTAAGAAATTCTCGGGTTCCATCCAGATGACAATGTTCCTGAACTTCCTGCAAAAACCATTTTAAAATCTCATTTTCATCATACATATACCTAATCATTGCAGTACGAAAATATAGGGTTTTCTGAAAACTGTATTCAGGCTATCCAAAAATTTCAAAATGTAAATTTGTTCTCTTCCTTAATTCATATTTCGAAATTCGGGATTTCTCATAGTGCGGGATTTTAATTTCCGGGATTTTGATTTTCGGGATTTTGATTTCCGTATGAAGAGTTTGTCGATACTGATGATTGTATACAGTTAAGCTTGTGAAGTGGTGGAACCTTTGTTTGGGTTGGCTGACAGTAGGCCCGGGAAACAACCGCCCAGGACTTTAATGGTTAACATCAGTGTATAGTTAGAATCAGGTAAATATAAAGAGTTTCACAAGTTATGGGAGTTACCGATAAACGGTTAAGCGGGATCCTATAGTGAAGGTACGTGATTCCTTACCGTTCAAAGAAAATGATATCAGTATGGTACTTCATAACAAAGCGCTACGCAACGATTCTTCCAAATTGAGAACAGATTCCAAGATAACGAACGACTACGGCACCTGTAAACATAAGGATTCATGAGAGAATATCGAATGGCCCTAACATTGTTGCAGTCTATACAAGGATAATTGGAAACATGGGGCTGGCAGAAGATGAAATTAAAGAACTTTAGGAATTCAAGGTAAACCAAATATCCGCAGAAACTGAACTTACTGAAATACTAGTATAAGAAGTTGTACGACAATTTGATCCATCGGGATGGATGTCGCTAATTATCATCACATCCAAACGTATGTTACAGGAACTGCAAACCACAGAAATAAAATATGATAACAAGGTTCTAAAAGAAATTACAGCAAAATGGATGAAATAGCGGGACGAACTGATACAGCTTGAAACCCTATCAATTCTAAATATGTTGGATAGGAACCATCTCTTCAGCCAAATAAAACTTTTATTTACACGGGTTTTGCGGTACGTCAGAAAGGGCATATGAAGCAGTCACCCACAGTCAAACGGGATTATCAAATGGAACAGTCATCGGACTACTGACGGCCAAGTTAAAGGTAGCATTTACCCGAGTAAAGTAAACTTCATCCCAGCTTCTGTCACGTCCAATCAACCATAAGTGGTCAAAACACTAGGAATTCAACCGGCTGATATTTGCGCATTAACAGCTTCTACCAAAGTTTTGGCTACAAAAACTAGCAACGAAATAGAAAAGTTTGTATCTAGTTGCAGCGGACCATGCATCCCGCGAGATTTCAGTATCAAAATTTGGTGTTCTGGAACAATGGTGAACCGGACCTGAAATAATGAAGAAACCCGTAATAAATGAAACTAGGGTAATATTTGATACTAATTTGACACGGACAACATTAACCTCAATCGTAAGAGCAGTTCAAGGTGTTTAATTGCATACGAAATATCCAATTTAGTTATGGTCCACTAAATTTGATATTTCGTATGCAATTTAACGGACTTGAAAAGGACCTTCATCTCACTGAATCCGTTCCTGAACAATGACGGCCTTATAAGGGATAGAAGGAAGACTAAAAAATTCAGATCTCCCATTCGGAGAAAGAGATCCTCTAATTCTACTATCTAAATTACACATTACCAGCCTGATTATTAATTGGACACATATGTCCATTAAACTCAAAAGCATGATCGAATTTGAATTCAAACATTGACCATCCTTTTGTACGAACAGATAATATCGCATGCACGCTTCATGGCACCAATGCATTGACAATAAAATCGGAAGCGTTTCCGATTTCAAAGTAAACCTACAGGACAAGTTATGCACGATCGAAACATGTCCCAAATGATTGTCCACTGTGTCTTGTATCAAACGATGAAGATACTATAGTAGTCTTAACGTCTGGACCTTTTCAAACTGGTAATGCTTTACTGGCTTCCCCGGATAATGATTTGTTAGATAAAAATCCAGATATATTAGCCAGATTTAACATTTGGTACCACTCTCATTATCATAGTGATTGCACTGATTCTGTGGAAAAAGCCAAATATCATCCGCCAGTAGCATGAGACACATCACAACACCTTCCTCAAACTTCATTGCTGCCCGCAGCATGTTTCGCTGTACAATTAGGGTCATCTGTATAAATATAAAGTTTGAATACAATCATAAAAACTTTAATTGCTTCCAGCGCCACAACAAAAGTTTTGAGTAGTAAGGTGTTTCAGTTAAATGCCGTAACAACTCTCGTGGTTAAGAAAATTTAACATTTCTGTGCAGTGCGCGTTACAAGTGAAATTAGCGAAACAGTGACATGCTGGTAATAATAAACATAATTCGGTGGTGCAATGACCACTCGCGTCAAACAAGCGTCGCTACGGCGAGTCTGCGAGCGAGCAGTAAGAAAGGGTAAGGAGCTCTCAGTTGACACGTCAGGAATCAAGCATAATGAATTCCATGGTATATACGGCCTGCTCGAGGAGGTGTGCGATGTAGAGATAATCGACGAAGAGTATGGTAGTTGCGTTCAAGCCGATTACTATTACCTCGTCGCATTTTCAAATTTAAAAACCATACAGAAACAGCTATATTAGCCACGGTCGAGACCCCGCAAGGTCAAGCCAAACTAACTCGTATGTACAGCAGTTGGTCGATACAAAGCTGCCTCGGTTCAAGGTTCTATAGTCTACGGCCGCGATTACACGAACTGGACCAAATTTGAGAATTTTTCGTCGACCTCGTTTACAACCCTAAATAGTTGACTAATTTGCAAAAGCTAACTATCTGAAGGTGAAGTTAACTTGAGCATGGCGCATTATACGAGATCGATACAACCACTGTTGGCTCATCACCGACAGCCATCTTCGAAGGTTCCTATATCGCAATCGAAATTACCACAATCACACAAAGAGGTTTCGTCATCAGCGCAAACCTGTTACGCAATCAACTCGCTGACTCATCGTCACTTTGAACTCTCGCATCTTCACGTGTCAAGTTTGTGCTAGAAATCACAACGTCTTCCAGTGCAATCTATTCAAAACTCTAACATTCGAAGAAAAGTCTAATCTCGTCCTATATAGAAAAGAGGTTATTCTCATCTGCCTGCGCAAAGACCACATAAGTTCAAATTGCATTCGAACCGAATACCGAATCATCATCCGTCGAATAATCGCAAACTCCGGTCAGTACGAACCAAGTCGCACCGCCATTCACGGATGTACTACTCGCAAAACCAGCCGCTATCGCATCGTCCTCAAACCAAAACTTCGTCATTCGGGCTTTGTTCGATTCGTGATTCTAGGACAGTTTCATAAAGGAAAGTACAGAAAATCCCACCGGATTAGCGAGAAGACCAGCCGCACTTACGATCAGTGGAATCTGTGCGAACGAGGCGCCCACAACGCTTTCAATCGCCTTCAAGTTTACAGGTCGTTCAACGTTAGCAGATAGATCCGACAAAATCACAATGCTGGCATCAAATACCAATGTTGAACCACTGAAAATGATTAGCCTGTCACGTCTGGATCTTTGTGCCAGTGTACGCCTCACCAAACTTTTGCACACCATCGTTCAGTCACTCGACGTGCCATAAGACGTTTGTGGCCAATCAGGTTTCGCAAACCTAGGATAACACCCAGCCTATATCGATAGGAATTATGTCGACACCAAATTCAATCCCGCAGATTGCGCGTCTCGTGGTGTAGATCCGTCATTACTACATAGCCATCCACTATAACTGTTATGCTACGAGAAGATCCAGGTCTATGGCCGCGCTAAATAACGAGTGAGGTTTACATTAACATCGACGAAAGAAAAAGCAAATTAATGACGTCTCACAATGACCAATACTACCTGTTCGCTCGATTTTCATCGTTCGGAAAATTACTTCGTGTCACGGTCTGCAGACGTTTCATCCAACATCGATGAAAGACTTCATCACCGTGCCCAAGCTCTAGATATCGCGGGGCCAATTCAAAGCATATTTGGCAAAAGCCACATTCGATTTCTGAACTATTTCGTCTGGAATGACAATGGTATGCTACGAGTCGGAGGGCGGCTCAACTAATCGAACTTACCATACAAGCATCCGATAATTATTCCCATAGACAGCCACCTTACGAGTTTACTCATCTCACAAGCACACCACGCTACGCTATATACGTTGGCCTTCAACTGATGCTATTATCATCTATCGCCACTGCACAATGACCAGCCAGCAATTGACGGATTCCAAATCTTGCCCCTTCTTCTTTCAAAGAAAATAATTTTCTCCGATGAGACGCATTTTGAACTTCACAGAATGTCGCAATTGGGGAGTTCAAAATGCGAGAGTGGTTTTTCAACGTAGTACCGATCTTCTTCGAGAATATGCTAGCAAAGCGGCCATTTCTAACGGATCGATATCGCGAGATGATAAAAAACTTTTGCTAGCCTCGAAGTGAGTCAACTTCGAGGCATTCACTTTCATTATTGCAATGGTTACTGTCTGATCAAAAACCTTTAAAAATTCAAATCCGTCCATCTTTCTTTTCATAATACTACGCGTGTGTAGGCGCTGGGCTTGAGATGCTGCGTAAGTGCACCTACAGAGATGATACATATTTATACGAAAAACACGTCTTTTGTAAATCGTTAAAACCAGTTCTGCCTTGTGCGGTTTACACTTTCCTAGAGAAAGACATATTTAATGTGGTGCAGAAACCGGAATCGCTTATTTCTGGTAATATTCCCCAATTTAATTTCGATTGACTTCAAAATTTGTTACCTAAATGTAAAATGAAGCACACATTTTCCCCGAAATATTAAGCATAACGTTTCTCCGGAGCACAGCAGGTGCGCATAACTATAATTTAAAAAATTGAACGCAGTGCCTGAAAATTTCGCCAACAATATTCTTACGTAATTTCTAACTAAGCGACATAATGCAGTAATTTTGAAATTAATTTGGAGTGGTTTCCGTGCTATGGGGTAGCATTTATTTAAACTTTACTTAATGGAACGCACGAGCTGACAATTCATAGAACTGTATAAATGCCCACTTTTAAACTACAGGAGCCTAGTGAAAGTAAACTGGTTTATAAATAAAAATAAATATGTGGTCTCGTGATTTCTGAGTGAACTCGGTGCCAAATATTAGGGGTCGTTCGATTTTGGGCACAGGTTGAAAAATTCGATGATAATGAACAACCTATATCTGAATTGATTAACTTTCATGATACGTCTGTATCGACACGGCAATCATAAGCAGGCGCATTTTTTCACTTTATCATTTTCCCTTAATTAATAGCACTCGCACTGGTAAAATTCATACCGTTGACTTCTTCATTTCATTATAGCAAGCTAAAGCAAATTATGGTATTCGTTATAGACACTTACCAATATTGTTTGTGCTTCTTATACTTTCGGAAATATGAGTGCCACGTGTCGGTACTGAACTTTCCGAATGTTCAAAAATCCGGGAACTGGATACCGAAAAATAAAAACACAATAAATTATTTGCCTCCAGCATAAATCAATGGCATGATACACTTACTTCAATGTGCTAAAATCGGTAGTATTTTGATTAGTTTTCCCGTCGGCCCCCCCTATAAAATCACTATTCGTTTGTTGTGATGCAAACTGAGGAAAAACATATCAAACCGGATATTAAGAATTTTCCGTTACATTTTTTTTTTAAATTTTTTAAATTTCCGCAATTTATTTATAACAATTTTTTTTGATTAGTTACCTGATTTGATGATGGATTCATAATTTTTTTTTTCTAATTAGAAAATAAATAAAAGTTGGATTCGTTTTCCCTTTTACTTATTTTTTTTGTATAAATTGACGCTTCGATGTGATTTTGGTTTAAATTCGTTGCTTTGATTTGAATTTTACTTTTGTTCTTTATTATTTTTATTTTATTATTTGATGGATTGGCAGATTGGTTTAGAAAATTTTGCTTTGTTTTGGTTTTCCCGGTATAGAATGCTACTGCATTTCCATCACTTTTGTTTGTTGTTGGTTAATCTTGTATACATTAAACCATATAGGTATATAAAATAAAATTGGATTAATAGAAATAAAATTAGAAAAGTTTTTTTTTTTGTTATTTTGTTATATAAATAATTCCAGGCTGCTTTCACAGGTAAAACTACACACACATATAAATTTTATGGATTTGTATTTTATAATTAATTTTCGATTTTCAAACGGAAAAGCAAACAAATGATTTTTGTTGGCCGATTCTTTGTTGTTGTATAGAATTTAACAAAATGTTACTTTGATTTACTGGGAAAAAATGTTTTATTTGTTTTTTTTTATAAATATGTACAGACAAAGTGATTTATAGCTTTATATTTTCCATGATTGAAATTATCTGATAATTTAAGCGCTGTCAGGTACAAGTAAAACTAATACTGGTTAGTTGGACCACCCACCAAAACTCTTTGCCGACAAAACGGAAACATTGTTTGAGACAAAAACGATAAACACAAAAAACAGAAAATTTTAGATACAGAACAAAATTATCAGTCTGCAGTGGGGCAAAAAAAAAAATCATAAACAAAAACAAAACGAGAACAACAAAAAGTAGTAGATTGATTTTTCAATAAATGTCCAGATATTGTTGCAAAGCGTGCTGCTTCGCTACAGAATGGATCGGGCGTTAGGAGGTCCCTGGATCAATTGTGGTATATCATAAGGATCATGTCAACGTGTAATCCATTCGCGGTCTTACTGTTCTGTTCCTTCTGTTTAAATCTTGTCTTAATCTTGCCACCATAGATTAAGACAAGATTTCATTTCTGTTTTCTTAATGTGCAAGTATTTTGAAATGTACGTCCCCGAAATGTTCCAGTTTAACTTCCCTCTTCACAATTTTTTCGTGTGTCACGTTTTCCTTTTTTTGTATTTTTATCTCCTCCGATAACCATTTTATAACTTCGAAAAATGTATGTTTTGCACCATCGAACACTCTAAATGCACTGTGGGCTTTATACGGTGCCCATTTTGTGAAGTTCCTTACTGTGTTCAAAAGTAAGAAAGATTGGTTACTCTACTGCCAAGCGTACAAACTTTATCCTCTTGTTTTTCAGACCCGTAGGTTATTTTTGGCTTCGTAAATACATTTCCTTTCTTGAGCCTTTAGGCCGATAAGTTTTACTCCGTTCGGTCTCACATCCATTATACATTTTTTATAATAATGTTCTCTTTGCCCGCTAGGCAAAATTCCCATTTTAGAATTTTCATTTAGATAGTAAGTTAAATTACAATTTGCTGTCGAACGTCTCCCACCTCATTCGCATTGTCGTTTTCGTTGTTGTCGGGGTTTCACAGGATCGTTCAGTTGATGTGGGTATACATCATCACTATAGTGACGATAGTCGTAATTGGCCCTGTAGAGAATCCTGAAATACCGCGAAATGTTATACCATATCATCCAACGGTAATTGATCAGACTTTGTAGGATTATTCACAATGTGCGGCGAATTCTTAATTGATGGTAGAATACCGTTTTATGCTATAAAAACTTTACAGTTTGTATCAAAACCATGTCGGATAAGATATATAGGACATATTAGTTATAGATTGTTTTAGTTCGTAGCGAGTTTTGTTCATTTTTTTATCGTACCTAAGTATCACGGATCCTACGTTATTAAAACTCGACGAACTTCAAGTTCCTTTGAACGATCCCGATGCCTACCCACATTACAACAAATTATAGAAGCTGAACTTGAAGATTCTCAAACAAAACCATCTAAAATGACATCCAAGGTGCCGTAGGAACATGCCGTGTAAAATTAGAACAGTTTTAATTCAAAATTATGGATGTAGGCATTGGTCTTTAGGATGAATTTGTTTCACTAGTGTCCCACATAAAGTCTCGTCTCGTACATGGACAAGGTCGTCTAGAGCGTGCGACTTCTTCTGTTACCTGTAACCTGTATGAAACGCTCGAAATCAATACGCTACAATCGTATCACGACCTATTAAATTTTCTCGGTAAATATAGCAAACAATCCGAATCTCTTAACGTGTCAATTGAACGTGTGAAGCTAGTGACAATAATGCCATAAGCCGTAATATCATCGAATGTCAACACCCAGATGGAAACGACAATGAGTACCTAGTCTACATTTTATGGAACTTTGCTTTCACGCGTCTTAATATCATAAGCTACAAGACCAAAATTATCGAAATATGTAGGTTACCAGTATCAAGCGAGTACAATCTGCTAAATAATTTCCAATCTATGGAAATATCTATCGTATTTTTTTAAAGTAGAAAAAATGGACATTGGGAATAATATTTCATTTTATGAATTTGGCTGTGGTTTCCAGCAGCTCGATTCTGGTTTTTCCTATAGAAAAAGGAATTAGGAATAATATTTTCATAGTATTTTGGTCACAATTTTTTTTTTCTGACATACTATGGTAAATAGTTAGTGTAAATTTTTTCAGAAACAAAATGAAATTGGGAATATTTTTCCTATCCAATTTCGATACGGAAAAAATAATTCCTAAATTATACAATTTTAGATCAAACATGATTTCTCAGTAGGCCAGAAAATGAAATTTTTGACAAAAATACTATGAAAATATTTTTCCTAATTCCTTTTCCTATAGGAAAAGCCAGAATCGACATGCAGTTGGACAGAATATAGGAACCAATGTAAACTAGATAATGTCCATGGAAACAAAATTATGGTTTTACTAAATTTTACAATATTTTTAGCACGAAAAAAAAAAATAAAAACAGTCTCACGTACACAAAATAAAATTTAAGTTGAAAATCTATTACAAGAAGAGATTTACCATACTTAAAATTAAGAAATTTAAAAACAAAATCCTTCAAATAAAATGGGTTGAAAATTTTTCAACGACCTTAATGTTTCGGTTCACAGAGGTTGGCAGATATAACGGTATATAACTAATTATCGCACTGACCATCAGCATTAAGCACACAAATGCTCATTACGTTACAGCGGGGATGAGGGGCCTCCCCAGCTGATTTAATATTCGCTTCTCAAAATCGGAATTATCCATATATATCACCAGAAATTTCTCCGTTCACAGAGTATGGCAGATATAAAGGTATGTTCCTAATTAATGCACTGACCATCAGCATTAAACACACAAACGCTCAATACGTTACAGCGGGGATAAAGAGCCTCCCCAGCTGATTTAATATTCGCATATCATAGTTATCGGAATTTTGCTCATATATCACCAGAAATTTCTCCGTTCATAGAGTATGGCAGAAATAACGGTATGTTCCTAAATAATGCACTGGCCATCAGCTTTAAGCACACAAATGCTCATTAGGTTAAAGCGGGGATAAGGGGCCTCCCCAGCTGATTTAATTACTGAATAATAAATTAGCTGGGGAACCCCTCCTCCCCGCTGTAACGTATTGAGCATTTGTGTGCTTAATTCTGATGGTTAGTGCATTAATTAAGAACATACTGTAATATTTGCCATACTCTGTGAACGGAGAAATTTCTGGTGATATATGAGCAAAATTTCGTTAACTATGAGATGCGAAGATTAAATCAGCTGGGGAGACCCCTCATCCTCGCTGTAACGTATTGAGCATTTGTATGTTTAATGCTGAAGGTCAGTGCATTCATTGGGAACATACCGTTATATCTGTCAAACTCTGGGAACGGATAAATTTCTGGTGATATATGACCAAATTCCGATAACTATGAGATGCGAATATTAAATCAGCTGGGGGGACCCCTCACCCCGCTGTAACGTATTGAGCATTTGTGTGCTTAATTCTGAGGGTCAGTGCATTAATTAGGAACATACCGTTATATCTGCCAAACTCTGTGAACGGAGAAATTTCTGGTGATATATGAGCAAAATTTCGATAACTATGAGATGCGAATATTAAATCAGCTAGGGAGAGCCCTCATCCTCGCTGTAACGTATTGAGCATTTGTGTGTTTAATGCTGATGGTCAGTGCATTAATTAGGAACATACCGTTATATCTGTCAAACTCTGTGAACGGAGAAATTTCTGGTGATATATGACCAAATTCCGATAACTATGAGATGCGAATAATAAATCGACTGGGGAGACCCCTCATCCCCGCTGTAACGTATTGAGCATTTGTGTGCTTAATGCTGATGGTCAGTGCATTAATTAGGAACATACCGTTATATCTGCCACACTCTGTGAACGGAGAAATTTCTGGTGATATATGAGCAAAATTTCGATAACTATGAGATGCGAATATTAAATCAGCTGGGGAGGCCCCTCATCCCCGCTGTAACGTATTGAGCATTTGTGTGCTTAATTCTGAGGGTCAGTGCATTAATTAGGAACATACCGTTATATCTGCCAAACTCTGTGAACGGAGAAATTTCTGGTGATATATGAGCAAAATTTCGATAACTATTAGATGCGAATATTAAATCAGCTAGGGAGAGCCCTCATCCTCGCTGTAACGTATTGAGCATTTGTGTGTTTAATGCTGATGGTCAGTGCATTAATTAGGAACATACCGTTATATCTGTCAAACTCTGTGAACGGAGAAATTTCTGGTGATATATGACCAAATTCCGATAACTATGAGATGCGAATAATAAATCGACTGGGGAGACCCCTCATCCCCGCTGTAACGTATTGAGCATTTGTGTGCTTAATGCTGATGGTCAGTGCATTAATTAGGAACATACCGTTATATCTGCCACACTCTGTGAACGGAGAAATTTCTGGTGATATATGAGCAAAATTTCGATAACTATGAGATGCGAATATTAAATCAGCTGGGGAGGCCCCTCATCCCCACTGTAACGTAATGAGCATTTGTGTGCTTAATGCTGAAGGTCAGTGCATTAATTAGGAACATACCGCTATATCTGCCAACCTTTTCGGTTCACAACATTAAGGTCGTTGAAAAATTTTCAACCTATTTTATTTGAAGGATTTTGTTTTTAAATTTTTTAATTTTAAGTGTGGTAAACTTCTTCTTGTAATAGATTTTCAACTTAAATTTTATTTTGTGTACGTGAGACTGTTTTTATTTTTTTCGGGATTAAATTTGATTTTCTTCATATATTTTTTAATTTTTCGGGCTGAACAGTCTTTTAATGAATTTAGTGGAGAAATGCACCTAAATTGAAAAGGCGTTTTTCGGGATGGTTTTCGGGCCAGCTTCACATACGTGAGGATATTGTCCAGCCAATGAAGCGAAATCGCAGTGAAGTACGACCTCTCTATGATTTAAAATAGACCATTGATCATTTGCCGCAATATGACCAAAAGCAAGAGGGAGACTAGACGCAAACAGCAAGGGTGTAAATATAAATCGCATTGTTACTGTGAAAAGTGCAGTCTATTTATGGTTTAATCGTAATAGATATTGATTTTCACCTCTCTCTCTCTATCTCTCTATTTCTGGCACTATATCCCATCAAGGGATTTGGCCGCCTCAAATGAGGTTTCATAATCATATTTTCATTTCGGATAATGAGTGATTAATTCATTGATCCTAAGCCAGCCGTGAACATTTTTCCTTGTCACCACCGGGAATCGAACCCGGGACCTCCGGTTGCTGGAGCAAGCATGCTGACCACTTTGCCACCAGGGCGGCACCGGATTTTCACCGGAAGCCTTAAAATCCTAAAATTTTTTGCGGTATTTGTAAAACCAAAGACTGTACCATAATTCAATATTATAAAGTCTGAATAATGAATTAATTTTAGTATTATGCAATATTATATTTTATTCGAAATATTTACTTGGTTATTAGGTGACAAGTGATTTATTGTAAAATAACTGACTCAATTAAATTGAACTTAAACGTTTATTTTGTATTTTTACCTTTGAAATAAAAAATAATTTCGCTGCCTTACAAAATTTATTTTAATGTTTTTTGTGGCATTTTGTTCCGAATTCGGAACATCCGGAGGAGCCTTAAGCCGGGGTCCGATATATTTTTTTCTTGCCTATTTTAAATATATGTAGCCCAAAAAACACAATTTAAGTTTTTTCATTCATGCCTCAAAGGGTTAACAAAATAATAATTGTTTATATTTATGTTTAATGGTCATATTGTTGACACGAATTTTTATGCGTTACGCATTTATACAAAACTGCTGGTTGAAAAATATCCGCATTCATACTGTGTTAAAGAAATACCCAAGAAAACCTTTTATATATTTAATTATATATTTTATAACTGTAAACATATTAAATCAACTTGGTCGACAATGATGGTTTCGGTATATGGCAACCGGCTCTTCGTTCGCACAAAACACACGCTAATGTATTTTTATGTTAACCTTTGTTATTTCGCATAAACGATATGCGTATGTAAACCTAAACTAATAAAAAAGGCCATTGAAATTTATCCAACCAACAACATAAAATGTTAAAACCACTTCAAAAAAAAAAAAAAAAATATTATGCTTTTCCTAAAAAAGAAAAACAGCAAAATTCTTATCATATGCGATGATAACAATGCCAACCGAAGAAGAATGGCAACATAAATGAGATTTTATACGCATTTTTTCATATAAACATAAACATATTTAGATATGTTTGTTTGTGTTTATATGTTTAATGTTTAAGAATGCCATTGAAGTGTAGTTGTTGGTACTATTTTTATATTACCTGTTCAATTGTTTAAATTAACTGTCATAAAGTCATAAAGGGCTGAGTATGTAAAAACCTTTAACGTTTTAATCCGAGAATTGCATATACCATTTGCCGACTGCTTTCGAATGAGGATAATTCCAATTAGTGTTAATTAGCTGTTGGTGTTGTTCTTTTAATATTTGGGCCAGTAGTTATACAGAGTGACCCTTAAGAAAGTATAATAAATTCGGGAGGTGATGGAGCACACTAATCTAAACAAAAAATTATACGACAGCACATATCTTATCTGCAACCGTTATCGAGATAATCAAAGCTCTACTCACAAATTTCGCAGGGTCCAATTTTTCGAATAATTTTTTTAGAAATTGCATTACTAACGTTTTTTTTGATATTTTTAAAATATTTGGAAAATTTACTGTAACTTTGAGGTATTATTCATACTGATCAGTTATATGCAAGATCAGTAAAATGCATGAAAAACGAGACAAACTTTATTATTCTCGTTCTGATTAGTGCCCTCTATCACCTCCAGGATTCAATGTACTTACTTAAGAGTCACCCTGTATTTATGTTTTAACTGTTTTATACTATACTATATTTTATAATATTTTATTATTTTAGAGGAAACGGAGAATCGTAGAAATAGAACTCCATTTACCGACAATCTGAGCGACTACAACTACGATTATCCAGACTTCGTTATACTCAATTAATTACCCGGCTATCCCACATTTAATGGAGCCTATTTTTGAACCGCAAATATTATAGAAAATTATTATAAATTATTTTAAAAAAATTTCTCTTTACAAACAAATCTGATTTTATGGTACCCAACACATAGAATTTTTCAAAGAATTATTTATTTACGTGCCATTTATGGTTTGTTCATTTTTTACCACGTTTACATCTGCTACCATCAGTGAATGTATGCCCGATCAGAAAATGGGCTGGTGTCATACAATCGACATGTTCATCTTGTGCCACAAAGTGTCAAAATGGACTCTAACCACCCGACCTAAATGCTTCCAATATGGCGTATTTCTGGTGGAATAAACTTTCAATTTATTTTATATTAAAGAAGTGCTGCCGCCATGTCAGATGCAAGCTTAAATATCTGTTAAAGAAATTTTGGATTAAATTGTTCGTTTATGGCCCAACGAATGTGGTTGGTTTTGAGGTTCGTAATTCCTTAATTGTCACTGAGTTATAGCGGGAAATAATCACCGTGTGAGGCATCTGCGGGATATTAGATGAAATCTGCAGGATGGCAGTAGCCATCATGTAACATCCTTTGGATGCCGAACTGAAAAGCGCACTATAAGCTTGCCAGCAACCGTTAGCCTATTTGATATTGTTCACTGGGCTTACGAGGTGTTTCAGCTTCAGCTCGTGGCTTGGTTTTAGATCCGATACCAGATACAAGAATTCTTGAAGTTACTCCTATATCGTCATATGAATTCCTTATTTCATTCGATGGACCAAGCAATAATGTGTGAAACGATCCCGCCGTAATCTCTAAGAGACATTCCTCTAGCAAAACTGACGTTACACCGTACAGAGATGCTGACATGGACAGCAATCTTGACTTCATTTTTAAAAAAAAGGCCAGCTGACGTCATATGGGCCTGAATCCATATGATGTCGGCCGGAATTATGTTAGCGACCAACATGGTTCTTATAGTATATAGCACAATGGTTTGTGCATCATAGTGCGCTGTCTTATTTTTCAGCTGGAATACACATTAAGCCAGCCGGAATCATTTAAAGTAATCCGGTTCCTTACTTTTACCAGCCAGAACTGTTTTAAGCTAGCACTATGAGACAGTCGGAATCAAACCAACTATAGCACCAGTAGCCAGTGCATTGTGCCTCATTGTGTAGTATCTGATTATTCATCCGGAACTAATATTAAGCCAGCCAAGCTCATTTATAATCAACCGAAACCATTTTAAGATTGCGCAATGACCTGATTGTGCCACAGGTAAGTTTGCAACCTTAACCATGATAATGTCAGCCGGAACCATTTGAAGGTACCCAGAAACATGCTAGTTGTATTATTGTGAACTATCCGAAACCATTACAATATCAGTTTCATCTATACTGAGCCACACGAAACCATACATATAACGCCAGCTGGAACAAGAGTTGCACCTGTCGAAATTATAAGAATATTGCACAGCACAAGGAGCAAAATGTATTTTAGATGCTTGTACAACATTTAAATTTTCAGCCGGAACGATATGAAACCAGCCAGAAATAAACAATATTTGGTTTCGTCTGGCATGATATTGATTCCGACTGGCATGGTTCTGGCTGGCTTCATGTGGATCCAGCTGACATTGTAGTGGTTGTGAGTATCACTGTTATGGTTCCGGTTTAAAGTTTATATGTTGCATAACCATGTAAAGCACATTGTTGAAGCTTCTAATGGTTTCAGTTGGTAAAACTCTACTTTCAGCGGGTTCTAAATGGTTTCAGATGTTCCCATATTGGTTGAGCTGAAAAATAAAGTATTACGCAACGATGGCTGATTCCGGCTATCCGCGTATTCTTGTTATGGTTCCGGCTGAAACCTTGTATGTTATACAACAAAGGTTATAACTTCATGGCTTAATCCTGCTATTACGGTTGTCGCACACTTTATAGCGGTATATGTTAGCTCTATAGGAAATGGGAGGTCCGGTTTACCACCTGTACTGCTGCCATTATACAAGAAAATTAAACTTGAGTGTGCCAAAAAAAATACTTAAACCAAACACAATCAAAAATGTATGCTCTAAAATTAAATGTCAGGTAAAAGTATAGTTATTTTACAACATTATTTTCCCACGTTTCTCCAACAAATTAAGTTCACACCATTTCTAATTAACAACCGCGCACAAAGAAGAGCCCAACAGGCTGACCGAAATCTTCGGAAAATTTATGAACCACCGAGATAGAAATTTAGATAGAACCCCAATGAAAAATGTAAATTAACCAATAAAAAAAATTTAAAAAAAATCAAAATTAGTAGCATCTATACTTAACATGACCTGGATGACGTAGATGATGATGTCGATTCCCGTGCTTATGGCGTCTCGCTGCTCCACGTAAATTACCCCACGGCTTACCGATGCACACCGTTTGTAAATGAGACCAATTTTCCCAACCAGTGGCACTATTATGGCAATTCCGGGAATAGAGAATTTGGGAAAGATTTTATATGTAATTTCAGTTCAAATATTTTTTTTTTCTGGCTTACTGAGGTAAAAAGCTAGTGTTAATTTTTTTCAAAACAAAATAAAATTGGGAATAATTTTCCCTACCAATTTAGGTATGGAAAAATTATTCCCAATTTATAAATATTTACATCGAAATTTTTTCGTCAGTAGGCCGGAAAAATATGTTTGAAGAGAAATTACATATAAAATCATTCCCCAATAATCAAAAAAAATTAGAAAATCAATGATTTCGTATTTCGAGGAAATGAAAAAAAATGGAACACGATATTCACTGACGTTTGATGAGTGTACATCCACTCAAAATCCTAAATATTAACGTTCATTCGATAAATGAGCATTGGAATATGGGTATGGTTCGAAATCATGAAAATTTACCAGCAGGGAAATGTGTCCAGTTTCTTAAAAAAGCTATTGAGGTAAATAATTTATCTCTATAAAAAGATATTATGGCAATAGTCACAGATGGTGCAGCTGTGATGAAAAAGATCGGTCGTTTAATAAACAGTGAACATCAGCTATGTATGGAATTCACCTGGCACAGACAGACGTCCTTTACAAAAAAAAAAAAAAAAAAAATGTTGTAGTTGATGTCGAAGTCGTGGATGAAATGCTTTCAGATGAAGAGGTTGAGGGTGCCGATTGCGAGAACACCATTGATAGCGATAGTGATGTTTAGAATAATGGTTTCAAGCATCCAGCCGACGTAGATGTACCACAACTGACGAAGTTATCGGAATTGGTTCAATAATTAAGAAAATTAGAGCTTTGGTTAAAATTTTCTGACGGTCCCCGTCTTCTTCAGAAAAATGTTGTTTGATCATGGTTCAGAGAAAGAACTAATATTTGACCCCAAAACGCGATGGAACAGTTTGGTCGACATGTTGGAAAGGTTTTATCTGTTAAAAGATAACATCCAAAAGGCCTTAGTGGATCTAAAAATGACTACGATTTTTTTATCTGATCCGGAGTTTGAAATCGTTCAAAATATTTTAACAAATGTAACACCAGTTAAGCTAACTGTAAAACAGTAGTGACAGCGTGACGCCAATTTATTAACTACAGACACTACAGACACGGTCTTTTATGTTGGAAACAATTGGTAAAACGAATTCTGATCAAAAGATCTGTCTGGACTATTACAGTACTTACATAATCATAATGGTGGAACCAACCGAATTCATTCGTCGTTTGTTAAACCGTCAAAACCCCCAATAATTAAATTGATAGTCAATTTGGCCAGAAGAGTTTCGCACTAAACACTAAAAAAAAAATGTTAGCTAGAAATGCAGTGTATGTTTTAATCGTTTTTAAACTGAAACCGAGGAGTAATTCGGCTCTCGTTCAAAAACCACACAGAACCGAAAAACGTAGGGACGTGGACGCTTAAAAGCTTGGTGCTTCTTAAAGTCTCGCCAAACCAATTATTTCGCACGAAATAGTGGCATTTAGTAGAAACCCGGGCTTCTAAAAATTCAAATTTCACATTCTCATCTGCAAAGATCTATCCGTTAAAAGAAAATTTAATATTATCAAAAGTAGTGTTATCGTAACCTTATTCCTTTTTTTATTTTAATCTTAATTAAAATTTTATATTTTGTTATTCAATTAAAAGAATTTTTCACTAAATAAACATAAAGATGTTTGTATACATAGATAGGTAACATAAAACATAACAAAACTGTTAAGCAAACATAAGTTTCGGAAGAAAAATATTTTTAATTTAATTTTCCTTTTCCGTCTATTCATATCCTTATCGTGTTATTATTAAGAGTATACGAATACTTTAAGGTGAATTATCATTTTGTAAGATGATGAAAAATACGCACCCAAATCTTATTTTAAATGGTTTACGGTGATTGCAAGATTTTTTCGATGAATACGAGTTCACCACTCAACCAACCGCAATAAAATTAAAAACACGCTTACAAAATATTGATAGGCATCCATCATATAGTTTGGCAGATTTTAAATTAGATTTTTCGAAGATAACAACAAACAGCATAACATTTATTTTTATGATTAATTTGCATCTTGAATTCTCCGAAACGTAAAATTTGTAAAGATTTGAATATATAAAATCGATCGTTTTTAGAGAACAGCAAGAAGAAAATCTCTTAATTTTTAATGTTCTTATTTCTCACTCAGAGACAAATTGACAGACGAAAAGCTAAAGTTGTTTTTATTAGAACCTTGCCGGAGCATAATCGTAGCTGCAAAATTATCAGATTTTATCTGCTTTTATCTAAAAAGCAATTAACGGAAACTGTTGTGCGCTGGTCCTACCGGCACGTAAATGTACGCGGCAATAGTTCGATCAGCAAGTGTTAACACGTAAAACTGATTAGA
The DNA here is from genome assembly GCA_932526605.1 of Nephrotoma flavescens. Lineage (NCBI taxonomy): Eukaryota > Metazoa > Arthropoda > Insecta > Diptera > Tipulidae > Nephrotoma > Nephrotoma flavescens. Next base: position 57,915,368 of record OW052222.1, on the reverse strand, counting down.
AACTAAAATTTAAACCACAGCTTACAAGGTGCTCCGAGAATTGGTGTAATAAACCAAATTTTAGATTTAGATGACAGAAGAAAATGAGAGAAAGTATCATAAAAATAAATTAATAAAGATCAAAGAATGACTTACCGCCTTCTCAAATCTCGCTTTGTGAGGCGGTTATTAATTTTCAAATGTTCAAACGTTTAATTCCTTTATTACTTCTTCAACTGCCTCAGCAAGAAACTTTTAATTGCTCTATTTAAGTTTCTGCCCGTTCCATCAATTTTTACCCGCTCGCAAAGGAATTATTAATTTCTCTTTGATTTTCTGCACACTGTCATTACTCACCACAACTAAAGAAGATACATCTGCATTATCGACATATTTTGTATCAGGTGCTGGCTCCAAAGTTAATATTTCGTCATATCAGTGTGCAAAGGATTTGAATTGTGGGACTAACACTGAACACCTGTGCTAATAATCAAGACATATTTTATGCAGCATCATGGTCAAACGGATTAAAAGCTGAACGCATGTTTAATGGCGCACTATGGGCTGTGTGAAGTTAGACCAAGTCGAAATTTGCTGGATTTAAAGTTTATAATTTGTCGTATCAGGGTGCTACGAATTTGACTTGTCGCGCTAAAGTATGAACACCTGTGGCAGGATTATTTTATGTCCATTTAATGACCATTAAACATGCGTCCAGCTTTTAATGTATTTGATTATATGATGCTACATGCAATTTTTCCTTTTCTTGACACAGATGTTCATTGTTAGTGCCACGACTCAAAATTTTTGCACGCTATCATCAAATTCGGAAGGTTGTATTGGAATCCCATTTTCAAAATGCAAACCAAGTTTTATCTTAGTCTGTTAAGAAATGGCAAAGTTTCGTTTAAATGGGTCATTTTTCAGACCCAAACCGGAATTTATATTAAAATTAATTTTTCATTGTACCAATTTCAGTTTCAAATAATTCCTAAATAAATCCTAAGTTAAAAAATCTGTATGTAGGTATATGTATTAGTAAATATACACCAAAAATCAACATTTAGGAGAAACTATATTTTACATAACAAGAGCCTGAAAATTTTCTTTTACAACAAAAAATATCAATATTTGTAAAGTTAAATATGCATTTGAGGTAGAAATAAGAATAAGTTTGAAATATAAATATTTTTAAAACTTGCTTGGAATTCAAAAGAATACAAGTCGAGATTTTGCTTGTCCTAAACCCTACACAACGTTTCCAATTAATAATAAAATTTAATAGTGTAAAATAAATTATTTCGGGGAAAAAATATTATAATTTTAAATAGATGATTTTAAGACAAATTGAAATATTCAAAATAAAATAAAATCCATAGTAAAATTTGAAATGACTGCCTTCATTAAAAAACACCAAATTTATTATAAAGCAATATTAAAAATTGAATTGATATACTATTCGATAGGCTATGTTTCAGTGGTTGACACTTAGGCCATTTTGGCCCATTGTGATACCACGCATTCACGCCACATCATTAACCCATTCAACCTATTCACCTATACTCACACAGCTACAGTATACCACCTGCACATTGCAAGCTCCATGTCAACCTATACATTGACATGAACGGTGGGTCGGCGCTGAATTCTGCACTCCATCAGAGGGTCGTAGTTGTGTTTATTAACATCACCGATTCTAATCGATGAAGAAAATTCAATTTGCATCTAGCCTCTGATGGGATTCGAACCCAGTACCTCCCGGTCCAAGTGCTGAAGCTTTAACCACTGCACCACTTGTCCGGTTACTATTCGATAAATCGCAGTAAAAACCCTTTATTCTAAGATATTTCTAAGAGACTACAACTTTGAGAGTAGGTGTTTTTGTTTTAAACTAGACCCAACTAGAAAACACGAGTTTTCTGGAGAAAAATAGGGGAACACTGGGTCTAATGTTTGAAATTTGTAGAAGTAAACTTCGAAGTGAAAACCCTTTATCATGTGATAGATCTAACATAAAAACGATGCCATCTCCCAAAATCTCGACTTCTATTCCGTGGAAAATAATTTAAACTGTAATGATAAGCTTTTGGGTCTTGTTTGGTCTTTCCATAACTATGACAGGGTTCTGAAAATCGGAACTTTGGACCATTTTTAACCGTTATGGTGGGATTGGATATATTGGATTGAAATGGGATTCTAAAATGTTATTGGAAGAAGTTTTGGAAAGAGCCACTTCCAACTCGACCATTCTTTATCCGATTATAATGTAATTGGGTTTGTTGGATGAAAGTGGTATTCTTAAATGATATATGGAAGAAGTTTTGGACCTTTGGGATTGGATTTTTTAAATGGAAATGGTATTCATTAATGATTTCTAAAAGAAGTTTTTTTACATGGCCACCTAGAATGGGACACGGCCATTGCTTAACCGATAATAGTGGAATCCGACACGTTGGATAAATATGTGATTATAAAAAGATAAAATGCTGTACTCGCCAGAGAATGAGATACCGAATCCTAATTTTTCTCATTTCTGATTATTGCAGTAGTGGAGAGTGTATGGTTGTTTTATGGAATTAACTCCCAGACAAGTTATGCTCTTGTATTGCAAGTGCATCAAAAGTGTAAATTTTCGTTTGGTATGGAAAGTTCTGGGGACCTCAAAGTCTTAAAAGACATCATATTCCATATTCCTGGGAACAGTTTTCGAATCGTTGTTGATAAGAATGCTATAAATTTATTTGAGCCCTTTGTAATGGGGTTCATAACGTGATTTTTTGTTGGAGTAGGTAGTTGGCGTTCCGTTTATTCTACTAACTATATGAGTGGATCACGTACTGGTGATGTAGATGTAAAGGCACCCATAGCCTTATCAAAAACATGCTAACACTACGAGTCGTTTGCTTCAAGAAAGACGCCTGCCTATTACCGAATTTTGTTCAAGTTTAAATTACCAAGTTCCGTCCCAGGAGGTGATATTCCAGAACTTTTTATCCAATATCCAATTTCAGCATAATCGGTTAAGAAATTTTCAAATTCCGTCCAAGGTGGCCATATTCCGGAACTTTTCAATAAATCATTTAAGATTCCCATTTTCATGCAACATACAAAATGTCATCAATATTAGTTAAGAAATGGCCGAGCTCCGACCCAGCTGACCTAATTCCAGAACTTCCAAAAATCATTTAAGAATCTCATTTTCATTCAACATACCCAATCCCATTATAATCGGTTAAGAATTGATCGAGCTCCGTCCCAGTGGCTCTATTCTTCTAATTCCCAGACAGTAAAGAATTTACAAATAAATTCTGTTTAAACAATTTTTTTCTGGCATACTAAGGCTAAAAGTGAGCGGTAATTTTTTTGAAAACAAAATAAAATTGGGAATAACTTTCCATGGTAGTTTCGCTATGGAAAAATTATTCCAATTTATAAATATTTACATCCAACATTTTTTCCATATTCTAGAACTTCTTTCAATAATCCCATTTTTATCCAACATACCCAATCCCACCATAATCGGCTAAGAAATGCCTGGATTCCGCCCCAGGTGGCCATATTCCAGAACTTCTTCCAAAAATCATTTAAGAATCCCATTTCCATCCAACGTACCCAATCCTATCATAATCGGTTATGAATTGGGAGCACTGAGTTTGTTTTGCAAAAAGATGAATTTGAATTGTAAAAATTTGCCAACTTGAAATATTTGAATTTGTTTTAAAAATATTCAATTGAAGTTACTTTAATTGAAAAAACACGAATTACTTTGGAAAAAATTGATGAGTAGAGTTGATTTAGAAAAAATTGACAATGTAGAATAAAAAATTATGGTTGAATTGTAGAAAATTGTGAATGAACTAAAATAAATTGAATATCAATTGTGAATTTAAAGTGCAAAAACCTGCAGTTTTTGTAATTTTAAATTTATCAGTAGAACCAAATACATTCAAAACTGCATATGTAACTAATTTCGCCTAAATGTTTGTGTTTTGGTGTCTATTTACTAATACACAAACACGATTTTTACTTACGATTTGTTTAGGAATTATTTCATTCCGGTTTCCAGGGGTGTGGAATATTTCCTAAACCTTTCCTAAATTTTTGTTTTAACTTAGGATAAAGTTAGGAAATGTTTCACACGCATTATTATATTTGGTTAGTTTTTAGAATTAGATTGCAAACCATAGTGGAAAGCCATTTTCGTCATACAAATCGAGTTCCAGTTCCCAATCGATTAAGCAATGGCTTAATCCTAGTCCGTTTTATCATTTTTGAGAACCATACCTGAATCATCAGACAAGTGGCGTAGTGGTTAAAGCTTTGGCATTTGGACCAGGAGGTACTGGGTCCCAATCCCACCAGAGTGTTAATAAACACCACTACGACCCCCTGTTGGAGTACATAATTCCTAGCCGACCCACTGTCCATGTCAGTGTGCAGGTTGACATGGAACTTGCAATGTGCAGGTGGTATACTGTAATTGTGTGAATGGGTGTGTCTGTGCGTGAATGAAAAGGGGGATATTAATTGACCTTAAATGGACATTAAATCCATTGAACAATTAATAATTTAAAAAAAAATCTCGTATTGCAATCCCTTTCATGCATTTGGAACTAATATTGGAATACCATTTCATTGTACAAACAAACTGAGTTTCATCTAAATCGGCTATGATTTTACCGGTGTGAAGTTTTCATCATTTATCAAAAGTGTAGCTACACAATTTTACAAAAAGTGTAGAATTACATAAAAAAACTATGGCAGGGTTGAATTTGGTATTTATCCCACTAAATCTAATCTAATCTAATCCGCGGCATATTACTGCGACCTTTGGAGATTTTTTTCTGAAATCGTAGAAAGTGTTCCCGAAATGCCAGTACACTCAGATTTGTGGTGCCATCTTTAGAATTAAGTGTTAATTGCCATAAAGATCCACAAGACCCGGTTAACACTTTTTATATTAATATTTCCATTTACACCAATTAAAAAAAAAGACCTTGAAGTTCGCAGTGTTATGCCGCGGATTAGATAAGATTAGATTTAGTGGGATAAATACCAAATTCAACCCTGCCATAGTTTTTTTATGTAATTCTACACTTTTTGTTAAATTGTATATTTAAACTTTTGTTTTTTGTTAATTTGTTTAGCTAACCCTATTAAAGTTAACCTTGTTAAAGTTAGCCGAGAGATTCCAGCCGAAAGATAATGCAGATAGTGTCTTGACTATTTTTAAACTCTCTTTATACTCTCGCTCCTATCGATTTTTAAATTCCTATAAACTGAAATGATTCCTCCTTCACCCGAATGATGTAATTCGATTATAAATTCTTCTAAATTCGAGTTCATAACTGATTTTTGCTGTATTCAAGACACTATCTGCATTATCTTTCGGCTGGAAACTTTCGGCTAACTTTAACAGTATTTAAAGTTAGCCGATAGTTTCCAGCCGAAAGATAATGCAGATAGTGTCTTGACTATTTTTAAACTCTCTTTATACTCTCGCTCCTATCGATTTTTAAACTCCTATAAACTGAAATAATTTCTCCTTCACCCGAATGATGTAACCCGATCCTAAATTCTCCTAAATTCGAGTTCATAACTGATTTTTGCTGTATTCAAGACACTATCTGCATTATCTTTCGGCTGGAAACTTTTGGCTAACTTTAACAGTATGTTTAGCTATACTTTTGATAAATGTTGAAGACTTCACACCGGATACTATTAAAGTTAGCCGAAAGTTTCCAGCCGAAAGATAAGAAAAATCGATAATGCAGATAGTGTCTTTGCTTTCTCAGCCGAAAGTGTATAAATACGTACCTTGTTAAAGTTAGCCGAAAGATTCCAGCTGAAAGATAATGCAGATAGTGTCTTGACTATTTTTAAACTCTCTTTATACTCTCGCCCCTATCGATTTTTAAATTCCTATAAACTGAAATAATTTCTCCTTCACCCGAATGATAGAATCCGATCCTAAATTCTCCTCAATTCGAGTTCATGACTGATTTTTGCCGTATTCAAGACACTATCTGCATTATCTTTCGGCTGGAAACTTTCGGCTAACTTTAACAGTATTAAATACGTCACCGTTGATCAACATTCTTCAGCCGAAAGTCATCAGCCGAAAAATTTATTTCAACAACACATCAACTGAAACCAATTTGAATGTAAATATTGTTATGCGAAGTTTGTTGTAAAACCTAATTGTATTTAAACTTGTGAAATACATATGTTTAATACAATCATTCATAATTTAAAAAGCAATATTGTTAAAATTGCTTCAAATGAATATAAAATATGGTGGGGATTCCACTATTTCCATTTGATATATCATAATGTTGGTTAACTTCAGCCTAATTGTGGAGAAATTCCGAAGGGGATACAGGGGTGTATTTTAGCAAAATATCGCTAATTCAATATATTGAAATTGCATTGAATGACCTGTCATTCTAGGTTAACATGCCGTGTCATTGATGCCACTATGGTCATTTGATAGGCCACTATGTTGGTAAATTTCGGTCTAATTGTGGAAAAGTTTTGAATTGCATACAGGGGTGTAATTATTTTAGCAAAATTTCGCTAATTCAATATATCGAAAATGCATTGAATGGCATGTCGTTCTAGGTTAACATGCCGTGTCATTGATGCCACTATGGTCATTTGATAGGCCACTATGTGTTAGGGATTTGCCGTTCCAGTCTCAATGTTGGAGATTGTGTCTTGACATACTTACCTGGGACAAATTCGCATCTGAAACACATCACATAAACCTGAAATAAACATCATAAATAAGTCATTTGCCATTCCAGTACAGCTGTCACCACAAACGAAACCATCCAGTTAATCTAAAAATAAGTTAGTAATTAGTTAAATATGTATATATATATAATAGTTTATACTTATCGTCAAGCCAACAGCGCGACTCCACAGTTCTATATTTAAGTTCAATATTAATTAATTGATTTGTTATTATGTATAAATTTATTTGCTTACCTTTTTTGTGTTTACATCAAACGTCAACCAGAAAGGTCAAGGATACAGTCACTCCTCAATAATTTATAATTATTGTAGAATAGGATTACTGCCATCTATCGATGAATAGCTTAAGCTTATATAATTTACTGCACTCATCGATATTTGATTTGTGGAATATGATTAATGTCATCTACCAATGAGTAGCTTTAGTTTGTATAATTTACCGCACTCATAGTTTATTGTATAAAATGTCATTTTTGTATTGCAATTTTGTAAATCGCTCTCTTCCAAATTAACCACCAAGCGAGCAACATCGATTTAATAATAATAATTATAATAAAAATAAAACTGTATGACGAGCAACTATTAAAGAACCGTGTAATAAGTGTAAGCAGAGGATTTTTGGTCTCGAAATACGAAAGCGGGTGAAACAACACAAAAAGCATATACAGTCCACTGCCCCGGGTATTTTACAATGGTCCTTCGAGCCGGATCCAACGACACTTAAGAACACAAAATAGCAAGTATAAGGTTATTGATTATTATTAGTCGAGTGTGAATAAGGCCAATTTATCGTGGCACGTAATTTTGTGATATATTGTTGGTGTGATTTGCGATTATTCGTGGTAATAAAACGACGCAGAATTGAGTGAAATACAGTGTAAATTGATTGGCAGCCATCTTTAAGAATTAGTCATTTGTGAAAAAACGTGCTGTGCAGCTTATGAGAATTGCATCCATTTTGTTTTGTTTGAGTATAACCGGTGCAAGATTTATCGAATAAAATAATCATGGCTACACCAATCGAAATACTTCTGCGTAAGCGGTCACACATCAAAAGCAGCTTTACCAAAGTGAAAACTTACATATCCAATTTATCGCTAACTAACGCAAGGATTGAAGAAATAAGAATTCGGATACGACACACCGAACAGTTATATAAGGAATTTGTGGAGGTGGAAGAAAAGATCTATGCGATAAATAAGGATGATATATCACAGCACGAGGCCATCGAGGAAGCTTATTATGCATTGCTAGCGGGATTGAACGAATGGGAGAGACAAATGACGCTGTCAACGGGCGTAGTTGATTCGACGCTGAATGACACGATGGGAGGACACAGAACTGCAGCACCAGAAGTGAAGTTACCAGGATTACGAGTGCCAACATTTAATGGAGATTACACCGAATGGCAGACATTCTATCAACTATTTTCGAGCACGATCCACAATAATACGAATTTGCACCCTGTGCAAAAATATCAATTCCTTGTTAATTCACTGGGCGATGAACCTGCACGTTTAATTCGACACATGGACATTACCGAAGCCAATTACATCTTGGCATTAAATAAACTACGAGAAAGATACGACCGCAAGCGTCACACCGTAAATAAATTCATCCAAATGTTTTTAAATCAACCAGCTGTGTCCAAATTAAACTCGAAAAACTTACGAAAAATGATCGATACTTCCGATGAAGTCGTGCGGGCTCTACAAGGTTTGGGTAACGAGGCAAATGGTCGTGATGTTTGGTTGCTGTATATTTTAGTCACAAAGTTAGACGATGATACACGTACGTTATGGATGCAGCACTCAGTTCAAACGGAATTTCCAAGCTTAGATTCATTCTTCAAGTTCATTATTAATCAAGCCGATGCGCTAGAATACCAAGGAGGCAGAATACACGAGGAAAGACCAAGAAGTTCAAATCCAAATACTTATACGAAGCCATCAGTGAAAGCATTTACTAGCATCATAACCAACTGTCCGATTTGCAAAACAGAGGAGCACCCAATTTATAAGTGCCAGAAATTCGCACAGATGTCAATTGAACAACGACGTGAGATTATCAAGGAAGAAAATAGATGCTTCAATTGTCTTGGCAGAAACCACTCAGCAAGAGAATGTCGTTCATATCGCAGATGTAAGCATTGCCAACGACGTCATCACACACTTGTACACGAGCTATACAATTCTGCATCTCCAAATAAGACCTCACCAACGAAGGTAGCTAGTAACGCAACGGGTCTAGGTTTAACTAACACCGAAGAACAAGTAGCCACCGCTGCTACACCTGAGGCCGTCAAACTGATGTCCACGGAGTTGACCGACGTATCATCGGGAACCATATCAGTATTACCAACAGCTGTTGTTCGAGTACAAGATCGTGCTGGTAGTTGGCAGCTATGCCGAGTACTATTGGACTCCGGAGCGGAAGCATCATTTATATCAGTGGAATGTGTACAGAGGCTGGGACTAGCACGGAGTGAAGCCAAAATGATCATCCGTGGATTGGGCCATCAGAATATTGGCCAAACGAAAGGTAGAACGCAATTTACTTTGAAACCACATTTTGCTTCAGAATTTGAGATCAGCGTGAGTGCATACATAACTATGCATGTAACCAGTACCAAAGCTCCGTCAACCATCGAGTCATCCGTTCTAAAAATACTAAAGGATAAAAAACTGGCTGATCCAAGTCCAGATAAAGTCACGCGTATTGATATTCTAATCGGGATCGATCAATTCTGGTCTTTGCTTTCTGAGGGTCAATTACGAGAAGGCAACAAGGTCATCGGACAAAATAGCAAACTGGGTTGGTTAATAGCAGGAACATTTAACAATAACCGAGCCCCATCGGTTATGTCCTTGAGGGTGGACGAAAGGATTGAACAATCGCTTCTCCGGTTCTGGGAGAGTGAAGAGATCGAAAAAGAAGATAAGCCTCTTGAGTACAATTCCTGTGAGGAACATTTTATTCAGAACCATTCTCGGGATGAGCAAGGTCGTTTCATTGTAAAACTGCCTTTCAAAGACGATATTCAATTGTTGGGAGATTCGTATGCCGCAGCTAAGAGCAGGTTACTTTCTATGGAAAGAAAGTTCGCATTAAATGAGGGGTTTCATAGCCGCTATAAATCGTTTATGGAGGAGTACAGGGAGTTGAATCACATGACTATTGCGGAACGGCCAGATGACCCGGGTGCTGTTTACTTGCCACATCACGGCGTTGTTAAGGAGTCAAGTGCTACCACAAAATTGCGAGTGGTTTTTGATGCGTCAGCTCTAACCTCCACCGGCATGTCTTTGAATAGTATATTAGAAGTAGGACCAACGATACAAAATTCCTTGTACCACATACTGGTAAAGTTTAGAAAACATCGAATAGCCTTTACCGCGGACATCGAGAAGATGTACCGCCAAATCGCGATTCATCCCTTCGATCGTAAATATCAACGCATACTATGGCGCGAAAACTCTGAGGAACCTATACAGGTATACGAACTGAATACCGTAACTTATGGTATGGCTTCGTCCTCGTTTTTAGCCACACGGGTGCTGCAAGAGGTTGCTGAGGAAAATAGAAACCAATATCCAAAGGCTGCCCAAACTATAAAGAGTGAGATGTACATGGATGACTTGATGAGCGGTGGAGATTCGATCGCAGATGCAACAAAATTATCGCTTGAAGTTGATGCTATTTTAAAGGGCGCCGGTATGATATTAAGGAAGTGGCGGTCCAATTCACAACAGTTTATTGACGGATTTACGAGTGCTGAAACGGCGTTGCAATCACCAATAGAATTAAAAACGACGGAAGCAACGCAAGTTCTAGGACTTCAATGGAAACCGGCGTCGGATACATTCACATACCAGGTTCAGTTAAACGAAACGCCATCCTTTACGAAACGAAGAATGTTATCCGAGTTCAGCAGAATATTCGATCCTTTGGGTTTAATCTCACCATTTATAATAAAGATTAAAATTATGTTCCAGCAACTATGGTTACTGCAGATAACATGGGATGAGCCGTTACCACACAAAGAGCAGCAGGAATGGTTAAGTTTAAGGCGCGAAATTCCACAACTGAAAGCAGTCAGCGTTAGGCGATGGCTAGGCATCAAAAACGGTAACGCTACAATACACGGATTTTCGGATGCCAGCGAAAGAGCGTATGCGGCTGCTGTGTACTTATGCACTGAAACCGACGGGATATATAATGCGCAGTTAATCACCGCAAAAACAAAGGTTGCGCCAACTAATACGGTATCGATAGCTCGACTAGAATTATGTGGAGCGCTATTATTAGCCAAATTAATGAAGCAAGTTGGCGAGATTCTTGAAGTTTCAAAGGACAATATGGTGGCGTGGACCGATTCCAGTATCGTGCTAGACTGGTTATCAGATACACCGCAGAGGTGGAAAACGTATGTTGCAAACCGCACTAGCAAAATTTTAAACATACTACCGAAAGATTATTGGCATCATGTACCATCCACTCTAAACCCGGCTGATTGTGCCACCCGCGGGCTCTCTCCCAGTGAATTACAACTTTTTCATTTATGGTGGCATGGTCCTGAATATATACTACGCTCAAAAGATCAGTGGCCCAAAATGGTTCGCATCAAAAACCCAACGGTGGAGCATAAATGTCTTATAATGACGATAAATAGCCAAGATATCGTAGTGAATTTTATCTACGAATTGCAAGAAAGGTACTCCAGTTTCACGAAATTAAGCGTGGTAGTTGCTTATATCTATAGGGTTTTAAATATTGTTAGAAGAAAGAGACCTAAGGAAACAAGGGGAAGACTAGTTAGAGACGAATTAAATCAAGCCATTTCGAGGGTCTACCGAGCAGTGCAGTGCAAGGCGTTTGGAGCCGAACTACAGAAATTGCGAGTTGGAGAACGAATTCCGCGGGAAAGTAAATTGGTAACCTTAGATCCATTCATCGACGACGTCGGAGTGCTACGAGTTGGTGGGCGAATAGAGCATGCCCCAATCCATTATGAACAATGTCATCCAATTATTTTACCAAACCATGATCCGATAGTGAGTAAAATGATAGTGGAGCAACATATCAACAATTTCCATTGCGGTCCATCCTATTTGCTACACTTGTTGCGAAGAAAATATTGGATATTGGGCATTCGAAGCACTATTCGAGGAATATTTCGCAGTTGTGTCCAGTGTATAAAGCAAAGGCCTCGGTGGCCTAATCAAAAGATGGGATCATTACCAAAGGAACGGGTGGAGATAGTAAAACCGTTTCTACGAACAGGAGTTGACTTTGCGGGTCCAATACGAACGGTACTAATTCATGGCCGGGGTCAACGGGTACGAAAGAGCTACGTATGTGTGTTTGTTTGCATGTGTACTAAGGCATTGCACATAGAAGTCACCGGAGATCTATCCACTGAATCGTTTCTGGCGGCATTTAACAGGTTCCTTGCAAGACGTCGAACGTGTACAGATATATACTCGGATAATGGATCCAATTTCAAGGGTGCTAGGAAAACAATCGACGAGCTGAACAAATTTATATTGGAACATGGCGAACAAATGGCAACGCAAGTATTGAGGCAACATCAAACGAATTGGCACTTTATTCCGGTATATTCACCGCATTTCGGAGGGCTCTGGGAAGCCGGAGTAAAGGCAATTAAAACCCAACTGCAACGTGTAACTGGTGAACGAGTTATTTCCAACGAAGAACTTCACACTCTGTTAGTTCAAATTGAAGGAATGTTAAATAATCGACCGCTTTGTACAAATGGTCCGGAATTACAAGATGTGCTTACTCCCGCACATTACTTAGTTGGTACCCAATGTGTTTCGCTGCCTTATCCGGACATAACACATATAGCATATAACCGCTTGAATCATTGGCAAGCGATACAGAAAATGGTCCAAATAATGTGGAGAAGATGGTACAAAGAGTACGTTCATAGTATGCAACAAAGATTCAAATGGAAGCATAACGAGCCAAACGTAAGGGTAGATCAAATTATGTTGATCAAAGACGACAATCCATTTGTAAATGTTTGGAGACTTGGAAAGGTGCTAAAACTGCATACTGGAGGGGATGGAAAGGTTCGTTTGGTAACCTTGAAGACGGCTGATGGCGAGACTCAGAGGGTAATACATAAGTTATGCCCATTACCCTCACAATAAATTTTCCTTCATTAATAAAAAACAAACATACGAATATGTTATCTGCATCAATTTATTTAAGTTATGTTGTCCATGTCGTGTTATAAGAATTGTATTATCTAGTTCCATAGTTTCAGATATCAAATCATGGTTGATGATCCAAAGCAGAAAGGTCATGATGTTAATACTCACCAACGAAGCTGATCTACCGTAAGGTCATGGTTAAAAGGAGCACATCCGTCCTGTGGATATTTACATTTATAATGGCATCATCTGACAACTAGTCATCATCAGAAAAATAATGGATTGAAATAAGTGCATCTACATATCATAAGAATCCAGTGAAATCCAGCAAGCATGTAAATTATCGCACAGCATTACCGATCAACACATAAATCACCACATCCATAATGATTTCAAAAAATAATTCCAAGGATCTAATCTCAAGTCAGTAACGAACCATAAAATATTTTGAATCAACGATTCAAGGCGGCGGAGTATGTTAGGGATTTGCCGTTCCAGTCTCAATGTTGGAGATTGTGTCTTGACATACTTACCTGGGACAAATTCGCATCTGAAACACATCACATAAACCTGAAATAAACATCATAAATAAGTCATTTGCCATTCCAGTACAGCTGTCACCACAAACGAAACCATCCAGTTAATCTAAAAATAAGTTAGTAATTAGTTAAATATGTATATATATATAATAGTTTATACTTATCGTCAAGCCAACAGCGCGACTCCACAGTTCTATATTTAAGTTCAATATTAATTAATTGATTTGTTATTATGTATAAATTTATTTGCTTACCTTTTTTGTGTTTACATCAAACGTCAACCAGAAAAGTCAAGGATACAGTCACTCCTCAATAATTTATAATTATTGTAGAATAGGATTACTGCCATCTATCGATGAATAGCTTAAGCTTATATAATTTACTGCACTCATCGATATTTGATTTGTGGAATATGATTAATGTCATCTACCAATGAGTAGCTTTAGTTTGTATAATTTACCGCACTCATAGTTTATTGTATAAAATGTCATTTTTGTATTGCAATTTTGTAAATCGCTCTCTTCCAAATTAACCACCAAGCGAGCAACATCGATTTAATAATAATAATTATAATAAAAATAAAACTGTATGACGAGCAACTATTAAAGAACCGTGTAATAAGTGTAAGCAGAGGATTTTTGGTCTCGAAATACGAAAGCGGGTGAAACAACACAAAAAGCATATACAGTCCACTGCCCCGGGTATTTTACACTATGTTGGTCAACTTCGGCCTAATTGTGGAGAAATTCTGAATGTGATACAGGGGTGGAATTATTTTAGCAAAATTTCGCTAATTCAATATATCGAAAATGCATTGAATGGCATGTCATTCTAGGTTACCATGCCGTGTCATTGATCCCACTATGGTCATTTGATAGGCCACTATGTTGGTCAACTTCGGCTTATTGTGGAGAAATTCTGAAGGGGATACAGGGCTGGAATTATTTTAGCAAAATTTCGCTAATTCAATATATCGAAAATTAATTGAATGGCATGTCGTTCTAGGTTAACATGCCGTGTCATTGATGCCACTATGGTCATTTGATAGGCCATTATGTTGGTCAACAACGGTCTCATTGTAAAGAAATTCTGAAGGGGGTACAGGGGTGGAATTATTTTAGACAAATTTCGCTAATTCAATGTATCGAAAATTCATTGAATGGCATGTCGTTCTAGGTTAACATGCCGTGTCATTAATGCCACTATGGTCATTTGATAGGCCACTATGTTAGTCAACTTCGGCCTAACTATGGAAAAATTCTGAAGGAGATACAGGGGTGTAATTATTTTAGCACAACTTCGCTAATTCAATATATCAAAAATGCATTGAATGGCATGTCGTTCTAGGTTAACATGCCGTGTCATTGATGCCACTATGGTCATTTGATAGGCCACTATGTGGGTCAACTTTGGTTTAATTGTAAAGACATTCTGAAAAGGATACAGGGGTGTATTATAGCAAAATATCGCTAATTCAACATATCGAAAATGCATTGGATGACCTGTCATTCTAGGTTAACTTGCGGTGTCATTGATGCCTCTATGGTCATTTGATAGGCCACTATGTTGGTCAACTTTGGCTTAATTGTGGAGACATTCTGAAGGGGATACAGGGGTGTAATTGGCAAAAGTTCGCTAATTTAATATAAAGAAAATGCATTGAATGGCCTGTCGTTCTAGGTTACCATGTCGTGTCATTGACCATAGTGACTTCAATGACACGGCATGTTAACCTGGAACGACATGCCATTCAATGCATTTTCGATATATTGAATTAGCGAAATTTTGCTAAAATAGTTACACCCCTGTATCCCCTTCAGAATTTTTCACAATTAGACCGAAGTTGACCAACATAGTGGCCTATCAAATGACTATAGTGGCATCAATGACACGGCATGTTAACCTAGAACGACATGCCATTCAATGAATTTTCGATATATTGAATTAGCGATGTTTTGCTATAATGCACCACTGTATCCCCTTCAGAATTTCTCTACAATTAAGCCGAAGTTGACCAACATAGTGGCCTATCAAATGACCATAGTGGCATCAATGACACTGCATGTTAACCTAGAACGACATGCCATTCAATGCATTTTCGATATATTGATGCATTATATTGAACATTATGATATATCAAATGGAAGTAGTGACACTACCACCATAATTTATATTTATTTGAAGCAATTTTAACAATATTGCTTTTTAAATTATTAATGATTGATTCAAACATTTGTATTTCACAAGTTTAATTAGAATTAGGTTTTAAACAAACTTCGCTTAATAATACATTCAAAGTATTTTTTGTTGATGTGTTGTTGAAATAAATTTTTCGGCTGATAACTTTCGGCTGAAGAGTGTTGATCAACGATGACGTAGTATTTATACACTTTCAGCTGAGAAAGCGAAGACACTATCTGCATTATCGATTTTTTATCTTTCGGCTGGAAACTTTCGGCTAACTTTAATAAGGTTCACACCGGTATGATTTTCATATTCAGGATTATGATATCGGGGATTTTTGGTTTCCGGTATTTAGATTTTAAAGTAAAGCATTCCACGGCTCGCTTCTCTCTTAAGCTCTCTCCAGAAAGTGGATTCCGGTTGCGTGAAATTGTTAGTGGAACGAGATTTTCTCTAAAATAGAATAAAAAAAAAATTGATAATTCAAGTAAGCTAGAAAGAGAAATGTAAAAAATAATCTCGTCCAATTCCTTCTTGCATAAATGCAATGTTTATCTGACAAAAAAATAATCTCTCTGGGTATACATTTTGCCATACACGGGTATATTGTTGCTGGGGCAGTGACCGTTTGCAATTGCTACGCACAATACATAAATTTAGTGTTAATTTTTGACAAGCTTTACAGTCCTAAAATATATAAATTTAAATATGCTAAGCGCTTTAATTTATGTAAGCCTACGTTTTACAAGGGCTATCTGTAACACAAATTTATTACCAGTGTATTTTCATAAATTATGTACAGTTGATCGGGTGTACCAAAACCAACAACAATTAAAAGCCCTGAACAAAGTCTGAAACGCAGAT
This sequence comes from Nephrotoma flavescens, assembly GCA_932526605.1. Lineage (NCBI taxonomy): Eukaryota > Metazoa > Arthropoda > Insecta > Diptera > Tipulidae > Nephrotoma > Nephrotoma flavescens. The sequence continues at coordinate 57,898,867 of OW052222.1, read as the reverse complement.
ACCAATATGCAACAAACTAAAGAAGATTGTGTTGGTTACACTAACAATCCCATGTTAATTTTTTTCTTTCGCACCACTACTTATTAAACTAGTGCGCACATACAATGTACATATATGTTCTAATACACCTATCTATAGTGTAGTTTTTTCTGTAATTGTTGCATTAGCATGGCTTTATATTGTTGTTGGTTTTGGGTGTACACATAAATTTGCAAATTAAATTATAATGAGGATACACATTATGTGAAAATTAATGTTATATTGAGATGGGTTTGTGGTCTGAGGGATGTCGCGCAATACAGTAACAATAAACAAATAAGAATTGCGGTTGGGCGACAATATATAGGATATCCGTTAATATCCACCCGGATGTTAGTTTAATTTTTCAAGAGTACGACGCTGCGGAATATTATTGTACATTGTTGATAAAATAAATTTTTTGAGTTTGGTATTTATGAGAAGCAATAAATTCAGAATAATTCTTTTTAGAGTTCAGTATGCTTTTCAAATAATAGTTAGCCTTATATAAAAAGAAATATTAACATTTCAGGATGCTGTGATAATTCTCAAAGATATATGTACTTGTATAAAAAGCTTCAGAAAAATCTCTGTAAGCTGATCTAGATAAGCTCACATACATAACCCACAATAAACTTGTAAAATTAAATAATGGTTGAGTAATAGAGTCACATGATGTTGTGTCCTCTAAAATTACAGTGGGAACCAATACAAGGCCATCCGAAACCATAAAATGCCAGTCAAAGCAAATGCTGTACCAGCTAGTACTGTTTGGCATTTGCGTAGAGTATTTTGGGTGGTTGTGCAAGCCCGAAATATAATATGAAGTTAGTGCGAACCACCTGGACCGTCTCATAATGATCACGAATCTAAATTTCGGAACCCGTATTGTACCAGTCGGTACTATTTGGTGCTTGCACAAAGTATTTTTGCAAGGTTGTGCAACATATAAGCTTTTGGTCGGTACAATAATATCACCGGCTGAAACCACTACAATATCAGACGGAACCAATACAATACCGGCAGAAATTATTAAGCTAGATTAATTCATAGCAGCCGAAACCAAAAATTTGGCATACTGCATCATTGTGGGGTATCTGAAGTTGGTCTCTCTACTCTGTGGTCATAACCTTTATTTCCCTTCCTTATGCGTTTCTTATTCGTTCTAGGGTAGTGGAATATTTTGTATGACTACAGTGTCACCTGTTCTCGAGCATTTCGTACTTTTAATACTAAACTTTTCTTTTTTGTTGTCGCATTGTAAATGACTCACTTTGAATGTTGGTTCCCGTTTTTCTCAATACGATGGTGGCGTGTGAGCGTCGGATAAATGTGGAAGCGAGACCGATGTGCACATGGGTATGTGTGTGCAATAGCAAGACGATATAGATCGTTTTTTGGGGTTGTCCCCTTTTTTTATATCCGTCCAATTTGATGCGCGTTGGAGGGAGTGCGAACGTGATGTGTACGAAAAAAAAAGAAAACAACAACAAAAAGAACATTCTAGAAGTTTTTTTTGTGTGCGAGAATTTTTTTTGTCTGGGCTGGGATGTTCTAACATCACCATGTTTCGATAATTTATCGAAGTTTATTTCTCGTTTCTGTAGAATAAAATTTATCTCTGTTTCAATTTTTATATCATTTACCAGCCTGCTAGATTACAATATTGTGATGTTTTTACTGTGTTTCTATCACCAAATTATTTTTTTTTCGGTTGTAGATCGAAAATAAGTGAAATAGATATTGTTCAAATATAATCTAGTAGGTCGTGTTAGCAATAGAGAAGAAATAATTGAAAAACGAAACAGAAGTCAAATTAATTCTAGAAGAAAGAGAGACGTATACTTCGATAAAATATCGAAAAATGGTGATGTTAGAACATCCCAGCCCTGATGTGGATTTTTTTAAGAAAAAGAAGAGTTTTGGTTTTGAGACGAAAAAGGCCAAGTTTTGATTTTGTAAAAGAAAAGTCAGACATTAAATTTTAAAAGTTGATTCTAGTGGTGGAGAAAAAATTTTGGTTGATTAGTTTTGTTAATAAACAATTTTCTTATGATAATAAAAACGGTGTAAAATTTTAGAATAAATGTTTATGATGTTGATCATAATTTGTTGTGTGAAATGCATTTTTTTATGATATGGAAAAACCCGCCCATTTTGTTACTTAAATAAAAAAAGGGCCTTAATATATATAATTCGTGGATTTTGTTTTTTGTGAGTGTACGGTGATATGGAAAAGTTGCGAGATTAGTATTATGGGAAATTGTGTATAAATTGATAGATGTGCCATACCGATTTGATTATTGATTTGTAAGTTGTCGTGAGCAGAGATATTATTAGTGCATTTGTTGGGTGGACATAAATCAAAACGTTTTCCGGGTGACAAGCACACGATTACAATAACTTTGCCATCCCAAATTATTTTCGACGGATATAGCATTTAATTAAAGTTGAACAACGGGTGCTGCAATTTACGAGTGGCATTTGGGGGGAGGGGGCGGGGTTCTTCAGCAGACATTGAACTTGTCGCTCGGGGAGGTCCAGTCGCCAACGGATGGACACGCTCGGTTATTATTTCTTTATACACATGTTCCTCATGTTTCGTCCGATAAATTTCGGCGCAACATCCGGGTTTTTGTTTATTTAGTTTACGTTTTTTATATATACATTATCTGGAAACACGGTGTAGGCCAGGAGCATCGCAAGCCTCAAACTTCCACGACCCAATCATTTCTCCCTGAAGTCTACCCGCCAAAACCATCACAAATTATCACCTAAACCGAATATTTCACCATATAGATGATCGCACGGAACATTTCGCAACAATGACAAGGGATGATGTATACCGTTGTCGAATTTTTAAACCAACCTAATTCCAATAAACGCAACCTAACCATTGAATAAGCTCCACGAGGCTGAGTCATTAGTCATAGCTACCGGGGCAACCGGAAGTAATATGACAAAAACATTTCATACCTCACATGGGATATTACTTGGAGGTAGACACCTAAAAACAGCTTATACATAAAAAAACAAGGCAGGAGTCGACAATTCGCTAGTGCAAATCACTACACCAGCAACAGACGACCTCAAAAACCAAATTGTAACTCGGGAAAAGAGTGAAAACGCTTTACCAGATCAGAGCTTCCACCATATTCATCACTACAGCATGATTCACATACTATTTTGGGGCATATTGATAACTGGAATATTCTGGACTATAAGTCGTCTACGCAGAAGAATAAGAGTGAGTACTGTCTAACGTGCAATTACCATAACAACTAAAGCTGGCCCGGGTTTGTATTAAGGCAAGCTCAACAGGTCAACGAGCTGTGTCTTCAACAACTTGATCACTTTTTGCCATCATCATTTGAACTTCATTTGTGGAACAAATACATAGACAATATTGCTAAAGACATTTTGCATTGAGTGCGTAAAACAACAGCGAATCTCGAACTTCAATTTATCGTGAAGATTCACAATGAGGCATTGATTTCTCTAGGAGATTTGAGCCTTTGTGATGACAGCGCCGTAAGCGCCCATGCAGACGATGTATAAATCGAGAATTTGAACGACAAAAGTTCAACTTTTGAATCAGCATCAGAGAATCGCGTACGACACATTGACGATAGCAATCAACGATTGATGATAGCAGTCAACGAAATCTTCCCATTTACATTGAATTTAGCTTCGATTGGCGCACAAAGTCAAATAACGCCAGCCGTAGCAACATCTGGGATCCCAACATTGTTATTGTAGAAGGATGACGAAAAACTCATTCTGCACCCAAAATGTGCGGAATTTGCCCAAACTGTGCGGAGTGTATGAAAACGCTTGTTGAAAGATTTGCGCAATAATCAGGAAGTCTCTTGGGAAGTATGATGATTCTGCTGGATTTTCGCCAAACGCTGCAAGTGGATGGATTTGTGGAAATACGGAAAACTATCAAGTTGGACTTGTTTTCCGAGCAATTATTAGATATTGGCAATAGAAAAACGCTTCGACTGGCCTCATTCCGTTTCGACCTAATTTTCATAAATTAACAACCTCTAAAGAAGGATTGATGACGAAAGTGTCGCCGAATATTGGTGCAAATTACAAAAACCGCATGTTTGGTTGAGCGAACGAGCCATTTTAGCAGCAAAAATTAAGGACGTAGACGATTTGAATATAAAAATTCAAAGCCAAATCGCTGGCCAATTGTATTCATTTAAGTCGATTGATTCCATTACAGATCCAGATTTAGTCGTCAATTATCTAATGAATTCCTGAATGCCACCGCACAATTTGTAGCTCATGGTCTGTTCGGTGATAATCATGATGAACGACGTGATTGAAGCAACGATAATCATAGGAAAGTTCACATGCGAGGTTATTCTGATAGCGCTGCTTCCAACCGACTTGCATTCGCAATGACGATTAATAAGTCGCATGGCCAGTTGTTCGAAGTTTGTGGAATAAACCTTGCAGTGCCATGCACAGTTGTACGTGGTGTGCTCGAGAGTCGGTAAAACATCAACCCTCTTAATTTTCTCAACAGGTTAACGAGCCAAAAATAACGTTGATCACCAAGCGTTACGATGAACGCATTATTAATTGGCTGTTGAGGTCGTGAGATTTGACAATTCCCGATTCCTTTCAGAAGGGTTATTTAAAGTCACTGGACGATGCTGATAGACCGGGAAGGTTTCTGCATTTTAATAACGACGGTCCCGAAGTCTAGGGGTTCCTTACAAATGTTTCCTAAAGTTTTAATTTTTTGCTTATTTTTACGCGGAAATGAGTTTTGGAAAGAGGTTATATGAAATTAACGACATGTTTTAATCTGAGGGGGGCGTCCCTTGGATCAAGGGCTCTATTCTTTTGCGTTCCTGTACCATTCATCCGATTGCGAAGAAACGTTGGTGAGGGCTGGGCCCCTGGGTCTAGGGGCCACGGAAATTTTTTTTTGCAAAATTTCAATTGATGAATTCCTGTAATATATACGATTACAAACACAGTGACGTCGAGAAATTACCTTCAAAATATCCGTAATTCTTAATAATTTTAGTTTCTCGGTAACGCCGAATAATTCATATAGATTTTGATAAACATTAGAATAAAATTTGAACACCTAAAAGTTTGGTATGTAAATTGGGAATAATCGTTAAGCATTCCGAAACCGTGAATGGAAATTATATAAGGTTTTTTTGACGTTTTATCAAGGGGGTGTGATTCAAGTACCTTGAAAGTTCATTAATTCATAGACCGCTTAACATAAAATACTAAAGAGCAATTCACGTGCCACAATAAAACCCAGATGCGGACTGCGATATCTCATTTTGTTCGCACAACCTCATACCACATGTATTTCGGTATAATATATCGTAGATGTATTATAAATGACTGTAATTAAAATTTGTGTGTGCTTCGTCTTAATGAAAATCAAAAGAAGAAAAGCTTTTGTGTGATTCTCCATAATTCTAATTGAATAAATTCTTTTTGTTCATTTGATGATGAATTATGAATAACAATATAAATTTTACTTTAACAGCGTCGTACTGAATGACTCTATACTCGTATATACGTATACCTAACGATAACGATGAAGAAGAGCTTTTCATGATATAATACTTACGTACATTCGTTTATAGTTTGGTCTGCTATACAAATTTAAATCTTAATAATATCATGCTGAGCTTTTTATTTATTATTATTTTTCGGTATCCAGGTGTACAGCGTATATAGGGTGTCGCATTTGGAACGAAGCATAATTGGGCAATACAGATATGTATTCTATACGTAGACACAAATCAAAATGCGGAAAATGTTTATTTTTTACGAATAAGCTTTGTACATAAATCGTGGAAAGCTCAGCACAAATTATGTATTCGTATTCTGTTTTAGATACGTGCACATTTACAAAATAATGTTAAAGTTAAATCGTGTATTCGTGATTAAGCCAATTTACATATTTATCTATCCAGAACTGAATTAAAACTATATATAAACATTTATTTATTCGACCTGGAAATTATATCGATAACCGTTTCGTGTTGTTCTTGTAATAGTTGTTTGTTGGGTAAAATTTCTAATTGCGGTATCGTAAATTCGGGGTGTGGGATGCGATGGTGGCAATTAAATCTGGAATTGAAAATGATCTAAATATGATTTCCGCCATAAATTGGGTCGAAACCTGATTAGATAATACGGATTATATATAGAACGCAAGAAGGGTTAATCGAAAATTATATTGGGGTATCATTAAATATTCCCTTTTAATTTTTGGTTTAATTTTCATTTTCGCTTTTTAGGAAGGGTGGATTTCGTACATAGATAGCTTTATTTTGTGTTTATAGTTCGATTTAATTGATCCTGACGAAAATTTTACAGTAAACATCACAAGCTCGGTTAAAGAACTATCGATAAACGATTTTTTAGAAAAGGGGAGATTCTACGGATTTTCAGCTAGCTGGGTGTTCTGATACAAGGTTTTTTTTCGCACCACTTCGCAACAGCAGATTAAACTTCTTGATGTTGGAGGGAATATAGTGAATCCTGCAACCACACGAGTACTACTTTCAAGTCAAATCTCTATCAAAAAATATGCCCAAGACCTGTCGGATATTTAACTTGAGAACATACTAGAAACCAAATCCGGGAGACGTAATCATCTCATAAAATTGTTTTATTTTGCGTTTTAAACTCTCTTTACTTTGGCAAAAGTCAAAGAGATGGTCCTCATGGTTCACCGGTTCGTTGTAACCATACTTTGATATGTGTTTACTTACCTGAAGAAACTCAAAGCTTCTTAAGTTTGTGCTCGGTGTTTTTATAAATAGACTGTAGCGGTCACAACGCAATGTATATTGATGTCGGATGTTTCGCTACTGCACAACAAAATAACAATCGGATAAACAAAAAAATTGGTACCCAAAAATTGATACCGGCTTCCTTCAATTATTTTTTAATAGTACCAAACAGAACAATCCGCAATACACTTGGTTTTTATAGTCAAAAAATAATTTGTTTAAGAATTTTTTCGGCTTTTCGGACAAAATATTATTTTAATGGACACCCATACAATGTTTACGACTATTTTAGTCGCAGAAAACAAAGAGGCCATTTATTAACAATATTTCTACCACAAAAGTAGAAAAGGGTTTGTGTTCTTTGTGTACACAAGTACGCCCTGGGGTTAAAGGTTTTGGGGGAGGGGAGTGCATTTTTTCTACTTTTGTGGTAGAAATATTGTTAATAAATGGCCTCTTTGTTTTCTGCGACTAAAATAGTCGTAAACATTGTATGGGTGTCCATTAAAATAATATTTTGTCCGAAAAGCCGAAAAAATTCTTAAACAAATTAAATTCACGGACGATTATAAAATTCTTCTTTTCTTCAAAAAATAATGTTCAATAGAACAAAATCAATAATAAATTAAGAAGTTTTTTATAATCGTCCGTGATATTAAGTTATTTAAGATTTCTTTCTGCGTTTCAAACAAAATATTATTTTTAATGGCACCTAATATTTACGGCTTTTCTAGTCGTAGAAAAAAAAAGGTTAATGCCTCAACCAGTCAGACTTAAGAGCTTAAGTTAAACGCTGATTGCACCACTTCGGTTAGTGCTACAACCACCAAAATTGTATAGGCTTCTCGTCACAAATAAACAAATGACCTCTAAAATTTTGGTGGTCGTACCGCACTCCTAAGTGGTCCAAAATGGAGCACAACTTAAGAACTTAAGGCGGACTGGTTGAGGCATAAGCCATTTACTCACAATATTTCATCAAAAAAGTAGAAAAATGTACTCCCCCTGCCATTTTAACCCCAGGGTTCTGGTGTAAAAAAACACAAACCCTTGCAAAAATGAGAACTTCCATATGTCTCTTTTTGGTACCTTGGTTTCGTACTTATAAAAAGTTGGTCTACTCATCAGGTTGCAATGAATAAACAGCAAAAATTCAATTTTTGCTTTGTTACTATAGTAAAAAACAACAACTTATCGATTTGGCGAATTATATCACCAGATCAGAAAACTACTGGAAATTCTGTCTATGTATGCGTACTAAGCCAACACGTATAATTAAATAATATTTTTTAATATGCGAGATCACAACACTTAGTGTATTGATGATATCTCCCACCCAACCATCAAGTTCCAACCATCAAACAGTTTAGAGAACGAAAATATAGTGTCGAATCAAAGTTGGCAAAATTAAATTTGAATCACCATCTTCAAATTATCGATTTAAAAGCCCATATTGAAAACCAAGAAGCGAGAGCAGACGACGTAGCAAGGGCAATAGGTTCTGCTATTATCACAACAAATTTGGAGGTAATGCACGGAAGTGCTATAAACCTTGCCCCTTTCGCAGTAAAAAACCGGAATCTACAAATGAAACTAAAAAAAACGATTACATCCGATAGCGGATACGATATAATTGCCGCTTATTTATTAGTGACCCGCAAAACAAACTCCAGTTTCTCGTAGATACAGGTGCGGATCTTTCAGTACTGCCATTGAAACATTTTTCACATAATGCATCAAAAATAGAACGAAATTGCTGAATGTTAACATTAGTTTACGGTGGTAGTTTTCTCATGTATTTACTATATAGCGTCAGTTGACAGGTCGATTCCCGGTGCTTACTTCTTGATGAAATTCGGTCTTCTTATCGACCTCCATGGTAGGCGTTTCTAGCACCCCACAACTAGTCTTGTGGTCGATGCGATGATTGCGTGAGTCAAAACGCCTACACCAACCCATCATTCTGTTCAGAATGAATACAATTAGCTTATGAAGGTCATTTCTGTCAAATTCTTCGGTTTCATCCTCTCTTCAATTGATAAAGAAGAAAGACACTGCCGATTTGCGCCCATGTAGGGATTATCGAAAACTGAAAGCGGTTACCACGCCGGATCGTTACCTGATCCCACACATTCAGAATTTTACAATGCATTTGCATAATTGTCGTGTGTTCTCAAAAATTAATTTAGTCAGGGCGTATCACTTCATCCCTATTGCGACCGAAGATGTGCCTAAAACGGCAATAACAATCCCGTTTGGGTTATTCGAGTTTACTGTGATGCCCTTTGGCTTGCGAAATGCGGCGCAGATCTTTCAACGCTTCATAAATGAAGTGACCAAAGGACTAAATTTCGTGTTCGTTTATATCGACGACATATTAAATGAGAAGGAACTCAGAATTCATCTCAAAATGTATTTTCGGTGTTCGTGCTCTCGAATTCCTCAGCCACCAAATTACTCCAGCCGGTAAAACACCCTCAAAACAGTGAGTTGAAGCCATACATAGTTTACCCCGCCAACTTCAATTCAACAAATTCAGCGATTCGTAAGTAGGAGCAGTCTTTCAGCAACGGAATCAAAATAGTTGGCAACCTTTAGGATTTAACTCTCGCAAACAGAAGTAATATATTCTGCATTAGCCATAAAACATATTCGCTGTTTGCTCGAAAGTCGGTAGTTTACAGTCTATACAGATCATAAACCCCTAAGCGAGAAGAGTCCGCGGCAGACTCGACATTTCGTCGGACATACAATATCTCCAAGGCAAGAAAAACGTGGTCGCTGACACTAACTCATTGTCACGGACTAACGATCACGTCTCAACAATACAATGTTAGTCTAGAACTAGCTCAGAAACAACGTCCCGCGAATTCTAGATTTAAGTTGGAACTCACCGTCCTCATTGGTTTAAAAATTGTCTGCGAGGCTTCAACAGGCATAAATCAACCATTCGTCCCTGCATCTTATAGACGAATAATGTTCGATGCACTTCACGGTTTATCTCATGCCGGTATGCGAGCATCACGAAAATTAATTTTCAGTAGATATTTTTGGCCGAATATGAACATCGACATTACACATTGGGTTAAACCTTGTATTGGTTGCCAGAGGAGCAAACTTCAACGACACACGAAGTCTGAACCAGGACATTTTAAATTGCATTCTACTAGATTTGAACATACACGTTTTACTCGTTGGTCTGAGACGTACCCAATTCAAGATAGTGCTGCTTCCACTATTGCCAAGACATTTATCGAGCAATATGTTTCCAGATTTGGGATACCACTGGAAATCACAGCAGATCGAGGCAGTCCGTTTGAGTCTAAGACTTTCGTTGATCTTAAGCGTTTACTTGGTGTGCATAGAATTTGTACCACAGCCCGCAGGCAAATGGCATGTTCGAAAGACTCCACCGTCAACTTAAAACCTCCCTCGCAGCTCGAGGACACACAATTTAGTGGAGCACCTCCGTACGAAGGACCTTACAAAGTCATTATTGTCGTTTTTGAAAGCGTTATATTCTTGAAATAAACAGCAAGAATATAGTAATGTTAGTATCGACAGACTGAAGCCGGCCTATGGTGTCCTAGCTGAGTCTAGCTTAGTATTAAACGGAACGATTCCTAAAAAACCGTTCAATTTCAAAACCTTTCGTATTTAAAATAATCCACCCCATTTCCTTAGATTTTTTAGCACATTTAATGAGATTTTACTTGCCGGGGGTGATGTAGCGGTCACAACACAATGAACATTGATGTCGGATTCTTGGCTACTGCACAACAAAATTACAATGGGATAACCAAAAAATTGGTACACAAAAATTGATACCGGCTGATTTCAATTATTTTTTAGTAGTACCAAACAGAACAACCCGCAATACACTTGGTTTTTAACAGCCAAAAAATAATGTTCCTTATAACAAAATCAATAATTAAGAAGAATTTTTTAATCGTCCGTGAATTTAATTTATTTAAGAATTTTTTCGGCTTTTCGGACAAAATATTATTTTAATGGACACCCATACAATGTTTACGACTATTTTAGTCGCAGAAAACAAAGAGGCCATTTATTAACAATATTTCTACCACAAAAGTAGAAAAAATGCACTCCCCTCCCCCAAACCTTTAACCCCAGGGCGTACTTGTGTATACAAAGAACACAAACCCTTGCAAAAATGAGAACTCCCTTAGGTAGCTTCTTGGCAGCTTGGTTTCGTACTGATAAAAAGTTGGTCTACTCATCAGGTTGCAACGACCAAACTGCAAAAATTCCACTCTTGCTTTGTACCGATAATACAAAACAAGAACATATCGATTTAGCGAATTATATATCACTAAATCAGAAACCACAGGAAATTCTCACTATGTGTGTGTAACAAGCCAACACATTTAATTAAGAAGAATTTTTTAATCGTCCGTGAATTTAATTTATTTAAGAATTTTTTCGGCTTTTCGGACAAAATATTATTTTAATGGACACCCATACAATGTTTACGACTATTTTAGTCGCAGAAAACAAAGAGGCCATTTATTAACAATATTTCTACCACAAAAGTAGAAAAAATGCACTCCCCTCCCCCAAACCTTTAACCCCAGGGCGTACTTGTGTATACAAAGAACACAAACCCTTGCAAAAATGAGAACTCCCTTAGGTAGCTTCTTGGCAGCTTGGTTTCGTACTGATAAAAAGTTGGTCTACTCATCAGGTTGCAACGACCAAACTGCAAAAATTCCACTCTTGCTTTGTACCGATAATACAAAACAAGAACATATCGATTTAGCGAATTATATATCACTAAATCAGAAACCACAGGAAATTCTCACTATGTGTGTGTAACAAGCCAACACATTTAATTAAGAAGAATTTTTTAATCGTCCGTGAATTTAATTTATTTAAGAATTTTTTCGGCTTTTCGGACAAAATATTATTTTAATGGACACCCATACAATGTTTACGACTATTTTAGTCGCAGAAAACAAAGAGGCCATTTATTAACAATATTTCTACCACAAAAGTAGAAAAAATGCACTCCCCTCCCCCAAACCTTTAACCCCAGGGCGTACTTGTGTATACAAAGAACACAAACCCTTGCAAAAATGAGAACTCCCTTAGGTAGCTTCTTGGCAGCTTGGTTTCGTACTGATAAAAAGTTGGTCTACTCATCAGGTTGCAACGACCAAACTGCAAAAATTCCACTCTTGCTTTGTACCGATAATACAAAACAAGAACATATCGATTTAGCGAATTATATATCACTAAATCAGAAACCACAGGAAATTCTCACTATGTGTGTGTAACAAGCCAACACATTTAATTAAGAAGAATTTTTTAATCGTCCGTGAATTTAATTTATTTAAGAATTTTTTCGGCTTTTCGGACAAAATATTATTTTAATGGACACCCATACAATGTTTACGACTATTTTAGTCGCCAGCCCAACTTTTTATCAGTACGAAACCAAGCTGCCAAGAAGCTACCTAAGGGAGTTCTCATTTTTGCAAGGGTTTGTGTTCTTTGTATACACAAGTACGCCCTGGGGTTAAAGGTTTGGGGGAGGGGAGTGCATTTTTTCTACTTTTGTGGTAGAAATATTGTTAATAAATGGCCTCTTTGTTTTCTGCGACTAAAATAGTCGTAAACATTGTATGGGTGTCCATTAAAATAATATTTTGTCCGAAAAGCCGAAAAAATTCTTAAATAAATTCAATAATATTCGTCAATATAATTACTATTGTGTGAAGTTAATTTAATAAAATGAAGTAAAATAATTTTTGAATTGTCTTAAATTGTCTCAATTTGTCAGAGTATGATAATAAGACGGAAAACACTTATCTCACATTTAGGAAAACTCGAAAAAATCGTACTGTTGTAACCTAGCGAAATTGGGCTCCAAACAAAGTATTTACAGCGCATCCCCAATAGAATTCCTTATGACCATTTCCTTACAGAAAAATATGAAAAAAAAATTGAGATACAAATTATTCTATCAAAATACAGAAAAGAGAATCTATGTGAACTATGGGAACAATCAACATTTGATCCAGGACCCACTTTGACGTTAAAGCTTTTGTAAAACATGATCCCAGTTTACCACTCGAAAAGCATGCGGAAGAGTTAGAAAACCAAGAAAAATTTATCGAATGTAGTGAATTGTTTATAATGTGGAAATATGTTAAACAGGAGTGTAACGAAATCCCGGTTTTCAAAACCCCGGTTTGTCAAAATCCCGTGTTTCAAAATCCCGGTTTTTAAAATCTCGGTTTTCAAAATCCCGGTTTTATATAAAAAAAAATCTCGATTTTTAGGAAGTCCTGGTTATAATTTTTAAAATTTGATATGTGGGAAAATGGGACTTTTAAATGATTTTTCGGCCAAAATCAAAAATGAGTTTGCGATAAAATTCTAGAAAATGGCTAATATAGGGTTGGAATTTGGCCATTACTTAACAGAGTTTGTTCAAATTCGAAATGGGCGACGGAAATGGGATTCTTAAATGATTTTTCGATAAAGTGGTCAATAGAAATGGAATTCAGCTATTTCTGGCTACTAGATAAAGTTCTAAAACTTGGCCAACGCTATGGAACTATAGGCCATTTTTAACCGAATTAGTTGAAATTCGACATGTGGGTCCTAAATGGGATTCAAAAAATGCGTTTTTGATATAGGTCTGAAATAAGGTGGATAGAGATGAGACCTGGGCATTCCTTAACCGATAATTGATAGCAACACATTAACGAAAAATTTCACGCAATAACAACAACAACAACGCACAATCCAGTTCGTTCACTCGACATGATTTCACTATAACAATATGATTCCACTATTAGTTCCATTTTACCAGCCAGGGGATCCATCCAACAATCGTTTTCCATCAAAACACTAAAAGGAAAACAAGGCAAAACAAAGAATCATCGAAAATTAACAAGAGAATTTTGAACTTATCTAAAGGCGACTGTTCGAGTGCGAACTTTTGTGCGAATATTTAGAGTCACACTTTACCACCGATTTATTGAGCACAATGTAGCTAACAATTTTATTTTTTTTTATGATTAGGTTGATCGTCTGCGAATATTTTTCTTAAAGTTAAAAAAAAATTATCTTGTAATTTGATTAGTAGAAAAGTGTGATTCTAATTATCCGCACAAAAATTCGCACTCGAACAGTCGTCTTAAAAGTGACAGCTGATCCGCCCATAGTAGATCGATCCCATAGGATACCTTTAATTATCCACAACGTAATGTTAATTCTGTTAGCTAAATGTAAAGTGATAAGATGTATTCAAATTATTATAATTAAATCATTGCAGTTTAGGCCTTAGACAAAATCTTACCATTACAATTTATATTTGTTGAAAAATTGTTTGTATATTACTTAAAAAATTTTGACAGCTCAATACCTTGAGAAAATTAATGTACTAGATTGAGTGATAATCAATAGGAAAAAATTGTACTATTAATATTTGTCGTGTTGCATTGGCTTGAGCAAACTACTCACAAGTACTTGTTTCTACTCACATCTACTCATACTCAAACGGTAGTGTAGATGTTGAAAGCAGATGGATTTTAGTTCTTAAAAATCCAATAGATGGCTTTCAATAATTTTAGGTTATGTTGAAATGTCAGATTCAAAAATATTTTTTGTTTACTTGTGTATGGTATTACAGTTTAAAATCTTAAATTAAATAAATAATTCATTTCATATTCAAAAAATGGCTGAAAATAATTCGGAAATCGATGCAGTGAGTTTTTACACTAACAAAACTTTAACATTTATTTATTAATATGTATTTTTGTATTAAGGTTGTTGTTCAACTAATTGATGAAAGTAGTAGAGGCACCAGTTTACTTAAGACATCGTCAAGCTCGGCATCCCTTTCATCTTCAGACTCGGAAGAGGATTTAATTGTAAAAAGAGCACGGATAAAAGATTATTTAGAAATAGCCCCAAAATATACCGATCTTCAATTCAAACAACATTTCCGATTGTCCAGAACTGTTGCAGAGAAAGTTATAGGTATGTAACTATAAATGTACATTAAATATCTTCATTTATATGTATCATAAAATGTATTTAATTATTTCAGAACAGTACAGCATAACATTTCTGCAAAATTTAGAACACGGTGGGCGCTCAAAAGTTGGTTCGGAAACTGAAATTTATATTACTCTATGGTCTTTAGCAAACACCGAAACCTACAGACAACTTTCAGACAAGTTCAATATAACTAGAAGTTCTGTTCACCGAATCCTTTATCGGGTTATAAAATGGATGGTCAAAGAAAGCCACAGATATATAGTATGGCCAACACCAATAGAAATGAAAACCTACCAAATAAATTTTTCATGATTGAAGGGCTTTCCTCGGGTAATTGGAGCGATTGATGGTAGCCATATTAGGATTAATGCCCCCAAAAGCAACAAAGATGCCTATTGTAATATAAAAAAGTTTTACAGCGTGTTATTGCAAGGAGTCGTAAATGCAGAAAAAAATTATAGACATCCACTGTGGTGAACCAGTATTCTACAGGCGTATTAATGAAGATCCATCGTTAATTATATCAGGAGGTGTTTTGCTGGCTGATTCAGCGTATCCTGAGACCAGTTACTTAGTTCCCCCTACAAAGATTTTGGGAATTTAACCGCGAAACAGCTTAAATTCAATTATTTACATTCTGCAACTAGAATAGTGGTCGAAAATGCGTTTGGATTGTTGAAGGGTTGTTTTCGCAGACTTAAGTTTTTTGAAAGTCCAAATTTAGGTTTTATAACCAATTGTATAGTTTCGGCTTGCGTTTTACATAATATATGCATAGCGGAAAATGATTATTGTGACATTGAATATTTAGAAGAATATGACATCCCTGTGTTTGATAACACACAATCCGAACCGAGTGAGCACAGTGTAACCCGAAAAGAATTATTTGAATACATGGACAATCAAGGCTTGTTAAAATAATAAAAACAATTAAACTAAAATTATATTTAAACAGAAATTTATTAAAATAATTGATTAATTCATTTAAAATAAATAAGTCTTTTAATTACAGCCTTCATGGCAAAACAAAAAATACTTAATTTTTTCGTTTTAAAACTAGTCACAACAAACACATCAAAAAACTATATACGATAAATACTTAGGTTATGTTTTACTGCTGTCAAAAATTTTCTCGTTCCATTGGTTATCTACTCATAAGTACTTGTGAGTAGTTTGCTCACGCCAATGGAACGCTATAACTATAGCAAAAATAAGTTTAGATATTCAAAACTAGATGTCACTTTATTATTAATACATATGTCGTCTTACTTTGGCATAAGTTAAAACCATTCTGGAATAGAATTAATTTGTGCTCAAAGTAACAACCAAAGATATTTTTTAATTTATTTTTATTAGTTGGTAACAATTACATTTTGAATTTGAAAACAACGTTAAAATGCAACTAAATATATTCAATTAAATAGTAATTTACTAGAACATTATTGAATATTATTACAAATCGTAACTAATTTCTCGTGTTGTTTAGAAAAATGCGATGCCAAAATAACAAAAATCACTTTTGTATTTTTATTACCAACATTTAAAAATAAAAGTATTCAATAAAATTGCCCTGGTGGTGAACAGGTAGAATTGGTTGGTTTAAAATAATTCCAATTTGGAATTACATATATGGGATTGTTGTTGTAAATTTCTCAAAGTAAGACAGCAATAAAACCTCTTTTATCCGGAAATCTATTATCCGAAATAACGTCTAATATCCGGAAAACATTTTTTTCGTATTCTTTCATTTTCTCTTTTACTATTGGTGTGTTCAGTCCGACCAAAATGATAAAATTTATCATGATATTTTTTGTGACCCTAACTTCACTCCGTATAATTTTATGTTAAACCCAAGTGAACAACCAAATTGAAAAAATAATTATAAATTGATTCTGCACGTCAAAACATTGTTGGCGCTGTCATAACAAAAATTTACTATTTACTAATGCCTAAGTGTATTTTACAATAGTTTAATACTTCATATCTTTTCTTAGCTAATAAAACAAACCCGGGGAGTACACATAGTAATTCACACATTTAAACATTCATTCAATTATAAATTACGACAGAGATTTGCAGATAATTGCCCAATATGCAATGCCGACGGAATTCCATTTACATTCGCGTTCTAAAACCACACTGCTTCTATGGAAAGAACCATGTGTATCACGCGTAAATTCGTACTCCCCGCCAAAGAAAAGTGTCACAAAAATTCTGGTGTCGGTGTGAATCCCAACTAAAAAGAGAAAAAAATCACAGAAACAAAAGGCACGTGTTTGTATATATTTTCCAATTGGAATAAATAATAATTCTTATCCGAAATAAAACAAAATTTTCCATTTATAATAAAATAAATATTAATATTTTATTCACATTATTTTTTATTTGTGTACAAAAAAACATAGAAAATTTATTTACATATTTAAATTTCATAAATTGAGTTTTGTATTGCATCCGCCACGTTGTATTGCATCCGCCACGTTGTATTGCATCCGCCAGCATATTGAGATCTTGAAAAAAAATCATTAAAAATTTACTACGTAAATGTATTTCGCGACGACGGAATAATTGCATACTGGGTGATTGAGCTAAAAACTTTTTGTTTTTAGATGGCATTTATATGTGTAAAGGAAATCATATTTTCTCGCCCAATTCATGAATACACGAATAATTTTAACCACACAACGTCGCACCTAATCAGTCATTCAAGGCGGCCGCATGAAATGTCTCTCGAATCTCGAGCCGAGCCAACAAAGTTAAAACTTAAAAATGTGTGATCTCAAAAAGGCGGTACAACAACATTTTCATTACAACAACAACAATAATTTACAACAATTTGCATTATATCACTCATTTTTAACTTGAGCTAAGGCTCGAGTCGAGACACATTTCATGCGGCCGCCATCAGAGGAAATGAAACGGACATTGGAGATTGAACAAAAACACAGAAAAGAAACTACACACATAAATCATACACAGACAATATATTTTTTTGAGTTTACTCCAGACACTGATTTGAACTACATTCTTTTTAATGTATTATTGTTAATACGAAAATATAACATTAAAGTTGAACAAAATGTTGTTCCTGTCCATATAAAATCATAGCGCAATAACATTAGAAATAAAATGTATAAATTTTGACAGCCAGAATCAAAAATATTTTTGGTTTTTTTTGTGATAAATGAGTGTGTTTTATGACAAAAGCTGATAAAATATATCATGATAATTTTTATCATTTTGGTCGGACTGAACACTAGGTATGTCATTAACTAAAATAAATTTAAAATCTTAATAAATGACACTGAAGTTTAAAAAAAATTAAAATATGCTGTTTTACTATGAAATTATTAAAAAAAATCTTTATCCGGAAAAATCTTTTATCCGAAATTATTTGCCCCAGTCGTTCCCGATAAAAGAGCTTGCACGTATAAAAATTTGTGTAGTGCGTGAATTTCAGTGAAACAATTTTTTTCAGTAAAATTAACGCGAGATAAAAATATTAACTTTACTTGTTAGAAAGAAACAAAACAAATTTTCAGTAAAATTTACTGGTAGTAAGCGGGGAAAATGTTGCCATAAAAAGTATGAAATTCAATACTTTTTAAGGCAACATTTGTTTGTCTTTATCACTAAAAATTGTAAGGAATAAAATTAGCGTGTTCGAAAAAATCCGTGATAGCAGAGTTACAAAAGACAAAAAGAAATAAAACATTATTAAATGTTAAACAATATTTCAAAAATCACTTATTATCTTATTTACTTTCCATTTTATAAGGACGTTGTGCTCCAACTGAATTTTCTTTTTTCTTACTATGGAGCGACGCGCCGGAACTTTTTACTGTGTTACTGTTACTTTAGTTTTGTCATAGTCGTTTCTTTTCAAGAAATCGGAATTGCAATTTCAACTTTCGAAAACCATCAAAAACTAGGGATTCGACTAATTCTAGAGAGGGTGCCATATAATGATGGTACTATCTATTTTTTACGCTATTTGCCGTAGGCATTTACAAAACACACTAATACTTAATAAACACATTTTATTAGACACTTGTTGTTTATTTCGCAAAATTAGATTTTTTGAATATTTTAATTAAAAAATTTGTTCAAAAAGTTTAAAAAATCACTCGGATCGATTTCGACTTGTTAGGTCATCATCAATCGATCCGAGTGATTTTTTAAACTTTTTGAACAAATTTTTTAAATAAAATATTCAAAAAATCTAATTTTGCGAAATAAACAACAAGTGTCTAATAAAATGTGTTTATTAAGTTTAAGTGATGGCACTGTTGTTGTAATTTGACAAAAAAATAGGAGTTCAGTTTTTTCCAGCTCCGATAAAATAGCACCGACTCCACGAAACCGACTTTTTCCAAATTTGATAATTTTATTTATATTTCATAATTAATAACAAAAATAATATTTACGATAATTTTTATGGAAAATTGATTTATTATTTACTTTATTGTTCTTTCCTGATGGCCCTTTGAATGCATACAACTATCGGTTATGATTACATTCATTGTGGTTGTGGCTGGTGATATATTGGAAATGTACGTCGTGGTGGACGTACCAGAATCTTCTTCTTTTAGCTGAAAAAATTAACGATAATCTTGGCGCCACCTGTATTTAAAAAAACAATTTCAAAGACTTATACACAGTCTTTGAAATTGTTTTTTTTAAATACAGGTGGCGCCAAGATTATCGTTCACTGAACGGATTTACTAATGGCATTAGACATCGCCTGTCCTGCCACTTACCCAATATAGGCGGCTGGCTGACCTTGTCATGCCGGCTTTCGGGAAATCAACTTTTCAATTTTGGCCAATGGTCGTTCTGTATCATCGGTTCCAGATGGATTTTCTAACACATTACCGTAAGATTAATGTGTCTAACTATGTGTTGCTTTGGCACGCTACAACTTGTAACGAAGGCTGTCTTAGCCCGAGTGGATTAATTAGGCAACTTGTCGCAAATTCTTGGATTTCATCCATAACCATATTATCTTAACCTAATTTCGTTTTTGAGATATTGGACAAAAGCTGAAAATAACTTATATGGCTTTAAAAAATTATATAGTGAAAATTCCAATCCTTAAATTTTTTCAGAATTGTCCATGTTTGCGATGCAAATTTTACACCAAATAACCGAACTCGCTCCAGTTTAAAATTTATGCATATCATGTAGAATGTATACAGATACAATTTTTCATAAGGATTGGTTATAAAATGGCCAAGTTTAGTTCAGCACGAACAGATCCTACAA
This sequence comes from Nephrotoma flavescens, assembly GCA_932526605.1. Taxonomy (NCBI): domain Eukaryota; kingdom Metazoa; phylum Arthropoda; class Insecta; order Diptera; family Tipulidae; genus Nephrotoma; species Nephrotoma flavescens. The sequence continues at coordinate 57,878,759 of OW052222.1, read as the reverse complement.
TTTTGTCCAAAATTTACTTTAAAATCCCTGATCAATACTACGATCCAATTTTCATCGTAATTCGTTAAGAAATGGTGGAAAGACGGAATATTGTTAAATTTCAAGATTTTATTTTTAGGAACTCTTTTAATATTTTATTCCGCTGGGATGTTTTATTTAGTGAAAAACGAGATACAAAATGGATAAAAATATTCCGCTGGTAATTACATAACGAAATAAATTCTCCTTAGTGATAGTGCTGCCACTTGCGGCGAGAAGCGTAATCTTTTATTTTCCGCTGTCAAATTTCCGCTATCTTATACAGCATGGTGGATAATGTTTAAGTTTAGTACGAACAGAGCAGACCAGAACATTGAATGGAATTCGTTGTCCAAGTTGATGTTTTGAAAGCACAAACACAAGTTCATTGCTTGTCTGCTTTTCTGTAGTTGTTTGTAATATGGCCTTTGATTCCGGTGGCTTTTCATACTGGTCTCGCACTTCAGAACTATTTCCATAGCTTTGTGATTAGTATCGTTGATGACGAATGGTGATAATGGTATCTATGAATAGGCACTCAGTTTTCGAAAAGACTTGAGTAAGTAGGACTAGGAGTTATTAAGATAATATCGGCAGCATTGGCTTTGCTAACATAGATAAATATTGATAGATTAGCACATTCATTAGGAATTGATTTGTCAATCGTTAAAAAAATCGTGGTAAAAATTTTAATAATTCCGTTGAAACCTAGTTTCAGGTTTTATTATTGAAATTCCTACTTAAATCCATCTGCCATGTGGTTCGGCATAATCAGCAATCTGATTGAAGCTAAAAGACATTATTCAATCCATTTTAATGAAAGTTAGTCGTTTCTTAACTAATTTTCAGACAAAACTGCTTTAAAATGAAAATAGAATACGACTGGTGGAGACGAATACGAGAATGGTTTATGGGTCAGGTCCTCTCTGAAGCTGACGTAAACACCAGATCATATGCAATTCGGCAAATTCCCGTTACAAAATCGTCAAAACATGCAACATTATTTTCATTATCGTCTGTAGTTTTGATATAGTTTTGAATACAATGTTGCAGAGATTATATGATATTCCAAATTCTATCTATTAAAACTATAGGAGCGTAATAAAATATCACAGAAGTGTCACGATGATTGTTATTGAAGTTCGGGCTGTCTACTGTGGCTAAAAATTAAGCGCAAGCCTTTTTTTGCTTCATAAAATAAAATATACATTAAAGGAAACCATGCACCTACACAAGGTAGAAATATTTAATTACAAATTTGCATAATTGTTGCTGCAATCAATATTTTTATCAGTTTTTATTATGTTTATGCACACATCCTCTTTCATACAATAATATAAAATTAATGTTGTTGAACTATGTACTCGTTTATACAGAGGCATCCCTATAATTATAATATTCCTGGGGCTCACATAACACAAAAATCTTAAAATTTAGTCCATCCATTCGAAGGGAAAATGATTCGGGTTAATGCCAAACCAACTCACTAAGGTACTGCTCGAGTAAAAAAATGATAAATTTATGTATTTGATGCTCGATGTCGTTGATAGAGCGAACATTAAAACCCTTCCCCACAGTTTTTTGTTTTACACAGATCTAACAAAAATTATAATCTGGTCTGACACCACACCTAAATGGATCCCGTACATATTTATGAAAACATTTTATTTGGTACAAAATTTTGATATGTACAAAAACCAGAAGGGAAATTAAATTCACTTAGGTTGTTCGGTAGATTTAATGTAAATTATGTTTTTTTAAATCATCCCTAAAATTATGTTGCCTTCGTATAATTTGTTTGCTTTGCATCCTCGCTCTTATCTGTTTTTACTGGTGATTAAATTTTTGTTCGTATTGCTTTTATGGGCGTATGAAATTAAGGATAACTTATCACCACACATGTAACGGTGTTTCATATACTTTCCTGCCTATGTAAATTACATTTATTGGCAATTTAAAACAATCAATTTAGTTTAGGTTTGAAGCATCATTACTACTACAGTAATTAAATAAATTAAACTAAAGCTCCATTTCCCCTTTCACACACCTTAGCTTAAATTCTGTATTTGAATCTTTAATCTCCGCGACGTCTCTGTTGAGTGTTTTACAGCTCTTACTTTTAAGTTTAGGGAGGTAAGAGGCGTTGGTCTAGTCTAGACGGAAAAACGGCGAGACAACCGGTCACCGAGTACCTAGGAAATGATGTTCTCTCCACCGACCCACTGCTAATTTTACTGGTTAGGTTGGTAGTTTCACCAGTCCTTAAAGCAACGAAAAGGAATTTTGCCCCAAGTGGTACTCTAACTGTTAAAATGGATGATCTACACTCTAACGAGGCTGACTCAATGGATTCTGGGGTGAGCCAACCATTACAATGCCCATTTGATCGAAGTTCAAAAATATATAAGCAAACACAGTTCACGACTCAGCAGGAAATTGAAAATGTTGAACTACGCAAAAGACTTACTGAAATAGAAAATGTGGCATTATAACTTAGAAAAGAAATGGCTAAGTTAAAGATAGAAAAAGAATAGTTGAAGAAGACCAGACTAATTCCATACAGATGATGAGGACCTTGTAAGAGAAACTGTTTGGAAGCACAAGTTGGGGATCACTCGCAAGCAAAAGTTAATGAAACTACCGAACTAGTGCCTGTACCCGAGCAACAAGCTACAAGAACAACAAGAACAATGCAACTTACAGAGTTTGCGAATGTCCAAGCTCTATTAAAATAATAACGCCTTCAAGTTATAAGTTTCTTCGAGTGGTTTTCTTAAATAGAATAGTTGGCTACAATTTAAATTCTTCGAACCACTATTACCAATTGTTTCATCTAAATGTTGGCCACTGCTACGTGTATCTCGCTAATGACACTTTCAATATTTTCTTACAATTCTGCAATTGTTGTTTGTTTATTGGCATAGACGAGAGACTTCACGCCGCGGAGTTTTACCGGACTCCAACACATGAAAATTGTCCGGAAATTTGTTCCAGGTGTGAGCATCATAAGACCTTTCAATTGAATCTATCTCTAGCAATGATACTTTAAACGATCAATTTTTAGAAATTTTCAAATTTGAGATTTGTTGTTTTACATCAATGAAGTAGCACAATTGTTAAACCTTCGGAACTTGGCCGAGAGAAGCTGGGTTTCAATAAATTTTCTCATCGATTACGCTCAATGACTTAATAAACATAACTAAGGCCCTCTGGTGGAGTTCTCAATAGGTGTTGTGCGTCTACACAGGTGTTAGCCAGTATTTTTTACTTAGCCCTGAAATAAGATATAGGGTTTTCCAATAAGAGTGATATGATTTCTTTAAAAAAGACACACTAATTGTTAAGGAAATTGAAATGTTTTTTATTTAATGTGAAGTACAAACGATACAATTAAGTTCTGAATAAAAAGTCATTCAGATGGTCTCTGCGACTTCTTCTACAGGGTCGAATTCGATGAACCCAATTTTCGATCACTTTTTCCACTAAATCAAGTCGTATGTCATGAATAGCACGTTCAATATTGACTTGTAAAGCTTGAAGAGAGTTTGGTTTATTGCTAAAACCAATGACTTCAAATAACCCCACAAGAAATAGTCTAATGGTGTTAAATCACAACTTCTTGGAGGCCATTCAATATCACAATTTTTTGAAATAATCGAATCTCCAAACTTTTCTCGCAATAATTCAATTGTTGCACTTGCTGTGTAGCACGTAGCCCCGTCTTGTTGAAACCAAATGTTGTCAAGATCAACTTCTTCCAACTTCGGTCACAAAAAGTTGGTTATCATCGATCTATACCGATCTTCATTGACAGAAACGGTGTTACCAGCTTCATTTCGAAAAAAAATACGAACCGATGATTCCACCAGACCAAAAACCACACCAAACTGTCAATTTAGGTGAATATAATGGGTTTTTCATGAATAATTTGTGGATTTTCTTCGCACCAGAATCGCCCGTTTTGTTTATTTACGGCACCACTCAGATGAAAGTGAGCCTCATCGGAGAAGATGATTTTCTTAAAAAAATCGTTATCGTTTTCAAGTTGTTCCAAGGCAAAATCAGCAAATTCACGACGTTTACGGTGGTCCAATGGCTTCATTTCTTGAGTGAGAACAATTTTATACGGATGCAAACCCAAATCTTTTCTCAAAATCCACCAGGTTGTGGTTTGAGACAGTCCCAATTCTTGAGAACGTCTTGGAATCGACAAATTGCGGTCTTCAGCAACACTTGCCTGAACGGCAGCGATATTTGCATTACTTCGAGCGTTTCCTTGTCTTATTGGCACTTGAACATTATGCAAAGAAAATGTACGCTCAAAATTTTCAACAATTCGACGAATAGCGAGCATACTTTGTAACGCTCACCGAAGGCTATCTGTTTCGTGCATACTAACATATAACGGGTACAGTTAGCCCTCGGGTTGCGTTAGCAGAAATTATCTACTCAGGGACTCCGGCGTGGTCTTGTGCTGCGGCTTAAGCTCAGGAGCTTGGGTATGGGTTTGCCAGAGTATGAGTAGATCTGTTTTAGACCATATATAGATATATAAAAAAAAAATCGAACAAAAATTTAAACTGTATTGGACTTTAGAACAGTTAAACACCATTGATCACCCTCACCTTACCTATATACCTACCTGTATAATTCCACCCTCATCATTGCGGTTGATTTATCTCATGGTTACTCTACAAAATTCATGAACACAAAAAAAAACATAAACCGAAGAAAAAAGAAAGCATCGGCATAGTGATCAACAATCGCAAAAATAAATTAAATAAAAAGAAAGTAATTTAAAGTTATAAAGGCCATGAACCATTTAAATATACATTATTTATTCATATGGTATTTAAATTTAACTTGGCTTAAAAAAAAATCTAGCTACGCCCTAACTTAATATTAAAAAAAAATTACATAAATATTTATTTAATTTAAATAAATGAAAAATAAAAAAAAATTCTGTAGCGCTTACGTTGATGTTTTTAATTTGACGACTGCCATATTCCATTGACCAATAAACCGATTCACAGCGATGCACAGTTTTGATGATAATTTATTGCCGTTGAATTAATCAAGCAGAAGCAAAATATAGTAGAGGCCGGCATGCACAAATGGTATTCACAATTTTTCTTTTATAATTTGATATTATTTTTGCATATTATCATCAGTAAATATTATTATTATTATTTTTTTTATTATTGCATTTAGTTTTTGTTTTAATGCTTCCTTGTTATTTTTTTTATTAATTTATTTATTTTTAATTTTTCTTATTATTATTATTAATTTCAATTACTATTATCCCTACTAATTTGAATTTTAAGACACCATTTTTTTACAAACAGTTCATGTACTTCATACTTGGGTGCCTTTTTAATTTTTTTTTTTATTCACTTATATTTGTGAAATCCGAATTAACTTTTAAAATGTTTACAATTAACAAATATAATTATTTGAAGTTATTCAGTTTTTACTGATTCTTTAAGTGTTATTTCATAAGTTCATTCACAAATTTTGTTTTTTTTCTTGATAACTTAAATCAACCATAAACCAACATTGTATTCACCGAATATATTTATTTTCTATCTTTTTATTTTTTTGTTATTTTTTATTTTTTTTCAAATTTTCATCTGTCCACAACAAAATTTACTTCTTATCTCCTCTCAAAATCTCAAAATTATTTTTTTCATTAATTCGCAAAAAAAAACTTAATTTTAAAATAAAACCATCTTGCGTATTGCTAAGCCATCTATTGGATAGATGACCGTGCCCTCTATTAATAGATTTAATTTCCCCTAATACAAGTTTTGAATTTCCCCAAATTCCCTACAAGCGTAAAAACGAAAGCTACAACTTGGACGATTATTACGAATATAAAATGGCAAAAGCGCACAAAAGTTGCAATTGGAGAACGATTATTTTGATAATAAAACTGAATAATTTGTAAACGTTGTTCTTGCATATATTTCACCATGATGAAAACATTACTGAATACAATGAAACTAAAAATGACAGATCATGACATATTACAAATGGCCGAAACGTCACTTAAAAATCATATCATTCTTATTGGAAAACCCTATACTATGACCTTCGCGAAACCACGACTGGAGCCGGTGCAATATTCCACGCTTTAGGAAAAATTGATTTGGTTAATGCGGTGTTGAATATGTTTAAGAGTTTCTCTCTCTCTCTCTCTCTCTAGCTTCACATCCCATGAAGGGATTTTGCCGCCCGCACTATGGTCCTCCAGCCGTCTTGGTCAATCGCTCTCGACCTCCAGTTTCGACATCCTAGAGTCTGTAGATCTTGTTCGACGTCGTCACGCCAGCGCAGTCGAGGACTTCCTCTACGACGCACACCGGCTGGTTGTTGATGGAACACTTTATTGGTCATCCGTTGTTGTGGGGACCTTGCAACGTGGCCAAGCCATCTCACTCGATTGGATTTGATGAATCCGATAATATCGCAACCTCCAAGAATTTGCTTTATCTCGTGGTTCAAGCGAATCCGATATTCATTGTTCGCAACTTTAATTGGACCAAAGATGGAGCGAATGGCCTTCCTTTCGAAAGTTGATAACAATCTACAATCATTAGTGGTCATGGTCCAGCTCTCGCTTCCAAAAGCCAGCACAGGTCTTATGAGTGCTTCATAAAGTGCGAGCTTGCACGACTGCGATAGATGTCTAGATCGCAATAATTTTGATTGGGCGTAGAAAACTCGATGTGCGGCAGCTATTCGGGCTTTTATTTCTGCCTGCATGTCATTTGATGATGTTATAACTGACCCGAGGTATTTGAAATTTTCAACGCGATCAAATTTGTGGTCGCCAATTCCGAGATTTGCCATGGGGATGTTCCTGGGTGTTGATACAAATTTGGTTTTGCTACTGTTCACCTTCAAACCAAGGCTTCTTGCGCAGCGATCGAGCGGCACGAAACTGTCTTTGATATCGCTAGGTCTTCGACCAAGAAGCACGATATCATCTGCATATCCAAGAATTTGGCCTGATTTATTAAATATACAGCGCGAAGTTTCGATGTTGCTTTTCCTCACTACGTACTCAAGCGCCAAATTGAACAGCACAGGCGCGAGTGCATCTCCCTGTCGAACACCAGATGTTATTTCAAAGGAGTCTGACACAGTTCCTTTGATTACAATTCTACATACAGACCCAGACGTTGTTAATTTGCAAAGAGAAACGAGTTTTTCTGGAATTCCTAGGCATATGAGCGCGGCCCAAAGGTTATCGCGGTTTATACTGTCATATGCCTGATGGAAGTCTATATATAGTTGATGTATGGCTATGTTGTACTCCCAACATTTTTCCAGGATCATCCTCATGGTGAAACACTGGTCAGTGATCGATCGGTTGGGACGGAAACCACACTGATAATCGCCAATGATGTTTTCGGCGAAAGGGATGAGTCTGTAAGTACAACATTAGCCAACACTTTGTAAGCAGTGTTCAATAGAGCTATACCACGATAGTTTTCACATTTAAGACGGTCGCCTTTTTTATGCAGCGGACATATGAGCTCGGTCTTCCAATTCTCCGGCAGCTCTTCTTGGTCCCAAATACAGACGACGAGGTCGTATAGACTTGTTGCAAGAGTAGCGCCTCCGAGTTTTATTAATTCTGCGGGGATTCCATCGAGACCGGGTGCCTTTCCGTTTTTCAATCGACTAATAGCTGCGTCTACTTCCTCCACTGTGGGATATTCGACGAAGACCTCATCACCTGGAGGAGCTACTGCTCTAATGGGGGTCACGTCGTCATTCCGATTTAGTAGATTTTGAAAGTAGGTTTGCCATACTGAGAGAACATCAGCCACGTTTGTTCTCAATTCTCCATTCCCGTCTTTGATGGCTGTACTTCTTGGGTGGAAGTCTTTAGTGAGATTCCTGGCATTAGCAAAACAGTCCCTTGAATTTCCTACTTCCGCTTGGAAGCTGATGTTTTCGATGCATAATCTCATATGATCGCGTTTCTTTTGACGAAGGTATTTAGTCGTGGCTTTCCTGTGTGCTTCTAGTGTTGGTAGCCAACCATTTTTCACGAAGCTTTTGTTTATTTGCGACGATCAGGCGACATTGGTCATCGAACCAATCATTGCGGGGTCTCGGAGGTCTTCTTCCGATAGTGTTTTGCGCCGCGGTGGTAATGGGTATTGTATTGTGTGCAAATGCTGTTGGATGTTAGAAGGAGCTTCTCCGTTGTTGCTAGGCCGCTCTAGATAGTTAGTGACAGCTGATTGGTAACTCTGCAGTGACGTTTGGTCTTTTAGAGCATCCACATTCCATCGAACGGTTTTTGTGCTTGTCTGTTGAACGTTGATAACAGTTTGCACTTATATTTAAATACGACAAGCATATGATCGCTGTCCATATCTGCACCCCTGTAGGATCTAACGTCAGATATACTGGTCGAGTGTCTCTTAGACACCATGACGTGATTAATTTGGTTTTCCGTTCTTCCATCATTCGATCTCCACGTTACTTTGTGGATTCTCTTATGTGGGAAAAACGTACTTGATACAACTAAGTTGTACGTTATTGCCAGGTTGGTGACTCGTTGGCCGTTGTTATTAGTTAGGTGCAGGCTGTTAGGACCGATGTGCGTTGTATTTTCTGCACTCCTACCGATTTTTGCATTAAAGTCGCCCACGATGATTTTAATGTCGTGGTGCGGTATGTTATTGATGACTTCCTCCAGCTCGACAAAGAATAAATCTTTGATGTCATCCGATTTATCTTCGGTGGGTGCATGCACATTAACGATCGTGATGTTAAATTTCTTAGTGTGAAGTCTGACCGTGCACATCCGCATGTTGATCGGGCGGAAATCGATGATATGGTGCTTCACGCGCTGATGGATGAGGAAGCCAGCTCCAAATTCTCCTCCGTTCTGATGGCCGCTGTAGTGAAGAGTGTAACCATTGGTGGTGTCATGGATCCCACTCCCAGACCATCTAAGCTCTTGTAGTGTAAGTACGTCTAATGTGTAACTCTTTGCTTGGTTCGAAAGGTTCTGGAGATCTCCAGGTCTTAAGAGGCTAAGCACGTTCCATATTCCCATTTTTAAAGCGTTGTCCATGTACAATTTCCGAGGTCGAGTTTGTAATGAATCCGATATGGTAATCCGAGGCCTTTGTTTAGGGTTCATAACTTAAATGGTTTTTATGAGGGAAGGTTGTTGGCCTGCCGCTCAACCCGCTTGTTACGTATGTGGGTGACGTACTGGTGAGAATCTTAAGGCATCCAGTCCTACCTTGAACACATTTATATAGCGAGCCGCTTGATACAAGATAGACGCCCGCTTCAGCCGCTCCTAACATGGAGAACAGACGCTGGTTTGGTATTGGTTTTAGGGCGCCAATAACCCGCCCTGACATGTAGTGTCCATGACTATAAACAGGATTTAGTCTGCTCGTCTCCACTACACCGCCTGATTCATTTAGCGTTACCCAGGGAGCACCGGCGAGGAGGTATGAATCTCGGATTCGCCCCCCATGTTTAAGAGTTACTGGAAGAATAAAGCGCACAAAAGAAATATGTATACCATCTGCACCCAATGAATCAGACTGAATGCCAGAGATTGCTTCGTATACCTCAATGTCCGTAAAATAAAATGCATTGACAGAATGAGAGCCAATTTTATCAAAATCCCTCAAATTAAAAGGCGGCCCTTGCAGCAAAATTCGTAGAGAATTCCATCGGTTGAAAATCGGTCAAAACCGCTTGCTTATTTTAGAGTTACCAAACTTTTGAAAATTGCGCCATAGCACTTCACTTGGTAGGTCTAGATTAAAAATATTTTTTTTAAAGTTTCCGAAATTTAGCGTTCCGTACCAATGAACGTACCAATGAAAAAAACTTTTCACTTTCATTATTTCAGAAAGTGAAAAGTTTTTGTCATTGGTATTCTAGTAGTTTGAATTCTTTGCACGTAATTTTAAATTTTGCTGTGTGACATCAAACTCTCTTATTGGGAATGCAAACCTACTCGATTGCTAATGAAAAAATCTTTTTATTTTTATTATTTCACGCAACACGAATTGATCCCCTGATCAAATTGTTAACTCTGTTACGATAAACTGTATAATGCTTCCAAGTCTTATCATTTTTATTAGATGCGTCCAAACTGCGTGTAAGAAGTCTCTAATATTCCGGAGCTTCAGGATAGAATCATCGAGCATGAACACATATTCAGACAGCTTCCGATCGACTCTGCGCAGGGGAGCCGATTTATCCAGAAGCTTTACAAGCAATGAATTAAAATACTCCAATTTGTCATCAATTTCAGGAATAGAAAAAATCCGTTCCTAGTCTAGTCGATTAGCCTCTGCAATCAATATTATTTATAGTTCGTCGAAAACAAAAACTGACGCAACTAGAAACATCCAAATCGAAATTATAAGAACCATATCCCTTTTTCAACCAAAAAAAAATGGTTCAATTAAAGTCCAAACCACACAAATGTGTGAGTAAAAAAATCATTGCATATGTAATGGCGTTTTTGATAAAAAATTTCACTTGTTTTGAAGTACAACCAACACAATTGTGTGTATAGTTTTAGTGTTTTTTTTCGAGCGAAAGTAAGAATACACAAATATGTAAGTTGGTTCAAAAAACAAACAAAAATAAATTTCTGACATGGTACTTTTGCCGTATCCATACAATTGTGTTGGTAAAATTCAAAGGGATATATCATATCGTGAGTGGTAAATAACCCCGGGACGGAGTTATTTACCACTCACGATATGATTTATCCCTTTGAAATTGGAACTCCCTTTCAAATTCGATCGATTATTCAGTAGCAATAAATCCAAACAAGTGGCAGCATTATGAACTAAAATTCGTAGGATCATGTGAGGCAATTCCCAAACCAAGTGATGATATGAAATCCTTGAATTCCTTTACAGCAGGTGTATCTGAAATCACATTCGTGTTAAAATCACCAAGGATGAGAATATTAGTATACCTACTAGATAGATCCCCCAAAGTTTTTTTTTTTAATTTTATTAAAGAATTTAATCCTAGGTGGACAATAAAGGACCCCACTAACAATGTGTGATTTCGACTATTACTAATTTCCAAGAACAGACAATCAAAACTTGACTCAAGAGCATTTTTCTTAACTATATCTTATATTTGACAGAACTGCGTACATAAAGTGCTACATCACCGCCACGTCTATACCACGCGGATCAATCCTATCTTCCCGCACAATATTATACCCATCCCATTCTTTAAGCCACGTCTCCGACACAGCAATTAGATGTAATGGTACAAGTTTCACTACGTTTCTGAATTCCACAAAGTTAGACTGTAAGCTGCCAGGGTTCAAGTGGGCAAAATTAAATTTAGATAATCGTGACTTAAAACAGGACGTTAGTACCACATTTCTCACATCCAATGTTGACATTCTAGGAAAAAAAAAGAAAAAACAAATAAAAAATTATAAATATGATAATTGAGATGTCTTACGGCTCCCGGAAACCGATTCGAAACAAAATAGCACAAATACTTAAACAAAAACATTATGGATTTAGTGCTGCTTCCAGTTCATTATAGTAGAATAGTAGACATTATGTTGATCACCATCGTTCAATTTGACAGCTATACGTGACCATGAATAATCTTGGGCCGCTTACTTTCTTCGTCTTCTTCATAGCCAGTGCAAGCTTATGGACTTTATAGTACTGTGCAGACAAATTATGTAGTATAAAGATGCGACCGTCACCCGTAAAATTGGAAATACTGCTAACTTTTAAGGTTTTACATACTCGCAAATATCTGCGGAAATATATGTCTTTTTTCATTAAGAATCCAAACCTGATTACGATCAAGGGTGGGCGTTGATCATTCCCAAACGATTAAGGTAGATAAATCTCCACATCCGGCAATAAGATGACCGCTACAGTGTCAGCTCCACTATTACTACCATCTTGAACGTATTTGCACACAAAAAAATATATAGCGAACCCACTTTTTAGAGTTTTATTTTTAATGAAATCGTTAATTATTTAAATCTACTTCAGTCATTTCTGAGTGGTAACAGCTAGTAGACAAATATATCGCGTTAAATAAGGGCAACCTGTTCAACACAAAAACGATAATGAAAACCAAATCTCACAAAATGAAAAACTATTATTTTTCATTTTAAAGCTTTACACAGAAAAAAGCTGTTTCCCCTATAAAGCTCACACTACGTAGATACTCCGAAAATAAGCAAAGCATTAAACAGGAAACAACGCACATTTTTATTCTCATGTTATCTAGTTACTGTGTAATAAAGTTGTATCGGTATGACCTAAATTTAAATCATTTTCTAAGTAGCACAAACACAGTCGCATACATACAAATATAACGATAAATCCTGTTTTTATCTCGCTCGTACGGTGAGTGTCAAGTAGAATCAGGGAACTAACTCAACATCCCTGTTACAATAGATAATTTAAACTCCTAGTCGCAGCGTGTGCATTTATGTATATATTTATGTACATAATCAGGATATGCCCATCCTGTTTACACTCGTACCATAAATTTTCGGAAAAAGGTATATGTAACATGATTTTTTTATAGGTTATGTTTTGTTTATGTACATATAGATTTTTTGGCTCGCTCTTTATTATGTTGGTATGCATGTTGTTGGTATACGGAAACATTTTCAAGGAATAAACATTGGGAAATAATGGTCGAATAAATTATTACTAATGTATGATTGTATATGTGTGTGTGTGTTATGATTTTATGTGGGTGAAATGTGAATAGAACACGGGAAAATGTAACAAAGTTTAGTTGGATTGCGTTATTGATCGAGGGTTTTCTCTTTGTAAACTGCCATAACGATATTAAAATATTTACTGGGAAGATATTACAGAATGGTAGGGCCAACCGCTCAACATTAAAATATATATTCGTGTTTGTCTACAGATAGGTCAAATGGAATGTATAACGTGAGGATAAACATAACATGGATTTTTATTGAGAATTTTGTGGGAACCGGGGATTTTAATTGGAATAATATTATTCAGTTTCCGGTCGCTGCGTATTTGAAGTTTCAATTTGCTTTTAAGGTGATATGAGCATATCTTTGAATACTGATTAAAAGTGTTCGCCCGAATAAAGTTCATTTTGCACACCAACATAATATTTCAATTTCCATTATACCACGAAAAAAAAACATTATTTTGCTTTTAAAGTATATAGTGGGTGGTTTGAACCCTGTAAAATTTTGGTATCATCTGGCTTCCAGTAATTTCAATTCCCCCAAATATCATTTTACGATTGAATAACTTTCACGGCAAATTAATTTATCTCATGTTTACATGTCGATAAATCGCACATATACGATACATAATTTATAATTAAGCTTTTAAATTATTTATTTATATGAAATACCATATATAAATATAAATAAGCATCGAACGACACTGGTCTGATTTATTGTCTCATAAATTTTGATATAAGACATTATTTTTGGTTTCGTCGCTGCGTGTACCTCTCGCAATTGGTTACTGTTGCGGATGGGTAAAGATTTCTAATGCTTGTCTTAATTGATTTATTAAACCTAATTATGTAAACTGAGGCATGTAAATAAAATTAAAGCTTTCAGATAATTAAAAGCTTCCCTTGGAAAACATAATAATAAAAATAACGTTTAATTTTGGGTTGTATTAAAGACGTTATATAAACCCCTAGTATTTTAATTGTGCTAATGATTAAGCATTTTTATGTTTACATTATAAAGGGAGCTTTTTGTAAAGGCACAAGTTTATTACAATTTCCTTATGTCTAATAAATTAAGTGACATATTATATCCATTATATAAAATTTTATACAGTAGAACCTGCACAATTATTCTATTTTTACAGTCAACCTTAAACGACTGAGTATAGAACGCCATTTTTACTTTCTCAATAGATGTAAATGTATTTCTGGAGATTTACCAGTGGAAAACATCATTTTGGTGCATCGCTTAAAGACTTTAAAAATTTTTTGGATCGCTTAGTCGGCAATGGAAGGGATTGGAGGCTATTGTTATGATGCCTTCTGAAAATTTCTGAGTCCAACTGTATCGACCTCTAACGTTAAACTTTGAACAAAATGAGCTGTTTTTCATAAATTCCGGACTGGGTTAACTTCATAAGAGCAAGATGGGTTTTTTGCTTCTTATAGATATTTTTGCTTCTTATAGGTGCTTAAAAAGCGTTATATAAGCTTAATAAGGACTCTTGAAAATTATACTAACGTCATTTTAATACAAAGACGTGATTTAGAATAAAACACGAGATAATATTTTTAAGTACTTTCGCAAATTGTTCTTAAATAAGTTAATTATGTTAGACAAACCGATTTACAAATTAAGAAAATTTCCGTCACCTTCTGTTTCTAATTTTGCCCCGTTCCAAAAAAAAACAGATAATATGTACTGTAATTACATTATAATGTTGGTGTGTGTACACGAGGAAAATTCCTCCATTCATTTTTCAAGGGCAGCTTATACTCCTAAAGTACATTTTTAACAACAATAAAATAGAAATTAAAATTATTTTTCTAAATAGGAAAATGAATAACACTTAGAAATATTTTAATGGTGGGGGGGGGGGGGGGTTAAGAAAAGCGGAACGGTTAACCATATTTTCTATGTTCGCGTATGTATACTATATACAAATGTTTGAAAGGCATGAATTTGATTTGAAAGAAAAGCACAAAATAGGGAAATATAAAAAAAATGGTTTCCCAACAACTTTTTTCAAGCACAGTGTACATAAGGCATACAAACACAGACACACCGAACAGATAACACAATAATATATGGAAAGTGGAACATGAATAAATTTTTCTATGTTCAGAATGCGCTGATAACGCCTAATTAGCTCTATAGCAATTTAGAATTCTAATTAATTCAAATCGGTTTGGTGCGCTGTACGATATATACGATAAAAAAAGTTGAAAGTGATTTGCATATGAATTATTGTGTGGCGGTGATTGAATGGAATATTTTGAAGTTCTTCGTATACTAAATAGCGCTTTATATTTTACACGATGAAGATAAACGTGGTATATAGCTAATGTGAATAAGTTTTTTTTTATCGCGCGCACAAGGTTGGTGCCCCAGTATTATTATAGAAATATATGTGTATGGCAAATTGGTTTACACAAGAATTATGTGACTATCGTGGCTAATGACTTGTATATAATTTAATCTAAATTATATTTCATTGCAAAACACGTTCGGCTATAATATGACAATATTTTTATTAGGTTGCTGTTCTACATCTACGGTTCCTACGGGTCGAGCATCTTAAACAGCTTTTCTCAATCTCGGCGCCGTAAAATGAATGAGAAGACTAGTAGCACGGGAAATCCGGATACCACTTGTGTGGGTGGTTGGAAATAAGTAATTGGGAAAAATATTTTTATTGCATTTTATCTAAATTATGGAATTATGATTTGCTGGCCTACTAATGGAATCAGTTTAGTGAAAATATTTTAAAAACAAAGTTGAATGGGAAACTTTCGTGTCATAACATTTCTATTGGGAAAGTTATTTCCTATTTAATTAGTTTCGAAAATATTTACTCCAAGATGATTCGATCAGTAGGTCAAAAAAAAATATTTTAAACAAAAATGCTATGAAAATATTTTTCCCAATTCCGGGTTGTCCATAAGGTCGATGGCGAACGATTTTTTTTTATTTCGAATAATATAATTGACTGACTTTGACCCTTCAAAATCGAGAATAAAATGATCAGCAGATCGCGACTTAATACTGTTTGGAAAAGTGGATCTGTCAAAAAAATTAGTGAACACGCCTAACTTATACAAACATGTATGTAATGTAAGCCCAATTTTGATATGCATGTGAAGATATCCCAAATTCCGTCCCCTTGTTCTCACATTTTCTCAAAAATCGATTCCATGAGAGAATACCGTCTCATTTCAGTCGCTCTCGATGATATTCATAAAACAGTACCACACCATTTGGCTTATTCGAGTCCACCTGAATGCCTTTTTGTCTCAGAAATGCTGCACAAGTATAGCAGCAGCGTTTCATCAACGAAATCGTGTCGTGACAGATTTCGATTTTATAAAAATCTGCTTAAAAAATCTGAACAAATTTCAAAATACGAGGGTTGCCTTTTATATTTCGGGATTGGACAACCCTAGTGTTGCAATCTGGCGACTGATAGCTGTAACGTTTTGACATTCGAGTGCTATTTGTGTTGCTTACAGTACTCATTAACTCAACATCTCGGCGAAAAAATGGAATTAAATCGTGAACATTTTCGTGCGATTATTTTCTTACAACTTTCGACGTGGATTAAGGCAGCAAGAGTGCATGGATGAACTTAATTCAATTTAGTGTTTATCGATTGTATGGTGAATTCAATCGAGGTCGTAGTTCACTCCAAGACGAATTTCGTGAAGGTCGTCCAGAATCAGTTGTTGTTCCGGAAACCATTGATGCTGTGCGCGAACTGCGATATTGCAAGATCGTCATGTGACCTGTCGTGAGATTGAGACAACCTTAGGCATTAGTGGGACCAGCATACATTCAATATTGCATAAACATTTGAATGTCAAAAAAATTTGTTCGCGTTGGATCCCACACAATTTGTCAATCGCTCAAAAAGGCTCGTGTCGATTGGTCGAAAGAAAAGCTCAAAAAATACGATCGCGATGCTTCAAAACACGTCTATGACATAGTGACAGGTGATGAATCGTGGATTTATGCGTATGAGCCCGAAAGTAAACAGCAGTCGACTGTATGGGTGTTTCAAGATGAGCCGAATCCAACAAAAGTTGTTCGCGCACGAAGCAATTGCAAGCAAATGATCGCCTGTTTTTCCGGAAAAAATGGACATGTCGCAACAGTACCACTAGAACAACGCAGAACAGTCAATTCTGAGTGGTACACAACCATTTGTTTGCCAATTTTCTTCCAAGAAATCCGGAAAACCAACTGCCGAAGACGGATCACTCTTCACAACGACAATGCGGGGGGCTCTCATACATCGGCTCAAACAACTTCATTTGAGCACTCAAAACATCGATTTGATGAGTCATCCGCCGTATAGTCCTGACTTGTCACCAAATGACTTCTTTTTATTCCCGTACGTAAAAAATAAACTGAGAGAGAGGTCAACGTTTTTCGACACCTGTAGAAGCGGTTGCTGCGTTCAGAATGCATGTTTTGGAGATAAATCAATCAGAGTGGAAAAAGTGCTTCGACAATTGGTTCAAACGCATGCAAAAGTGTATAGATAAGCAAAGGGATAAGCAAATTTTACTTCCTAAGACACAAAATCACACTCAATAACATACTGCTGTCCGAAGGACGAACTAATACAATTTTATGATTCCTAGCATAGCAAAACGTCAAACAAATGCAACAACTTGTAAACTGGTAAACTTCTACCAAACTCGTAGAGACTCTTGTCGAACGACACTACTTCATACACAGTTGGCAACACTTCTCAAGAAACACAAATTTTTTTTTTTGGTTTAAAGAGAGTTTTTTTTTGGTTTAAAGAAAATGCATTGTTTTGGCTCAAAAAATAATTAGAAAATCTAGCATATCCGCTAAATGCAACAAAATATAGCATCACACTCCGGCTAAAGCACCACCAAGCGCGGTTTTACAACAACTAAATATAGAAAAATGTAAATGTAAATGTAAATGTAAATGTAAATGTAAATGTAAATGTAAATGTAAATGTAAATGTAAATGTAAATGTAAATGTAAATGTAAATGTAAATGTAAATGTAAATGTAAATGTAAATGTAAATGTAAATGTAAATGTAAATGTAAATGTAAATGTAAATGTAAATGTAAATGTAAATGTAAATGTAAATGTAAATGTAAATGTAAATGTAAATGTAAATGTAAATGTAAATGTAAATGTAAATGTAAATGTAAATGTAAATGTAAATGTAAATGTAAATGTAAATGTAAATGTAAATGTAAATGTAAATGTAAATGTAAATGTAAATGTAAATGTAAATGTAAATGTAAATGTAAATGTAAATGTAAATGTAAATGTAAATGTAAATGTAAATGTAAATGTAAATGTAAATGTAAATGTAAATGTAAATGTAAATGTAAATGTAAATGTAAATGTAAATGTAAATGTAAATGTAAATGTAAATGTAAATGTAAATGTAAATGTAAATGTAAATGTAAATGTAAATGTAAATGTAAATGTAAATGTAAATGTAAATGTAAATGTAAATGTAAATGTAAATGTAAATGTAAATGTAAATGTAAATGTAAATGTAAATGTAAATGTAAATGTAAATGTAAATGTAAATGTAAATGTAAATGTAAATGTAAATGTAAATGTAAATGTAAATGTAAATGTAAATGTAAATGTAAATGTAAATGTAAATGTAAATGTAAATGTAAATGTAAATGTAAATGTAAATGTAAATGTAAATGTAAATGTAAATGTAAATGTAAATGTAAATGTAAATGTAAATGTAAATGTAAATGTAAATGTAAATGTAAATGTAAATGTAAATGTAAATGTAAATGTAAATGTAAATGTAAATGTAAATGTAAATGTAAATGTAAATGTAAATGTAAATGTAAATGTAAATGTAAATGTAAATGTAAATGTAAATGTAAATGTAAATGTAAATGTAAATGTAAATGTAAATGTAAATGTAAATGTAAATGTAAATGTAAATGTAAATGTAAATGTAAATGTAAATGTAAATGTAAATGTAAATGTAAATGTAAATGTAAATGTAAATGTAAATGTAAATGTAAATGTAAATGTAAATGTAAATGTAAATGTAAATGTAAATGTAAATGTAAATGTAAATGTAAATGTAAATGTAAATGTAAATGTAAATGTAAATGTAAATGTAAATGTAAATGTAAATGTAAATGTAAATGTAAATGTAAATGTAAATGTAAATGTAAATGTAAATGTAAATGTAAATGTAAATGTAAATGTAAATGTAAATGTAAATGTAAATGTAAATGTAAATGTAAATGTAAATGTAAATGTAAATGTAAATGTAAATGTAAATGTAAATGTAAATGTAAATGTAAATGTAAATGTAAATGTAAATGTAAATGTAAATGTAAATGTAAATGTAAATGTAAATGTAAATGTAAATGTAAATGTAAATGTAAATGTAAATGTAAATGTAAATGTAAATGTAAATGTAAATGTAAATGTAAATGTAAATGTAAATGTAAATGTAAATGTAAATGTAAATGTAAATGTAAATGTAAATGTAAATGTAAATGTAAATGTAAATGTAAATGTAAATGTAAATGTAAATGTAAATGTAAATGTAAATGTAAATGTAAATGTAAATGTAAATGTAAATGTAAATGTAAATGTAAATGTAAATGTAAATGTAAATGTAAATGTAAATGTAAATGTAAATGTAAATGTAAATGTAAATGTAAATGTAAATGTAAATGTAAATGTAAATGTAAATGTAAATGTAAATGTAAATGTAAATGTAAATGTAAATGTAAATGTAAATGTAAATGTAAATGTAAATGTAAATGTAAATGTAAATGTAAATGTAAATGTAAATGTAAATGTAAATGTAAATGTAAATGTAAATGTAAATGTAAATGTAAATGTAAATGTAAATGTAAATGTAAATGTAAATGTAAATGTAAATGTAAATGTAAATGTAAATGTAAATGTAAATGTAAATGTAAATGTAAATGTAAATGTAAATGTAAATGTAAATGTAAATGTAAATGTAAATGTAAATGTAAATGTAAATGTAAATGTAAATGTAAATGTAAATGTAAATGTAAATGTAAATGTAAATGTAAATGTAAATGTAAATGTAAATGTAAATGTAAATGTAAATGTAAATGTAAATGTAAATGTAAATGTAAATGTAAATGTAAATGTAAATGTAAATGTAAATGTAAATGTAAATGTAAATGTAAATGTAAATGTAAATGTAAATGTAAATGTAAATGTAAATGTAAATGTAAATGTAAATGTAAATGTAAATGTAAATGTAAATGTAAATGTAAATGTAAATGTAAATGTAAATGTAAATGTAAATGTAAATGTAAATGTAAATGTAAATGTAAATGTAAATGTAAATGTAAATGTAAATGTAAATGTAAATGTAAATGTAAATGTAAATGTAAATGTAAATGTAAATGTAAATGTAAATGTAAATGTAAATGTAAATGTAAATGTAAATGTAAATGTAAATGTAAATGTAAATGTATTTTTTAATCGTTTACTAGTCTGAGCACATGTTGCATATGCTTCCCTCTTGTACTCTCAAAATTCCACCGAACCAGAAGGACTATCAGCTATGCTGATGATCTAGCATAGCTATTTTCCATCACTAGTAGCCACAAACGAGGTGAGAAGAGTTCCTCTTGGTCAATCTATGGTTCTTGTGTTTCCAGTGTTTCACGGCTTCCACGTCGGAGCCATCTACAGTTCAGAAAATTTGGGCTTCTACAGAGAGCTTTCTTCTTCGATTTCCAATGGTCCAGTGGAGAATATGATTTTGTATCTCGTTAAAATGTGTTTTTAAGGCAGGAGTAGCCTGACTGGTTTCGTTTGTCATTTGTTTCGACAGTTTTGTTATTTAATGTTATTTGGGCAGGGCTGTTTCGTAATATAAACCAGATTGTTTCAAAAATATCAGGTGTTTCTTTGTGGATTGCTTAGTAGTGGTCTTATTTTCGTTTTACCATCCAGTTCTTAACTTTTCAGATCATCTCTGGTTGAGATTTCAGTAGATGCGGACAATATGTTTTCGCGTATTGGAAAACTCGATAGTAGGACCTAATGTCCATTACCTCCAGAATTGGTCCGTCACTTCCCTCATCGCTTTTATTTTTTATAATAATAAAAGTTCCTTGGACTAGGTTGGACTATTATTTTGTTTTAAGAGCCTTGAAATAATAACAGCAACAGAGAATATATGTTCACATTATCGTTTCCTGATGCTGGAAGTGAAAAATTCCAGCACTTCCAAAGCTGGGACGTCTTTTCCGTAGTCAAGAAAGTTTTCTGATATTCCGCAGAGTTTATGAATTAATGTAATATTGTAATAGATAAATATTCAGGCTACTTCGCGTATGACAGTTCATATTTAATAGTCTTTAGTCCAAGAAAACCAGGTCTCTACTGGTTCCTATCTCCGTTGCAGAGCCGTCAGTGCTGCTTTAAAGAAGTGAATCAAAATTTACAGAAACCTCAACATTCAGGCTTTGGTGGCTTACCCTGAGCCCCTGGAGTCCACCAGGTAACGTTATTCAAGGGCATGTCTGACTCAGAGTGTTTTCAGCTCTTCATTTGATATCCACCGAAGGTCATCCTTGGATTGAGTATCGAGTTGTCGATAAGTAAAGCCTCTTTATTTAAAGTGATAAGCTCATGTATACAAAAATGATCACTTTTACGTTGGTAATCTCTTAAAGCATTTCCAGAATATCTTTTGAATTCGGCAGTGACTAGAGTCCGCACTCTTACTATATATGGTATTTTCAGACCTCATGTTGACTTTCAGTGTAACTTCAATGTAACTCCTGCCAACAGGACAAAACCAGTTATTTCCACACGAATTTCAGGTAGATGATGGCTCTCTGCATCCGATGATGGATTTGCTGGCTCTTAGAAAAATATAAAAATAGTCTTTCCCGAAATAGGTGTGATGCCAAGTTCTATAAACCATCGAATCGATAATGTCCTTGCATCGATTGACGAACTTCGTTCCCCCCCCCCAAATTACTTCATTCCGAGCAAATCCTTTTGTCCTTCGCGAAAATTGATTTTGATGATAGAAAAAAATCAAACAACTCATCTCAATTCTCAACAGACGATTGAGTTGAGTGGAATTTCCATTCACATCCATGGAAAATTGAGTTGTTTTTCGATTTTTTTTTGTCTCAGTGTGCGGAAACGAATTGGAGTCAGTTGGAATTCAAAAGGATTCAATGTATTTTATTCGTTTAGTAAACAATTTTTTTAGTTTTGTGCTGCGCGTAAATGAAGAACGATGATGGTTTCCAACTCTCGAACACGCGACGTACAACTGACGGAAATTCCAGATTTATTCCTCACACTTCCAACGGTTTACATTGCGATTTCTTAATCTTCATAGCGAAAGCCAAGCGAACGCGGCACTGAATGTGCTTTCATTAGAATAGCCCCATTATCACAGATCCTACCTTAAGCATCAAATTATGCGGTGGTATTCCTGGCAAATCAAGCGCATTCAAAAACTCGGTCGGATAATTGGTTGCCTTGTCTTGATTGGCCACACAGTTAACGGATTTGTAACAATGCATTTCCCCAGCGACTTGATTTTGAATCAAGTAACTCGGAACGACAGGTACGGTTTGACAAAAATCAGCACACTGGCTTGTCATGCGTGTGGAGATTCATCGGCAACTTCAATGCATAATGTTCCATTCGGAAGCTGTCTGTCAATGTGGCTGTAATTCCCGATGATGTAACAACTATTTGAGATCTCGAGTGAATTGTGGCCAAAAGCAATGAAATCAGAAATGTTTTGCCTGTGCCACCGGGAGCATCGAGGAATAATATTTCACCGTTGCCTTCGTCAACTGCCTTCATCAATGCGCCGTACACGTTCTTTTGTTATGTGCATTCAAAAGCGGGACATTCATTCGTACTATTTGCCTCATTGAATCGCGATCGTCCACTTGCTCTCGTTGCAATTCACGATTAAATGCATCGGGCATGTCGATTTTCGACAAATAGCTACCGCACATAAACACGCACGTGTCTTCGATCATGATCAAAGCTTCGTTGCTTATCTGGTCGTTCATTTTAAGCTCTTAATTCGATGTTGCAGTGCGAACTCGATGCGCAATGTCGTCAGCCATCTCGTCCTTGTATTTGTTCCACAATACTAATGCAAAAAAATTCGAGAGTGCAGAAAATAGACCAATATACGGAACAATCACAAACACCATTACTACAATCGAAAAACCAAAGTAAAAAAATAATTCTAATCCGTTCGATGGAAGACACGTCGATATGATGATCGCGATAAATGCACTAATTTGATTTGCCGGCGCATAAACATACGCAATAGCGTATTATGCGCATATTCATGCATATGCCATGGGCTGCCAATATATGTCACTGGGAGGATGGTCTATTGACCGACGTTGGTTGCATCTCCTTCCAAAACGATGGCATTGCGCAGATGAATGTACTGCTCGGAACGTAGTTTTGATTGATTGAAGCGGAAAAAATTTAAACGTTCCGTTTCGATTTTGACATACAAATCGACGCAGTACTGTTGAAACAATCGACGATAACTCATAAGATGATTGTCCACGCCTTGCCGCATCATCAACCATCATCATGCAAAATGAATATGTTATTTGTATAGCAATGCAAGTACAATCGACAGCTCAATAACTGACCGGTCAGCGGATTGACAGTCTTTATCTGGAAGTGGTAGCCACCTTAGCCAGTATGACAAAACATCAATGGATATTGAAGTGCATCATATGATCGTGTTCATGTAAAAGACATTGAAGTTCTCCGATTAAGTCTCGTTTTGAGTTTTTGACGCATTGAAAAGCGCAAAACGATAACTTAATTTCAATTCGTAATTTCCAACGAAATAAATTTGAAGGAACTTGGGTTATTCGCTCGTGGTATCAACGCTTCACTTCGATTATAAATTTTCCCTTGAAACTTTAAAATAAAGGGCAATTTTAAATATGATTTGCAGCGCGATTCAAGTCGACCTTCATCGCATTTCTTCGTCGAGTTACGTTTTGTCGCACCTGAGATAGTGCCCACGTAGCGCGAAATTGTCCGTTTTGAGCACGTCTCTGTTCATTTAATTCTTCGCGTTGCTCTTACGTTTCATTCTCACGAACCCCGTACATTCTTTGCGAATTACGGTTTCTTTGTCCTAGGTTCGATAGTCAGCCGGTATTTTACTCAAAAATCAATTCCTAAAATTTACAACGATTTATTTGACTAATTTACTTTGAAGTCATTAACCCACAAAAATGAACTTTCCAATCGAATCAATCTAAACCCTGCAATCCAATTTGATAACTGCACTTGTCACGCATCAATAAATTTCTGGAAAAAATTATCGAAATCGTAAAAATTACACCGAACTTCATATGATTGTAATAATGGTAGCGTTTATGCTTTTTGATGCAATGCAGACGATTCGAATATCATAAAAGAGCGAATTAATACTAAAATCTCCAATTTAGTAGCAGCAAGAAAAATAACACGCTCGCACAATCGAAAATGAAAATACGAAAAGGATACCTGTCTAATTGCACAACGCCTCAGCGTCACCTCTTGTTTGACTCATTAACTTTGTGTTTTTATCAATGTATTTCACGATTTTCTGAGAGTTATCAAGCTTTGCATCGACTTTTTAAACTTTACAGCGTCCAAAGTCATCAAAACATGCAAAAAATTCAAAATTTCATACAAAAAAATATTCAATTTTTTTCAACCAGGTTTTACTGGAAGTTTCCCAGTTTTCTACTCAGATTTTCCAATCTGACAAACATCAATGCTTGATTTTCAGAATTTTTCGGTGGATTTTCCCAAAATTTTCTTTCGCACATATACATTTTTTGCACCATTTTTATAAATTTAGATATCGGAATGAGAAAACTAGTAACTAAACCACTGGTATAAAATATATCCGTTTTTCGAGACCTTTACCACACGATGAAGTGCATTACAATTTTCAATAATTTCCGTCTATAATTCTAAATCCACGTGAACTCAACTGACCAAGATTTCGCGACATGCTCTACCTATAATTTTATTTGTATTTAGAGTGTTAAGGATGGCCCGAAGCCCACCTGCGATTTTCAACTAAGCACGCAGAGGCCTCTCTCACGGTGATGTTTTGCTGGCTAGATCTCAGGGTAATGGCAAAGGTGGTGTGGAAATAGAGGCTTGCGTGCTCCTGGCCTACACCGTGGAACATAAATAAAATTAAAATAAAAGCAAACTATAAACTGAAACTAAATTAGGTCGACCAGAATTTATCGAACGAAACCTAAGTGACAAGTGTCCAGTCTGTTCAAAAAAGAGTAGTTGCTGACCCTGAAAGGACGATGTACAGCCACAACGAAGCAGCATAAGAGGGTAGGGACGTCTCTTCAACAGACCATGCAATTCCCTCACAATTCACACCTCGACAGTATGATACCGCCGAAGTGCCACGGGTAGACCGTGTGGATTTTACGGTCGTCTCTGAATGGACGACACATACGCTGGACTCACCACTCCAACCCTGTGGATGCCAAAAAGATGCTGGAGAGTGACAAGCCCAGCCTGTTAATATAGAACCGACACAGAATGAAAAACCCCTCCCATCATACCAATCCAAAAAATTATTTTGTAATTCATTTTATTACTATTATGACACACAAAAAAGTATAGATCAAATGACCAAGTAAATACGGGAAGAAGAAACGAAAAAGAAAATGAGGCCGAATGCCAAGAGTCATGTGCAGTGCGGTTTTTATTCAGTATTCAAATATACCAACCAAAAAATATAATTTTATCAACGGGAAAATAAATCGGACCGAAAGGAAAGGATTCGGAGCGAGACCAACCTGCAACCCAAATGCGCGCCAAGCAACTGCTATGACACTCGAATACAATATAAATTAATCATAAAAAAATTGAAAATTTGAAGATAAAAAAAATTTTGAAAAATAAGAATTTGAATAAAAAAATTAAATTGACCAATAAAGATAGAAAATTTAAATTAAAAAACAAAACAAAAAAAAATCGTACGTTTGATCTCGGAAAGGTCACCCTGTAGGGTTGGGCGTCCTTGCCAGCCGTTTGTTCTAGTGTATCTTCCCAACCAAAATCCCAATAAAAAATTTACAAATGGCCGGTTGGCCACTTGTAGGTTAGGCGTCCTTCGCCTTAAACCGAAAACTGAATGGCCTCACCTGGCCACCCGTAAATAATGGTTGGGCGTTAGCTCGCCTTACCGAATTTCGCCTTGATAGGCCGTCGCTTACGGGTTGGTCGGGTTCTCGCTAAACCGTAACCAACGTTGGTGTTTCCAATTAATCAAAACAACAACCACCAAATAAAACTGCCGTTTTCAATGGTGTCACTCTAAAGAAGCACCACTTTAACCTCAACCGTTAACCATGAACTTTATCCGATGATTCTATCTTGTCCCGATTCACAATAAGTATCAACTGAACAGTAGCTTCATAGGCAATAAACAGTTCCAAAAATACGGATCCTTTAGATCTTGAATAAATAACAATCGATCTCATGTGAAACTATTAATTTATAATTTATGAAAATGGTTCAAAAAAAAATTCACTTCTGAATAAAACTTAAAATTACACTTTTAACCAAAATAAACTGAAAAAGAAAATTTACAACTTATTTTATTCCAGCCAATCCAAAAATTTGACTCCCTTTTATAATAAATTCAGCCTCAACTATCAAACACGACCCGGCTGTATCAAATAAAATTCCAAACAAGACTGCTCAAAAAAAAAAAAAAAAAACTCGCACCACACAAAAAATATATAAAAAAAATTTTGTTTTGTTTTCGTGCGCGTCACTTGCACACTCCCTCTCACCCGCATCAGTTGCACGCACCAAAACAAGAAAACACAATAAAAATATTCTTCTACATCTTTGTCGCTCGCATACACGCACAGGGAGTACACATAGGTCTCGCTCCCATTATTCTCTCGTGGTTGATGTAATAGAATAGGATGAGTCAAGAAAACGTAATAGAAATTCAAATGAAATTTTAATGTATGAATGCCGCGGGGAAGATGGCACCACCTAATCGTTTATAACAAAATTTGTCTTTAAAAATGAAAAATTAGAAAAAAAACAAATTGAATCATGTTATGACCGTCGGTGTCGTAACAAGAGCGTGAAGCAAACTTCGATGTGGAGTAGTAGATATTAAATTGCATATTTCTCAATATTTAGTTTGCATCTGATCTTTCTTCTGGTGACTAAGTAACTATATTGCATAGTGAACAACTCCGAAGAGACCGTCATCAGTAGAGAGTTGAGTACCGTTATGTCTACCTTTAATTTTTTTATAGCATTGTTCAAAAACATTTCCAGAAACACCTTTGTTACGCTAGATGCCGTTGTGATTCAAAGTCGCACAATAGGTATACATGCGGTACTCCCTTCCTCATCTATACGCCGTCTACTGTAGTTTAATCAAAGGAAAGCGGCCGTTTATCGCCGCAGGCTGTTAACTTAAATTGATTTCGGTGCCTCTCATCGTCCCAGCAGGACGGATTTACACAGTGTTTTTTTATCAATTTCTCTATTGATTATGCCTGAAATATTTGCCATTTGGTTAGAGAGTATTCACTCAAACCGCTTGATTATTTTAAAGCATGCCAACGAAGTTTCACTAACTTTTGATAGGGCTCCTGTTGCCTTATTACTTTTTTGTAATTTATCACTTTTCTTTCTAACGGGTGATTTTTTTGTGGTTAGGATTTTCATGCATTAGTATTTGACAGATCACGCGGGATTTCAGACAAGGTGTCAAAGAGAAAGATGCTCAGTATGCTTTGACATTTCATAATGAATAGACTTACTAACGAGCAACGCTTGCAAATAATTGTTGGCAGAAAATCCGCTTTTTTATCGACAAATTTTGTTCAGCGATGAGGCTCATTTCTGGTTGAATGGCTACGTAAATAAGCAAAATTGCCGCATTTGGAGTGAAGAGCAACCAGAAGCCGTTCAAGAACTGCCCATGCATCCCGAAAAATGCACTGTTTGGTGTGGTTTGTACGCTGGTGGAATCATTGGACCGTATTTTTTCAAAGATGCTGTTGGACGCAACGTTACGGTGAATGGCGATCGCTATCGTTCGATGCTAACAAACTTTTTGTTGCCAAAAATGGAAGAACTGAACTTAGTTGACATGTGGTTTCAACAAGATGGCGCTACATGCCACACAGCTCGCGATTCTATGGCCATTTTGAGGGAAAACTTCGGAGAACAATTCATCTCAAGAAATGGCCCGGTAAGTTGGCCACCAAGATCATGCGATTTGACGCCTTTAGACTATTTTTTGTGGGGCTACGTCAAGTCTAAAGTCTACAGAAATAAGCCAGCAACTATTCCAGTTTTGGAAGACAACATTTCCGAAGAAATTCGGGCTATTCCGGCCGAAATGCTCGAAAAAGTTGCCCAAAATTGGACTTTCCGAATGGACCACCTAAGACGCAGCCGCGGTCAACATTTAAATGAAATTATCTTCAAAAAGTAA
Organism: Nephrotoma flavescens; assembly: GCA_932526605.1. Classification (NCBI taxonomy): domain Eukaryota; kingdom Metazoa; phylum Arthropoda; class Insecta; order Diptera; family Tipulidae; genus Nephrotoma; species Nephrotoma flavescens. The sequence continues at coordinate 57,850,448 of OW052222.1, read as the reverse complement.
ATGTCATGGACCAATCTAACGTTTCAAATAAAGAACCGATGAGATTTTGCAAATTTTATGCGTTTTTTTTTTAAAAAAAGTTCTCAAGCTCTTAAAAAATCACCCGTTAGTTGCTTCAAGAGACCAGCGATAATGCTGCCGCATTTTTGCAATTCATGTATTTATGCCTATACGATTCTATAGTCCACAGATCGTACCTATTCCGGAGGCCAGTTAATACATTCGACATATAAATTTGGCGAAGTTATAGTTAGTGTTTATGCTTAATCACGAATAGACAATCGTTCAAACGCCAAATAGTTACAAATCAGAAAAATTTAATTTTCCAATATACTAAGGTGTTTCTGGTGGTGTTTCAAAAATTGTTTCCTTAAGATCCTGTGGGTCCAAATCAATCCCTCCCAGCAACTACTGACACAGTTTAAACTGTTTGCTAACACGCTTAAAAATTCAGAAAACTGGCTGCTGTTTAAAACGTGAAGGAATTCCATTTAAACGAACTTCTTCACAAAAATAAAACAAAAATATTTGCGGAAAACCTACTACTGCCAACATTAAAAAGTTGAATCATTAATTTTCGGTTTTTTTAATTAGGGAAAACTTTTGCAATGAAATCAGAAAAAAATTTGCGGTATGGTAAATTAATGAATTGCGGTTAATAATTAATTTATACGGAGAGTATATTGATGATAGCGGTACGGTTCCAATATTTACCCATGTATCCCACTCAAGAAATTATTTTGGTTACCAAAAAGGCAAAACGTATATACATAAAACAAAGAAGCTTTTCGGTCGGATCAAATACCATTCCAATACCCAAATACTTCTTTTGATTGTTTACGTGTATACGGTGGTGTGTTTGTGTGGAGGGTAGCATATTGTTTACGCAAGGAGGAAATAAATCGCAAGTTGTTTTCAATTCGCGGGAAATATGAAAATATTGGAATTTATACGTAAGGGATTTATTTATCATTATGATTTATATGTGTGTTTGTTTTATGCAGAGCTGTGCAAAATAAATAACAAACCATAACATCGGGAATTATTCGAATTTGTTTAAATCTCAGTTAATCTATATATACGTAGATGTTTCTCGAAAAATAAGATGAATGTTTGCGTTCGCATAAACAGTTCCAGATCAATTTAATACGTATCTGAAATAAAGAACTATATGTGGCTTACCTTGCGGCTTCTGTTACACTATGCAATATGGAATAAAATCTTAAGTTTCCTCAAGTTGCTTTAAATGAAAAATTTTTAAGGACTAAAACTGAAATCATCACGTTCAAGCACCATCCCTAAAAGCAGTAAATCCATTCAATACATTTTAACACAAAAAAATAAATATTGTAAAGAGGAAATTGAATATTAATTATGTTAAAATATAAAAGCTGACGTACATTGAAAAATATACACATAACGAAAGGAGTTTTTCACTTCTTTCCGCAAGCAAAAATAAATTACGTGACCTTGAATGATTCATGTAAATTATGCTTAATGCTATGTGTATACATATAATAGTAGACATACATTGTATATGTTTGAATATTGTTGTTGGAAATATTGATTTATTTTTGTGCTGCCAATCAACACATCATCATTTTTCTGATATTCAATCACTTACACGAAACGAGTATTGATGTATCCATCCAATTTGGTTGTGAGTTGGCAGATGTGTCACGCCTTGAAATGAGCAATGTAAATTGTAATATGTGTATCCAATTAAGCTCAAAGAAGCATTCATACAAAATTCTATTTATGCAACATCCTCTCTTTATCATTTAAGGGCTGGTAGCAATCGCTTAAAAAAGGAAACAGCAACATTGTTACGACTTCATGATCTTAACATTGTTGCCCAGTCTTGTTTTGGATTTTAATTTCATTTTAGTCGGTTGATTAATGCCTCGTCTAAAACCACTTGTGCTGTCGTGATATTGTTGTGAAAATTTTTTTGTATTTTGTTTTCTGTACATCCCTTCTTTTTCGTGGTTCGTCGAATTATGCCAAATTTACATGCGACCAACATTTTTCTTCTGCAAAATGAAAGAGATATAACATCAACTTTTTGCACATGAGAGACAAGAAAAGAGATATATATATCCGAACAAAATTTAGCAGAAGATTTTTAAGCCACTACACCGTCCAAACCACTATAAAATGTTGCCATAAAAATTCATGTTGCCATAAAATATATTCGATTCGAGTATTTTTATGGGAACCATTTTAATGTTAAAAAAATTAACATTTTATTTTTGTAAATTTCTAAATGTTAAGGACTCATAGTAAGAACAGACGCCATTGATATACAAATGTAAATATCGCATTTGAATTAATTAAAAATAAATTAATAATAATGCTATAAAAAAATTATGGCATTACATACTGTATATATTTCTTTCTTTCTCGCACATTAAATATTTTTATATAGCGGTTGCTGCTTATTTACCTACAAAAATTTGCAGAAACAAAATGTTGGTCGCATGTAAATGGGGCAAAAAAGATGGAGCGAGACCAATGTGTGCCCTTGTGCGTGTGTACGAGCGGTTAGAATGTAGGTAGACTATATTTTTTTCTGTGTTTCTTGTTTTGTGTGTATGGCGCGTCACGTTCGTTCTCGTTTTGCGCCGCCCATGAATTGCATGGGCGAGAACGAGAAACATATAGAAAGGAAAATATTTTTCTGCATTTTTTGTTTGTATTGGTGCGAAAAAATTTTTTTGGTACGGTAGTCTTGATTGGAATTTTATTCAAAAATAAAGTCTCGTTTTTTTTGGTTGTATAATAAAGGAGTTCTAGGGTCTAGTTTTAAATCTTGAAAAATAGAGTCAAGTCTAATATTGACAGTTTTGATTTGGCTGTGGCCATTTATTTATTTTCGTTGATTAAAATTTAAATATGAAATATAACATTATGCGTTAAGTTTTTCAATTGGGGAACGGGATTATGGTTTTTAAGAAACACAATAAAACTTTATAAATGAAAATAAAACGATATTGTGCGATAACACGGTTGACGTAAAATCAAAATTTTACGAATGATAAGTAATAAAAATTATTTCAAGATTTTTGTGAGTGGACATTTTGATTTTTTTTATGTTTTTGTTCCATTGTTCAACGGAGAGATAACTAGCTTAACGACGTCATTTTTTTGTTTTGATTGCAACGGGTGCCATGTTATTTAACGAGTGTCGACATATATTTTCAACGGTGCCAAATAATTTAAACGATGCTGTCATTATTATCTGTGTCCGTCACGCCAGCCGGAACCATATCAGTCGGAACCAAACAACGATGGCACAAGTAGCACGATGCATTGTGCATCATTGTGCATTAAATGCTTTTCCAGCCGGAACCTTATAATTCCAGCCGGAACCTGATAAAGACATCCAGAACCCTACAACAGCAAAACCAACTACGGCAGTAGTATCATGATGCATTGTGCATCATTGTGCACTATATAATTTTCCAACCGGAACCTTATAAATTCAGAAATATACGATTTTTCGGAAAAGAACCATACAAATTCAGCCGGAACCATACTCTCTACAGCCAAACTAAGTATGGCAAAAGTAGCACGATGTATTGTGCATCATTGTGCACTATATAATTTTTCAGCCGGAACCTTATAAATCCAGCAATATATAATTTTTCAGTGGAACCTTATAATTCCAGCCGTAAACGATGGTATGGTAATATACAGTCAAATTAACTACATCACTAGTAGCACAATGGATTGTGTATCATTGTGCACTAAATGCTTTTTCAGCCGGAACCTTATAATTCCAGACGGAACTTGATAAATCTATCCAGAACCCTACAACAGCCAAACCAACTATGGCACTAGTAGCACCATGCATTGTGCATCATTGTGCACTGTATAATTTTAAAGCCGGAACCTTAAAAACAGGAGCAATATAAGATTTTTCGGGAAAGAACTACAGCCAAACTAACTATGGCACAAATAGCAAGATGCATTATGCAACATTGTGCACTATATAAATTATCAGCCGGAACCTTATAAGTCCTGCACTACACAATTTTCCGGTAGAAACCTTATATACAGCCAAACTAACTATCAAACAAGAAGCACAATGGATTGTGCCCTGTGTTATTTATCATCCGGAGCCTTATAATTCTATCCGGAACCTGGTAAAGCCAGCCAGAACCATGCTACCGCTAAACCAACTATATCATAAGAAGCACGATGAATTGTGCATCATTGATCACTAATTGTTTCCGGAACCTTATAAATCCATCCGGAATCTAATAAAGCCAGCCGTAATCGTATCCTCTTCAACCAAACTAACTAAAGCACAAGTAGGACAATTGGTTATATGTTTTTGCAGCCAAACTATAATGCCATCCAGAACCATAAAAATCCAGTCGAAACAAAATGTTTACATAAATACTGCAATCTATGATATTTCCGGAACGATCAAAACGTTATGCACTACAATGCCAACCCAACCAGAACCAGCAAGACCAGCCGCAACCGTATGAAGTCGGTGTGAACCATTCGGAGCAATAAAGAGTAAGCCTGGTTGACGGCCATTGAACCTGAACTAGCTAAAATTTCAAGTGGAATTATTTGGACACATTATAATTCCCGATCCGCTAAAAGTGTTTATTAAATAAAAAGTTTAAATAACATTAAAAAAAGTCCGGAAATAACAGTTTAGTTTCTAATAATTTATTAATAATATTTTATAACATATTTCACCATTTAGAGAACAACTTTGTTTGATTTGGGTTCTTGTACATACATAGAACTGAATGTAGGCAAGCATTTTTCGTGAAGTATTGGTGTTGGTCTCGGCCTTTTGCAATTCGTCGTATGTTTTCCATATGCCACCGTTTCTTAATATGACAGTGTAAATGAGCATTTCACTGCACATGCACTTATGTGCAGTGAAATGCTCATTTACACTGTCATATTTAATTAGGCTCAATTAGAAAATGCATAGGTCTGCGAAAAATCCTCCAATTGATGATTTGCAATCAATGAAAGTGATCCATTCGTTTGAGCTATAGTTGCCCGAATTTATAAAACGTTCTCGGCAAAAAAATTCATTGAGCAATTTATTACGATTGTTATAAATCTCCGCAGAGAATTTACCAATGTTTGTCGAGGATATGTAAACATTTTCTAAAATCCGGCAAGTTTAAGCAAATTAAAATCCGGCTTTATCAGGTTCTGGAAGAAATTATAAGGTTCCAGCTGAAAAATTATATAGTGCACAATGATACTACTTGTGCCATAGTTTGTTTGGCTGTAGGTTTCAGCTGAAATTGTTAGGTTTTTTCCTCGAAAAGTTGTATATTTCTGAATTTGTAATGTTCCGGCTGAAAAATTATATAGTGTACAATGATGCACAATGCATCGTGCTACTAGTGCCATAGTTGATTTAACTGTTGTATGGTTCTGGATGGCTTTATCTGGTTCCGGATGTAATTATAAGGTTCCGGCTGAAAAAGCATTTAGTGCACAATGATGCTCAATACATCGTGCTACTTGTGCTATAGTTAGTTTAGCTGTAGATGGTATGGTTCCGGCTGAAATTGTAAGGTTTTTTCTCGAAAAATCTTATATTTCTGGATTTGTGAGGTTCCGCCTGAAAAATTATATAGTGCATAATGATGCACAATGCATCGTGCTACTAATGCCTTAGTTGGTTTTGATATTGTAGGGTTCTGACTGGCTTTATTAGGTTCTAAGCAGAATTATAAGGTTCCGGCTGAAAAAGCATTTAGTGCACAATGATGCACAATGCATCGTGCTACTTGTGCCATCGTTGTTTGGTTCCGGCTGATATGGTTCCGGCTGGCGTGACGGACACTATTATCTTCGGGCGCCGTCTAATATATATAAGCACCACATTTTCTATGGGTGCCATCTTGTAATAACGGGTGTCGCATTATAGAAGGGCGCCGCAAATATTTAACGGTGTTGCAATTAACTAATGGCATACCACGAGGCCATTTGCAATCAATTTTGGTATCGGTGACACCGCAACGGGCAGGTGGCCAAACGACCATTTGTTTAATTTTATATAAATAGTTTCGGCGAGGCAACTCCGCTTATGACAGAAGTGGCGACCATTTGAGGCCAGCCGCGTTATTTTTCGGAGTTTACTGGCGGTTGGGCAGCAGCGGTGAAACAATACTTACGATTTATGAGAGGAAGGCGCGCAACGACTATATCTAAGACGGCCTATCGAGGCGATTTGTTAAATTACCAAAGGCGGGAAAAAGCTCAACGGTCCGGGTGCGGTGTCTACCTGTGGCATGACGGCCACACAAGACCGTTTGGTTTTTCTTTAGTTTTTATTTAATTAAATTTTTTTTATTTTAAAAAAAATGTAGTCGAGCACCGAATAGCGGTTGTTTGTCGCGCGCTCGGTGTGCACGTTGGTTTCACTACGCACATTCATTCCCGTTCAGCGACTCCATTATCATTTTTCTTGTTGACTCTATTATTATTTTTAATAGAGCGATGTTGAGATGTTGGTAATTTTCTTTCTTGTTGATTAAAATAAAATGAATTACTAAAAATTTATTTCGGTTCGGTGTGATGGGAGGGGGAATCCTCATTCTGTGCCGGTGCCATATTTACAAGCTGGGCTTGTCACTCCCATTCATCCCCTGGGCAGAACATCAACAGGATCGGAGTGGCAAGTTCAGAAGATATGTTGGCCATTCGGGGGGGACTAAAAAATCTAGCCGTCTCCTCGTGACACTTCGGCGGGCTCATGCTATCGAAGTGTGAATTGTGGGAGATTCGTTGGAGGTCTCTCCGGGTGAAGAGAGGCTTGGTCTTTTGGGGAGACGTCCCTACTCTCTAATACTGCTTCGTTGCAGCTGGGCATTAGCCTTTCGGGATCGATGAGTCATCCGGGGGCTCTTTTTAGTAGGCTGGGTACTTGTCACTTGGGAAGATCTGGTCGCCGTCGGATGGGCACACCAGGTTATCATTATTTTTTTCCGTTCATTTCCCTTGTTCGACAAATTTCGGCGGAACCTCCGGTTTTTCATTTATTTTTAATTTGCGCTTTATTTATTTTTAATTTCTGTAAAAACGGAGTCATGCAAGCCTCCGAATCCCCACGACCCAATACCCTGAGTATTAGTCGGCAAAATCACCGTTCGTGTGGCCGCTACATGACAAGTTGAAATCTGCGGGTCACATGTAGGTTTGCTTTTGATTTTTAAATTCGTTACCATCGAATAATTAATGCATTTTACTGATGGCATTGCCATCTGTTCTCGAGCATTTGGCACTAAGATTTTTTTTTGTGAGTGTGAATTGGCCTTTATATACTGGTTCACGTTTTGCACCCTTCTATCGTATGGCGTAAACGTCGAGTAATTTTGAGAGCGAGACTAACGTGCACCTTGTGCATGTGCGACCGGTTAGAGTGTAGAGGAGTATTTTTGTTGTGCTTTTTCATTTTGGCGTGTGAATTGATGTGCTGTGTGAAGGAATAGGCGAGTGGTGCGCATGAAAAAAGAACCAAAAGATTCTTTTGGATTTTTGGTTGGTGCGAGGATTTTTTCCTTTTTAGTTTTGAGTTAGAGTTTGGTTTTTTGTGTAAGACAATTGAGAGTTGATTTTCTTGAATGACATATGTTGAATTTTTGGTTTTCAAACATTTTTGATTTACCTAATTAAAATTAAAATAAAAATCGAGTTAGTTTTTGAGTTCTTATCGATAATTGTGTAAATAAAATTAGAAAAATATAGAAACTGTTAATTTTTTTTGGTAGGTGATATTCAAAGTTTTTGGTTCGCTACACGTATGGTGCATTTTGGCGGTGGTAATTTGATTTTGTGAATAAAACTTAAGCAGTGCAAGTAGTGTTTTGAGTCTGGTTGCCTTACGTGGCCTAAAGTTTAAGTATTTCGGTGAAACGCCGCAACCCATTAAGTTTGGCGAACGGGGCCTTTATATGTTATCGATGCAGCATCCCGGATAATTTTCAATATTGGGGTAAGTTACAGTTAATTTTATTAGACTCTAAAGTTCATACAAGGTGGGGTAACTGTACAGTTGTTAAACAATAACGACGGTAAACCCCAGTTATATAAGGCGGTTGACAAAAGACGCGACCGTAACGTGCAGGTATGGCCAACACATTTACGGAGGCTCATGTAGGCTAACATTTTTTTTATAACGGCGGGCGTGCCACCACGTTGGATTTAATTTACGGGTGGACAATCGAGGTCTGCCATTTTGTTACCCAAGGCGGGAAGACGCCCAACATTACCAAGGGCATAGCCGACGGGCACAAGGTAAATTTTTTTTAGTTATTTTATTTTTATTATTTTTTGATTTTATTTGCACAATTTCAATTTAATTTTTTGTTAATTTTTTTTTTACATCAAATATATAAGAGTAATCGAGTGTAGACTAACGGTTGCTTGGCGCGCACTTGGTACACATTTTTCTCGCTACATAATTTGCTCACATATTTTTCTGTTGTTATCGCCCATTTTATTATTTTGATTTATTTTTCTGCTACACAATTTATTCATAATTTCTAAAATGAAGTACTAAGTTTTTCGGGTTGGTATGATGGGAGGGGGACTCTCATGTCGTGTCGGTTTCACAGTTTCAAACTGGGCTTGTCACTCTCCGTCATCCCCTTGGTAGGAGATCCACAGGGTCGAAGTGGCGAGTTCAGCATAAGTGTCGTCCATTCGGGGACGACCGTAAAATTAACACGGTCTCCCCGTGGCACATCGGTAGTCTCAAGCTGTTGGTGTGTGGATTGTGTGTGATTACCTAGAGGTCTCACCCTTTGTCTGTTAGAGAAACGTCCCTACCCTATTATGCTGCTTCGTTGTAGTCGGGCATCGGCCCCTAGGGGCTGATGGGACGTGGTTAGCCATCCGTAACCGTTATCGTTAGGCGTCGTCCCGCCTTTGGTACAAATAAAACGTTGGGCGTCTTCCCGCAAAATTTAACGCTGTCGCTGTACCTGCCCGACACAGGTGCTAATCTGACTGTTATATATGTGTTTTTTTAATGGCCACCTGCTACCGTTTATGTTGTTGTCAGCGTAATCTCAAAACTGCGAATAGCACCGTGGTTGGCCACCCGTATGTGAATTTCGTAAATATCGAGTCTAGGCCGGCCGCCCGTAGAATGCCACCGCCTTAATGATTTTTGAAACAACGAATTTTGGTCCAACTTTGTTTTTGTGACGTCTCCGAAAATTCCTAAATATATATTTGTTGCTGTACGGTCAGAAACTGTTACTTCCGTTGATATTGCCGAACCAAATTTATTGCACTCGGCGTGATAGGTGTTACTGATAATATTTAAATTATTTTCCACACCAATAAAAATCAAAACAAAATTTTAATGATAGCGGTCTCCACAAGTACATAATATAAAAATCGGAATACACTTAAAATCTCAAAAATTGAGCAAGTTGACTTTGTCACTTTAAATAATATATTTATTTTTCTATTTTATCATTTATTTATTACTTTGCACTAACAAAACGTATATTTATTTAATAGTTTCTATTTTTTTTTTGATCACAAAAATACCGATTTTTCAAAAAAAAAAAAAATTAACGTATCTCAAACTAGGACTTTTGATAACCAGAAAACTAAATTTTTCGCAACACACAAAATTCCAAAAATAGACTTGACTGTCTTTAACAAAATCAAAACGAGACTCCTCTTCAGAGCGAGACTCTACAATATTCAAAAGCTCGACTCAAAATTCGCGTACCAAAAATCTAGAAGAATATTCTCCGCTGGTGTCTTTTTGTTTTTCTTTTTGTCCGCATCACTTTGCAATCTTTCGCAACGCGCATCAATCGCACTAACCAAAACTAGAAACTACAAAAAAAAACCTTCCTCCACATCTTACTCGTCACACACACGCACAAGATACCCGTCTCAAAATTTTCGTCGTTCACGTAATGCAATAGAGTCGACCCAATATCTGGACGCAGAATCGTTTATGGTGAATTTTACCCTTTCAATAAGGTGGGATAATTTGGTCGGTGTCGGTTTAAAACACTCCACTTTCTTGTATTTTCACCGCAATAATTATTTCGGAATTGGCGTTCTGTTGCTGGTTAGCGGCATATTGCTAAACTTACAACTGTGTACTTCAAAGCTCCTTATCGCTCTGTTTTAACCATTGATCTTCACGATTTCTGCATGTTATTCCAGTCAATAGTTTTATGTAATTTTCCTGTTCTTCGGTGAGTTTCATTAAGGTGGGAGTATCTTCAATCTCCCGGAATAATTCTAATAATTCAACCATTTTATTTTGAGCTGTATCCACATGTTTGTGCAACTAGATGTTACCTCGGACGTCTCAGCATTCAATTCTCCGCCTAAGATTAAGTGAAAGATAGTTTCTAATGCAATTACAATATTTCCTTGTTTTATTCTGCTATCATCTAAGTTAAATTCATGCTTTACTCCAAAAATGATTTTAATATCTTAACATATTATAATTTTTTCGGGCTAAAACTGCGACTTGATTGCATAACGATGAATCAAATGAACCAAAACTGAAACTTAAACCTAATGTGTCTGTGATTGCCTCTCGGAGATAACCGCACGGTTTCCGTAAATAACAGTCACTTGCTTGTATACACAAAAAAATACTCATCTGATTTCCAAGTTGCTGCACGATTCCCATCATGGTACTAGCATGACAATGACAATTCTTATGACACGCTGAGAGGGGGCAGTGTTTTATAATGGTTTTCGTGTAAAGCGAATCAGGTATTTTTCTAAAATAAAAAATTTTAGAAATCGAAAACGGACGGACGACATTAAAAAGTCATGAAGATGATCAATGAAAAATAGGCCAGCGCCGGTGAAAGATGGGCCAAGGCTGATGAGATGATGTTTAAAGAACAGGCGAAGTCGAGGAAGGTCGAATAAATGAAAGCCGATGTTAAATCTAACGAGACGGTCAGAATATTGATGAAGAAGTGCAGCAACAACCTGAAAATGTGCAGAAGAAGCAGCTGCGCTGATGCAGCTATGATAACCGCACCACAGAAAATGGATTTGCTGACCGAGAAACTAATATCAAAAGTTTACTAATAAGTCATTCAGGAAAGACACCATTTCCTTTGACGATGCAGTGGAAGAATGCAGTCACAATTTTTGCTATGCTATAAGTATTTGAAAATGGAAAAAGAAGGTAGTGAGGATTTTTCGAAGTATGCAGCAGGGATGAATCCAAAATGAGAAAGTAGTGAAAGTATTAATGTTTGTAGAGGGACGCAATAAGCCGCAAGACGATCGGCTCTCAGTTTCAGAGAGGTTTCTTAACCAGTTGTTACGGATGGCTCTCAGCAAACCCGTAGTTTTCAACTAAGCACGCAAAGGCCTCTCTTACGGTGATGTTTTGCCGGCTAGATCTGCCGGGTTATGGTATGGGTCGTGCGGAAAACAGAGGCTTTCGTGCTCCTGGCCTACACCATGGAACAAAAAAAATCATAATCAAAAGTAAATTAAAGCAAAACTGAAATTAAATTAAAGATACCAGAATTCGTTGTACGAAACTTGAGGAACATAAGAAAATTAATGATAACCGGGTGTGTTCATCTGGCGGCCGGATCTCCCCGAGTGACAAGTACCCAGTCTGCTGAAGAGACCCCCGAATGACCCATTGACTTCGAAAGGTCGATACCCAGCCACGAAGAAGCAGTATAAGATGGTAGGGACGTCTCCTCAACAGACCAGGCCTCTCTTCACTCGGAGAGACCTCCAGCGAAACTCCCACAATACACACTCCGACAGCACGAAACTACCGGTAAATGTTTATCATTCCACCACCCGAACTACCCCCTAACTTTATATGACACGAGAATTGAGCGGCGTAGGATTACGAGGAATTGCTCTCATTTTTTGATTTTGCTTTGGACAAGACCAAACCACACAATGACAAAACAAAAAGATTGAAATGTCAAACTCAATGTCAAATGTCACTTAGTATAAGTTTATCAAAAATTCGAATATCGAAAAAACTTTTGCTGAACCCGCCAGCCCAGGAAACGTCGGGCAGGGCAAAGTCTGTCTTCTTCGTCCGCTAGTGTCTTTATATATATTTATAATTCTTCTGTACGTATGTGACTGAACTTCTCCTGAACGGCAAGACCAATTTAAATGAAATTTTGAGTGGGTATTTGAGTGGGTCCCGGGATGGTTAAGATTTACAATTGTACCCAATAGATAGCACTGCAATCGGATCAAGCAAATTAATTTTGTGTTTTTTGACCAATTTTTGAAAATTTATGCCCAGAGCCATAGCCTATTTAAGGAAATGGCACATACATATTTAGATACCCCGCACTTCATCCTCTTTTATTAACGTACAAGCTGAGTTACCCGGCGTTGCACGGGAGGTATATAATTCAAATACCTTGATTGTTATGCAAGAATTCTCTCTTTACATCGCTGTAGTTGCAATCACATATGAAAAGAAAATTATAAGTAGCTGTATTCATATATAGCTAACTAATCGAGAACAACCGCATCCGAAACACAAACTAATATTAATTTATTCAAAACGATTAAAACTACGTCCACTTCGATACGTTTTACCGCGAACTGTTCAAAATGACATTTCGAAAAACAAATGAAGTTTTTTCAAACTAAGATGTTTCTTGTAGAAGATGCTATTTTCAAATATAAAACGCTAGTACTTTTCAAAGTAAATCAGTTTATACGTACAATATTTTTTAGCACATTTCCTAGAATTGATTTTATGAAATAATCATTGATTATTTAAGTAATAAACTAAATAAAGTAATAAACTATTGTCGTTTAGTATGAAACTACTATTTTCATTAAAAGCCGCCGGTTGCAATAGTGGATTAAAATAGAATGTTAATTATTTCTGAAGTTATGTGGAAATTAGAACTTGCTGACTATTGTACATTTCAAAACAGGATATGATAAATAGGATATCACTAAACAGTACATGTCAAACCAGTAAAAATGGATTATTAGTAAGGATAATATAAGTGTTCAGAGATTTGTCTTCAGTTAAAGTGATGAAAGATTGTCTTAAATTTAAATTAATAAAATTAATTTGAATAATTAAATCGCACGCTAGATATCCTTTCTGGTGCCTAAATTTGCGGCTAAGGCGCTATTTCGGAACGTTTAAATAATTCTATACAGGTAAAAATGAATTCTTGATCCAGGGCAGACTTCCGGATTGGAGCATGTCACTAATTTCATATAACCCCTTTCCTAAAGTCATTCCCGTCAAAAAGTCTTAAAAAAATTGAAATATGAGAAAAAATTGTACCGCAGCCCCTAAACCCCGGGGTCCAGCCCCTTCAATAGTATCGTCGGCTTGTTCCTGAATATGCAACATTTATATGGTAAACATTTCATGGCGATCGGTAAAGCGGCTAAGGCGTTATTTCAGAACAATCAAATAATTGTATCTTTACATGTAAATATGAATTTTTGATCCAGGGGAGGACCCCCGAATTCGAACTAGTCTCTTATTCCATATAACCCCTTTCCAAAACTCATTCTCGTAAAAAAATTTAAATTTTTGAAATAAATTATACCATGGCCTCTAGACCCCGGGGTCCAGCCCCTTTCACAATATCGTAAGATTGGTCCTGAACATGCAACATTTGCATGGTAAACATTTTGGAATAATCAAATATTTGTATCTATACATGTAAAATATAATTTTTGATTCAGGGATGGGCCCCTCGGATTCGAACATGTCAGTAATTTCATATAACCAGTCATACAATTTAAAGAAAATTAAAATTTTCGAAAAAAAATTGTACCACAGTCCCTAGATCCCGGAGTCCAGCCCCTTCCAAAATATCGTAAGGTTGGTTCTGGATATGCAACGTTTACATGGTAAAAATTTCATGGCGATCGGTTGCGCGGCTGAGACGCCCAATCGGAACAGACAAACAGGAATTCATTTTTATAGATAGTCACAATGCGAGTACATCTCCAGATTTCGCGATAAATTCCAAAGTGTAGTAAATTATACTTATGTGGTGATTAAATTTAAATTTGGAAACTATTTCCTCTTTTGTTCAATTATTTTTGTTTAATTTATTGTAAATTGTTGTTTGATATAAAATTTTTAAACAAACACTTTTTATCGTCAGAACCGTATAAATATTTACACTTACAAAAAAGTGGCAACATAACACTTTTTTGTGTACCTACACTTTTTTAATGTTAGAAAATACACACCGGTCGCAGGAAGACCGAGTGTAAATATGGCTTCGGCACGAAATGCGAATCCCCTCCCGTGTAAAATTTAGTAATTCATCTTATTCATTGAACAAACCCCAAAAAAAAAAATAATAAAACAAAATAACCAGAGAAAAACACCAAAAAAACAAAACAGAAAAATAAAGCCGAATGCAAAGATCCTCCCGCCCTACGGAATTTTATTCAAAAATCAAAACAAAACCAACAATCGTCCAAAGGAAAAAATAATAAAATTGTCGCGGAAACCAAAGATGAAATAAATCGAACACACAATATGGCCAACGAACGTACAATGATTTTGAAAATAAAACCCAATGTGACACTGTGGAGCGCACAACGGACGTTAATCGGTGTTCGATTACAAAGTAAAATCGAAATAATAAAATTTGTAAAAAATTGAACAACAATGTTTGAAAAAAAAATGGAAAATCAATAAATTTAAATAAAAAAAAATTGTACCTTGAGTCCCGGTTGGGCTCCCTCTGGAATGTTGGGCGTACTTCCGCTTATATTCTCCAGCGTTGGTCGTCTCTCCGGCCTTAACAGTAGAAAAATTCCAAAAATTTTTACAAATGGCTGGTTGGCCACCTGTTTATTTAGGCGTTGGCTCCAATGTAACACCACTGACACAACACAGATGGCAATGCCATCCGTAAAAGGTAATTTCCAAACAATCACAAAGAAATTAAAAATTTGTAAACGAAATAGTCATCGAATAGTCAATAGTTGTCAGTCCCATCGATTACTCGGATATCGCGGCATCGCTGAAAACCATCATATGACGCTGAAAACCATGAATGGACGGGCATAGGAACGAAAGAAGTATCCACTACCAACGCAGAAAGAAATATTCTCGAAGCCTGTTCGATGTCTTTTTATAGGTCGAGATGGGTGACGAATCAAAATACTTAAGGCGATCAACAAACAAGAATATGGTTTTTGGCTTAAGTTCGAAAAGTGTTCATTTGGCCAGTTTGCTTACGCCCAAATCGCCAGAAAACCGAAATGTTGAGACTGATTCATGCACCCAGATACGTCCAAATTTGCAAACGGGAAATTCGTGAAACACCTGAAGGACCATCGCGAGCCATATAACAAACTGTTGTAGTTACAACGTCGAAAATTTGAGTGGCAACTGGGCACAATGAAGATTTTGAGGAGCTTAAAAAGTGCTTATGTCGAAATTAGCTTTAACCCACTATGACCCGAAGAAGACAATTATTGTGGCAGCGGATGCATCGAGCAGAGTCATGTGGCAGAAATTATTTATCTTTACGAGCTGCACCAAGGCCACCCAAGAGTCGTCCACATGAAACTGTTAGCACGGAAGCGTATTGGCCATCAATCGACTAAAACATCGATAAACTGGTAAGACTCTGTGTAAATTGCGCTACAAACGCGAAACTTCCACCCAAGTGCACGTTGCACTCAAGATCAACGCCAAAAGTTCCGTGGTCAAGAGTGAACATCGGAGGTGAAAAGACGATCGACCGCTTATAGAAAACGTTTTTCCCCGTCACGGACACTGCGATAGTCGTTGGACTCATTTTGCAGTGAAAACGGCGTCGAGCACATCAGAACGGCGTTATTTTAGTCACAGTCGTCAGCTCGATGAAGGCCGGATTAAAAATGTGATGGGAAAAGCAAAGCTGGCCTTATATGTAAACTAACGACTATCGAGCAACAGTTTAATCAACACCATGGCGCAAAGGGGAAAGTGTTCAAGGCTGGTGAGGACGTTTTGGTCACAATTCCATGCCAATTTCATTTGGCTAAATTTCGTTATACGATCTATCTAAGTATTGTGTAAGTCGAAGGATTACTGTATTAAATAAATACGTAATAAAGCAGAAATTTATTAATTTTACCCTTGACCTTTGTAGGATTTCATCCCTAGTTTTTAAAATAAACGTGCAGCAAATGATAAGGATGGGAAATTTATTGAACTACCACATAAATAATTGCTGCTTATGCATAACATACTCATATCAACCCACAATAACTGGGGATAAAAAATTTTCCCTGCACATATATCGAGCTATTGCTGCATAGCAACTATTTTCGATACCCAGATAATATACATCATCAATCAGACAAAGAGATAATGACTTGACAAACGAAAACATATATATTTTTCCAAAACTTTGTATGGTTATCTGAATAGCAGATAATAACCACAATGAAATTAAAACCACTCACAGTTAAACAAAATAAAAAGTTGGGAAAATTTAAATTCGATCAAAATTGTTAGAAAAACTATTTTTTCAACATTTACTGTGTCATTGTATATACATATGCAAGAAGTATTCGGTTTAACAGAATCTTAAAACTTTTCTGTGTAGCATTTCAAAATGTCATTTTCACTGTGCGAAGATAGATAATTAAAGAACTTCTTAACAATGTGGTTTACAATTTTATATGTGGGGTAGTGAAGTGTACACAATGATACTACACATACTTCAAACGTAAAGTATATAAAAAAATAGAAGATGTAAGGAATAGCACAACACCGTGTTATATAAAATTACTGGGTTGAGAGTGTAATGTTCAAAAGAATTTATGTAAGAAATTCCCGCACTCCGGTTGTGCTTGCTCCATCGTACACAAAATCAATATTTTATTCAACTTTCAACTTGAACGACTTTGTACCATAACAAGAGATATTTAACGACGAATTGCATTGCATTGCACAACGGAAAATGATTTTCTTTCTTTTGAGTTTTCATAAAAGAAAATTTTGATTGGAAAAACTTTTATTATTTTTGTTGACAGAGATAAGCTTTATTTGCATTTTGTGTACTCGTATTTATGGAGAATGTGTGTTTTGTAATCGATCCAACTTATTATCTGCGGTAGTCGTATACAGTGATCAGATATAGATGTCAACAACATGTTGGGTCGCTATTTGACATTTGTTTGTAATCTCCAAAATATACGTCATACGATTTATTTCCGCTTTTAGTTTCAATCATAATTTTTTGTTCAATGTTGCCGGGTAGCAGAAAAAAGATATTTTAGTAATTATTTTCAATGCCTCGTTGCTGCACCTTGCAAGTGAGTTTTGAGTAATCGAATTCTTCTATTCTAGATACACCATATGCGTAGTCTAAGGATTAATGGTAGCACTTTTGATTTAGCAGTACCATAGCTGAACTTGGCTGGGAATTTGAAAGACTTTGGTTGGGTTTCGTGTATGCTGTTTCTACTAAAGTCCGTACTCGAACCGTGATTGCTCAATGTACGAGTGTATCATCCATCGCTTTTGCTTCTACCAAATGCTTCCATGTCACCAAATTCTTACGTAATCCTCCTGTTTTATTGATTGCTTCCAGTGGGATGATATTATCTAAGTCAACGTTTCTCGGTTTCTGTGGTGTTTGTGCTCACTGTATTTTATTAGGTGGTGTCACTGGAGCCCTCGAACACACCGAGTAATTTATTGGGTTGAGAAACATTCGGAAAATTTCTCTAGCTGTCTCGTCTTCACTAACATATCTTCTTTTCGATGTGGCGGGTGCACAATTCGCATTGTACTGATAGACATGCATTTTTTTCGCAATTCGGGTCAAAACTACTTAAGGGATATAACAAAAATTCTAAAACTACTATCGCACCCGTGAAAGACACGAAAGCGAAGAAAAGCATCTACCAATCATTAACTAATCGGATAACTGCAAGTAGTTTCCTATTCATTTGTTATACAATGATCTTCTAGCTCCTAAATGGTTTTCATTCTTTTTTGAAGCTCTAAATAACTTTCTAAGTTTTAAAAGAGCAAGTCGCTCGTCATTGTTTAAGAAGCGTTGCATTCGTCTCGCCATACCGATATTCAAATAAAAATCAAAATGAAATCACATTACAACCGTCTTAGTGTCTATAGAATGCCGTTACGGGCGACGACAAATTTTTCAAATCACATTTTTTATATAAAATTCGTAACATATTCTAAATTTAAATCTAAATAAAATTTTAAAAATATTTTTTTTTTTTTTGCAATTTAGCGGTTCATTCAACCAAATTTAAAAAAGAAACGAAAAATTTTCTTTTGTAGTTGAAATACGCGAATAATTAAATTGTGATAATCAAAACAACTCTACGTTTCAATTAAAAATGATCGTCTCTCAAAATTTTCCGTTTTCATCTCGTACGCTTATATGAAATGTATTTTTGACGACACGCGGGTACATTTTTGATCGAGGTTAATATTCGACTCGGTTTATTGCACTATCTCACGTGCTTAAAATATGTCAGTCACACTCAATCATCATATGTCGCCTTTTCATATAAAAGACGTGGACATGACCTTGTGTATTCGAAACATACTCAAAGCGCACAGGGCGAAACATTCTCATTATACGGAATCAACACTTAAACCAAAGAAATTTTTCATTTTGTGTGGCATCACACAGAAAAAAAATATAGAAACCTGACAAGGGTCTGTATAAATATTAATAATACTAATGACGTAAATTTAATACGAATAATATTTTTGACCATCATACACACACACACACACACACACGCACACGATAAAAAAAACATAAAAACACAACAAAAAAATCTGTTTCATGCTTTATCATTCACGTACGTTGTTGTTTTGTTTTCATTCCGACTGCCAGCATTTTTTTCCCTTCTGAACTTGAAAATCCGAAGATTGATGACGAAAAACACAAAAAAAAATACGTTCACAAAGAAATAAATAAAACCCGACCAGCAAAATGTTTAACTTTTGTGTTGTCATCGTAAAGCTTTTTTAAAATTAATCAAAACATGTTATGTATTGGATTACCGACCTTCGACTGTAATAAATATCGGGCAAGACTTGGCAATTGGCGACGAGAAGGCGAAATTACGCGTGTATCTAAATATATATACGCATATATAAAAGTGAATAAAATAATAAAAATTAATTACCGCATTTTACAATATGGCGGATGAAAACCAAATCGATGTGGCGGCGTTATTAAAGTTGCTACAAGAATTACAAAATGGCAATCGGGATACAAATATACAATTCGGTACATTTAACGAAAATGAGGAAACGTTTTCAATTTACAAGCAGCGTTTGGAAAATTATTTACAAATGCGATCTGTTACAACAGATGAACGCAAAGTACAAATATTAATTAATTGCATCGGCACTAAGCATTATCAATTGCTTAGTAGTTTAACGGCGCCGGACATGCCAAATACAAAATCATATGAGGAGTTAACTGGAATGTTGGAGAATCATTTGTGCCCGAAACCAAATGAAATTACAGAGCAGCATAAATTTCTGCTTAGAACACAACACGAAGGTGAATCAGTGGCAACATACGTGTCAGAGTTGAAACGTTTAAGTGTTTTCTGCAATTTTACATGTACATCCTGCAATAAGTGTACAGCAGAAACTCATTTAAGATCACAGTTTATACGGGGCATTAGTGACGCGGAGATTCGCCAGCGTTTGCTAGAAGAAATTCAACCCAGTATGGATAGAATTGTGAAAACGGCATTAGCAATGGAAGCATCAAAACTTGAAAGTCAATCAATGCAGAAGGTACACCAAGTCAAGGACAGCGCCGAGATATATCAGAATGAACGGTTGCCAAAACGAAATGAAAATACGTCGAAGAGTTTTAACGAGGGTGGCTCAGGCAAGGGCGACAGCAACAATAGACAATTAACTTGCTATAGATGTGGAAAACCAGGGCACAAAGCGAATGATTGCAGAAGCAAGGATAAATTATACTGCAATCAGTGTAAATTAGCGGGTCATGCTTCAAATGTATGCATGAAGAAATACAAAAAAAGTTCCAGCACAAATTACACGAATTCAATAAAAATCATTGATAATGATAATTGTCAAGAAATAAATGCACTGCAACTGATTACAGAGTCTGGTGAGAGGAGCAAATTCATGATACAGGTTTCAATTGAAGGCAAACCATTTGAAATGGAATTTGACACGGGATCGGCCATATCGACAATCAGCGAGAAATTATTGCACAGTAAACTACCAAAGGTCAACATATGGCCAACTAATACGAAGTTAAAAGCATACAATGGTAGTATCTTCCCAGCGTTGGGGGTAGCGAAGGTATCAGTTAGCCATGACGGTAAATCTATACGAGGAAATTTATATATTGTGGATGACAGATTCGATAGTATCCTTGGTCGGGAATGGATAAAAGCATTACAACTATTACCCCCATCGGATGTCAAAAGCATTACAACCGTGAACATAGACGTCAACAAACTGGAGAAAGATATCTTTGAAAGCAATGACGATTTATTCAAAAAAACAATTGGTACAATTCCACAGTTTAAAGGTCAATTGAAACTTCGTGAAGGGGTTTCCCCAATCTACATTAAACCAAGGCCAGTTCCGTACGCTATACGCCATTTGATTGAAGACGAAATTGAAAGACTGGAAAAATCTGGAACATTAGAAAAGGTCGAACATTCGGACTGGGGAACACCAGTGGTGCCAATAATTAAGTCGGAAAATCAGATCAGATTGTGTGCAGATTACAAAGTGACACTAAATAAGGTAATAATGGATGACAAATACCCAATTCCTAAAATCGAAGACATGATGCACAAGTTGGCCAATGGTAAATATTATTGCGTGTTCGATGTGCATAAAGCCTATTTACACATGGCTATGAATGAAGAAAGTGCACTAATGCAAACAATAAGCACGCATAAAGGCCTTTACAAGGTTCATAAACTAATGTTCGGAGTAAAAACAGCACCCAATATCTGGCAACGCTTTATGGATGAAAATATAACAAATAATCTTAGTGGAACACAGTGTTTCTTTGACGACATTATTGTCGCCGGTCGTACATTGCCGGAGACGATGGAACGAGTACAGGCCCTATTAAAAAAATTACGCCGATATAATATGCATCTAAATATCGAAAAGTGTAAATTATTCAGAGAAGAAATTACATACTTGGGCTATACAATAAGTGAGGCCGGCATACAGAAGAATTCGGATAAAACTAAAGCAATCGCTGAAATTGCACAACCGAAGGACGTGTCGGAATTGCGTCAATTCATTGGGATGGTAACATATTATAATAATTTTATTCCCGATATGGCAACAAGGCTAAATCCGCTTTACAAACTATTACGAAATGATGTGGAATTCAGGTGGGATGAAGGGTGCCAACGAGCATTTGCTGACATTAAGACGGAATTACAAAGCGAATCAGTATTGATGCCGTATGAAGAAAAATTCCCGTTGATTTTGGCAACTGATGCTTCCCCCGTGGGAATTTCTGCAATATTATCACATAAAACACCAACTGGGGAACGACCAATTGCGTATGCATCTCGAACGTTATCAAGAAGTGAGTCAAATTATAGCCAGCTTCATAAGGAAGCGACAGCTATTTACTGGGCGCTTCTAAAATTTTTCAATTATTGTTATGGACGCGAATTCACTTTGATTACGGATAATAAACCATTAGCAATGATATTGAGCCCAGATAAAAGCCTACCGACATTAACATCACAACGACTACTAAGTTACGCGCAGTTCCTATCCGGTTTTAAATACAAAATTATACACAGGGAGGCGAAAAACCACATGAATGTAGATTTTCTATCTCGGCATCCGGTGGTGGAAACCTATCAACCAAGCGACAAAGAAGAACTTACAGTGTATCAATTGTCGGAAGATATTCTACCAATAACGAGTGGAACAATTTCGAAGGCAATGAAAAGTGATAACATTCTATGTGATCTATACAACCGTCTACAGATTGGAAGTAATTTAGAAGGTACACCATTTAAGGGGCAAGAAGCTGAACTAACACTACAAAATGGATGCATTTATAAAGGTATCCGGATCTTAATTCCAATCACACTACATAAACAAATCCTTAATGAGTTACATATGGCACATATTGGTATCGTCAAAATGAAAGCACTAGCACGGAGCTATTGTTATTGGACAGGCATAGACTCCGATATTGAGGAAATGGTGAAAAGTTGTCGAGAATGTGCGAGAGTTGCAAAAGAACCATCGAAGGCGCCTATACATACGTGGGAACTTCCAACTATGCCTTGGCAACGAATACATATTGATTTTGCGGGGCCATTTATGGAACATTATTTTATGGTGGTAGTGGATGCAAGAACAAGATGGTTAGAGGTGGTGCCCATGAAAAATATCACAAGCTTCCACACTATTAGATCATTGCGCGAAATTTTTGCACGTTTTGGCTTGCCACCAATAGTGGTAACGGACAATGGTACTAATTTTACGTCTAAGGAATTCCAAGATTTCTTACGAAGCAACGGTATCACACATAAGCGAACGGCTCCAGCACACCCATCCACCAATGGACAGGCAGAAAGAAGTGTCCAAACATTAAAATTTGCATTACGGGCCGCAATGAATGATTCAGGAGATCTTCATTTGAAACTACATCGATTCTTACTGCAATACAGGAAAATAATTAATTCAACAACAGGGAAAAGCCCAGCTGAACAAATGCTACGATTTAATTTACGATCGATCATCGATTTAATTAAGCCGACAGAGAGGGTAAATGATTATACGAATATCAACCCATCAAAGTGTACAAGACGGGAGCTGAGCATAGGCGATACAGTTCAAATCCGTTGGTACCAAAATAAAACAATCAAATGGAAATTTGGTAAGGTAATACAGAAAGAGGGTTTCTTACACTATCTTATTGAAGTCGAAGGAAAATTTCATCGCCGACATATTGACCAAATACGTGCAACGGGGGTTGAAGGAAATACAGAAGGTTACTCGAATATATTAAAAAAGTATCCAAATACAGATGAACCGATGGTTACAACAGATGGCGTTTACTCTACGAAGAACAACGATGATGAAACTACTACAACCGGAATGGAAAGTAAAGAATTTACAAATGAATTAACTAATCGGCAATCAAGGGAGTCGCAACCGGTGGAAGTTGCTTCATCAACGTCAACCGCAGGGCAAGCAACGGGTAGTATACAAAAAGAGGGTGAAATTAAATCTGGGCATATACGAATGGATGAACCAGATAGTCTTATAGTCCGACGATCAAGCCGAGTGTGTCGACCCCCTAATAGGATGGATTTATAATGGGTAAAATTCCTTTCGCCGGGAAGACTGTTATGTATTGGATTACCGACCTTCGACTGTAATAAATATCGGGCAAGACTTCTCTGTCCTTTGTACAGATATATAAAATAAAACATGGATTCATTCTAAAATGGACTATATAATAAAGTACACCATGTAGAATATTATTAACAATAAATGTATATAATAATTACTGTGTGGTTTCATTAAGTATATAATAAAACATATTTTGTTGTTGCAGTGTTTGGTAAGCGAAAAGAATCCGAATGAAAAATTACCGCAATCCCTTACATTTTTCTTCCGTTGGTGTTTTTTTTTTATTTTATTTTACGTTCGGCAGGCATTTTCTATTTATGATTTTTCCCAGCATAGCAACAAAAATGGACAAAAGCTCGTTCGAACATAAAGGAAAACACTTAAAATATTTAGTAGGTGAGAGTAGAAAATTAATTTGTATTTCTCGAAATTCTATACGTTGTGTTGTTGTTGTGCCTAAAATAGGAAATACATTTTTCAGCAAATTTATTTTTTGTGTGTTTATGCCTCTTCCAGTCCGAGGGTTATTAATAGCAATGAAGAAAAAATGTGTGTATCTAGATGTTTACAAATGTTGGAATGAAATAAATGTTGCGTCTCGCTGGATATTTTTATTATTCAAGCAAAACATTTTTATTATTCCCATGAACAGTATAATGTACCTAAGTGGCTGGATTTGTACATGGTCTCCTTTAAGTGCCAGTTTGTTTCTATATGTATAGTTAAAAGATTGGAAAATGAATTATAGAAGTATAAAATATTTAGTCTTATGATCCAAACGGAAAATATGAAATTCGTTAGCAATAACGCTTTGCAATTTTGCTCTCGGAAAATAAGAGGTTACGATACTCGCCACAAAGACGTAAAGGCGAACCGCAAGAGTAATATTCAATGCGGGGCCAGGCCGTACCTGTACTACCGATAAATAAGGTTGATAATAGGAAAGGATATTCTTCACAGAAACAACTAGGGCGAACTGCAGTAAAGTCATTATTTAACTGCTTAGGTATACTGTTACAGGATAGCTACTGCCATCCTGCAGATTTCATCTAAGTGCATGCCGAGGCCTCCACGGTGATTTTTGCATGCTACAACTCAGGGAGAAGTGCTATGAGTCGCGGGGTTTGAGGCTTGCATGGCTCCTACCTTACACCGTGATTACAGAGATTTAAAAATAAAAATAAAAAACGCATATAATAATAATAATAATAATAAACTCGAGTTCCGCCGAAATTTGCCGGCCGGAACCTGAAGAACGAACAAAATATAAAAAAACTATATCGGAAGAGAGGTGCCTTGGTGCACGCATCCGTCCGAACTCAAATGGTGGTAAACACCGGTTTCGAATCAGGATGCGGGCACCAAGGGACCGCCAACCCTACGCCGACACAGGATGGGAATTCCCTCCTCACCATACCCAACCGAGAAAATTAAGAAATCTTTTTATTATTTTATTTTTATTTTTTATTAAAAAAGAGAAAAGGAAAGAAACGGCAACTTCCCACAAAAAAAAATGAGGGAGACCAATATGCACCGAGCGCGCGACAAACGTTCGTTATTCGGCACTTGATCACAATAAAGTTTTTAAAATTCAACAAAAAAAATTTAAAATATAAAAGAACAAAAATAAAATAAAAATAAAAATATAAAAAAGAAAGCGTACCTTAAAATTATTTTTTTTTTCAAAAACAATAAAAATAAAATATTTTGTTGCGGCCTTGAGTGGCCGTCATACCTCAGGGTAACCGCCCCGGACCGTAGAGGCTTGGTTATGTCGTTCCCCGCTCCACCAATACAGCCCAACCACCGGTTAACCTTCATTAGTTGGGCGTTGTTTCGCTAGCCGTCAACTGGCCACCCGTTACCGTAGAGGCGTCCTCTCAAAATAAAATAACCTAACTAAAATATGTTATATGGGGTGTACTGTCTGACGGAGAATACTATTTTATCACAAAACCATCCGAATCAACTTTGCACAGATAAAACTGTAAATATCAAAACATTTGCAACGAACGACCCCAGTGTGGAATCGCCCGTTAGCAGAAGCCCAGGAGTCACCACCAGCAGCATTTGTCCGGCTATCGCGCAGTCTGGCGTGGGGTTGTGATGGTGTCCTTCCTGGGTCTTGTTGCTGCAATTGAGAAAAATTACTCACCTCATTTCGAACACGCACACATACTGGTCCTCTTCATCCCCCGAATTGCTTAAAATTAAACCATCATTTTCTTGTCTGTACCCATTTCTAACAATATAAATATATTTTCATTACATTCAAATATAGAAGTTACATTAATGATTTCTTAATATCTCGAATTTTAGCCTTAATAATAAAAAAATGACATTGAACCAACAACTTTTTTTTCGTTCGCGCATACGTTCTCGATGCTCGACGTATATTTGACGCCCGAATCAATTTAAGACGGTGAGTACCTCGGAGCTCGTTGGCTTCAACTGACCTGGAAATAAAGAGTAAGCAAAAAAACTTGCGCCGCATTCGACTGGATTTTTAAATTTGGAAAAAAACTGTATTAGTTGTTATTATTATTTTTTTTTAAGTAACACAAAAACCGAATTAATGCTACGACCTTGACATAGTATATAAGAAAATCAGAACGACGAAATGGGTACTGATTAATTACAACAAAAAAACTGCCTGATCCAAAGTTCCACTCCAGATATGACGACTGGTTCGCTCGTTTCCGGTTGCTGGTATGTTGTTGCCCCGTGAAGCACGATTGCTAGTAAGCCAGCTCCAGTCCGCTGCCGGTGGGTTAGGTATTATATCACCCGTTAGTCCGCTCGCAATTACCAAATCCGTTGGATAGCGGTTTATGTGGGTATTGCCACACAATAAATATTTATGTTTCGCGCCTACCCAAAGAAAAAAATGCGAATTTTGGACCGATCGTATAATCAATATTTTTGATTTTGTTTTTTTTTCGGTCTACCATTAACAATTAACTTTATCAATCACTTGGGTAGCACTTATTACTTTCCTAACTTTTTGTTTTATTATTTTCTTTTAAACAATTTTTATTATCAAAAACATGTATGTTTTATATTTAATGACAATGTATTTTTTTATATTTTCCTTTGTCCGATCGTTTCGGTGGTCGGTGTTCTAATCCTCATTTATTTTTTTCTCTCCCCCTTCGTAGCTGTCAAGAAAAAAAATCGATAATTAAGTCTCCACGATGAATTTTAACTATTGGACGAGCATTTCTGCCATCTGTTGACGAATAGCCACATGCAAATGTAAAGGTGGTGAATAAAAAAAAAACTATTATGCATACAAACAATCGTTACACATTCTCCACAAAAACTGTATTTTAGGGCAAAACTACAACTTTCACTGTTTGTTGGTATTTTATCGTTTGATGTAATCCTCCCAACAAGGCCAAAAAATCCAATGAAATTGTATTAATTAATTTTCTTTTACCAAAATTTTTTATTAATTTTATTCACTAATTACAATTATTTTGTGTACTACAATCGTGGAGAGCGACCTGCTGTCACAACCAGATGCCAACTCTCCTCTATAAAAAAACGGGAAAGGTTCGGAGCCGAACTCTATAAGCATTTTTGTTTCCTATAAAGAACTTCTATGCAGTGTGATTTGCGTATTTCAAATATTACGACCACCCACTCCCACTCCCACACCCACCGAACCGAATCTACACCCAGCCCAACCGATCCCAATCCACCATATCTCAACTGACCCCAATCAACCACAAACCACCACATCTAAACATTATTACCACTCCCATCCACTATCCAATTCAAACCCCAAAACCCATCTCACCCACACCTCCCTATACCGCACCACCCATATTATCACCCTTTAATACCTCCACACCCACTTCCACACACACAAACCCTCATCCACTAAATACCAAATTCCCACACTAAACCCAAAACGTCTCATCCCACCCCTCCACCTCCCATACCACCACTCCTACCACCCCCATAACCACACCACCCACACAAATTCACATCCAGACGAGATATATTATTATTCCACATTCACATGCTCGATGAAACCAAAATAGAATAGAAAAAAATCTATCAATTTTAAGGTGGGGGTTAAGAAAACCCTACATATCTCCGAATACCCTAAACACAGAAATGTCCAAATCAATAGGGATCATTCCCATGAATTGCTTGAACTTTTAGTGAAGAAATTACGTTGATATCTTCATCCGTTCTCAAATTATCGAATCCATATAGCATTTTTTTTAACAAAAATGCTTAAAATCCAAAACATACTTGTTATTTCAAAATTAAAAACAAGACTAAACTAAAAAACAAATTCTCGCACCGAAATAACGACGCGCAAAACGTTCTAGAAGAACTTTCTTTCGTCTCTGTTTTTCATTTACATCAATTCGCATTGATGTCAACGAGAAGCATATAAGAAAAAACATTCTTCCAGAGCGTTTTGCTTCGCACACACTCGATGCATATTGGTCTCGCTCTCAATTTTTATTTCTTCTTACCAAAACAAGGTGTACCAAAACAATTAATACCGGAAGCGAAGTCACAAACCACTCAACCGATTAAGTAAAGACATAAATCGAGGGGAATAAAATATAAAAAGAGGTAGTTACGAGCACGTAGTCGTAACAATACATATGCTAAAAATTTTAGTGACACTCTAAAGGTTAAACTGTGGTACTTTATTATATAGTTTGGGTTAGTAGTGGTTAGCGTAAAGAATATAATATTTCATCATATGTTCTCGGTATCATCCTTAGGTTATATTTAAAAATAACAGCAACGTGTTCGTGAAAACTCCTTACTTGACCGAATTGAAGAAAAGAGTTGTTTCGGTTTATATAATGCAAAGTATCTCATAAAGCATCAGCGTTTTTACGGTATTAAAGAAACTGGAAAGTTATCCTGCACGAAGCACCACTGGGTGGTATTTGGGCTGTCAAACAAGCCAAAATGCACCTAGGGAGAAAGACCGGTGGATCAATATTTGCCATCGAAGAATTCTCTACTTTACGGCACACGAAATGTGTCACCAATAGCAAAAAGGAGATTACTGAAGCAGCCACAGTTTTGAAATCGATAGCATCGAGATTATTTGATCTACATATCTAGTCGAGTCGATGTAATGCAAAAACACGACAAATTGTAAATTTGAAAAAATTCAAGCCATATAGGATTCATTAGAATTCGGTTCGGTTTAACCAACCCTTTAAAGTTTTTTGCTGCTTTAAATATTGCTGCTTTATACTGAGAGTTTTCAAGTTACAGGAAGCACCATGATTCGTAATCTTACATCATATTACATCGTGTTGCATTATGTTGCGTGAGCTTACATCGTAATGCGTCCTAGGAAATTCCAAAATATGGCCAACAAGGATGGAACTAGGCCATTTTTAATCGACAATGATGTAATTTGCTGTGGGTGGTGGAAATATGATTCTAAAATTATTTTTGGAGTAATTTATGGAACGTGGCCGGCCAACTGGAATCAACCTTGGTCATTTAATAATCAATCAGAATGAAACGACTCGATCCATTTAGTGTTGGGTTTTGAAAACTGAAATTTAATTGAGGCTAATCCATTGGATAATAAATTTACTTATAACTGTGATCAATAAATGAGTTCCGGATTTGTTCATATAAAACAGAAAACGGGCCCTGCTTTGTTACATGAAAATAACTTTCAAATATAAGCTTACAATTTGGCTTTGGAAAATTATTACGGATGGCACGAAGCCAACCCGCAGATTTCATCTGAAGAGGCCTCTCTAACGGTCGTGGGGAAGTTGAGACTTACGTGCTCCTGGCTTACACCGTGGAACAGAATAAAACTAAAAACAAAATAAAAAACTGAAATTAAATTGAATTTTTACTCCAGAATCCGTAGAACGAAATTTGAAGAACGCGATTAAAGTTAATAATAACAGGGTGTGTCAGGTGTGTCCACCAAGGAACGACCGGCTCCTCCCTTCCCCGAATGACAAGTACAATGTCTGCTGAAGAAACCTCCCCCAATGAGTCGTTTTTTTTGAGGGGTTACCGAAACCCACGGTGAAGAGTTACTGGAACCCATTTCGGCGGCCAAGGACGCCACAACCCATTTAGGCAGGACCTTTCTGAAGGTCAGAAAAGAAAAAAAGGTATAATTTTTTTATTTTTTTTTCAATTTTTTTTTGATTTTCTATTTTTTATATAACGTAAATTCGAGTTTTTTCAATTTTCAATTTTTCTTTCCCAATTTCTTGACCAGGGTGTACGTTGGTTCCGCTATCAGAATTATTCCCGTTCTACTGCCATATGTTTCTTTTGTTTAACTTATTCTTTTTGATATAGATCCAGCGACTCTTTTCTTTTGTTGATTTATTTCCTTTTCGCTTTGAAAACCTTCACGATTTTTTTATTTACGGTGCATTGTGCATGGTGATTATGGTGCATGGTGTTTGGTAACTTGATACTGTGGTCATGTGGCGAAGATCTTGCAATCATTATTTCTATTATTTAAGAAGTCGTAAGTGGTTTTTGGTAGTTTAAAGGTTGTTGTTTCTCCTTAGGATATCCTTAGTGTCTTAAATGCATTATTTCTCAATTTAATTGAACGTCTGAAGTTGGTTTTGCGGTTGGCAAACGGATTCGTTAGTTTGCAGGTGGGGTGGGCGTTTTGTAGAGCGTGCTTTTTTTCTCTTTTTTCTTTTCAGCATCCTTAGTTTTATGCCATGGGCGCAAAGTTTACTCATCCTCATCATTGGGGTGGGGATGAGGTTGGAGGTACTGTGGATTGGATTCAGGTTTTTCCATTTCAAGTTCATGAACATTTCTTTCGGGTTCGGTCTTTTAGTGGTTCGGGTTGAAGGTTCTTTGCAGTTGGGTGGTTCTCGAGCAGTTTGATGTTTTATCAGCGAATGGTGCTGAGCTTGGTTAGGGTCCTTATATGTTCGGAATCCGAAGATAGTCCTTTTATGTTCGGAATTCCTTGCACTTCATCTAACATATAAATTTAGCTCTTGGAATGATTCCATTCACAAAATTGTTTAGCAATTACGTCGTGTTTTGAGTTTCAGCGACCTTAATTTGATGATCGGTATCAATTTGGATTCTTATACTCATATATCGTAGGTTGGTGATCACCACTGTTGGGATTGACTTATAGATGTAGCTCGTCAAGTAACTACAAAGTGATGTGTAACTAAACATGCAACAGAATTGAATCTGAATTGAGATATTCAGGCGCATGATGAGGAAACGGTAATGGCATATATAGCACATTTATGTAAGGATGGAGTTTGGGCAGGAGAAGAAGCATTAATGGCGGTGTCGGAGAAATACCAGGTAAGAGTTGAAATATTTCAAGAAGGTATTTGCTTGGTTTCCTATACGGAATGGAATTTTCATGGATTGTAAGACTTTTATATGGAAACAACCACTACGACCCAATTTTAATTGAATCACATCTCATGAAGTGCAACAGGAACAAATGTTCCCAATAGTGAATAAATACAGAAACGTATCTGCAGACTCGAGTAATTTTCGAATAGTAAATGATATGTACTTTCCATCACCAAAAAATATAGACAATACCGCCGAGAAGAAAATAAATTTAGGCAGCATGAATGTTAGAGGATGTTCTCAACCAGAGAGACAAAAAGTTTTGGATCGATTGTGGCATCAAAACGAAATCGATATTATGGCTTTACAAGACGAATATGTCATTATCAGAAAATGTAACATCGAATTATAAATGGTATTTAAGTGGGAATAAAAAAACCGTTAAGAACAACAGAAATGGAGTGGCTTTACTTGAAAAAATAAATGGAATAATGCAAATGAGACATTTTTTTGGAATATCAGACCGGATTTGTTACGGTATAGTGTGTGACAATAGAAAAAGAAAATTTATAGTAATATGTATTCATGTGCCCCTAGGATTGAATGCTAATAAGGCACTTTTATTTTATACCAGGCTCTCAATATTATTAAACCAAATGTCACGTAACAGAGAAATCGTGTTCTTGGGTGATTTCAACGCACATCTTGGAAAGAATCAACAAAATATTGGGAGTTATAAACTAATTCGACCTATTCACCACAACATATCGAACCAATACGGTCAAATGATGTATAACTACTTTATAAACCAACATAGTTGCGGGTAAGTACGTCATGGGGAAGAAGATCATGTTGTGTTACATGGAGAAATGCAAAAACGCAGTCGCAATTAGATCATATATTAGTGAAAGAAAACTCATCAATTAAGATCGAGGCGATACAAGGCACATGGACATCATTATCGCACCATAAATTATTAATATATACAGCATGGATTCAAAGGGAGCAAACATGGGCTGCCAGATTGACACCAGAAAAGGACAACCTAGCTAACACGCATGATAATACATCTAGAGAGATTGGAATTTAGATTTCCTCAAATGTAGTGAGTATAAAGAAAACTTTCAAAAAACTCAAGATCATGATTCGACAATTTGCTGGAGATTTCTACTAAGTGTAATGCGCAAAGCCGCAAATATACATCTAAGATCACAAATTTTTTTGTTTCCAAGAAGAATGAAAATCTTAGCCGAATTACGATAAGCAATCTTTAGAGTGCGAAAAAATAAAATTAACAAGTGAGTTATGCTAGAAAAAAAAAACGAATGTATCATCAACAGTGTATAGTAGAGCACGAAGAGAGGCGTGTCACAAATTTTTTTCAGAACTGGCTAACTTTAATCCACAAGAAAGTATAAAAAAGACTTATCAGTTCCTGAAACAATACAAGCGGGAAAATGGTCAACAAGGGATCACTGGCCCATGGAGCACTCGCCCAGTAGAGAAGAGATACAGAGTTTTGTGAATGTAATTTAGGTTCAGGTCCTTATAACTCATAGAAAGTTTACGTGAGGAAGGGTGGGCATTTATAGAAAACATTTTTAAATCTATTTGGATTTCGAATTGTATTCCAGATGAATGGATAGAAACGGTACAAATACCAATTAAAAAGATATCAAATCCAAAAACGACGGCTGATTTCATAAGAATTACGATTACTGATGTTGGGTATCGATTTCCATTAAAAAGGCTTCGATCAGACAGATCGATCGACGGGCATATGTTTGTTGTGCAAAGAATTATGGAAGAGGAATGGAGATTAGGAAAAAAAGTATATGTTTTATCGTTGGACATCATTCGAGCATTTGACAGTGTTGATCTGCTATCAGTGACAAGTATGCTTAATTAAGAATCATTTGATCAACAGAATTGTTAAAACTTGTCTCCGAGAAAAAACATCTGTTCTGTGGTATCGACAAAGGACTATGATGATGGAGAAGTGCATTGGAACAGAAATCGGAGATGTTAATCAGAGAACCGTTAAACAACCTTCCACAACCATTAACCTTAATCTTTGGAGTAATAAGAATCATAGTAAAAGAGTCTATTAAATACCTTGGTACCTACTTAACAAGCGAACTGAACAAAAAAGAAACAATTAAAGTGAGATGTGGAAAAGCAATAGGAGTAAGTAAAATGCTTTTTTCCTTCATTAGAAAGAACAAAACTCCTGGTGATATAGTTATAAAAATGTACAAAGCAGACGAAGACTAAAACGAGAAGGGTAACAGTGTATAGAATTTGCTACTGGGGACATGTAAAAAGAAGAAGCAGGGGACATTTATTGAATTCAGTCATACGGGATTCACATGTTGACAGAAAGGTAGGAAGACCGTGTTTTACGTGGAACACATCACTAATCAGGGATTTCCAAAAATTTAATATGACAAAGGAGGTATGGGATAACTTGGCTAAAGACTAAAAAAGGTTAAAGGATAAGGCGATACAATTATTTGAGGTAACCGAGTCGTCATCAGGAGGTACTTCGATGGAAGAATGGTCAACAGAAGAAGAGACGAGAGTATGACTGGTTGAGTCACATAAACATTAAGGATATTAAAATAATTAATTTTTAAGGTTTGTTAAACAATGGTTAAATTATAAAAATTATAAATTAGGTTAATAAGAACTAGATTTAATTTTGCATGGTATAAGTAATTAGATTATAATTATAATAATATTATTTTCTCGAGCTGGGTTTTCTGTAGTGTTCCCAGGTCATAATTAATCGATCAGTATTTTAAGGTCGTTATTCGGTTTTTATGGCAAGTAAAATTTCGTTCAAGGATCGATTAACTAGTGGAATCTGAGAAAATACAAAGGAGCCGGCTACAGACGCAAAACATTTATTGGAGTGTATTTATTACATGTTTTCGAGTTATTTTTTAAAGAACTAATAAAATGAGTTAAACTTGAATTGTGGCATATTTTTAGTTGTAATCATGTGACAATGGGTGCAAGTAAGTATCAACTTTAAAGATAGATGAAGATAAAAATAAACCAAGGCGTAGATGAATTGTTTGAAATTATATAATTTAAGTGAGAGCGGGAACAAATGGAATTATACAAACAAAGCAAGTATTTCATTACATATACCTCCCCTCATCTTTATGGTGGGTTGAAGGGATGAGAGTGAAACTATTCCTAATAACAAATTACTAACAAATTCCAGAAACTAATTTAGGTAAATTAGAATTGGTGATGACAGCTTTATAGGAGAACACCGGATTGTATGTTGTAAACGACAGTTCGCTCAACTAGTCCTATAAAGTTAGAACCTTTAACATTTCCTAATCCTGTAGTTTAGTGACCCTCGCAGGTTCAGGATTCTTAGTCAGTTTGGTCACCGGATCGTGTCTTGTATGTATCTCATTGTTCTATATAATTAGGTGATATCCGAATTCAGTAGTGGTAGTATGCATGTGCTCAAGTAATTCAGTTGCTGCGATGTATAGAGGAATGTGAGAACATTTGGCATGGACGCATAACGAAAATATGTGTTATAGGCTACCAGCTTACAACTGCCCTGAGTTGTAACAATCATATCATATCATGGCGGTCGGCTCTAACAAGTAATTAAAATTGATAAAATCTTATAGATCTTTACCGTTTCAAGCAAATTCTGTCTAACCGGACTCAAAAAAAAATTTAATATACGCCTGAAAAAGATTTATCTACCCTTTAGACCCAATATCTGGTGGCGGTCTGGTATAATAAACTGAAACCTACATCTTCTGATACCAATTCCGTCTAATCAAGTATTATTTTTACTCCCAGCTCCAAAAATTTCGACTGTCGTGATAGTTTTTAACTACGGTGAAGCAAGTATTTTCGTAGCTGAGAGTTTAAATTGTTATAATGGACTTGCTCATAATGGATTTTAATACGATTGCGAAAGAGAACTCTTTTTACAAAATGGTCACCCTTCTACTGTTAATTTGTAAAAATGCGATTAATGGAACTTTTAATGTAGCTACTTTTTACTCTATTGAAAAACAAAGTTCATATTTTGGAGACCCTGTACGATATGTGTGATGGTTTGAGATTATAGTCTAATTTATATACCATATTACCCCACCTCTAAAATAGTAAAATAAAAAATCGAATAAATTTTGACGTGAATGTACATTTTATTGCAAATTCCTGATCAACTGTCTTACAGACGAAAATAAAGCAAATACCTAATTTATGTACACGTGAGTGACGTATGGTATACTAGTTAAACGAACTCTAAATTGCTATTTGTAACGAACATGCAAAAACTAATCAATAAATTTTATGCGCTGCACATGTATATGGTACATAGGTTACTGTTGCTGGCATTTCATATTCCATCAACTATTAAGCGACTGTACAGCAATCGATGTACATCGACCCATTTACTTATGGTCGTATAAGAACATAAAATTTTGTTTATCAAGATTTCAGAATTATTCCAACACAGCATCAGTTTCCAAAATGTCTGCCTTACTCGACCTTATAACCAGGTCAGGCTAATCAACGAAAACGTTTTAAAAACTATAAAATTTAATTAAATCGTTAAAAACAATTTATTTTATCAAAAAAATTATATCGTAAAAATGTATAAATAATTTAATTTAGCATCACTTAAAATAATTGTTTTACTTACAACAATTTTTGCTGTGCAATTGCAATTTATTACAATTACCTATATACACACATACCAAATATGCACACACCCATGCAGACGAAAATAAACTTTGTGATCAAATTTGTAAATATAAGTTGGCACCAAAAAGTATTTTGTTTGTCGTCTTTGAATGCATCTCATTCGTATCCTAGATACTAAGACACAAGATGCAGTTTTAAGATGTTTATTATTTGGTGACAGGTCTGATGATTTCATTGTAATATACGGTAATAAGATTGCATGATTGAAGATCAGGTGATCGACATAATACAAGATCTGATTTTAGGGTTAAATGAAGCAGTCTATACTCGTACGCGTTCACAATACGAACGCCATAATAAAATTTGAGCAATTTTGCACTTGCATACTAGAAATGTTCAATTAATTTTCAATGCCTTAATCTAGGTAAATCCATAAAAAAATAATCTCAATTACATTCTATTAATGAGCTAAACATAATTATATAAAAATTTCCAATTACATCTTAAAAGTTCACACAATTCAGTTTCTGTATCCCGACTACACAGCATAATACACTACACCACCTACACAAATGTTCTTTTGTGTACAGAACAAATATCGAACGAAAATATTCTAAAGTGGAAAAAACTTTGTAAATATGTACATTTATTTACCATTAAACGTCAGCATCAGCATAAGACTTCAATTTAATGAACGCAAGATTTAATTTTATGTGCAGTTCATTGCTACGAAATATGATGAACGCGAGCTGCGAACTAGTTATATAAAAAAATATTAGAGTATCAATATAGGACACTGCCTTGTAAAATCGTGTTCCAATTTTTTTTTTCTATAAGACAAGAGTGAAGTTAGCTGTGTTAGTAAAACAAAAAAGTAAACAACCAACGGCAACTTTTCGAAAAAAAGTTCGAAAAAAACGACCAAAGTGACACCTGTGCCAGAAAATCTAATTACGGGAATGAAATAGGACAAAAGAAAAAAAGAACGCGTATGTCCTATATATAAGCTATATTTAATATATGCTTTAACCAAGATGTATCTACTTGGATAACCCTAGCGACCAATTTAGGTCAGTCAAATATTTTGCATAAATTATTTTACATTATGTGCTCGCTTCATACAACGCCTAATATACGCATAATGCTCGCCTCCGCCTTTTTAGCATCATTTGATTAGGACTGGTGACTAGTTTTTATCGTTTGGTTTTTTACTTACAATTAAACGGCAAATAAATAAAGAAAAATTTAAAAAAGAAATTTCCCGGGTAGCTCATCATTGCTAGAAAATCATATCGTCTTCATAAAATTTCATTAGGTAATCGTTAGGTCATGATTAGTCAACCCATTTTGGCCTTTGGTCACCAATGAGTCAGTTTTTATTGCGAAAAAACAAAATCAGGTTTGTCGCTTATCTGGGAATTTCGTTTTACAAAATTAATGAAAAATCCAATTATAGAAAATACCATTTAGATAAAAATATATCTTTTTTTGCACTGTATCTTAAGTGGAAGGCAGGAGATATAATCAATCCAATTTTTTGATTCTTCATAACTCGTTATTTGGTCACTAGTTGATTTCGTTTGGTCATATCTACATAATGATTTATTGCAAAAATTCGTTAAAAACTGACCATTTCCGCACGGTTCGAAGTGTTCGAGTCTGAAAAATGACCGTTGCTAATAATTTTATAAACCCAACGATCGGAATCGTTTGGTCAACTGTCATTGATGATTGGTCAATGGCCAATCTTCAATGACAGTCGTTCAAGCAAACTCATCGTTGGATTTATCAAGTTATTAGTATTGGTCAAGTTGTTACGACCTTGAAGGGTCATAATATTATTTCTTATTTAATTTTGTTTTTGAATTTTTAATTTACTTTTCATAGAATAATTTGTGCCTTCTACTTGTGGCATTGCCATCTGTTGTCTGTGCATTGATACTAAAGGTTTTTTTTATGATTGTGAATTGGCATTTATATGTCTCGCGTAAACGTCGAATAATTTTGAGAGCGAGACCAACGTGTACCTTGTGCGTGTGTGCGAACGGCTAAAGTATTGAAGAGTATTTTTTGTGGTTTCTTGTTTTGATGCGTGCGATTGATGTGAGGTAGAGAAGGTGTGCAAGTGACCCTATTAAAGATTGCCGACTGCAGACGAAAAATGTCGATAATGTAGATTCAAATTAATCAAACGAAAATGACAGCCGATTTTTGTCGGCAACATCCCAGCCGAAAATTGTCGATAATGCAGATACGAACTTTAAGCCGGAATGTAATAATTTATATTCGAAATTTTGTTATTCATTAAAACCAACTAAAAAATTTAAAATATGAAATGTTCATTCAAAACAACTAAAACTAATATACCAAACCAAATTACTCTAAGTGCCGTATTAGATGTTTGGGGAGACATCTATAGTTACATGTTTGAAATATATTTTAAGTGGTTCTTCATCTAATAATTATCATTTAAAAACTTTAGGTTAATTCCCATGTGGCGAGAAACAAAATTTGAAAATTTCATAAAATTAACCGTTTAAGTTGTCATGGTTGGAAATAGATTCAAATGAAACGTCTTATTGACCTTGAAAAAAATTTCAATTTCTATCTATTTTCTTTCGATTTGTCGATTTCTATGTTAGATTTCTATGTTCGAAGTGTCAGCGTTATAGTCATGATATTGAAGTTGGTGTGGTCACTAACGTTTTTAATTTATCCGACCCGTTTTATTGTACACTTTGTTCTTAATAGTCAACTATTAAGAAAACATATTGAAAAATGAATTACATAAAAATTACAAAAAAACATAAAAAGTATCAAATAAAAAAAAAACATAAAATTAAAAAAAATAAAAAGAAAATTAAAAAAAAAAACTAAAAAAAATATAAAAATTAAAAAACTAAAAAAACATTTAAAATTTGGAGAGCGAAGTAGATTGGAGAGCGTACTAGACTCATACCTCCTCGTGGTGCTCTCTGGGTCACTCTTAATGAATCAGGAAGTGTAGCGGGTGCGATGCAACGGAGTCCCAACTGCTTATAGTCATTGACAGTACATGTCACGGCGTGTTATTGGTGCCATAAAACTAATACTAAATCACCGTCTGTTCACCAGGAGGTTAGGAGAGGCTGAAGAGTGTATCTTACTTGTATCAAGCGACTCGCTATATAAATATGTTCACGGGAGGACTGGATGCCATAAGATTATTATTTGTACGTGATCCGCAAATTTCCAGATTATGGTCGATTTTTAGAAATTTCCAAATTATGTGTGTGCGATGTATTCAATCGAATTTCCCGGACTTCCAACATGAAAATGGCTTTAATATTTTTCCAGGTGTGATCATCAATAAGACCTTTGATTTAAATCCTTTTCCAGCCATGGCACTTTAAATGGTCAATTTACGTAGTAATATACGTTAGTAATATACGTTAATGAATCGAAATAAACATTTTTGATTTAAAATGAAATTACTGTTTAACACCAAAATTATTTATCTGCTTTATCGACATTTTTCGACTGAGTGTGTATACGAATCTACCTTACCGATTTTGGCAAACGACGCATTGATCTGCATCTGCATTATTGACATTTTCGGCTGGATCCGTGGTTCCACACTTTCATTCTTTGGTCGTGATTCTTTCCTCGTTCCCTTCCCCTTCACCCACAAACTAATTTTTTGGCGGGGAAATTCTTGATTCTTTTTTCAGCAAAATTTTTTTTAAATTCAACTGATTCTCGCACAACAACAAAAATACATTTTTCAAGGACACCTTGTTTATTTGTCGTTTTTGGGTTAATTTTAGTTTAATTTGCACTTCGAGTGCAAAAAATATATTTTTTCAACCAAGAAAGCAGTTTTCGCGGCAAATAATAAACATTTTTTACAATACTAATAAATCAAAAAACATAATTTTACGCACATACATAAAAAAAAGAAACGCGCAAAGAAATCAAATGTGGACGGCGATTGATTTTTTGAAATCATTGAATCACGACCAAAGAATTAAAGTGTGGCGAGGCTCGATTGCGTTCACGAGATTTACATTGGGCGCTTTCAGGACACCCAACAGTTGGAAACATGTTGAGTAAAATCACAGCCAACGCTATGAAAATGTTTAGTACTTTGAAATTTTCAAATCAAATTGGCGATGATTTTACAAATCATGATAGGGGATCTGAAATCGCCCATTGTTAATTATTGTAACAACTGTCATTGTAGAAATGACGTAGTAGTTAACATTGACATTGTCTCAAGTGTCAAAACAAATGAAAACAATCAAAAGTTGATTTCTTAATTTCTTCATAACATAAAGAGCAACATAATATTATGGAGCATCAAAATAATCATCGTATCCACAATTTTTTTTAAAATAAATATATTAAAAATTGAATTTTGTTCTTTAAATTATTTTTCAAAACTACATAATGGTTGTTCATAGTACGATCATGATAAATACACCATTAAAAATGACATTTGTAGAGGCAGTCTCGAGTAGGGTTCAGAATGACATTTGTAACAATGTAGAGTTCGTGAACGAAAAACGCACGTGGTCATTGTTACAATGTAGTTTCGTGAACGATTTTGAGCTGTCATTGTTAACAATATTGTTACAATGTAACTCTCGTGAACGTGCTCCCGCTAACTTTAACAGTATGTGCAAGTGACGCGCACGAAAAACAAAAAAAATATTATTCTAGAATTTGGTTTTGATGCGAGAATTTTAGTTTAGTTTAGTCAAGTTTTGTTTTTGGCGTTAAGTTAAGATTTTTTTTTGCCAAAATAATGGAACTTTATAAATTAAAATGAAAGGATATTTTGCTTTTAATCAATACATTTTTGGTCAAAGGCGTTTTTGGTCAAAGGCGTTTTTGGTCAAAGGCGTTTTTGGTCAAAAGCGAAGAGACGCCCAACCGATTTCGGTGAAAGGCGCAGCAACCCAAAGTTGGTCCAAGGCACAATTTTTATTTTATTTTATTTTTATTTTTTTTTAATTTTAAGGAATTAAATTCAATTTAAAAATTAATTTTTCAATTTCTCAACTTTCCAATTCAAATTTTAATTTATCAATTTCAATTTTTTTTAATTTTTTATGGTAATCGAGCACCGAATTATTGTGGTCGTGCGTGCGACAGGGGTTGTACGTTGATTTCGCTCAAAATTATTCACTTTCGGCGACCATATTTTATGTGTTGTCAAATTTATTTCCGTTTTGGTATCCGCAACCGCATTTTCTTTTGTCTTGAAATATTTTTTGGTAAAAAACTACATGGCAACTCCCATTGGTATTCGGTTCCATACTCTTTTTTCATTCATCGGCCGGGATCTGTTTTTCTGGTTATTATTATTTATGTCATTTTTCTCATTTTTTAAAAAAAAATTTTAACAATAAAATTAAGTACTAAATTTATTTTCGGGCGGTATGTTGAGAGGAGGGATTTTCATTTAGTGCCGGGTCCAGATTAGAAGGCAGGGCTTGTCACTCCCTATCATCCCCTTGGCAGGACACCCACAGGAGTGGTGAGTGCAGCATATGTGTCGCCCATTCGGCGATGACCGCAAAATTCACGCGGTCTCATCGTAGAACTTCGACAGTTTCCAGTTGTTGGAGTGTGAATTGTGGGAGATTGCCCATAGAGCTCTTCGGATGAAGAGACGCTTTGTCTGTTGGAAAAACAACTCTACTCTATAATGATGCTTTGTTGTGGCTGGGCATCGGCTCCTAACCGTCGATGCGCCATTCGGGGGGTTTTTTCAGCAGACATTGCACTTATCGCTCAGGTGATCCGGTCGTTCTTGCACACCCAGTTATTATTATATTTATTACGTTCCTCAAGTTTTGGTAAATGGATTGTGCTGCCCTTCAATTTAATTTCAGTTTTTAGTTTGCTTTTATTTTTATTCTGTTCAGGAGCCTCAACTTCCCTATCAAAACTTAGTCGGCAAAATTACCGTGAGAGAGACCTCTGCATGCTTAGATGAAATATGCTGGTTGTCTTCATGCCACCCGTAACAAAGTATCCAGCCTAGTACACTTCGAATCGTATGGAAATGATGTGTTTTTAACGAATTTTTGCAATAAATCATTAAGTAGGGATGACCAAATGAAATCAACTAGTGACCAATCCTGAACGAGTTATCAAGAACCAAACAATTGGATTGATTATATTTCATGTCCTCCACTTAAGATACAATTCTTTGCTAAAGGAAATATTTTTATCTAAATGGAATATGCCAATTAGATTTTTTATTAATTTTGTAAAAATGAAATCCCCAGATAAGCGACGAACCTGATTTGATTGAATTAATACAATTTTGATTTTGTTTTCTCGCAATAAAAACTCACCAATTGGTGATTGGGAGTTATTTATTTACCGTTTAGTCGTAAGTGACCAAACGATAACAACTAGTGACCAATCCTGACCAAACGAATTATTTTAGTCGAAATCTTTAGATGGTGTGCTAAATTAACCTCTGAGTGTGGTCACAACTAACCTCTCTTTGCAGCTAGTATTTTTCACCGGTGATCTTCGTAGCTGCCACTTGAACTTACTTGACCTTATTTGACCGTATTTCGAAATTGTCTACATGTTGTTGTCCTAAACAATTGATTTTTGAGTAATAATGTCTAGAATTGGTATATTATGTAGACAATTTGTAGATAATGTAGATTATTGTTTTTTATCGTTTCTACGGCACGTATAGTTTTCCAGTTTAAACTGGGATTTTGAAAGTTAAAATTAAATTTTTACCAAAGAAATAGGCGAGCTTAGTATAGGTGAGCTTAAAATAAGTCAGGATGTTTCAAATCATATTCAAATCTTTAATCTACGTTCGAGTTCGACTTTACATGATAATAGAAATTTTCATTGCACTACTATTTAGCCAAATTTTATTGTCAACCTGCTATGCTACAAGCTGAAATGATCACAGTTAATTTGATTTAAATTTAATGACCGGTTACTGACAATATCGTTGCTATCATGGCAGTTTTTTCAGAACATTTTTTCTTCCATAACTAGCCACGGACAATAAACGAGTATATATGTATCTTGATTTAAAAGTGAATGTATTGCTCACATTTATCCGTTTAATTTTTCGCAGAATTCACGTCTCCTAAACATTTGTTAGGTTCTGATAACAGCTACGGATGATCCTAATGCTGCACCAACGCTTGTAGCACAATCCAATGAAAATGATACTTTAATTTTATAAAATTGCGGCATACAGATGTGGCAGCCGCACGACAATTTTATCCACAACCGATTGCTTTGTGTGGTTTACCAGATTCAATTTTAAGCTGATAGCTGGTGATGTTGTATATGACTGTGAACGCACCTAGTGATGCCTGAACGTGCCCCTGTAGGATGGCAACACTTGTGAATAAAAACAGATAGTGTGTTCAGATGCATAACGCATAACCTAGTTAGATGATTTAGAGAGTTAAGGTAAACGATATAATAAGATAATAAAGAAAATATAAATAATAAAATATATTATAAATCATTCACGAATTACATAACATGGCGCAGTTGATAAAATAAAATTGAATATTAATTAAAAAAAAAAAAATACGAAAGTGAATTTTAAAGCACATATTGTTAAAACGTGCAGCCATTACTGTGTAAAATA
Source organism: Nephrotoma flavescens (assembly GCA_932526605.1). Lineage (NCBI taxonomy): Eukaryota > Metazoa > Arthropoda > Insecta > Diptera > Tipulidae > Nephrotoma > Nephrotoma flavescens. Next base: position 57,807,426 of record OW052222.1, on the reverse strand, counting down.
AATAAAAGATAAAAAAAAAAAATCAAAATAATAATGGATACGTATAATAGACCAGCCCCGTTAATTATTCAAAGTAATTTGGCTGAATCGTGGAAAAGTTTTAAACAAAGATTTGAAATTTTTATGAAAGCAACACAATCAGATAAGAAAGACGAGGATGTGCAGGTGGCCATCTTGTTAAACATCGGAGGGGACGAAGTCATAAAAATCTACAATAATTTATCGTTTGATAAAATCGAAAAAGTGAAGCCAGATGGAAAAATAGAAATAATAGACGAGAGAAACAAATTTGAAGTTGTGATGCAAAAAATCGAGAAATTCTGCACACCACGGAAAAACATAGTATACGAACGATTTGTATTTTATAATAGAGTACAAAAAGAAGGTGAAATGTTTGATGGGTTTTTAACGGATATACAAAAACTGGCAAAACGATGTGAATTTGAGGATGAAGAGTCGCAGTTAAGAGACAGAATAGTATTAGGAGTGAAGGACCTAAAATTACAAGAGAAATTACTTGATATGGACAACGTAAATTTTGAAACAGCTGTAGTGAAATTCCGGACAAGTGAAATTAATAAAAAGCAAGCGTCGGAGGTTCAATCGTGTAACAGCAGTAATATTGATGTACTGGGAAGTAAAAGGGGAATCCATATTAACAATCAAACTACAAAAGAAAATTCGGTAGGTAATAGCAATAGTAAAGGGAATAATTTTGATTATAATAAATATAGTAGAAATACGAACAATTATCAAAAATTTAATCAAAGTAATAACAATAATGCTCATTTTGTATGTAGAAAGTGTAAAAGAAAACACACTGTAAATAATTGTCCTGCATCTAATGCCAGATGCAATAATTGCGGTATATTAGGACATTTTCAATCAGCTTGTTTTCTTAAAAATGTGCATGTAGTAAATTTACCAGATGATGATTTTACTATTAATAGTATAGTAACAATTAATTCCGTAAACATAAATAATGAGTTATTAGAAAATATTGTAGTTGAGGGTAGAGATGTGAGTTTTAAAATTGATACTGGTGCTGTCCTTAATATATTACCATGGAATGTCTATAGAAGATTAAAAGTTAATAGTAAACTAGAAAAAACCCAAATTGTCTTAGAAGCATTCGGAGGTCACATTATTAGACCCTTAGGTGAAATTGAATTGTTTATTTCGTACAAAAATATTGATGCGATGCAAAAGTTTATTATTGTTGAAGATTATAAGACACGTCCTATACTGGGATTAAAAACCATTAAATTATTAGGATTAATTACTATTAAAAAAGACAAGAGACAAGTACATGCAATTAAAAGCAAAGAGGAGATACTTTTAAATAATAAAGATTTATTTGATGGGTTGGGATGTATGCCAACAAAATGTCACATCAAAATTAAAGATAATGCTCAACCAGAATTAAAGGAGCGCGAAAAATTCCTATATCTCTATAAGAAAATTTTAAGAGGACGTTAGATAAAATGGAAATTGCAGGAATAATATCAAAAGTAGACTATGCTGTGGAATGGATTAATAATCTCGTAATAATAGAGAAACCAAATAAAGATCTAAGAATATGCTTAGATCCAAAGGAATTAAACGAAGTTATCATACCGGAATTTTATCATATACCTTCGATTGACGATCTTACAGAAAATCTGGTAGGAATGGAATATTTTACTGTATTAGACTTAAAGGATGGTTTTTTTCAAATTGAGCTAGATAACGAATCTAGTAACTATTGTCGTTTTAGTACTATATATGGCACATATAAATTTAATAGATTGCCTTTTGGGATATCGATGGCCCCACAATATTTCCAAAAAAGAAATGAAAACAATTTTGGTGACATTAAAGGAGTATTTATATACATCGATGATATCCTAATAGCTGCGAGAACGGAAGAGGAGCATGAAAAAATATTAAATGAAGTTTTAAACAGAGCAAGGAGATTGAACATACGATTTAATAAGAATAAGGTTCAATTTAAGGTCAAGGAAGTAAAATATCTGAGACACATATTTTCCAAGGAAGGAGTATTGCCAGACCCGAAACGCATTGTGGCAATTGAAAACATTAAGAATCCCAAAAATGTTAAAGAACTTCAAAGTATATTAGGCATGGCAAATTACATGAGAGCTTTTATTCCAAACATGTCTAATTTAACTTCAAGTCTAAGAGAATTAATTAAGAAGGGAAATGAATTTAAATGGGAACAAACGCAATCTGAAGCACTTAAGAAACTGAAGAATGTTATAAAAGAAGCTCCGGCATTAGGAATTTGTAATAAAGACAAGGATATGGTTATTCAAACGGATGCTTCAAAAGATGGTATTGGATCGGTACTTTTACAAGAAGGAAAACCTTTAGCGTACGCATCACGTTGTTTATCAGACTGCGAGAAAAAATATGCGCAGATCGAGAAAGAACTTCTTGCGATTGTTTTTGCATGCAAGAAGTTCCACCATTACATTTACGGACGAGAATTGGAAATACATACTGATCATCAACCTCTAGTAAATTTAATGAAAAAAGATATAGCAGGCTCACACGGATCAAGAATTCAAAGAATGCGGCTTAAATTGGTAATATATAAGTTTACATTAACTTATTTACCAGGCAAAAAGATGTTAATAGCGGATTTGTTATCAAGAAACAATATTGATGGAGACAATGAAGAAGAAGATCTTGCAGAGATAGTACATACAATAAATGTAGGAAAAGAAAAAGAAGAAATATTTAGAAATGAAACTAAAATAGATGATACACTAAATAAAGTAATGAAATGCATTATAGAGGGTTGGCCGAGAAATAAAATCGACCTAGACGAAGGGTTTAAAAGATTTTTAAAGTATAAAGACGACCTAATTGTGGAAAACGGATTAATATTTTATAAAAATAGATTAGTAGTTCCGCGTAAATTAAGAAAAGAGATGCTAGCAAGATTGCATGAAGGTCACCAGGGGATACAAAAAACAAAACTTATAGCAAAACAGCTTCTATTCTGGCCAAATATCAATTTAGAAATAGAAAATTTAATTTTAACATGTTCATTATGTGAACAATATCGACCGGCAAATATTAAAGAGCCTTTACAACAGCATGAAATTCCAGCAAGACCATTTATGAAAGTAGCTTGTGATATTGACGAGGTAGGAAATAGAATTTTTTTAATTCTGGTAGATTATTTTAGCAAGTGGTTAGAGATCGTTGAAATTAAAAATAAGACGGCTCAGGATGTAATCGGTGCATTAAAAACATCTTTGCCACACATGGCATACCTAATCAGTTTGTAAGTGATAACGTTCCATTTAATAGCTATGCATTTAAAGAATTCGCAAAAGAGTGGAATATAGAATTGATCACAAGTTCACCGAGATATTCCCAATCGAACGGAACTGCAGAAAGAGGAGTACAAACGGCAAAAAATATAATCAGGAAAAATGAAGATATCCACCTTGCTTTGTTAGAATATAGGAATACAGTAATAGCAGATATAGAGCTCTCACCGTCGCAAATACTAATGGGACGAATAACAAGGACCGAACTACCCATAAATGATAATCTATTGAATGTAAGAAATCAAAAAATAATAAAAAATAAACTAGAATATAAAAATTGGAAAATTAGGAACTATTATGACCAAAATGCTAGACCAAAACAAGAACTTGTTGAAGGAGAAAAAATAGTTTACAGAGAAAAAAATAAATGGCTAAAAGGAAGTATTATTAATAAACACTCAGCACCAAGATCGTATATGATAGAGACGGAACATGGGGGTGTATTGAGGAGGACATCTAATCATTTGAGAAAATCGCATTTCAGAAAAAATTTTGGGTACTCCAACTTACACAGAAAATATAGACATAATCAAAATGTACATAATAGTAATGAATCTGTACCAAATGAGTTGGTATACAATGAAAATATTAGATTTGGAAACGATAATTTTAGAAATAGAAATGATGATCAAAATGAAAGTTTAAATGTTAACAATAATGATTGTAATAATTTTAAAATGAATAATTCAGAATATCCTGAGATAGGCAGTAACAGTGAAGTTGGAGGAAATAACGGTGTTAGAAGATCAGGTAGGGAAACTAGGGAACCAGTAAAATTTAAAGATTATGTTAAGTACTAGATGTAAGAAATGAATAAATATTTAAATATTTATATATATATAAAAAAAATAAAATAAAAAAAAAAAAAAAATGAAATGAATGATGTAGTATACATAGAAAATTAATGAATTCAAGTAATCATATTGTATATTGATGAAATGGATCGCTTTAGTTAAGTGATGAAAAGTTACAGATGAAATTTAGATATAAGCAGAATCTGCTGAAAAAGGGAAGGTGTTGTATATGCATGTGAACGCACCTAGTGATGCTTGAACGTGCCCGTGTAGGATGGCAACACTTGTGAATAAAAACAGATAGTGTGTTCAGATGCATAACGCATAACCTAGTTAGATGATTTAGATAGTTAAGGTAAACGATATAATAAGATAATAAAGAAAATATAAATAATAAAATATATTATAAATCATTCACGAAATACATAACAGGTGATTAATCTTTCCTTGAACAAGTCAATAGGTGGGGGTTTATTAATGTGCAATTGGTTAGCCCCAATTACTAAAATATATGTAAACACGAATATTATTGGAGAAATTTAGATGCTTAAGGGATCATCATTCTTTCGGGAAAAATTATTTAAAAAATTTTATTTCCGCGATTAGAATCATGATGATTGACAGAAAAGAGGTTGCAAAAAATTAGCTGATTTTGTGACAATATACCATTTCTTCAGAACCATTTTTTGTTAAATATTTTACTATGATGGATTCGAGTTTAGTTTGATAATCTGAATCTAAAACTATGAGACACTATATGTCGCAAAAATTGAAAACCTCTCATTAATTTCTATAAATTCAACTTACCTGGACCGCGTTGTTTCTCTGGTAATGAAAGCTGTTTGGTAGGTTTTCTGTTTGGTTCAGACCTTGCTTGAATGGGTTGACCCCAATACTCATCTGCTTTTCTATTTTGTGTCGAGTGAGACGGCCTCACATATTAAAGAAATCTGAATTAAAAAAGGTGCTTTTCAGGATTAAATACGTAATCTTTTTAATTCATTTTAAAAATGAACTCAAACTATAATATAAAATGAATTAAAATGTTCCGGTTTTATTTCATGATACAATAAAAACGAATTAAGATAAACTGTAATAAAACATTTGCCATTTTTAAGCTAAACTACCATTTTTAATTCATTTTATCAAAATGTTTTAAAATTGTCCCAAACCAACAGGAATCTAAATTCCTGTTGGTTTGGGACAATCTAAATTTTTTTTATAATTTTTATAATGCTGGCCAGTTAACATGCCACAATAGCGCTCACTATTCACTGTTACTGTTAAATACGCTGTAAAGTGAAAATCAACAAACGACGACGTTGCTGATGGTTACACGATCAATGGCTTCAAGAGATGCTTGGTTGCAGGAGACCTGCAATTGAACCAGTTTCTTCAAAATGTTCAACAATTTTGCGAATTCCAGGCTCTTTAGGACGTCCATGTTGACCAAGTTTGACTAAAAATGGTATAGTTTTGACTTTTCATGTGTTAAAATTTTTCGCGTTACCACCACACAATAAATATTTTTTGTAAGCTTAAAAAACCCAACAGAGGGAACACACTTTATTTTTGTAATTTTTTCAAAGTTCTAAGTGGAACAAAACTCGGAACAGGTTCGATATACCTGAAAATATTGTGTTGTATATAAATAAATACTTAGTAGCAAATTTAAATTTATTTCACTAGAAATTTGTTTCTGTTGAGATATTTAATTATTCACTCAAATCCTTTTTACGGTTCTTCCAAAATAAAATAATTGCTTGTGCTTTTTAAATGAAGAAAAGCTTTTATTTTTATGTTTTTTTACTATAACCATATAAATTATGTATATCCAGGTGGGGGGAAATTTTCGTTTGGTTTCCAATTCAACGAGTACAAGTTCTCAATTTTTATAGAAAGTAGCAAACTACATTAGTTACATATGTAAGGATTATTAGGTATAGAGTTTAACAGCTGTGTCAAGTGTTCAGGAGTAATTATGTTAGCACTAATGGTGTAGAAATGCATTTACTCGAGAAATTGTATATGCTATTTTCTATACGTAACAAAATGCTTCATGGACGATCTCACAAATAATGACAATAATCCGATAATATAATTTTGTTTTGACATTTGTGGTGTTGGCATATTTATTAGCTGGCCATCAAAAATATATTTTAAACACGAAAATATAATGTTTATGTGAGATGAGTAACAAATTATTATTGCATGCATAAAATTGTTTAACAAAAAATTTATAGCATCGCGCGAACTAAATGTTGCATCTTGTGATCTCTTATTTCAAATAAACGGTCTCAATTAAGAATAAGGTTTATGAGTAATTTACGAGATAAATATAGCTTTTCGAGTATGTATTAAATAATTTACAAAAACTTTAAAATGCGGTGATCTTAAAACGTTTTATTTTTAACGTTGGAAACATATATTTGATAATTCCTTCGGCCTCAGTGCTCTAACATAACAAAAATATTTTATTTGATAATCACCCAGAAATCAGAGCAGCGATTCATTCACATCGATTACAGTTCATTCAATATTAAACAATTGTTTTGAGACCAATTGCCCCTGATGTTAGTTCGGGAGATCCATGAATAATTTATATCTTGGCCAACAAATCTCCAACGATCGAGAACGCCTACGAATTTTTAGATAAAATTAAAAAATAACAAAACTTTATGTGATTCCAATAATATTTTGGCAGACATAGCTTTTTTACTTGTATTGAAATATATGTGTGAGCGATGTAATTAGATCAAATGTACAGCGGAATGAGCTGTGCGAGCTAAACTATGCTAATAGAAACTACGTTTCTTGCTTAGCTTAGCAGAAATGTGTAGTGGGCCTTAAACCAAGCTTGAAAAAATAATTTGGGAAGAGCAAATGACATGGAATAACCAGTGGTACAAAGTCGTGTTTTCGGATGAAGAACAATTCAGTTTGGACGAACCCGATTGTTATAACTATTATTTCCATAGTCTACGCAAAAGCTAATTCTCAATCGGCATCTCAGTAGGGAATGAGGGGTTATGGCCTGAGGAGCTATTCCATACCATTGTGGGATTAAGTGAGCTTTTTAAAATCAAAGAATAACAGCAAATTCGTATTTTTCTATTTTGGATTAAGCATTTCCAAAGTTTCAAGTTTTGTTCGAACCACTGAAATGGATTTATTAGCTAGATAATGCCGCTATCGGTTCGTCTGGATTTCGAAGAAGAACGTCGATTTACTTAAATAGCTTTCGTACTCTCCTGGGGTGGGATCTTGTAACATCACTTTTTTCAATATTTATCGAATATTATATCTCTTTCCTAAAACAAAATTGCTTGTCGTTTCACTTTTCTATTTTGCTTTCTATATTGCGATCGCACACTACTCTAATAAATTGTTTATTTATCACTTTTCTGTTTATCGATAAAGTATCACTCCTAAAATATGTAAGTGATTCAATAAGAGTAGAACGACATAATGTTTTATTCGAATAGATAGAGATCGCAATAGAAGTAACGTAATTGAAAAATGGAAAAACGATAAATTTAATTGGTGATGAAAGAGATGTAATTTTCGATCGTATCGAAAAAAGTGATGTTACAACATCCCACCCCTGATATAAATATTATGGAAAACGTTTGGGGAATGCATGTGAAGTTTATACTAAATTTATCCTAAAACAAAGAAATGAAAAGTTAGGATTACCTTAGGAAAAACTTCACACGTCTATAAAGTGACATGAAGTTTCAGTTTTCAATAAAAAATTTGAGCATGTGGTACTGAATTGCCATCATTTAGGTGTTTTTGGTATACAAGTTAGGAAAAACCATTAATAATGATGTTAAGCCTACGTATGTAGGTTAATCCGAAAGTTCTGCTTCTTTTAGTGAATATGTTAATAGTATACGATAGTGAACAAGATATTAATTAACAAATCAGGTTAATTTTAATTCCATCGGTTTCCTTGATAATAAAATTGGATTAAGGCCAAATTTATCCAACCAGCAAATTTATAAAGTTCTATTGCAATCTACATTCACTATGCCGCCTGCGGTAAGCTAAGTCACCTTCCGTTAAGAAGTTCAAATTTAACTTAATAATAAACAAGACTGTAGGATTTTAATATCCATTTTTGAAATTTGGTAAGTAGATACAGATCTAATGTTCATGCTCGGCAAGTTTCATAAAGTCCTAATGAATTCTATCTATCCTAATGGTGCCTGGAGTGCTTACCACCTCATGATTCTTTAAGCCGTTCGGTTAGCACGTAATACTAAACGGGGTTGCAGGATTTTGGCATCGGTTTCGATATTAAGGTAGGTAGAGTTTATTATTACTTTATGAAACTTGCTGAGTAGATAGACATAGCCTAGATCCGCTTCCATTATCAAGGAAAGCGATTCCAAAATCCTGCAATTCCATTTAGTATTACGTGGTAACCGTCTAACCGAACGGCTTAAAGAATTATGGAGCGGTATGCACTCCAGCCACCATTAGAGGATTTTGGAATCGCTTTCCTTGAGGATTAGAAATTATATGTTAAGCAAGTTTCATAAAGTCCTGATGAATTCTACCTATCATCAGGACTTTATGAAACTTGCTTAACATATAATTTTATGGTCTGTTAGTTTTTGTTATAATTAATAAAACCCATGCCATACTTGCGATAATTTATTGTCCCTAGCTCGTTATTTGATTTAATTTTTTTTTTCTGCTTCGTCAATTTTTCCAATTTGGATTCAATATATTTGAAATATGGTTAAATTTTTGTTTTTGGGCAAAGTCTTTTTATACTATACTTCTTCGGTATATTAAAATTTATATGCATTATATTTCATAAAATTTTAATGAAGCGCCCAAATGATTACATTACACATACCAACGCAAAAAAAAATATTTTGATTTTTAGGATAAATTTAGTATAAAGTTCACATCGGTATTTGGGGATGGCTTTCTCGCAAGATTTATGAAGAAGATTGCGAAGGTGCAGAGGGCAGCCTGTTTGTTCATTAGTGGGGCGATGAAGACGACCTCCACTATTGCCCTAGAGGGTTTGCTGTACCTCCTCCCCTTGGATATTATCGGTAATCAAATGGCGGTTAACACGGCCGTCCGGCTATCAGCGACTTCGGTTTGGAAGTGCCTGCAAAAAGGGCACTCAACTATAATTAATTCAGTGAGGCATGAACTGGTGAATTTTGACTACAAAACACCCCGTTTGTGCTTCGACAAGTTGTGATTCCCCCATCTCTGGAGGATTTTAATAGTGGTCTCGTTATGGAGACCGGGACAGTTAAATTCTTCACAAACGGCTCCATTCTCGATGGTATGAGTGGAAGCTGGTGTATTTTGTGGGGAATTAAATGTAAGTTTATCTTTTCATCTGCCTGAGTACTGCAGTGTGTGCCAGGCCATTCTGACGTTGAGAGAAATTACAGGGCAGACGAGTTAGCAAGGTACGATACGAATCTCAAAATGGAACCAGGGAGAGAATGTGTAGGAAGTCCTATGTCTGTGCTGAAAGCAGCAAGCCATAGGGAAGCAGTTGCCCTGACAAATGCTAGGTGGATCGCCAGTCCAACTGGCAGGGTATAGCGAAACAAGTATGGCCTGAGCTGAACTTGAATCGATCCAAGATCCTAATCACACTGAGTAAGCGTGATTTAGGTAGAATTACCTTAGGTAGAATTACTTTAGGTAAGGGTACCGGGCACTGCCTTTTCGGAGATCATGCGAGAAGTCTAGGTATGGATGCAAATGACTTTTGAAGAAACTGCAGGGATGAAGGGGAGGAGGAAACTCTTGTTCACTTCCTATGCCCATGTCCTGCGCTAGCTGGTAGAAGACATGATCACTTGGACAAATACGCCATAGTGCGATAGCAGCCACTGAAACCTAACCTAACCTAACCTATGAAGGGGATAATCAATATAAATGCTGTTTGGGACGAAAGCTGTACGATTTGTTGCTCAATAGAATTAGCTGATTTCAAAAAATGGAGGCAGCACTTATTATTAAAATAAATAAAAAAATGTATTGTTATAAATATTCAAATTCTGGCGTGGATTTATTCATGTGTAACAATAAAAATGATTTTTTATGTTTGGTGAAACACTTAGGGGACCAGTTTTGGGTTCATGTTACAAGCTTCGTTAAATACTGTTATGTTAATGGTGCGTTGTTTACGTGACATTTTAACGTAAAATGTTATACAGAAAAACCTCGATTTAACAGACTAATTGGGGAGTTCGTTAAATCCGATTGTCCGTTAAATCCGAATGTTTTTAAATTTAATATATTCGATCGAGTTGCATCAGGGACGGTACTCAAGCATTTCTTAGCCGATTATGTTGGGATTGTGTATGTTGGATGGAAATGGGATTCTTGAAAAGGGATTTTGGAACGAAAGTCTGGAATATGGCCATCTAGGACGGAACTAGATGGATTCTTAACCGATTATGATGGGATTGGGTACGCTGGATGGAAATGGGATTCTTAGATAATTTTGGGAAAAGGTTCTGAAAAATGGCAACCTGGGACGGAACTCGATCCATTCTTAACCAATTATGATGGGATTGGGTATGTTGGATGGAAATAGAGTTCTTATAATTGTTTTTTGGAAAAGTTCAGGGAATATGGCCACCTCGAATGGAATTCGGCAATTTAGACTAGGACAGAACTCGGTAGTAAGCAGGCGTCTTTCTTAAAGCAAGCGGCTCGTATTGTTAACATGTTTCGATAAGGCTGGATACCTTAACAGAAATCGCCAGTACGTGACCCACTCATGTAATTAGTGGGTTGAGTGGCAGGCGAACTACCTGTTCTCATAAAAAATAATGTTATGAACCCTACACAAAGAGCTCGGATAAGTTTATAGTATTCTTACCAACAACTACCTCGAAAACTGAGATTTCCAAAACCTTTCGAACCAAGCAGAAATTTCTACTTTATAGCATAAATGGTCTGGGAGTTAATTTCATAAAACAACCAATAATTACACTCTACTTGCAAAATTATGGTTCGGTTCCTCATCCTCTGGCGAGTACAGTAGTTTATCATTAATAATTCAATATATATCCAACGTGCCGAATTCCATCATTTCTTCTAGAAATCATTAACGAATCTCATATCTATTAAACAAATCCAAACCCATCGTAAACGGTTAAAAACTGCCTGAGTTCCGTCCATGGCTTTCAATATTCCAAAATTTGTTTCATGAATCATTTAAGAATCCCATTTCCATTCAACAAACCCCAGATGGCCATATTCCAGACCTTTTTTCAAAAATTCTTTAATAATCCCATTTCAATCCAGCATATCCAATCCCATCATAATCGATTAAGAATTGATCGAGTTCCATCCCAGGTGGCCATATTTCACAATTTCTTCCCAAAATCATTTAACAATCACCGAATCCATCCATCATAATCGGTAACCGAAAAATGGAAAACAAAAAATTGTCCGTTAAATCGAGGGTCTATTAAATCGAGCGTCGGGGTTCGTTAAATCGAGGTGTTGCAAAATGTTAAATCAAGGTAGCCGGTCTTGGTTGCGTTGGTAATACTCAAAAACAATAAAAAGAGAGAAGCGAAAAAAAATTTAGTTTAGTTACAATCGTATAGTCCAGGCTTAATAAATCGTTTGTAATAGAAAAAAGAAAAATTATAGAAAAGGCTTTAATAAAATAGCAATTTGTAGTGCGAATAGTAAATATTCGAGCTTACGAATATTTTTTTTTTTGGTTTTAATTGAACCAGAAGCGTCACAAGCAGCGTCGATCCACAAATTGCGATCTCCACGAAGAATAATTACCCAAACACCCCATCCCTATTGCGCCATCTCGCAATAATCTACAAATTGGTTTGATTTTTCCCGGATTGGGTTCGTTTGATTGGAAATAAAACCACTCGTGAAGTTCAGCGTTTTATAAATCGACATATACAATGGATGGCGTGAACAAGTTCGGTAAACCATTTAAAACAGCTCGATCGTCACAACACGTGGTAATTGAAAACATAGAATCGAACTGCAGTATGTGCGAACGTGTTGACACCGACGATATGGTGCAGTGCGACAAGTGTGATAAGTGGTTTCATTTTGTGTGCGCTTGCGTAACGCGGGCAATCCAGAATGTCGATTTGGTTTATAGGATCTTCTCGAGCTTGTCTATTGCCGGAAACACCATAACCGCCAACCCTATGTCAGAGACGGCGAGCAAGAAGAAGGACACCAATGGATCCGTAAGTGTGCGATCCACAAAATCCTCAAGCAAGAGGACACAGTTGGAACTTCAAAATTTGGAGGACATTCACAAGCTACAAGAGATCAACCATAAGGAAAGGGAAATCGAAAAACGCGATTATATAAACAAGAAGTTCGAAATCCTCGAGCAGCAGATTGAGTCGGAGAAGCCAGCAATTAAACAAGTTCCACCTCAAGCAGCGGATATGGCTATATTGGCAACATTTGTTGAAATGCCCGTTACCAACCAAATAGCGAACGTATCCATATCGAGAAGCGGTCAATCGCCATATCTACAACAATTGGTACCCCAAACGACGCCAAATAGGCCACCCACTTCAAATATACGGACATCAGTCCCACATGACCGTGGCGCCATTCCGGATAGTTTGAACAATACGAATCAGCCGCATAATACTCAACCAACAGCGTTTATCGGTGGGCCACAACTCCCTGTACCAAATTCCGCAACGGTACCCATGTTAAGATCAGCAAGCCGCAAGACATGTAGTTTCCAAGGAACTTCCTCATTTCAGTGGGCAACCATCGGAATGGCCAATGTTCATAAGCAGCTACGAAAGTTCAACAGAGACTTGTGGGTTTAGAGATGCTGAAAATCTACTACATCTACAACGGTGTTTGAAAGGTAGATCGCTAGAGTCAGTGAGATGCCGTCTACTTTTACCATCCTCAGTATCGGGTGTGATAACAACGTTGAGAATTCTGTACGGCCGCCCAGAACTGATCATCCATACTTTACTCCAGAAAATCATAAGTAATTCGGCTCCGAAAGCAGAAAAGTTAGAAACCCTAATTTCATTCGCGCTGTCAGTGCAAAAACCTATGCGCCACGAGTTAACAGATCGGTTACCGCCTCACAAAAAATTAAACTGGGCCGTATATCAACAGTCTGTGCCAGACGTCACATTATCCACGTTTGGGAATTGGCTTTTTGCAATCGCACAAGCAGCAAGTGTAGTTATCATACCATCTTCCGCTCCTGACAGTATCAACGTCAGCCAGGAAAAGCGGCAATCTAGCAATAGAGGCTATCTGCATACGCACGCGGGAGATATTAAAAATAGTCGAACTGTTAATGATGATCAGAAATGCCAGCTGTGTAAGAAATCCGATCATATGCTAAAAAGCTGTGAGAGTTTCATTAAGATGAATCGGAGTGAACGTTGGAACACCGTTAAAGAAAAACGGCTGTGCCGAAAGTGTCTCGGACTGCACAACCACTTTCGTTGCAAATATGCCAAGCAATGTGGCGCGCAGGGTTGCAAGGCGTTACACCACCCACTGCTTCATGGCGAGGTACTACCCGAGATGAAAGAAGGCGGCAAACCCATTGCTAATTTCGCTTTACATTGTAATGCACAACGTAGATCACAACAATTTCCTCTTTTCCGAATCATTCCGGATGAAGGCTCATGTTTAACGCTATTAGACATAGATTTAGCGCAAGAGCTCGAATTAAAAGGAACCCCTGAGAGCTTGTGCCTGAAATGGACAGCAGACACTGTTCGAGAAGAAAAGGATTCTGAGATAGTTTCGCTCCAAATATCAGAAAACTATCAAGGGAGTCGAAAGTACCGCATCAATAATGTCAGAACCGTAAGTAGTCTAAATCTACCGGTGCAATCCGTAGCAGCGCAAGAGATGACCGATAAGTACCATCACCTACAGGGAGTCCCGATCCAGGAATACAAACAAGCAGTCCGTCGCATTATCATTGGGATTGATAATTGGAAACTAGGGATACCATTACAGGTGAGGGAGGGAACCTCACAGCAACCAGCGGCCACCAAAACAAGATTAATGTGGGTTGTGCACGGCTTTTACGACCAAAACAAAGCAGCCGATTCTACTATGTCATCGCCGAATTACCATTATAGTTTCCATATGTGTAATTGTAATACTGATCAGCGGATGGAGACTATGGTTAAAGAATTTTTCTCATTAGAAAGCATCGGCCCGAAAAAACGGGAGATTTTTTTGGAAACTGCAATGGATAGACTTGCGCGCGAGTTACTAGAGACGACCACAATGCGCCGAGAGCAGCGGTTTGAAACAGGACTGCTCTGGAAATATGATGAAGTATGGCTCCCAGATAGTTTACCTATGGCACTAAAACGATTAGTGTGTCTCGAAAAGAAGTTGCAGCGATACCATGATTTGGCTGAAATCAGAAAGGAGAAATTTCGTCAGTATCTCGCCAAGGGCTATGCACGTAAGTTGTTACCACATGAATTGATCGAGCCATCTCCAAGAATCTGGTATCTACCCATATTTGCGGTGACTAATCCGAATAAACCGAATAAAGTTCGCATTGTATGGGACGCAGCCTGCAAAATCAATTAAATATCGTTGAATTCAGTTCTCATGAAGGGCCAAGATCAACTTGCAGCATTGCCAGGAGTAATTCAATGATTTAGGGAGAGAAGAGTGGACATCTGTGGTGATATAAGGGAAATATTTCATCAAATACGCATTCGAGAAGCTGTTCAACAAACCCAACGGTTCCTATGGAGAGGCGAGGACCCAAGCAAAGAACCTGATGTTTATGTAATGCAGGTTATGACGTTTGTGACGCAGTATGTAAAAAACGTGAACGCACTAAGTTTTGCCGAAAAGTATCTGCGAGCTTCCGACGCAACAGTGTCGACACGTCGGAGGAAGCCATTGAACTAGCAAAACAGGTCATAGAAATACACAAACATGCAGGGTTTGAAATAAGAGGTTGGAGGTCGAATGTTCCGGAAATACTATCAGCATTGGATATTGTCAGTACAACGTCAGAGGTAAAGAAAGACCTCAACATCAGCCCATCAACCGAAGGTGAAAAAGTGATAGGAATGCGGTGGAACACTGAGACCGACACATTTAGTTACTCATTATCTCACCAACAACAGGATAGTGATCTCTTGTCGGGTGAGAAGTGACCCACCAAACGTGAATTCGAACCTCTGGGCCTTTTGGGATTCTACTTGATTTACGCTAAAATTCTAATGCAGGATGTTTGGAGATCATCGATCGGCTGGGACGAAAAATTGAACAACGAGCAATTTGACAAGTGGAAAACTTGGGTTCAGTTGTTACCACAAATAGCGCAGATACGAATTCCTCGATGGTATGGAATAGGAGGAGACACAGAAATAATACAACTGCATATATTTGTCGATGCAAGTGAACACGTCTTTGCAGCGATTGCTTACTTCCGCATCGTACGTGGCAACGATATCCACTGTGCCTTGGTTGCAGCTAAAACGAAAGTCGCACCACTTGCACTCACTACATGCATACGGTCAAATATTATCCATCGGCAATCAAGGTTGAGCGATTTTCCAGCTGGCAACGCCTTGTTTGTGTGCAAGCATTTATATTGAGGTATATAATTAACCTAAGATGCAGAGTCCATAATACTGCCGTAACCGTAGGACCTAACACTCAAACTGAGCTTGTTAAAGCAAACACTGAACTCTACCGTCAAGCCCAGTACGATACCTATCAAACGGAGGTAGAAATATTGTTAAACTACCAATCGCTTCCGATAGATGAACAAGTGAACGTTTCGAAAACCAGCCCTATTTATAGGAGTTCACCGTTCTTAGACGACGTTGGCATTTTAAGAATCAAACAGAGGATTGATGCTTTGGAAGATGCAAGTATGAATCAAAAACGACCAATATTGCTACCGAAAGGTCATAGGGTGACTTATTTGTTAGTCATGTCATACCATCGAAAATACCACCATCATAATCATGAAACCGTTGTTAACGAACTCCGCCATCAATACGTAATTCCGGGCGTAAGACAGTTATTGAAAAGAGTACGATCTTCATACCAGAGATGTAAGAACCAGAATGCTCTCCCTCGAGAGCTACACATGGCGGAATTGCCTACAGCTCGGCTTGCATCATTCACTCGACCGTTCTCTTTTATGGGCATAGACTACTTTGGGCCAATGAATATTTCCGTTGGACGTCGTATGGAGAAAAGGTGGGGAGTCCTGTTTACTTGCTAGACAGCACGGGCAGTACATGTTGAAACAGCGCATAGGTTAACCACCGATTCATGCATAATGTGTATTCGCAATTTCATCGCAAGACGAGGCACGCCAGTCGAAATACGTAGTGACAATAGAACGAATTTATGCGGAGCGGAAGCTGAGTTGCGTCGTGCACTAACTGAAATCAATCAAAGTCGACTTCATGCAGAGTTTACAACTCCGGGATTCAGATGGCTGTTTAATCCGCCAGCGTCACCACACATGGGCGGCAGCTGGGAACGTTTGGTGCGCTCAATCAAGAATACTTTATACCATATTATGCCTCAGCGCAACCCAGGTCACGAATTGCTTCGAAATTTATTAATAGAGATTGAAAACATTATCAATTCTCGTCCGCAAACGTTCATTTCCATTGAGGGTACCGATTCTGGAGCCTTGATACCAAACCATTTTTTTCTGGGTTCATCAAGCGGTTCAAAACCCCCAGGTGAATTCAACGATAAGGACCTGATACTCAGAAAGAACTGGCGGAAGTCGCAACATTTAGCGAACTTATTTTTGAAGCGATGGTTAACCGAGTATTTGCTCACTCTGACAGAGCGAACGAAATGGTTCATGCCTGTAAAACCGATTGAAAAGGGCAATGTGGTCATTATCGTTGATAACAATCTACTACGAAATTCGTGGCCGAAGTGATTGGTAATCGAAATAAACCTCGCCAAAGATGGGCAGGTGAGACGTGCTGTCGTACAAACTGCTAGTGGCATCTACGTAAGGCCGGCCGTGAAACTGGCAGTGCTGGATGTGCAACCGGAAAAGCTAGGTAATCCGACATCACCGAGAGATGTGAGTCAACTTACCGGGTTGGAGGATGTTGGAAATGTTAAATCAAGGTAGCCGGTCTTGGTTGCGTTGGTAATACTCAAAAACAATAAAAAGAGAGAAGCGAAAAAAAATTTAGTTTAGTTACAATCGTATAGTCCAGGCTTAATAAATGGTTTGTAATAGAAAAAAGAAAAATTATAGAAAAAGCTTTA
Organism: Nephrotoma flavescens; assembly: GCA_932526605.1. Lineage (NCBI taxonomy): Eukaryota > Metazoa > Arthropoda > Insecta > Diptera > Tipulidae > Nephrotoma > Nephrotoma flavescens. Next base: position 57,790,007 of record OW052222.1, on the reverse strand, counting down.
ATAAAATAGCAATTTGTAGTGCGTGGTTTTAAATGAACCAGAAGCGTCACAAGCAGCGTCGATCCACAAATTGCGATCTCCACGAAGAATAATTACCCAAACATCCCATCCTTATTGCGCCATCTCGCAATACGAGGGTTTACTGTATATCGCTAAAAACAATTCCAAATTTTGCCATCGCCTCCAAAATCCCACTCCCAAAATGCACGATGACATACGTGATTTTGCGGTTCAGGCGGAGCGTGAACTCCGTTCGTTATTTTTATTGTCTTGGATGAAAAACAAAAAAGAAACATTTCCAAAGATAAATAGAAATTTTTAGTCATTTGATTAATGATGAAATTATCTACCTTTCAGTATAGAAAAAAATAGCGATCGAATTCAAAAGATATCATATACTTTTTACGCTATTTGCCGTAGGCACTTGGCGAAACACACTTATACTTAATAAACACATTTTTATTAATCACTTGTTTTTGTTCCGCAGAATATTTTGAATATTTTTCAAAAAGTTTAAAAAATCACTCGATCGATTTCGACTTGTTAGGTCATCATCAGGAGTATCTACTGAATTGTATTAGTAAACATTTTTTGTTATATAGTAGAAAAAAGCAAAATATAAATAAAAATAAAAGGAGGGAAAAAAATAAGCAATAAAAATTAATCTACGGATCGCGCAGGTAGGCGATGAGTCATAGGTTGAGTAACAAAATTCAAGGTATATTATTGCGTACGTGAGAATAGAAAAGGGCGGGGTCTGTAATTGGTGAGAACCGGATTTCTCTCTGTTCGTTAAGGATATTTTGGTTAAGAAATATTGATTTTCGAATTTCGTAAGATTCTAAGGTATCTAAACGTCTGCCTTTGGGTTGTATATGTAATATGTCTAAATTGTTCAAGCTAGCTGTATGATTTTCTGAAGTTAAATGGTTATGGAAAGTTGATTGATGAAGCTATGTAAGGGTTTCATAAATTTTTTCAATTGTCATACTAATTTCTTTTCGGCTTAGTCGGTTAAGAACTCGGTAGAATTGATTAACAAAATTCAAGACGTCGACATTCCGTTACATTCAAAACTAGTTTCATTTGACGTTGCCAGTCTTTTCACTTCTATTCCAATTAATACTTTGTCTCAAATAGTTTGTAATTACTTAGATAGGGATGTTGTAGATGAGAGCTTACGTCGTGAACTGAAGTTAGTTTTTGAGACTTGTATTAAACAAAATTATTTCTGTTTTGATAATAAATATTTCAAATTCGCTGATGGTCTACCCATGGGCTCCCCTCTGTCACCTTTGTTGGCTGAAATTTTCATGAATTTCTTCGAACAAATGATCATATCAAATAACAATCCCTATTTTCGTCATATAATCTTTTGGTATAGATATGTTGATGACATATTATGTCTATGGAATGGAACTGATAGACTGTTATACTCATTCCTTACTTGGTTAAATTCTCAATATCCCACCATTGATTTTACGTTAGAAAAAGAAGAAAATAAATGTATTAATTTTCTAGATATAACAATAACCAGGATTAATTCTACTTTAGACTTCAAAATTTATCGGAAACCCACGTATACAGACGCTGTTATCCCTAGTTCTTCAAACCATCCCCATAATATTAAAATGTCAGCTTTCCACTCACTCATAGATAGACTAATAAACATCCCTCTGTCAAATTCAAATTATAACACTGAGCTTAACATAATTCTTCAAATAGCAACAAATAACGGATATGCAACTAGGACTATATTAAAGTTATTAAACAAAAAGCTAAAGCGTAAAACTCTAACGGGTATTTATCCACCGGACAGTCCAACGCGGGAAAATCGGCGTCGCTTAGAGTATATAGGAAAAACGAGCCAACGGATTAGCAACATCGTGTCCAATTATACCAATATTAGTTTTGCTTTTTATAATAATAACACAATAAAGAAAATGATTTTTAACAATAAACCTAGAGTTGATCGCCTTTCCAAATCTGGCGTTTATAGGATTAATTGCAATGATTGTAGTTTCTCCTATATTGGTCAGACTGGGCGCAATTTTGGAGTTAGAGCTAAAGAACATTTATCTGGTTGCAATCAATCAACTTTCCATAACCATTTAACTTCAGAAAATCATACAGCTAGCTTGAACAATTTAGACATATTACATATACAACCCAAAGGCAGACGTTTAGATACCTTAGAATCTTACGAAATTCGAAAATCAATATTTCTTAACCATAATATCCTTAACGAACAGAGAGAAATCCGGTTCTCACCAATTACAGACCCCGCCCTTTTCTATTCTCACGTACGCAATAATATACCTTGAATTTTGTTACTCAACCTATGACTCATCGCCTACCTGCGCGATCCGTAGATTAATTTTTATTGCTTATTTTTTTCCCTCCTTTTATTTTTATTTATATTTTGCTTTTTTCTACTATATAACAAAAAATTTTTACTAATACAATTCAGTAGATACTCCTGATGATGACCTAACAAGTCGAAATCGATCGAGTGATTTTTTAAACTTTTTGAAAAATATTCTGCGGAACAAAAACAAGTGATTAATAAAAATGTGTTTATTAAGTATCAAAAGATATCAATGTCAGGAATTCCAATTTTTTGTTTAGTGGACTTAATTTGCTGTAACGAAGTGTACGAAATATACAAAATATAAAAAAATACTCTTTATTGCATCCGTGTCGGGTTTCTGGAAATATTTCGGACTGATTATGCAGCATGCTATATTCTGCACGTTGAGCTTATTTGAACATCGTCTCGGGCTCTACCTTTAGCATAATAAAAACTTTTTACTGCTCAACGATGGTTTCTTCTGGTTGTGTTAGTGGATAAAGGGGCCTGTGATTGTTAATACATTTTCCCCTTATTTTGTTTATAACCCAGATAACTCTTAGGTAGGTACAGTACTCCAAAATAAGATTTGGATGATCGCATAATGGTGAATACGATGAACGTACTGGTGATGGAGATTACCTTCTTTGTCATCTGTAGATGTCTCTACGTGCTTATCAAATTACTCTGTGGTTAGTCAGTTCAATTCATTAACTTCCTTCGGTTTATATTTGACAGAGGCACTAAATTCCCGTAAGTTCCAGGGGCCCTATTATGAAATTTTCGATAGCGTTTTATTTTCGATTCGATCGAAAATGACCTATTACGAAATTTTTCGATAGTGTTTTTTCCTCGATAGTATCGAAAATGAGCTATTATGAAATTTCTCGATTTCGATTTTTTTCGATATTTTCGAGAATAAGCTATTATGAAATTTTCGATGACGTTTTGTTTTCGATAATATCGAGAGTGTTCGACTGCTCTTAAGGTGACGAGCATTGAATTTTATCCACGTAATTAAATAAAATTAATATAAAATATATTAATAAAATTATATGTTTCAAAAATGTGAGTTGCAAATAAACTTTTATTTTATATAAATATTAAATTTGTGTTATATTAATATTAAATTATTATGATTTGTTTAATTTTTATAATAGGACTTCAACAAACAGCGAGCAATTTGAAATATTAATAGATTTCATGGAGAAAAATGAAGGCATCGCCAAGAACTATTTAAATACCGTACAATATAAACAAACTGCTAATATATTATGGGATGAAGTGACGAAGCGATTAAATAATGCCGGCCCTCTAGAAAAATCCGTGGATTTGTGGAAAAGAGTGATGTTATGAAACGTAAAAATTAATTTTTTTTCTAATATGTATTTTTTGTAGGTTTGGAAAGATTTCAAATATAATACCAAAAATAAAATTAGAATAAATAAAACATCAATTAATGGAACTGGAGGAGGACCGTGTCGAATTAAACGATTAAGTACCTTTGAAGAGAGAGTTTCAAAATTACTCGATTTCCAAGTAGACGTACAAGGTCTTAATGTAAGAAAATTTGGGTGTAGAGATGTTAACACAAATTCACAAAATTGTACCGGCAACACAGACACTTCAACCAGTATGAACCAAAATTTAGAAGTAGAACAACCATCTGAGCCCAGCTCATCTGCAATTCAGTACAATGACGAAAATCAACCTGGGTCATCAGCAGTACCAAATGGCAATATTATTGGTAATAGAGAAAGAAGACGACAGCCTAGGCCTAAGGAAACCGCAAAATCGTTACTTAAAAAGCAAATTAAACTTCAGGAAAATTTTTACAATAGTTCAAAGAGGCATGCCAAAGATTTGCTAAGGGTATTAAAAGATACCCTTAAATTTAATAAAGAGAAATGGGAGACAAAACAAATAAGGCTAGTCGAACAAACCAAAATTGAAAATGAGAGATATCAGGCACAACAAAAATTGTTTATTGAAAAAACAAAGCAAAAATATGAAGAACTGTAGTTGAAAAGGCAGGAATTAAACCTACGACAAAGAGAATTGGAGGTACAAAACGAAAATATTAACTTTTATGAACATAATGTGATTTAATTATGGATATAGACATTGATCTGACTGAATTGAAGTATTAAATGAATTGGAATCGAATAAACGAAATAAATTAATAAAAATAGTTAATTTAAAATAAATTTATTTTCGATCTTTTTTTAAAATGGAATTTATAAGTTATCTCTTATATTATCTCTCCTCGATTTAGCTTCTTGTGTGATGTTGTCGTTTACTTCAACTGCCGCATTTTGATTATCCAGATCTGTATCCCTCACTATTTGGTTATCGTCAATTGGTACATTATATCTGGTACACAAATTGTGGAGTAAGCAGCAAACGTTTACTATTTGTGCAACTTTCTCCGGTTGGTAGTGTAGTTCTCTTGTGTGAAGTAAACATCTCCATCTTCCTTTTAAAATCCCAAATACGCGTTCAATGATTGAACGGGCTTTAGCATGCACAGCATTGTACCGAGATTCCGTTGATCTATCTACTGATTTCCTGTAGGGTGTCATCATCCATGGCTCCAAAGAGTATCCGGAATCGCCTAAAGATATAGGAATATTAGGTATAACTTATATAAATGTTATAAATTACCTAAAAGCCAAGATGATTTATCCCCTTGTGTCCAATTCTCGTACAAGATTATACGGTTGTCACTCGTACCCCAAATTACCGAGTCGTGTGAACAACCCCCAAATCGTGGATCGACCGATGTTATTTCACTTTTGTAATCACACGTCTATATGGAAAAGTTAAGGTACATATATAGGTATTTAAGATGAAATTTGACTTTTAAAACATACGATTATATACTTACAATCATTACGTTCAAACTATGAAAACCTTTCCTATTAAAGAAATGGTGTTCATTTTTATGAGGTCTTATGATATTTACATGTGTACCATCCACACAACCCATAACACCTGGTATCCCATACTTATTTAGAAAAAACTCCTTTGATTTAATTTTCTCTTGGTCCGATTGTTTAAAATTGATATATTTGTTACATAAATTTGACTCTAAAATTTGTAAGGTCTCCGTCATTACTGCGGATACGGTGGATTGCGCCATACCGATCAAAAAGTCTTGTCCTACTCCCCGCTGGTAGGATCCTTCTGCTACAAACCGTAATGTGGCTGCAAGCTTTAAACATGGGGGTATAGCATCTATATTTTTTGGTTCCTGGAAATGATGTTCTATTTCATTTAGAATATCCGTGAATATTTGTTTTGAAATCCGAAATAATTCAATGAACCTGAAAGTTTATAATTTTGTTAGAAAAGTATAAACAATGTCGATGGTTATAAATTACCTTTTGTTTGTCATGTCAAGAACGTTTGAGCTATCCCGAACCCGTTTCTTTGGATATATGTCGGCGTTACTTCGTCGTCTGAGTCATCATCATCATTAATAAAAAGTCCGATGCTTGATTCCATAATAACCACAAAACTCAATATCACTTTGGACGGCAGTCCAAACGAGTGACGAAAGCACCTACTGTGCTGGAAGTCGAACGAAGTATATTATACAGCAAGTTTCGAACTTTTTCCCTTTAAGGCCGCCAGGATCATGTTATATACCATTGGAAAGGCCTTGAAAAATAAACCTAAATAATGTATAAAAACATGAATTTCTACCAACATTGAGTGGAGATATGACCTTCCAAAAATTGCCCCAAAAAATCAGTTTTTCGCGTATAACTGCCCCAAAAAATGCCCCAATTATTTTCTTACTAGCAAATTATGATTGTAAACGTCAATACCAATTCAACAACATCTCAAACGTCCAAAACGGATGATTTTAACCAAAGTTATGACAATTTTAAATTTTTCTATGACGTCACCATATAATCTTGCTTTGGTATATATGTTTGTTTGTCCGTACCTCTTTTATTTGATCTCATATTTTCAGGGGTTGTAGTACTTAAAAAACTAAGCCACTTTTGTTCTACAACTTTTTGATTTGGCCGCCATGTTGGCCGCGGCCGGCCTCTGAACGGCCATTTTTGGCCATTTTGCCACGTCCACAGTGCTGAATCTATTCGACATATCCTAGACATATGCATATCGTTGGAAAGGTATTGACGCCAGCTATCAAATAGCAAAAAAAAAGAATTCAAAAAATTAGGTTGGAGGGTCATTTTGGCCAAAAAACTGAAAAATGCGAAATCGGTCGGCCACATTAGGCCAAATTGCTAAAAAATGAGCCCAAGACTTTTGGTTCATATTTTCAGGATTATTAGCCACAAATCTCACCTACAATATGACATCAACCGTTTGTTCCAAAAAACTCGTATATTTTAGATATTGACCTCCATAACTTAAAAGCCACCTTAATTTTTTGCAAAATTTCATTTTTTGGCTCAAATGCACCCTAATATCGGTCCGTTGCGGTTCATAATGATAGTGAATCAACGTATTACAATGAAACAAATATAAATACATCATATTATTATCATTGCTAAGAGAATTTTTACGAGTGACTCTTTTTTCATAACAAAAAAAATGAAAAAACTGACAAATTGATGTGATCGAAAAAATCACCAAAAACATTGAACAATCTCCTTGCATAAAATCGATACTTTTTTAATCTTTATGATGGTTTCTTTAAAAAAATAGATCTTACCACTCCTCCCATGCAAGAAACATGCAAAAAAATTGTTGAATTATCCCGGATTTTATCCGTCGTATGAATATGACTTAAGGCACACTAACACGTAGCGGCCACTTGTGTGCTATCGAGTGTGTGTATGAACTGTTTTGTCTGACAACAATAAAACGAATCGCAATTCAATTCATCTTCAATTTGCCGTGCCAAAATCATTGATATCAAATAAAAAACCTCTTAACGAGGTAAATGTTCGAGCGACGAAAGCCGAATTCAATTCACAAAATTTCTGATATCAAATTTGTGCCGAAAAAAACAATTGCATTCGATTTGTCAACGATTTTTCGGAATGTTAGTGCATTTTGCTTTCTAGCTGTCAAGAATAACGATTGCTAGCGATTTTTCGGAATGTTCAACAACAACGCGCTGAATGCATTAACATTCCGAAAAATCGTTGACAAATCGAATGCAATTGTTTTTTTCGGCACAAATTTGATATCAGAAATTTTGTGAATTGAATTCGGCTTTCGTCGCTCGAACATTTACCTCGTTAAGAGGTTTTTTATTTGATCTTTATTTCAATACGATTTCAAAAACTTAATACGATTGATTTTGATGCTTTCACATAAAACTACATCTGATCATACATGTCACATTTTGAGGTTATGTTCGAAATCGAAAATTTCCTAATAGATATTTTCGACATTATCGAAACTCTCGATATTATCGAAAAAAAAAACGCTATCGAAAATTTCATAATAGGTATTTTCGACGTTATCGAAACTCTCGATATTATCGAAGAAAAACGCTATCGAAAATTTCATAATAGGGCCGACCAGATCGATGCAGTCCATGCAATATTTGGATGAGTTGGATTTGTTGATATTGCGTTGAGGTATGCCTTTTAAAACTATCTGAATATCAGAGTCTTCGAGCAGCAACCAAACTCGATGTTCACTATACCGAAGCCTAAAATGTTATAAGATAGGATCTTGTAGCCATTCTGAAGATCCTTTAGTACTAGAGCCATTTCAAAAATACTTATAAGCGCTGACCGTTCTCTGTCCGTATACGTTGGACATTCTTGTAATTGCAGTATTTCTGCCGTAGACGATGTTGATTATTGATCAAGTTGTTTATTGAGGTCGTGGCGAGATTTCGTTTACGTTTTACTAAATTGATAGTTTTATCTACTATAGTTGTTTGATTTTTGATAAGAACCAAAACATGATTTTCATCATTGTTAATTTCTTTAAACCGAGACTCATATTTTTTATCCTCTCGTTGGGTGAGAACTTCGAACATACCCCCTAACACAATCTTACGTTACCTACACGTTTTCCTTGTCTATAAAATATCAATACATAACCATTGCTTTTTCTATTGGTTCGCCTATAGATTACATTACATAGGAGTAGAGCTATATGTATCTATTTTGCCTTCAACCCTATTTTTTGTGGTTCCATGTGTTGTTTTTTCGGAAGCAGTTAGTTTAATCATTTTTTTCGTACTGCTTGAATACACCCTATAGTGTGGATATACACATCCAATATTTGTTCTTTAAGGTCAATTGAATGCCACCAAACTACGTGCATCTGTGGTGTGCATGTTCATTGATTCGCTTCGTTATTGTGTTGTGTTTGTCAAAGATTATTGAATTTCTGGAAACTGGACTGGAAGGTGTAAGTTTTGAATTTTGTATCGAACAATTTATTCTTAGCATTCCATTGTTAACTAAAACCAGATTCAAAGATATGAGTTTGCTTTTTTGTCTAATTCGAAATCTTGTTCCTGGATGATTTAGATAATTGTAGTTGCTGCATCTTGGACTTCTCTATATTCGACAGCGAAGCTTGCTTGACACGATTTGCGGTTACACCACCGAATTATGTTAGTTTTATAACCCGAATATCAAGGTGTATGCAAACAAGCCACTAGTTTCACTGGCATAAAACAAGGAAATTTTAATTTTTTTATTTATGATGTGGCTGTTTTGCGTGTTGCCTGTTTCGAGGTAAGGATTAGAAAAATAAAAACTTCAGTCAAGATATCAATTTTAATACATTCAAGGGTTGCCCGATTGAGTGTTATTTACAGTTACATGACGTTTTGTGTTTGATTGTAGGGTGTCAATCCATTGTTTAGAGTCTCGACTCACCCAGCCGTTCTTTCAGCCTACCATTGGCTTTTTTCTGGCTTTTGTATTACATAGAGAAGTAAGAAAACATTTTGGAATTACCTCACGTCCTTAAGTTTTTTCGGTGGTCCAACTTTTTCTACTCCCCATAACAACTTCGGCTTATTAGTACGGTGATACGCGGTATAAAACATCAAAAACTTCGTTCGTAATTAATCAACACAAACCATACTCACAACATTATAAAATCTCATATCAAAATTGATCGGTATCTTCCGTATATTTTAACCTAAATTATTTCCAATCTGGTTGTCACATTCCTGTTCAATCAATATGTCAATCTAATTTATACCCTAAAAATATTCCTAAATATTCACAGAAAGCTCATCACACTCCAAACCAAAATATTAACCGCAGGGAAGGTAAGATACATAAATTATAATTTTACCGAAAAAGCTGACGACTACAGAAAAGCTTCACGTCACAACCAAATAATAATCAATCATCGAACGAAAGCTCTATAAATTTTAGTTTTACGTGATTTAATTTTCTTCTAATGGATTAAATTTTCAACTCTTTACCTCTCCCAATATAAACGTGTACATCTGCACTCGTATGTACGAGGTGTACATAGATCCATTTTCCTATACATAATGAAAAGTTATATACAAAAAAACTCGTACTTCCGTAACCCATCAAAAATAAAAGTTTTTTTTTTGTGAAAATTTGTGAAAATGAAACAAATGAGTCTCCATAATTTTCGGTTAACGTGTTTTATACAATCCACTACATAATGGGTTTCTTGCACGGGGGTGGGTGTATTGTATAAGGTAGGGCGGTGCAATTACGCATATCAACGCACAAATTATCTCCAGTTTATAAATACATTAGGATTTTTGAGCGAGCACCGATCTAATCGATCTGAGACGTCGTTATTTTAATGGACGGAACATCGTCTCATATTAGGTGTAATCATTTAATGTCAAGGTGATTTATGTATTACGATGATTTACGTTATTTGTATGTACGAGTTTATGTGACGATTTGGGAATTACGAGTATGTATGTGTATTTTCCAAGTGGATACGGTGTACGAGTATGTTTGTAACAACGATTTGCTAACAACACTGCGCCTTTCATGATTTATGATTTTTGGAATATTTTCTAGGCCATATCGAATTGTTTACAGTGTGTCTGATAAACTAATACTACCCTAGGTAATCAATTATGTGATGGAAACACGAATTAATAAATAAGTGCGTGGAAGAGTGCGTGGAAAAAGTCCAGACGCCCCAAATAAATTTTGTAGAGGAACAATTTTTGCCGTTAAAATCATAGGCACAGGTAAATGTTCGATCTGTTGTTCGAAGTGTCATCGAACTCTAATTGATTAGTTTTATTTATTTATTTTATTGGCGCTACATTTAATGGAGGGGTTTCTGAGGACTACCGATATGTCAATAAAGGTGGGATTTTCTGTTTCCGTCCATTTCACATTTGTTGTTATACTGCTCCTATGAGGTTGTTGAAAGTAATCGGTTGCTTGACGTTGATAGTGAAGTTCTTATAACATTATCTCTCTATGTCCCACGTCCCCACGAACTCTTGTCAGTTATTCCATAGTTATTTTATGACATTCATGGATATTATTTTTAAAACGTCTAATGGTGAAATTTCATTGATATACACAACAGGTTAGAGGTGGGGGCATCCAAAGCAATCCAGTTGATTTAAATCAGATGACCGAGACACTCAAATTGTTCGTCTCTTTCGATTCACTGTTGGAAGAGCCTATAATATGATCTTCGCTGACACCTGCCCACACATTTAACATTATTGGTAGTGATAAACCCATTCCAATAAAAATTGAAGCAAATATGACTTGCGATGTTATTATTTCGCCAAATAGCCTAGGGGAACTTTTCACAAAAGTTCACATGACGCGGATAATCCCCATCATTCAATGCACTTGAGAATATTTTTTGGGGATTCAAAGTTGAATTATATAAAATTCTGAAGACGCTTGCTCGAGAAATTTGCGATTCAACTCTTTTAGGGTGGCTGTTTTGTTTTCCGGTGGCTTCATAGTCGATCACAATTTATAAAGTCTTCAAAAGTCAAAATTCATAAAGTTTCGCGGACACAAGAAGTAAAACGTCTTTTAAAAGGCACGCCTAGATGTCAGTAGTAAATAATTTCTAAACGTAACCTTCTTTTTATGTCATCTTTAACATTTGTGAAGTAGACAGATGTATAATTTTAACGATGGTTACTTACACGCTAGAAGAACGCTATAAAGTGATTCAAACTTATTATGAAAATCATCGATCTTTAAAAAATACGTATCGTAAAATTCGTGATTTTTTTCGTGTAAAAAATCGTACTTATCGGCCAAATGAGTCAACAATTCAAAAGTTAGTGAATAAATTTCAAGAGAATGGTTCTGCTGAGGATCGAAAAAGGTTAGGCAGACCAAGAAGTGGACGTACTAGTGAGAACATTGCTGCTGTGAACGAGAGAAGAACCTTCAACATTGATATCACGACGTTCTCAGGAATTACGCATCCATCTATCGACTGTTTGGCGAATTTTACATAAGGATTTGCATTTGCATGCTTACAAAATTCAATTAACACAAAAATTAAAACAAATAGATCATTATCAACGCATAACTTTCGTCAATTGGTTGTTAGAACATGCGGTGCTGGTTTTTCACACAATCATATTTAGTGTTGAAGGTCATTTCACATTGGATGCGGTTTCGTCAACAAACAAAATTGACGTATCTAAGGAGAAGAAAATCCTAGAATAATTTCAGAAAAATCATTACATCCACAAAAATATATTGGTTGGGGTGGTTTTTGGGCTGACGGAATCATTTGTTCATTTTTCTTCAAAGATCCAAATGAAACAGCTGCCATTGGAGAGCGCTATAGACAAATGATTGAAAATTTTTTGGGGCCTCAACTTGAACAAAGACACAGAGTATTGTTCTTTTCAACAGGATGGAGCTACGAGTCACACAACACATGAAAACACCCAGCTATTCCGGTTTTAGTTTCCAGGTCGATTAATTTCAAGTAATGGTAACATAAACTGGTTATCTAAATGATGCGATTTAACGCCATTAAATTACTTTCTTTGGCGATGAACCAACAAAAATTGCGCACCTGAAAAACAACATTCGGACCGAAATTGATGAACTTAATGCGGCAATGCGCGAGCGAGTTCTTAAAAATTTTGTCCGTGGTGAACATTTAAATGATGTCATTTTTCACATATAATTGTTAAAGCCATATTTTTGCAAAAAATAAAAAACCCAAGAAAAAATCGAAGTATTTCCATGTTTTATTTTAAAAAACATCGTGGCGGAAAAAATAAAATTAAATCATCTCTCGACGTGTCGCGTGTGCCGTGTGACGAATGTCAAAATATTCGTCTCTGGTTGGCTACAAGCTCACATTACACGTCACACGTTGCATATGTAAATCAACCTTGAGAATAGTATGGAGGGGCGGTCGAAGCTCGAAAGCTTTTTTATTACAAAAAAGTATGGTGGAAAGGATTTTTTGACATCTTTTGGCCAGAAAATTGGATTTCCGGTGGAATGTATGTTATATTCATATTCAGTTTGGATCAAAAATTCCGATTGGATCAAAATTTGATTTTTGCTATTGGAATTTCGAGTAGGCTTTGTCATGTTTCTGCTCATAATAGCCATTTTGTCTAAAACTGATTACATTAATTTACTATACGGTCCGAGCCGTGTTGCTTTTTTAGCAATATCAACATATTTGATGTTTTTGGTCTTCAGAATTGATTTTCATTTCCTCTAGTTCTGAGCCATGATATAATATATATATATATATAAGTGTTTGGTATTCTGTATTAAATAAAATACTTACCTGCATCCTACTATGTCTCACTCTGTAACACATCAAATAAAATCAACCAGCAAATTAAAACTAAGAATAAGATAAATTTACTTTGCATTTCCGGAACTCTCTCATTAAGGACCTATGGTAGGTACCATGTGGTTTTCTGGAATGTAATCACAAAAAAGAAGAGAAATTAAAAATTGAAATTAATAAATAAAACTATCGGTTTTAAAGTACCTTCATACTTTTTTATCGATATCTGAAGTGTAATGTTTTAAAATCAAGTTATGGTGATGTGATCAGAAATGGTCAAACCAAACAAATAATTTAAAACGAAAAAAAAAGATAAATTTATGTACTCAAATATTTCAATATGTATTAACTTACCATTTTTGCTCGCGCCTAAATGTATCCCTAAAGTTAAATAATTTATGCAATTAGTTTCATCATTCAATTGTCGCAATTTAATTTATATAATGTCTAATTTATACCTACTTACTTCATCAAAATATGTAAACATTCATCCATTTGCTCGAAATGTCATATTTATCGCGACACAGTAAACCAAAAATGTACTAAATCATTTGGTTGCGTACATTCATGTTTCTGCGATGAGTTCGTAATTTTTGGTAAACAAGTGTACCAACATGAATGGATGAATGGAAACGGAAATTTTTTTTGTATTCAGTCATTCGGTGCGCTTCAATTACAAAACTCGCTTGTATAATAAAATAAATTAAGTTAAAAAGCCTTAAAATTAATAAAGTGTACTTTTAAATCAGAGTTTTTAGAAACCAAAGTATTTGTTTTGTTTCATTTGAAGTCGCAATCACAATTATCAGGGAAGACTCCTAAGGCCGCTTTCATCAATCGCAAATTTATATACGGAAGCGGATTGCCCCTCCAATTGATCAGCATCAGCATTGAATGAATCAGCAGCGCTCCATACAATAGCAAATTATCGAAGCCATCCACGTTTCCAGTGCGCTCGCATTTATTCCGAGCAAAAATTATCATACCGCGTGTTTTCAGTGCGTTCGCATTTATTTCGAAAAAATTTATTATCATCGAGTTGCACCGTCCACGTGTGCTAAATATACGGGTAGTCATTTTGAGACGCCTGACAAATCAAACCGCATCACCCACGGGTGCGAAACCAAAACCAGCTATTTGTTCAAAGAATCATCCAGTTGCATCGCCCACGCGTGCAAACCATACGGCGTTCAGCCATTTTGAAATCATGATCTCAAACAGGAATATCCAGTTGTGTGGACAGAAGTTGGCATCCATTTTTAAGGTACGAGATTTTCATTTTCAATAATTAAGTGAAGCATTTAAAATATATATATATATATATATATATATATATATATATATATATATATATATATATATATATATATATATATATATATATATATATATATATATATATATATATATATATATATATATATATAAATAATCGTAAGTGCAATGGGGGTTATAACGGCTCTCAAAAAACTACGCTCGTCTAATAAGGACCGTCTTACGAATATCATAAACTTTATTAAAGCATCGCACGATGAAATCCCAATTGAAGAATACAAAACCTGTCTCGCTCGCGTGGAGCAATTAAAGTCCGAATTCACGATCATTGATAATAAAAATTTTGACCTTGATCCCCAAGAAGAATCAGACCTCGTCTATGACGAAAATTATTATATAACCGTAACGGGGGTCTTAATACACGAATTAGAGACAATTGTCTATAGCAGCGAGCAATAGATCGCCAGATGTATCATTCAACATGACCAATTCAGGTCATCACCACGAAGTCAAACTGCCAAAACTCAACATACCCACCCCCATTTTCGGGCAATTATAAAGAATGGCAATCGTTTTATGACATGTTTTGTTCTACGATACACGAATCTACAACGTTAAGCCCGATACAGGAGTTCCAATACTTGATCGGGCTTTTACGCGGTGAAGCCACAATCCTACTGAGGCACATCAGCATAACCGAAAGCAATTACATCGGTCCCCTGAACAGACTTCGATCACGAAACGATCGTAAGCGGCACATAATTAATGTATTTTTGCATACTTTCATCGAACAGCCAGCAATTACGGCAGCCAACCCAAATAATGTTAAGCAACTCATAGATACTTCCGACGAGGTTATCCGTGGCTTAAAGGCATTGGGAGAAAGCGCCAAAGCTCGGGATCATTGGCTAATTTTTCTATTAAGCGATACTGGGTTGGATTGTCTCCGGAAATTGGGCGAGAAAAACGGAAAATATGATTTCTATGTTCGCCATACAAACGAACATGAACGGATAAAACGTTGTGTAAATTCTGGGAAATAGAATCAGTTCCAAACATTGGGCCCATTTTGTCTCCAGAGGAGACACTGTGCGAGAGCCACTTCATTTCCAAAGCGAGAATAGATAGCGACGGGGATTCACGGGAAAATTACCTTGTAAAAAATCCATAGAATGTTTGGGTAAATCTTTACAAAATGAGGTACAAAGCCTTGGGCTTTAGGCCCGAGATCCTGAATTTCAGGCACAGTACCAAGGGTTCATGCAGGAGTATACATATGTCGTTAGGCTACATGGTACAAATTGAGCAACCTGAGGGGGCTAATATCGGGTACTACTTACCCCATCACGGAGTGCTCAAGCATTCTAGTACCACGACAAAACTGAGAGTTGTCTCGATGGGTCATCGAAGACGACAACGAGAACATCTCTAAACGATTGTCTCACAATTAGTCCGACCGTACAAAATTAATAAAATAAAAACTAATAAAATAATTTTTTTGTATCGGCTGATATCGAGAAAATGTATCGCCAGGTAAAAATCGACTCGCACGATACTTGCTACCAAAAATTAGTATGGCGCGATCATTCACTCCAAACAATTCGCCACTTCCGTCTGACAACCGTCACGGACTAGCTTCATCATCGTTCCTGGCAACGAGGGTACTGAAGGAAATTGCCCAATTGAAAGAGGACATCAACGACTTGCTATTACGATTACGACACGGCTTTAAACTCCGGAAGTGGATGTCAAATTCATCATCCATCTGTCGCAACGAAAAAGATGAATCCAAGAATGACATGAAGCTGATTAGTGATGGCCACCCAGATGATCCACCTTCAATTAAAATATTGGGTCTTAATTGGAATCCGGACACCGATCAATTTACATTTACCTCGAATCTGGATAGTAACACCTCATTTACCAAGCGTATCGTCATTTCTGAAGCCAGTCGATTATGCGATCCTGTGGAATGGCTGGCTCCCGTCGTAATCGTCATCAAAATGTTTGTACAAAAGCTGTGGGCAATCAACTTAGACTGGGACGAGCCTCTCCCAAATGATGCTTCCAACAAATGGCAGCAAATTCGAAACCAGCTGGAAAACCTTAATTCAATCTCCATACCTCGTTACGTGCAGACAACCAAACAGACTATAATAGATCTACATGGATTTGCAGACGGTAGCCAAAACGCATATGGAGCAGTCATATATCTACGTTCATCTCATCACTGCCAAAAGTATCGTACCGTACACAGTTGGCAGCTAAAATAACAAGTTAATAAAGTAAATTAAACTTTAATGTGTAACCAAAATGTTCCATGGTCCATGTTGGCTGACAACTGC
Organism: Nephrotoma flavescens; assembly: GCA_932526605.1. NCBI lineage: Eukaryota > Metazoa > Arthropoda > Insecta > Diptera > Tipulidae > Nephrotoma > Nephrotoma flavescens. The sequence continues at coordinate 57,773,312 of OW052222.1, read as the reverse complement.
GTAAAGTAGGGCGTGAGTAGCGAACCGCGAACCACAAAAGAGTTGGGGGCGCTTCGACTCCAGAACAGATTGCAAAAATCAAAAAACAAAAACATAAAAACTTGTTATTTTGGATCTAAAATTTAAATACAGTAAATTTATTAAATTATATAGGTTCTGTTCATTTTATTACGGCTTCGGTTGAATTTGAATTGGAAAAGAATGAATATGATTTGGATAAAGATGAATTTGATTTGAGCAAAGCTGAATTTGATTTGGATAAAGTTGGGTTTGATTTGGGAAAGGATAAACATCTTTTGGAGAAAGGTGAATTTTATTTGCAAATTGATGAACATGATTTGTAAAAGGTTGAATTTGGAGTGCAAAACCTATAAATGTTTATTTTGGGTGCATTTAATTTTCATTTTTATAGTATAGCGACACCAGTGAATAATAGCTGCAGTTTCAGCAGAAATTTGCAATTCGGCTCCGGATAGTGCTCGAATAATAAAACACGGCTAATATTGTTATGTTTTATGACAAAGGGTTATTCAGCGTGCGCCAGACGCCCATCCACTCTGTGAATCTTCAGTTTATTTTGTATTGGAAAATAGTTGAGAAGTTTTGACTTTTTATTAATTTGATGATAATTCTTGAGAGTATCTATTTCAAAACTGTAACTTTCAGCTTGCGTATCTCTTATTACTTAATGGTTCAGTGTTAGTTAAATCACACGTAATCTTGCCATTGGACCTTGCATTCTTGATAAACTGATGCATGAATGCAACATTTCTCTGTAGTATTTAGGTTAATGTTTTCGTTTTCCTCCATTAAATTCCTGTCGTTTGGATTCGTACTCATTGATTAAACTCATGAAACATTTGGTTGTTGCAGTCTTGTAAAATTCCTCTACAAACTTTTTTGACTCAAACTTCTAGTTCTAGGCCGTAGAGACGAATTTAGCCGGTTTACTGAGCGATTCCACGTGAAACCATTGATTTTGATTTAAGATCTCTTAAGATGTGTCAGTCCTACTCGCGATGTATGTTTTCCACCTTCTTCGTGGAGTAGAAAATTGATGAAATACTATCTGTTATTTTTGTACAGCAGCCTTAAATTTTGAACCCATAATATGCACCTTGTCTGTACTAGATATATTAATTCTACTATAATTATGTAACTGCCCATAGAGCTAAAAACCCATGTAGATCGAATTCTCTATTTGCATCTAACTTCAGCCTGCGATTTATCTTAAAACATTCGAGTAACTTCATTTCTGCACGAATTTTATTCCTACTGACCTCAATATACGAAGGCAGTTCATCCTCCCATCGATAGACGTTTTCCAACCATAATCTTTGAATAAAAGTTTAACTGCTTTAGTGGTATAGGAGGAATCAGTCCTTTCAATCAAACAACCAGGATGCTTTAGACAGTAGTGATGGAAAAGAGTGTGTAGGTTGATATTTTAACGCGATCTTAAACTGGAAAAAATCAACCATGGTAGCTTTTGAGTAACTTGCTGATAAAACTTTACCCGATCTATTTCCGAACATGTATAGGGTAACTTGAGGGTAATTCAGCTTTAGTTGTTTTTTATTTCCGTTCTTTCTGTCAATTTGTATTAAATTAGAAGTGTCAGAAAAATTAAAGTACAGACTTTTAACGTACAAACATTCCAAAAATTTTTTCGTTTTAAAAAATTTTCTTTTAAAATACGTCAAGAATTTTGCAGAATATAAATATTCACGGGGTAATTTTTGATTTAGTCAGCATAACTTCGTTACCAACGTTGGTTCGTTACCAACGTTGAAAAAATTAATATTAACCAGATTGGGCTATTTCCAAAAATCCTATAGTACTTTTAAATTTAAACTTTTTTTCTATTTAGCGGAAAATTTATGTTTTTTCTATTTAGCGAAAAATGTGAACGAGAAAACACCCATTTTGAAAGCTCAATAATTTTTTTTCGTATTTACAGTCAGGGCTATGGTTTCTTTGGTCATGGTTACATTTACAAATATTTTTGTAGATTTTTCCCTATTATTTTTTGAGTATGGGAACACTATATATTGCAGCCTGGTCACCAACTATGATGTTACGTTACGAATCTTTAAAACAAGAGAACGAACATAAAAGTATCATACGAACATTTTTAATGTTTTACGTAGATAAGGTTGACGTCAAAATCTTATATAGGTCATGTTCTTATAAAAGAAGTTGACATTTAAATAACCTGGATCACCTGGACACATATAAATACAAAATGGTTTGTGTTTATCTTTTTCCCCACCGAGCCTAACAACTTTTGCACGGAATACACTTTAATTATAAGTGTTTTTCGTCATTACGTGATCACACTGTGTGTAAAGTTTTAGAAGGACGTAACTCATTCCTCAGCAAATTATTCCACATACATACATAAATATACTCATACGAAATACATTATAGAAGAAGTTGTATAATCTTACTGATTTTCGGTGTGCATTTCCTGCGACAGTAGAAAAGCAATTTTGCAGTTCCATTTTTAGTTTTGCATCTAAATTAACATTTTTATAATAAATTGCAAATTAAAAACAACTTAAAATAAACTTTTTCCTGTTTGCACAGAATACGATTATTTAAGAGTACGAGTATAATGCTGAATGCTTTGTGCAAGTTGAAAATTTGTATTTTAACGCTTTTTTGCAGCTTCTTTTACTGCGCTCTCTTGTATCGGGGTAGTAGATAGTTGTTGTTGTTTGTGAACAGATATAAATATTTTTTGAAAGTTTATGCATTTCCGCAAAATTGTATTATATTTTGTTATGTATGTAGGTACTATTAATATGTAAAGCACTACAAATACTGGTGGGTTTTAAAAATTTTTACTATACAATATTTTTTACAAGACTTTTTTAAACTGCATGCTTAATTTTTTAACATAAATACTGTTCCGCATTTGAGAGAAAATGTGGGGCGGGGGCACTGTTATATTAATAAGTTATTGTAAGATAAGTTGTTCGCCACGGCGCGTACATGCCCACATGCAACAGAAGCTCGATCAAATAGTTTGGATGAGCATCTCGAAAGCGATTTGAGCAAAATAAATCATCACAACGTGAAAATCGTCATGAACTTCTGACATTTAATTTCTAAAAGCTTCGTTAGTTCTGGTTTTTTCAATATTAAATTCAAGCCCATAGATTTCCCTTCATGTGCAGTGCTTGGTAAAATGGAATAAATTTCCCGAAATGCCATGAATTTTGATCTAAAATATTTAAAATATGATATTTCCAAGTCTTATCATATGCTTTATTTATATCAAAGAATATAGCAATTGTTTTTCCCCATTCCGAAAACCTATTTGAATTTCATTAACTAGGTATCCCAAAGCATCAATAGTAGATCTATTATTTTGAAAACCCATTTGAAATTAGATTATATTTTTCAGTGATCCATTTGAGACGTTCAGCAACAAGGTTCTCCATAACTTTACACTCAGTATTTGTCAGTGGTATTGGTCTATAGCTGGAGGGTAGTATTTTATCTTTTCCAGGTTTATTAAGAAGAACGACGTCAGCTAGAAGCCATTCATTTGGGTTCATTTTCCACAGATTTTTATAAAATTCTAGGAGGTAGATTTTAGATTCTATGTTTAAATTTGTCAACATTTTGTAATGTATTCCATTAGGTCCTGGGCTGGAACCTCGACATCTTTTGATAATATGGGTGAGTTCATTAAGATTGAAATCTTTATTGTAACCATTGTTTGTAAAGACATTTTGGGTCAAAAAATGTATATTTTCCATCGTCGTCTTTATATTAATAAAATCTTTGTTATACTGATTTGTTTGACACACCGGTGAGAAATGGTCGGCGAGAATATTCACAATTTCTAGAGATTCAGAAATATACTGCTCATTTGTTATAATTGTAGGTATTTCTTTAGTTCTAGCGATCCCTTGAATAGATTTAATTTTCCTCCACATTTTTTTGTGAATTTTCATTTTGGCCGAATAACAAAGCTCGATGGTTTTTGAATCTTTTGTGGTAGATAGAGATCGAGGAATACGAATTTTCTCTAGCTCCGGTAGTTCTTGTCTCATATTCCACCAGCTTTGTTATATTTTGACCGGCAGTTGGTCGTCGCAGCCAAGTTTCAGTAGCCATAGACGTTGGAATAGAATTTTTATCTGGATCGTAGTAGGCGACAACCATCCCAATGGGTCAAATAACCTTGCAGCCTCTGACAAGACGGTTCGTTTGGTTACCTTTCGGTACTCGTCGAGATGCACCTTGAACTGAAATGTATCTTCCTCTGGAGTCCAATTTAGGCCAAGGGTTTTAATCCCAAATGATTCATCATCAAATTCCAAGGGTTTGGTTTCCTGGTGTTCCAGCGGTATGCTACTGAGAAGTTCTTGCGAATTTGACATCCATTTTCTCATGTTGAAACCGCCCTCTTTACATAGAGCGATTGTTTGTTTATATATTTCAAACGCCTGTTCTATATTGTCAGCTGCGGAAAGTAAATCGTCCATATAACGATCTTTGCCTAGTACGGGTGCGGCTAATGGATAATCGCTTCCGTGGTCAGTCATCAGTTGCTGGACAGATCGAACTGCGAGGAATGACGCTGGTGTTGTTCCATATGTGACCGTGCACAGACGGTAGTGTGAGATGGGCTCATAAGCATTTTGTCTCCAGACAATTCTTTGGAAATCTCTGTTCGATTTATGTACCCACACTTGTCGGAATATTTTCTCCATGTCAGAAGAAATGGCTATAGTGTTCTTCCTGAATCTTAGCAATACGTTGACGAGATTTTGTTGAAATTTTGGACCAGTTAGCAGATTGTCGTTTAAAGACTGACCGGTAGTTGTACTCGACATTTTTATAACCGCGTGATGAGGCAGGTAATATTTTAAGTTCCACTGTATGTTGACCTCAGAATCTGGAACCTTTTCCATGTGACCTAATCGAATATATTCTGCCATGAAAACTGAATATGCGGTTTTAAGAGATTCGTCTCGTTGGAATTTTCTCTCCATAGAAAATAAACGTATCGTAGTCATGAATTTCCTAGTGCAGGTGTATTTCGTAGAATTGCCCACATAGTATCCAACCGAATATTGTAAGCTGGGCGATTGGATGGTTATCCGAAATAATACGGTCGCTACATAAAATATTGAAGAACGCATCAGCACCAATTATAATCTCGATTTGGCTAGGATGGTTAAATTGTGTATCCGCTAGTTGTAAGCCTTGAATGTAAGTCCATTTCCTTATCTCGACTTCTCTTGATGGCACATTAGACGTAAATCTGTTGAGGATTAAAGCAGAAACCGAAATGATGTTTTCTGCATTATATCGGAAGACAAGTTGTAACTGTACTGCCCCGTTTGTCGTACCGGCTTTTGCCCTGACTAGACCATTAACGGATATACAGCAACGTGTTCTGAATAGTCGTAAACGTTGAACACAGTTTTCACTTATAAACGTATAGATTGAGAGCCAGAATTTAGCAGAGCTCTTGCGACTTGCAGTTTGCCGGTGGCATCTTTTATGTAGATCAATGCTGTAGGTAACAACGTATGCATTTGATTTTTAGAATTAGAGAACAGATTTTGAGAATATTGTTTTACTTTGTCTGTCAGGTGGGAATACGAATTAGGCTTAGTCGTGTTCAAAACAAGCGCGTGATTTCTTTCAATAGACCTGTTTACTTATCTGTCAAATATAAACGACAAAATTATCTGTAGGGAAAACATTCTTGTAATTAGGTTGTAGTTGCTACATTTTTAAAAATATATTCAATTAAAGTGAAAAATATATTTGTTGATGCATTTTATTTTGTTTTTGTATTGATTTCTAATTTAGTTTAATTTACTAATAATTTAATTTCTCTTAATATCACATATATAAATAACATATCACACATATAATTAAATTTAATGAAATTTAATTTAATTAAAAAAGCAAAAATCACAAACCATATACGGTTTTAATAGTTTGTGTGGCCTACAGATAATATTTTATCTGTCAAATTTTTTTAAGTAAACAGGTCAATTGGTGTGTCGTTGATTGCTATGTTGACGGTAGTGGTATTTTGTTGAGTAGAAGTATGATTATGAAGCATTGTGTGATGCGGCTGCGCACAGATTGAACATTTATAACTGGAGGTGCACTCCTTTTCACTATGATCACTGCGTAAACAATTCATACAGACCTTGGAGTTAGTAATAAATTCCATTCTTCCTTTGTGATCAAGAGCTTGGAAACGGAAACATCTGTGTAGAAAATGCCTCGGTTTACACGTAGGACGTGATATTGCTAAAGACGATGCATGTAAAGACGTGGATTGTCGTTTGTTAGTAAAGCAAGTTTAGCGAATTTTTGCGTTTGTGCTTGTATTGGTTGGCACGCTTCCAGAATGTTACACCTCTTGACTAGAAATTTTAAAAAAAATTGTTGGGTAATCATCATCGTTTGATTCTTCAGTCCAATGCATGCTAGTTTCATTGTCCAGCTTTTCGACTAAATATATATTAGCCAAACGGCTCTAATTTCTGCATCCTTGCCTATTGACTTTAAATCTCGAATTACCTCGTCAGATTCATAAACCGGTTAATTATTGCTTGTACTAAGATTTTAGCATTGTTGTATCTTTCACTTAACTTCTCTTAAGCATTAGGATAATTTGCGTCGGTTACAGGAATATTCACGAGGAGTTGGTGCGCCGAACCTTTCAAGAAACTCATCAAACATTTAAATTTTTGCACTTAGACAATTTATCGTTATTATGTATCGAAGATAAATATAAGTCCCTAAAGGTCATCCAACTTTCGTAATTACCATCGAAAGGTTCGAGTGTAGTGCGTAGTGACCGTAAATCTACTGTTTGAGCAATCGAGAAATCAGAAAAGCCGTTTAAACATGATTGCTGCTGTTCAAACAACTGGTCGATGCTTGAATTTAGCCTAAGTGTTTGATCGTTTGTTGATCCGGTAGCAGGCTCGTTCCGAGATCTTATGTATCGAGCTAGCAAGGCTTTAGTTTCAAAAAATTTGTCGTGAAAAGCATCGGATTCGCTTCCATTTATCGAGGTTTCGTCATTGACCTGATTGAAAACGTCCCAAACTTTTAAAGATCCACCATTTTGCACTGCACAGAAATTTATTCAGAATACACTTAAAGGGCGAAACACGTGCACAAAATATCTAGCAATCTATTGAGAACACGAAATCACTATATGACCAGCCTAATAATTGTCTATAATATTAATAAATTTTAGTTTTTAACACTTGTTAAACACTAATTCACTATAGCTCTATCCGGATAACACGATGTTTTGGCGTAAGCCTGGCGAAATACCGATTACGTAGCACTATCCGGCTCGAAGGACCATATAGTGGCGTAAGCCTGGCGAAATACCGAATGCGTAATGTATACGCGTACACACAAATATTAAATATTATAAAAGGATTTATAAAGAATTAAATTAAAATAAACAGCATTATATTGTACATATAAATTAACCTTATGATTAATTTTGCAACAAAAATGTCTTTTATAGTTTAGAGAATTTGCTGTACTTAAAAAGGTTCCATACAAAATTATTATTATATACATATAAAGTAATTATTATTATACAAGGTTTTACACAAAAGTGTTATAAATATTATAATTTTATTATTATTATAAGGTAAAAGTTCCTCACCTGACAAAGTCTCAAATCCAATAGAATGAAGTTTTATTTTATTAAATGTCAGGTAGACAAAATGAGCAACAAATTTAAGCTACCTAAAAAACATATTGTGACTTTGCCATTACAATATCGTGAGACTGTCAACTAGGGCAATTTCACATATAACTTGCATTGATTGACTTTGTTCTGATGGTAAATATTATTAAGAATAAATATTGACAATTATGCAATACAACTTAATTTAGTTAACGGAATTCTTAACAAAGCCAATTGCTGTCAAAGGTTTTGTAATTTTAGCAAAAAAGACTCCAATTTGCAATAAAATATGTTTGCCCAATTTTTTTTCTCAGCACTGTACATTAGGAGGAAGTATTGACAACAAATGAAATAACCGAAGAAATTATAATTCAACCTCGGGTAAAATGAATGTAGTTATAGAAAAGTTAGTAAAAATAATAACAAGCACCAACGACATGGAACTCCTGCTAATTTAGAATTATAAACAAATTTGATGAGAATTCTTAAGGCCAACAGTAGAGACCTTAACACAACCTCAGGTATATGGAGTGTTACTTGAGGACCATGTCAGTTAGAAAATATATTCAAGAGCTACTCCTCCAGAGGTTTGGGCATTTTATAAAATTTTGTATTGTAACCAAATATGAGCAAAAAAGGAGCGAGTGATACAGCAATAATTTTATTTTTCAACATAATCTCCTTTAAGAGGTTTATACATTTGTTATATCGATAAATTAACGCGCCCAAGCCCTCTAAAAAAGTTTTCTTTTGCTCCATATAATATTCATTTACACCAGACTGTATTCCATAATCACTGGAAAATTTCCTTCTCCTTTTTGTTTTTTAAATTAGAAAACAGAAAGTAGTCACAGAAGCCTGTGATTGTGGTTTTCGATTGCATATAATTAACCATCAATATTACTTCGTCCCTCGGCTGTGGGCACACAGGGGGCTTCGGCTGTAACTGTATGCATCTCGGCTACTCCTGGTAGGCGCGTCCACGTCGCGGGGGATGGGCACTGCTTGCAGTGGCTAAGTTCTGCCAGGGACCTAGTGTTGGGAGGTATAACCTGACCAATTAAAGCAATGAATAGAACGGAAAAAGGAGAAAATACCCCAGGTGGTACACCAACTACCCAGTTGGCTAATCCACCCTCTAACGAGGCTGGCTTAATGGATTCTGGGGTGAGCCAACCATTGCTATACCCATTCATAAGAAGTTCAATGTTGCCAAGATCACCAACTAGACAAACTAACTCAGAAAATCAGCAGAAAAATGAAAACGCTGGACTCTGTCGGAAACTAAGTGACTTAGAAACCCTTATAACCCAACTAAGAAGCGAAGTTAACAAACTAAAAAAGGAAAATGAAGAATTAAAGAAGCCCAAAGAAATGGAAATGGAGATTTGTGATAACCCTATAACCAGTTATAACACCGAGTTCCATACTGATGAGGAGGAACTTGTGAGGGAAACAGATTGAGTACTGAACAGGAACAGGAAAAAAAGACCTACCAAAAAACGAAGAGCGGAATGCTCACCTGAAGTTGGAGAACAATCTCAAGCTATTGTAACTGGTACTACTAAGACTAATCCAGCACATAAGCAACAAAAACAACAGCAAGGAAATCAACAACAAAAGGTTGCACCGAAAGAAAAGGCTCCTCCGCCAGTTAATGTATTCGGCATAACAGAATTTGCTAGTATACAAAATATAATGAAATCAGTGACCACTAAGGAGTACAGAGTAGTGTCACTAAACAGTAACGGGTGGAAAATCAATACACCAGATTCCGATACATATAGAGCTCTAGCCACAAAGCTCAACGAGGAAGGTAAAGAATGGTTCACATACGAAGATAAAAACAACCGTGCAATTAAGGTTATGGCCAGAGGCTTTCATCAAACTTGTAAGAAGGAGGATATAATGGAGGACCTAAATGCAAAAGATCTGCAAATAGAAGATGCAGTAAATATCCTAAAACGAAAGAGAGGTGAGAACTTTTTACGCTATTTGGCGTAGGCACTTGCCGAAACACACTAATACTTAATAAACACATTTTATTAATCACTTGTTTTTTATTTCGCAAAATTATAATTTTGAATATTTTAATTAAAAAATCGTTCAAAAAGTTTAAAAAATCACTCGATCGATTTCGACTTGTTAGGTCATCATCAGGAGTATCTACCGTAAATACTCCTGATGATGACCTATAACAAGTCGAAATCGATCGAGTGATTTTTTAAACTTTTTGAACTAATTTTTTAATTAAAATATTTAAAAATATAATTTTGCTAAATAAAAAACAAGTGATTAATAAAATGTGTTTATTAAGAGGTGAGAACAATGAAGTAAGAAAAAGAGGGCTCCCACTCTTTATGCTTACTTTTAATAAAAAGGAGAAAGTTGAAAAAATTTTCATCATCAAAGCAATACTAAATATGAGGGTTAAAATAGAACCCCTAAAGAAAAATGCGAGGTTAATACCTCAATGCAAAAAATGCCAAGGTTTCAACCACACGCAAAAATATTACGGTCGGGAGCCTAGATGTGTAAAATGTGCTGGAAAACACAACGCGAAAGAGTGTAAAGAAAGTAGAAACATCCCTGCAAAATGCATAAACTGTAAAGGGCATCATCCTGCGAATTACAGAGGATGTGAAGTAGCCAAAGAACTTCAAAGGATATCAAGTTAAAACGGTTAAAGTCAAAACTAGTAAAAATAATGAATACATTATTTCATCTATCTACTACCCACCACGCTATAATCTAAACAAAGAAGATTATAACAGACTCTTTAGATCACTAGGACCCAATTTTATTATTGGTGGTGACTTTAATGCAAAAAAACACCTATTGGGGATCAAGACTTACAACCCGCAAAGGAAAATAGCTTTTCGATTCAGGTCGGGTAAACAACTGCGAGTTCCATTCTGGAGGTAAACCAATATATTGGCCTGCTGATCTAAATAAAATTCCAGATTTCATTGATTTCTATGTAACGAAAGGGATTACCGAGGACTACACGTGCCTCGAAAACAGTGAGGGGATATATTCTGACCATTCACCAGTTATCATGACATTTGCAGCACAATGATAATTAACAAGGATAACTTGCCTAAGCTAACAAATAATAAAACTAACTGGGACCTATTCCAAGAACTAATTGAAGAGCAAATAGACCTTCAAATGCCAATTAAAACAACGGTACAATTGGAAGACGAACTGGAGGTATACTTAACAGTACTATTACCGGACAAGTGGTGCAGTGGTTAAAGCTTCGGCACTTGGACCGGGAGGTACTGGGTTCGAATCCCATCAGAGGCTAGATGCAAATCGAATTTTCATCATCGATTACAATCGGTGATGTTAATAAACACAACTAAGACCCTCTGATGGAGTGCAGAATTCAGTACACGTCCACATATCGCCACTTCGAAATTAGAAGATTACCTCATGTGCATCATCTCTGCCGAATTGTATCTTCAAAGTCAGTAAAAGAAGTAGTGCCAAAATTTGCTAAAGTCGTGCCAGTTAATGTGGGATGTGGTTCAAAATATAAATACGGCCCTCGTTGTGGAGCACATTGTTCAAGACATTGTATCCGGGACAAATGAAAGAACTTCGAGTGATAATAAGACAGACCAAATCCCGAACGGCACAAAATCGCACGTCAATCTAAGCCAGACGAGTGTCTATTTACCAGTCAAGCGCCTCCGGTTATGAGACATCCCTAGAGCATAATTTGGCCATAATCCACATACTAGTACGATGGAAGCAGACGGTCATAGCCAATATTTGTCGATCGTCGATTGTTGTCAAGAAATGTTATCACATAAAAGGGATCTCCATCCGGAATCACCATATCGACATGTTACTGTTCCAAGTGGAGATGATAGCTTCCTTCCGTGGATTATCCAATCAGATGCTATTATTCAAATTACGCACAATTTTAAAGAATGTGGCATTGCAGTTTTACCGGACTGCACAACTGCAGCACAACCTGAAACAAATGTCCAAGGAGGTAGCAGTTAGTTCGTATGATGATAATTGGATTTATGACGGTAAGCTCATTATCTGTCTTTATTCTGAATTTCTTCTTCCGACGTGTGCTTTGAGGCGTCTTAGAATACAAATTTCAGCGGACAATTCGCGATCAGCGAGTTTGTCGATTGTCACCTCGCTCCCGTAGGACATTTCCGTTATAAATGTGGTTTGAAAGGCCAAATAACCCCTCGATGTCGTAGGTGTGCCGAAAACAAAAACGCCCAGCGAAAAGTTTCAGGGTTCCGTTTTATTTTATCTTATTTTTATTTCTCAAGTTTCGATAAACAGATTTCGGTTTTTTTTTAATTTTCCTTGTTCTTTACTTTCTGTGGTTTAATCAAGAACAGTATCATGTCTTCAAACCCCACGCCTATATCCATGAGTCTTAGCCATAGCTTCATATAACCGCGTACATATGTAGTTGTTGCTTGTTTTGGAGTTGCACCTTGCATAATTATGTGGAGTGTGATTTTCCATATCTTAGGTGCAATTCAGTAATTACCCTCTCATAGCTCCTTCTGTTGCGGATCCAGTTTGCAAGAGATCTCCAGCTTTCAAAAAGTCAAAATAATCACATTGAGCTACTTCTTTGTCGGATAAATCCTTGTGGTTTACTGCCGCTTGTAATTGAATTTTCAAATTTTCAAATGGGGTCTTGCCTTTGAATTTCGGAAATTTTAAAAACCGCCTTGATCTTTCGGTAATTGGTTTTGTTCAAATTTTTTATTCTGCAGAATGTTGGTTTGTAAGGTTTGTGTTTCAAAGTGAGGCCCGCTTGACTTGTGTAATTTTATTCTCGAGGTCTTGTCTGATTTATCTACCAAATTCCTTAAGCTGGCCAACGACTTTCACCTCTACAGGTCACCTCTACCGATCTTGGGCTTACTGAATTTGGTTGGGTTTCTGGTCCAACTATAGGCAAACCAAGCTCCTTGCCCTGCTGGTAATTCTGCGAACTGAGCAGCATAGCTCGCTTTGTGTTCTATTTTTGCACAAAGTCTAGTGGCATCCTGCACTGTGCGGGGTTGATTGAATTTAGTGACCCTTCAGTATGTGTTCCATATACAAGGATGGTTCGGGAGCAGGTATGGCTGTACTGAAATGGTTATAGTTATTTGATTAATCGCTCCAGGTTCCTAGGGGTAACCCACATCCTTCTTTATGGTCTTAGCACTGGGAAAGGTTGTCGCAATAGTCGCCCTCCTTTTTTGGCATGCTGTTCTATAGCGCCTTGCAACCTCGATGTTTAGCCAGCTGAGGGGTTTGCAAATGCGTGATGTGTGCTAATTTTGTTTTTTATTTTAGGTAGATGTTGCCGCCGCTATCAGCCTGAACATACTCCCCGCCTTTGACGTTCTCTACAATAGGTAGTCTACAGAGCTTGACTAGTGGACGTTGTAAAGTGACATTTTTTGTTTTGATCGTCACCACCCGCACTATATTGTCGTTTCCTGGATGCACTTGGATTATTCTACCTAATGGCTATTTACACACCGGAACGTTGTCTTCCTTTATCAAAAATATGTCATTTATTTGCAGATTCTCTCTAGGTTTTTGCCACTTGTAACGCTGCTGTAACGTATTTAAATAATCGGTTGAATATTTCTTCCAGAACAATTGCACTCTGGCCTGTATTCTCTGCCATCTAGTTAATAAAGAATCTGTCTTCGCTGTAATGGGTGTTTCAGCGACAGCTCCCGTAGGAGTTCCAATCAAAAAATGCGCCGGAGTCAGGACCTCATAGTTGTCGTCTTGCGATGTAGTGTACAGCGGCCGTGAATTCAAATTATTCTCAATCTGGCACAGAAGGGTGTTCATCTCCTCAAAGGTCAAATTTATGTGATTGACAGATTTGAGCAAATGTGTCTTAACCGATTTTATGGCAGATTCCCACAATCCTCCGATATGGGGTGCAGATGGGGGTATGAAATGCCACTCTATATTTTTGCTGCTAAAAAACTCTGAAATGAGATAATTCTCGTTAATATTTCGTATTAATTCCCAAGCATCTTGCAAAATTCTTCTAGCATCGACAAAAATAGAACCGTTGTCGGTGTATATTTTCCTTGGTACTCCTCGTCTAGCTACAAAGCGTTTGAGGGCGGCCAAAAATGCCTCGCTGGTTAAATCGCTCACTGCTTCGATATGTATTGCCTTCACTGATAGGCATACAAAAATGCATAGATAACCCTTGACAGGATTCGTACCTCCTCTACCTTTCTTGAATGCGAAGTTAAGTGGACCCGCGAAGTCGATTCCGCAGTTAGTGAACGGGTAAGTTAGAGTTACACGTTCAACGCAGCACCTTAATATAGAGCGAACCCTGGCGCGCCCGTTAACAATCCAATACCTCTGTCTTAATATCTGATTTGTCAATGTTGGACCATCATGCAAATTATTGTAATGCGTTACTCATATCACTCGCTCTGTGGACACATGATCAGCATTCAATATAATCTGATGTTTGCTGTCGTATTCACAATCAGCATTGTACAGTCGGCCCCCCACGCGTAATACCTTTGCTTCGCCAATGAAAGGAGCTAAGGAAACCAATTTCGAATCACATTTCACCATGCTAGACTTTCTTAAACTCGCTATATCTCCTCCAAATGTATTGCTCCGTGCCCATATAACACATTGTATTCTGGCGTCTTCTATATCTGTGGCACTCAGCTCACTGATTTTTCTGTTCCTAGGATCTTGGCACCGCAAATTATGTAGGTAACGTCTAACATATGCGACAAGCCGTATTATTTTATTTAATTTAGATTTCCTCTTGAAGAGAACACTCAACCAATCATCGATGTCGTCGTTGATAATCACGTTACAAACCTCCTCTGGTAACTGTGTTTTACTGCGTTCTTTGTCTATGACTATTTTATCCGCTATATGTGTTGGATCGTTTTAACCACTCAGGTCCATGCCACCATTGATTTAGATTTACTAGCTGAAGTGGAGACACGCCTTTCGAACCGTGATCAGCTGGATCGTCTGCCGATCTCATATGTGCCCAATGCAGCCTCGGAAATTTATCTAATATTTCGCCGGTTCGTGGAAAGCCAAGCGAGAACAACAGTGGAGTCGGTCCAGGCGTAATATTAGGTATCTGGTTTCATTATTTCTTTGACTGAATGCATTAATTTCGCTAGCAAATGAGCTGCGCATAGTTTCAGCTTAGGAAGTGTAATCTTCTTGATAGGCGTAACCTTTGTTTTAACCGTCAACAAGTTTACGACAATTTCTCCATCTTCGTTGATAAATTTGGTATATATCACTGCACGGTATATATCACAAGCCCGTTCACTGGCGTCTGCAAACCCATGTATTTCGACATCAGCATAGTGGTTAGTGAATCTGTGAATTTTTATTTTTTCGAAGTTTTGGAATTCTTTCCTCACTTGTCTGTATTCGTTTTCGTATGATACCGGAAGTGGATCATACCAACCGAGTTTCAAAAACCAAAGTTTTTGAATAAATATTTTTAACAAAATTATTGAAGGTGATAGGAAACCCAAAGGATCGAACACCCTCGAGGCTTCGGATATTATCTTCCTTTTTGTGATCGGCCCTTCACACTCCGCACTAATTCGGAACGTAAATATGTTTTCTACAGCATACCAATGAAGCCCAAGTACCGTGATGGTAGGAATCACTTCACCATCCATTCTCATAATTTTTGGGTTATTCGCTTCTTCATTTAGTCTTGGTTTATTGGATTTCCATTTCCTCAATGCAAAACCCCCGTGTAATAATACCTTAGTTAATCGCCTTTTAAGTTCAACAGCCTCCTCTTCAGTCTCTGCACCAGTCAACAAATCGTCGACATAAAAATCGTTTCTCACGTGTTGTAATACATCCTCTTCTCCGTTGTCGCGCGCTAATTGCTGTAGAGTCCGAACCGCCAAATAGGCAGAGCATGCTAGTCCGGATGTTACTCTGGTTAATTTGTAATATCGGATTTTTTCTTCTGGTTTCTCACGCCAAAGCAACCTTTGATAATTTGTATCTTCCGGGGATACGATTACTTGCCGGTACATTCGTTCTATATCTGCGGTGATGGCATTTCTGTGACATCTAAAACGCATCAACGTGACCCACAGTTTCGGTTGGATAGTCGCTCCGACCATCAAGCTGTTGTTTAAGGAATTTCCGTGTGTGCTCTTACTTGATCCATCGAATACCACTGTCACCTTTGTGGTTTCACTAGATTCCTTTATTACCGCGTGGTGAGGTAAATAAAAGGTCTCTCGTCGCTCACTTTTACTTGATTAGGGGGTATTTCTACCATATGCCCCATCTCGATGTATTCTCGCATCTGCTCAATGTATTTTCGTCGCAAATTTGCATCCTTCGCCAATTTACGTTCTAATGCTAGTAATCTAGTGGTCGCAACAATCACAGAATTACCCAGTTTAATCGCTGGGTCCCAGAATGGTAGTTTTACCACGTATCGACCATCTTTACTTCGCTGAAGCGTATTATTAAAAAATATTTCGCATTTCTTTTGTTCTGGTGTGGGTTTTGTTATTCGCGATCCTTCCTCCATCTCCCAAAATTGACGCCGAGTATTATCGATATCTACATCTAACTGTGTGTGGAATGTCAGAGTAGAACAACTAGGCTGTGCATCCATAGTTACCGTAAGATCTGCCTCTGGTGATGAATTTATATTCTTCGTGGCGTATTGACCAGACACGACCCATCCAAAAACCGTCTTCTGGAATACCGTTGGCCCTATGCTTCTTCGTTCATTTTCGAGGATTTCGAAGAATTTATCGGCGCCGATCAGTATGTCGAAAGGAGCTACCTTGTTGAAACCTGGATCCGCTAATTGTATACCTTCAATATGTGGGATGTCTCCTTTGTTTATATGGTAGCCTGGTATTTTAGACGGAAGTTTGTTTATGACCAAGGCATTTATGGTAATCTGCAATCGTGAATCACACAAAGATCCCAATATTAACGTACATTTTCCTCTCGATTGGATCGTACCCATCGTGATGCCAGTTATGTTTATACATTGGCTTTTTTCCTTTGCAAATGCAGCCGTTGGACACAATCCTCGGATACAAACGAGGATTGAGATCCGGAATCTAGCAGTGCTCGACATTTCTGAGAATTCCCTTCTCTATCCACTATAATGACGATGACAGTCGGTAAAATAGCTCTAGTGTGACGGGTGGTTGGTTGCATCATGACGTTTAAAGTTGTTGTTTCCACTTGTTCTTCTTTATCCTCTTTTTACGGTGAGTCTAAATGTAAGGTGACATGGTGTCGTCGTCTACATTTTGCACAGTTATACTTGGACCTGCAGATCTTGGCGTGATGAGTTGACGACAGGCAGCTGAAACATAATTTCTTTTCTGCTACGATAATTTTTCGTTCCAACACAGAGTTTTTTTAGATAATCTTCACACCTTCCCAGATAGTGGTCACCTGTACAAAGTGGACATGATGCTGGAACTTGAGCTGTCATTGAGGTAACCCTTTTTGACGGATTGGACCTGGTCTTCGACATCGAACTGAGGTTTTCCAATGCGTCACTTCTTTTGTTGATAAATTTGAAAAAGTCAGCTAGTGATGGAAAGTCGTTTTCAGCCGTTTCATGCGCCCACGCTTCTTTCGATTCGCTGTCCAATTTATTGGCTAAAATATAAATAAGCCATGGATCACGTCCTTCAGCCTTCTCCCCAAGCACCCTTAAACCACGAATGGCTTCGTCGGACACATCTGCCAAATGTCTCAGTGATTTCGAGCAACATGGTTGCATGTTCGGTTGCTCCATAAATTGTTTCAACAATGAATGGATTATGTGTTTAGGTTTGTTATACCTCATCTTGATTTTGTCCCATGCTCAAATGTTTAATTAAAGAAAACGCTTCTCCCTTGATCAATCCTTTCAGGTACTGCAGCTTGTGCACTTTTGACATGTTTGTGTTATCGTGAATTGATGTCTCGAAGAGATCTCGAAATGATGGAAATTCAGAATACGTTCCGCTGAATGTTGGAATATTTACCCTGGGTAAACGTACTTCACCATCGCGTTTGTTTATTGCGGAAATCTCGTGCAAAAAAATTGGTTTGGTTCAAAACCAACTCATCCATAGTTTTGTCTGCTTTCTTATTGTTGTCTTCACAAGCCTTTTCCCATTTGAATAACTTTCGCATCAAATCAAAATGGAGATTTTCAATCCTTTCCACTGAAGCTGTATTTGCATCATCAAATTTTCCTTTTAGTTTGTCCTCGATATATTGGAACTGGTTCCATTGTTCAACTAGAAGGGCTGGTGCAGCTCGTATCTCGCTTAATGATGTAGCTTCATTGTATATGTTGAAGTCCTTGCCTTGATATCTTCGAGATTTTTCACCAATCGTCTTACTGCTCTCGCTTCGGCCATTGATGTGTTCTAATTTTGTTTTTTATTTTAGGTAAATGTTGCCGCCGCTATCAGCCTCAAGTCCGTGACTCGGGATTTTATTCTATAATTGCTGGGATGTACGACGGACATGACTTGTGTAGAAACTGCAAAAAGTAAATGAAAGAATATTCAAGGCACAAATATTTGGGTCTAAAAAGATAAATGCGAGAATTTTTACACTACGTATAGTAACTCAAAACGGCTTCTGTACAGGTGGAAATCGAGTAACATTTTGTGGTATCACAAAGGATCATCAAATAGCTAAAAATAAATTCGGCAAGGGTCCTGTTAAACATATCGGCGGCAGTGACAGATTCGTCAGAACTTTAGACAATTAAATGTCCTTTAAAACAAACCCGTTTTTATATCTCATCTTTTTACTCGTCACTCCTCCTCAATCAAGCGAAATAAATTTGTTGCTCGTTAGGCGTTCATAAATTTTCTTCAGATATCACTGTATAATTTCCCAATTTAACAAACATTTTGAAATCTTATATATATATTTGCTAATGCTAAGTATAATTTGTATCCTTATAGTCATCAAATGTAACTTAGCGTTCTTCTTTCCAACATCCTTTCAAAATATAACTCAAAATGAATAGATCGCATGCCATTCCCAATGAACACAATTCGCACACAAATATATGTCTATTCAATTACTTTGAATACAAAAAATAAGCTTTTCATATTTAGTTAGCTTAGTACATTGAAAATTTATGTATTCGCAAGATAAATTTAAAGCAACCGCAAAACACAAAGCTTTTATTTTGAAACACAAAAATCTTTTACAATACATACACATACAACTTTTCTTGTATCTTAAAATAATCCGTACATATGAAAAAGTAAAAACAATAAACGCAGAGCCGAAACAACAACAATTTTGTGTACGCTTTGCGAGATATCAAAAATTCAATTTTCAAGACTTCCATAAAAAGCTCATATCGCATATTTATTTGTGGGCAATTAACAGAACGCAGCACACACACATACACACAAATCTGCGCAAATATTAAAACAAATCAAACATTATCATCCCTCATATAATTTACACACAGATACCTAGATATACATTCACGATAAAGCTGATGATACCAAGCTTGAATAAAATAACAATATGAGAAAAGCTTAGAAGGTTGAAAGAGCAAAAACTCTATACAGTTCGTACTTGTATTCGTTCTTTAACATTTTAACTCATCATCGGCACATAGTCATCATCCTTCATTTAGAACGTTTACTTGTGTTTCACTCAACCCGAATTATGTATAAAGAGCTTTTCCCCCACGTTTATATTATATAAGTTACACACAAATACATTGAAGGACAAAAAGAACAAAACAACACGATTCTCGTTTCATTTACATGTATAGAGCTTTTGCGTGAATGGTACGTTTTGGAATCAAACCCACCACCAATACACAAACACCGAAACGGTTTATTGCGCATATGACGATATCAAAATTGTTGTATTATATAAAAGTTTCTATTTATATCGGCACCATGAAACCAGCAAAAAAAGCTCTCTTTCCCATTTTGGCGTTCGCGTATTGTACGTGTACACCACCAATACAAACGTAATATAAACATAAATATAATTTGTCATGTACATAAATAAATAAATAATGTAATAATATTTTGTCAGTTGGTTTGGCAAGTTCTGTGACGTCAGTCCATATTTAAGATAAATTTCTTACGAACCAAAAGTACACAATGTAGATTCGAGTAAATATTTATAATATTTGCATGTTTGGAATATAAATGATGGTGGCTCCCGCCGTACTTGAAAAATATACCAAAGCAGAGCTTTTCATTATGCACGAATTTTATTTTGGGTATATATAGTGTGCCCCCTTCACACACACTCAGTATGCCGAAAACTGTTATAAATATTCTATTGAAATTGGGAAAATCGATAGGACGAATTTTTGTTTTTGGTATGGTGTGGCAAAGAAAATATGATAAGAGAAAGAAGAACGTTCTTCTTAGTTCTTGGATTTTTTATAAATAACAATTCAAGGGTAAAAGATTTTTGAGCTTTTTGATGTATGTGTATGTGTATGTGTGTGTGTGCGATATTACACTTTTTTGTCTCTTATACAAATGGATTGGGAAATGTGTACCTAAATTTTCAGGATAATGTTTTGTTATGTTTTGTAGCAGCTTGGTAAATTGGAAGTTTACCACCCCCTCCTATAACAAAGCTGTACTCACTGCATTGTTTGTTTGTAATCAATGGCGTGCTTCGGATTGTTCGGTTCTATATACATGCCGGAATTTATTACGAAAATCAAAAGCTTTTTGTTTTGTTACGCATGAAATGCCATTGTATTTCAGGCAGCTTTACAGGAAATTTGTCTCTAGCCAATTGTTACAAAATACAAAGAGCTGAAATGGTACGGAAAAAGCGTGTACAATGTGTATTGTTTCGCGTTCAACGTGTATTGAACACCCATTACCAAGCTTAATCTAACTTAACTTAGAAAAATAATACGAAAAATTCGTACTAGGCCAAAAATTAACGGAACATTACAAGGTACTATGGAAATGTAAAGGATCTGTTTAATAAAAACACTTTGGTTACGTCCTGTTTCCTATTATTTCAAAATTATTCTGCAGTTTTTCAAAATATTTCTCGTTTCAATATTTTGGCACTTTATATCCAGCAATAAAGATAAATACGATTTACAAATTTCCCAATCACTGTTGAAATTTACTGTAATTAGTTTATACTTTGTTAACCCGATCCAATTACGCTTTAGGATGTAGGTGATTTTAATCTATCAGGACTACTAACTCACCAACAGCAAGATTTCGGGTTAAAATATTCCGTTGACCAGCTATTCTAACATTTGTGGTTAAAAGCTCAAATTGCTTCCAAGTGTCTAAAAGTGATCGATCTGTTAGATGCGAAAGTGGCCAAGCATTGAGCGAATGCCCAATTAGAAAGTGTCCCCGTTAGGTAATCGATGCCATTAAAGTTGATTGTACGTAGTCCTATCAATCGAGAGTTTAGGACAGCCTCTTGATCGATCAACGTGATTAGTTGTTCATATGTGAACTTCGTAATACCCATCGTACGGTGCAAAAGAAATTTAGCCAGATTTTTCCCTCACTCATGAAGTCCATCAAAGTGAGCCTCGTTAATCTTCAGTCTACGTGGTTGTCTTCAAACATCGATTGTAAGTCATTTCTTATGTCTGAATTGGCCCCCACAAAATTTGAGCCGTTGTTAGAGCACACGCATGCTTACAGAATCCTCAGGTGGTTAGGAAACGTTTAAAGCAGCCAGTAAACGAAGTGATGCACCTTTCATTGACGAATAATGACAGCGATCGGAGCTGCAGATGTCTTAGTCTAATAATGGTAATGAGTGATTGGTCCAATTATTTTACAGGGTGTGCCATCTGTTAGTCCTTTTTAAGGATTAAATTAACATTTTCGATGACTTTTTCCAATAAAAGCGGATCAATTATTTCAATTTCAGCTCGAATGTTGTTTTTAAGTTGTTGAATTGTTTGTGGATGATAAGAATACGCTTTATCTTTCAAACAATCATACAAAAAATAATGATGTGGTGTTAAATCCGGGCTTCTTGGTGGCCAAAGAACTTCACAATTTCTTGAAATTATGTGATCAGTAAATGTTGCTGACAATAAATGGATTGTTGCATTTAGACCATATAAAACCAGTTAACAATAACATGTTGCAATATTACGTTCTTCTTTCATTGCAAGGGCATTTTCCTGTTCGTTTAAAAAAATGGCCCAAAGATGCCACGAGCCCATAAAACACACCAAACAGTGGCTCGTGGAGGATGAATAACATGAGCAATCTCCGCTCGCCAAATTCGACAATTTTGCTTATTGACGTAGCCATTAAGATGAAAATGAGCTACATCGCTAAAGAGGATTTTTGATGAAAAACCTTCATTTCGTTCAAGCATCCATAGTTAACGATTTAAATGGTTTGGGTGGCTTCAATTTTTGATTTAGTTAAAATTTGTATGGATATGTGGCGTCTTCACACCTTGTATCGAAATTCAAAGTAATTAAAATTGATTGATACTCGAACGGTCGTTCGCTTTGGCAAAAATCACGGTTGAGTCTATACTAAATATGCCCATGCTGTGGGAGCGCTGGATGCACGACTCCATGATGTACATTCGTATATGTTATCACTAGTCTGAAGGGTAATACACCTTATACTTCATTCAAGGCGGAGGTGATTCGGGTACTTGATGAATCTGAAAAAACGAAGCTGAATAGTTTTAACGAAGCGACACTTCGTCAATTTTGGATGAAGAGGTTGCACCACACAGTTCAAATGGTGCTTACACCATTCGAAAACGACGTCGTTCTGTCAGTCCTTGCAGAACGGGCTGACAACGTGCATGCAACTATGATTCAGGCGCAAATAAGTTCCATTGAGACTTCTGCATCTTGTTCTTTTAGTCCAAATTTAGCTTTTTCAATTGGCAATAAACTTTCAGATTTTAAAAAACTTTGTTATCGGAGATTTCGGAAATTTTTAGTCCAAATTTAAAATCGCGTTCTAAGTCAACTTCAACTTTTCGGCTGAAAATAGTTTTACTTGCTTTTGTCATCATCATTTCGGCACAAAGGCGTTAAAATGTAAACCAAATTGTAAATTCGAAATAAACAACTCCGATAACAATGTTTCAAAAAATTAAACAGTCATTCACAATTGGCGGTGTGTAATGACGGTTTTAAAACTATAGCCGCCTTTTAATTTACGAAATTATTCTTAAAAAAATAAATAAATGCGTACTAAATTCCTAAAACTTGATGTTGGACTGTCCCTCGAATTCTCCTGGGAGTTCATAGAGTTACTGACGTGTCGATGCATATCATCGCCGCGGATTTGTTGAGGAAAACTGGGTTGCTGGTGGATATACAGAGACAGTGGCTCATAGATCCGTTAACATCTCTGTATTTAAATGGAACTCCTTCCTCCTACGATAATACTTCTGTATCTAGGTAATATGAATATTGTCAATACTAAACATAACGTGACTCACAAAATAGAAACGAACTGACCACCGGTTGCATGCAAACCACGACGACTAGCGCCAGACAAATTCATCATCGCTAAGACAGAATTCGAAAACATGATGAAACTCGGGATTTGCCGACCTAGTAGCAGTCCTTGGTTCAGCCCGCTACACTTAGTACCCAAAAACAATGGAACTTGGAGACCGTATGTGGAGACTTCCGTGCGTTAAATAAAGTTACAATTCCAGAAAGGTATCCGATTCTACATATTCAAGACTTTACAAAACGACTCGAGGGCTGCACTATATTCACAACGATAGACCTTGTCCAGGCTTACCACCAAATTCATATTGAACCGGCGGACATTCCAAAAACAGCAATTTCGACACCTTTCGGACTATTTGAATTTTGTAGAATGACTTTCGGTCTTAGGAATGCTGCACAGTCGATCCAACGTCTTATGCATTCAGTATTACGCGGACTCGACTTCTCTTTTGTATATATAGAAGAACATGGACTGATTGTAAATGTTGACAAATGCGTTTTCGCAAAAACCGAAATATATTTTAGTCCATTTAGTAACTGGACAAGGTATATTACCGTCGCATGAACGGGTTCAAGACATCAAAAATTTCGAACGACCACAGACTGTTAAACAACTGAAACGTTTTTCAGGCATGATCAACTTTTATCGACGCTTCATTCCGGGTGCTGCTGCTGACCAGGAATTGTTGAACAACTACCTAAAAGGTTTCACTAAGAACAGTCGAGTTCCAATACAATGGTGGCTATTGAAGCGTTCGATAATTGTAAAAATAAACTTACGAAGGCTACTTTACTTATTCATCCATCATCATCAGTACCTCTGGCCATCATGGTTAACGCTTCCGATACGGCGATCGGAACAGTGGTTCAGCAGTTTGTATCAGATACTTGGCAACCACTCGGTTTCTTTTCAGTGCGTCTCAGTGATACGCAAAAAAGATACAGTGTGAATGATGGTGGACTTCTCGCGGCTTATTCAGAAATTAAACATTTCCGATATCTTCTCGAAGGTCGTTTATTTACGCTTTATACCGATCATAAGTCATTCTTTTACGCTTTAATCAAAAACCGGAAAAAACATCTCCTTGTCAATTTCGATACTTAGATTTCATTGGTCAATTCACGACCGATATTCAGCACATTGCTGGTCTAGATAACATTGTCGCAGATTCTCTTTCACACATTAATCAAATTTTTATATTCCCGAAAGTGTTTTTTAAGGAGTAACTATGTTCTTAAGTTTGAGAAATTTCCCATTTCTTTCAATTCAAAAATATTAATTTATTGTGATATTTCTACCATTTCATCTAGGCCATTCATTCCCCTTAATTTCCGAAAGCAAGTTTTCGACATTCTAGCATCAAAGCGTCAATCAAACTTTTGACTCGGAATATTATATGGTCACCGATTAAAAGAGACGTTCAGAAAATGGCCCAAAGTTGTGTAGCCTGTCAAAAGGTCAAAATCTCTCGACATCCATAATATCAACTTGTTAACTATAAATTAACTTCTCAACTCTTTTCGACTATTCACCTCGATATTATTGGTCCTTTACCAGTTTCTGATAATCAGCGGTATTGCGTTACATTGATTGATAGTTACACTCGCTGGTCCGAGGCGGTTCCAGTTCCGGATATAACTGCGGCAACCGCCATTTTTTTTTTTTTAGACTTGAACGGACGCCACAGATCACTGCAAACACCGTATTTGGTTTCGACCGTACAAACAAATCAGATTTTAAACTTTGGATCTGAACGGACGACACAAAATATCCATCGACCGACTCAAACCTTGTTACTCTGACGCACTAACTATACAAAGTGGATTATTCCACTCGGTATAGTCACGGACCAG
Source organism: Nephrotoma flavescens (assembly GCA_932526605.1). Taxonomy (NCBI): domain Eukaryota; kingdom Metazoa; phylum Arthropoda; class Insecta; order Diptera; family Tipulidae; genus Nephrotoma; species Nephrotoma flavescens. The sequence continues at coordinate 57,748,248 of OW052222.1, read as the reverse complement.
AACTCATTATTTCGGCTGAAGGACCTAAATTACCTACCGAGGAAACGAAAATTCGCAAAAAGGTTGATTTTGATCTTTCACCAAGTGCTAGAACAACTACAAGATTGGGTCGTGTATTCAGGACTCCTACCAGATTCTTAAATTTTTGGATAGAACTTCGATCCCTCTGGGAGGGGAGTATTGTGGCGTCTTCACACCTTGAATCAAAATTCATTATATAAAGTAATTAAAATTGACTATGCACCTGAATGGTTAGTTGGGTATTAACCAAATTTTTGTAAAAAATTTCATCTTAGGCTGCGGGCCGATAGCCGAGTAAAAGTCAATTTTTAGTAAGTTTTTCGGTAAATTCATTTATTTTTCAAAAACTCTCGCAAACGATTTACCCGGCTATTGGCCCGCAGCCTTAGAGCCAATGTAAATAACAAAAAATAATTTAAGTTTTCAGTTTTTGTTTAGAGTTTTTTCAAGTTTTCTTGACATTCCAAGAAATTTTTTTTTAGACTTGAAATAATTGGTCTACCAAAGATGCAAATGAAGTTCAACATACAAAATGCGTCGTAATGTGGTTCGTAAAATGTTTAGTTCTTGTGGGGGATGCTTGATGGATGTGTTTGGTTCATTACGAACATTTTCACTAACAGCTGCCTCTGCATCAGGAATACGAACTGGATGAACATGTTGATACGGTATTCGACCTTTCACTGAACCAGTTTCTTGAAAACGATCAATAATTTTGCCAATTGCATGCTCAGTAGGACGTCAATTACGAAATGTTGTTATTTTTGAACGATTATTTGCATAATAAATTTGGAAGGAGAGATTTGTTGTTAGCGACTCCATGATGATAAATGGCATATTTTTGACTTCATATGACAAATAATTTTTTAGAACAGATAACATTAAAAAGAACCAGGGGGTTATTAAGAAAATTCGATATCGGATCCGAAAGCGGATTTTGTTATTTGAAAATTCGATATCGAAAAATCCGCTATTACGAAACTAGAAAGAAACTGCTATTTAGTTGACGAATTTCATTTATTGCTATCGAATGTATGTGTTTCTTCGACTTTCATCAATGGATGTGCACCAATAGTGGGTAATTTTTTAAACAGTTGGCAATAGAGTTTTTCAAAAATAAATGAATTTACCGAAAAATTTGCTTAAAATTGACTTTTACCCGAACAGCCTTTTTACGAATTATAAAAACTATAAAAAAAATTAATAAAACAATATTTAAAATGTAAGTATAATATGTTTAAATAAAAATATTCATATTTAAATGATAATTATAATTAAATTATTTTGAATTTATTAGGACGACAACAACAACTGGAGGAAAATTTGGGTTACTGTCGGTTTATGGAACAAAATGAGGGAATCGTAAAAAATTATTTATTTATAACCTTTTTATTTATACACGTATATTTCGCATACAGCATGACAAGTCATTATCCAATTTATAAACAAAAATAAAATAAAATTTAGCAACTTCAAGTTAATTACAAAACGCATTATTTGTAACTTCATGCTTATATTTGGCAAATTCGACCAAACAGTTTCGAAATAGGAATATTCGATCCGATATCGGATTATTTTAAAACAACTCCCCAGAATCCACTAAATTTTAATGTTGACTTGGCCATTAAGCGTAACATAAAGGGTGGCCCATCTAACGTTTGCAATTTAATTTGGCATTAATTCAAAGACGAATTAGTATTTTTCAAAGCGGTTTGTTTTATTAGAAAGCGTTGCCATTAAGTGTGGAACACAATTTGATTCAAATATTTTACAATACCCCATTCTGTCAACCCAATTTTTCAGAACATTTTCGATTGTATGGGCTCCTATCTCATAAATGGCAACTTCGTTTTAATCCTGAAAAAATTCCAACGGAGTCAAATCGCGGCTGTGTGGTGGCCAACTCCGGCTGTTTGCTGTGTGGCAAGTTGCGCCGTCCTATTGAAACCAAATGGCGTGTAAGTCCTCGTATCCAGAGTTAACAAAATCTCACTATCTCGATATCATGGCTCGGTAACGTTCTCCACTGATTGTACGGTCGGCTAGTCCAAACGGCCACTCGTTACATATGGATTTTCTGAGCCCTAAATGCGACCATTTTGCTTGTTGACGTAGCCTCTGGAAGTTTTAGTTCGTTTTATGGATACAGCGACAACTATCAGTCACTAGTACAAATTACCGGTAATTTAGTTTAGTCGGTAATTTAGTAGAAAAAGTCGGCATGAGGCATAAAATATCAGCTACATATACTTGAAAATATATTTGCTAATAAATAAATTGGATTAATTGAAATGTCCAGATATACAAGTTAATACTGTCGACGTTATCGATGAGTTGTCGACGTTATCGACGAGTTGTCGCGTAAAAATTAGTAGATGACGCGTAAACGCCCATCTCTGTCCAAAAGTTACTTTAAAATCCCTAATCAATACTATATTACCTAAAGTTCATCGTACTTCGTTAAGAAACGATTGAACGAGGGAATGTTGTTAAATTTCAAAATTTCATATACCGAGTTCCTTCACTTCGGAGATCAATCAATTTGTCATTTTAAGGATCATTTTTAATTCGCTGGAATGGTTTATTTTGTACACATACAAAATCATTCAATATGAATAAAAAAAAAATCCGCTGGTAGTTATATAATAAAATAACAAAATATTTTCTCTTTTGTGATAGTGCTGCCACTTGTGGCGAGTAGCGTAATCTTTCATTATACTTTGCTACACGAAATAAATCGATCGAAATAAACATAGCAACATCCGACAAGGTACATTTAGCAACAGCTCCAGTTCGAGAACATAAGCAACACAATAACTCGGCTTGTCAAAGACAAAAGTTCTAGTCGCTTTTTCCAGAATATCAGAAACAAAGGGATGATCACATTTCTATCAATTTTTCAGATAAAAGCTGATGCCTTGCTTTTATAACGACTAATACTAATCCGCTTTCTGATAAAAACGTAAAGATCCGTAATGATATTTTTATACACGCTTTCATTTATGGAGAAACGTTATTAGAAGGAATAACGAAAGTTTAGAACTAAAAAAAGAGAATATACCTCCATTCACGCCAGGAAGTGTAACAAGAGGAACGCTCAATGTACGTATTGTTACGGTGACATCTAGTTTAGAGTAGAATAAGTTATTTTAATAAGTTGCTAATTTATAAGTTGCTAAGTTTTAATTTGGTATGGATCAACATTTAGGCGCTATTTGTATACTGACGTATTTGCTTGAATGTTCTCGTATAAATTTTGGACAACATTCGGGATTATTATGAAATGTACGTGTATAATTTATGAGAACATTTGGGATTATTTTAGAAACAAATATTTTGGTATATAAAGGCGCGCGTTGGCGTGGAATGCTGAGTTTTATTTTAAACGTGATACAGTTAAGGTTAAATAGAAAGATTATTTAAGTGATTATTAAAGTGTGTTATAATTGTAATAATTAATTGTTAATTTTGTGTTGTATAATAAATTGTTCCGAAAGAAACCTAACTGCTATAAGAGCAAAAATGTGAAGAGTATACTATAAGCAAAAACAAAGTAAGTTAAATGGTGGACGATATAAGTTCCGGATAATATCCTTATATACATTTACAAAACTATGAAAATCTCCATGAGTGGTAACAGAAATATTTCAAAATAGATTGAAACCAAAACCCTGATTTTTTTTAAATACGCTGGGCAAGATAAAAATATACAAAATTAAACCTTGTTCATCACGCTCGTAAGGTTTTGTTTTAGTTAATCTGCCATATATGTGAGACCCCGCCAACATCATTAGGATCGGAAAGATAAAAGTAGAAAAATTGCCTAAAAAAGCCTTTATTAGAACGCTTTGTCTCAAATTGTTAGAAAATTGTATGATCTTTACAACGACACTATTTGAGGCTACTCAAGGACTCTAATATAAATGTTAAAGGTTATCTAGGTTAGCTTTCAGTGGTTGACACTTAGGCCATTTTTGGCCCATTGTGATACCACGCATTTACACCACATCAATAACCCATTCACCTATTCAAATACTCACACCAGTACAGTATACCTACCACCGGCACATTGCAAGCTCCATTTCAACATGTACATTGACAGAGGGTTTTAGTTGTGTTTATTAACATCACCGATTGTAATCGATGATGAAAATTCGATTTGCATCTAGCCTCTGCCAGTACCTCCCGGTCCAAGTGCCGAAGCTTTAACCACTGCACTGTCCGGTTAAAGGTTATCTAAACATGTTTCAATTTCACTTCAAAACAAATCCAATTGGAATATTTTTAAATTTAACAGTGTACATTTTTGGTATGTATTTCACAATCATGAAATTTCATCACTTCTTGATTGATTTTTTTTGCAATATAAATCTGTTTATACTAGACTCAACTATCGTCTTTCCGCCATCCGCAACAGGTCTTCCTTAGCTGTCATCTATGTAGTTTGCTGTTGTATAATCAATTTTGTTGTTTAGATAGTCAAAAACTTCTTCCACAAAATTATTTAAGAATCAAATTTCCATCCAACATATCCAATTTCAGCATAATCGGTTAAGAAATTACCGAGTTCCGTCTCAGGTTGCCATATTCCAGAACTTCCCCCAAAAACTATTTAAGTATCCCATTTCCATCCAACATACAAAATCTCATCAATATCCGGTAAGAAATGGCCGGATTCTGTCTCAGGTAGCCATATTCCAAAATATCTACCAAAAATGATGTAAGAAACCCAATGCCATCATATTCGATTGAAGAATTAACGAGTTCTTTCTGAGGTGGCCATATTCCATAAAATGGTACTCCAACTGCTGTCAAAATGTTCGATTGAAAAAAAAAGTATACCACAAGGGTAATATTTTGCTTCGCCCAAGGTAATTTTCTCTACTCCACATTTCTTGGTCGAGTAAACCATTTTTTGTTGTTGTCATACGCCATTTCAACATACGTGTTTAATAATCGGGATAATAACTTTAATTCGAGTATTACGTTACGGAGAAAATTTTAAATGACATTTATTTCACATCAACATCATCATGCTCCTCAGATTCATCTGATGAGGAATTTTTGGAACAAACTATTGTGAATCATCGACATGACTGTCAAGATGAAACAAATATATTGTTTTGACATTTAATGCTGTAGCTCTTTTCTGTTCCATTGATACAAAATGAGGGTATAAAATCGGGGTACTATTTTTAGAGTAGGAAAATATCAATCGAAATCAACATTAGTTTAATTATAAAATGGTTGCGATCGGATTGGGCTAAAAAGGTAATAAAAACAGTTTTTCAAAGGTGTCGCCATTTACATATCTACGCAAAGTTTTTACGTAAAATATTTTTGTTTTATTTTTTAAGATGATGTGTGAACATCTAATAGGTGAAGGGCGCGAGAACATGTCAATCAATACTCTAAATAGGCGGATTTTTAAAATTTAAATAAAAGAGGATGCATATATGATTGAATATGTGAACAAAAATATAAAAATTACAACAAATACATATTTCGTTTTAATTTCGTGATATGGAAAGCTATTCTATTTGCATGCAATAAAGTTTGTTAAATTAGTACGGAAATGTATATGGAATATACCCGAACTTCCGACGAAATTCCACCTTATTTCCACTTTGATTTTTTCTATTTTTAGTCGAAATTCACACCCATCCATGAGACTTCCATTTCATTTCAAAACATATTTTTCGTAGTTATTATTCTCACTAACTCACTCACTGTGATCCACTCAATCTTGTAATCGATACCACTTTGGCACAAGCATTCTCTGCTTTCATCAATTGCTTAAAAGCTGAAAGAGGCTTTCCCATACATGCTAATACCGCATATCCAATTTTGGAGACCGCATCAGTCACCGTCACCGTAAAGCCAAAGGCTTTATTCTTCAATCCTTCTTTATACGAAACTAACAAGAAGTGTGAAATTCTTAAAAATTATAATTTTTTGTAACTTGAGCCTTAACCTATGTTAATACTTAATATCAGTATGCATTATTATTTTTAAATTATTATTAATTACTTAGTTTTAGTGCGTTAGCTCAACATGCGTGTAGCTTATATTTCTTAATTTATTAAATCTAGAAAATCTGCTCTGCGAAACCGTTTGTATTTCGGTTGCCTTAGTAGTACTCTAGCAAACTTGTTAGGGTGTGATTCCAGTTTCAGTTGGTATTTTAGACTGCATGATTTTATTGCCTCTTTGATTGTTTTGATTCCTAGGTCTCTATAGATTTTGCTGTTTCGAATATAGCATGGGGCATTTGTAATGCTACGAAGTATCTTTGCTTGAATTCTTTGTACGATATCTATATTTGATGCACTAGTTGAGCGCCATGTGAATGTTACATATTGTGTTGATTTACATTCATTCGTCCTTATCCGCCAAGTTTTTACCAATCTTCTATTTTGTGCAGGTGTTCTTGTAATGCTCTCTATGCTGTTTGAGGATTTTTGTGTGGAAGTCAACTGTGAACAACAAGTATAGTACAGTTTTATTTGGGTTGGGCTAAGTAGTTTTCAACAATTGCATAAAATTATCTAGACAAAAGAGTTTTAATTTTGTAATTTAATCAATTATGTGCACTTGTTCTATTGTGCCGTGCTGCTCTATGAATCCAAATTGGCGATCTGGTATAATGTTACCTTCAGATACTAGGTATTAGTTCTTGTAGTAGCATCTTAACAAAATGCTTTGAAATTATCGGAAGTAGACTTATTGCCCTGTACGACGAGACTTGGGTTTCATCATTGCTGACTTCGAAATCATAATAATTTGAGATATTTTCCATTTTTGGGGAAAGTATCCACATCTCATGATCGCGTTAAAAATCTATGTTGTATATTTTATGTGTAGGGCAATTCGCTTCCGTAGATAATTTTCAGTTGGTGAAAGCACCCTTGCGAGTCTTCCCCGATGCTTAGAAATGCGACTTCAAATGTGGCAAATAAATACTTGGGTTTTTCACAATTTTTATTTTACTGCACACTTTTAATAAATTATTAATTAACATAATTTAATTAGTTTTCTTATGAAAAGTTGATTTGTATTTATTGAAGCGCACCGAATGATTACAAATTTTTTTTTTTTTGTTTCCATTCATCGTCAAATTTCATGTTGGTACACATGTTTACCAAAAATTACGAATTCATCGCACAAACATGAATGTACGCAACCAAATGTTTTAGTGCATTTTTGGTTTGCTGCGATAAACATGAAATTTTGAGTAAATGGATGAATGTTTACATATTCTGATGACGTAAGTATAAATTAACCATTATGTAAATTAAATTGCGACAATTGAATAATGAAAGTAATTACATAAATTGTTTAACTTTAGGGATACATTTAGGTGTGAGCAAAAATGGTAAGTTAATACAAATTGAAATATTTGAGTACATAAATTTATCTTATTCTTAGTTTTTAGTTTGCTGGTTGTTTTGTTTGATGTGTTACAGGGTGAGACACAGTAGGATGTAGGTAAGTATTTTATTTAACACAAAATACCAAACATTATGCATCTATCTGGTAATTCTTTGATCATTTTTTCAGTTATTAGGTCACAGCCTGGCGCGTCCTTAGGATTTATAGTACTCAGTCATTATTTTGTTCGTTTGGGGTGAACACTTTTTGTAGATGGTTTGAGAAAGCGATAGCCTTTTCAAAGTCACTTCTGGCCCAGTGACCTCCTGGTTTCCTTATCGGAGGGTTCGATAGCTCTGGTCTTTTTAAATTTCTTGCTACCTTCCACAGTGAGTTCTATTAACATAACAACTCTTATTCTATACTTAATTTAATTTCCATTTATGCAAAGGAGATTTGTGTAGCTGAAAGCTTGTTATTATTTTCTGATTTTTTGTTCTCTGGAGTAGCTTTTTTATTATTTGTCTTAAGTTTTCTATCACGGCATCAATGGCTTCTGCTGTTCGACGTGGGACATCCAGATGACAATTTACATCTATGTACTATGTTTCTATAGAGAACCCATTTCGTTAGTTTGTTTGTTAAATGTTGGGATAAAACCTGGAATTTTCTTTCTATCTGTAGGCCAATGTGGTAAGTTTTTCTCGTTTTTTACTCCGTAGGGTTGCTTGCCCTTGGGTATCGTCAACCTCGAACCCCATTGCAAATGTTTAGCGTTGTAATCACCCCTGCTAGAAATTTGATTCCCAACTGATTAATGTGATCAATAAATTGCTGTTTTTTAATTGCGTGTGTCGGTTTACAGTAGACAGCCGATATTACAAATTTCCCATGCCATCCCTAAAATAGATAGTTGTACTCGTAGCTTGGATGTAATATTTAGCACGTTTATGGAGCTCGTAGTGCTTTAATCTTCTTTTTATTAAGATTGCAGTACCGACGTGTGCTTTTCTATACGGTTGTTTGGTGTCATAAACGGAATAGCCACGGTTATATTTTGTTTTGTGAAGGGTGTTCAAATATTAACATGATGTTTATATTTTGTTCGATAAGAAAGGTTTGTCCTCAACATGCATTATGTTGCGAGAGCCCGTTCGCATTCCAAATTTAGAACTATCATTTTTGTTTTTTGACTATTCACAGGTGGGTAAGGCGAGATTTGTCACACTGTTTTGGAGTCGTTAAGTTCACCACAAATAACACACACTTCATTTAAGATCCAGTTCTTGGCACTTTGTGTATTGAACTGGTCCAGACCACTTCTTAGGTTCTTCAATTACTATTTTGCGATGTAGCAAATATTTTAGGGTTGTACATCTTGTGAACTCCTTTTGACTTCTCTTCCTCTGGCTCTAGTGCAAACGGAACATTGGTTAGGGTATCTTCTCACGGTTTACAATATTACCAATGATTTGGCATGGAAACGTTCCGCAGCAAGTGCACTTTGTATGTCGCTATAACATCTACGCAGCTTTCAATCCTTAAATAAATTGGAGGCGGCCTGTCAGTTTTCAATTTCGGCGCTGTATTCATTCACCGACCTGCAAACTAGAGAATCGATTGTCAAGAGGTATTTGGTTAAGATATAGTTCGGTCCATGTCACGTTGCTCCTGCTGGCAGGAACTGGGTAGATCCCGTGTTATGGTTTCTTTTAGATTGAATAGTGATATACCTGTCCAATCCCGTTTGCACTAGTTTATTTCCACACTGACCACGGTTACTATTGTTTTCGTTTAGTATTGCTAAATTTGCTGATGAAATAATTATTTTTTCGCGTTTTAAACGACGGTATAATTTAATCTGTCGAAGAAGCACTTTTAATCACTATAATGATGCTGTATAAAATAGCAGAAAATTTCCAGCAGAAAAATGTGTTTTTGCTATTATTATGCTGATATTTTTTGAAACCAGCAGACCATTTTTGAAATTTTTAAGCAAATTAATAATTCTCAGTAGAAAGTTTTATGAAAAATCAAAGAATTTATGAAAAGAAGAAAAAATATATGTTTAAACGTTTTGAAACGAAAGATGTTAATTTTCGTTAAAAAACGATTTGCGTGTATATAGTATATAAGAGCACTCAAAATATACTAAAGTTACCATAATGATCATAATGGAAATACAGCGCAACATAAAAAAATCGCCTACGTTCATAGCACTCCATACATTTCTGAAGTAATTTTAATGCGAATTGTTTTCATTTTGTTTAACAAAAGTGTTAGAAAAACTACCCTGTAACTAACCTAGCTATATATTTTCTTTGTTGCGGAGAGCATAATCTAAGTAACTAGCAATATATAGACGTATACCCAGGATAGTTACAGGGTAGTTTTTCTAACACTTTTGTTAAAAAACTGAAAACTTTCACATTAAAATGACTTCAAAAGTTTATATAAGGCAACTGACATTAGTTATGATTCTTACACCGCGATTCTGAAGCATAGTCACTGACTGAAAAATGGTCTTAGGTAAGACTTTTGGTCTTTGTTTTGAGTTTCGTCTTAATTATGAGACTTTTCGTATTCTGCGCGTAGTCTGTGGCCAATAAGGACTTTTTTCAAGACCAATGCCAACTAATTTACGTGAAATATGTCCTAATCTGTCCTAAAACACAACAACAAATATTTAGGACAATCTTAGGAAAAACTTCACATCTCTATATAGCACTATGAAGTTTTGTCTAAATCCTAAATATGTTTGAAAGTATTAGTGAAAATAATAAAATAACGTTTAAATTCAATTTGATTTGCCGGAATGTTGGCCATTTTGAAATATAAACACATGCGAACACTACGGTAAAATAAATTTAAACTCCCATGCAAATTATTAAGAAATAACAGTGTATAAAAAACGAATCAAAATTAAAGTTATATTCAAAAACTAAGTAGCTATGACAATATTTGCATGTCTATGCTGGGATGTTCTAACATGTCTTTAACTCATCTCTATCTCCATCGTTTTATTTATCGAAGTTTATGTTTCGTTTGTATCTTATTTCTGATTCAAATATTATATCATTTACCAGCCTGAGATTGAAATATATGGTGATGTTAAATATAATTTTTTTTGATACTAAAATGAAATTGGTGAGACAGGTATTGTTCAAATGTATTCTAGTAGGTTGTGATAGCAATAGGAAGAAATAGTTGACAAAAGAAACAGAATTCAAATTATTTCTAGCAGTGGCACTATTCTGGTAATTCCCTGCGAATAGGGGATTGGGGAAAGATTTTATATGTAATTTCAGTTCAAATATTTTTTTTCCAGCCTACTAAGGAGAAAAGTTTGATGTAAATATTTATAAATTGGGAATAATTTTTCCATATCTAAATTGGCAGGGAAAATTATTCCCAATTTTATTTTGTTTTCAAAAAAATTACCACTAGATTTTTACCTCAGTATGCCAGAAAAAAAGTTCTAAAATAGAAATTACATATAAAATCTTTCCCCAATTCCCTATTCCTAGGGAATTACCAGAATAGTGCCACTCAGAAAGACATGTTGACAAATTTTACAAAAATAAGGTAAAGTAACGCGAAGGTGTGTTGAAAAATTTTGAAAGTGGTATTCATTAACTATAAGATTTAAGTTAAATAATTTAAAAAACCATGATTTTTCTTTGAATTATTGCTGAGAACTACCACAACTGGAATGCATATTTTTTAAAACACAAAGGGTATTAATAAGCTAAAACGTAACGGTTCTTTGAAAAATCCAAGCCATAAAAACGATAGTATTCAATGATTTTGATCGAAAAATTGACTACGATTGAAACAGGAAATTTTCATGGAATTACTTTGAATAAATGCACACGGCTACCACACCTAGAATTGAAATATTCTTATAGTAGAAAGCCTGAATTACTCGAAAAATAACAGTTCTTTGAAAAATCCAGCGGAGGGGGTTAGTATTCAATGTTTTTCATTGACCAATTGACTACGATTGAAGCAGGAAATTTTCATGAATTTTCTTTGAATAAACGCAGACGGCTACCACACCTATGGAATTGAAATATTCTTATAGTAGAAAGCCTCTTTTACTCAAAACATAACGGTTTTCTGAATAATCTACGCAGGTATGGGCTAGTATTTGATATATTTTATTGACTTTTTGTCTTAGAAACCACAAAATCAGATAGCTTATGGTTATATGGTTACTTTTGATGGTAATTTTCTATTATAATAAGACCTAATTTTATAAAAACACAATAGTTTGTTGAAAAATCAGGCGAAGTTTTATTTCATTAATTTAATTAGCTGGAACCCTAACATTTTCTCACTTTACCCTTTCGATCCGGTAAAAAAGTACTGTAAGTAGGATTTAGATTTAGAATTTTATTGATCAAGAACTCTCAAATAAAGCACATTTCGGCTTCTTTAGTGCCCATTTATGTTAGGAGGTAGCGGTAAGGGGTGGGACATATAAGTCCCAACCGGTTTTTTTGAGCGGGACATTTGAGTTCTGTCAGGTATTATTACAGCTAAATTAATTGTATTGTATAAACATTTTGGATTCATCAAAAATATTTCATTTTTTTTTTCAAAAAAATAAATATATCACATGTAAATTATAAAAAATTCATAAAAAGTTAAGAGATGACAAATACACTCAAAAAATATGATAAATACATGATTGCATTTACCATAATATCATCATTGTGTGTTAAATACAATTATTTAAATGAATAATTTTATCATACTATGATATTCTTGATCATTTTTCTTGATCTTCATCATAACAATGATGATCACGCAAAGAAATTTTTTTTTCAGGGATCATCATTGTTATGATGAAGAAGATCAAGAAAAATGATCAAGAATATCATAGTATGATAAAATCATTCATTTAAATAATTGTGTTTAACATACAATGATGATATTATGGTAAATGCAATCATGTATTTATCATATTTTTTTCTGAGTGTATAGTACATAGTAATATTATCACTTATGATACGGTGCAAAAAAGGATTTGCATAAAGGGATGCTGCCGTCCTCGGAAATCGTTATGGCCCGTCGTTCGATTTTATTTATCCGATAACCAGTACATCCTCATTTTGTTGCACCCTCAATTGGTAAATGTTCAGCAGTTCTCCCCATGAGCTTTTTTCTTTTTGAAGGATAACCAGTTATACCGTAGCGTACAACGGCTGCAGTTTTTCGTCCTTCTTCAATTAAAGTTTCGGCTAAAATGATTATAAAGTCAATAAATGCATTTTTTTGCCGACGTTCCGTAAATACAGTGGAGTTTTCTTCTGATGGGCTTTTATGATTCTCGTTAGGCCCAGGAGTACTGAGAACATTCATATCATTTAAAATGAATAAAGTAGCGATTTGCATCTAGCCTCTGATGGGATTCGAACCAAGTGCCTCCCGGTCCAAGTGCCGAAGCTTTAACCACCGCACCACTTGTCCGGTCAAAGTTTGATGTAAGTATTTATAAAATGGAAATAATTTTTTCAATCTAAATTGGCAGAAAAAATTATTCACAATTTAACTTTGTTTTCAAAAAAATTAACACTAACTTTTTACCTCAGTATGCGAGAAAAATACATTTTAAATAGAAATTACATTAGCATTATTTCCCAATTCCCTATTCCCGGGGAATTGCCAGAATAGTTACACTGGGATGTTTATTTTCTGGCACAACACCATAGGTAATTAAAGCATCATTATTTGTTTTAATTTAGAATCATTTGAGCTAGTAAGGTTGTTTTGGGAAATTTACTGTTCTGCGAAGTTTTTAATTGTGAAATTCATATTTGTTATATTACAGTAAAATACCGTTGCTTCTTATAATTGTACTGAACCGAACCTACCCCTCAAAACACTCATGTTTGTTTCAAAATATGCTTAATACTATATCGTCAGGTTTTTTTAAAATTAAACTGCAAGTTATGTCAGTAATTTCCATGCGGGCTAGTTTATCCCGTCGACAAGCACCAGCGTTTCCAAAAATTAGCGTAACCTACAAAAAACAATCATAATATTACATACAAAAAAATATTGCAGTGTGAATTGAATTTTATCCGAAAATATATTTGAATTTAATGTGTAAATACAAATAATAATCGTTTTAAATACCTACATGCTTACTTTAGTGACTAGGAACGAATCATCTGAAGCTTCCAAAATGAATTTTTGAACATATTCCATAGTTAATATTTTAGATTTCTTCGCTTTATATCCGTCGGATTTGCGTTTCAAGAAGACACGCAATTTTTGGTATTTTGCAATATCCACATTATTTTTAACCACTAGCATCGACCTGATCATAGTACTAGTTTGACCATAGTGTGGATGATTTCAATTTTGTAGATAAATCAGCGAAATACGCCAGAATGACGTTTTCCGAAAATGATTTGACGATAATCCACAAAGCGTTTATAAGCATTTTCGTATTTTTCCTTCGATTTTTGCGGGAGTAAATCACATGTAGCTGAATTAGCTGCTTCCAGTATATCCGGCGGGGTACAAGATAAGGATAATTCGCTTTCTCTGTCCATATCCCTTAAATTTCGTTCATACGTTTTTTATAAATCAAATAGGTACACAAACTTGACAACTTTTGAAAAAAAAAAACAAAAACAAAATTTATTTATGTTTTATGATGTCCTGGCTAACTAAGCAATAATTTACGAATATGAAGTTTGCAACAAATAACAAAATTTATGTATGTATTAGTAAGTTGAGTGTACAGTCGGCCAACAAATTTTAATTGTTAATTCAATGATATATTACAATATTTGTGTAATAAATTAAAATATGATTTAAAGCAAATACATATACCCAAAAAACTTAAACTTCTCATTGAAATTAAAATGGGCTTTAAATTCTCTGTATAAATTATAAAATATTCTAATTATAACTTGTTGAAAATTAATAATTTTTTTTCAAAAACGACAGATCACAGAATTTTTCCTAGGTTGTCATAAGAAGCGTTCTCTCAAAGAAAATTGGCCATTTTAAAAAATACGGTAGATTCCCATTTGTTGTTTAGGTGCAAGTACCTGCTCGTTATGCAATTTTTTAGCATTTTAGTGGTTAACTGTATTAAAAATTGGCCAGATCACAGAGTTTTTCCCAGGTTGTCACATATATCAAAAGTTAGCTTAAGAAGTGCTCTCTCAAATAAAATTGACCATTTTAAAAAATACGGTAAATTCCCATTTGTTATTGAGGTGCAAGTACCAGCTCGTTATGCAATTTTTTTTGCATTCTAGTGGTTTACTGTACTAAAAATTGGCCAGATCATAGAGTTTTTCCCAGGTTGTCACATATATGGAGTAGATACCAGCATGTGAGATACAAGAAGTCTTACCTAAGATCATTTTTTAGTAAATGACTTTGCTTCAAGTTCAATAGGCCCAAATGTCGAAGGGCCAAATGTTGCACGGCCGAATGTCGAAGGGCCGAATGGGTCGAAGAATCGAATGTCGAAGGGCCGAATGTATCAAAGAATCGAATGTCGAATGGGTCGAAGGGCCGTTTTTTTTGTTTTTTAGAAATATGTCACGTATCCAGTCAGCGATACATTTTTTGAAGGAAAATTTTGTCATGCGCATTAGGTATATGTACAAAAAATATAAAAATAATTAAATTAAATAAAAAAATTCGGCCCTTCGACCCATTCGGCTCTGCGGCACATTCGGCTCTTCGACATTCGGCCCTCTACATTCGGCCCTTCGACACATTCGGCCCCTCGACACATTCGGCCTTTCGACGCATTCGGCCCTTCGACATTCGACCTTTTGACATTCGGCCCTTCGAAATTGGACCCTTCGACATGTGGCCCTTCGACATTCGGCCCTTTGATATCATACCATAAAAACATACATCCAGGATAGTTGGGGGATTTTTCTCACACTTTTGTTAAAAATCTGAAAACATTTCACATTAAAATGACTTCAAAAATTTATGGAAAGTACTGACGCCAGTTATAATTCTTATGTTGATCATGCATATAGAATAAAATGACTTCAAAAATGTATGGAGTGCTATGAATGTAGTCGATTTTTGTTTGTGTTGCTCTGTATTTGCATTATGATGTTTATGGTAATTTAGTATATTTTGAGAGCCGTTATAGCTACTATACACACGCAAATCGTTTTTTAAAGAAACTTGATATTTTCTCTTGTTTCATAAATTCTTTGATTTTTCGTAAAACTTTCTGCTGAAAATTATTAATTTGCTTAAAAACTTTTAAAATTTTCTGCTGGTTTTAAAAAAATATCAGCAAAAACATTTTCATTTTTGTGATAGTGATGCCTCTAGCGGTGAATAGCAAAACACATTTTTTTCTGATAAAAATTTCTGCTAGCAACTGGCATAGGTGTTTTCTTTGGGCTGTGTTGAATATTACCCAATTATTTTACACTTGCACTTGCAATATTTATATTTTATACATGAAACTTGTTCAAGTTTGTTGTAGATTGAGTTCGGCGTTCAATGTTCGAAGAAGTCTCTTTTGGCGAAAAATGGTCCATCATATGCTTTCAATTTTATATTAGTTTTTTGCACGGTCTCTACACGTTTTGTGTCTATGCTTTTCGTTAAAAAGTGTAGCTACACTTTTTATTAACGTTAAATACTTCACACCGGTAGATATTCCCAGTTGAAGATCTTGCTTATCTTGATAATTTCGAGCTTCGTCTAAATGGTTTAAACAATAATTAGGCCACCCAAGAATCCACTGGACCAGCCTCTGAAGAGTTTTGATTCGACAGCATCTCTGCTGGTGTAGGTACCACCTGAGGTACTTTGCTACTGCAAAAATATTACTCGCCCTCGCTAGCACACGGCTAGCTTTACCTAGGTGTACACAGAGAAAGCCAAGACCATCTGGGTACCTTACCATGAGGCGCCATACACTAAATGATTTGTAAACCACCAAATCAGTTTAGGCATAGCTCATTTCATTATAAACATATTTTATCATGCAAGTGACATTTTGATAATGTGTATGAGCTATAATCATGCAAAACCAAGGAACGAGTGACTATAGAAAGCCTCATTACAATACTAGTGCAACTTCTGTCGAATATAGTAGTATTAATAACAACAAAAAATATTCCTTTCAATGTACGAAATGCATCCTCGCCCAAACTGCAACTATGTATACATATTCAGCACAAAACAAACGCAGGAATGAGGTCACCTACATGTGCAGTCGAGAGCGAAATTTTATTATCTATACGCCACCAATCTCCATAACTATCACATCATCACACTGTCCTATTATAAACAAATAAAACCAAAACCCTACTAACCTCGTTTACAGTAACCTACACTAAATTGTTTGGGGTCTAGTAAAATCTTAATCACACACAACATAAAAATAATAATAATAAAAAAACATAAAATTCTGGCTGCGGCGCGGCACCGCACTCACTCAAATCATGTGCCAAGCCAAAATCAAATTTATACCATATACTCGGTAGCATCATCACATACACAAAACACCGTCACGTATCATATATGCACAACTGTATACATAACAATTTAATACATAATGTACAAGCATTTTTCTTCAACTTTATCCAACTGGAACAAAATAAAATTTATTGAGATTTTTCACATTCTATATACGAGTGTACCATACTTAGGTATTATGTATATATTATATTATATACAAGTACCAGTACATAGAGCGCACATCATATCAGTATTATTTAGGAGAAGTACAGCAAAATAATTCTCATCGACCTAAATATTTTTACGTCACACTGTATATGTGTTGGAGCGATGTACAAAAAATTTTCACTGTGACGTCACATAATTTTTTTTTTTAGTATTTTTATCTCTGCTTTACACTAATACGAATGCATACTATATACTACTGCTATATGTATATACTATTTTGTGATACTAAAATAAATTATTTTATTTATTTATTTATTTATTTTGTGTCTTTTTCGTTTTTTATTTTTTTTTTTTTATTTTATTTTGTGGAAACAAACGTCTATCGACTTTATATACATTTTCAACTTTTAATACTGTATCGTTAACCGAACGTAACGCACGCTTTTTTTAAAAATAAAATAAAATAAATTTAAATTAAAAATATTAATAATAATAAACAACAAAATTAATTAATATTAATAATTTAATATTAAAAAATTTATATAATTTTTCGATAAAGTGGTTTATAACTATATAAATATAATTTTATGTTTTATTTTTAACATTAATTTTCTACTTTTATATAATTATATAATTAATTAAATTAATTAAAATATTTTGTTTCTAATCCAAAAAAAATAAATAAATAAATAAAACGAAATTCGATAAGAAAAATTTATTGACCTATTTGAAAGTCAAGACTGTGTGTGTGTGTGTGTGTTTGTGCTTTTAATGTGTTTTTGTGTACGGTAACATCGGGTGAAGTTTTTGTTTTGCAAAAATAAAATTTATGAACTTTTCAAAGTGCAAACAAATTGAAAAGGAAAATTTAGTGAAATTTTATATCGTTATGTGTGTGGGTGGTATACTGGTGGTGTAGTTTATTGGAATTTCGCTATTCATTTTGTTGTTGGTGTAAAGTGTTTTATTTATACGTACAGCATAAAGTTATGGAACTTTAACAATTTAATTTATTTTTTTTTTTATAAGGTAAGCTTTTCCATTTTATCCTAAACTTTTAATATAAATATTGAAAAACAACGCCTAAAATACACTATGAAGACACGAAAAAAAGCCTAAACTCGGAGCTTTTTTTGTACAAGTGTATATTATGTACCCACTGGATATATTTTTTTTTTTTTGTTTTATTCGTGTTTCTCATTTTCATCGATTTTTCCAATTTTCTTGCTGTTTATATAGAGAGTTGAGAGTTGAGTGTTCTAGTTTTTTTCTTGTGTTTATTATTATTATTATTAATTTTTTTTATAACTTTAGAATGCAAAAAAAAACAATGGTGTGAAAATGAGATGGAAAATCTTTGTATGTTCCATATATTTTCCGACCCGATTGTTTTAGTTTTTCGAGCCAAAATATGATATAACTAATAACTATTTTACTGGAAAATGAGGGGTGCGAACTAAGTAAAAAGGTCACAAGGTGCGCTCTACCTCTTTTAAAGGTTAAAATGCGTTCGCCTAAGTTTATTGGTTCGAATGGGAGCACAGATGGTATTTACCTTACTTAATTTAAAATTGGGTTTGCCGTTGGTAAGGGATTTTTATAGAGGTACCCAAATAAGGTTAAATAAAAGTCAAGTTTTTTTTGTTGTGGATATAAAATATCTGGATAAATTGCTTTGAGTTGTTATGTAACGCAAAATTTCAGCACAAATTTTAACCTTGATAGTTAATATGCATTTTGCCTGGGATTACATAGAGAATATGCCTGAGGCGCATAATCTACTGCATCAAGGTCATCCGTAACTACATATGTGTACGTATATAGTGCGAGATCCTGAAAATGTGACAAGGCGCAGAACTACAATTTAATGGGAGAATATTTCAAAGGTTACATTTAAAGAGTGGAGCAGTTATTTTTAAACATTCCTCAGTGTACCACTAATCTAGGATTTAAGGCACCGAAATATTTTTCAAGAGCAAATTTCATTTGAGCAAATTTATTTATGATCCTAGTAACCATAACTAGCGATTAAACTCATCGCCGGCCTTACCTGAGATTAAAAAATGGTAAAGCCCATAGCTAGTTAGAATTTTAAAAAACAATCACAGAGGTATCGGGTACCTGAAAATATGTAAGACCGATTATTCTGCATATGTTGTTATTTCAACATATTCCCGGGCACTACACTGAGCATAATAAAAAGTTTTCCTGATAAACGATGGTTTTTTCTGGACGTGTTAGTAGATAAAAGGGATCTGTGATTGGTGACACATTATCTCTTTAATTTCTGTATAAACCAAGTGACTCCTATAGCTACAGCACTCCAAAATATGGTGTGACCTCTGCATCTAGAAATAAATCGGAAAATTGTAGCGACCACACGAATCAACTGCCGGAATGATGATTTTGAGTCTAATAATTTTTGCAGGACACTATAATCGTCGTTGTTCACTACCAGATTTACTGATACTCGTAATTCTTGATTTATATATGCTCGACTATGTTGAGCTGTGTTGTTGTTGACTATACATTGATAGATTTGAGCCACACTGGTTCATGCCACCATAGATCATTCGCAATTAATTTCACTGGGTACTCTCCCCTGGAACATAAATCAACAGGATTTTCCTTTGACTTGACGTATCCCCAAATATTCCTCGGACAGATATTGATGATTCCCCTTACCCTCTTAGTGATAAAAGGCTTCCATTTAGACGAATGTGCGCTCAGATATGCCATGATGACTGATGAATCGTTTTTATAGGAATGTTTATTGACGAAGCTTTGGATTTTAATAATTTCGCCAATAAAAGTGCGCCACATAACTCCAGCCTAAGTGTTGTTATAGTTTTAAGTGGAGCGACTCTCGATTTTGATGTGACAATATTTGTAACAATCGTTCCATCTTTATCTATACGCCAGGTATAAACTACTGCTCCGTAAGCGGTCTTGCCGATCTCGATTTCACGATTACCCATCCACCTTGGTATTTGCAATTTGCAAAACTCTTGAAATTCAGATTGTAGTTCTCTCCATTTGTTTCGAATTTTAGCTGTAATACGTCGTCCCAATCCAAGATTTTTATCTATAATTCTTGGAAAATTGCCTTTGAGATGATAAGACTCGGAGCGAGCCTTCCAAGTGGATCAAATACCTTTGATGCTTCGGATAAAAATCTTCCTTTCGTATATCGCGGTCGAATTCTTTAAAGTTTTCTGTATTTGGTTGATTCGACATCTCACAATTGCACACCAATTTTCGCAGTTCTAGCCCAGCTGAATTCATAATTTTGCTAACTTTGAACTTCAATAATTTCAATCTTTCTATTGTATCCGCACCTGACAGGAAACCACCCACATAAAAGTCGCTTAATGGCTCTTGCTGCCTCAGGATATTGCTTTAAATTTTCTAACCATAACTCCTTTAAACTTCTAGGAGGTAGAAAAGGAACGGACGTAGTTCCGTAAGTTACAGTATTTAGACAGTAACGGTTAAAGTATTGATCAGGATCTTTGCGCCATATTATCAGGTAGTATTGCATATCTGGTTCTGCTATCTGTAGCTGGCAATACATTTTTTCAATGTCTGCCTCCATCACGTACTTGAATTTTTTTAATCTTAACAACCACATATTAAAATATCGTTGAGTTACAGTCCCGTTGTCATGTTGCTCAGTTTCACTACCGCATGATGTGGCAAAAAATAGGAATGTTCGTTTATCGTTTCACCAGGCAACAGTCTTGACATACATATATACGTACTCCATTTTTAATTCCTACATGTAGCCTGCGAACTCCTACGAATAGCCTACATTCCTCTATTATAGGTTTAAATGGAAGCTGTACGAATCTGCCACTTGAACTTCTCGTCGTAGTTTCTTTGAAGAGAACTTCTGCCAGCTCGTTGTCCTCGCTTGTTTCTATGCTGCTGAGATCGACCTCTTCTAATTCCCAGAATTTTCTGGGAGTTTCACCTATGTTGCCGATAATTGGTTTTACTGCAAACATGTTGTTGTCTAAGTCTTTGTGCTCATCTCTGACTGAACTAATAAACGCACTAGTACCAATCAATAAATGTAGTTTTAAAGTTCGACTGAAGCTATAATATCGGCCAGTTCAAGGTGCTTAATTTTCTACAGCTGTTGGATCGGTACTTTTATTTCTGGTAAATGTACTGGTAGCTTTGGTAATATGAACACATCAGTGCTGAACACCATCCACTACCTCAAATTTTCACTACCGCAGTTGGTAAAATTGATTGAATCACAGAGGTATTCAACTGTGCAATTATTTGATTAGATGCGCATTTGATTTCAGGTTTTTCGATTTCCTTTCGTATTTCGACTGTATATACTTTCACTAGCACAAAGTAACGTATTGTGCCTTCGGTCACACCTCTTACAATTTGAACGGATACTAAAACTTGCCGCTTGATGACCTTTCCTTAAACAAATAAAACAAAACTGTTTTTCGGCTTTTAAACTTCTTCTGTCAGTCTACTTAATTTTAGCGATGGCGGATGAAAGAACAACAGCCTTCTTGTTCAATGGTTTTTTATGATCAGATAACTCAACTGTTTCCAATGAATTGACTCGCTTAGTTATAAATTCTATAAATTCCTTTATGCTTCGATAGTCTTTGTCGGTTGCCAGTGCCCATGCTCGTTTGGTGTCAATATCACATTTTCCAGCAATAAATAAATCAGCCAACAATCTCTTTTTTGTGCTTCATCGCCCAATGATTCTAACCCTCTAAGCAGTTCATCCATTACATCTGCTAAATCCCGTAGTTTTGAAGTAAATCCACTATTGCTTGGTTGGTTCATGAATTGTTTAATTAGAGTTGTAACAATCTGTTGTTAATTGTCGTATCGGCTAACTAACTTGTTCCAAACACCTTCGTAATTCTCTACTGTAAGATGTGTACAGAAGCATCATCTGTAAGATGTCCCTTGAGGTATTTGAATTTGCGTGTATTTTTGAACATCGATGTATGAATTGTGACTTCAAATACATTTTTGAATGATGGAAAATCAGATATTTTTCCCGAAAATTTAGGTATCGAAATAGGTGGTAATCAAACATCCCCTTTTTGTATAAAACTTCGATCCTAAATGTCTACTATTAACTCTCGTTGCTGATCCGTAAATTTTGAAAATAACTTGTTAAATTCTTTAGTAGGTATAAAGTCTCTTTCGGCATCCTATTTCTTATTTATTCATGCAATTTTGTCTTCGCGGTTACGAATCTGTTTTCGATCTCCAGCATCTCTGAATCTTGGTCTAATAATGCTAACGCCGAATCTACGACAACAAAATTAATGAATGCTTTTTCTAAAAGATCCATTCGCACCGTCAAAATATCCAATTGAGTGTCCTTTTTTATGCTGGATGCAAACGATTCTGCCCATGTAATGAAACCTTTTGCTTAACCACGTTTTCTATTAAGTTCCAAAATTTGCGCCATTTTGATGATTTAATGTCACAACCCGACTGTATTTTCAAATTCGGATAGATGTTTTGTATCGCAAATAGTTTTGTTTAGAGTTTAATCGCAATATATGGGTGTTGCGAAACCAGATTTTGTATAATTTATAAAAGTTTATAAGCCCTCCTTTAATACACCCAAATGGATCGCTGGCACATCCGGCTCAAACAACCAGAATGTATATCGTTCTCACTGTCGGATATACACCGTTTCCGAACCACTAATGCAAAGACGATGTGTACGATGCCACCGCAGTACACAACAATTGTTGTCTCACTTATTTCTGCTGCCGTAGAATATGCATTCACGAAAAATAGACGACAGGAAAGTCTTGCTCCAGTACCAATAATAACTTTTGTTTCATTAATAATTACTGACATTTATTATAATTTTTAATTTGATGTTCACTCATCGGCTGGTGGTACAAGAAGGAAGAATTAATTGTTTACACAAAAAATAGTACATGAATAATTAGTTACAATGTTACCAACATGCTAATAATGAAAACAATATAAATTGAGCTAACAATAATTGCCATAGAACGCACTCCCAAACTAAATTGAGCTACCATAATGTTTTGGTTTTAACTAATACATAGAAATTTTTTAGCTACTGTTATTTCCAATAAATACAGTTGAGACTTTAATATCGCTGAGCACGCAGGCGGTCTCGATTGAATCTTCAAATCACATGCCATCAACTGTGGTTTCGTTGGGTACCACATATTTCCATTAGTTGGAAGTGGGAAGTATGATCCAGTGATTAATAGATATTATTGCCCTAGTGCGACATAAGGTGTCCAGTGCTTTCTTCTGTTGTAGGATCATGTACTCGCATTGCGTTTCGTTGATTGAAGTGTTGATAATTTGTGATATTTTGCATAGGTTAGGTTAGGTTAGAGTGGCTGCTATCGCACACTTAGGCCAATAATGGCCCATTGTGATACCACAGGATAAAATCTGTACTTACGTCTTTTGTATGATAGTGCTGGACACGGGCATAGGAAGTGAACTAACGTCTCTTCCTCCTCTTCGTCCATACAACTTCTACAAAAGTCATTCGTCTCTAGACCCAACCTTCTCGCATATTCTCCAAAAAGGCAGTGTCCTGTCAGTATCCCTACGACCAATCCTAAATCTCGTTTTCCCAGGGATATTTTGCATTAGAAGTGTACAGGCTAGAATACTTGACATCAATTGATCGACTGTCTGTTGACGAAATCATACGATAATTGTCTATAATGGCCCTTGTAGAGTAGAGCGAACCATTGCCATTAGTGGGTCATTTACTTAAATTACATTGAGTTGAGTGTTACGGCTGAATCATCAAAAACTACTGATTTGTAGCAGACCATGTTTCCTTTAGCACACCGTGATGTGGAAGAAAGTATATTTCACGATCCTGATCATTTGGTCAACAAGTCCCATCTATATAATCGAGATTACGATTTAACTACCTTTACATCGCTAATATAGTCGTTGAAAGGGTACATTGTACGATTCACCCAAGTGGTGCACGTTGCCAGTCAGTAGCAACTTGACTATAAAACGTCCTTCCTGATTTCTGCGATATGTAAATATAAAATGACTTTCACAAACCGATCAGTTCGAAGTTAATGTTGTGCGTGTCGGAAGCACAAACGCCGTAACAGCTAAACCATATGTTATATAGGACGGACGTGTTCTTTTTTTCTCTTATCCTATCGCATTTTCCGTAATTAGAAGTTTTGCCACGGTGTCACTTTTGTCGATTTTTTTCGAACTTCAAAAAATATTTGAAGTAAATCAAATACTGTTAAAAACTTCACGATTTTTGGTTTGGTTGTCAAAGTGTGAATAATCGAACCGAATTGGACTTTGGATATATCATTTATATACAGATAAAAGATGCAGAAACCGTTGATTGGAATCCAGAATTGACTTACTATCCCAGGTGGGAAAATATATTACCATCAACTGATTGGCGTTTCAATGAATTTCCGAATCCCGCTCTACATATATAGATATAACATATGGCGAATTGTTAGGCCTTTCGGTTGGCCCGCAGGTGGCTGCAAACAGTATTTTAGACGTTATGATTAAGGGTTACACAATAATACAAATGCAACAGGTGTATAGCTGGATTAATGCGATAGATTTGATTATGGCTGCTTTGCTCGATTCTTATTGGAACGTTATGTACGTCTCCAAGAAATAATATCATTACCACAAATGTTGAAATGGACCTTGCGATATTCCCCGTTCGAGTGTTTAATTTTAAATCGGTTAAAGAGGCGATGTTATGTCATTGGCCATGACCCATTCGATACTCCATCACTTTGGCGAAAGACAGTTGAGTATCATGCTGAATTACGTTAAAGGTAAATTAAAATTAAACCAATAATACACACCGAATACCATTTGTTTTATTTGTATCACTTGGTTGGGCCATTCTTGTAGCGCTTCGAAAACAAACGGTCGAGTATGGTAATGGCAATTACAAATATGTTGTATGAAATAATTTTAGAGGTGAATAAAAATCTGGTATTATCCCAATGGCTGTACGTGGATCAAATATATGATCTGATTTATCACATCAAATACAAGTACATATGTCGGGGATAGCATGAAACCGGATTTGAAAGGTATAACTTGGCGGCTAAGACCGGCATTACAAAGGTGGTAGAAATGTACGCATTTAAACATCGACGAAATTGGTGAGGATCAAATGATGTGTCCATAACAAATGTTCTAACACCAAAAGCACACGCGCAACAAATTTCAGCAAAACCTCAAGTTCAACAAATTACGCAAAAGGTGGCTGTATCTCAACAACCGCCGTAGCAGCAAGAGCGTAGAAAGCAAGAGCTTTCGATATTCTCTCTCTGAGGAAATCCTGATACATCGTTAGTTAGTGTATTTAAAACTTGACCAAAAAATTCAAGTTAGTTTCGTTATATCCCTTTTCCGGCTAGAAAAAAAATTGTTTTTGCTTCAATTTAAGCCCTGGTAAAAGTAAATAACCATATTTTGTAATGGCGTTTTGTTTTTTTCATGATTCTCTTTCGTACACGATTTTTACGTAGATAGTTGTGATCACGGGTCGGAAACTGGATATAAAATAGCTTTAAGTATTTCAGGCAATAAACAGACTTCTCTCCAAAAGAAAGGATTTCGAAAATTTTGGAAATGATTGGTTTTTGCATTAAAAAACGAATATAAAGGAAATAAAATTTTCAAAAATATCTTTTGAATTGCGCATTGCGTCACTTATCCGTACCAAATTTCGGTACAATAAAAATTTAGCAGCATTTTTAACTTTTCCTCACCGTCACTAAATATATTTCAACCATCACTTGTGATAAGCAACAGATTCTAGAATAATCCATTTCCAGACGAACCGCCATCGTCCAAATTCGATTCACGTACAAAATTTAGTAATTTTGCTATCCGTCTCTGATTCTGCGCAAAATTCAACGATCCACTATAGTTACAAACGACAAAATTGTTCACAATAGTTTAGAATAATTTGCGGTTTACTCACCAAACGAAATCACATTTAGTTTTTCGCTTTCGAGCAGAGTTAGGACCTGCGATACCAACGATATTGAGTCTAGTGTGAAATATTTGAACTGGTTGTCAATTGTCATCCATTGATTTCGAATCATAAATGGCGTTTGTGATTTTAGGTTTTGGTGTTGCGCGGCAACCATATTTTGTTTTGCGGAATTGGGTTCCATACGATGGTGAATAATTTGGATCATCGTGTGAAATACAAATTCCGTCTCAAATTGTCCAGCCAATATAAAAATTTGGAAATTCATCATTGGTTTCTCAAAATTATTTTCTGCAGATTAGCATATAGGTACGTTAAATTTTTAAGATCAGTGCTGTTCCTTCATATCACTAAATCACATCGTACAGTAAACCGCTTTTCAGTACGAAACAGAAATTTTTATGGCTTGACATATTTATTTACTTTTTATTTTGACAACTAAGCTACACAGTTAAATTTAGTTTTATTTTTTGACTAGCTGTTTTGATTATCGTATTTTTTCGAACTTATACTAAAACAGCTAACATATATCTTGTCCGAACTGATTTCTGACCTTAATAATGGCTGTCGATAATATGGTGCTCTCAATCTTATGTTCGTTAGTGCACTATCTAAAAATCTAAAAACGAGGCATTCGGCAGATTATCATGCATGCTCTTGTTGATTACGTTTGGAGTTGATTCAAGTGAATTGTAAGACACAAAATCATTAATTGCAATTGTTAGAATAAGCAATTTCTCACAAGCACACGTATAATTTGGCAGCTTGCTCCCTTCTTCACCTATTGAATTCAATTACTTAAACTTATCGCATTGGCGAAGTTTGTGGGTGTCCTTACATAATTTATACTTTTGTGCCCTTGTTGGTTGAGATTTTACTGGGACTTGCCTTATTGGTTCACAGGATGCAAGAGCATCAATCACATCTTCTTTCTTTATTAACCGTTTTGTAAGCCCATGTTTTTTATGTTTCTTAATCAATTTTGTTAAGGAGCCAATATATTAGCCATGGATCACGATTTTTAGATTGAACAGTTCTCTAAGTTTCGTTACATGCTCAGTAAACCGTTTCATCAACGAATTCAAGACATATTTCGGTTTGTCATATAACGGTCACATAATTTTGTCATGCTTCAGCTGCTTCATCGCGGAGATATCCTCCCAAATATTGGAATTTTTCAGCATCACAAACTGAGTTGAGTCTAAGTAACCGAACAGAACAGTGTGATTCATCCAAGGATTGAGTTAACGTAACGGTACTTGATAAATTTTATTATGCGATGCATCATTTTTTCCTATATGTAAATTGACTCTACTTCTTCCTTCGGTTCAACATATTTCGTATTTTTCCATTTCAGATGTGACATCATGTAGTGCTTATGTTTGTTCACAAAATTTGTTGAAAACCCTTTCAAATAGGTCCAGTCCAGTGACTATTTCTGATGTCAATGTTCGTTCGCTACACTATCTGCATGATTAATCAGGTGGGTCAAACTACCCTTAGCAACACCTCGTTTTGCAATATACTCCTTGGCAACGTTTGTCATTTTATGTGATTAGGGTCGTGAGAAATTACTAGTGTCGTTGTATGCTATCGTTTATAAAACTAACACGACTACACTAGATGCAAAAGATTA
Source organism: Nephrotoma flavescens (assembly GCA_932526605.1). Classification (NCBI taxonomy): domain Eukaryota; kingdom Metazoa; phylum Arthropoda; class Insecta; order Diptera; family Tipulidae; genus Nephrotoma; species Nephrotoma flavescens. The sequence continues at coordinate 57,720,559 of OW052222.1, read as the reverse complement.
CCTGATTCTCAATTTTCTCCACAAGAATAAACAATCACTTTAATAACTGAGTCAACCTTTCAACACTCCCCTGAACTTGATGATGAATAACCTGCAGATCCCGTCGCTCCCTCTTTGGAATTGAAGTACGTACTCGATAAACACCCCACAATCTGGCACTCGTACTGGCTTCTCGAATTTCTCAATAAAATATACGGTAGGCGTATCTGTTTCTATGAAATATATTAAAGGTGCCATTTCTCTCTCTCTCTCTCTCTCTCTCTCTGGCACTATATCCCATCAAGTTATTTGGCCGCCTCAAATGAGGTTTCATAATCATATTTTCAGTTCGGATAATTAGTGATTAATTAATTGATCCTAAACCAGCCGTGATTTTTTTTTTCCTTGTCACCACCGGGAATCGAACCCGGGACCTCCGGTCGCTGGAGCTAGCATGCTGACCACTTTGCCACCGGGGCGGCCACTTGGAATGGCCAAGGTGCCATTCCACTAGAATAATTCCTGAAATTTTACTGATAGTAAAAAAAAGAGAAAAAGAGAAGAATGTACTAAACTCTATGTAATAGACAAAGATAACTTTTTTTTATACACTACTACAGACTTAAATATTTTGTTACTGAAAAGGTTTTTTATTTCATTCAGCCAACTACCAAATATATATTTTTTCTTCCTTTAATTTTATTCACAGTACATTTTTCCTAGTGGAATTCCAGCTTAAATACAAAAATGTAAAAAATTAATCTTTACTGCATCGGTGTCGGGAATCTGGAAATATTTGAAACTGATCTGCATGTGTTATTATGCATATGTTGAAATAAGCTCAGCCCTGTTGAGCTTATTTCAACATATTCCGCGGAACTACGCTGAGCTTAATAAAAAGTTGTTACTACTAAACGATGCTTGCTTCGATCATTCTGTGTCTCTATCTGTTTATCCAATTTTGTTGTTCCTGGCGCAGGTAGTAAGTTCAATTCGCTATCTTCGTTCGTTTTATTCTTGATTCCTGTAAATTCCTTGCCTTGCCATACAATGGACCATAAAGTTCTCTTTTCGATGGGGCATAACGTCTACAGTGAGATGATAAATTCTCTTTGGCTAAATTTTCGGTCATTTTTACTTTAGTTTCTAGATACTTCATCAGTCAAATACCAAATGCTAGCTCAACTTCTGAAAACTGATTTTGAGATGCTTTAATTTGTTTTTTCGCAAGCTTTCATCGACTCAAAAAATGCTGGTAAGATGCTTTTAGTGCCAAAATGCATTGGAGCCATGGATTGAAATATGATGTCACGATGAACAGCCAAACGTCTGACACTGCCGCCTTATCCTTGTTTGAAATATTCAATTTAGCATTAAGTAATGATATATTCACCGGGTTTGGTGCATGGTGCATTCGACCGTGGCCCTATTCTGGCTTTCCCAGGGAATTGGGAAAATATTTTTCTGTAATCACAAATTGCAATAATTTCCAAATATTTTTCTTTCGTTCCCAAATGTATATTCTGGTAGACTGGGAATAATTTTTGGGGTAAAATTTTTTTATTTTGGTTTTTATAAACTAAAATGCATATTGCGACCTTATTACAAGTTTAATTTATTTTTAAATAAATATTTATTAGTAAAAATAATGTTTAAAAATTCGGAAAATACGAATTACAATACAATTCCCTAAAAAATCAATGGGCAAAAATTAACGTCAAAACTGCTATAAAATGGAATTATTTTTCCCCAATAAAAAAAACGCCAGACTACATTTTGGGGAATAAAAAAATCCCAACTGCTAGAAATATGTATGTCGCTAATACCCTATTCCCTATTTCCGAGCAAAGCCAGAATAGGACCACTGGAGGTCGAATTTTTAATTTTCTGACTGTATCTCCAACTAAAAATATCACAGAAAGCTCAATCAACTCGCGATAGTCATTTCTGATTATTTCGTTGGTCAGGTCAGTTCTGTAAAACCCAATCAAATTATCAACTTTGGAAACAGTCAGATGCATTGTGAGTTTTTCTCTATAGTAAACTATCACGGCTTATAGTGAATGGACTAATTTTTATTTCAAATACGCTTTCGCAAGCATTTCTCTATTTAGTTTTTGTTCAAGAAGTATACAAGCATCATTAATACGATCTGTGTTTGAAGCTGTAGTATCACAACAAAAAAAATTGTACTTTATCTTCAAGATTTCAGTCTACTACCACGTTGCAAACTGCTTTCGTCTGTTCAATTCCTGAATTTTCTTTATTTCTTTATTTCCATATGAAATAACTTTTGGTAGACGTTCTTTTTTTGATTCCGAGGATCTAAACCAGGCAACAGTTTGCTGTTCCAGTCACAACATCCGTTACCTTGTTTTCGCTCTTTTTCCGCGCGCTCTTTTCGTTTTTCCGTGTGAATTCTTTCAATAGAGAACTTACTTATCGGAAATTCATTAGTATTATATCCAAGTATGCCTCAATAGTAGCTTCAAGAATAAACCTGATACCTGTCTGGCGCCACCACTAATTTTGGAAGTGATAAAATCTTTCCGCATAGGTGTTTTACTCGTTCTGAGTTGCGTGCTCTTCTCTCAGAAGATGGTTCATTTTGTAACGGATTATAAGATGATTTCGAAGGGGTTAACGCGGAAAAATATTGAGAATGCCGCTTTTATTCCTCATAATCTCTGAGGCGCACCCTTTCCTCTTTATCAGTCGCCCTCTGTCGCTGCACAAAATTCTATCTTAATTTATTTTACATAATTAATTGAAGCGGATCGGCGTGAGCAATGTCAAACAAATTATATAACTGTTTGACACGGCTAGTTGGCATTAACATCGATGATTATAATCGCCTTGGATACACGCTTAGTCAAAGCAGCAAATAATATTTGGAATTGATGATCAGTCCGTGACTGATTTCATACCTGTCAATAATCGGATCTGATAATCTGGTTTCGCGGGCATTATTTTAAAATTCCGTTCATAGAGATTCACGCACACACAGTCAGGATAATCCCGAACGTTTATTCTGAACCATCTTGGTTCCGAAAAATGGTTTCTTCGAACCTCTTAAAAGTATAGTGAGCAAACTACCTCAGAATGATGTCAAAATCGTTTTGAATGATTTTGATACTCAAATTGATAGTATCAGCAAAATACAACGTAGCAGCTTGTTGTCCTTGGGGTGTTTGGCCGTTGGGAATTATTATTATTATTATTATCGCAAAGGCTTAAGAATTGGATTTAGAACTCAAAGGCATTTTGTTTGGTTCTTAAAATCAACGCTCTTCTAGGTCGTACATTCAAGAGACATTATGTCGAACTCGCCATGCAACGCCTCCCGAAATCACCTCATGAGAATTGCCAAATTCCGCCAGGTAGATTCGAGCATTTCCGTTTAGTTATTGTTGGACCAGTTGCACTATCAGCAAGATACGCAGCAAATTGTATCGCAAATTGTTCATTGGAATGTGGTATGGGCATCCAAGTTCAATATTATATAATAAACTATCTCGTGGGAATTAAAAATTCCACCCACCCTATTTATATTAATAAAAAATTTATTAAACGATTCCATTTAGTCGCATAACTTAAGCATGTACAGCATATACGTATGTGCAATGCACAACAAACCATACAATTCTAAGCATTGTACATTATTACGTATAGATAAATAAATAAAACAATTTATAAAATTCGAATTATTATTATCACTACAATTCTTTTCATTAATTTAACAACAACAAACGTTATACTGATAAAAGAGCGTAACTTGATTCAGCAGAAATCTCATTACAAATTAATACGAATTTTGATATAAATGCTTGGTCTAATATAAGAGACTATACATTATCAATTCCAATGTGTTTTTGTGCTTTGAAATCATCTCGACCGCAAAATATGTGCTCATGTATATACATATGTGTATGTACACAGAGATGGTTGCCCCCACCGGGTTAACGGCTTTCAGTTGCAGAATGTATATATTCTCGCATGTGAACTTTAAACTAAAGTTTAAGCGGCTGAAATCACACGAGATAATCAGAACTGCCGCCTAAATTTTTAGTAAGAAAATATGTCGGAAAATTACTCTGGAAAACATGCTCATATACGATCTTTGTTCATTTTGAAAATGAATCGAAAAGTGACTACTCGATGCAAAAACTTGGCAAGCGACATTTCAGCTCAAATAGAACCCAATTTCCTTGCTTTCGCATCATCTCCAATGATTTTAAACGATATGAAATTGCATTTTGAGTCACTTCTAATGTAAGTGCAGATTCTTCTTGCGTTTGGCACGAATCTTCATCCAATAAAGCTTCCAATATCACGCCTACGTAAACTTTCGGCCTTCCGCTACGTTCTTTATGTGTGACATCAAATTCATCGTTCTTAAACTTTTGAAAGTGAAACCACCATCGACAACTTCTCTCGCTTAAGGCAATCTCACCATGGGCTTTTTCAAATTAAAGAACTAAATCTAAAGTTCCCGCAAATGACGCTTATTTGACTCAAAATTCGACATTTTCACAATAACAAAAAATATATGATGATACAAAATCTCTAATATTTTAAGGTTATGTTGTTGACAGATGTCTAGCCTTAGTGCTGGTAATAAAATTATTCATTTTCCAATACCTTTCAACCATGAATGATTTCTATGTCACATGATTTCATTGGAATGATATAAATGTAACTGCCTCCAGCGCCACAACGGTTGTTTTGAGTACTAACGGTCTTGAATATATTTTGGGATTTTCTTCAAGGCCCTTTCATTGACATGTTACACATATATTTTATAATAAATCAATAGTTAGCTCCCAGCGCCAAAACGGAGGATTTATCAATTAAAACTCTTACCTTTCGAATGATATGCTCTAGGATTAAATGGGAGTGACAAAAATTGTAACTGCTTCCAGTGCTAAAGGGTTTTTTAATTTTGCGGGTTGATGTCCAGAATGTCCATCTTTGCGTCTGCTGTGTGGCACGTAGCCCCATCCTGCTGGAAACACATGTCGTCTACCTCCATATCGTTCAATTTTGGCAAAAAAAAAACGGTTAGTATCGTTCTGTAGCGCTCACCGTTAATAGTGATGGCCTCGAGTAGGTTGGCGTCGTCTCATATACGGCAATTTTGCTTGTTAATATAGCCATTCATCCAAAAATACGCCTCGTCACTAAAGGTGATTTTTCGGCCAAAATTGGGATCCTCTTCCAATGCTCCGAAGCCCAGTCAATGAACAAACGACGCTGTCTATGGTCATTAATTTTGAGCTCCTGGGTCAATTGGATGTTGTACGGGTGTACCACTGAGTCTGCAAAATGATGACGTTTTGATAATAAAATTTTATCATTTGGACGTGCTGCTCAATCGTGTAACTTGTCATGGTGATTTGGCCCCAATAATTCCATAACGATCGGGCCAGCATCCGTCAAGTTATGTTACTCCAGCCCGTCTAAACGTAGCTGGTACATTTTCTATCTGGCGTCATCTGAGAGCATGCCGTAACTGCAACGAGTTTTCCATTTTTCTGTTAATCATACTTACCGACAACGTCCTTGCATTGCAATTCCCATTTTATTTTCGTATTATCCTCAACACCTCCAGTATTCGCATCATCACTTTCATCCAGTTTACTGCACAACCCTGGATTACTGTTATTCTCTGTTACATGAGCAATTTTTGCGCCAAAACCATCGAAACTATTCACCATGAACACATCCTCTTTCAACGCGGTAACCAAGAAATCGTTCACTATGAGGCGTCGATTCTGGAGGTTGAGCATCCAAAATCCCGAATAGTCCAATTCATAATTCATGCTTCTTGAACAGTGGCAATATCCTGGTTGAATTGTTCATCGTTTTGGAGCTGGCTCAGCTGATCCTCCTTATCGGTTGGATACTCGATCTGCTCCATATCGTTTACATCATCATTTTGTTTGCCAAATATTATGTCCACCATTTGACCTAGCTTCTTCCCGAATTTTTCGCCACCTATTTTCATTTCTTTAAAACCTTGTTTCAAATCTTGTAGCATTTGGTAGCTTTTCTTATTTTCTTGATCAAAAATTTCATCCATTTGTTGCGTCAAATGTTGTCTCATTTCCAACATTATCCATTTTTCCCGATAGCTTGAGAATTATTTCAACAACTTCACATCTATTCGTCAAATATTCTACACTTAAATCTTCTGATATTCACAATCACATCGCTGCCACCAATTGTTAAGAATTTACCCTGTCAAATCCCGTCCGAATCACTGGATTGTGAATATGGTTTTAGGATTTGACGGTTACAACACGTAATTATGCGCCACTATTGGAATATTCCCGAAACAATAATTGTCCCACTCTTGTCTCATTTTATCAACACTAAATCACAACAACAAATAATCTCCACAATTATAATTTTCCCGCTAAAACATTTGGCTGTTAATCTATCGCGTACCGAATCTCCCAAATGTCACACCACTCATTGTGTTTGTCGCACTTGTATTTATACATCGACCGAATATTCAAGATTCGCCTAAATGTTCTGTTCCTGACTTTTATAACTGCTACATAATAAACTGGAAATCCGTTCAGAAAGGCATAATTTAAAATTGCATTTTTCGAAACGACATATTAAAAAACTGCATAAGGCTCAGCATTTTTCAAAACGGCATATTTCAAAATGGCAAAAGCAAGTTTTGTACTTTTGCCATTTTGAAATATGCCGTTTTGGTTCTTTTCAGTGGTTCATTTAATTGATTATGACCAACATGTATGGTTATTTACTAACGGAACGCGATGAAATTTGACATGAATGAAATTTTTTGAACGATTCTTGGATTAAATGCTAGGATAAAGCCAACTGAAAAAGAACTTGTCTGTTTCTTAGTCGATTAAGACCAAATTTCACATGTTCCTATGGTAGGCTTGAATTTACAAATGATTTGAAATAAAATTGATGAAATGAAACTGATTATGACAAATTTCTTCTACATGTGAAGCCTAAAACCCGAGAAAAGACGAATTCTATAAATAGTAAAAACCTACTCGGATCTATATTAGATATCAAAACTAGAATTATGCTGGGTGTGGAGCTAAATCTACCGTTCTTTTCCATTATAGAACGAAAAAACATATAAATAGCACTACACAAATTATTTCTAATATCAGTTGATCGATAATTTTTGAACTTTTGAAATCTTAATTAAAGCGAAAATATAAAAAATTTCAGTAACATAACAACTATGAAGAAGTAAATATAAGAGGGCAGCAGTGTCAAATGATGATTTCCTAAAAGAATACCAATATGATTTATTTACATTGATTTTCTTAACATTTTCACCGCATCAACCGATGGCGGTGCTCAAAGTGACAAGTAAACTATTTAAATGCTCTTGCAATTGTAACAACAGAGTCGAGAGAGGGGAATTATTATGTGACAAATTTTTATAATTCATCAAATAACTCTCCGGATGCCGAGAAACTTCCTGTAACTCAGATTCTGCGCAATATTTAAGATGCGGTAGGAACGTCTCATAACTTACCTTGCCAGATCTTGCAGGCGACAATAGCCACGGTCCCTGCTACTGTACCTATGGCTATCTTCTGTCCAAATCAGCACTACCAAGTTGGTAAAAAGTGAGAAGGCAAAAAATTAGAGAAGGAGTCAGATTCATTGATATTCGGTATTCCAATAACATATAATGAGCTTGACGGCGAGAAGCTCGTGTTAGGGGATGACACGATAGGAGAAACCGCACACTAGTTTGTTCAACATCAAACAATTTGAGAAGGATGAAAAAAGAAAATTTTTGAATGATGAAGAATAAAGGCGGTGATACATGTACAGATTGTGCCAAAAAAATAGCCTTATACAAAATTGAGGCGGCCATCTTGAATCCTATAAGGCGATTCAAGATGGCCGACTTTTAACCAATTAGCGCGCATAATTTGTATGCCTTTAAGGCAAAATTTGTACATGTATCAACGCCTTAAACGTCTCGTCAGCGAATTGCAGGAAATTAATAAGTTATGTTAAGAGAAAATGTTGGTAAAGGGTGGTTAAATTTTAAGGGCCGACGTTGAATGTGAACCACACCTAAACGTCAAGTTTTTTTCTGCATTTAATTTGACATTTCTCAATTTCAGACTAACTCAATAATTATAAATTGTAAATGGTGTATTAAGGCTGTGTGTCAACTTAAGGTAAACCGTTTATTACGGTAAACACAGGTTTTAGGACATCTATCAGTTTTCCATAGGGTTTTTGAAAAATGATTGATTACTGACAAATCTACTTAAAATTGACTTTTATCTTAAGTTGGTACACGGCCTAATAATTAATAAATAATTGTGGGAATTAGTTGGTGTTTATTGTTTAAAGTGGGAATATGTCGGGAATACTCCAGTAGTGGTATAAACATTATCGTAAATATTTGGAAATTAGTCACAGATTATTATCGCGAATCTTCCGGAAGTGTGTAAATTACGAGAATTTGTGATGTAACCGTCGTCAAATTCTATAACGTTGGCTGTGTGCCAAAAAAAAATCAATTTTATGTAAATTTTTCGGTAAATCCAATTATTTTTCAAAAACTCTATGTCAACTTGATCGAAAAATCTGTACTAAAATCTGGTTTTACAGTTGTAAACGATTTACCTTAAGTTTGACACACAGCCGTTAATTCTCAATCCAGTGAAACGAACCGGCTTTGGCAGGGAAAATTCGTAATATTGGCTGTGTTCGAATAGTCGGGTAAATCAATTACTGTGGTAAGAATCGATTTTAGCTTTAGTACAGATTTTTCGATCAGTTTACCATAGACTTCAAGAAAAATTTTATATTTTCCGACAAGTTTACTTAAATTGATTTTTACCCGACTATTCGGACACAATCAATATATTTTATGCTGATTGCAATTGACGAAAAACTGTTACACTGAACTCGCATTCATGACATCGGAAATAAATTGTTCCATACTCGCTAATGAACTCAAAACCAATCAAATTACTTGAAATTCTTTACACCACCACGCCTACTAGTTTTGAATTCGACTTGAAATTGTTTTAACTTGGTTGTTGTTTTAATACATTTTGTGTGATAACATGGTATTTTTTTCGAACTAACTTCGTGATATCTTGTTCGCACTCTGAGGGTAAAAATGGTACTCCAACTGCTGTCAAAATGTTCGATTGGAAATAAAATACCACAAGGGTAATATTTTGCTACACCCAGGATAATTTTCTCTACTCCAGCGTTTTTTGATCGAGTAACCCATTTTCGGTTGTTGTCATATGCCATTTTTCTATATTTACAAAACAAAATATTTTCAAGCTACGTTAATTCGTTATTCATCCTAAAGGTGAAACAAATATCTGTCCCATTGATACAAAATAAGGGTATAAAATGAGCGTACTATTTTTAGAGTAGGAAATTATCAATCGAAATCAACATTAATAAAAACATTGTTACGATCTCGCCTATTTGGTTGGTGCGCAATTAATTTGGCATTGACGAAACGTTTATTCTACTAAAATTGCTAAATTGAGGTTTATAACTCATCTACTACCTTTTGTGCGAGATTGATATGACATCTGTGGTTTAATGGTAGTACTAGAGTTTTTGTATCCGCTACAACATCTAGGCGAATCTAGAATATTCGATCGATAAAAAGCCGAGTGCAACAAACGCAATGACGAGTAGCGACAAACGAGTAGTAAGGTGTGAAAAATATTAATAAGTAGTGTTAAAAGTGAAAATAGTGGTGCAATCGAAAATTGTAAATGCTGTATTAAGTGAATTAATAAATATTTATGGAAATTATTTGTTGTTGTGATTAAGAGTTGGTAAAATAAGAGTGGGAAAATTATTGTTTGAATATTCCGGGAATATTCCAGTAGTGGCGTGAATACTAGGTAAATATTTGGAAATTATACAGAGATTATTCCCAGTATTTACGCGAATATTGTAGGTGTAAACTACGATAATTTGTGTTGTAGCCGTCAACTTCTATAACGATATTCACAAACTAATGATACAAACCGGATTTGATAGGACACATTCGTAATAATATAATAAATTAATTCTTTAAAAAGAGTAGAATTTACTACATTTTTCATCACGATTAACGTTTCACGAAAGTTTATACATAAAAAATCTAATCATTTATTTTATTATACTGCCATCTATAGCCAAAAAAATTGAACGGTCGACATGAAATTACGTCATACAGCAAACAATTTTAAACGCAGTGATGCCATTCGTATTTAGGTGCAGTGGCTGCACCAACTGTCATTCAAATTTCATCGCTCATAGATAGAGACACGAGCAATGTACAAAACAAGTTAAGTTTAAACAAATTGTATCGGTTAAAAACGTATGTTGATCTGTCATAACATACCGAGTCGTTAAAAAACTAGATTCCAAACCCCTTCTATCGGTTTACCGGATCTGATATAACGCGTTACAAACATCAAATACGTTAAACAATTAGTAAAATACACTGTACGTTTCGTGCTTAATTCCCATGAAATTAAAACATTATACGTTATTACTATTATTACTATTATTAATATTGTTATTACCGAGTAGGTACATAATATTATAGTTTGTAACAATAATTTAATTAATGTTTTATTGAATGTACATGTATGTACATGTGTATACATAACAATCAAATATTTGAAGTGCGATTAACATTGGGATTCAGTATAGTGTTGTTGTATAAAACAAAATACCTATTTAGAATGTAATATACGAGTACACCTGTATATTACATATACTCGTATCAAGGAAATGAATTTTAAAAAGATTTTCCATTAATATTTTCACAAACAATACAGCAGTTTTCTGTTGAATAAAATCATAAGCATTTTTCGATGCGGAAGCCAAACGAACGTCTCAACAGAAAAATGTTTTTTGCTTTAACAATCATTTTGTGTTTTGTATAGTGTAGAGTTGTCGAGGCTTATTGTTATGGTCGAAGCCTTGACACAGAACTAAATATTATTTAAATGAGCTTGCAAATTATTTTTTTATTATATTAATGTGGTTGCTTCAAAAAAAATATTAAATATGGTTTTTGTATGCAATCCCGTGATTTATATAAATTTTTATAATCAATGTTCAGTATCACAGGTGCGATAAATACGATTTATGTGTAACTTGTGATAAGAGAGTCTACTCGTGCATGGATGAAATTTATATGATTTTTTAGGCACTTCAAGGTTTAGTGTTTTTGGCCTCTTTTCTGGTTGGATAGATTTATTTGCAAAATTTTAGCAAGGACAAGATTATACATTTGGAGAAATTTGGTAAAGTTTGTTATCAAGGTTATGGTTTTGATCTAATTTACAGTTGACGAATTAGTTGAATTGCTGATGTTGACCATTTGGAAATAATATGCCTCGTTATTAAAAGATTTTTATTGCGAACGCATAAACCATGCAAAAAAACATCCATTTCGAAAGGACAGAGGGACGTTGAGAATTAATGTTCCGTAATTGGTGTGAAGTTATTGGATACTTTTAAACTTTCGGACACAAATTTGTGCGAGTATTCAACATGCAGGTTGGTGCTGCTATATTACATGCCAAATGGATTCAAAAGATCGCCACAATAATATTCTTGAAGATGAATTTTTGTCCGCCCAGTTCATCGCTGTTTCACACTTTAATTCTTTCATCGTGATTATTTCCTCGTTCCCTGCCCCTTCAGCAATAAACTAATCTTGCGGCGGGGAAATTTGTTGTAATTCTTTTCTTTTTTCATCAAAATTTTTTTTCGATTCTACTGATTCTCACACAACTACAAAGATAAATTATTTCTAGGCCATTTTGTTTATTTATAATATTTTTTTTTAATCCAAGGTAGCACCACAAAAATAAATTTACACCAACAAAAATAAATTTATTTTACTGTACGAATACGTCAAAACACAAATAATTATAAACACATTCATAAACATAAGAACGCGCAATGTAATCAAATGTGGCCATCGATTGATTTTTTGAAGTCAATCACGACGAAAGCATCAAAGTGTGAATAGCTTCTTTTGCGTAGAAAACAAATGAATACGAAATTTGTTACTATGAAAATTAAAGCTATACAGATGTTTAAGGCGTTATTTCTCCTTACAAATTTCCTTTGAACTTATCAATTTACCCTCATAATTAGTTACTACATGATTCATCACAAACAGATGAGCATAAAGGCACGATCAATGTTTTTGTAACCCAGTCAGCACCAAATAAACATGTTTTCGAATCGCGAAGTTGAGTCGAAAGGAATTACTCCTTCTATTTAGTTTTTCTACCTGTTAGTAAAATCAACAAAATTACATATCGAAAAATCCACTCTAAAAAAAGGCCGCTTTTCTTCTTAATTAAACCAAACTGATTGCGCGAGTGGTGTATCTTTGGACTAATTGAAAAATCAACCGTTAGTATGTAATATTGTCGACGAAAGAGTGTTGACGAAAGTAATCAGACAAAAACAGTTTTCTGTATAGAACAGCAGCACATGAAATTCACACAAGAATACAAAGAATTATTGTCACCCTCTGAGCCTTCATTGATAATGGCCATGATGCAAGAAAAGTACTGCATCACCGGAGCACAAAATTTGACAAGCCTCACATTAACAAGTTCAAAAACCAAATCACACCTGTATGTTTTTGTATGCATGTCATAGCCACACCTCAATCACACCTGTGTGTTTTTGCATTGATCTTGGCGGCACTGGGACGTTTGGACAGTATAGACGTGGAATCTGTCACACTGAATTTTGTAACAACGGGACCAATTTGGTGCTGCTAATTTTCTAAATGAAATGAATCGTCGGTAAATTGATGGACGATAGATTTAAATTCAAATTCAACTCACCTGGTGACATATGATGAATTATGGAAATTCGCCATTGGAGAACAAATTCTCACAATCGAGTAATTTCGCCTTCTTTGCTCATCGCAATATAGTTTGCATCGTCCAGGAATTGACACCAAATGATCGATGGGATATTGTTCGCAAAATCACTTTAAACTTTTGGCAAACGTCTGAAAGAAAATGATATCGTAATTATTTGTGAACTAAATTTGCCTCCTGTCAAAGTGGTAAACTACGTTTGATTAGACTAAAAACATCAAATGGTACGACACTGGAACGTCGAATGTGCAAGGTAGCTACCAGTTAATAAATCAATTGATTCATGGTCGGCGAGATATTCGGGATCATAAACTATTTAGGTGGATCTGAAAAGAAAAAAAAAATGAAATCAACATAAAGCAACACAATATCCATCACAAATACTTATCTGACTTTCGATACCTCAACTACAATTTAATTCTTGGCTAAAGTGTAGGCAACCATAAAAAAGTGTAAATGTTATTAAAGTTTAGGGTTATACCGAAATTAAAATGTTAAACCCACAAAAAAATTTGCTGTACAAAAATAAGACAAAACTGGAAACCCCATTCTCATTTGATAGGAATAAAATAAGTAAACGTTGGAGTGTATTTGAAAGTAAGGCATTGCCATGTGCGCTTTGTCTACCGAAGCTCAAAATTCTGCGAAGCTACTACCAGAGATATATTGCGCTCTAGTGGAGCGTACCGCGAGTTAGGTCTTGGCCTTGTTAATGATTCCTGTAAAACACTTTTTCATAAATTGGACATGAAAATGTTTTACTTGCACAAACCGGAACTTTTATATATTTTATCCCCAATGAAAATGAGTTTCTCGGAGTTGATTAAAATAACTAAGACTTAATTTGTTTGACGATTTGTTATAGGGTAGCCACCGACAGTTGTCACCACCGACTGTAGTGGAGACGTTTGGTGTCGTTTGGTGTCGCCTAAACATGCAGAGGTCTTACTCATGGTGGTTTTGCCGACTAGATCTCAGGATTTTGGCTCTAAGGGAAGTTGAGGGTTGCGTGCTTTGTTACACCGTGTAAAATTAAAAAGCAAGCTAAAAACTGAAATTACGTTAAATTTGCACTAGAATCCGCCGACCGAAATTTTAGAAATGTGAATAAATTTAATAATAACCCGTTGTATCTACCTAGAAACGACCGGATCTCCCCTAATAACAAGTACAATGTCTGCTGAAGAAACCTCCCCGATTGACCTATCTACATCTAGGGATCGATGCCCAGCCACAACGAAGCAGGATATGAAAGTAAGAACGTTTCTCCAACAGACAAAGCCTCTCTTCACCCAGAGACACCCCTAGAGGATCCCCCACAATTCGCACTCCGACAGCTTGAAACGGCCGGAGTTCCCTCGTATAGATTTTAAGGTCGCCCCCGAATGAACTACACATATGCTAGACCTGCCACTCTGAACCTGTGGATGTCCTGCCAAGAGAATGACGGGGAGTGCAAGCCTAACCTGCATTTTATAAAAGAACTCCATTTTATAAAAGAACTCCATTTTATAAAAGAAAAAAAATAGGTAAAATAACCAGAATAATAAATGAACAAGGAGAAACAGAAATAAAACCGAATGCCAGACAACGCCGTGAAATTTTTTTATAAAAACAGAAATTTGGACAAAAGAGAGAAAGGAAAAAAATCAGAAGTGGGAGAAGAGATAAAACAAAAATAAATCAAACTAAAACTGGTTGAGATGAAAAATAAATTGAACCAAAACATGGTCGCCGAAGGTGAGTAACTTTGAAAGCGAAACCAGCGTGCACCCCGATCACGCGCACTACGAACCCTATTTGGCGCTCGATTACAAAATACGTATATAACATCAATACGTCGACAAGGTATATAACATTTTTACATTTCAAGAAACGACTTGTATCACCAAAACAGAACTTATATTTTATACAATTAAAAAAACTTGACCATATCACACACGACAACTCGACTTCATAATGCAAAATTTAAATTTTTTTTTCTTTTTTTTGCCCTTTCTTGGTTATGCTTTTCACGTCCTTAATTTACACCTACTCAGTCAACTCGGTAACGTACGGCTATAAGACCGATTTAAGACCATCTTCACATTGCAACCTCCATGCCAGCCTATACAGACATGGAAGTACAAGGTAGTTACCGTACAAGTGGTGCAGAGGTTAAAGTTTCGGCACTTGGACCGAGAGATACTGGGTTCGAATCCCATCAGAGGCAGGATGTAAAGCGAATTTTCTTCATTGATTACGATCGGTGATGATAATAAACACAACTTAGACCCTCTGTTGGAGTGCAGAATTCAGCGCCGACCCACCGTTCATGTCAGTGTGCAGGTTGACATGGAGCTTGCAACGTGCAGTTGGTATACTGTAATTGTGTGAGTAGGTGAATGGGTGGGTGAGTGCGTGAATGAAAAATGAGAGTATTAATTGACCTTAAAAGGACATTAAATCCACTGGATGATTAATACTTTCTTTTTAAAAAAAAAAAAAAAAAAGTTGGGTCGGCCCATTGGCTTTGTACACCGACAGGGGGTCGTAGATGTGTTACATTTCACCACAGTGTAATCTGTTGATGAAATTTCACTTTGCAACCTGCCCCTATCGGGATTCGAACCCGGTACCTCCCGATCCAAACACCAAAGCTTTAACCACTGTGCCATTTGGTCAGTGGCAAATTTAAAACTTGACAAAAAAAAATTCTCGCACCAAAACAAAAATCTAGAACAATAATTTTTTACGTTTTTCTAGCGCGTCACTTGCCCACCCTTTCTAACCGCGCATCAATCCACACGTCAAAACGAAAAACGTACTACAAAAATGTTTGTCTATACTTTTACTCGTCGCACACATGCACAAGGTGTACATTTTGGTCGCTAATGCCAATGTCACAGGGTAGATGGCAATGCATTAATTATTCAATGTTAACGAAAAATTATTTCTTTTTTTTTTAATTTTCTAGAAATAAATACAAAAAATGATCGCAGATGAGCGCAATGTTATGACCCCGAAAGGAGTCGTAACAAGTTCGCTGATATAGTTTGCTGGAATAGACAGCAAGCACAGCTTTATCACTCCAACGTGATGACTCTAACTCGTCGATCAGTTTCTGGCACGTGGTTGAACGATGGCGAAAGCACGTGCGAGCACACCAAATTTTGAATGCTAAGGATCCAATAGTGTTTTCGTAGGTGAGCCAACGTCAGCTGAGGATCACCGTGTGCCGTTGTACGATGTGCTTGCGAAATAAGGAAATTGCTAAGCTGGTTGTCTTTGGGAATGATTATCGGATGCTATCTCATCAGCACAATGAGTTTATTGAACCTGCTCCCAGAACTCGAATGACCAATTAAGCTCGGGTAAGTTAATGAAGCATTTCGAGCGCGCTGCTATGCTGAAATGTCGATGTTGGATGAAACGTTTGCAGAAAGCCGTGATACGTAGGTATGACAGGTTGATTTTTCAGTGGCGTGACCTACGATCGATCCTAAGCGTCTCAAAAGATCTCAAACTATCTTGATAAGTGAATCATCTTTCAGATACTGTTGGGATCGCGTCATGCCACGTTGCTTCAAATACTCACAATTTTCAAGCCGAGCGAAACTAATGAAGTCCAAATGTTTTAACTGAATCGTTCACGACATTCGATTGGTATCTTATTGAGAAGCTGTTCGACTATTTGTCTCTGGACTTTGATTAAATTCACGATGTCATCTGAGCCGGTCTTCAAATCGTTGACAAAGAAGTTTTCAGTGCGACTTTGGCTGCAATAGGAAATGTCTCTTATTCATCTCGTGGCAGCTGCGGTGGATGGTACGAATTGCGAGCTGTATCTAACACGAAATTGTTCTCTTTAGAAAACCGACGCTTCACATGTTGTAGTTGAAGAACTGCGTTTTCTCGTGACCTTCCAATGGGTTATGACCCATGTTGTAATGGCAAGAATACTGTGTGTCGTCTACTGTCTTCGTTACGATAATTGCTCGATGCGTAGTGCCGTTCACAGTTAATTTCCTACAATACTAAGATCGCTCGTTTAGTTCGCATATATTGATGGAATAGTACACCCTCTATACCTCCCCCTTACTGTCGGAAATTTATTTTAAAAATCAAGTTTTCTTGGAATACCAACTCTCAATTTGGTTGATCTATATTTGGACCACCAGAATCCGTTTTATGTATATTTGTTTTTCTATATCCTGCTCTCAAAACTTCTTAGAAAATGAATTTTTCTGAAAAGCGCCAAGGATAGGCCATTTCAAGCTGTCCACGGAGTGCCCCGGGGAAACAAAACTGAGAGTGGTTAGCTTTGTAGAGAAAACCTTCCTAAGACCAAAGGTGTCGAATAACCTTTCATTATATCGCGGAAGAATTTAAAATTTCCTTTCTAGTATCGACAATTTTCTTTGTACATGCTTATAGTTTTCCTTGTGGGGGTCCCAATAGCGCTTTTTTAGCTACAGATGTACTTTTAGACCCATTGAAAGCTATTTATTTCATTATATGTGCTCCAATTTGTCTTTCTAGGATTCCTAAATACCTTTCTCGGAAATCAGGGCGAATAACAAGATTATAGGTCAAACGTCATAATGATCAGAGAAGTTTCAAACCATACCAAGCAGAGAATTGATGGTTGTGTAACCAAATTTTGAAACTCTCACAAACTGAGAGTTCAGACTTAAAGAAGTATTAAAAATTGCCTCTGCGACAAATTTGACTGAGAGAAAGTCGCATAAAATGTGAAGGGGAAGTAATCTTCTCAGTCACTTTTTTTGTTTTCCCTTGCAAAATAATAAAAGCCGAATGCCAAAATTCCACGTACCCAGTCGGTGATACATTTTGGTGAAGGAAAATTTTATGAAGCAAATTCATTAATATTTGATAAAAAATTACGAAATATTCCTTAAAACAAATTAAAAAAATTATATTTTCAAACACGAAAAGTAACCCCTTTGACACATTCGGCCCTTCGACACATTTTACCCTTCGTAATTATGCCCTTCGACATTCGGTCCTTCGACATTCAGCTCTTTGATATCATACCGAATTGTAGAGGCTTCAATAACTCTTGCGAGCATGCGTGAAGTCGCATCGCTCTTGTCCCTCCGTTAAGGCCTCCGAGGGCCTTTAGAAAGAAATTCCAGGAGAACGGGGTTCAAAAACATGTCGGGAATAAAGGATAAGTTTTACTAGTTTTATTACAAGTGAATGATTCGGACTCAAAACTGATTTTTTGATACAGTTCTAGAATACGGTCGATAGGGATGGAACTTGACCATTTCTGTACTGATTATGTTTAAACTGTACAAGTCAGGTCTAAATGAGATTCTAAAATGATTTTTTCAAAATCAGAGCTTTATCAAAAAATTATTTAAGAACCCAGAGCTTTATCAAAAAATTATTTAAGATTCCATCCTTAATGACAATATTCCCCATTTAGAACCCACGTGTCGATGTTCGACATAATCTGTTTAGAAATGGCCAGTTTTCATCTCTATCCACTTTATTCCAGAACTTTTTCAAAAACGTATTTTTTGGGACTTACATGTCGAATCTCCTTTCAAATTTGTTGAAATGACCTAGTTCCAAAGCGATGGCCATATTTCAGAACTTTTTCAAAAAATCATTTTAGAAATTCATTTCCATCGCACGTGTAGAATGTCTACCAAAACGACTTAGAAATGATCTAGTTCCATCTCTATTGACTGCTTTATCGAAAAATCGTTTTAGAATCCCATTTCGTTAAGAAATGGCAAAATTCCATCCCTATTAGCCATTTTCTAAAACTTTATCGCAAACTCATTTTTGAATTTTGTCAAAAAATCATTTACGAGTCCCATTTCGCCCACATGTCAAATTTTAAAAATGCAAACCGGGATTTCCTAAAAATCGGGATTTTTTATACAAAACCAGGATTTTGACAAACCAGGATTTTGAACACCTGGATTTTGTTCAAACCCGATGAAATCCTATCGATTTTCCCTTACGTTTGTTTAAATTCCTGCAAACCTGGTTGACCTCAAAATTTTTGATTTGTGAATTTCGAGATCTCATATGTAGCTAGCTCTACACTAATTGTTTTTCCCAATTTTTCAAGGTCAGAAAATTTTGTAGCTTTTGGAAATTTGATTTTCAGGATTATGTATTTCAGAATTACAGAACGTTTTACTACATAATTGAAGCAATTTACAACATTTAAGGGCTCCTCTGCTGATCTACGTATATAAAAGTACCTACATGCGTCATTGCTACCGACTTAAAGCCAAAATTTGAAATATCATCGTTCGTTAAAACCAGATTTATTTTCAGATGCCCAGTTAAATAAGAACAATTTGAAGGTTAAGGGCTATTTGAATATTTAACCGTTAAACAATATTTCGGCAGCATGCCAAATAGCTGTCAATAAATCAATTTAATTTTAAATCGAAAATTACTTGACATTGCTACTCATTTCATGTGAGTACTTACATACTCGTACGTCTAAGTCTTGTCAATACCCAATATTTATTTAATTGGAAACGTAAAAATTTAAATCCAATATAGTATTGAATCATACGCGCAGCATAAAAAAAATATAAAAAATATAATTAAAAATTGACATTGAAATTAGATTTTTAATGCCATGTCATATAATCACGTTTCTCGCGGTTATGTAACAACGATAAATGTGCGCGCTCGTAAAAAATTATTATAAGACTCTACTACATGCAATTCAACACTATAAGACAGCCGTGCATATTTATGTATATCATGCATTATGTTGTATATGAAATTCGATGCTGCCGCCGCCGCAACTACACCGCCCGCGTCTTAATTTAAATGACCAGCACAATAATGATGATGCAGATCGTTTTTTAGTTTGCTATACATCAATGCACACGATACGATTAAAGTCGCACGATTACGCAAGACGATTTTTTATTTTTTTTTCTTTCTGTATTTACTTCACTCTATTAAATTTACCTTCAGCTGAAATTAAAAAAAAAAATAAAAATTACAAACAATAAATTAAAATTAATTTATCGTTTATGTTTAAACCATGCACAGTGTTGCTTTAAATTTGAACGCGACAAGTGTTTATAGCGGTTGCGATTTACTTCACTAGAACACTGCACCCGATTTTGTATGTATGTTTATGCGCGAGTGGAAACAACAAAGTGCATCTTCGTTTTTGTGTGTGTGTACAATTTAGGTTATATTTGAAGTGCTAAGTGATAAAAAAAATTGTGCAGTATAATTTATAAAGTGGATTGTAAAACTATGTTTAGTTTGTGTTTAGTTAGTTCTATATCGATTTAACCTGATTTGTCTTGTTTGGACTAAATCTATATTTAATCATAATTCTGAATACGTAATCCACTTGGAGATTGCGTTATTCTATTTTCGTATCGTAAAGCGCGGTACATGTTGTGAGGGTGGAAATTGGATTGCATCAATTTGCTATACACCGAGAAGTGTTATTTATTTATCTAAGTAAGTTGAAGAATTTGTTTATTTATCTGTTTATGTCGCATATTTTTCTAATGTGTTTATTAGACGCGAGGTTTATTCGGCACGTGATAATGACAATAAATCTCTTCAATTTGTTATTTCATGATTGTTTTAAATTATTTCGTACATTGTTTGTTCCCGGAATAATCTTATCTCGGCCAATCTACTTGCGATATCTGTTCGATGTGATTCCACGGTGGGCTAACATTCTGCACCGAACAAACTCTTTTGCATCTGGATGGAATATGTATATGTTTTACACGAGACCGGTCGAAAAGTTCTAGTTTAGTCATCAAATTTTCGTAACTCTTATTTACTCTATTCCACCCGTCATTTTTCCAGCCGTCAATAATTTACAGCAAATTGCAGGAAAAACTGGTGGCACGTTTAGAATCAAGTTGCTGCAGTTTAAAAGTTCTTAGAAACTTCTTAATATTTTTTATATCAAAATTATTATTTCTGTGGATCGATTTTCGTTGAAGGGGCACTTTTAATTATTGGTTCTTCAAATTTGGAAGAAGAGCGAAATTGTCATTCTGAAGTTTTGTAAGGAGAAGCTTGAGCTACTGTTCAAAGGCATTTACTACTAATCATCTAGTAAATCAGTGTACACCTATAATTTGCAATGCAAGATTCAAATCACTAAGTTTGGCTGAGATGTTTGCTAAAACGCCTAATGGTACAAAAAATAAAAAAAATAATTAAATTAAATAAAAAAATAAAAAATATATATTTATAAATCGGCCATTCGATCTATACGGCCCTTTGACTTATTCGGCTCTTCGACACATTCGGCCCTTCGACATTCGGCCCTTCGACATTCGGCCCTTCGACATTCGGCCCTTCGATATTCGGCCCTTTGATATCATACAAAAAAAACAATTTTGACATAAATGCATTTCAAATTTTTGTTAGTTGCTAAGCTGGTCACACTCACACGAGACAAAAGCCACATTCATTGTACGACTATAACGGGCCTTCAAGAACAATGGAAGCGTTAATCTTCCCAAGAATCACCTCACATTTTTCTGTTCAATTCATCGAAGGCATTGCATTTAATTTTAGGCCATCCAATTTTTTATTGGCACCTGAATAAATCAATATCAAAGACAGCGAACTTGTTCTCCAACGAACCATTTTCGTTTGGATTGGTTCCAGAAAATATTAAAATATTTTCGATAATTTTTTGATGTTTGTAGCACCATCATGTGATTTAGAATTAATTAAACCATTTCTTAAAGCTAGGCTCGATTACGCTGACGACAAAAAGCTTCAAATCATACATTTGTTTGTTCATGATCAGTGATACAAAAGCTTTATTTCTAGAGGAGAAGTTTGTCAAGAGGTGTTTAGTTACAATGCCACAAACTTCATTGGACCTGATCGTAAACTGAAAGAAGAGTTTTTTAAATTGATTAAAAGTTCGATGCTCATCTCAATTTATTCTTGCAGGTAATTTATATCGTGGCACATCATCCCTTCATCCCCCAGCATCGTGTTTTGGTGGCATATGGGCGGCGTAACGGCAGCAAAATATCACCTGCCACGTGTGATTTGCAGACATCCAAAAGTTGTGGCGCGTAGCCATTTCCAACAGCTATTTCACTCAGAAAAAAAATTACTACCAAATATACTTAGTTAAATTAATGTGGTTGTTTTAACACAAAATTCTGAGCTAGATAAATCAAATCTCTTGTTTAATTTAGAAATTTGGTATTTTCTTACTTGGTTACTATAAAAAGTGAGTGAAATTGGTTACGAATCAATAAAATTCGCTAAGGCATTGTGATTATATTTTGAATGTAAGATTAAAGTATTTTCAAAATTTTTGTTGTTTGGTCACAGCAGACTGATGAGACGACCGAATTTTTTAATATAAGGTTAGGTTTCAGTGGTTGACACCTAGGCCAGTTTTGGCCCATTATGATACCGCGCATTCACGCCACATCATTAACCCATTCATCCACTCCCACAATTACAGTATACCACCTGCACATTGCAAGCTTCATGTCAACCTGTACATTGACATAGGCGGTGGGTCGACACTGAATTCTGAACCTAACCTTGAAGTAATATGTTTAACCTAAAACGTTAAACACCAATTTGGTTACATTTACTAAGAAAATTTGGTAGAATTAACAAGTCATTAGTAAAATAATTTTTTCCCTTGGTTAATTTAACAAAATAGTTGACCACTGTTAAATTAAAATTTTATTCAACTAAGATCTTGTTCGTTTTTTAACTAAGAGATTTTGTTGATCGAAAATCACCAAGAGACTCAGATTATTATTTTTTTAAAATTCAATTATTTTTCAAAAACTCTATGGTAAACTGATCGAAAAATCTGTACTAAAATCGATTTTTACTGTAGTAATTGATTTACCCGACTATTCGGACATAGCCATGCAGTTTTTATTTTCAACTCTAGTGGCAACGACCAACAGGTCAAGAATTTTTTTTCTTCGTCACAAATAAGTCGGCACAACGAATTGGAATGACTTGATCGAAAACACCCTTAGGCCCATCCCGAAATTAATACTTATTTGTAGAGACTATTTATTCAAAAAATCCGTTCACAAGGTGATTTGTTTGAATAAGTAGTCTGCACAAAAATTGTTCTTAAATTTTAGTCGTGAATCTAGTAACACACGACCAACGCACCCAAAAAAATTTTCCGTAACAAACAAAATGATTCTCTTAGGCTGTGTGCCAAGCTCAAGTAAACGTCAATTTTAGGTAAACTTTTCGGTAAATTCAAATATTTTTCAAAATTTGTTGCTTTGCATGCCATCTATTATCAAATAGACTTATTTATCGCGATGGAAGATTTTTATCGACAATGATTAAACTTCATCGTGAATATCGTATTAAAACTGTGCAAACTGAGTTCAAAAATATGAAGTGCGTGAGTGTGATGAAATATATACAATTTCTTTAATCGATATTATGAGTTCTCAGTCGGTACGCTCACTTTCTCCCTATCACGGCCACCACTTTTAATTGCTCGATAGATCAGACTGGTTCATTAGCCAGCGGAGACCCATGAGATTGGTAATTACCATAAAATCAAATCCTACATACGGCAGGGAATTTCTTAAAAATACAGCTGCAACCAGCTCTGTTACTCAGTATTTGCGTCGAGAGGAGTTCAGCTGATGATAATAACAAGCTAAAGGGTGCTCAGCGTCATTATGAATTTGGGAAAGAAGCCCACCAAAGATGTAGAGTTGTAGATACGTCGACGGGTAAAGAAAAATGTTCGTTTAGTACGGGGGAAATTGCATGAGCTTCCTTTACAAAATCGATTTAGGAAACCGAATAATAAGGCGTCTATTCCATAATGCTTTTACACTTTGCATCACAATCGAGAGGAATTTCCCAAAAGGCATACTTCAAATTTAAACTCGATATTAAGCTTGTATTCAGTATCCTGCATACGATCAGAAGTTAAGAGTAAGCTGCCTTTATAGTTCGTTAGCCCTTCGGCCATACTAGTAATATTTTCGATTAGAAGGACGAGTCAATCAATGGGAACATTTTCTAAGCTGTGCGTAATAAAGCCATGGCATGATATTTTTAAAACGGTAGCTTTTTGTGCAGCTTATATATGAGCGTGTTCTCCCAAGTCTCTGGTCTCTGGTCTCATTAAGAAATGTTTTGAAATGTGTTGAACAGATTTCATAATTGAAACTTGTTGCAAAAACTATTGATTGTGAAACTTTTATTGCATGCAACAAATTTGGGATTTTTTTGGGACATATTTCATCTGCGTATATACGATTCGTTATGACTTAATTTTTAAATACCGAAAGGTATGAGCTTTTAAACCGGAAATAAGAAATTCAATTTACATTTCGAGAAAATCTCGACGTAATGCAGATTCTTGCTGAAATTGAAATTTATCAGATTGTCATCGACGCTGATGTTTTTGTTTCTGACCAGAGATGGGCGTTTTGAGTACCTTGTAGTGGGTCACATATATTTAGCTCGCCCATTATAAAACATGAAGTATTAATCATAATTAATCGTTATTAATAAAACACGTAGACTAGGCCTTAAGTTTGAGATGACGCTAGAACCATTTCATAAATTATACACCCAAACCCGTTTTGGCGTAATTAAAAATCGTAATTAAATATCGCGGTTCAATATTTAAGATCTTTATTGGACCAGACATGGATCTCTTCCATGGATCATCTTCGTCGGATTAGATAAAAATGGTATTCCAATTTGTATCGTGGCGCATTTCTCGATTCTACACCGCCTTCTCGGAGACTACTTCAGCTTTAGATAGCCGTTATTTGAAGCGAATTTAATTTTCCTTTCATTATATGGTTATCTAGATGCCTCTGTTCTAATATTTCGATTTGTAAAACAAATGTTAACAATATTTTTTTATAGTAACCGTAAGCATTTGCAAAATATGGCCAGGGAAATGGAGGACAAAGAAATTTCATATAATTTCTTTATAGGCTGTATGCCAAACTTAAGGTAAAAGTCAATTTAAAGTAAATTTTTCGGTAAATTCAATTATTTTTCAAAAACTCTACGGGAAAGTGATCGAAAATTCTGTCTTAAAACCGGTTTTAACTGTAGTAAACGATCTACCTTAAGTTTAGCACAAAGCCTTAAATTGTTTTTACTAAGGCTGTAGGCCAATAGTCGAGTAAATCGTTTACTACGGTATAAATCGGATTTTGAACAGATTTTTCGATCTGTTTGTCATGGAGTTTTTGAAAAATAAATGAATTTACCAAAAAATTTACTTTTACCAGACTATTGGCCCGCAACCTAAGTTAAAAGTCAGTGGTAATTCTTCTGAAAATAAAATACAATTAGTAGGCCAGAAAAATCTGAATTATAAAGGTGGATTTACATATCCGACGATTTTTCTGCGCCGAACATCACGTGACACATTCAACCAATCAGAAAGAACTTCTTCGCCGAATTTTCGGCACGGCGAAGACATGAACAAAATTTATCTTTTCGGCGCGACGTCACAGCACACATCGATAAAAAAAAAATCTTTTGTTTTTTTATTTTTTCTACGATTTGACATTGTATACAAAATATTGTTTATGTATGTATGTGTGAAAAAAAATCGTCGGATATGTAAATCATCGATAATATAGCGTTCGCCGAATTTTCTGCGGCAAGCAGCTTCGCCGAAAAATCGTCGGATATGTAAATCTACCTTAAAGCTATGTAAAATTTTCCTCCATTTCTCAATTCCTATGGAATAACCCGTATAGAGCCACTAATTTTTAAATAATTTCTTTAGCACAAATTTCATTATCAACTAAAATTCCCTACTAAATTCTCCCAAAATTTATGCGAAATTAGTGGCGCCTATATAGAAAAAAAGCTAGACGGCCCTGTGTCTTCTGTTATTTGAAATAAACTAAAGTCGTGTCTTTACTATAAACAAACGAAATCAAGTTGAAATTCTAAACCTAATTAGACCAAACAAAAAATTATTTTCATACCAAAAATAATCTTAAATTCCCAAAAATATTAAAAATAATTGAAACCAAAACCATAATATGCAGAGCTAGAGCCCACACACACACACAATTTAAAATAAAAATTACTGTGGCAGAAAGGTCTCACGTTTTTTTCGAGTTTATAGTTTTATAGCTAAAATTATTAAATCGCGTGTTGTTACTATTGTATGGAAATCACCATAATATACAGTGTACAGTGTACAGCATACACATAACATGTAAGGTTAACGGAAATTCGAAATGTACAACAAAAACTGTGTATAATACATAAAATTGAAAAATGAAAATTCATTGAATTGAATAATTTGAATCAAATCACATCGAGTCTAAAATAGATTAATCTAGATTAGCCTAGATCGGATACATATACATATATAAAATGTTGATATTTGAAAAATTTGATATTACCTGGTGATGATTTAAGGGCATGGAAATTAATAAAAAATTTTGTTTTTTCTTATCTCGTTTTAGATATTCAGCATCCTGTCTTGGGATTTATTAGAAGGTAACGTACATAATATATCGCTTATCTCTAACCTGTATATCTCTATACCGACCAACTACATATTGTGTTAAATAAAAATAATTATTTCCGACGACTTCAAACTCTATAAATTTGAAAATAAATATTAGTAAATTGAATGAAGTATATATATATATATATATATATATATATATATATATATATATATATATATATATATATATATATATATATATATATATATATATATATATATATATATATATATATATATATATATATATATATATATATATATATATATATATATATATATATATATATATATATATATATATATATATATATATATATATATATATATATATATATATATATATATATATATATATATATATATATATATATATATATATATATATATAAGCTATATATAGCTTAACAGTTGTACGATTACGGTTGTGTAAATGCACGCTGTGGATCCAATTGATAAAACAATAAAACCTAGTAAGTTATCGGAACTAAAAACCAGTTTTAACTGAATATTTGTCTTGAGTATGTTATAGCGTGCAGTTGAGGTTAGTTTTAACATTATTTATATCGTGTGACAAAACAGGTGACGTTTGACGTTATTGATTTTCTGTGGTAAATTCGAAACTACCGATTTCCATGCCTGTTGTCTCTCCATCTGTATTACTATTATTTTTTGATTACAATTAATTCAATAAGTATTGTAAACAAGGGTATTAAACTACTGAACTAAAACATTTAAAAGTAGTTAGTGAGACAGAGTGCTAGTTTAATGACATTTGTTCTAAAACCACATTTAAGATGCACACACAGTTTGAGGAAATTTTCTTGACAATAACACGGTCAAATAAAAAACTACTATAGCGATAAAAAACTACTATAGCTCTTAGCTATAGATGAGACTAATTTTTTTAGATCATGCTCAGCCCATTCAAGAGTCATACGTTATTTACGTCAATTCTCTTGATTGGATAGAAACAGGGTTGAGTAAGATAAAAACCACTTAAAGGTTAAGGAATGGTTTAGGTTCGTTTAAATTAACATTTTTCCAGAGGCATGTCCAAAATTTATATTAGATTTTTATTTTCATCATGTAATCTGAGTTCCATCCCCTTCGATTGACAAAACGGCTAAACTGGAGCACTAATAAACAAATTTTAGTAAATCATGATTCATTACAATATATTCGTAACACTTGAAAATATCATCTCTCAAATTTTGAATTAAAATAGTTGAAGACGATTTTTTTTAAATAGGGAATAAAATTTGCCTGCAATTAGAACTCATCATTCAACTTTTATTAAAAACGATCGAGCAAAAAAAAAACGGCTGAGGAATTTTGAAGTGCACTTTCCCGAAATTAGAAGCCATCAAAATCGATTTCCAGTATTTGAAGAAATTAATAATTTTTATCAAAACCGTGCGAGGCAGAAAAAAATAAATATAGGTAGCCACAAAATCGAATGACCGTCTAAAAATTTTTTCTCTAAATCAGGACCCATCACTAATGGGTTTCCGGTATTCCGAAAAACACCCATAAAAATTATTGCAAAATCACAAACCATCTCAATCAATTTTCATCAAAGTCATTTGAGGCCTCACTGCAGGAGCCCCTAAACGAATTTTGCTGGAACCAAGACCGATCACAACCGATTTCTGAGAAATATTGAAATTTTTCCGTTCAACGTATGGCCTTGGGTGGTTTGTCTAATTTAACCATGTTATTGCAAAGAGAATTTTTTCAAACTGCGTGTGCTTCTTAAATGGACCGCGAAATGGATATTTTACTGTTTGACGTATGACCTGGGGTTGTTTTTGTTATTTAACACCTTTAATGGCAGATAGAACAAGATGATATATAAATAGTTCAAACTCAGTGTAATTGATGATCCAAAATGGTTTCTAAAATTTAAATATTGAATTTTGGTTATTCATCTTTGACATAGGGCTGTATTTTGCACATTTCTGAATGCCCTCTAAGCAGATTTTGGAAAATTAAATAGATTTTGTCAATTGCTATCATTTAGTTTGTATTTTAAATTTTCCAATTTTAAATGTGAAAAAAATTTCAATATTGATAATATCGATTTAGCTTAATTGATCATTGTGGCATTCAATTATTTTTGTTGTGTTTCAACATCACATTAGTTGACCGATTTACTAATACTTTGATACATGGTTAAACTTACGAGAGACTTATTTTCATTCGTCTGGCAATTTTCTGGAGACGTTTGATTTCCAGAGAACGTCACTCTCCAACTTCAAATCAAGCCACTAATGGACGTTCATAAACTGGTTTCTTCCTTACTGAATTAAAAAAGGTGGCTCACAGCCCATATAGTGCGTCTACGTATGTTCCTCAATTGTCTGGTAGGAAGTCTCGATCTTACAGTTTTGCAGTTTAAATTGGGAATATTTTGGAAGTTAAGATTCAATTTTTACGAAAGAAGTATGCAAGTTTTTAGTTCGCATTAACATTTGATTTTATCAATATTAAACCCTAACGTTGTCATAATTTAGGAAAAAACTTCTGACTAACGAAACTGTTTAAAAGTTTATTTTTGAAATTTATGTGTCAATTGTCACGTGCAACACATACCGAAATTTTCATTGCAAAATTTCTGTGTGGTTGTTAGACTTCCATTTTTCGACCCATTTTCCATTTTGGGCGATTCTGCGACAACGTAGCCCTTAGGCATATGGTATCAATTCATATAGCAAACTTCTATCTTCCTCACTATACGCGTACTCAAGCTACATAATTCAACGACAAATGACTTGGAAAGTTCATTCGTAAGTTGATGGCGAGAGAGTGAAGTTGATTAAATGTTACTGAAAATAATTAAATTCTGTAATTTCATTTGAATTAATTTTATACAATATTAGTTCGTCATAATTGCAATTGATAATTAATTTTAACATTCTGTTATATTACATAAATGCATAATTATATTTTTGGTGTATGTGGTGCAATGAAAAAAGCGGTTTTTAAGAACTGTTAAATTGTCATGTGATTTATTTGTCAATAACATTACGAATTATACAATTCGATTTACAGTGTTAGTTAATTTATAACTCGTTCTGTCTTTTAGTGGCTATAACTCATATCATTGTTTACATAAAATTTATAATACTAAGTGATTTTGTGACAAGAGAAGTTATTCCGGATTTTTCTACTGACTGCTGCCTTGTGTTGTTTGGTAAGGTGCGCAACGCATAGTATTGTATTTGTGGTACCGTCCAACAACTGTGCTTCTACCATTAAACAATATACATCAGTTATTTACACATACGATCTTATTTACCTACCATTATGCCGTTAGAAGACATTCTTAAAATGAATGAGCCGTCAACTTCAGACATCATGCAGGCTATCTCAAAGTTAGTGGAAACTAGTATCTCTAACCACAAAGAAGTAACAACAAAAATTATTGATACTAAAAAAGTACTTGAGTTATCTGTTGGCGAGATTAAAGGCGAAATAAATAAAATCCACTCAAGAATTGATGGCATTGAGAATAAAGTGGATGCCAACGATACTTGCATTGCTAACTTGCAGTCTCAGATTAATTTTCTTCAACAAACCAGTTTGAAATGTGATATAATGGTATCTGGATTTCCGGTTACTATAAATGATAAAGATGAAGTTCTAATAAAGCTAAACTCTGTGTATAACTTTGGATTGGACAATATTGAATCGGCATATATGAAATCAACGAAAACCCTACGTAGCGGCCGCAGTGGCAGAGGAGTTTACAACCAGTTTTACATAAAATTCAAAAATAGTGAATCTAAAGATCATGTTATGCTTCAAGTTCGTGCCAATGGTCCGCTAAAATTAAAGCAGCTTTACCCTACGTCATCGAACGGTGAACAAACAATAAACCTGCGTGACAAGCTTACACCTACCAACACCAATATTATGAAACAGCTTCTAGGTTTAAAAAAAAACAATATTATCAAATTCTGCTGGTTTCGTCACAACAACATTTATATTAAAATTAAAGATGATTCACAACCGAAAATCATATGGAATATAAACGACATTGACAAAATTAAATAGTGATACAGTTGAAGTTCTTTGTCATATCATGGATTGCTTCAAAATATTATACGGGTATCTTTTTCAATACTTAAACTAATTATTTTTATTTTTAATTACACGTTATATTACCTATTTAATCATAATTATATTTGTATCTATTTTTTAAAATACTTTAAGCTAATTTCTTATCAAGTAAACTACAGAAAACTCTACATATTTATCTAGTAGATTTCGCTAGAATTTGTGAAAATAATTTTCATTTTTTTTTTTCTTTATCATTTTGAATTGGTCTAATCTTTATATATATTACCATATATTATCACCATGTGGTTTAATTTAATGAACTATAATTATTTTACCTAGACTTCTAGCTAATTGAATATATGTTTTCCAATTTACTGTGTATTATTAACTATATATTTATTTTACATATTTCATTTGAATTATATAATACATAATCATTTTAATTAATATTTTCATTAACATTTAATTTTTAGTTTATTAGTAAATATAGCAAATCATAATAGTAATTTTATTAACAATAATGATAGCAACGTCAACAGACATTTTTTAAATCTTTCTACTTTTGATACTGAAACTAATAACATATTAGCATTAAATATCTTTTACCTCAATATCAATAGACTTATGAATAAACTTAGTGAGCTCGAAATTTTATTATCTTCCCTTAACCAAAAAATAGATGTTATTGTACTCGCTGAAACCTTTTTACATGAATCTGAAATTAAATATTTCAACTTAAATAATTACAATGCTTATCATAACACGCGAGATACTAGAACTGGTGGAGGTATTGTAATCTTTGTCCATCGCGATCTTGATTTTGTTTTAGTAAATTCCAAAAATTCTCTGGAAAATCAAAGTTTGGTTATTTACTCCAAAATCTTAAATTTGTATATAACTGGTATTTATAAACCACCGCACACATGTCGTCAACAATTTCTGTCTTTCCTGGATAACATTATGTCTACTTATAATAATCAAATTATTCTCGGTGACTTTAATCTGAATATTTTATCCAGATCAGAAGTACAAATGTCCGATTACAATTCCATATTACTTTTAAATAACTTCTTTATTATAAACAAAATACATGAATTTTATGCTACTCGTGTCAGTGATTCAACAAAGACAATAATCGATCATCTACTCTCCAAATTTAAGGAAACATTTTTTATATTATACGGCGATACCAGTCTAAGTGACCATCGTTATATGTTAGTCAAATTTGTTATAGCAAAAAAGTCTGCCAATTTTACTAAAACTAGGAATATTATTAATTACAATAATGTACATTCAGATATTGTCAGCAAATTTTCAGAAACACATCCGCCTGATTTTATGGCATTATATTCAAGTATTGAAACTTCAATTAAGAAAAACACAGTAACCAAAACTACTACTGTAAAAATTAGTTCATATAAAAAGCCATGGTTTAATAATCAACTATTTAAATTATCTAAAATCCGGGATAAATACTATAAACTGCGTAAAGCTTACCCGCAAAATTCTTATTTTTTAGAAACTTTTACACGTCTAAACAAGGAATTTAAAAAACATGTCATCAATACAAAAAAATCTTATTATACGGGTAACCTAAATGCTAACATTGCAAATCCTAAGCAAATGTGGAAATTATTTAATGAAATATTGACCAATGATCCTTTATCCCTTAGGCGTAACAATAACAAAAGCAATTATATTGAACTTAGAATTAATGATAGTGTCATAGTTGATCAATCAATTGTTGCTAATGAATTTAATAAATTTTTTGCCACTATTGGAACAATAATTTCTAATCCATCATCCAGTCAATATGATCTTGAGCCACGCATTATTACGAGAGAACTCTCAGTTATTGACCCAATTAATATTAATGATTTCAATATTATAATAAGCAAGCTTAAAAATGATTCATCTCCTGGCTATGATAATATTACAAGTAGAATTGTGAAAGATTTGGTTAAAATTATTTCTCCTTCATTATTAGTATATTTAAATTCTTGGATAAATGATGGGATTTTTCCTACATTTCTTAAAATTGCTCGTGTTTCCCCAATCTATAAATCAGACGATCCTTTTGCAATTAACAACTATAGGCCAATTTCCATCCTGCCTGTTTTTTCCAAAATCTTTGAACGGATAATTCACTCAACATTGATAGATCATTTAAACTTCAATAAACTTATAAACTGTAGGCAGTTTGGGTTTACTAAAAATTGTAGCACAGTTTCTGCTGGATTGCATCTTATTGAAGGAATTTATGAGTCGTTAGAAAACAAAACCGCTACATCATGTCTATTCCTTGATCTTAGAAAAGCGTTTGATTGCGTGAACCATTCGATATTAAAAAACAAGCTAATTAATTCTGGTATTACAGGCCATGCACTGGAACTGCTCTGCAGCTACCTGAGTGATAGGAAACAAACTGTTCGTGTCGGAAATTATGAATCATCTACTCTCAACGTGTCGGTTGGTGTTCCACAAGGGTCCATTCTAGGCCCTACATTGTTTTTGGTTTATGTAAATGATATTTTCAACTTAAACTTAAAAGGAAAGATCCAACTATTTGCGGATGATGCTGCATTGTTATATAGTTCTTCGTCATTTGAGCAGCTTCAACATGACATGGAAAGTGATATGATCATAATTAGCCGATGGCTGGAAAATAATAGATTGGTATTAAATGTTTCCAAATCTAACTTTCTTATATTTTATTTAAAGCACAAACCTCCTCTAATATTTAATGAGATTAATTTTCAAAATGAATCAATTAAACGTGTCGCCTGCGTCCGATATCTTGGGTTGTTAATTAATTCTCAATTATCCTGGATAAATCATATTAGCGGAGTTAAACAGAAAATATCGCCTATTGTTGGAGTCTTAAGACGAGTTGGACGATTTATACCTGATTCTCTTAAATACAATATTTATTATAGTTTTATTCACTCTCATCTATCATATTTAATACAAATTTGGGGTTCCTCAAGTGACACTCATTTAAATGATTTACAAATTTTACAAAACAAGGCCTTGAAAGCATTAAGAAATTTGCCTTTATTAACATCAACTAATATTCTTTATAATAATAAAATTCTTCCAATTCCTTTCATAATTGACTATCAGTACATCATTACAATTTATAAAATTAGACATGGGCTTTTGAAGTATAATGCGGAATTCCAAACGAACATTTCTGCCACTGAAAGAATTACACGCAATTCATTGAATTATCGCCTCCCGAATTATAAATTTAAAACGACCCAAAATAGTATCTTTTATAAAGGTATAAAACTTTTCAACAATCTGAGTAATGAAGATAAAGATAATAAAATTTCGAATCTGAAGCTGAATTTAAAAAAGACTCTATATGAACAATTTATTGCTAATTATAATACTTATCATCACTAACAATATTATTTTAAGTTTATTTTTTATCAAGTTGAGTAGTTGCTATTGTTAATTAATCAAATTATTACGTTGAATATGCAATATGTATGTATGTATTGTGTATGTATATATTATTCTCTTGTTTAAAATTTAAAATTATAGAATATTTTCCTGTATGAAAATTGTAATATTTTTTCCTTGGAAAATAAAAATAAAAAAAAAAAAAAAAAAAAAA
This sequence comes from Nephrotoma flavescens, assembly GCA_932526605.1. Classification (NCBI taxonomy): domain Eukaryota; kingdom Metazoa; phylum Arthropoda; class Insecta; order Diptera; family Tipulidae; genus Nephrotoma; species Nephrotoma flavescens. Next base: position 57,686,472 of record OW052222.1, on the reverse strand, counting down.
AAAAAAAAAAAAAAAAGTTTGGCCTGCGACTCTCCCGATAGGAATAAGCCTGAACTAACTGTCCATCCACGACATCTATATATATGCCCAACTGACTTAATGGATTGTAACTGGATGGCTTGGGTCGGTTGTACCGCGAAGTTGCACTCAAAATTATTTTAGGAGTAACGCAAACCGGTCGGGAGGGTTCCGTTAACCCCGCGCGTATACAACGGCCATCCTACAATAATTAAATCCATATGTGTGCTACAAATCCAAGTGTGTGCCGCACCGGTGGCAAAGTGGTCAACATGCTTGCTCCAGCGACCGGAGGTCCCGGGTTCGATTCCCGGCGGTGAAAAAATTTCACGGCTGGTTTAGGATCAATGAATTTATCACTCATTATCCGAAATGAAAATATAATTATGAAACATCATTTGAGGCGGCCGAATCCCTTAATGGGATATAGTGACAGAGAAAGAAAGAGAGTGTGCCACAAATAAAAATCTAAAACAAACAAAAAATAAACTAAATTACACATAGAAAAGCTTAAATAATTTTATGAAGATCACTGCGCGCTTTTATCACCCCCATCGGACTTAAATCCGTTACCACATCATTGCGGTGCTTAACCAAACCTTACAAAAAAACATCAACACGCGATTGCATTGGGTGTGGAAGTTGCTAAATCAATCTTCACTATGCCACTTACATTCGTTATATATTATAATACAATGCAATCAGGAACTCTCATTAAAAATTAACAGCCAATGAAAAATAATTTACAAAAATTATATATAATTTCTCCTTTTACCAATTAATGTCCCGTTTGTAGGATTATTATCCTCGTTTATAGTCCGCGGATGAAAATCTTCGTTCGATACCCTGCTGCGATGCGGATGAACTGAGAATTTCCAGGAGCCACCAGTCAGATTTTTAACATTCGATTCGGCATACCCTTCCGTATAAGATTAGCTGCGCGGTGCGAAAGCTTCTCTACTCCACCATAGCTTTTCCTTTGGTTTCTTACAACGTGAAAAACTTTTTCCACTTTTCAATTCGATTTATAGGTTTTTTCTCTAACCTTTAGTTTTTTTCTTTATAGAAACTTATGGAACATCATCAAAATAAGTACAACAACGCACAAAATAATTTTGTTAATGTTTCTTTTTATTGTTGCATTTAATTATTCAATTATTCGATTTAATTCCAATGATATAATATAAACGCCACTAATAATAAGGCGCCACAATGATAATATAAACTGTCGAAGTTACACCGCACAGTAAAAAAATGCACTTAACAATTTAACAAATTTATATGTGAATACAAACTTTTAAATTTTTTGTTTCTTAACTTTAAATTCAAAAAACTTATTATTTTTAATTTTATGATTTAGTGATCCTTTTTTTCCAATTCCAAAACTCGACTGTCCCACCCAAAAATTCATCGTCTCCCAATTCATCTTTTCGCGTGCATCCAAGTCACGAATACTATGATCAAGCCACCAAGCCAATCATGCTGTTTTTCGTGTGTGTATTTGATAATTTTTATGTATTTACTAACCCATCTCAATTATTATTACTTAACCAACAGAAAATCCCGGTTGTCTGAGTTAAATCTTATTGCTTGCTACCATTCTCTGTACGTAAGAAGAAATTATATCCACCGTAACTGAAACCTAGCCAACACTTAGGCGCAATGGATTACAGCTTGCCTTTGTTGAACGTTGTACAGCTGATCGTTACAGGACCTCCGCGATTTAGCAGGTGCCAGCGAATTTGCCAATGGTGTTAATATCCAGCAAATGCCCGCAACCAATCAACCAAAGACAGTATCTTGTGCAACTTTCGTTTTCAAATCCAGAGTAGCGCCACTTAAAAACGTATATTGTCACTCCTGTGTTGACCTGTTGTAACTATCAGTTTTTTCTGTTCGATGCATTTACGATAGAATAACGGTATTTTGGATGAAAAAATATTTTTTCTTTAATGTTGTACATTTTTATATTTTCGTCAAAGTAGCACGGTTTTTTCGTTTGTTCGATCATTGCAGAACAGTTTGAGAAGATTAAGAATGATTAGAACTTCCCACTAAAACACTGCATGAAATTTTTGGCGGCAAAACGTCATTACTTTCGACAAAGCTTAATTGTTTTGAAATTGGTGAAGAACTACATATGTAGGGCTAATCAACGGTTATTATGAAACATTTTAATTGACACAATAACAGCAAAACAATTCAACAAATACCAAATACTTAATGTTTGACTGACGCAGCCAGACGTTCCCAATATTCGAACGAGATTGGATGAATGCTAAAAACTGGTACGGTGGTTACATTATTGGGAGTCAAGAAGTTTCTAGTCAAGAGTTTTCAGAAAGGGTATTACGATAAAGAAGCGATCACTACCAGCTAAATTCTAAGAGTAGTTTTTTAGTATAAGTTCAAAAATGAAAAGTCTGAATTTTTTATGCACGAAATTATTTACTTGGTTTTGATCCTCGTTTTCCGAGGTTATCTACCTGAGTTGGTTATCGAGGTTATTGACCATTAAAAATTCAAACTAGAGAAAGTCAACCTGCATTTGGCCAAGACAAAAACAGCACACAATTGGCTTGTTTAGTTCAATCCGACTAAAAAAATTATCGTTGCAGATGTGTCACAATATGATGTTATGCATAAACTTCAAGATGGCATCTGTAGAAGAAAATTTCTTTCAATCGGAAAAAGAATCACTCATATTTTGTATAAATGAAATTTGCTTATTTACAGACCACCCACCATTAGTATCCCGTTTTGGTGTAAACCGCGTATTAAAACATAAACCGCAAATTGAATCTCCAACCTTAGCAGATCTAAGCCGAAAAGCCTGCTAAATTTTACCGCAAAAAATTTTAAATAATATTTTGATTTGAATGACGGGAGGCAGGAAGTTTTTGATCTGCCATAGTATTTCTGTTTTTTGAAAATACACACATTTTGGCACACGGCAATTCCAGCAAATAATGGTGACATCTGAAAAGTGGCAACAAATTTAGTTTCTTTGGTAAGAGAAGCAAGTTACCCATTGGTTCATTTATGATACGATTAATATGTGTCATTAGAGTTTGTTAATGAAATAAAAATACTAATCTCATACATATGTTTTGTAAAAATTGAATTATAATTTGTACAGTATTGGAAACTCGGATTTTGAACTGTAAAATTTTGAGATAGCAACCTCGAAAAAGTGGTTAATTCAACATAAATGCAATAATCTACATGGTCTACGAATATTCTACATACTGTATGCATTGTCGACATTGTCTATGCCAAAATGAGTTATCTAGGCTATTTTCGACACCAACATGTCGACAATTTCAAATTACGCGTAGACGCACAACCCTCCCTGTTCACAAACTGTATGTAAGCTCTGTAACTGTTAAATTTCCGATATGTACTAAAATGGTATTCATAAAATGAAACTCGGCTCTATATAAACGGAAATTTTGTTCTGTAACTTTGCAGCACCAAATTTGATGACGTATAGTTACATATCACGATTTCAATAGCGAATAACTCGAAAAAATTGTCATTATCTGAAACGGTTTTTTCCATATATATGTTGTTAAAAATAACACCCCTATACCAACAAAACTCGAAGCTAATCACAACTGCAGTTTTTGAGCTTTTAGATAAAATTTATTTGTTTATTACTTTTCATAACTATGCCTAAATGTTGATAATGCAATACGTACACATACAGTCGAAACAAATAGTTTGTCTGCGATATATGTACTCCATCGTGCCGCCATAGAATTTGATAGAATATTTTAAAATGAAACGTCATTAGGTTAGAGCGGCGAATTTATTTCGTATTGATTTACAGCGGCGAAAAGTGTAAAGTTTGTGATTAGCATTTTTTTAGAACACCGTATATTTGTCTCTGTAAGCAAAATTTCTACAAAGTTACAGCTATAGAATTTTTACATTTTCAGAATCAGTCCATAGGATTTTTGTAGATAATTCAAGTAATAGGCTCCTTACACGTTCAATATAAATGCGCAATATTGGGCATTGCACAATAAAATTGATCATGTAAGGAGAATATTGTAGGTTTGCACAATATATTGTGTAAAATTAAATTTTTTTAATATTTATTGAAGTTTGTGCAATATATTGTCTAGTGTGAAGCCAATATTGTGCAATATAATTATATCGGTTGTCAAAAATTCGTTTTATTTTTGTAATTTCTAAACAGCAAAATGTCTGACAAGTACTATTCTAATAAAATGATAACGCAAAAAAAAAATAAAAATAAAAAAAAAAATAAAATGATAAATGATAGCGCAATTATGATACACGCTAAATCTGAATTTTTCAATCGCCGCATAAATGAGTATTTTTATTAGTATATGGAAATTTATTCACTAATATTTTATAGTGTATGGAAATGAAAATAATTTCAATTTTAAATTTATTAATTTTGCAAACTATGACACGAGTAGGCGATAAATAAATGGCGATTTATTAAATTTCACAAACGATTTAAATTGAGTTTTTTTACTATTCAAAATAAGGAAAAATTTTGCAATAATATTGAGCCGTCTTTAGGCTAAAATAATTTTTGCGTATTATTTATCACAATAATATTGCGCAATTATATTGAACGTGTAAGGGGCCTATAAAATAAAATGTTTGCAAAATTTATACTTTTACATTATATTTGCGCCATCTCTTATCAAATCAACTAATTATCAGTAGTAGGCGAAAATTTACTATTAATTTTGAGTTATGAATCTTTTAAACCATGAGAAATTTGCACCAAATTACTTGAAGTTTTTTGCATTGCGCAACGGTGAGAAAATTGTACAGATTTAAGTACATTCAAGCAAATCCGACTTTATTTTACAAACGCACCCAACGCGTTATAAATCTTTTAAACTTTCTACCTTCATGTCCTAATCGTATTAGCAGTAATATCGATGCTAAGACGAAGGTAATACACAAAATTTGTAATCTTAAATCGGATTAAAGCATTAAGATACAGATTTAAATTTTCCACATACACAATAATTATAAATCTATTAACCCGTTTAGCTGTCTTTAAGATTAATGTCACGTCTCTCTACAAAACATTCATTTTGGTGCGAGAAGGACCCGCATGATGTAATTTCGGTGCGGATAAATTGAATCATTTACTCGTAGTATAGCAAACAACAAATTAATGTTCTATAATTAAAATTCTTGCTCAATTCTGTGTTTATTTATATAACCAACACCAACCCAACAACCATCGGAAAGTATACAGAGAGCACAGAAAAAAAATTGATTGACCGTGAAAATTATTATTATTTGGCTTTTCTATTTAGTTGTCGAATTTTTTTTATTTTTGTTCATTTGTGAAATTCGTCTGTCCGCGCATTATTTCGATAGTGTGTGCGGTAGTGGGTCGCGCTACACAAACAAATAAATCGATATACTATTTTAGTCTTATAGGCCGCATTGACGAGTTATATGTGTTTATAAGTATATACGTAATGCGGGAAGAGAACGAGGCCAACATCCTGAATAAACGTGTGTATAGTGAACATTCGCGTGTATTAAACGAGCACAAAATATCAAGTCGTACCACATTCATATTATTCTAAACGATATTGCCAACATTTTTGAATACAGTATTTTATATAATGTGTATGCGATATGTACGGTTCGGGTTGGCGTTTAAAAATAGATGAAAAATTTAAATTTTCATAAATATTTATACGCACACCAAATAAAAAAAAAATTCAAAGTTAATGGATGAATCAATATATTTTGTACACGGTATTTTTATACATACGTTGTTTTCTATATACGTTATAAATCCCAATGGTATTTCATCACTATTCATCACCGTAGTTACCGTAGTATTGACGGGTATCGGGATTTAAGCGGGATTTAATTAACAATCTTAAAAGTTAAGACCTTAAGTAACTGTGCTCTCATAAATATAATAATTTTTATCATTTAATTTCTATTTAGTCACAAAAATTTTTTTTTCATGCATCACAATGCCATCTGTTTTCGTTTTGCACAAGCTCTAAATAAACGTTTACTGACATCTAGCTATATTTGAATAAAGCTTAAAGAAAATTACTTTAACAGTGTAAATATAAATCTCTTTCATAAACCTCTACATATTTGATCATTTTCTTGATAAAACAGAAAATCGTTGATCAAGCGGAACCTGCAATACTCAAAGAACGTGATAATAATATATTCTTAGTGATCAGTTTTTGTCATAAAACGCACTCATTTATTACTCAAAATTTTTGTACATTCTCATTTTCAAACTGATGAGAAAAATTATCATGATATTTGTTGTGACCGTAACTTCACTCCGTATAATTTTATGTTAAACTCGAGGGTACGGCACTGTTAATTAAGTGCAAGAGCGACTCGTCTGAGTGCCTAATGTTTTTCAAATATTTCGGCAGGATATCGAGGCTATATTTTGGAGGGTATATTAAAATTTATTATTTTTTTATTTATTTAGGTCTATCCATTTGGACTTGACAGGTTATCACGTTCCTTAAGCTAGTAGAACCCTTACAGCAGAACATTACAAGATAGTATGGAAAATTAAACGCGGGTTCTGCTATCTCTAGAAAAAAATAGCAGAACCCATGTCAAAAAATGATTTAAAAATAATTAGAAAATTAAAGTTATATTTTAGGCTAATTAAATGCCACATTTAAATTTCTTTATTCTGCTAGTACTAGGAAAAGCATAAGGCTTTATCACTTCAAAGCTAGCAGAACCCAATTCGAAAATCAGACCAAAAAATAAATTACAACGCAAAACAAGATCAATTGACATACAAATAATTTTAGGCTTATTATGGCCTAATCAAATGCCCCATTAAAACATTTTAAGCTCCAGTACAAGAAATTTTGGAATCGACTCCATTTTCGAATTGGGTTCTGTTAGCTTTGAAGTGATAAAGCCTTATGGTTTTTCTACAATAAGCAGAATTAAAAAAATTAGATATGGCAGTTAATTAGCATAAAATTAACCTTTAATTTTCCAATAATTTTTTGATGTGGGTTCTGCTAATTTTTTCTAAAGCTAGCAAAACCCGCTCAACATTTTTTAATAGAGCATTTAATTAGGTGAAGCCCGAAAAAATGGTTTTCAAACATTCTCTGCGTGTGTCCGTGAGTGCTTGATGAGTGGTTCCCTGCAGGCTAAATGTCTGTTAATTTTTTCTCCTAAACTATTCTGGTATCTTTAACGCTATTGTTAAAGTTAAATTGGGAATAACTTTCCCTACAAATTTAGATATGGAAAAATTATTCCCAATTTATAAATATTTACATCAAACTTTTCTCCTCAGTGGCACTATTCTGGTAGTTCCCTGGGAATAGGGAATTGGGGAAAGATTTTATATGTAAGTTCTATTTTAGAATTTTTTTTCTGGCATACTGAGGTAAAAATCTAGTGGTAATTTTTTTGAAAACAAAATAAAATTGGGAATAATTTTCCCTGCCAATTTAGAAATGGAAAAATTATTCCCAATTTATAAATATTTACATCAAACTTTTCTCCTTAGTAGGCCGGAAAAAAAATATTTGAACTGAAATTACATATAAAATCTTTCCCCAATTCCCTATTCTCAGGGAATTACCAGAATAGTGCCACAGGTCGATTGTTTATTAGGAATTAAACTTCCATTAATCGTTGCGAAGTTTGATGCTGTATAAGATAGCAGAAAATTACCAGCAGAACAAATGTGTTTTGCTATTCACCGCTAGAGGCATCACTATCACAAAAAATTAAATTTTTTCTGCTGATATTTCTTGAATTAAGCAGAAAATTTTTCAGCAAATTAATAATTCTCAGCAGAAAGTTTCAAAACTATGTTTCATAACTAGAAATTCAAAGAATTTATGAAAAAAAGAGAAAATATATCCCTTGCCCGGCCAGAAAAAACAATTTTTTTGCTTCATTTTAAATCCACCATACACAAATCTCTATGTAAATAAACATAGTTTGTAATGGCGTTTTTTCATGATTCTCTTTCGTACACGATTTTTCGTATACACAATTGTGATCGCGGGCCGGAAAAGGAATATGTTTAAACGTTTCGAAACGAGAAATGTTAATTTTCTTTTAAAAAAAACAATTTGCGTATGTGTATGTAAAGGGTTTTTCAATAAAAGGTTTCATTTTGATGAGGTATGCCATTAACATTGGAAAAAGATATCAGCCAAATGGCCGCTACGGCTCCGCTTGCACCATATCCTTTTCATGAAATTTTCCATGACCAATTCGCACATTTGCGGCTGTATGTCCTCGATAACTTCACGAATTCCATCTTTAAGATCTTGAATCGATTGTGGAGCATTGGCATAGACCTAGTCTTTCACGTGGCACTAAAGAAAAACGTCTAAAGGTGTTAAATGACAAGATCTCGGTGGCCAATTGCGATGACCTCTTCGAGAAATAACACAGCCAGGAAACTTTTCTTGCAAAATTTCGATTGTTTTGTTGCTTGTGTGGCACGTAGCACTAAACGTCAGCAGCAATAAACGTCATCCACTTTTAAGAATTTCAATGCGTTGTTGAAGCGTGTATCGTACCATTTTTAGTAATTACGTAATTTTTACTTTTCAAATGTCAAAAGATGACATAGCTTCAAAATTGACAGCTGCCCAAATAACACGCTATTCAAAATGAAACCTCTTATTGGAAAACCCTTTATAATGAATTTCAAAATATACTAAACTACCATAATCATCATAATGCAAATACAGGGCAATACAAAAAAATCTCCTACGTTGATAGCAATCCAAAAATGTTTTCAGTTTTTTAACAAAAATGTTAGAAAACCCCCGCTGTAACTGAGCAACATAAGAATCATAACTGGCTGAATGCTACTGACGCCAGTTGTAAATTTTATGTTGCTCATGTCTATAGATTATGATCTCAGCTATCATAAAAACGTATACCCAGGCTAGTAACAGTGCGGTTTTTTTAACATTTTTATTTAAAAATTGAAAACATTTATGGATTGCTATCGACGTAGGCGATTTTTTTTGTGTTGCCCTGTATTTGCATTATGATGATATGGTAATTTTAGTATATTTTGAGATTCATTATACTGTACATACGCAAATAGTTTTTTTTAAGAAAATTAGCATTTCTCGTTTCAAAACAGCCCGCGATCACAATTGTGTATACATAAAAATCGTATACAACATGAGAATTATGAAAAAAAAAAAACGCCATTATAAACTGTGGTTATTTACATACACATTTGTGTATGGTGGATTTAAATTGAAGCAAAAAAAATTTTTTGGGATATATTTTTTCTTATTTTCATAAATTCTTTGAATTTTCATAAAACTTTCTGCTGAGAATTATTAATTGGCTTAAAAATTTCAAACATTTTCTGCTGGTTTCAAAAAATACCAGCAGAAAAAAATTCATTTTTGTGATAGTGGTGCCTCTAGCGATGAATAGCAATAACACATACGTTCTGCTGGAAATTTCTGCTATCTTATACAGCATCGAAGTTTGGTGGAAATTTTTATACCGGAAGAGGCAGAAGCTGTTACTTATGAAGCATTTTTCAATTTTTGCAATGATGTAGAAAAGTTTAGAATTTACAAAACACGACGAAGAATTAAAAGATTCAAATCAATTTAAAGATCAAATTTAAAAAGTCAATATTTAGTTTTTTTCAAATTAAGGCAGGGATGATGTTTATTGATTACGCAAGATGGTCTTACCAAAAGTTCGGTAAAAGAAAGTCGGGTGTTGGCCACAAAATATTCACCCGTCCGATTTCTTTTCATTATTTTTTCGGAAGGAAGTCGCCATCTTATAGTATTCCAGGTTAAATTGTGGATTATTTTTATCTACATTTAGGAAATTAAAATTTAATTTTAAAATAAATAGGCGAGGTACGTTTAAAATAATTCTAGATATTCAAAATCATATCCCAATTTATAAGCCAAATTACCTTCTGGTTTTACCATGTTTTTTTTTGTAGTGCTATAGACTCTTACCGGCTAAAAACCCACTTAAAGCATTCCAGTGCATCCGGTATCACAATATATGCATCACATCAGCTACTGGTATGTTATTTATCCCGTTCTGGTGTCGCTCAGTACCTCCTTTCGTTCCAGGCTTAGAATTGCCACTACTATGTTATATTCTTCATTCCAGTGCCGTTCGTCAGCCATCACTTTTGGTATTATGTTCTGTGTCTTCAGCTAGCCGATGTAACATCGGTTTAAGTAGCTATTAGTAGCTAGCACCCGCGATCCATCAAAAATTGTGTTAGGATGAAATTGATGTCACATTGTTTTCTTCCTAGCCATTCCCTAATTCAGGAGAGTGCTTCTGCCAATGTTCCACCATCTTGTTTTGGTCCATTTTTGTAATCCATTTGCTATTTCCGCTGGACACACGTACAAGCTGATACCCCGTGTTCAACCTGCATAGCGCTGTACCTGTTTTAGATATTCGATCTGCTACACGGGTTTTGCCGTGAACTTATCCTCCCGCCACTATTTTCACATCAGTCTTTTCCAGGATCAGCTTCAGCGTTCATCATCGTGCACTAACGACGAGCGGCAGATCATCTACGATTACTAAAGGTATTGCGCACTCATATACGATTACTAAAAGTATTGCGCATTTCATTTTATATCGCACGCTCCATAATACTGGGATCTGTTCCGCATCCATGAGAGATACCGCTAGTAACTGGTCTTATAGTAACAAAGGCACCCGATCATAAAGTAATCTAACGATCTGCAACATAACATTGATCATGTGGCGAAGATATGGGCACACGTACAGTTCATTCAGACTTGTGAGGCGTTCACCTACTATACTTAGTTCTCGGTTATGGCGTCGTTGGTTCCAACTGGTTTTCTGTAAACCCTCCTGCTCCGTTAATGTCGCCCAGCAGTCTATGCAGCAACAGGTGTTCAAGTAGTTTCTCGAAAGTGTTGGAGACCTAGGGGACTATACAATGAAGGTATGCCATCTGGCTTACCCGCCTGTTTTAATACTTGGATTTGTTCCAGAAAGAAGGGAATCCCCTTCTACTCAAACTCTTGTTACCACTTCCAGAATCTTTTCTGGATTTATTTCTTCTGCAGTATCATTTTTTTCTACACCATTTTGAGCTCGGCTTGATTGAAAATCGGAATATGAGCGACGGTCGGTTTTTGAGCGACATACAGTGATCCGCTTGGCCATCGTCTGCAATCTCTATATACTATCAACATATGGCTCTTCCGCTAATGTTGTAGGTGAGTTTGTAATAGGTGTTGGTGCAATGTGAAGCTTAAGAAATGGTTGAGTTCCGTTTTTCAGATTATTTGATGTACATTATTAGTTTCCAAAACATACCGAGTTCCTCGGCTGCGGAGGTCAACAAATTAAACAATTTTATATCAGTTTTAAGATTCTAAAAAAAAGTTCCAAATATTGTCGAGAAAATGTTCTCCAATGGTGAAGGACAGGTGATTTCCATAGTCTGCCTATATGAGGAGCCCTAGGTGGGTTGAACTTGAACTGAGTTCTCTCGTCCATCAAATTATTCGTGATTGTATTTTGATTAATTTCAAAGAGATTTTGCATTTCCTTCACAAAATTGGCAGCGGCGACGAAATCTGCGGACTGGATCCTCTTTTGTGGAAGGTGTGAACTCTGAATGGGCCTGCAAAATCTATACCAGCACAGGCAAATGGAGCAGATAGTTTCACACGTTCCATTGGCAACTCTCCCATGATTTGTCTTTCCAAACGTGGTACGTTTTTTAATGGATCCAATGTATCTTTGGAATGTTTGTCGTATCAAATTTCACGCTCCTATGATGCAAACCTTTCTTGACTCATGGCTATTAACAGTGCAGGTCCGAATATGATAGGGTGCTTCGTGTTGTATGGTGCCAAAATATTCTTAATTCGATCACCCACTCTCATGACCAAGTCATCATCTAGGAAGGGTGCATATTGACTTTTTTGAATAACGGCTTGTGATGCGAAAACTCTTTATACTAGTATACGATAACTCTATGCGCTGCACCTCTATACATATAATATGGCTTCTGTCTGATTAATTTCATCAACACTTAGCACGCCTGTATTAGGTTTGACAGGACTACAAACCGAACGAACATATGAACGGACGCGAAGAATTTTCCTATAACTAGATTATTTTGCGAAGTGTTTTGTTTTCCCTGCCATGTTCTCCTGTCTCTTGTTTGCCATGGGTTACTATGATGCTGGCAACCTTCGATGATTTCTCTTTAATGTGTTCGAATACATTAAGGCTTGCCCGTACCGGCCAATAGTGCTCTGGTTCGGCACTTGGCGGCCTTTGGATATACTCGCGAAAAACAGGAGGCCAACTCATTCAACGTGTTTGTAGCGACAAAGGGAGCACATGACGGTCGTGAGTTTATAGGCACACAGGTTGTTCTCATCGTCTCGCCAAAGGATTAGCTGGTACGGCTGATCCAACTCGTGTACAGATACCTGCTGGTACATCTTCTCGATGTCTGTGGAGAAGAAGTATTCATACAGGTGAAAATGTAGAAAAATGGCCCACAGAGTAGATTGGACGGTCGGGCCAATCATAAGCATATCGTTGAGTGACGGGTTCTGATCAGTTTTAGATGAGACGTTGAATACTACCCTTAGTTTGGTGATAATATTTTGCTGTTTTAGATCTCCATGATGCGGCATAAAGTAAGCGTTGAGATCAACCGGACCATCAAACTTTTTCATATGACCTACATTGCTGCATTTATCCAGAAATTCATTATATAGACGATGAAGTTCTGGATCGCGTTTGAATCGTCTGTATAATGCGTTTAGTTGAGAAATAGCTATCTGGTAATTGGTTGGAATCTTGGTTTTATCAGATTTACACGGCAATCGCGTAATGAAACGTCTATCTTCGGAGTGCGTTGTATTTTTCTTGTAGTGTTTGATACAGACTTCTTTTTCTTCTGTGGTCAATACCTCTTGTTTGCTGTCCCCTGCATCCTCTATCTCCCAGAATCGTCACAACGTTTTGCCTACGTCGAAGAGAGTGCAGTATGTTTTTATCTCTTGGGCTTTGTTGACTGCACCAATTATCCACCGAAGTTTTGTGTTTTGTGAGACCACTTTACTATTGGCCGATTTGACCCAACCGCCTTCTAATATGTCAAAAAATAAATCTGCTATTTCTCATTTCTAAATCTGCGATCGCGATCAATCGTTTTAAAATGCAATATTGCACTTTGCCGCGTGTGGTAATTTCAATTTTCAATGACAAAAACCGCATATTAACGTTTTGTGTAATATTAAAAATAAAATTTTAGTTTTTTTAATTTTAAGATCAAGGTCAACACACAATGAAATAGTTTAATACTCCAATTTAGATACATAACATAATTAACAACAACAACAAAAAATCGTTGTGTAATCATTTGTTTCGATTCGAATTATTACATTGAACAGTTTTTTTTGTGTATCGCGGCCATGACAGGCGCGCAATGAATATTAATTCATTGCAGGCGAGATATTCTCGTTTGTTTATGTTCGTTTATCGTGCGCGATCACGTTTTTTATTTTTTATTGATGGTTCAAGAGCGTATCGTGATTTATGATGAGTTCGACCGGCGATCTGGCCTATATCTCGTATTTATTACACAAATACACAAACAAGTTGATTATTATTTTTGCACGGTAAAATTTGTTGCATTTCATTATACCGTTAAAATCATTATTTCCGTTGAATGTGTATACAATATAAAGTTAATTGCGTCATTATCATTTCCATATATAAACATGCACGCATACCTCGGCCATAATATATACATACATACAAACATTTTCCACAGAACTTTACGTTATTTGTTGTTTTATCGTAAAGATAAACAATTTTTAATTTTTTTTTTTAAATAGAAAAGGTCAGTATATATCGAAGCGCGACGAGTATATAACGACGTCATAACAATATACCGATTAAACGATTACAATGTTGTGTCGGTTTATTAATTACTTTGTTTTGTGTGTGTACGACGTTCTGTCGACGATATCACGCAATCACATGCTAAATTCTAACAACAACAAAAAAAAATTCAAATTTCTTTTTTATGGCGAATCAATATCGACGATTAACGTGCTCGCGGAGTGTAATCCGCAGTCGAGCAGAGAATATATAAATATTATAAAATAAAACAATTGCGCCATTTGGATACGGGTAGGGGTGGGAGGGAATTAATCGCACATTAAAAAAAAATTTGAATACACGTATCCATAAATAACACAACACAATACACATCAAGTAACACAAAATGTGGATGATTAATTTTTCCGAGTCACGAGATTCTACAAATAAACGTATGGCAGCGCTACATGCATATAGCACCAAATTGTTTCATGTACGTCGTTCATCTATCCGTAAAATATGTTTGGTTTCTGTCATTGACAGCTTCAATTTATTTATTTTTTATTTCAAGGTTGTCGATTACGGGTTATATTATGAGTCCGGGTGATCTCGGTGATGGAGATGCGAGTATTTTTAGAAATTTGGTTTTGTTGTTATTTTTCTGCTCAAATCGACATAGTGATTCAATAAACGAAATTCAATAAAATGGCTTACGAACAGTTCTCTGTATGCAGATATTTTTTATTTATTTTTGTATGAAATTGGGCGCCCGAATTCCGGTACCATGTACAAAATGCGTAAAATAATTGGTGAATTCGAATTAATGTGAATTGGAATCCCTAATACGAAAAAATTTTTAAATTTGGGTCAAAATAAATAGAACTCAGCTTTGCCATACCCCAACCGATATAATTTTCAAATTTAAAAGAGTTTGTAAAGTTGTCCTGGAATTTGAACAATAATTTCGGATAAAACTCTAAAGTTCGAAAATACGTAAACCAAATTTGACTATAATTAGTAAGGATATTCATTGCCTATTTCCATTCAGCATCACCCAATTCTACAATTTCAGCTAAAATTCACTTTAGAATCGAAATCCGTTTCTGAATACCAAATTTGACAATAATGGGTTAAAAACTGGCCAAATTCCGTAGAGAATGGTTAAATTCTAGAACAACATCGAAAATTCTCGTTAAAACCCTAATCTAATTTTACATACCAAATTTAAACAAAATTTCTTAAGAAACAGGCCCAGTTCTGGCCGAATTCCAGGCCAGACATGGCCGAATTCCAGAATTTCGTTCAAAATTCCTGTCCAAAATTCGAAAATCCCAATCCAATTGTGTATAACTTGATATTAATTGAGGAATGATCAAGATTCCAAAAATCTCATGTTAAATAAAAATGTAAAACTGGTTTGTGAAAAACGGGGATATTGAAAAAGCGGAATTTCGACAGTGGGATTTTGAAATTAGGGCTTTCGTACCGATTCCTTTAATTTCTTTTACGAAGTGAGATAAAGTGTAGTACTCATAAAAATATTCGGCTTCGAGATATTTACAGATTTACCATTCGTTATATCGCCGAAGTGAAAAACTTAGTTCAAAAAAATCTCGTGTGTGTTTGTGTTTATGTGTATGTGATACCGTGCAGAATAAATGTCTATAATCTGTCCTATCTCCAGCCTAGACGGAGTGGACTGACTGATTAACACGAAACTTCATACTGAAGCTTTTTCCATTAATTGGGAGGTCCCAGTGATTCTTGGCCGAAATTGGTCGCGCGTGATTGCTATCCCACCCGAAAAAATACTTTATAGCCGAAAGATTTATTACTCGATATATCTAGTTCTACTAGCACCTCCAATTAATCAGACTAAACCAAAAAAATAATTTTACTAGATTGGTTCAAATCCTTTTTGTGACACGTAAATTACAATAAATTTCCCATCAATCCTACCATGGTCATTAGATAGGTCATATTCTTAATTTAGCCCAGGTCGAATTTGGAGCAAGTTTGAAGAGGAAAGTTTTAATGTGTGTCATATAATATACCAGAAAATCCGAACTCATCGATCCTACTATGGCCATAGGTCATATTCCTACGTAATAAACCCAGGTGAAATTTTGGGCAAAGCTGAAGCCATCCCGAAGGGTCGATCGGAAACCGCTGGGGTCTAATTCAAACCACTTAACGAACAAGTATACAGTCTTTTTTATCTTTTTCGTCTATCCATATATACTCGTATACCGTTTGAATGTTCTTTAATTAGGCAACACTATTTCAGTGACACTTTAGTTCATTAATCTGCCGTTCTGGCGGAGTAACATGGCATTTTAAAAAAAGGAAGTCTCGAAGAATGACTTAAATTTAATTGAAGCCTTAGTTCACAAAAGAGTACTATCGCAATTTAGCCATTAAGGTGTGACTTTTCTGTAATTTGATGAAAGATTCCTTTTAATACGAATCCGAAAATACTCTATAAAAATGCAAAAACGAAAACATATTTTTGCAAAATGATTGTTTAGAATAATTTGGTATTCACTTCTACTTAAAAATAGTAATTCTCTCATGCTTTCTATAAATAAGATAATTCCATGCAACAAGACCTTGACTATTAATATTTTCAAAAATATTTTAGTCATTGGCAAAGATTTGTCCCTCTCTCCTTGCCATCGAGAATCATATCTCTCGTAGAGAATTTGTCGCTTCAACTATTGACCTTCATCGTTTGTGCCCATGTTTCGACATTACACTTCTCTGGCTTGCGGTGCTTCTCATGCAAGTTGAATGTGGCTTAATATCAGCTTCACTTCGCTTTCATATTCAAAAGTTACCACTGTGCGACCAAGTGCTTTATAAAGTACGACTTGGATATTCTTCCAGCTGAATTAGTAAGGACCTCGAAAAAATTTTGCCAATGTATGTCAAATTTAGATGAATTTCAAGTTATAATCAGCACTCGGGAATGGTTTTTGATTTTATTATTGTAGTATTTTAGTTTTGCTTTTGTATACTTTCAAACCAATCTGTTCAGTAGTACTGTGCAGCTCTACAAAACATACTTGACATCATTTGAAATTTGGCAAGGCAAAATTCGTGAGTTTGGCAGGCATAATATTTGAATCAGATTGTAGGTCTCGTTGAATAGAGCTAAGTCACCGAATTTTCCACAAAAGCTCTTTAGCAGAGATGCACAGTTTTCTAATACATGAGCATCGTGTTTTAATATTGATTATTCCATAGGGACCGAATATGCAAGTTTATTTTTTAGAGTGACAGTTTGCTATAAATAATGAGAAAAGGATTACTTTGAACGTAGTTTACGTATTTGCCAGTTACACGCTGAGAGCAACTAATTTATGGGTCAAATCTAGACAACAGAAGCTGGAACACTAAGAAAGATCATTTCATCAAGCTTTAGTATTGTTTTCCATCGACTTCAGTTTTATTTTAGCCCTTAAGGCTATTACGCAGCTGACGTGAAATGAAATTTTCGCTGTCCTCCAAAATTAAACCTAAGTATCCAGCTCGCGCTGAGATAAATTTAAACGCGGTCTCCACAAGTCTCCACAAAATTACTGATAAATTATTATGCTAAATTAGTAAGCTAAAAAGTTTATGTAAAGATATATTTTGACGTTTGTTTTATTCGCCTTAAGGCGGTGATACATGTACAGATTTTGCCTTTAAGGCAAAAAAATTTGCCTAATAGAAAATTGAGAAATGTTCAATTTACAATTTTTGCCAAGATGGACGAATTTTAACCAATCAGCGCGCATAATTTTTATGCCTTAAAGGCAAAATCTAAACATGTATAGGCGGTGATACATGCACAGATTTTGCCTTTAAGGCATAAAAATTATGCGCGCTGATTGGTTAAAATTCGGCCATCTTGATTCGCCTTATAGGCAAAAATTTTAAATTGAACATTTCTCAATTTTGTATAAGGCAATTTTTCTTGCCTTAAAGGCAAAATGTGTACATGTATCACCGCCTTATCACTGCCTTTACAACAAACAAACTTATAGTTCGAAACTAATTTCGTAGTCTAGAAAATTATTTTGTTCAACCATTTAAAAAAAAATCACGTTTTGCTGTCAAATATTTTCTAACTTTATTGTCCTAGGCGCCCTAAGATAAATTTTACATACAAATTTGACGTAAAATTTAGCTAGCGAAATAACAAAAAAAATATTTAGCTCGTGATTTCGCAGATGCGGTACGCAGCTGACGCGAAAAGTTTGTAGTTATCTCATTTACATATAGTCTGCGCTAGTGAAAACTCTACAAACGTTTTCGCAGCAATTTGAAAACAGTTTTTTTTTTGAATGGATGAACCAAATAATTCTATAGATTATGAAAGTTTTAAACATCAAGAATACTTGATTGACTACAAAGATTGACTACAAACAGAAAATTTAGAAAATGGAAAAAAGAAGCCAAAACTAAAATTTTAACTTTTAATTTTAAATGATTATAAAAATACTTATTAAATAGTCGATTGAACTTTGTTTTTGTTTGCTGTAGGAGAAATAAAAGAAACGTCAAAATTTATCTCTACATAAACTTTTTAGCTTACTAATTTATCTATAATTTGGTGGAGACTTGTGGAGGCCATGTTAAAATTTATCTTAGCGCGAGCTGGATACCTAGCTTCAGCTGCGTACCGCATCTGCCAAATCGTGAGCTAAATATTTTTTTTTTTTTATTTCGCTAGCTAAATTTTGCGTTAAATTTGTATGTAAAATGTATGTAGCGCAAGCCTGATACCGACCTTAACCAGATAAATTATTTCACGAATAATAAGTTTGTCGGTTTTCGTAAAGTTTTAGCGCAGCTTCATGTCAAAATATATTTTAAGTGAGTTTGCTTAACAACAATTAAAAATAATTGATGAAATGTAGAGTTAAACAGAGACATCTATTTTATAATACAAAAAATACCATTTTCACTAGTTTTACGCGCAGCAAAATAAAATTAAGCGGTGAAATTTTTATTTTCGTTTGTGTCATTTTATTTCACTTCGCTGCGTACTGTAGGCATTAAAATATAAAATTCACATAAAATGAAACGCCACTGCCTTGGAATTTTAATCTCTCGAATGGGAATATTTCTATTGTTAGAAATACAATGAAATTTAGACAGATTAAGTGGATAAGGTATATCGAGCTAAGATACTCGTATATTATCAAGGTTTTATTTATAGCAGCGTGATTCCCTTGATATTTTCAAATCATCGTAACCTCGCGAGATAGTAATGCACTGAAGCGCACATTGGCTGTAAAAATGGTATACATACATACTTACCAGAACAGATAACGAATATTGAAAAATTTGTTTGAATGAAACACGAAATTTTAAAATATCTGAAACCCAACAATTCATAAGTGATTAGATAAAATTCCGATTTTTTTGCGTCATCTAAATAAATTCAAATATTTAGTTCGATTGATCTATTAAAATATGAATGGGTATGACTAATTTTATCACCAGGAAGCAAGTACTTTACTTTTAATGATGATTTGTCTTATCAGTGTTATCTTAGCGGGGGTTGATCAAAGAAAGGCATAAATTTAATTGAACTTAAATTGTAGTCATGAGATGCGTAGGTGAGAGTGTAGGAATTATGGGGAGTAGTTATCATCCTTAGTGGACAAGGAGCCAGCCAAAGTTAATGAATGAATACACTGTCTCCGGTCCCACCAATAGTTTGTTGAATTCAAATTTGAACAGACCCAGAACAAACATACTTTTACTAACCAAACGGCAGAGTGGTTGAAACTTTGGCGTTTGGATCAGGAGGTACCGGGTTCAAATCCCGATATAGGGACAGGATGCAAAGGGAATTTTCATCAACAGATTACGATTGATGATGAAATGGAACACATCTATGACCCTCTATTGGAGTGCAAATATCATGGGCCGACCCATCTTCCATGCCAGTGTAGGCTGGCATGAAGCTATGCAATGTGCAGAAAGTCGAGCCTATAACTCAGATTGTCAAACCACACGAAACGTGAAAAACACACGGGATCGGGAAATTTAATGTTAGATTTTCTTTTTTGTTTTGCTATGTTCTCTTTGTGATTTAGTAGTGTTTATTCGTGATCCGTGAAGATAACTACGTTAGATTTCATACTAGAAGTGTATAATTAAACTTTTCTACAAATGGGAAAGCAAACGTCTCTTGAACCTCGGAAGCTCGTAACAGAAGAGGGAAAACTGTTACAAGAAACTGCTCAAGTATTTGGCAGATGCCATAATACGGTAAAGAAAATTATAGTAAATACAAAAAGTTCATGGAACTAGAAGAATTTCAAAAACCAAATCAAAAGCAACGCCTCATCTTCGCTAAAAAATAGCAAGGATATTTCGTTTTGGAAAAACGTGTTTATTATTTAGTGACGAAAGCAAATTAGAAATTGTCGGACAGAAAAAACCCTAAAAATTTGTAATAACCACAATAAAGCATGGTGGGTCCTCGATTATAGTCTGTTTGTTTGGTGTTGGAAATCTGGTGTTTATTGAAACACCATGAACAAAAGTCATTAAATATTTTGAAGGAAAATTTGTCATCTAGGAAATTGTCAAAGAATGGTTACTTTATCGGACTCCTAAGCAGCTAAACCACCCTCCCCAATCGCCAGACTTCTTATCCCGATAGAACATTTCTCGGAGTATCTCGATAGGCAGATTCGGAAAAGGGACGTATCCAGTAAAGATTCCTTAAAAGCTATATCGTTGGAGGAATGGCAAAATATTCCAGCCACAGTAACCGCAAAGTTGGTTGAGTGTCGAGGGGATTGGTATAGCAATTTGTAAAGCGAAAGGGAAACAAACAAAGTATACTAATGAAGTCTTTTTAACTCATTAATTAATTTTGTGGCAATTTAACATAACCACTTAAGTAGAGATAAGTAGTTATGTTGTATTTTATTCTAATCGTTAGTATTTCTCGTTTTTTCTTTCTCTTCAATTTTTCATCAAAGTCTGACTATTTTTACCGAGATATAGGCAAAAAACAAAACCCCTTATTTTTTTTTATTACATTTTTTCAGCTTATCGGACAAAATATTATTTTTAATTAAGATTGTAAGATGTTTATGACTATTATAGTCACAGAAAACAAAGAGACCCTGTACTCACAATAGATCTACCACAAAAAGTAGTAAAATGGACTCCCCCCATTTTTAACTCCAAGGGAACTTGTAAAAATACGTAAACCCTTACAAAAATGAGAACTTACTTAGGGCTCTTTTGGCAGATTGGTTTCGTACTGATAAAAAAGTTGGTCTACTCATTAGGTTGCAAAGACCAAACTGCAAACATTCAACTCTTGCTTTGTACCGATAATAAAACAAGAACTTATCGATTTAGCGAATTATGTTACCAAATCAGAAACTTCTGAAAATTCTCACTATGTATGTGTACTAAGCCAGCACAATACAATTAAGAAGTTTTTAAAAAATTCTTAAAACCACTTCTGATTGTTATAGGTGTTTGATATTTATTGAAAACCACTTAATTGATAAATTTTGATACTGTAGCATGAAAATAGTAGAAATAAATTTAGAATAAACACTTATCTTGAAATAAGTTTTTATTATGAATTTAATTTTGCGGTTGTTTTTCTAAAGGCTAATTAGAAATTTTTTGGAGTTTCCGATAAACCCAGAGCAGGTAATAAGTGCTTGAAGCTGTCAATAAACGTAGTTTAAAAGCCCTGATACTCTGGATTCAAAAATAGTTTAGTTATGTCCCATTATTGTTCAAAAATTAATTTAAAATTTTAAACTTGAACCCCTGAAAAGTAGCTAAAAAACTGATAAGTGGTTTTGTTGAATTGCCACAGAATTAATGTTAAACTTGTACACTTTTTATTGCTTCCTAAAAAATGAAGTGTTTTATTGTTATTATTGTTATTGTTTTAGTGTTGTTTTTTATGTTGATTTTTGTTTTTGACGCTTACTGTATGAGTGTGCACTAATTGCGCATTTTGGTTTTTTTCGCCATTATGACTGAATTTCTCGTACTGATGAATTATCGTCATCTTTAAATAGTGTAAGAAGCATCGAAATGTGGCATTCATTAATGTTTCGACCATTTCTCAATTTAATTAAGTATAGTCGTTACACCCTTGGACTGATGTGCTTCCACGTGTAGGGCCATATCGCCAACCACAAAATGAAAAATTGTCTTGAATAATTACAATTGCTCTATAAAATATGCTCATGTATCCGATAAATTTAACTACTAAATTCCCTAATGACCGCACACATTAAAAACAAACCTCCCTCCAATTATATGCCATCAAGCATTAAAATATATCTCTAAAAGTAAGATAAGATTACCGCAACAACCGTTACACGTAATTTACAATAAAACAAAAAAAATAAACTCATTTCTTACCTGTCTAACTGATTTTAACTTAATTCTTAAATAACATAAAATAAATTATGTGACCAACTTTACTGCCACAATTCACACGTTTTTAACCCTGACAAATCTAGAATAACAAACTCATTAGTAATAACGTACATATAATGTGATCGTTCAATTATATATAGCAAACAAAATTGCAAGTAAACAACACATTGTTTTTTAAATAACCCTGCTACTTAAGAAAAACAAATGAATATTCTGTCAAAATTTCATATCGTTTGTGTGTGATGTGTTGTTTTCAGAATATTATTGTTACAATGTATTAGCCGTCATTAATTCTGTGTACAACCCTGCTATACCACAAACAGTGTTATTTTAATTAAATTTACTTATTTTTAACAAAAATCACATTTGTCATTAATTTTTTGTTACGTTTTGTTATTGTTAAATCATATAATAATAATTATTATTTCAATGTCAAAATGATATTATTATTTATATAATTTTTTTTTTTTGTTTTATGTCGGTTTAAACTTTTTTAAGGAAATGGAAAATTTTCAAACGAAAATAAATTCATTTTGACATTTTTTTTATTTAGTTTTTTATATCATTTGTTTTTTTGCTGTTGTTTTTTGTATGTACTTGTGTTTGTGTATTAGTATATTCATTTCGGTATATTTTTTTAAATATCAAATGTTTATTTTAAATTTTTTGTAGTTGTATAAATTTATAATTAACATGTTGACAGTTTTGGTTTGTTCTTCTCGGTGTGACGTTTGCTGTTTTTGGTTGGCTTTGAACAATAGAAAAATTGATTTTGTTTGCCGTGTACGACTTTTAATTATCTTTTCAACGAATAATTGAGATGTAAAATTCAGTTATCTATCAGGGTGGCCAAAAAGTATTTTGAATTTTCAAACATAGCTGGCTTTGAAATTTTCTTTGAAAATCCTTTTTTAATGCTAAAATATTTCGCTTTTGCCGTCTGACATTAGTCACATTTAAGTAACAGTATAGAAGCAAGTTGTCCGCATTTTCTCTGTAACTGTTAATTTTATATCAGTTTTAAAATGGGATGCAAATTGGTATTTTGCTGTTTAATTTTCTAAAGAAAAGAAAGCTGTTGAGAGTCACAAAGAGATATGTGTAGTTGGTGCTGAATGCAAAATAAAGCACATTTTTTGGAATTGGTTTAACAAAATGACCAACTTTCTGTGGCCCAATTCCGTTTTGCCTCGGAAGTAAGGGAGTTGGGAATTACTTACCTGTTTCTAGTAGTAGCGAATTTTTATTCCTCAAAGTGTAATCTGGCGTTTGGGGTTACTTTTTTATTGTACAAATTAATCTCATTTTATGCATTTTGGAATAAATACTTTTTATGAGACTTGCGGTCCATCTGCCTTTAATATTAACCATAATTTTTGTTACCACCGCTGCATGGTACGGGCTCTCATCAATTGTTCCAACTCTTCCTTTGCCAGTGTTCTCTTTCTAAACATTTCCTTCTCCGCCATGGCCAGGAGATTTATCGGTATAATTCAACTCTTCTGTTCAAAGAAGAACCATAACAAAGAACGCTTAAGGTAACCCATCGAATCACGTGATCTAGTTTCTAATGAGCGGCCTTGATATCTCTCGCTATTATAACAGCAGCAATATCGTCCGCAAATCGAAATAAGTGGCATTATCTCTAATATTATTCTGAAGGAAGATATCCATAGCATAAATTATATCGGGCCAATGTATTAAGTTCAATTCAATTTTTTTACATTCCTAGTGTCCATCACTAGTGGTTTTTCAAACTGAGCGCACCCAAAAATCGGTATCTTTTTTACTATTGTTTATGTTGGTGTTTTTTCGGAGTTTTTTGACAGCTTAAATTTATTTTATGTAAAACGTTAATTTTGTTTTAAAAGTGGTTCTAGTTAATACAGATATAAATAAATGTCGTCGTCTTACGAAATAAATATAATAAATGAAATTTTAGATTTTCGGGTGAATTTCTTTCATTAAATTTAAAAACATTTCATCGTCTTCAGATTCACTAGTATCAAACAACATTTTTTCTTAAATATTTTATTTAATTTTAATTGTCGAAAATATATCACTTGTCATCGCTTTTATTTTGACGTCTAATATACCGAATATACCGTCAAATATTAAATGTCAAGTAAAAAAAATAGCGTTCACGAGTGCACAAAAAACTCGGATTTTTTGATTGAAGTTAACTGGAGTTAAAAATGGGGTAAAAGCCATTAGTGAATATTTTCGTTTAGTGTTACCACAGGTACAATTCTTCTGGAGAAGTAGTTTGAGCTCTATGTGATAATATAATAATGTTTTGAATTGTATTATTTGTGAATCCTTGATTGTAGAAGTAAATTTTGAATTGAGCTTTGCTTACTAATATTAGTGTTTGCTGCTCATATTTCGGATGGCGAATATGTCATCTTCCAATTTAATTTTAATGCTTCGATCGATAAACCGTCACTGAATATTAACTCGCCCTAGATGAACAGCGGGATTCATTCATCTCCACTTCGTTCCTTATTCCTCTTTAATATGAATTCCCGTCTCGGATTTTTCCGTTAACGGAAATGTTCGATCTGACACGGATATACCCTATTATGACATTTGTTTTGGCGAATGTAGATAGCGTTGGTTTCTACGTCTACAAAGGGGACGATAATTGTCAAATCCCTTTGACAGTTTTAATCTCTCTTGCTTCATAGCAAGCTGCGATTTGTGTTTTGTTCACCAGATAATACTTTGTTGAAAATCGCGAATTATCGTTTTTGTAATAAACAAACTGAAATTAGCAACATTTCTTTTTATCTTATCTTAATAGTTTCTTGCTGAATTTAGCATCTTAAATTTTATTTATATTAATAAAATTTAAATCACTTTTCACTATATTTCACTCTATGGAATACAAAATACGTCAACATTTTGCATCAAAAATACGTTTCATTTTGCTTTCCTTTTTGTTACTATTTTGTAGCCTGTTCCATACAGAGCATATTCGGCATCAATCCTGAGTATTTCCAAGCCGCTTTCAGAGAGCATCATTTTACTGGTTTGAGTCCGTTTTATTTTAATTATCCCTTGGGATTTTTGAGGATCCATTTCATCGGTTCGATTAAAATTAAGTTTCAAACAACACGTGTTCAGATCTTTTATTTAAATTTCACCGGAAATTACGAGTATAGAGAAAAAACTCTGTGTCACAACATTTGGCATCTCTACAGGCCAAGAGGATTGACTATTCGGTATCAAACTATAACGTTTTTCCGTTAATTGGCGGATCCCTGCGAAATTTGGTGGACATCTGTGTACTGGAAGTGACAGCTTCTTATGGCAGCTTTTTCAATTTTTGCAATGATGTTGAAAAGCTTAACATTTAAATAAATTTAAAGATTAATTTTTCAATCATTTTCGACCTTGTTGGTTTTCTGAAATTTAAACAAGCCAGTTGTACCAGACGACCGGTAAGTTTAATTTTTCGCTTTACAATAAAACAATATATGTGTTGTACTTTAGTATAAAAAAACTTGCATTCTTGTATAATATTAGTATTGGTAATTATAACGTTTTGTTGTTATTCAGAAAAGGGTTAGTTGATAATCGAGAACCTGAAAATAAAGATCAGAGATTAAAATAATTGTTGTGTATTGTCTTTAAATATAAATTCCCACAAATTATTGGGGGCTTAACCGGAATTCTACTCGATAAAACAATATCGGAGGATTAAAAGCGAGATTATCGATAAAACATCATTGCTGGATAAATTGTAGTTTACATCTTATTCTGGACTGATTGGAACGCCATTTGCTGTGTTGTGTATTCAAACATATTTTCGAAGTTCATACGGAATGACCTTGCATTTGTATCTATTCGGGTAGTTTTGAAAATTGATACGCCGATTTCGCGCTAGATAAGTTCTGGAAAAAAGTGGAAAAGGACGAGTTGTGAACGGTCATTTTTTGATTAATAACGGTGTGTCCTGTTGCATAAAATTTTCATTTTTAATTTGACACCGATTACTTTAATTTTGTGTGAACGATAATGTCGAAACGTAATAAGAAATCCAGAAGAGAAAATGATGATGAAACATTCAATGTTCGACTTTTTCGGTCAAGTTTAGCGAGAATCTCAAATGATTCGCAGCAAAGTACGTTAGTCGGATCTAAACTTAGCGGTGAAGTGTTACAACAGTTAAACGAAATGCGTCGCGACTTGAATGTTATAAAAAATGGTGCAATTAAAGATGGTGGAGATGCAAATGCGGTGGCACTCAAGATACCGCTGGAACGAATGATAATATTGGGAATAATCAGAATGGAGACGATGATGTGCAGTATGAGCGACAATTAAAATATCAGGATGTTCAAGATTCCATTACTATTTTTGATGGTGAATCGAATTACAGAATTCAATCTTAGATAGAGGAGCTTGAACAGACGGGGGATGAAATGAACTGGACTCCCAGGCAAACGGTGGTATATTCGAAGAAAGCGTTATCTGGCCTAGCTAAAAGAAGTTTGAAATTGAAACCTCATCTTACAACTTTTGGTGAGGTAGAAGACCAATCTGTAATAGAATATACTATAAAGGGTATCGTGGTACTGGATCAAACAAATTGTTGTTGTATGGAGCTACGACGGTGGATGAGTTTAAACAAAAGCTTAAGTTGTATGCCCAATTTAAAATGGATAAAAATGTTGAGAGGTAAAAATTAATTACAGTAAGATCCGGTATATTGTGTTACAATTGTGGTGATAAGGGACATTTGTCGAAAAGATGCCCGAATAGAAGAAAAGTTGTTAAATGTTTCCGATGTAATAAGTTCGGACATATCGCCACAAAATGCCCCAAGAAGTCGAAACAAATCCAAAGTGATACCAAGTTTATTCAAGATGATTTATTGACTAAAACCAATTTATTTAAACAATTATTTAGTTTTAGACTCGATTGTCGACACAGGAAGCGATCTAACATTATTACGCGAAGATGTTTACTTGGAAATGGGATCACCAACGTTAGACGAAGGAAAGACGAAGATTCTCGGAATTGGCGATTACAGAATATGTACGCTAGGGCATTTAAAGGCACCTTACAGGTCGATGAAGTTATCGAAGATGTTTCTATTAATATCGTTCCTGTAGAAGCAATTAATGTAAAATGTATCATCGGAAATGACTTCCTTACAGAAAAAAAGATTGTTCTTGGTCCAGATCAGGTAAGAGTCGAGTTATTACCTAAAGACGAATTCTTAGCATGTTACAGAGTCGAAGAAATAGAAGAAGATTTGGTAATTGGAAACAAAGAATACGAAAAGGAAATTCGCTCGATGATAAACAACTACAAGGCAGCAAAAACAAAAGAAACTAATATTACTTTGAAAATCCTATTGAAAGACAAGAAACCTGTTTGGCAACACAAAAGACGGTTGTCGCCGGAAGAAAAAGTGCATGTCGATAAGCAGATTGAGGAATGGCAGCGACAAAATATTATTCGCCCGAGTGTATTCGAATTCGCAAGTGCTGTCGTATTGGTATCGAAGAAAGAAGGAACCAAACGACTTTGCATTGACTACCGGAGATTGAATAGGCAAATTATAATGGACCGATATCCATTGCCCTTAATTGACGATCAGATCGATCGATTACATAGTTCTCGTATTTTCACAACTTTGGACCTACGAAATGAATTCTTCCACGTTACGGTCTATGAAAATAGTGTCAAATATACCGCTTTTGTCGATCCAATGAGTCATTTTTAGTTTCTTCGCATGCCATTTTGTTTATAAGTACTGCACCAGCAGTATTTCAAAGATACATACACTGGGTATTCAAAGATCTAATGATGAAATCGGAAAACTTAGTTTACATGAACGATATCATTATTCCGTCCAGCAACGAAGAGGATGGATTGGATAAACTAAGAAAGGTGTTCCATGTCGCAGCGGAATATGGCCTGGAGTTTAAATGGCGTAAATGTCAATTCCTATGCCGTAAAATTGATAACCTTGGATACGAGATTGAAGAAGGTTTTATAAAGCCATCAGAAGCCAAAACCAGAGCCGTGATAAACTTCCTGCAACCAACGACGATCAACCAAATTCAAAGTTTTCTCGGTTTAACTGGATACTTTAGAAGATTTGTTGCAAATTATTTAGTTGTGGCCAAACCGTTATCTGATTTGCTAAAGAAGGATATAAAGTTCCAGTACGGACCGTCGCAGAAAGCAGAATTTGCAGAACTAAAACGATTATTAACTACGAAACCAGTGCTTTATATATTTTTCGACCTGAAGCCGAGACCAAACTCCATACAGACGCATCAAAATTTGGATTCGGGGCGATTCTGTTACAAAAAGGTCAGTATGATATGGTCAATTCCATCCTGTTTACTACTTTAGTAAAAAAACCTCACCATGTCAAGAGAGGTATTGTTAATATGAGCTGGAAGTCCTTGCCATCATAGCATCGCCTGTCACTTTTGTAATACAGAACGAATTCCAAGAAAGAATAAAAAAGGCTCAATGAGAAGACGATCATTTTACTGCAATCATAAAGATACTTGAAAACGAACCCTACGAAAGTTTTATAATAGAGAGAGGCGTCCTGTATAAAGGAGACGACGAAGATCGGAAATTATTATGTGTTCCGAAGAAAATTCAAGGCGAACTCATTAAAAACATACACGAAGCTGGACATTTTGTAACAAAGAAGATGACGGAGATCATTTCCAGAGAATACTTCATCCCAAATCTGAAAAAGAAGTGAGACAGTTATCGCAGAAATTGTATTGCCTGTATTCTAGCCGAACGTAAGTCAGGAAAACAAGAAGGTTTCCTGCACCCGATTGACAAAGATAAGTATCCTTTAGTTACATATCATATCGACCACTTAGGGCCGATACACCCCACTTCCAAACAATACAAATATATATTTTTAATTATAGATGCCTTTGCCAAGTTTGTCTGGATATACCCGGTAAAAACAACGACAGCTGACGAAGCAATAAAGAAGCTATAAATTCAGAAGACAAATTTTGGAAACCCAAAGATAATTATAAGTGACCGAGGACATCGTTCCGGTCAAATGAATTTTTCGATTATTGTACTCAAAATCAGATCGAATTAATACATTTTACATCAGGAGTGCCCAGAGGAAACGGCCAAATTGAACGAATTAATCAACTGATAATTCCAGCGTTAACCAAATTGGCAATTGACTCACCGGAAAATTGGTATAAACATACAGACAGACTGCAGAGATACATATAAACTCTACTTGGCAAAGAAGCATCGGTACGACGCCATTTCAAGTATTATTGGGGATGAGGATGCGAAACGTCGAAGATCAAAGGATAGCCGAAGTGATGGAAGAAGAACTGATGAGTGATTTGATGCTAGAAAAGGATACGATCAGAGAAACGGCAAGAAATGAAATTATGAAGGTCCAAGAAGAAAACAGACGTGCGTATAATCGAAAACGGAAGAAAGCATCAATATACAAGATTAGGGATATTGTTGCTATTAAGCGTACCCAGTTTGGTTCTGGACTCAAATTAATGCCAAAATTTATTGGTCCGTATAAAATTACCGAAGTTAGTCCGAACGACCGCT
Organism: Nephrotoma flavescens; assembly: GCA_932526605.1. Lineage (NCBI taxonomy): Eukaryota > Metazoa > Arthropoda > Insecta > Diptera > Tipulidae > Nephrotoma > Nephrotoma flavescens. The sequence continues at coordinate 57,656,547 of OW052222.1, read as the reverse complement.
ATTAAGTCGAAAAGCTTGGAGAGCACGCGGGTCCTGTTCACACGAGTACCAGTGCAGATTTTAAGAAGAATTGGAGGACTTCTCATCATGTTGGTGATGATGCAGACGACGATGAAGATTCCGAAGAAGACGAGCTTCCCGAAACGGAAGAAGTTATTGAAATAAATTAAAGGTGAAGGTTACCACCAAGAGCTATAGAGAATATTGTCCCTAAAGAACATTTTTTTTTGTAATGCAATTGTGTAAAGACGAAGAGCTGCAAAACGTAGAAGTGTAGTCAAAGAAGACGTGTAACTGTAAAACCATGCAGATGTACGGTTCAAACTCGAAGACGACGTTGCTGAGGAGAAGAACTTGCTCGTCGGGACGACGAAGATGCAAGAGGGCCGATTTTGTAGGATCACCCTGTCTCTTAAAAATAAAACAATATATGTGTTGTACTTTGGTATAAAAAAAAGCCCAAAATTGGTCTTTGGTATAAAAAAAAGCCCAAAATTGGTAGATATCCGAATAGAAATTGGAAAATCTGTTTTATTGCTTCCAAATCTATGAAATGAGGGTCCTATATTCTCGAATGGTACACCCTTCACCCCACGGAGTATTTTTTTTTTTGTAGTAGTATTGCAATTTGGAATTGTAGGGATTAACGGCTTTACTAACTCTCACGGGACCGCAAAGCTAATTACGCCCCTCAGGACGCTTAGCCCTCTGGGGAATAAATTAAATTTTGGGGATTGTCCACCCTAGATTAAAAGGGTTCTAATTAATGTGATGATTTTAAAAATCCTTGGATGACATATATGTACGATATGTGTGTACATTTGCAAAAGCTGTCGAAAGCTTTATAGCATTACCATAAATTTTGCAAAAAGCTTTAATATATTCATGCATGGAGATTTACGACTTATTATTGTTTTAAAACAATTTATTTTTACTATGGGCATCAATCCCGCAGTCACGAACAACTACATACATACATATGTACACTAAGTAAAGTACAAACAAATTTCACCGCAATATGTTATCCCATCCATCACACACAAATCATGATCACATAACGCGAAATTATAAAATTCAAAATTTATATTAAATGGAATGCAGTGTGGCTAAAATTGTAAATACTCTCGTATGTAGTTTTATTTGATATACATTTTAACTATAAACACAATTTGGCAACGTTCCACGACCTAGACTTGACTTAGATTTTTCACAAAAAAAAAAATTATTTCAATTTATTTTTTGACTTTTTGCAAAAAAAAAATGGTTTTATAAATATTTAAAATAAATTTTTACTCTACTCAAAGCGGCGTCCAAATTATAACATTTTCGTTTAAAGCGCGATGCGATAAATTGTGCAATTTGCAAGAGGACGCGATAAAAAAGTTTTGAATGAATTTTTTCTTATCACTAACACGATTAGTAATTTTTATTTTTTTTATCTCATTACAGGAACGCTAATGAATTTCATGGTATAGTCGCCCGCGAAAGCCAAGCAGTTTATTATATAATCAGGTAAGAGTATATGGTGGCGGTTCGCCTAGCAATAAGATCGTGTACTGTAATAAAAATAAAAAAAAAATAAACATCGCAAGAAGTTGTAAATCACCCGGTCACCACATTTAAATATTTTTAAACTCAATACGACTAATTGCCAACTAAAATGTGTGTTTGTGTTATACTTTTTGAATGTGCTCTGCTATTTAAGAAGGAATTCGATTTGTTTTTGTATTCAATCTCATTCATAATCTTCTAGCACCGAATATTTGAGATTGCCAAGAATTTTATGTGCTCGTACATACATACATGAATTTATCTGGCGTATAATTTTTTTGCGGTTTACAGAACGTGGAATTTTTATTGATTGTCACAAATTTGATGCGCACACGGAGGTTGTTGGATTTGAACTTAAACCTTTGTGCTTGACCTTATAAATAATTTTATTTAGACAGTAAATTTAATTGCTTTGGATAATACATACTTTAACCTTTTTATTCGTTTATGTGGAGCAAAATTCAATTTACATTTTTGTGCAAATTTTTGTCAACTGCAATATAAATAAAATATATGGACCACACAGCAGTGGATGTTAATTAATTTAAATTAGGAATTCGTGATACTTAATAAATATTTCGAGGTGTAAATTTCATCGAATAATCTACAAAATTTGTTATAACGCAATTTTTCGTGGTATTCTATATGAAACGCAGTTTTTCTGCTCAGCAAACGACATAATTGTAATAATTTCAAAAAAATTCAACCATTCTTCGGCATGCGATTATGCTTGTATGACAACTGTGTTGGGTGTTGCCCGATGCTAGATTGGTTGATGAGGTTGCTTGACGTTACATCAATTTGGTGTTAGCTACATAAAAAAAAATAGAAAAATCTTTTAATATATTATTTACTATGCGCGCCACCTCTTATCAAATAGCATTATTAATCGCAATAAAAGATCCCTGTCGATCGAAGGTAAGTTCACTTCGTCCTCCTATCATGACCATCAATTTACCTTCTCATCGAAGTAATAATCAAATTAATGACGTAACGTACAAATTTTCGGTTATTTTAGTATTGCCACATTTTCAGTCAGTCACATTTTATTACACATTTGTCGTAAAAAAATTTGTTTTCGTTCGTCCATGCATCTACAAATTGACGCTGTTGGGATTGGTGTTGGCATGTTGGGTGTGTCTTAATTCGTTCTACCTCATTACTGGAACGGCTGGCTAACGCACATCTATTTGGATAAACGATAACTTACTTTACCCACTCCAACGATATTGACCATGCAGTGACCATGAATCTGTAACAAATGTAACGTGACATTTACCGCTTTAAGTTGAAACAATTGACCGGATTGTTCTCGGACTCTAAAGCCTATAATGATATAATGGACATCTGGTAAAACCGCTGTCATCAATTATTCCGATAAGCATGTTACGAAACGGTTCAAAAACCATTCCACAGATTCTTCTAAACATGCAGAAGCCACTCTCACGGTGATTTTGCCGACTAGATTTCAGGGTTTTGGGTCGTGGGGAAGGTCAGGCTTGCGTGTTCCTATGACATACACCGTGGATCAGAATAAAATAAATATAAAAAGCAACCTAAAAAACCGAAATTAAATTAAATACACCAGAATCCGTCGACCGAAACTTGAGGAACGTAAGATAAATATAATACTGACCGAGTGTGCCGACCAGGAACGGCCGGATCTCCGGACAAGTACAATGTCTGCTGAAGGAACCGCCCGAACGACCCATCGACCCCTAGAGGCCGATGTCCAACCAAAACGAAACAGCATATCAGGGTAGGTACATTTTTCCAAAAGACAAAGCCTTTCTTCACAAGGAGAGACCTCCAGGTTCGACAACTTGAAACTACCGGAACACCACGGGGAGGTCGTCTAGATTTTACGGTCGTCGCCGAATGGACGACACAACGTTTGACGTTTGTCTACCCGTATTTGGAAAAAAAATTATTTCGTTGGGCGTCTTCCCCCCCCTATGGTAATAAAAATAATTAAATAATCTCATTGAATTCGTTAGGCGTTGGCTCGCCGTAAACCCAAGAGCTGAATGGCCTCAACTGGCCACCCGTAAATAAGACTGTTATATACTTAGATTAATTGCTGCGCCCGTTAATACAAATGTGCTACACTGTTTGCGCCCCCCGTTAATAAAAAAAAATGTGATACACTTAAAATAATTGTGCCGCACATTGATAATGTGGCACCCGCTAATTAATCGCGTCACCCGTTGATAAACTGTGAAATCGGTACCCGTTTAATGCGGCGACCGTTAATAATTGGCAGCCGTCGGAATTGTCCCATCCGTCGAAAATAATATGATTAATATAATATCGATAATAAATTACGAATTTATGTTATTTTTCTTCAGAATAAAATTTTTCATCGATTCCAATAAGTCGATTCCAATAGTTCGATAATTGCATTTTAATAATTGTATAATTTATTTCGATGTTTTGTTTTGCAAAAATCAACAGAAAAATCCGAACAAAATACATCTAACGCCAAAAACTGAACTCTTTCAATCCACAATACAAATACTCGTTTTTTTTATTTTAAATCAACTAATTTACTCAAAAAAAACTGAAATCAAATTGACTGTCCTTTTCAAAATTCTTAACTAGCCTTTTACTAGCCTTTTTGTTATACAATCCAAAACTAGACTCTAACTAAAAAAAAAAAAACTCTAACTTTCGTGCGCGTCACTCGCCTACTCTTTCACACCACACCTCAATCTGCACTTCAAAACGAAAGCGTAAAATACTCTTCTATATTCGTACTGATCGCACACAAGAAGAAGATGCACCTTGCTCTCGCTCTCAAAATTGTTCAACGTTTACGCGATACTCTAGGAGTGTGCAAATTGTGAACCATAGTATAAAGGCCTATTCACACTCACAAAAAAATGAATGACAATGCCCGACGGTAGATGGCAATGCCATCATTAAAATGTTGTTACGATTTTGCCTTGTCACTCAAGGTTCGAATCACTGGATTGTGAATAAATACAACTGCTTCAAATTTGAACTCACACAATTTATTTACACAACACAATTTATTATACAACACAATTTATTATACAACACAAAACTCCCAATTAATTATTATAATTATAACACACTTTTTAATTATCACTTTAATAATCGCTTTAATAATCACTTTAATAATCTTTCTATTTAACCTTCACTGTATCACGTTTAAAATAAGACTCAGCATTCCACGTCAACGCGCGCCTTTATATACCAAAATATTTGTTTCCAGAATAATCCTAAATGCGCATCGAGCAAATATGTTAGTATAGAAATAACGCCTAAATGTTGAGTAAATCATAAATGCAATTGAACTATTAATGAAATTAACTTATTCTACTCTAATCTAGGTGTCACCGTAACACTACCCCCACCTAAGCCTGTTCGTCCCGAACAGGATCCAGATCACCTCCTCTGTAGAGCGCCAAACGTTCTAAATGCACCACCTTTGGTTTACCTTTCCGTCCTTTCTGTATGCGATAAACCACGTCGTTCAACTTTTTAATGACAGTGTAAGGTTCTTCCCATGTGGGTTGCAACTTCGGTGATAATCCTTTCTGCCGTTGCGGGTTGTGAAGCCATACCAATTGCCCTTCCTCGAAGCCTTGATTATTTGCTCGTATGTCATATCGAGCTTTCATTCGATCACTTGATATTCGAATTTTCTCCCGTACAAATTGATGTATTTCATTAAGTTCCTCTTTCATCCGGTCGACGTAATCCTGTCCGCATAGAGCTGCTGATGGAACAGCCCCAAACTTTAAATCTCCTGGTAATCGCAGATTGTTCCCAAATATTGTTTTAGCTGGTGTCACTCCTGTTGTGTCATGTACCGCTGATCGGTAGGCCATCAGGAACATCGGTATATGTCGATCCCAGTTGCGTTGGTTCCTTTCAACAACCTTTGCTAGATATTCCTCCAATGTGCCATTGAATCTTTCCACCATACCGTCCGACTGTGGATGTAAAGGCGTCGTTCTTGTTTTATTGATTCCAAGCATCTGACATATCTCCTGAAATACCACCGATTCGAAATTTCTTCCTTGATCCGTGTGAATCTCCATCGGTACACCAAACCTGCTAATCCAGTTGTTGACCACAGCATCAGCTATTGTTGTTGTCTCCTGATTGGGTATCGGGTACACTTCCGGCCATTTGCTGAAATAATCCATTATTACTAGCACATATTTATTTCCGCTCTCGGTAGTCGGAAATGGCCCCGCCACATCCATTGCAATTCTCTCAAATGGTGCCCCGACATTATATTGTTTCATAGTTTCACGGCTTTTTCGTGCTGGTCCCTTTACTGCCGCACATTGGTCACATCTTCGACACCACTCTACTACTGACTGTCTACATCCAGACCAGTAGAAACGTAGGCGAATTTTGGCTAATGTTTTATTAATCCCTAGGTGACCTCCACTTGCTCCTCCATGATACTCCTTGAGGACTTCTGCTATCCGATCTTTTGGCACCACTACCAACAATTGTTTTACTTTGCCATCCGTACTTTCCCACTTTCGTTTTAAACATCCATTTTCTATGTGGAGGCTATCCCATTGAGCCCAATATGCTTTTACAATGGGAGTTTTGTCAGCTTTCTCACTCCATGTGGGCCGGTGTTCCTTCTCCTTATGTTTCATGATGAATGATAGGTCAGCATCCCGTAATTGCTCCTTCTTGATCACTTCATCAGTCCATTGCTCCTCAGGTAGCGCTTGCATGAGCCGAATATCGACGATGCTTTCCTTGGCCTCCACATGTTCACAATTCTTGCATTCCGCGGGACATGGTCTTCTTAATAAACCGTTGGCATTATCATGTGCGCTTTCCTTTCGATGTTCAATATTGGCTTCATCTGTCAAGCTGTCATCGCCTCTTTCTACTGTCGAAACTTGGATGGACCTTATGGGGCAATCGGTTGTGGGAGTCAGCTTTTGCTCCTTCAAGCTGTCTCTTTTTAACGACTCCAATGTCGTACGACCCTCCTTTCTGGCCTCTCTTTGCTGTTCGTTTGGTCTACGCTTCATAGGAGATGGCGATCTTCCTCGTTTCTTCTTAATCTCCCAACAGTCCCGTGAGATGTGACCCATTCTATTACATACCCAGCATTTAATCCTGCTACTTCCATATCTGAACCTAGGTGTAGCCCGCGCGGTGTCTATTCTGGAATCAATCTCCACTCTACGAATTTTCATTGCTGGTTTGATGATGGTTTGCGCAGTTTCGTTTGTTAACGCACAAGCGATGGTTTCCGTGAAAGTTGCCTTAGGTGACAACATCACCGCTCTGCGCGTCTCAGGATCTCGAATACCGTCAATGAATGCATCTATTTTAATTCGCTCCATGTAATCGGCCGACATATTTGAATGTGCTAAATGCGCGAGCCGCTCAATTGCCGATGAATATTCCTGTAGCGATTCTCCTCCTCTTTGGTATCGACCCTTCAATTCCATGCGATAGATTTCTCGTTTGTGGTCACTTCCGTATTTTCGATCTAACGCCTTCATAATTCCCATGTAAACGTTGCTTTCCTGCTCGGGAATGATTTGTAGTGTTTCTGCCGCTTCGCTTTTAAGAGCCACAATTAACGCTGCAACACATTGTTCTTCAGTCCACTGATTTTGCTTAATCGCCGTTTCGAATTGGGACTTAAAAATGCTGAAGGATGTTGTTCCATCAAATGTTGGTGGTTTTATCTTAACTGCATTAATCGTCTGGATCATTTGATGTGTCGTTCCATTCGCCTTGACATCTTCAAGCTCTTTCTCGAGACGTTGCACTTCGGTTTGTAGATCTTGTTTAACCGTTTGTATATTTTGGTTAACAGTTTCAAATTTTTGTTGAACGTTCCCTTTAACATTTCGAATTTCTGTGTGTAACTCGGTTTGCAGCTTTTCCACTTCGCCGTGTAATGTAGATGATAACTCCAGAAACCTCTCGTCTATTTTATTTTGGCAATCTTCTATTTGGTGTTTAATGTCCGCGTTCAATTGTTTAATGTCCGCGTTCGATTGTTTAATGTCCGCTCCTTGTTGCTCCACTTGTAACATTTGTTGTTTCATGTCCGCCCCTTGTTGCTCCATCGATTGTTTAATTCCACCCAACTGTTGTCCCATCATTCGATTCATAGCTGCCATTAACTGCGTTAAATCAAAACTTCCAGATGGGTTTTGTGTTGTTTCGACCACCGTTTGTACGTCTTTTTCTTTCTTATCCATACTGATCTCGTCCGTTTTTTCCTCCTCGAAATCATACACGTCTGGATTTAAACCTTCCTTCTCCATGGCCTCACGTAGTATCTCCACCAAACTAGCTTTTGTGCCTTCACTGGCCAAACCTCGCTGTTTCAACTGCTCCTTTAATTGCGCAAGCTTTAATTCGTAGAGTATCATTTTCCTTATTATTCACAATCCCACCGCTGTCACCAATTGTTACGATTTTGCCTTGTCACTCAAGGTTCGAATCACTGGATTGTGAATAAATACAACTGCTTCAAATTTGAACTCACACAATTTATTTACACAACACAATTTATTATACAACACAATTTATTATACAACACAAAACTCCCAATTAATTATTATAATTATAACACACTTTTTAATTATCACTTTAATAATCGCTTTAATAATCACTTTAGTAATCTTTCTATTTAACCTTCACTGTATCACGTTTAAAATAAGACTCAGCATTCCACGTCATCGCGCGCCTTTATATACCAAAATATTTGTTTCCAGAATAATCCTAAATGCGCATCGAGCAAATATGTTAGTATAGAAATAACGCCTAAATGTTGAGTAAATCATAAATGCAATTGAACTATTAATGAAATTAACTTATTCTACTCTAATCTAGGTGTCACCGTAACAATGTATTAATTATTTGATGGTAACAAAACTTTGAGAAATAAATACAAGGAAAAAAATCTCAGGTTAGCGCAACATTATGAACCAATATATAGTAAAAGTATGCGATTCTAGAATAATCGGCGTTGAATGGGTCTTTAGGGTCATTACACGCTCAAACAGGAAAACATCCTCATTTTCACAGTGTTAGAACTTAGAGAAAAGTCTTTTGCTGAAATCAGTTCAGATAAGTTTTTGCTCATATCTCTAAAACGATATACTTTACAAAAAAATTTGTACGTACCAAAATGTATTTATTTAATTATTTTTAACTGCTTAATCAAAAGGTGCGCCCGAAAGTAAAGGTCCTGTTTTAAAAAACTCATCAAAACTTGCATCAAGATCTCCCACATTAATGAGTTTCAAGGTCATTCAAGATCACCACTAAACGTAAACCTAGACACTGAACTATTTCCACTACAAGTAATTTTCTCCTACCTTGCACCGTTTCCACGGTAAAAGCCTGGCATTTATTATAAAACTCACCCTGTATGAATTCTTAATTATTTGGTATTGAAAACCGAAACAAGCAATTTATATTTATACTGAGTACCCGTAACAAATTTTTTCGACTAAATTACTGACTAAACTAACTTAATGTTAGTTCGTACCAGTTATTAATAGATGGCGTAAAACCCAAAACATTAAAATTGTATATTATTGATGTAATAAAATTTATTTCTACTGGTGGATGTAATTAGTTTATGAATGTTTGATGATGCTTATCTAACTACTAAATAACTAATATTATTGTTAGTATCCAAAAAAAACTTAGATACTATTTTTAATATTAAAACTAAGTATGTAGGTATAAATAATTCATTGTAAATAAATATATATACATAGTAGGTCCAAAATTTACGATATATGGGCTGGGATGTTCTAACATCACCATTTTTCGATATTTTATCGAAATATACGTCTCTTTCTTCTAGAATTAATTTGACTTCTGTTTCGTTTTTCAATTATTTCATCTCTATTGCTATCACGACCTACTAGATTATATTTGAACAATATCTATTTCACTTATTTTCGTTCTACAACCGAAAAAAAAATATTTGGTGATAGAAACACAGTAAAAACATCACAATATTGTAATCTAGCAGGCTGGTAAATGATATAAAAATTGAAACAGAGATAAATTTTATTCTACAGAAACGAGAAATAAACTTCGATAAATTATCGAAACATGGTGATGTTAGAACATCCCAGCCCTGATTGGCCTGGAACTTAAGCTTGGCGAGTGTTATGGTACTATTCTAAGGAGAAAATAGAAAAGTTTTGCTGAACATCTGACAAAGACAAGAACTAAAATTTACATTAGCGCAACTGAAACACAACATTTATATTTTATGGTGAAAATTTTTTTAGAAATTTTGACATAAACAAAATGTAACCTAGAATTTTATAAAGAATTTTATATCCTAAAATTTACTAAAAAATATAATATTATTTTTGAGACGAACAGAATCATGTGATTTTAAATTTTTCTCTACCATAAATATGTAAGAGGAAAATTTTAGCATCAACAAAATTTAACCTATAAATTATTTTAAAAACAAATGAAAAATCTTTATTTTATAATGTTTCACAATAAATAATATCCTTAAAACTACTAATAAAATAAATAATATTTTCAAGACAGGCAGAATCATGTTATTTCATTTCTATATTCAATTCTCGAAAATAAATAAAAAGTGATCTGCTATAAAATACATAACCTACAAAATAACACGTACAATCGCAACGCATTAAATTATTTTTAATAAAAAAAATGTCTTCTCATACACAAGAATTTAACAAATTTGTCTATCTAAAATAATATTTTTGACTTGAATCAACTTTTACACGTATATTGCCTGAATATCACAGTGAAACAATATTTTCAGTAAAATTAACACGAGATAAAAATATAAATCCTTTACTTGTAAGAAAGAAACAAAAAAAAATTTCAGTAGTATTTAGTGGCAGTAAGCGGGAAAAATTTTGCCATAAAAAGTGTGAAACTCAATACTTTTTATGGCAACATTTGTTTGTTTTTATCACTCTAACGTAAATTTAATATGTATATTTTCCTCTTTTCGGTTTCCCAGTATTTTTTACTGAAAAAAATTGTTTCACGTGAGCGCAATGTTTTAACCATAAAAATATTTTAGAAATAAAATTAAAAAGGAGTGGGGATGGTTTTTTTGTTTTGCTTGCTTTAAAAAATACTATACTTTATATTTTTTATATTTTTTGAAAAATTAGGGCATTATAATCGGATGCGCCTTTTTCTCAAATAGTCGATCTATATTTTTGTCTCGTTCAGTTTTGCTAAAAGATTTGCTGGTAATATTTTTTCCCATGGAATAGTACCATTACGCTGACAAAAAGATGTAAAGCAATGTGATAGTTTTCAGTTGCGTGACCTTTGTTTTGGATGTCGGTATAGTAATTTTGAAATGTCCATCTACCAGGCCTTCCTAGGATCATCGTTGAATACATATACTTCAAGATTATAATGACTTTTCGAATGATTTAGCCAACGATTGATTCTGATAGCTTCCACTTGCTAGTTGCTATAACCCGTTTCGATATGAGAACCATCTTTATTATTAAGCGATTGATTGTGGAACAGCTTAATCTTACGATATCCTAAGTGATTATGATGATTGTACTAGAGAATATTCAGCTGAGTGGAGCAAATATCTTCATTCTTCGGTGACTGTAACAATATTGTTCGTTTGATTGGTGTGCGAATACGCGAGGTTGAAGTGACGTTAAATCCAAAACAATCGGCCGCGAAGAAGACCAGTGCTGTCCAATTTTTTTCACTCACTCGTCCCAATTCAGCTCGAAAGAGCTTTGACTGTTCCGAGATCATTTCCATAATTTGAAGTCACATCACATTCTTCATTGGGAAGTCAGTTTTGGGAATCTCTCTGGTTTGCGTCCCGTGCTAATTGATTTATGCAAGAATTGAGAAATACGGAGAACTCGCGGTTCCTCAGACGTCTGTGCATAATCGATAATTTCGAACTGATTCATCTGGAGAATTTCTCCATACGAACCACTGGTGAAAGCTTTGTTGTCGACTGCATCACAATTTGTCGATATATTTATTTATTATCTGTAGCAAATTTGTGTTTGCGAAAGCAAGTTAGTATTTAGAGGATGCTGCTTATTGAAGCTCGGAAGGAGGAGAAGTAGTAAATTTAGGTGACCAAGTAAATTTAGATTTTAGCCACACTTTTATGCAAATAATTATTACGAATAATCCAATTTTAAAATTTTAGTTAAAATGTATGTGAGATGCCATTACCATACATTTGAAAAAAATTGAAAACTATCGATTTCATTTCATCGCTAAAAATGTCGAATCATAGATGTCACTTAAATAAACAAAGAAGAGTGACATAGATTGCGGGCAGAAATATTTAATTTCGTAGTCTATATTTCTAGATTTAGTGGAGTTCTGAGAACTAAGGTAATTTAAATAAATTTACATGATTCAGAAAGACCTTTTCAATGATATGTGAACGTTTATATTCTATAAAAAATTGATATTTTAAGGAAAGCGGTAAATTTGTGAACTAAAATGTATAACTTACTAAGTAAATGACAAAAAAAGTTGCAAGGCAGAAAAATGGACGACTTGCGCATAGCAGGTACCAGTCTCCTTGGCGTACCAAAAAATTTCGAATTCTCCGTATTCAAAATAAAAGATCGACGTTATGTTTCGTCGATCTTTTATTTTGAATACTAATGCACAAGCAAATCTTTGGATATCTGTACTTCTACAGATAACCAGCCATAGTGTTTTATGGGTTTCGGACTCGGAACCATCAAAACGATAAAAGAAATGACGTTGTGCCTAAGAGATTTTATCATTTCCGCTTTTTTACATATTGTCAATTTTCAAACCGAGATTCTTGTGAGATTTCAGTCCCTCATATTTTGCAATCATTTTGACCAATGGGCCAATTGATAAAATGTCAGGATAAAATGCAGATAAACCGGACGGGCACGGTGATCTTCTTGGGCATAATGGAATGGATGGTTGAGTGCACAGGATGGACTGGACGAAATGGTTGGATTGTACGGGCTGGACGGACTGGGCTCATTGAATAGACTGAATAGACTACATATTGGGAATTACAAGATAGACGGAACGCAATTGGTGGAGTGGTCGGACTGGATGGGCTAGATGGACTGGATAAATAGGATGGAAGTGATGGCCAGAGTGGGCTGGATGTCCTGAATGGACTGGAAGGCCTGAATGGACTGGATGAACTGGATGGACTGGCATTGTGAACAATGTGTATTGCCTTTGACAATTTGTTTGTTCTAATATGAAACACATGCTTCGTGTCTGATATTTCGTGTCTGGTAGTTTTTTAAAATTAAATTTATTCTAAGAGAATTGAATGATTAATGTTTCTCCTAGACTAACATTTTAAACATTAGCGGCGTTTCTACCCTATTACTTTTAAAATTTCAAACCAGACTATTCAGAACGTAATTGGTTATAAATCCATGCCAATGAAGTTTATCATAAATTAATCCTAAATTATAAAAATGGCGGTTAGTACGATTTTAGGAAAAAAATATAATGGTTATAGAATAGATGGTTTACGTTTCGACACAATATGTACTTTACTAGTGCGGACCAAAATAAAACTCTAACGGATGTGCCTCTACTTGTGCCAACCCCATTGAAATTCTAATAGAGCTCGCATATCTACAATATAAAATTTGTTCTATGAATTTCCATTAGGTGAAAATTTTGAAATACGAATTTTCGTACAATCAAATTTACTAAGAAATTCCGTTCTTCAATTGAATGTCGTTTTAGATATGCGAGCTCTATTAAAATTTTTAACGGGTTGGCTCAACTAGAGTCCACATATAGGCAAACCAAAATATTATAGTGGCAAGTTTACCGATCGGTGAAAATCTTGAGATACGCATTTTCTTAGAATCAAATTTATTAAGAAATTCCGCTCTCGGATGTCTACTAAAATATTATACTGATATGTTTTTTGATCGTTCAAAATTTTATGATTGGGAAAATATTTCAGCACATTTAAATTAATATAATTTAATTTAGAGTTATATTGTTAAGTTTTTATTTGCTTTTAGAGTTTCATAAACGTCTATAATTATATGTAAACATCATTGCTTTTAATTTAAAAGTTTAAATTAAATAAATATTTAAATAATTATTTCAATAGAAATATTTGTTGCGTTTCACCTTCGCCTAAATGACTGCTTTAAACCAATACACTCTCATTAATTTTTGTTTTTGTTGGTTTGGGATTAATTTAATATAAACTTCAATTGGGTATAAATCCTATACTGCCCAACAAACAGGATGCATCGTTTTAGCTTTCTTAAAATTCGAAAGAGGGGGGGCTAAAACACTACATGAGTTGGATCACTAATTAAATTCAAAATATGATAAGGGAGCGTAGGGAATAAAAGAATGAATGAAAGTGACGTTTTTAAAACAAAAGCGTTAACCTCGAATGACGAACCAAAAGACCCTCGCTAATATTCCAAAATCCAATAGTAGTGTGTACACTACAGGTTTTATACTCTTTTAAGGAGGATTTAAACAGGAAATACGTTACACAATCCACAGAATCGCTGAAGATATGTCAACGATTTGTTTAAGAAAATGTTTTCTTCATTTTTTACAGGTATATCAGTTACTCCAGACTTAACTGTACCGGAACGAATTAAAATCTAGGTCGTCTTATTTCTCGTCTCTGGAAACCAATGGGGGAATTATCCCACTTACACATTTACTTTATACCTTTAATCATTTAACGTCTCTAAAGCTAGCAGCACCCATACAGCAGAACAAAACAAAATATTATGGATAATAATAGGGTAACTAAAAGCTCTATTAAAAAATGTTAGGCTCCATCGCCTCCATTTGAAGCGATGGGTTCTGCTAACTTTAGAAAAAATTAGCAGAACCCATATCATAAAATGATTTAAAAACAATTGGAAAATTATAGGCTTTACAACTTCAAAGCTAGCAGAACCCAGACTGAAAATCGCCCGAATTGCAAGCTATCGCAAAAATTGTATGCTTACATAGAAATACAATTTTCATAAAACATATATACCCCTACAAGATACTATGCGTAATACGAAATGCATCTTCAATTCTGTAACAATCGTTTTGAAAAACAAATTAATGAATGTTGTTTGGGTCGAGAATTATTACCACTGAAAAAATATATTGCCCAAACTTGTTCTAATCCACAATTTGCCTTACTCCATAGTGATAAATGTGGTTGAATGATCCATATTCTGACATAACTCGTTATGAACGACTTCGTATTCGAGCCGTATTTTGTTGAGAATAAAAATTGTAGAGGCCACTATTCGAATAAGCAGTGTTTGTATCCTAATTTGTAATAGTAAAAGAAATTTGTTCATCATAGTTGGCGTATTTATCAGTAGTAATAAAATTCGAGTTCGCTTGCATATAAATCCAAACAAATTGAAGGATTATACAAATCGAATTGGAATCATAATTACTACTAATAAGTAAGCCAACTATTATGAAAAATCTTCCTTTGTTATGATAAATCCAGATAGAAACACTTCTAATTCGAAACCTTCTAATTCGAATACAAATATTATTGAACGGCAGACGTATTTCGTTTCCACCATAGTATCTTGTAGGGGTATATCTGATTATCCTCATAATATGGAAATAAATTTAATTATTGGAATCAACGCTATCAAGATAAGATATCATTTTATACGGAATATTGTTGTAGTGATTGGTATTAGTTCTAGAAATACAGGGCATAGGGCATACAATTCACCATAGAATAATATATTACGTTATAATTGTTTGTTTAATAAATACAAATATGGCACAATTCCAGCGACGACATCATATTATGTACGTAAGTACATAATGTATATATCGCATGAAAACACCCCGTCATATTATATTACCATTTGCATATTACAAAACATAAAATATATAAATGCATAGCGAGTTGAACGGTTCCAGTAACCTCAAAACGTCAAAGAAAAATGTAAATACAATTTCTAAACACGATGGCATAAATGTTCTCGTCATGTGCAGACGTCAAGTCGCAATATATTGACAGGATATAACATTATATTATACATTTTCACCTTTGACCGTTGCACAAGGTGTTCCGTAATTTGCGTTTCCGTATAAACGAACTTTTTACCAGATTATCTCGCCCAATAAACGCGCTTTTTAAGTTCAAGGAAGTCTGATATTTTAAATGTTAGACCAATAAAGGTTGTGTATATTTGTACTATACATACATGGTAGACTAGTTGTGTTTATATTGTGGCGGAAGTTTAATTTAATTTGTTAAAATGTGCGAAATAGCATCACCATACACATCGCACATTTAGCGTTTGAACGAGTTATAATTGCACCGAGGTTAGAATAATTATCCGGTGCTAACGCGTTATCAGCCATGAAAATCATGCTAAATGAAAAAATATGTTGCGAACGGTTAATTGGTATAATCTAATTTACATATTTCTTAATTTATATATATATCTTATCGCCCCGTTAACAAGCCAAGAACAAAATAATCCACACTGAGTCATCTAAATTTTTTTGTTAAATTTGAATTTGGTATTACGAAATTGTTTGGTATCGCAAAATCATGAAAGAATCTGTTTATCAGTCGACAGTGTCCCGCGGAGAGCAACTTAAACAAAAAGTGTACCAACACTTTTTACTCAAATTAATGATTGTGAAGTTAGCCTAGAATTTCATCCCAGAAAAATAACAACATATCATCGGGTAATTGTAAAACTGTCCAATCCCCGCTCAAGCTCTAGTTTAGTCAGGTAATCAAAAAGATTTGGCCTTATCTGTCCAGATATTTCGGTGGCTAGTAATGGAAAGTACCTATTACATTTCAAACCGATCTGCATGTTGTGAAAAGTGATTTGATGGTTTGGGTGATTATGGTGTCGAGTTCGTAAAATAAAGCTCGCAAATGAAGACATAAACATCGGAGTGAAGCACGCAGTCTAAATTACAGATTAAACTAAATTCTCGTTAGTTATAGTTGCCACTGTATCCATAAAACGTATACTGGGTCTAAAATTTAATCCAAAATTGCGTACTTAATTCTTAATTATTCAACATAAATACTAAATATTTTGAAAATTCAATAAACTCAAATTAAAGTTGGAAATTCGAGTAAAGTTTCAGTACATTATGTAATACGCCATCTATTGATAACTTGTACGAACTAACATAAAATTAGTTTAGTTAGGAATTTAGTCGAAACAATTGGTATCAGGCACAAAGTAAACGTTTTTGTTCTAATTTCAGACTAACATAAATTGGTAATTAGTTCATACAAGTCATTGATAGATGTCTCTAATATTCATAAATCAAACTTTGTTTGATTTTCAGTTTTGAAACTGCTGGTTTGACAGAAAATCCCTGGGACTTTGGTCACTTTTCTTTGGTGGTAGGCAATTTGGAATTAAAAAATTGTAGCTTCATTCTCATTTGAGCTGGAAAGAAGGAATTTACTAATAAATTTTCTTCTTGGCTATTGTAACGAAAACAGGGGCCATCTGCAACCCGAAAAGTGTAGCAATATTTCCATTGAATCTGTAACGAACGTTCGTGTCAGACTCGGCATGTAACGATTTTCAACAAAAAATTTACTAACAATTTTTCTTCTGTTGTGTAGGCCATCTGGAATCCATGGCCGTTGGCTCATTTCTAGTAGGTACGCGCCAGACTGAGTATGCAACCAAGGTTTTCTCAGGCATTATCTGAGACGGGCCACTGTCACGGAGCTACTGTTACGAATTCAAATATTCGCTTATGGATTCGTACACGATTTTGCAAATAAAACACAGCGGTTTGAGTTACAAACTTTATTTTTCAACATCTTCACTTTTTACAGCAAATTACTTATTTCTCATTCGTTTTCTGCTCACTAATTTGCTTTCACTGTTCACTTTCACTTTTACTGTTTTCGCACTTTTATTTCTTACTTTTTGAGTTACAGTGTTCACTGGTTTAATTACAACTGTGTCTGCGTCCCAAATTGCTCGCGCCTATATACTTGTCTATCGCTGTTTGAAATTATTCCTTTACTGCATCTGGCGATGTATGTGTATTGCCATTGTAAATCACTTTCATGTAGTTCAACATCATTTCAATGATTAAAGCCTAACAACGGGCTTCCAGTATTTTCAATGATAATCATCGCCGCCGTTTACAACTGCCTTCGTTAACTGTATATTCCCCTCCACTTGGAATGCCCTTCTAAAATTTAATTCCCAATCATTATTGGAGAAATGTGTAGACTCTCTCTACTCTACGTGTGTAGAGAATAGAATCCGTAACACTTCGCCCCCCTTAAATCTTTGCGTCCCGAACAGAGACATTCATTGTCGTATCGCTTTAAGCGCTCTTGTATCCGATACACGTCGTCACTGATTCTTTTGATAATTTTGAATGGACCTTTTCATTCTCGTTGTTCATATCGAGATCTGCTTTTCCGCTTCCTCGAATTCAGCTACACAAAGTCACCTCGTCGAAAATCGGCAAATCTCTCTCTCCGAACTTCGCCCATTCATTGTCGTTGTTCAGCTACGTTATTTTTGGGCCTCTTACTGCTTGTCAAATCAGTCGTTTCTCACCTTTACACGACACTCCGTCATGGCCTTCTGGATTGCTCTCTTGTTAACAATCGTCTCCACTAGCCCACTGACCCCCGATAATCGTACTGGAAACTTTCGCTCTTCCCAATAATCTTTGCTGCATTTTATAAGCAAATTCATCCGTCTCTGGCCGTAAACTCCGAGCTTGAATTAAATGTTTGCCTCTGGACTTAGATGTTTCTTGAACCTCTTATGGTTTTCTTTATTTCCGGTTTCTGTTACTCTCGCCAATTTTCAAATTGCTTTTCTCGGGAATCAGCTCAGGCTCTCGTATGTGGTGACCTATCTTCCTGTATCTGATGCATCTTCTTTGACTTTTGATGTCAACATGGCTTACCACTTGATCGAATTGAGTTTTTGCTCCGATATTTTTCAGTGTATAAGCTTCCCGTTGCTGTGATGTTTCTTAGCCTTAACTCTGTCGCAACTATATCGTGAGAATTTTTTGTATTGGATGTCGTCTCGAACACATCTGCTGTTCTTTTTCCGGAACCAAAGTGGTTTACTCCATTCTGAGTAAAACGTGCCTCCCAAAGCTGGGATCGACTTCTTTAATTTTATTTTCAGCCTCTTGCTCGATTTAGCTCGATGTCTTCAACCAAACGGATGTGAAGTTTGTCCTAATTTGTCCTAAAACCAGTACCAATGTTTATAATTAAATTTAACAATGTAATTTGAGTGCGCGTATTAGAGCAATGAAAATTAATGTGGGAGTGGTACTTTTATTAAAACGTCCACCAATTTGTCATTGCTGATAGTTTCAGTACCCTTTTGACTTAATTATGGCGAAACATAAAGTTCCGCCGATCGTGAAAATTTCCGCTATTCAAATATTCGTAACACGAGAAAAGTATTGCTTCTGTTGAAAAAGAGAAAAATTCTTTAGCCTTCGGGTTTAAACCAATACTTTTCCCGCATCACGTATATTCGAATAGCGGAAATTCCCACGATCGGTGGAACTTTATGTTTTGTCATAAATTGGTCAACAGGGTACAGAAACTATTAAAATTGACAAATTGGTGGACCTTTTAATAGAATTACCCATCCCCAGACTAATTTTCATTGCTGAAAGTATCAAAATACGCCAACTAAAATTTAAACAGTGGTAATTCAAACGATCAGCGAGTTATACTCGCTCGGTAGATGGTCATAGGAGTCCAGAACTTATCTTAATCAAAAAATTTCCTGACCTTCTAAACCCTAAGGCTGGAGAATTTTTCTATTTTTCAACGGAACCGATACATTTCCCGAGTCACGTATATTTATATAGCGGGAATTCCCAAGATAGGCGGAACTTTATGTTTCATGATAAATTAGCCAACAGGGATCAAGAAAATCCAAAAAATTCATATTTTTTAATTGGATTGGGTCTAGTACAAATTGAGAACACCCATTCCAGCCATAATAACCTCTTTGAAATATGTTAGGGCAAAGCACTTTTAATGCTATATTATGGAATAAAACTTTTGAATATAAAGCCCAGTGCTCCTCTAGATTTCCCAGAAAATTTATGTGAAAACATTGCATTAGATCTAGTTCAATCCTAACGATCTAAATCAATAGATTTGTAGACCTTTCAAATCCTAAGGTGGGAGAACTTTTCTACTTCTCAACAGAACCGACACATTTCTCGTGTCACGTATATTCGAAAAGCGGGAATTCTCACGATCGTACTTTATGTTTCGTCATAAATTGGCGAACAGAGTACAGAAACTGCTAGCAATCACAAATCGGTGAACCTTTTAATAGAAGTACGCATCCAAGAATAATTTTCATTGCTTAAATTCGATAAGTATCAAAATACGACAACTCAAATTTAAATAGCGGGATTTCCCACGATCAGTGGGCCGTTATACTCGCTCGGTAGATAGTCATTGAAGTCCAGAACTTACCTTCATCAAAAAATTTGCGGACCTCTTTAGCCCTACGGCTGGAGCATTTTTCTACTTTTAAACGGAACCGATACATTTCCCGTGTCACGTCTATTCGAATAGCGGGAATTTCTTAGACGTTGCATTTTTAATACTAGATTGTGGCAAACAACTTATGTATATTACACGCAGTGTTCCCCTAGGTTTTCCGTAAGATTCATGTTTTTTAATTGGACTGGATACAATGAAAAATTTAACAAGTATGTAGTTCTTTATTCGCATAATTGTAAAGAAAATTTACTTCCAAAATTTTTAATATTACACGTTGATCTTCTTGTTTTAAATTAAACTGATAATAATTTACACTGTTAAATTACCTATAAAAAGAAATTTTGTATTTAAGGCAATTTAGACCAAACTTCACGTGATTATATAGTCGTATGAAGTTTGTCCTAAAATTTGTTGTTGCTTTAGGACAATTTAGAACAAACTTCACACGAATTCGTTTATTTTCTCCCTTCTAGCAGAAGCGTATTCATCATGTCGCCTAAAGCGAGTGAAGGTTTTTGTTGTTCGGGAAAAACTATTTCACGAACTTATCCAATTTCCTGACTCTTTAACTACTTTTGGGTGGGCTTGAAATGTTGATCTTTTGATGATCCAACAAGTGCCATCCCTGATGCTTCTGGAGTCAGTGACCACGAATTTGAACTCTGCTAAGCTTATTTTTGCTGGTATTTGGAAAATTCTACACTTCCGATACCATATGTTACGAATTTCGGACGTTCAATATGGATTCGTACACAAATAAAATAAAACACTAAGCGGTTTGAGTTATAAACTTTATTTTTCAACACCTTCACTTTCTACAGAAATTCACTTATTTCACTCGTTTACTGCTAAATTGGCTTTTACTGTTCACTTTTAATTTTTACTACTTTTCACACTTTTCTTCACTACTTTTCGTAACATTTTGCAGACTATTGTAATAGCTAAGTAAATTTTTTGTTGACAATCATTACTAACTGAGACTGGTACGAACCTTCCATCCAGCCCGTTTTGAAATGCGCCTACATGCGCGAAGTCTCAGGTAATTCGCCCCATAAGAAGTCATGATGATTTGCAGTTTTTCGAAAAAATATTAGAGATTTAGCAAAGACACAATTTCTTTGTTTTGTTTTCGGGACATAAAAAATCGCTATGTAATCTGCGTAATTGGGGAGAATATAACGAAACTTTAATGAAACGCAATTTTTTAAATCATATTTTGGGTGCTAATCAAAGAACCATAAGCTTTTCAAAACTTTTCATCTACATACTTTTTGTACATCAAAAGACAGCTTATCGTTCATTTTCAAAATACCAAGTTAGACATTTAAATCAATAGAATTTAATCATGAAAAAAGTCTAAGCTGGTATTAACAGCCTGAGATGTAAAAGCTTATACGAGAATGTAAATACATAGATAGGCAGACGAGAAAAAATATTGAAAAGTTTGGTACGTATGAAGGTACGTTAATGTAAATAAGTGTGTGTGTGTGCCATGATGAAAAATCAATGAAAAGCTTTTCCTATTTTTTATTTTGGAAGTGTATTTATATAGAAAGCTTTTTTATGTTTATTTATGTTTTCCATTTCGGAATAAAAAAATTTGTATTCACAAGAAAAGATATTTTTCCTACCGGAGTGATATACATGAAATATGTAGATGTGTGTGTGTGACTTTATATACTTATCCATATAAATGTATATGGCCCAGATTTTATTGATTTTTAACATTTATTTTATTGAAGTAGATTTGATTTAGTTTTTATAGTATACGAGTATTTTTAAATAGATAATAAACTTGGTTTAGAGGTAAACGTTTTTGGTTTGGTCATAGCGTACTAAATTAAGGGTGGCATGAGTCCAATTTGTTTTGATTCCATGTCTACTATACATGTAACTACATTATATACTTTGTTAGTGACCAACCCCCACGCAAAAAATTCTTATTCTTGATATAAAAAATTCATTTCGTTAATTTGGACAACAATAACAAAACTGTATAACAAATAATAACAATCAATACTAAGAATTGATTTGATAAAATGACAAAAAATAATTCGGTTTTTGGGCGGTGTAGGTGGTCTATATCATGTTCGGGTATATATGTATATAAAGAGAAGAACGCTTGTCAAGATTTACAAATTATCTTAATTTATTAATTTGTATTTTTGTATGTTATATAATATAATAAACAAATTAAATTACATGTCATTGTAAATTAACTGGAGAGTTGAAACTGGCTTATCAAAAAATATTTATATTTGCTGTTCGTTTTGATTGACATTTGAAAATATTACCCGAGGGCGTATTATATTGTGATGCTCTGATATATGTTGTTCTGACAAAGTTAATTCGAGAATAGACGTAGAAATAGACGGATTTATCATGTAATTATTTTTTAATTTATTAAAGCTCACTGTAGTGCCAACAAGATCTTTACTCTATGTCACCATTTGAATGCGTTTAAATTAAATTTAAAAGGGTTACAGGTGAGATTTCTTATTCACTATCCACGGCAAGATATTAAAGGCTGACCGAGAAATTATCTATTCATTATGGTGTCTTTTTAATTACAATTATCAGAGAGGTCAGAAAACCCTTTAAAAGCTTTCAAAACATCTCGTGTTTTATTACACTACAACGGAATAATTAAAAAAGCCCTTTATTTGTATTTTTCAGTTTCAATATTTTTGTTTTATTATTATTTCTGAATATTTATTTAAAAAAAACCATTAACACCAGAAAAGGTCTTTTAACATAGAAAAAGGCTATTAAAATATTTCGTGTGTTTTATTATTTCAGATTCGTCTGTCGGTTTTATGTTTCCAGATTCATAAGATAAAGTATTTATTGGTTTTATTATTATTTCTGAACATTTATTAATATTGGAAAAGGCTTTTTACATATCTCGTTTATTTTATTACTCCGCGCACAGACAATTAACAAAACCCTTTCCGTTTTTATTTTTTCAAAGCCATGAGATATAATATTTTTTGCTTTATTATTACTTCTGAATATTTATTTATACTGGCAAAAAGCCTTTTAGCATATCTAGTGTGTTTTATTACACCAAAACGAGCAGAAAAATAATTAAGAAAACCTTTATCGTTTTTATTTGTTGAGAGCTATAAAATAAAATATTTTTTGTTTATTATTATTTCTGAATATTTATTAATATAGGCGAAATGGCCTTTTAAAATAACCCGTTTGTTTTATTACATGAGTAGAGAGATAATTAATAAAGCCTTTTTCGTTTTTATTTTTAGGGCGAAAACATAAAATATTTGTTGTTTTATTATTATTTCTGAATATTTATTAATGTAGGAAAAAGGCCGTTTAACATATCCCGTTTGTTTTCCGTAACGAGCACAGCGACAATTAATAAAGCCTTTTTC
Source organism: Nephrotoma flavescens (assembly GCA_932526605.1). Taxonomy (NCBI): domain Eukaryota; kingdom Metazoa; phylum Arthropoda; class Insecta; order Diptera; family Tipulidae; genus Nephrotoma; species Nephrotoma flavescens. The sequence continues at coordinate 57,633,072 of OW052222.1, read as the reverse complement.
GTTTTTATTTTTTCAGAGCCATAAGATAAAATATTTTTTGTTTATTATTATTTCTGGATTTTTAAAGCCCTTTTCGTTTTTATTTTTTGAGAGAGATACGTAGGGTAAAATATTTTCTATTTTATTATTTTTTCTCAATATTTGTTTATATAAGCAAAAGCCTTTTAAAATATAACGCGTATTTTATTATACCGAAACGAGCGGAGAGATAATTAAAAATCCATTTCCGATTTTATTTTTTTAGAGCGATAAGAATAAAAGTATTTTTTGTTTTATTGTTATTTTGGAAAATTTATTTACAAAATAATTTGAGGAATAATTATACGTTCTGCCATTAAAAACAAGTTATACCATTAAAATTAGAACGCGAGTTTGCAGCTAGTTAAAATATGTCGTACGATCGTTTTCTACCGAGATGTACTGTTGAAAACTATTTTGTATACCAAATATTGACTATGATGACTAGATTATTATATCGTAAACTTAATTTAATTTTGACAATGAGTTCAAAACAAGAAGTAATAGAACTGGGGGCCTACTATTGAAATCGAATGCCGTCGATTTGTGTTCGTTTTTTATATACAGCAATACTCATTATTATTGCTGAATATAAACAACGAACAAAAATCGTCGGTGGTCGATTTGCATAGTAGGCCCCTGTATAGAGCATTTTCACAATAGGTTTTTAATAAAACAAAACGAGCGACCAAAACACAAATGATTTTTAAACGTCAAATCTATGGTACGTTTACCACACTCGATGCCATTTTTATTATTTTGTATACCAGTTATGTTAATGTTATTGCAGACAATTAGGGTCCCTCCCAATTTATTTAATTTCTTTATTTAAACCTGTGGGATAGAAACTTAGTTCACATCGCTCATTTTCTGGGCAATATGAGCTAACTAATTATCTCCAAGCCGAAAATAAAACATTTAAATATATTGATTTACAGATTAGGTACACCTTGAAATATATCTACAATGTTTTTCTTATTTGAGTTTTGGAAACCAAAATTGGAAGCTGTAAAATGAAAACATAGCTCACATGAGTCAAAAAACATAGCTCAAGTGTGCAACGGACGTATATTTTATACAATTAGCTGCGAAATCAGATAATGCTTCTTAAAAAACGGTCTGAAAAAAACTAAAAAAGCAAAAATGTTTTTAAGTTATCTCATGTGTTTTATTACACTGCAACGTGATCATTAAAAACCTTTTCGTTTTAATTTTCAAGGCCATTAGGTAAAATATTATTTGTTTATTGGTATTTCTGAATATTTATTTATAAAGGCAAAAAGCCATTTAACATAAACCGGTTTATCAAACGGCAAGGATCAGAGGGACAATTAAAAAAAGCCTTTTCGTTTTTATTTTGTTTTATCATTTCAAAAAATATAAGTAAAAAGCCTTTTAAACTATTTATTGTGTTATTACACTACAACGAGATAATTAAAAAAGTCCTTTCGATTTTATTTTTCCCAGTGTTTATATTTTTGTTTTGTTAATATTTTTGTTTTGTTATTATTTCGGAATATTTATTAATAGTGGAAAATGCATTTTAAGAGAAATAATTAAAAAAGCCTTTTACGTTTATATTTTTTCAGAGCCGTAAGATAAAATATGTTTGTTTAATTATTATTTCTGAATATTTACTAATTTAGTGAAAAATGCCTTTTAAAATATCTCGTATGTTTTCTTATGCTGCAGTGAGATAAGTAAAAAAGACTATTCGTTTTTTCTATCTCGTTTGTTTTATTACACTGAGTAGAAAGATAATTAAAAAAGCCTTTTAAATGATATCGCGTGTTTTATTACACAAATGTTATTAAAAAAACTTTTTCGTTTTTGTTTTTCCAGAGCAATAAAGATAAAAATATGTTTTGTTTAATTATTATTTCTGAAATTTTATTGATATGTTTGCTTAACAAGGGTTTCGGAAACGGCTCGACCAATTTTAATGAAAATTACTAGAAGAAGGTTGTGGAGGTGGTGGTACGACTTCATTTTACCACAAACGATGTCAAAAGGCTTTTTTATTTGTAGTACAAGTTAATTTGATCGGTGTTTCTAATTTTAAAAATGCATTTATTTTAAAACAAAACGAACGAACAGATTAATAACAATATTGTCCATCGCTGCTTACGACTTTTTCCGACCCACCTCTCAACAACCTTTTCGCAATTTTCGAATCCCATCTCGGAAAAACGTTTCGTCGTTTGAGGCGATCCAAGTTTGAATCCAATTTTCAATTTCTTCGAAAGAAGTGAACCGGTGACCTGCCAAATCGTGTTACATCCATCGGAACAACCTGTAATCAGAAGGAACAATGTCCGGAGAATACGGCGGGTGTGTTAAATATCCCACTTGAGCATTTCCAAATATTTTTTACGTGTTTTGCAACGTGAGGCCGAGCGTTGTCATGTAGAAGAATAACTCATATTCCGGTCATTTTTCTCGTAATGCACGGCTCAAACGAATTAATTGTAGTTATAGCAGCTGGTAGTACACAACGCCTCTTTGGCCCCACCAGATAAACAGCATAACGTTCAAACCATGAATGTTTGTCTTTTATGTTGATGTTGAGGTCGATGGCCTCGATTCGCTGGGTAACGCATAGTATTTTTTCCTCTTGGGGTTAACGTAGAAGATCCACTTCTCGTCACCGGTCACTATCCGATGTAAAAAAACCTTTCCTGTTTGCCTTTGAAGTTCCCACAAGAGAAAAAACGCCTTTCCGCGTCTCTTGGCGTCAATTCATAATGGACCCAATTGCCTTGTTTTTTAATCATGCCCATAGATTTCAATCGTACGGAAACTGTTTGTTGGGTCCCCCAATTATACCGACAAGCTCCTCTTGCGTTTGAATTGGATCTTCATTGAGCAATGCCTCTAATTCATCGTCTACGAATTGTTTTGGCTGTCCCAAGCGAGGCTTATCTTCAACACTTAAATCATCATTTTTGAAGCGTTGAAACCATTTTCTACATGATTTATCGGTTGGAGCATTCTCACCACGAGCATTCGATGTGCTTTAACTTCAAATTAAATAAAAATTAACATTTCCCGCAAATGCTGTTTAGTTATCACAAAACCCGACATATTCAACACCGTAAAAAACACGTTTTGTATGAAACTCAAAGTAACACAAACTGATTATTAACGGCTAATCTGCCTGAAACAATGGAAATAAAGCCACTTTTTGAAAACGTACCGAATTAATTTGTAGTCCCAATATAATCTTTTCAATGCGACACGTATATGTTTCGTAATAATGTTCTATTATAAACGAATATTCAACAGCGCCACACGGTGGATTTATAAACTATTGCGCCCAAGAAGGGACAATTTGTTTACTTTTTCGAACTCACAACGCATCCTCAATAGAATTCTTTATGACTTTTTCCTTACAGAAAAGTATGAAAACAAAACTTGAGAAAGAAAATTGTTTCTCAAGATTTTTTTTCATACTTTTCTGTAAGAAAAAAGTCATAAGGAATTCTATTAAGGATGCGCTGTCAGAGACCATCAGAACGTCGGAAAAATTAATTTTGGTGTGTTTTACGTTAAAACGTTTTTTGTTGGGTGATGATAAAGTGGAAACTGTGTAAGTTGGACACTCATGGTATCGTAAAAAACGGCCAACTTATAAAGGTGTCCAACTTGAAAAGGTTTTAAACAAAAATCAAAATTAACAGATTTAGGGCGTCCACGCAACAAATTTTTTGTTTAAGAATAATTAAAAATGCAAGACAAAATCGTCCGATTTAGCCAGTTGACCAACTTAAAAAGGTGTCCAACTTAACAGGTTTCACTGTAATTGAATAATAGGTAGAAATAAGGTTCATCCAATGCCCTACACCACATCACTTCAACAAACAAGATTTAATTAACAAGATTAAGATTTAACCTGAAACCTAAAGAACCAAAACAGAAGTAATCGTGAAACGTATACTGGTTGAATTGTTTATTTGAAAAAAATCACTAAAAGGAACAGTTGTGGGTAATTTAGAACCATGTTACACCGGAAAATTATGGGTAGCCGAACAAAATCAGGCAAGGTGCGAGGATAGGGCGATTTAACTTCCTTCGGATTTATATGAGATGCACGACTTATAATAAATGAGCTTGTCAGTGCTCAAAATAAGAAGTGAATCTCACAAAATTAATTGTATTTAATGTTTGTACATAATATATATGTAATACTAAATAAATAAATAAATAATTTATTTAACATGAAAGAAAAATTTTAACCAATGTGTTTTCCTTATTTTCAGGTACAGATTTATTGTATATTCCAAAAATACAAATGTGGTAAGCCCCTATATTTTACTTACTTTAAGCAATACAAATATTAATAATTTGTAATTCGTTAAAATGCGACCGAATATTATTTTAAGATTCTAAATTTTCTTAGTTAAAAATATTAGATTTTCTCTCTCTGCGATAGTATTGGGTGTATAACTTAGTTTTTTTGGATTTTCTAAGAGATGGCGTAACATTAGTACTAAACATTCTTTTACAATGACACCTACGGCGTTTTAAAGTGTTTTTAAGTTTGTCATTATTTCTGAAAGCGTAAACAACATATTTTTTAATCCCGTTTGAACATGTCGATTTTCTACCAACAAATTGCATTTGCGGGAAGCATTACTTTTTTGCTTTAATCAAAAGAAAAAAGCTGCTGAAACTTTTCGTTCGCTTCAAGAAGCTTATGGTCGCATGCATCAACTCAACAAACTTGCGAAAACTGGTTCAAACGATTCAAAAGTGGTGATTCTGATGTCAGTGACAAAGAACGTTCTGTGGCACTATTCTGGAAATTCCCCGGGAATAGGGAACTGGAGAAAAATTTTATATGTAATTTCTTTTTAAATATTTTTTTTCTGGCTTACTGAGGTAAAAAGCTAGTGTTATTTTTTTTCAAAACAAAATTAAATTGGGAATAATCTTCCCTGCCAATTTAGGTATGAAAATATTATTCCCAATTTATAAATATTTACATGGAACTTTTTTCGTCAGTAGGCCGGAAATATATATTTGAACGGAAATTACATATAAAATCTTTCCCCAATTCGATATTTCCGGGGAATTACCAGAATAGTGCCACTGGTCAACCAAAAAAATTCGAAGATGAATAATTGGAAGCATTATTGAAGGAAAACTCCGCTCAAACCGAAAAAGAACTTACAGAACAGTTCAATGTCACTCAAGCTGCCATAAGCAAACGTTTACATGTCATAAAAATGGTTGAAAAAGGAGGGAAATGGGTACCACATGAGCTGACTAACCCTACATTGAAAATCGTTTCATGGTTTGCAATTCTTTGCTTACAAGACACCGAAGATGGCATTTTTGTGTCAAATTGTGGCTGGCGATGGAAAATGGATTTACTACAATAACCCTAAACGCAAAAAGCATGGGTTCATTTAGGCAAACCATCCACATCAACAGCAAAACGAAACATTCATGGAAGTAAGGTTATGTAGTGCATTTGGTGGGATCTGAAAGGAGTGGTGTACTATGAACTGCTAAAACCGAACGAAACTATTACTGGTGAATGTTTCCAACAACAATTGATAGATTTGAACCATGCATTGAACGAAAATAGTCCGATTCCAGCCAACAAACAGCACAAAATGATTTTGATGCACGCCAATGCTCGACCACATGCCGCAAAACAAGTAAAAAATACGCTGGAACCACTTAAATGGGAAATTCTACCGCATGATCCTTATTCGCCAGATTGTGCTCCATCAGATTACTGTTTGTTCCGATCAATGCAAAGCGATCTTCAAGACCAGCACTTCAGAACCCACGAGAAAAACAAAAAATGGCTCGACGAATGGATCGCATCAAAAGACAAACAATTTTTTTCGATAGAACCCCCATAAATTGCCAGAAAGATGGTCGAAAGTCGTAAAAAACGTTTTTTTTCTGCAAAAATATACAAAAAGTTAAGTTATACTCCCAAAACTACTTCTTATGGAAGCCAATAAATTTGGCCGGAACCCGAAATATTAGGTAAGTTTCTCCTCTAAAGTGCAGCCATCCCGAAAAAAAATTAATATTAAAAAACAGTAGCCTCAACCCGAAAAAGAGATTATAGATATAAACATTTATATACTGTAGAGCCAGTACTAGGAATATTCGACACATGCCTTGGTTATGACTATCAACCATATTAAACTCATGTTTTATCAAGGCATTAAAAAAATTTAAATTTTTGATATATATTTACATCACCTATCGCCAGTGTTGTGTGGGGCACTTTAAATCCTCGAGAGCCAATCCTGAGCTTATTCAAAATCACTGACAAACATCGCCAGACAGGCATAGGTTATGACTATGGACCTTAATTAGCTCATCTTCATATCATGGTGAGAAAATATTTGATGTTTTATACTCGGTATATGGTGTTCGGGTGAAACCAGGGTTAGGCCCTGGAAAAGTCACTACAGTCGAATATTCTTAGGATTAGCTACCGAAAATTTAAATTGTTCCAAACTACAATTAGATAGATGAACTACTTTTTTATGAATAATTAAATATTTTATCGCCATGATACATGAGTTTGTTGTGGTTCATAGTTATTCATAACCAATAACCTTTGCGAACGCATTATTGCGATTAGTACAGCTAGAAAAACAATTCAGTAGTCCGTGAGGCAAAAAGAGAAGTTTACATTTAATCTTTCAAAGAAAACCCGACCCCAATCTTTGAACCACCAGCGATGAAATTAACAACTTTTGATAAATGCTTCTCTCAATCAGTCCTCTGGTAAGAACATCAGCCCTAATCCTCCGATCAAAAGCTGCTTGTATTATTTAAGCATCCTGTATGGTTACTCAATGCAGCTGTTTGCTGTACATTCACCAAGGATTTTAAATTGGTCAAAATATTTAAAGCTGGCCACCAAACAGCAACTCCATAGTATGCAATGGACCTAATAGTAGAAATATAGAGCCAATGTGCAATGTGGGGCTCCAAACCCCATTGTAGCGCTTTCTTTACTTTTTCTTCTTTTAGATATTTTGCTTTATCAGTGAAGGTCAATTCGAAAACATTTATGGTAGGGTAGTCGATCTGAGAGAGTTTATATTTCCTGAAGAAACGCCATCTCAGTTTTGGGAGGATTAACATTTAAATAGCAAATATCAGCCCAATTGGAGAGAATGCCAGGTTTAACAACACGTCCATTAACACATTTCAAAGAAGAGGAGGTAATACCCTACCTTGCGGTGTGCATCTACAAATATACTATTGAAAGACCCACATACGACGCTGCATTTCAGCACTTGATCTGGCTGGAACCATTCTGTCGTTTAAGAAAACTCGGAGTGGTGGGACTTAGAGATACTGCCACTTAGAGATAGAGGACTTATCGCAGTCCTACTTCTTTCCAGCTTTAGTTTCCTTGCATCTTGTAAAGGAACTCCTTCATTTTTTACAAGTGTTTTGAAGTTATTTCGACCACCACCGAAGAATAGAAGAAGGAATTTTACCTACCTTCTTAGTATTTTGCCGTCTATATTTAGGAGTCCTAAGTACTAGGTAACCATTGACCCAAGGTTCTTGGACTAGGAGTGCTTGGGGTTTAATTTGCAGGAACCTTAACATACATTAGGTTTGCTCCTTTACTCCAAACTTCATCACCTTCGACACTGACTTTCCCTTGACTTACCTCCAGGGATATACAAAGTAATCCCAGCAAAGTTGTCATCACTGTGTCTGTAAAGAGTGTTTCTATCTCCTCACCAATGTTCTTGATGTCCAAGTTGTTAGCCGGGTCCACTACCAGTATCGGCACCCTCAAGATGTCACTCTCATGTTTCTTATAAATCTTGAGTGTGTCCGCGGTGAAACCATTAGTTCTTGCCAGCACAGCGGCTCTGTATTTGATATGATAATAGCTGATCTATCGGCCCTTGGTTTGTCATATTTGGCCACTCTCCAGTCAATGGTCGGCAGTTCAGGATTGCTAATTTGTAGCATTTTCAGAATTTTTTTCGAGTCGCTGGGTTTCGCTGGAATCCAAGCTGATACTCTAGGTCTGCTGGGGATAAATTCTCTGACTACTTCTGGTCAAATACGAGGCTAGAATCCACCTGGGCTCTTTACAGTCTTTTTGTACAGGCTCAATGACCGTTGGTCGGCACAAGATGCCAAGTTGACACGATTTATGTGCTACCCTCAGTCGCCGGTGCTCTTTTAACACCTCATTGAAAGACCTAATTATAGTGTCCTGCATTCTAGTCCTCTTTTCTGTGATCCCTCATCCGATCTCTACCTTTTGGGTGAAGACCCCAGTGGAGAAAGAAATGTCCTTCTGTACAAAGATTCGCAGCCCAGATAAGGCGGTTTGAGCCGGAGGGCTCCAGATTACCGGATACGCCGTTAGAAACTATAAACTGAGCTGTTTTATTATATTAGACCTCCAGCCTGCTCGGTTATCAGCACATGGTACGATTAACATCATAACCAGCCCAGTTCGCATCCGTATTTTAGCCTAACAAACCAAAAATAGCGTATAGTGAGCTAGTTGCCCATTGGTCAGAGGTAACACGAACACCTGTGGAAGCGCCAACTTGATTGCCCCAGACAGGTTCACGCCTGACCATTCGTGTTGACTGTGTTTCTTGATGAACGGTAACTTGGTTTCAAAAATTTGGAAATTCTCGCAGGAATCAATTTTTGCAGATTTACCATTCACTATATCGTCGGTCGCAAAATGAAGTTTTTTTTAAAAATCACATACAGAGATTTTGTGCGTGTGTGCGTGTTTGGTGCCATGCAGACTTATGTAAGTATGTAACCGGGGTCAAACTCCATACTTAAGCTTTTCTTATAAATTGGGGGTACCCTCAATAGGCTTTTTAGATTTTTGTAAGTATTCTTGAACTTTTTTTCGTGAATTGGGAAATTCATGCGAAATGTTGTGTATGAAGATTAAATTTTCAACAAGGGGTGGTGTATTCGAGATCTACGTGCATTTGTAGAATGTTGGATATTGGCCACAACAATTACACTCCGCCATATTATAGGTGCAGGTTCCCATTTCTTCTCGTCCACCAATCTAATTTTTTGTTCAACCTGTATGTCCAGTCACGTAAACTATCTTACTCACCCAGGATCTGTATCATGGTGCTGAACATGAAAGCTAGTAACGTATACCAATCGATATTAGCAAAAATTTGCTGTGTATTAAACGGGATAACATTTCGAAAGCTCGCGTTTTATAATAAAACACTGTACTTAATGATGTTGATTATAAATAAATAATAAAAAGCTTATTAAATAGAAAAGTCTTTGGGGTTGTATATTTAGAAAAGTTGTAAATGGAAACATGAAAATTCGCGTGCTTTTAATAGTTTTGTTTATTATTCTGGTTGTGTGCGCTGTTATTGGATATAATGATTATTATTTTACTGTGTGACGACTGGTGATGGCGGTTAATGGTGGTTTTGTTAGTTTATAGATTTTACATAATCACACAAACTTATATTGTGACATGAAATTCAGGTTATTCTAAATATTTTAATATAAGTACATGAGTTTGTAATGGATTAAAATTTTAAAGCTTTTTTGAGCTTTTTAAATAACTAAATCTTTTTGGTAGCCGATTTGCATGAACGGGAAATATTTCAGTTAAATATACGCATATGAAGATAATTATTTGATATAAAGCACCATTATGTGTTATCGTGTCAATAAAATACCACTTTACGGCACGTACATAATATATACAGGGTGTCCCACAATTGGACGATCAAACGAAGCAGGGGGAAAATAGCCAAATAAAGTTTTTTTTCGAATAGCTGATGGTGCAAAAGTTATTCCACTTTTAATGTTTTTTAGTGAAATCGCATGCGCACCCACCAAAAAATTAATTTAAAAAAACCATGAGTTCTTTTGTTTAACGCTCTTTTCTAATACGACCTAGACGAGTGTGCCGTTCCAATAAATTATTTTTATATGGCTGCGTTGTTTGATTATCCAATTTTGGGGCACCCTGTACAACAAGTTAGCTGCAACATAATAAAACTAAATTAAAGTTATCACCGGAAAAATAAATATTTGTTGAATAACCCTAAACATAAACCACACACAGATCATTGAACTTCGCATGCAATACTTTCTGTCACATTAATAATTGATAACGCGTACAACGTATGAAAAATGAAATCATCTGTAACTAATGCACATTCGGAGTATGTTAGATTTATGATGTTGCCATAAGGGAATTTACCGATATGTGATACCTTGCGGTATACGGAAATAAGAGATCGTCTTATCGTACTCTTTTTTTATGAACCCCCATTAAATATTTTAATTATAAAAAATAATCTTATTTCTGGTTAGAACGCTTGTATATCGTTTTTGAGCACGATTTATGTACGCTGGTAAATACAAAAAACTTAAACAATTCACACATCGTTGAAATTTAATTGATTTGCGTTGAACTGTTGTGTTTACTGCTTACGATGTTTACAGATTTTAATTATATAATGTCAAGCAAGTATGAAAATAAATAATTATATAATTATATCCAGTGTATCAGTGACGTATAGAGTTGCTGCTGGTTACGAGTATTTCACGATATGACGATTTATTTTCACTTACTCCATTTAATTTTGACTTAACTCATAGACTCTATTCTCAACTCTCTAATTTGCAAGTATCTGTATTTGCAATCCAATGGAACTTTCACCTCAATTTGCAACTCAACCCTCTACTCAATTTTATCCTTAACTCAATTATACGTTTTTCCAATAACTCAACTGTCAATTGTACTCTCCTGAACTTTTAGCTTAATATGCAATGCAACTCTCAATTATATCTCTTCTTAATTTTCAACTCTGCACTATTAATTTTATTCAACTATTAATTTATCTATTAAACTTAAATTATTTTTCTTTTTTCACAATACCTCAACCATCAAATCAGCTTATATATTATTTCACCTTAACTCCTACCTCAACTTTTAAATGAATTTTGAACTCAGCTGCCAAGCCAATGTTCAACATAATTCTCCGCTCAACCATCCTCTCATCTTTCCACTAAATTTTCTCATCTCAACTCGCCTCTACTGAACTCCCTACTCAATTCTCAACTTTACTCTCAATTATATTCAATTTCCAACTCATCTTTTTATACAACTCACAGTACAGTTCAATTCAACTTTCAGAGTAACCCTATCAAAGACAATTCTCAATTCAACACTCAACTCAACTTTATAATCAACTCAGTTTTCAACGACTTCAAGTTTAACTACTCAACTGTCAATTGTACTATCAATTTAGTACACAGCTCAATTGGCAATCCAATTCTCAACATAATTCTCGATTGAACTTAACCTCGAATTTTCAAATCTCAATACAATTTTCATCTCTTTTCTAAAATCAATTCTCAACTTAACAGTACTTTCAACTGAACTCAACCCTTTATACCCTCATTACTTAACTTTCAATTTCAACTTATCTGTCAACTTATTTTTTAACATTCGCGTAAAATTTAAATTTATCTCTCAGCTTAATATTCATCTAAAACTTTCAACTAAATCTTTAGTTCTCTATTTAAAATTCAACTCTAAAGCCAACGCTCAACTTCTTCAGCTAACTGAACTCACATCAACTATCTACTATACTCTAAAAACAATAATCAATCCTCAATCCAATTCAACTATTAGCCCCAGTAAATCCTTATTTGAACAGTCAATTCAACTTTTAACCTAATTCTCAACTCCACTCTCAGCTCAACCATCAAATAAATTCTCAACACAACTTTCATTTCCTCACTGAACTATCACTCTAACTTGCCTTCTACTGACCTCTAAACTAAACACCATTTATAATTTTAGATTTTCACTCAACTCTCAACTCAACCCAATTCAAATAATTTCCCTCTGAGCTGAATGCTCGCCTCAACTTGAACTGTAAGCAAAACTTCAAATTCAATACAGCTTGTAATTCAATTTTCAACTTAATTTTCAGGGTAATTTTACTCTCAAGTCAATTTTTATTACAACTTTCAAGTTAACCATCAACTCTCAACTTATTTCTAAAATTTTAATTCAACTATTAACTCAATACAATGTCTAACTCATCTCTCAATTCAATTTTCAACTTAACAGAACTTTCAAATAAATTTAACACTCAACTCAACGTTCAACTAAATTCTAAACTCAAATACCAACCCAACTCTTACCTCATCTCTCAACTCATGTTTCAGCGTCAAAAAAAAATCTCAATTGGATTCTCAACTCAACTTGGGTCTTAGCTTTCTCATTCCCATTCGACTTAACAAGATTTCAACACTTTCCACAAACTCTTGATTTTAATAATTCAGCTCTCAACTGAATGTTTAATTGTCAACTCTCAATTAAACTGTAAATTAACTCTTAACTCAACTCCCATTCATCTCTTAAATCACCTGTTAAAACTGTACTTTCATATCAACTCTATACTCAATTCAACTCTCAGTTCAACGCAACCTTTAAATCACTTAACTCTCAACTCTCAACTAAACTTTTATTTTAAGTATTAATTTAACTCTCAATTTACTTCTCAACTCAACTCTCACCTTAACCATCATATTCTCAACTCAATTCACATTTCACATCTCCTCTAAACTCTCACCTAAATGCGCTCTCAACTGACCTCAGAACTAAAATTTTTATTTAATTCAACTCTCAACTCAGTTCCTACTATTAACAACTTAACTCTCAACACATTAATATAAGCTCAATTATCGACTGAACTATAATCTAACTTGCCCTCAACTCTCTCTACTAATCCGTAAATTAAACTTCCAAATCACATCAACTTGAAGTTCAACTAAAGCTGTTATTCTCAATTAAATCCTCAACTCCACTTTACTCTCACCTCAATTTCAACACAACTCTCTATTTACCTATGTACTCAACTGTAAATTGTACTCTCAACTTACCACACAGATAATTTTTTAATATAATTATCAACTCAACTCTCGTTTAAATTTTTAATTATCAACTTTCCATTCGACTTTTAACTCTAGATTCAACTGAACTTTCAAATAAACTCTAAATACCATTTTGAACTCATCTTTCAAATCAGTTTTAAATGTAGCTCAACTTAACCTTACCATTACTAAATTCTCAATTCAACTGTCAACTCAAGTATCAGATTAACCATCAAATAAATTCTTAACTCAACTCGAATCTTACATCTACACTGAACTCTCACCTCAAGTGAACGCTAATCAATTTTCAACCCAACTCGAAGTTCAGTCAACACTATCAACTCATTTCAAAACAAAACATAAACTCGCTTCGTACCTGTCAATTGGAATCTAAACTAAACTGACCCTCCTTGTGTTCTCACTTTCAAATCAATTCAAATTTCAACTCAACTTTAAGTTTAATTTTACTCTTAACTCAATATTCAACACAACTTTTAATGTAGCAATCACCTCACCTATCAATTATAGTCTCAAATGTTAATTTACTATATATCGCAAATTTCAACTTTCATCTATGTAAATATTTAATTTTCAGCACGACTCTCACCTCCACTCGCCTTCAATTGAACATAAACTACAACATTATCTAAACTTGCAATTCATCTTTCCACTGAACTGTCACATCCACTCACCTCAACTGATCTCCAAACGAATCTCAGACGAATCAGCTCAACACTATCAATTCCATTCCAGCCGAATTCTGAGCTCAACTCGTATTCCCCTTCCTATCTGAACTATTACCTTAACTCACCCTCTGTTCTCTCTCAACAAAACTTTCAAAACATTCAGGCGATTGACTGCTTAAATTATCCTCAAGTCAAATTTAAACATAATTTTAATTTTAACTATCAACTTAAATGAAGCAGCTGATCATGCAACTCAACCCTCAATTAGACTCTAAACTTAATTTTCAACTCAACTCTCCTTTTAATTCTAAATTCAACTACCAATGTAATTTTCGCTCGAAAATAATTCTTAACTTCACTGAACTTTCAACTCAAGCTGAGGCTCAATTCCCAACTCTCAATAAACTACACTTAAATTTAACTCTCTACTTAATGTTTAATTCAACTATCAAATAAATTCTTAACTTAATTCTCGTTTCAACCGACAAATAAAACTCATCTCACCACTGAAAGCTCCCCTAACCGAAATAAACGAAATTACGAACTCAACTTTCAACAAAATTCTCTGTTTTTCTTTCCACCCAACTCAATATTCACTCAACTGTCAAATTCTATAACTTAATTTGCAATGCAGTGCTCAATTCAAATCTCGTTGCAACCCACCTCTCAACTCAATAATTAATTTAACTATCAACTCAATTCGCAACAAATCTCTCAACTCAACTGTCAAACTCCCAACTCAACTCAACTTTTAACTTAATTCTGTTGCTTTTTATTATATTGGAGCGAGCTCGGGATATCAGATAAGCCGTTATCTGAAATTTCAATGGCTTTATAAAATTTAAAAAAATCAGATATAACCGAGCGTCCGTCGATAATAAAACAAAAACCCTTTTATTCGACCGCCCTGACAAAATTAAAATACAAAAAGCCTTTTTAATTATATCTCAGAGGCGGTATGTTGTACCATCACTTCAAATCGAAATTCGAAAAAAGTCGAATTGCGGTATGTTGTATCATTTTCGAAAAGCAAAAATGATACAACTTTCACTATCTCGATTCGACTTTTTTCGAATTTTGACTTTTTTCGATTCGAAGTGATGGTACAACATACCCCCCTGATCGCTTTATTTAGAATCCAATTTCTATCTCAGATACCAAGTTTCGTCAACATTGATTGGAAAATTACCAAGGCTCAATAAACTTGGCCATATTCTAGGATTCTACAAAAAATTCAATTTAAATTCTCAATTCCATCGTATTTATTGCAATATTTAGCACAAATGGATAAAAAATAGGATTTTTTTGGAGGTGGCCATAATTAAGAATTTGCGCTTTTCCTTGTATAAGTCGAATATCACCACAGAGTGGTAAGTAAAGTTAGAATGTTTTAGGATTCGATTGAAATTTGTAACTGATACGATTTTAAATGTTTTTATCAGGTTATGGTAACCGAATATTGCAACAAAGTGTTTTAAAATAGAACTGGTTCTGGTACCATCAAAGGTGCGATCGATCTTACATGTTAAGTATTACAGCTCGTCAAGCATTATCAGCTCCAATTATTATTTTGATGATGGACCCATTGATATGTTAATCTAAACTATATCACACCACATTGCACATATTGACAAGCATATTTACACCGCCGTCATTATTATCACGGTATTTACTCTACAAATATTGTAAACCAGTCTACCTCGTCTTGATATGATATAATTCGCGTAACTCATCTTGCGTTGTCGCGACGCGATACAGAATTATGAAAATTCAGATCAAATACAAACAAGCCAAACACAAAAAAATTTCGTTTTTCACAAATTTGCACATTTTACTATAGTTGGTTTCTGTATTGTAAATTTAATTAGCACATTTTTAAAACACGGTTCTATTATTTACGTATTATGTATTTTATTTTCAAAATGTGTAAAATGTGTGTTGTATTTACTTTTTGTTATGTATTTACATTACTTTAAGAGCTAATGTGATCTCGGCCTACGTCGACCTTAAGTATAAAAATAAGTGTTCAGTTTGTTTAAAAGCGAATATGGGTTTGAACATCTACGCATCCAATGAAGTTTACTGACCCCTGCAAGGATTTGTTCTTCTGAATGTTGTTTTCTACACCCACAACGTTCTCAGTTTAAACCAGTAATCCTCAAAAATTTGAGGGCCAGAAGGAAAGACAACTAATTTCATTAAAATATCAGAAATATTAAAAATCTTTAAAATATGTATATAAAATATAAAATTTATAAAATTTATAAAATTTATAAAATTTATAAAATTTATAAAATTTATAAAATTTATAAAATTTATAAAATTTATAAAATTTATAAAATTTATAAAATTTATAAAATTTATAAAATTTATAAAATTTATAAAATTTATAAAATTTATAAAATTTATAAAATTTATAAAATTTATAAAATTTATAAAATTTATAAAATTTATAAAATTTATAAAATTTATAAAATTTATAAAATTTATAAAATTTATAAAATTTATAAAATTTATAAAATTTATAAAATTTATAAAATTTATAAAATTTATAAAATTTATAAAATTTATAAAATTTATAAAATTTATAAAATTTATAAAATTTATAAAATTTATAAAATTTATAAAATTTATAAAATTTATAAAATTTATAAAATTTATAAAATTTATAAAATTTATAAAATTTATAAAATTTATAAAATTTATAAAATTTATAAAATTTATAAAATTTATAAAATTTATAAAATTTATAAAATTTATAAAATTTATAAAATTTATAAAATTTATAAAATTTATAAAATTTATAAAATTTATAAAATTTATAAAATTTATAAAATTTATAAAATTTATAAAATTTATAAAATTTATAAAATTTATAAAATTTATAAAATTTATAAAATTTATAAAATTTATAAAATTTATAAAATTTATAAAATTTATAAAATTTATAAAATTTATAAAATTTATAAAATTTATAAAATTTATAAAATTTATAAAATTTATAAAATTTATAAAATTTATAAAATTTATAAAATTTATAAAATTTATAAAA
The DNA here is from genome assembly GCA_932526605.1 of Nephrotoma flavescens. Taxonomy (NCBI): domain Eukaryota; kingdom Metazoa; phylum Arthropoda; class Insecta; order Diptera; family Tipulidae; genus Nephrotoma; species Nephrotoma flavescens. The sequence continues at coordinate 57,616,395 of OW052222.1, read as the reverse complement.
TTTATAAAATTCATAGAAATTATACTATAAAAATTATAAAATTTACACAATTTACAAATTAAGGTTGGAGAAATCAATTTGGTCAAAGACCAACTTTGTACACCCAAGTTTTTCCCTTGTTTCTAAAAATTGATTTATTGATGGGTTTTGTATGCATGCTTCCTATTCGATATAACAGATATCGGATAAAAAATTGACCTTTGGAAACCTCCCTGTTCTTTTCTTTGCTCTTTATAAAATGTGTGTAACGTTTAATATATGCAACTTCTGGTCTGTTACTGGCTCGTAGTCGTATTTCCTTAAATTGATGATCTAAATTCGCATCGCTTACCAAGATGACTCAAAGCTGCTAAAATCATTGTAGGCGATTAGATATTCAGATTAATCAGCTTCAATTGTCTCTCCCGGTACATTATATCACCCACTTCCCCGCCCCGGTCATATTCCCTCCACCATTCACTTCGATTTTTTCTAAAAAATTTCCAATCGTTATGAGAATTCACATGGGTAGTCTCTGAAAATTGATAGTAACAAAAATGCCCCAAATGTTGGCCCAGATTTGGGTAATTGGCATAAAACCGTAAAAGACCCAAATTTTATGACCGAGGTAAAACGATAAGGGGGTTATGGACCGGAAATGGAAGTTATGACGGAGACGGTGTGATGACCGGTAGTAATTGGCCATGATTGGAGTAATATCCGTGGGGTAATGTTAAGGCAGAGCTTGAGCTGAATGGCTTGAGGGAGCTTATCGTTTTTGAAGATAAATACAGAATTATGACTGTGATCAGTCACGCTGACTCCATTCATTTTTAATGGTAGATGAAGCTATTTTACAGATTGCCTGCTATTAAAGCAGTTCTTTGATTTGATCTCTGCTTTTTTACTAAAATCAGGTTTAATCTCATCTAATCTGCTGTTGCATACTGAATTTAGCTTTCCAAGGTTTATTGATAATTTTGAAACAAATTCTAAAATATTATTTAATTTGCTTAGGCTACTTCGATGGGTTCATAAGATGCCGCGGTAAGCGATGAGAAGTAACAGACCAGAAGTTGCATATATGTTTATATATTATACGTGGCACAAATTTTATATAGAGCAGAGAAAATAACAGGAAGATTTCCAACGGTCAATTTTTTATCCGATATCTGTTATATCGAATAGGAAGCATGCATACAAAACCCATCAATAAAACAATTTTTAGAAACAAGGGAGAAATTAAATGGAATACCTTCAGAATTATTCTAGGGAATTCACTACCGGTACCGGTTCCAAAACCACATCTATCAATAAAGGAACTTGGATGATCTAGTAGAATTTTTGTTTGATGTAGCTGAAGGGTGGTGCGTGCAAAGTTAGTCCTTGACCAAATTAATTTCTGCACCTTTACACATTTAAAATATTTTAGAAATATTATAAATTTTAAAACTTTGTAAATTTTATAAATTATTAAATTTTTAAATTTTTAAATAATTATAATTTTTATAAATTTTATAAATTGTATACATTTTATATTTTAAAGATTTCTAATATTTCTGATAGCAGCTTGTCTTACTCGAGCCCTATCGACTTCAGACCGTTAAATGAAGGAGTTTCAGGCAGTTGCCGAAATTTCTAGTTTATTGTTACCGTTAACGACTTTTCAGACTTCCCCAACACCCAAGGCCAAAGTGCATTATGATTTTGGCGTGAGCTGTCACTAATAAATCAAATGGATCCAATTCATCAAAATCCTAGTCAAATAATTCCAAATAGTTTTAATTCGTACACAATTGCATAAAAACATAATCGAATCGCTCCAAACCGTCTCGCAGAAACTCAAACCGTAATCAAAACCAAAATCGTTTCTAATCGAATCAAAGCGTTTGAAGTGGTTTTAGATCGTCTCATATCATCTCAAACCGCAATCAAGTTGTACCATATCGTAGCAAATAATTTCAAATCGAAAATAATTCATTCCAAATCGTCTCAGATCGTCTCAAATTGCAATAAATTCGTTACAATTCGTCTCAGGTCGTTCTTAATCGTACGCAAGTTTCTCAGACCGTCTCAAATTGTGTTTATTAAATCGTTGGGATGATAACACTTGGTGGTATATATTTGGGGCCTAGTTGAATCCGATATACTACAACATGATGATTTATAAGGTCCTTCCCAACTTTGTTGTAATTCTGTTGATATTACTTTTCTTCAATTGGGTTTCTATGACCAAACCGAATCTCCCTTAAGTCGTGTCTCGTTTTCATTTTTAGGCCAAATTTTGACTGATTTTAAGTTAATTTTTTTTTTCATTCTTCTCAGTCTTATATCGGCTACATTTTCAAGCTGTACGACAGGTTTATTTTCTGCAAATAACTATTAATAAAAAACTGAGGTTATATCGGTGATCAGAAAATGAATGCTCCTTCGCCTGATCATATGAAAAATTGTATAAATGTTGGTGCTTGTTCAAAATTGCAAACTAAAAGGTTTGTAGTTAATAAGTAATCAAAAAATAAGTCACCCCTCTTGCTAATGTCTGTGCTTCCTCAGATTGTGTGATGCGCATTTGCATCATATCCAAGTATAACACCTACCCTTCTTTAACCTGCTTTCCGGATCAGTTCCCCCAGGTTATCCGGTGGAACCACCTTCTCTAAAATACACGATCTGATCTTCTCAGAGTTCTTTGCATATAATAATTTATACCCTTTCGTTTTGAGGCCACAGATCCTGTTATTGTTAATATAAGGTTATTGGATTAACACCAAGTGCTCATCTGTCTTAGTCAGTCTGAGAACAAGCGCCGAGGCAGCCTTCGTCTGGTGCAGGTTTATTTGTGCAACATTAACCATTGTAACCTACCTTACTCACCTCTTCCTGCGCTTCCTGCATCGGGATAGTGCCATCTGGCTCGTTGCTTCGGCCACCACCCTCCTCCCGTCGAGAGTCCAACAGTATGTTCCCATCGGAGTCCAGAGAGAGGAGGCTACTTCCCCTCACTACACTCCCCAGGTCCGCAGTCCAGATCGTCCTCCGCCCGCTTGACCGTCTCCCGCTTGGTCCGGCTGTGGCCCAGGCTGTTCTTCCGCGCACGTATCGGCCTCGTCGTTTTTCGAGAGTTATCGACCCAAACCTGAAGTTGATCACCCTTTTGTTATTGCAAGGGAAGCCCAAGATTCTTCATTGAGCCCCTTTAGCCTCCTCTTGCTTTACAATCCTCCAATCTTCCATTGGAATATCAGGATCTCCTCTGGCTTATCCTGTTGATTTTCTCTCAGGACTATATAAGAATATGGAGCTTAGTGCATTGCACACAAACCTCCACTTTTCTGCCGTGATGCTCCCATCTTCCTGATTTCTGTCAAGTTAGTTTTATTAGCCCATGCTACAGATTCATTTTGCTCTATTGTAACCTGCCTCTCAGGGGTCACAGCCAGTTTCTCAAAAATCTTGAACGCCGAACGTCTCTCCTTGTACCGTCGCCTCGTTGGAGGGATTTCTCACAATCCCCCACTATTTTGTTTGGCGAGTTCGCTTCCTCCTTGCTTCGATTCGATGGTGTTGCTTCCTCTTGCCCCTGATGAGGGAGCCCCACCTTTATGGTTAGAGTTACTCCCTTCTTTTATACCTTCGGATTTTTTAGCGTTCCCCTTTATTTTTTCATCTTGTTTGTCCATGTTATTCCCAGTCCATGTTAGACCCCCAGCCTATTCAATCATCAGCACGCGTCGCATAACACCTTAATCCAGCCCACTGGCTCACTGAGCACCCCGACCTTCCTGCGCCCTTGCCCCATGCATATGGATATCCCAAACCAATCGATGGTGTTATGGCGCCATCAAGTCGCCCTTCCATGCTGGGTATCACAGTCACTCAGAATTTAGTGAACAGAGGTCACCACTCCCCAGTTCTCTGAGACTCTCCTCCCAGCACAGCTGCAGTTGGGGGCGGCTTATATAATACACCGCTAACATACCTATCGATAGGTCATCCACTATCCACCACCAAATTAAGTTAAGTTTAAGTTTTAGTTAAAGTTTTTAGTTAAAATTTAAGTTATTTAATTTAGCAAAAAGAACGAGTATAGCCTTACATTTTTTAATGGAGCATTTGATTAGGCCACGATGAGCATAAAATTATTTGTATGTCATTTGACTTTGTTTTTCGCTCTAATTTCGGGTTTGTACCGATTTGCGTTCTGCTACCTTTGAACTGGAAAAGCCGAATGATATTTCTAGAACGAGCAGACCAAAAAATATTAATGAGGCATTTAATTAGCCTACAATTTTCCAACCGTTTATAATTTGCCGCCATTTTGGTTGTTGATATATCTTAACTCGTACATTTTGAAATATTTTAATTGTTTTCCAGAAAACCCTATGAACACTCGCCAAAATAATAATTTTGGTAAACATAGTAAACATCGTCCGGATTTGGATTAAGGTTAAATTCCATCACCATGAAATTTTATAACATCGATTTTTGATTTATGCAAGGTCATTAACTTCTTGAAAAACAAAAATATTTTGTTTAAGAAACGCGGAACTTGTTTTTGTGTTTACACCACTCATATTGCCCGATAACAATTGGTTTACGAAACAAATAAAATTTCTGATTCAACCGAAAAAACCAAAAACAATTGCCTATTTTAATTACTCGTATATACATTTCAAAATAACATCGACACAAAAACAAAAACAACATTTTTAATTAGGCCAAACGAGATAAAATTTAATTACCTGTACGGATGTAGCACGACACAATAAAATTTCAAAATATTGTGAACCTTTACCAAAATATATAAAAAAAAAACCTCGACCCTGAATATTTTTTTAGTATTTACACAAAAGATAATAAGAAACATATATTATTTTGTTTACACAAATTTTACCAATATTATTTTTCATAAATAAACAAGAAAAAAAACATTTAAACAAAAATTGTTTATATTTAATAGAACGAAGTTAACAATAAACAAATAATTTAATTGTCGCACACAACATTACGAGACACACAACATTACGAGTATTTTATAAAATATTGATGCAAATATTTAAATAAATATTTTTGCAATATATTATTATGGTTTATTAAACTATATTTGTTTTTAAATTCAAAATAACGCCATTTTGTTCGTTGACAACAACAACAACAAGCTGTTTAACGTCATAAAAATGTATAAATAATACCTACACATAATATTATGAGCGCCGTAAGAATTTTGCAGGCGCCTTCTATATTCAAAGCGCTTGAACTCGATATGTCATATAGAAATATTATTTTTGCGGCAGACAAACGGATTAGCTGAATAAATATTTTAGAAAAAACACTTCTTGTAATTATATTTATGAGTAATTTTGACCTAATTTTGATTTATATTACAGCTGTCAGACGAAGTTTTTCTTGTAAATGAAAACTAAACCACGCTAATATTTGATTTTCTAATTTAGGAATTTTCTATATTTAATTATGTAAACAATTATTTGATGTGTTATTTATATATATTTTATAATTAATTGAAAAGTGTGGTTATAATTGGATTGCGCAGGGTCGACGTGATGATTTATTTACGTCTACAAACACTGCCACCTTGGGATTGAGTCGTATTTTTTTTACTTCATCTTGTGAAACTCACCAGTTGATTTCAAATCTTACAAACCACTTAAACACTCTTTCTTAATGTTAGTTCTTAATAATAATAAGCACACCGACCCGAACAACTTTAACGAAAAGTGTAGCTACACAAATTAACGAAAGTGTAGCTACAAAAATTTACGGAAACCGATTGTGGCAATATGCCGTCTAATAGTGGACAAATTGAACTGTTCAAAATTATTGCCTACACAAATTTTAAAGCGTCAAGCTGCACATATATTCAAATATTCGTCAAACAACCAGGTACCAGGTATGGGCGCATATGTCTTCTACTAGTGGACGAATTAGGCTGTTCAAAACAGTTCCAATTTGAATAAAAATACACTTCCTGGCTTGTCCAAGCTGCACTTTCACGAATAGTTAGTTTTACAGTACGGTGTTTGTAAAAAAAGAACAACACTTGCTTTTATGAGAGTAAAAAGTACCAATAATTTGACAGTACGCATGGCCAAGAAGATAAATTTCTGTAGTGGACCGTAAATTAGCTGCCATTTTGTCAAGTCTAGTCGCACTTTCTTAAAAATATTAATAAAACTGTTAAACGGACTAGATTTAAATATTACAAATTTGTGTCCTTATCTCGAGAGATTTGAATTTAAACTGAAATTAATTTGCATTTCTTTTGTTTATATATTATTTGATACAATGAAACATATTGGCTATAACAGGTCATAATTATTGCGGTATGCGGATTTAAATATTTACAATAAGTAATGAGACGAATGAGTCATAAGGACTTCAAATGGTTGTGTATTATGATTATGACATCATAAAACTCAACCATGTTAAGTCCTTATGACTCATACGGTTTGTTATGACATCATAAAATATTTCATTGTTTATTCGTTATACCTTATTTTTATTTATTGTAATTTTGAATATAAATTTCAGAATTAAAAAAAACCCGTTTATTATTTGTTAACCGATTTTCGATATCTTTAATGTTTCGGAAAGGTAATTATCTTCTCAATTCACCACAATTTTTCTTTAGCCCGGGAAAATTTAAATAATTTTTCTGTTCGTTTGAAAGTGAAAAATTGAAAAAATACCGTTTTTATCGAACTTTGCGATCAAATCGCGACCTCTTAGTCACCTTCGATCGATCCAATATTTTTTCTGTTTAAGTTTTTAGCATAAACTCATATTTCTAGGGGGTGCCCCGTTAGATATCTCAACATTTTTTTCGCACCATACAAGCAACGACCACCCTAGTGTAGCTACACTTTTTGTTAAAAGGATCAATTCGATCACTATTTGGTGGGTTTTTATATGGGGTGGTATTTTTTGCTGTACTTCTGTATTGTACCTGTTACTGTTTCGATATTGAAATCATGGTGCATGTTTGTGTTACGTATTTCCCATTTATACAATTTTATTATATTTGAAACTCAGGCTAAGCCCGCAAATTATATTCTGTAAGTCCAGATTGGTTTGAGTACCATTTTAAAGAACAAAAGAATGTCTCTTGATATTTTGTTTCGATATGTTTCTTCCATGTCAATCTAAATTGATGTTATTTAACTTCACCGAAGATCACATTTGTTTACGGAAAGTGAGTCAATATACATATGTGAACGACTCTACATACACACGCACTCATACACAGAGATTTTTTTAAAAACTACTTTATTGGACTTTGGCGATTCGGACATAAAAGAAAGTAGACTTCAAACTGAAATATTTTAAGACAGAAAGTTTACAAAAAAGGTATTTTTTTCTTTCGTCGCAGATAAATATTAGGTGGGAGGTAGTACATAAAACCCTGGTCGTTTTGCCTAAAGTGATTTTGCACTTTACATTCTCTTGCAACAAATAAGCTGTTTAGGCTTAAAATGCTAAAATAACATCATTTATAAAGTCTTTTTATTGATTAAGGGATGATCATTGACGACATTTTAGGTTACCAAGCACCATTAATTTAAATCCAAATTGACTACCAAGAAAAGGTGAATGTTTGGCTACGGTTAAGATGCTTCAAGTTCCACGAAATCATTTAAAATCTTAAATGTATAGGTTAAATGAAATGGACCATCCCAGGGTGCTAAAGGGCCAATCTTAACGTGCGGATGGTCACGTGAATTTTATTTTGAATAGTGGAGATGATGTCTTGATTGGTTTCTGTGAACGATTAATTTAAATCAATAATTCAGATATTTACTAAAACAGGTCATACACAAATGATCTCATTGTGTCAATCTCAAGTAACCGTTTATCTTCAGCTTTTTATCATAGTGTTAAGAATTCTACTCAACAATGTTATAACACTTCTTGGTCGAGTGGTTAAGGTGTTCACCGCTTAGTGTTATAATCGCAATGTTAGCGGGGTCGAACATAGTCATGCCCATAATTTTATTGAGGACATTACTATTCTTAACATGCATCGATGTTTGTCGGATCAAATATTTCTCCAATACTAATTGGGAATTGGACTTTAGAATGGCAATTCCATTCGGAATTGGAGCTGGAGAGGAATATGGAAATAACGAAAGCAATTGTAAACGGCGGTGAAGACAGTGATTTTTGCAAGTCATATGAATTAAAAAGTGAACAGTGCGAAAAGTAAAATTGTACAGAAAAAGTGAAGTAGTGAACAGAGATTAATAATGAAATAGTGAATTGTTGAAAGTTATAAGTGTAAACAAAACTTGTAACTTGAGCCTGTAGGGCATCGGGATTCCAACCGAAGCCAATTAAAACGAGCTATTTTCGAGACTACAATCATCTACACTGCTATGTCTATCAGCGATTACGCTAATTACCCCAAAACGAGTTAGTCCCATTGAAGTAAAAAGAAGGAACCGTATCAGTGGATGAAACAATAACAACCATTTCAGTATAGCTGACTACTCCCGAACAACAAAAACCAACCTTGACATGAGAGATATGATGAAGGCGCTATTCCTTCAAATGAACGAAAATATCCAGCCGAACAAAACGAAAAATTTGACAAACAAGGTGTGAAAATAGAACAGCAAGTCGAGCAGAATATTGGTCAGCTACCGCTATCTGCATAAACCGGTACGTTGATATCGGTGATAGTTTTAGGAGCTTTACAACATTGGTAGCCCAGTTCGAAGAGGTTGAAATTTTGGTCTTGGTTCTTGCTCCTGGTACTCGGCATCAATAAATTAGAAAGCTAGCTAGCCAACATTTACACAAACCAACAAAACAATTTCGTGAATATGTTGTCCATTTTATATGATGCAATACGCTTGAATAGATTCCATCTCCTTTAGATTAATTTTTGTTGCTCACTAATGTTGATTGATACCAGAATATGGTTGATGAATATTTTATGTAAAATGTATAAAAAACTATTTTCACTAAACGCCTATATTGTTAAATAACAAACATTAATAAATTAACTAATTAAAAGTTCAGAAACTTAATATATTTTGCTTATTACACAAAACTTGCAAATTTTAAAATAATCTTGAAATTTTCTTGATCAACATAACACAATCATTCCTTATTTCCAACCTTAAGATAAAAAAAAACAAATTCTCATTTTTCCTGAAATTTTGTTATATCCAGATAACTAGATTACATTACGAATATTCATCACTAACTTAATCCAATAGAAAATTTTGAAAAACAAATTTTGTAAATTTAAATAAAAACTTCAAACTTGATTCGAATAAAAAAAATACAGTGACAATATTTATATTGTAACATTCGTGGAGACCCACCACACACCCTGAAACTCACAAAAGCCGGGCAAATCAAAACCAATGAAAGAAACATAAAATTAAACAAACAAAAAACAATTTTTACACAAAAAAATTTAATACAAATATAACACATTTCTTAATGTATGTCCGAATGTCCTTAATATGATATATTCCCAAATTCCTTCCGTCTTTTCGTAATAATCCATATACTGTATTGCCTATTTTCAGTACCACTGGACATTCAACAAATTTCCGTCCTAATTTTGCTGAAAAGTTTTTAACGTTGCTTTGAACAAAATTCTTAACGAAAACTGTTTGACCGACTGTTAAATTTCGTGGTCTACTTTTGAGATTGTAATTGTGTGCAGGTTTTGCATATAAGATGCATATGCATAAATTTTTAAGAACATTTTGTTGACAAACAATTAAATTGTTGGGTTTTGATTCTGCAGAAAAAGTCGCCTCACTCTCTAATTTTAACATTTTCAACAAGTCATATTCTTTTCCATTTGTTATTTAATTCTGTCCAAACATTAGGAAGTGAGGAGAGTATTTCGTTGAATCATGAACCACATTCCTTAAGGCTGACATTATTTCAGTTATATGCTGATCCCACGTAATTTGGGAGTCCGTTATATATGCTCGCAAAGCAAAAAGAATTGAGCGGTTAACTCGCTCAGAGTCATTGGCTTGAGGACAATATCGAGGCACTAATGAATATGTTACGTTATATTTTGTCAGAAAAGTTTTAAATTGTTTGGAAGTAAATTGAGCTGCATTATCAGAGACAATATACTCTGGCACTGAAAAAGGTAAAAATACTTCGTTTTCCAGGAACTTAACTACATCTACAGAAATGATAATAATAAATTTGGAGTAGTGATCAAAGACTACAAACAAATAACAATTCCCGCTCTTAGATCGAGGGTAAGGTCCTAGAAAATCAAAAAATAGTCCTTGCATAAGCCGCACAACCATCCACTGTTCACCCATTTTGGTTCTTGTGATATAGTTTACTGGTTTAAACCCTTAACAAATTTTACAACCATTTACAAAATCCTTAACGTCTAAAGCCATTTTTGGCCAGTAAAAATATCGCTGGATTCGTTCAAGCAATTTAGTTGTACCAAAATGAGCAGACGTCGAAGGGTTATGGGACTGTTTCAAAATATGCAAGATCAAAAGTTGGGGTAAATCTGTTGCCGAAAGAGAAAGTTTTTGACTTGAATGACCCATTCGCACTAGAATTTTGCCATCAGAAATACAAAATTGAGAGAACGAACCTGAATTATGTAAAATTTTGCTAATTAAGTTTAAATATTCTGGAGATTTAAAAGATAAAGAATCAAGAAATGCTAAAACCAGAGTCCTGAAGTACAAATTCCTCAATAAATGCTCTTGATAATGCGTCTGGTACAACCATCTGCGATCCACTACGATGCAGCATCGCAAAGTCCACGGCCTGAATTTTCAAGCGTGCCAACCTGCCTGTGAGCTCTTTTTGTCCCATAAGCCATTTAAGGTTGGCATGACGGACGGAACTTGTTCACGCTCAATACATCCAGTAAAACACTCTATAGTTGCGTGATTAAATAATCACGCTGTGTAGGGTTAAGTTTCTGGGACATATATGCTATTGGGCGATCATTACCATCATCTCCGTTCTGAAGCAACACGCTTCCAACTCCAGTACTACTAGCGTCGCAATGGATCACAAAAGGTTTATTAAAATTAGGATATACGAGCACTGGAGAATCTGTTTCAAATGCATCCTGAGCTCCTGTTGTCAAAATAAATTTGTTATGCTTTGTTTAGTTAAATCAGTAAGTGGTGCTACCAGAGTTGCATAGCATTATATAAATCGATAATACCAACCAGCCATTCCTAAAAATTGACAAAGTTTCTTAAGAGTAGTAGGAACTGGGAAATCGTGTAGAGCGTTTACCTTTTCTGGATTTGTGGAAATGGTACCATCTTCTATTACGTAACCCAAATAATTATTCACTAATGCTGTCTTATCTTGGGACTCCTTATCCAAAGGGATTTGCGAAAAGGCATCTTTAAAATCAAGACTTGAAATAAACCCCTTGCCGACTTAAGAGTCCATCAGTATAGGCAGCGGATACGCGTCCCTTTTCGTTACCTCATTCACTCGTCTTGCATCTAGACAAAGACGTACTTTACCATTTGATCTGTGAACTAATGTCACAGGTGAACTCCATGAACTCCTAGATTCTTCGATTACTCCTAGAGACATCATCCGATCTATCTCTTCATACATGTCTGCTTCAGTAACGGGTCACACAGGATAATATCGCTGTTTTACTGGTGAAGCCTTTTGTATATCAATGTAATGGGATATAAGAGACGTCTTACCTAAACTTTGTTTATTACAAAATGGGAATTCAAATATAACACGATTAAGTTGAGCTTGCTGATCTGGAGGAAGTATATGACAATTATCAGCATAACGATCAGATTTAATTAGTTCAGAAATTGTTTTAGGAATATGTATTTAAACAGTTTCCAAAAGTCAATACCTAAATACAAAGTTTGTTTTAATCCAGACACTAAACTTAATTTTCGCCCACATATAACCAAAAATACGCTCCGAATGCCCACCAGCAGTTTTGGCATTAGATGAAATAAATCGAGCAATGAAACACATACCTCGCGAACTAGGAAATATCCAGCTAACAAACGCGTTTTCAACGAAACCAGCTATCGGAAGCTCAAGAGAAATTTTAAAGCCATTGAGCATTTTAAGGTGAAGTTTCAAGCAGCAGTACAGCACAATTGTTGGGGTGCAGGAGATCAGCTTATCTTGTTGGCCCTCCGTGGGAAGGCGAAAACATGTGGTCGTCGAACTACTAGTGAACGTCTTTATTATTTTCGTCAACGACGACCATCTGAAACTTCACTTGTGAACCAAGAATATAGAGATAAAACCACAAATGAAGTATTCACGCTGGCTTTAGAATATGAGGCTGCTAGAGCAAGTTTAACTAATACAATAATCTTGTGTACGCTTGATTAAGAGGATATTACGTATAAAGGCTATAAGGAGTTGAGTCAACTAACAAAGCTTTTGGAATCAGAGAAAATTAATCACTTTGGACGGCAGTCCAAACGAGTGACGAAAGCACCTACTGTGCTGGAAGTCGAACGAAGTATATTATACAGCAATTTTCGAACCTTTTCACTTTGAGGCCGCCAGGATCATGTTATATACCGTTGGAAAGGTCTTGAAAAATAAACCTAAATAATTTATAAAAGCATGAATTTCTACCAACATTGAGTGGAGATATGACCTTCCAAAAATTGCCCCAAAAAATCAGTTTTTCGCGTATAACTGCCCCAAAAAATGACAAAATTATTTTCTAACAAGCAAATTATGATTGTAGACGTCAATACCAATTCAACGACACCTCAAACGTCCAAAACGAATGATTTTGACCAAAGTTATGACAATTTTAAATTTTTCTATGACGTCACCATATAATCTTGGTTTGGTATATATGTTTGTTTGTCCGTACCTCTTTTATTTGATCTCATATTTTCAGGGGTTGTAGTACTTAAAAAACTAAGCAATTTTTGTTCTACAACTTTTTGATTTGACCGCCATGTTGGCCGCGGCCGGCCTCTGAACGGCCATTTTTGGCCATTTTGCCACGTCCACAGTGCTGAATCTATTCGACATACCCTAAACATATGCATATCGTTGGAAAGGTATTGACGCCAGCTATCAAGCAAAAAAAAGAATTCAAAAAATTAGGTTGGAGGGTCAATTTGGCCAAAAAACTGAAAAATGTGAAATCGCCCGGCCACATTAGGCCGAACTGCTAAAAAATGAGCCCAAGACTTTTGCTATATTTAAACACTACGTTTCTTTTTTAGTTTTTTCCACAAATTTATTTTTATTTTTTTTTTTTAACAAATCATGCCATTAACATGTTTTCGTCCACTTGGACATCATCAGATGGACTGAAGCAAAACAATTATAATTTTAACAATACATATAATACTAAATTATGTTATTTGTATAAGTGAATGTATAAACAGATATAAAATTGGTTTTATAACATTAAAAGCGTCTAAAAATAAAATAAAATTAAAGATTAAGTAACACTTATACAAATGCAAATATTATACTCAAAACATTTATAGTGTCCCGTATTATAATTAACCACATTCACAATTAAATTGTTTGAGAAAATTGCACAAACATTAACCAAATCTCAATGACGGCTGGAGTAACGGAGAAGAAGATAAGTTGGTTTGGTCATTCAGTAACATGAAATTCCGGTCATTTTTGTGTTTATTTATTTCCAAACTTTCTAAAGCGTTAAGTCTGCGGCCTTTAGATTCAAAATGTAAAATTTTTATATCATTTATATTAAATTTATGTTGATTCGTCCTTAGGTGTAAAGAAAAGTTAGAATTAGAATTCACACTTTCATGTTCTTTACACCTGACGGAGAATGCGCGTCCCGTTTGGCCTATATAAATGGATTGGCAATCTTCACATCTTAGCTTATAAATTCCAGAACGTTTCAACGGATCAATTTTAGGTTTACTATTACTAAGGAAACCCCCGATTTTTAAATTGGAGTAGAATACTGGCCGATATTTTGATTTGTCCAATTTATGGGACAATTTACGACTTAATTCGCCAATAAAGGCCAATCTACAGAACTTCCTCTCATTAATTGCGTTTATTCGTGGATATACATGATCAATTACCAATTTTCTGTTTTTCTTCTTGATAATCGTATCTACCATTTGATCATCATATCCGTTGTTACGTGCTATTTGTTTTATTGTAATTAGTTCGGTTTTATAATCTCTTTGGCTCATCGGGATGGACAACATACGATGGATCATCAAATGGAAAGCAGCCAATTTCTGACTTATTGGGTGGTTGGAACTTGAATGAATTACAGCATCACTGAATGTCGGTTTCCTATATACTTTGAAATTGTGTTCATTATTACTGTTATATATTTGTAAATCTAAAAAATTTATAGAATTATTATATTCAACCTCCAGAGTGAATTTTATACTGCTTTCTAAAGAATTTATATACTTGAGAAATATGGACAACTGCCGATCCGTTCCTGACCATAAACAAATTATGTCATCAACATAGCGATACCAGTATATTACATTGGCACATTTATTATTATTATTATTGCAGAATAACTTAGTTTCAAAATCGTTCATGAAAATATCAGCTAATAAAGGTGACAAAGGAGAGCCCATTGCCAATCCATCTTCTTCAAGACAAGATAAACAAGAAGATGGATTGGCAATGGGCTCTCCTTTGTCACCTTTATTAGCTGATATTTTCATGAACGATTTTGAAACTAAGTTATTCTGCAATAATAATAATAATAAATGTGCCAATGTAATATACTGGTATCGCTATGTTGATGACATAATTTGTTTATGGTCAGGAACGGATCGGCAGTTGTCCATATTTCTCAAGTATATAAATTCTTTAGAAAGCAGTATAAAATTCACTCTGGAGGTTGAATATAATAATTCTATAAATTTTTTAGATTTACAAATATATAACAGTAATAATGAACACAATTTCAAAGTATATAGGAAACCGACATTCAGTGATGCTGTAATTCATTCAAGTTCCAACCACCCAATAAGTCAGAAATTGGCTGCTTTCCATTTGATGATCCATCATATGTTGTCCATCCCGATGAGCCAAAGAGATTATAAAACCGAACTAATTACAATAAAACAAATAGCACGTAACAACGGATATGATGATCAAATGGTAGATACGATTATCAAGAAGAAAAACAGAAAATTGGTAATTGATCATGTATATCCACGAATAAACGCAATTAATGAGAGGAAGTTCTGTAGATTGGCCTTTATTGGCGAATTAAGTCGTAAATTGTCCCATAAATTGGACAAATCAAAATATCGGCCAGTATTCTACTCCAATTTAAAAATCGGGGTTTTCCTTAGTAATAGTAAACCTAAAATTGATCCGTTGAAACGTTCTGGAATTTATAAGCTAAGATGTGAAGATTGCCAATCCATTTATATCGGCCAAACGGGACGCGCATTCTCCGTCAGGTGTAAAGAACATGAAAGTGTGAATTCTAATTCTAACTTTTCTTTACACCTAAGGACGAATCAACATAAATTTAATATAAATGATATAAAAATTTTACATTTTGAATCTAAAGGCCGCAGACTTAACGCTTTAGAAAGTTTGGAAATAAATAAACACAAAAATGACCGGAATTTCATGTTACTGAATGACCAAACCAACTTATCTTCTTCTCCGTTACTCCAGCCGTCATTGAGATTTGGTTAATGTTTGTGCAATTTTCTCAAACAATTTAATTGTGAATGTGGTTAATTATAATACGGGACACTATAAATGTTTTGAGTATAATATTTGCATTTGTATAAGTGTTACTTAATCTTTAATTTTATTTTATTTTTAGACGCTTTTAATGTTATAAAACCAATTTTATATCTGTTTATACATTCACTTATACAAATAACATAATTTAGTATTATATGTATTGTTAAAATTATAATTGTTTTGCTTCAGTCCATCTGATGATGTCCAAGTGGACGAAAACATGTTAATGGCATGATTTGTTAAAAAAAAAAAATAAAAATAAATTTGTGGAAAAAACTAAAAAAGAAACGTAGTGTTTAAATATAGTAAAATGAATTTCCACCAAGAAATATCGGTACGAAACGTATCACATACCAAGACTTTTGGTTCATATTTTCAGGATTATTAGCCACAAATCTCACCTACAATATGACATCAACCGTTTGTCCCAGAAAACTCGTATATTTTAGATATTGATCTCCACAACTTAAAAGCCACCCTAATTTTTTTGCAAAATTTTATTTTTTGGCTCAAATGCACCCTAATATCGGTCCGTTGCGGTTCATAATGATAGTGAATCAACGAATTATAATGAAACAAATATAAATACATCATATTATTATCATTGCTAAGAGAATTTTTACCAGTGACTCTTTTTTCATAACAAAAAAAATGAAAAAACTGTCAAATTGATGTGATCGAAAAAAATCACCAAAAACATTGAACATTTGCGTCTCCTTGCATAAAATCGATATTTTTTTATCATTATGTTGATTTCTTTGAAAAATAGATCTTATCTCCCCTCCCATCGCATGAAGATGGAATATCAGCGAGAGGCTAGCTACCTTTAATTTTTATTTCCAACTAACACACTAAAATATGTATATTTCATTGTATTGTTTAAGGAGTCAAAAATGAATGGTGGCCGCATGCAGTTAGTGACAAAACAGCAAGAAACATGCAAAAAAAATTGTTGAATTACTCAATCGAATTTCTACCAAAAACACATGCATCTGGTCTAAATTTTTACTACTCTGTAACATACACTAAAAACTAGACTACAAATGTTCAGCCGATAGCCTACGAGAACCGGGTGTGTAATAAGATCACACCCGACATGACCTGTTTGTGGCATGTGGTAAAGGATTCTGAAATAAAATCTACTAAAAGACTACAAAATGAAGATTGAAAAATTGCATGCAAAATAAAGAAATAGAATCGTCTTCCACACACTAGAAACAGTACACCAGAACGTAGGTTATCGTGCTGGACATAATAAAAAAAAACTACCTACCTGAACCTAATGATGAGACCTGACCCTACTTTTCAACATAAAAAAGAAAAAACATAAGTCTTTACTATTTCGAGGCCAGGAGCATATACTTTCCAAACATAAATCGTATTGAACCATTCTTCAATAGAAACAATTTTGTTTTATTGTTTTCCATTTTTTTATTGAAACAGTTTCGTTATATTGTTTTACGTTCTATTGTGCCTCATACACAGACGCAGGCCACTGGAGTGACGAATATCGAGAGAAGAAGAACGAATCATCCACTCCGTAACACACAGCCGGCAGCTGTGTGAGAGTATGCGTAATTCGTTTTTCGCGAAACGAACAACAATTAAGCTCTGAACAAAGTCTGAAACGCAGATGCCAATATTCAACAGACTACAGAAGATTGTATTGGTTACACTAACAATCCCATGTTAATTTTGTTTCTTTCGTACCACTACTTATTAAACTAGTGCCCACATACGATGTACACATATATTCTAATACAACTATCTATCGTGTAGTTTTTTCTGTATTTGTTGCATTAGCATGGCTTTGTTGTTCGTTTTGGTAATTTCAATGCCGCACATCTGTGTATGAGGCACAATAACACGTAGCGGCCACTTGTGTGCTATCGTGTGTGTGTGAACTCAAAGTCGAAGTCAAAACGACTGACAACAATAAAACGAATCGCAATTCAATTCATTTTCAATTTGCCTAGCCAAAATCATTGATATCAAATAAAAAACCTCTTAACGACGAGGTAAATGTTCGAGTGACGAAAGCCGAATTCAATTCACAAAATTTCTGATATCAAATTTGTGCCGAAAAAAACAATTGCATTCGATTTGTCAACGATTTTTCGGAATGTTAGTGCATTCGGCGCGTTTGTTTACATTTTGCTTTCTAGCTGTCAAAAACAACAACTTGTCAACGGTTTTTTGAATGTTAAACAACAACGCGCTGAATGCACTAACATTCCGAAAAATGTGTGGTTGTGCAATTTCTGTAAGACAGATCTCAAGATTCGCAACGCAATTATAAATGTTCCTATAAAATTGTTAATTGGATCAACGACAATGTGTTTCGAATACTAGGATACATCTGGGGTGGACAGAAAGTTGTGCGGACCATAGCCTGAACGATAGTGACACACATTTACATTTGATTATCAACATTGAATGTGGCTATTCGGGACAAACAGATTTAAGGTGGGGTAGTGTTACAAATTTTACTCTAGAATGGTATAAATCTTGGAGGTCATGTGATTAAGGCATACACTGCCAAGTGGTATCATCACAATGGCCACGGGTTCGAACCTAGTCAGAATTTATAATTTTATTGAAGAGATTATTATCCTTAACACGCATAGTATTTTATTTACAATATCTAGTACGAATCCGTTTTGAATGCCCAAAATTCGTAACATTCGAAAAATTGACACTTTAGATCAATTTTTGTTATATTTCGGATGTATAACAGCCAACATCCGACTTACCGCGAATGAATATAAATCTCAAATACACCACACTTGAATTCGAAGGCGACCTATACAACGCGCGTGTATAGTGAAAAAAATTTTGTGAATAAAAATGCCACAAAAATAGCAAAAAGGCAAAAACATTGCTAGTACGTTAGCATCGAGAGCAACAAATAATATTTATAATATGCCACCGAAAATCTCACCTTCTGGAACGAACAACCAACGGCATGATTTATCCTCGTCAAACACCAATTCGTCATCCATCGAAATATTGGCGCCGTTGAGCGATTCGCGTCTACTCTCGGCGCGCAAAAGCGACGGTACAATTTATAATGGGAATTTGTAAAAATCCCGCAGCCAGGACGTACATTCAGCGAACTAACTTCAGCGGACTAGCAACGACCCGACGAGTTGCTCTCTAGTTTCCAACAAATGAGATACCTTAGACCGTCTCACTTTTCACTTGCTTGAATAAAAAGCAGATGATTCCACCAAAATAGTAAACAAAAATTTATTCAAAAAACTCAGGTTAAATCATTTGCCAGGTGCCTATACCGGTCGGCCTACTGGCCATTAGTGGCCAATATAAACATTGATTCACGTAGAAGATGCGGTTTACAATCAGTAGCTCATTGAGAAGCTATACTTTTAAAAACTTTAAGACTTCGGAAAACCACTAAATACCGATGTGTCTACGGAAAACAGTGGAATTCTGATCGATTCGGGGGCTAAAGTGTCTACGATACCCGTCAACAAGTTTGTCCGTGCACCCATCAAAAAACCGCAGTAAACGAATACCGACTTACGATACAAAACTTTTGAAGATTAATCGCGGTCTCAGGCGTTCGTTTACACATCCTTTCATCATCGCAGCAGTAGCCAGGACAATTATAATTACTGTCTTTCTTCCCAAATATGGCCCCAAAATCGATTTGAAGAATAGATGGCTTTCTGATTAATTTCTACTCTCACTGTAAACGCAACGCTCACTCAAGTTGAAAGGCCATCGAAAAATATTCTAGGCTTCAACAACGTACAGTGCTCTTTTGAAAAAATACTCCGCGCTCACTGAAGCTCCAAATTTAATCACCCAGTAAAACATAATGTAGTTCCTCCCGTAAGGTACGACACCTTGTATTAAACCGCGACAGCTCGATGCAACGACATTTAAAGCTATAAAAGACATCGGAATCTGCCGCCCCTCATTATCAACACTTTTCTTATCATTACATACGGTCTAAAAGGAAAAGAAGGGCTGGATACCTTGTGAAGACTATCGACAATTAAACACTGCTTCGCCAGGGCCACTACTTTTTCTGTCACTATTCATAAAACTGCGATAACTATGCTGTATAAGATATCGGAATTTTGACAGCGGAAAATAAGAGATTACGCTACTCGCCGCAAGTGGCAGCACTATCACTAAAGAGAATTTATTTTGTCATGTAATTACCAGCGGAAATTTTTTATTCATTATGTATATATAAATAAAACATCTCAGCGGAATAAAATATTAGAAGTGATCCTTAAAATAGCAAATTAATTGATCTCCGTACTGAGACTATATGGCAAATTTGGGGAAAATTCATGAACTAGAATTTTCACAAGAATTTTTTGATTTTCTCCGGCCATATAAGTTATTTTCAGTTTTTGGCCAATATCTCAAAAACTTCCACTAGTAACCAATAGTTTCGGTTGTTTTTCAAATAGCCTAGATCATACTGAGACAATTTGGGAAATTTGGGGTAAATTCGTGGACTAGAATTTTCACAAAAAATTTTTGATTTTCTGCGGCCATAAAAGTTATTTTGTGTTTTTCGCAAATATCTCAAAAACTTCCACTAGTAACCAATGCTTTCGGTTAATTTTCTAATAGCTTTGGTCATACTCAGACTATATGGAAACTTTGGGGAAAATTCATGGACTAGAATTTTCACTAGAATTTTTTGATTTTCTGCGGCCATAAAAGTTATTTTCAGTTTTTGACCAATATCTCAAAAACTTTCACTAGTAACCAATAGTTTCGGCTGTTTTTCTAATAGCTTAGATCATACTGAGACTATATGGAAAATTTGGGGAAAATTCATGTACTAGAATTTTCACAAGAATTTTTAGTAAATTAACCTATTAGACCTACCAAAGCTATTAGAAAATTAAAGTATTGGTTACCAGTGGAAGTTTTTAAGATATTGGCCAAAAACTGAAAATAACTTATATGGCCGCAGAAAATCAAACATTTTTTGTGAAAATTCTAGTCCATGAATTTTCCCCAAATTTTCCATATATACTCAGTATGGCCAAAGCTATTAGAAAATAACCGAAAGCATGGGTTACTAGTAGAAGTTTTTGAGATATTGGTCAAAAACTGAAAATAACTTATATGGCTGCAGAAAATTAAAAAATTCTTGTGAAAATTCTAGTCCATGAATTTTCTCCAAACTTTTCATATAGTCTTAGTATAGCCTAAGCTATTAGAAAAACAACCGAAATTATTGGTTACTAGTTGAAGAAATGCCGGAAAGATGGAATATTGTTAAATTTCAACATTTCATATACCGAGTTCCTTTACTTCGGTTCCTTAAAATTAATTTGCCATTTTAAGGATCACTTCTAATATTTTATTCCGCTGAGATGTTTTATTTAGTGAAAAAATATATACATAATGAATAAAAAATTTCCGCTGGTAATTACATTACAAAATAAATTCCCTTTAGTGATAGTGCTGCCACTTGCGGCGAGTAGCCTAATCTCTTATTTTCCGCTGTCAAAATTTCGCTATCTCCTTTTGCGTGTTTTGAGTTTACCAGGCTGAACTTCGTTTACTCTTATATCGATGATACCCTCATTGTGAATCACTCCAAGTTGGAAAACAGTGAAAATCTCGACTCAGTACTTAAACGTCTCTCCGCATTCAGAATTAATATTAAAGCTTCAAAATCCATTTACGGCGTGTAGTCACCCGACTTTTTGAGTCATATACAATTTCAAAAAATGGCATCCCCCATCGAAAGAAAGAGTTGATATAATTGTAAGCTTTCAAGAACCAACATTAATCCTCCAAATTCAGCAGATCATCGAACGTTTAGCTAAACTGTTATCGCCTAGTCACTGGCATTTGGCCACGTTACTGGTGTAAGATAAAAACAGAAAAAACTTCTCTTGGCCAGAAGATTGCATTGAATCTTTTAAAAAGGGCAATCGTTCTCTTGCATCTGCCACTCTTTTTGCCATATCCGTTGAACGGCAAGTTTAATATCAACCGACGCTTCCATTGTAGCGAACTTGGAGCTGTCTTACAACAACCCAACAAAGGATGTTAGCAACCGCATTAGCGTTATTTTCAAATAAGCTCTCCCCTACGGGAATTAAATACTTTACTTTCGATAGAGAGAGTGTAGAGATTTCTACAGGTACAAATCGACCCTCCGTTCTCTTCAACATGCATACTATCGAAAAATTTCGATAGTATAATGACTTTATCACATCACAACATACGAGCCACGCGAAAACATATTGCTTCGAGATATTTCTGGCCAAAAATGAATACTGACACAAAACTAAACCTTGTATCCTGTGGCAAAAGTCCTTATTTCACCGCCACGCGAAATCAGGACTTGGTAAATTCGAGCTAGTTGTACTTGTGAACACGTACACATGTATCTGGTTGGTCCAATGCCACAACCGAACGGCTATTCTACAATGAGTATATTTGTAGAAATGGTGTCCCTCTCTTCGTTTCAGATTACGGAACACAATTCTAATCAACGTTGTTTACCAGGGTTACGTAGCTCCTGGATTTCCATCACATTTAAGAAACTGCATAAACGCGAAAGCAAATCGTTCACAAAGTGCGCATATTAGCACACTACGGTTTTCGATCCAGAAGGGGAGTGATGTAGCGGTCAAAATCTAAAATACACTTTTCATTTCTTGTCACCGCACCACTCATTTACCGCCTACACTCTCTATAATCGATAAATATCGAGAATACAAACCAGTAGATCGAAATTAAGAATCAAAGAAAACAAAATTCAATGCGGTCTGTATACTTTTTAAACAAATTTACCAGCGTTAGAATTACGCTACAAAATTTCTCAAACCGAAAGAAAACAACATTTTTCATTCCACGACTATACTAGAATAGACTAAAACTATGTACTCGTATCTGATCCATTAGAAGAGGATTTTATATTCAATATAAATATAGTGCCAGGTGGGACGGGCATAATTGATTACTGTAGGCAGACTATTTAATCAGTCAAATCCATCAATTAAGCACAATAAATCAAAACAGCACTAATTATGATTCATATTCATGCCTGTATACATAATGAATACAAACATTTCTAAAATTATAAATACAAATAAATTAGAACAACCTTCGGACTACAAAAACAAATTAATACATAATTAATGTGACAATAATTCTTTATTTATATATAAATCCATTTTAAAACTTAAAAAAATAAAAATAAATTTTAAAATCGTTGCCAAGATATTTTCACATATATATATAAATTTATAAATAACAACATACTCGTAATTTGCACAATTTAGAATTCTCTCGCATTCAGGAAAGATGAATCAATTTTTTTGCGAAATTTTCAAATTTTGGATTAGACGTTGTTGTCAGATAATATATGAAGTATAATACACTTGATGTGTGTTCACTAAACTTATTCCACCGTTATATTTTAAAATTATGTAGAAAGAATAACATGTCGTAAACATTTTTGCCGAATTGCACAAAATAAAACAAATACGAGTATATAAAATGTGAGATGGGCGCAAGAGGGCGAGAAATGTTTGTTTGTGATTGGATGCCAAAAAAAAAAATTTTTTTTTTTAAGAAAATATTTTCAAGGCACATCACACAATTCACATCATAATAATGAATCATAAACTTGTATTTTTTAAATTAATGTTTAAAATATGTTTGTTTACAAATAAATAATTATTACTATTAGTCGTCTGGTACTGCTGCAATCTGGTTATTATTTGCGAAGCTGCAAAGATATTAATGCGAGTACCCTAGAATGGATTACTGGTACTATGAAATATTCGTAAAAAATCATCATGAAATCAATTTGAACATACGGCAACACTCACCCAATAATGGAGTATCTCAAAACAATAATTTCCATTTCGGCCCAAGAAGGTTTTGGAACTTATTCACGATTTTCATATAAATTTCTATGGGGCCATATCGTAGCTGGAGGATTGTGCCAATCCTAACGTACGGCTGACACTGAGGTGCTCACCATAGTTTGTCCTCATCATAACCAACTTAAAACATATAGAACTATTTCCCGCCAAGCAACTTCTTACGGCTGGTGCTGGCCACTTGGTCAACATTCATTTAATCACACACCATCTTAAAACATCAATCGAAATTTCCGGACAAGGAAGGTTTTGAAAGTAATAAATGATTTTCATATAAATTTATATGAAGCCACATCGTAGCCGTAGGAAGATTGTGCCAATTCTAACATGCGGCTGGCACCGAGCCGACCACAGTTTGCTCTTCCTACCCATTCACCTGAAATTTTGGAAGTTGGTCATTTACTCAAATTTAAACATACGGCTGGTGCTGGCCACTTGGTCAGCACTCACCCGTTAACGTACCAACTTAAAACATTAATCTCCATTTCCGGCCAAGGAAGGTTTTTTAAGTTATAAACGATTTTCATATATAATATGTATTTTCAACATTCTGAAATGAGTTAATGATGGGCACATCTCGCCCAATTCATTGCATTTAAATGAGTGGAAACCAGGTTCTGGCCAATATCTCGATGGTTCATTTTAATAGTGTAGATTGGACAGATACCGGAACATCATCTAAAATGTATGTTTTAATCCAAAATCCATCTAGAAAAAAAAAATCATAAAGATAGGTCATGAAATGGCCAATGTTAGTCCATCATTAACAGATACTAGGATCCTGTCTAAAACTCACTTTAGAATTTCTAATACTACTAATTAAATTTCATCATAATTCGCTTAAAAATGGTGGAGGTTTCACATTCCTCCACCATTTTTTAGCGAACTGTAAAATTTCAAAATTCCATATACCGAGCTTTTTAACTTCGAGGTCATAACACTTCTAAGAATTTATGCTGATGGAGTGTTTTATTTTGTGAAAAAGAGGTACATAATGAAACAAATTTTTTCAGTAAAAATACTGGGAAACCGAAAAGAGAAGAGTATATTTAAATTACGTTAGAGCGACGAAGACGACAACTTTTGTTTGCATTTTTTATAGCAAAATTTAAAGTCAAAATACTGACAGATTGGGGGCAACATAACCTAAACTAAAAAATTTGAAAATAAACGAATTTAATGAAACACCAAATTTTCTTTTATTTATTTTACCTTACAATAAACGTGTTGTACGTAGCGGCACAAAAAATAATCACAAGTTTCATTTTTCTCTTGACATTTCACTATAATATTTTTACCAACCATAAAATTGTCATACTATTTTTTGAACGTGTGTTAAAAATGTTGCCATAAAAAGTATTGATCAATACTTTTACCATAAAAAGTATGAAACTCAAGTTTCATACTTTTTATGGCAACATTTTCCCCACATTATTTTGCCAGTAAATTTTACAGAAAAATTTGTTTGTTTCTCTCTAACCAGTAAAGGATTTATATTTTCATCTCGTGTTAATTTTACTAAAAAAAATTGTTTCACTGTGGAATTCAAGCAATTAGCCTTTATTCCACAATGAAAAATTATTTATTCAGTGAAGCATTAGTGGAGAAACAACAAGAGAAAGCTAATCAATAAATTATATTAGAGTGACAGAAACTAAAACAAAATTTATAAGAACATTTTATAGTTAAATTTTGACTTCTTGAAGATAATATAACCAACAAAACTTCACAAAATAAATTTACTTCGGCAATATAATTTTTTTTTATAGGAATTTAAGTTTCATGTGTATTACAAGTCATCAATATCAAATAAAAAATATTTTATAAATTTTTACTCGCGAAGAAATCACATATTAAAAAAAAATAAATAAAAATATTTGTTTACCATAATATTTTCCCAACCATAAAACGATCTTAGTGTGCGAGAAATTTTTCTTGTCATATACTTTTTTATGTAAATGTATTAGAATGTTACTCTGGTTAGTATTTTTTCCATTTTATTATGGCAACACACCACTCCATAAAAAACGGGTTTTTCAGCAAAATTTTACTGAATTTTTTTTATATCGTTTTTGTGGTGAATTTATATTTTTATCTGGCTCTTTTTTTACTGAAAAATTATGTTTTATTGTGGAATAAAGCCATTATACAGCATTGGATTAAGCCTTATTAGGATTCAAATCTAAATTATGTTGCGTAGCCCAATTTTGGATTCTGGAAATATTAAGTTTCTGGAAGTAAAAAAATGAAGCGAGACAACACAGAATCTTGCGGAACACAATTTGGATTAGAGATAATCTCTGAATTGTAATCACCACTAAGGCCAACGAATCCAAAAGACCCAAAATAGTAACAGCGAAGCAGATTGATTGCGATCCAATAAACTGTGGTTACCCAACACCTTTGACAAACACGGGAGAATGCTAATAGGACGATAATCAGATAAAGGACGATGAATTGTTTTTTATCGGCAACGGAATCAGTTTGGCTATATTCCATACATCAGGGAAACTATAGACAATGTAATAATAGAGTTAAAAGACAACTATGCACTACTGGATAAATCGAACAGGGATCTGATCCAGCCCAGTTACAGAGTTAAGTGCTTTCTCTATAGTATATTTTAAAAGTAAAAAAATGCAAAAAGCCGCCATTCATGTTCATTTGTATCGGTCCACAAATGTCCGCATGAATAATTTTGTCACATGCCTTTGACTTTTATTCACGAAGTTCATTACTCGTCCATGAAATCGATTACATTATTTCGTAAAAATTAATTCGTGTGTGCGGCGTTCTGATGTCCACGTAAAGTGAAATTTTGATTTGAAACAGGCTAGAGCCCAATTCACACTGCATAAATGTTTTCATGCTTCAGAAGTTTGATGCACCGCTTGCTATTCCACCGCAAACGATAACCACTATCTATAACCTTTCCCAACTGAAAAAAAAACAAATGAACTTCCGGTACATACTGCACATCCAGCACACACAGCTCTCGAATTGCAGTACACACAATTTCGTCCAAACTGATCACTACGCCCTTGCAACTCGGCAATGTCTTCTTCATAATTAGTTGAAACAACAGATAAATTTACTTGTCTCCTCATTCACTTTTTATTGCAAATATGCCTGAGTCAAATCAAGCTTCGTAAAATGTTTACCACCTTGAAAAGCCTGTTATTTTATTTTCGACAAAGGATGACTGAGTAGTTATCACATATGCTTATAAGCAAATGATACGGATCGTGAATTTTTAAATACGAGGTGACAATTTTTTATCTTTTGGTGAATCCGCTCTTTCTCAGATTCGAGTATATCTTTTAAATTATATGCTTTATTTCGCAATCCGCATACAATTACATAGGCCACCAATTTAATAAAAAATGAATTACAGTTATAAATTAACTTCGCATTGAGGTCTGTTTTGGTTAAATTAGTGGCCGCTTTGAGGAACAGCTGAGTATTTTCTTTGATAACAGACCATAGAACGGGTCTGCTTTCAAAATAGATTCATAAGACATCAGCTGATGCTTTGAGAATTTCTTCTTATGTAACAGCAATGGTATTGCTGAAATTGCTGATCCGATGTTACACCGGTTCACTTTCAAGGTCTCGGTTAATAGGCTAAAATAATTAACATAATTAACATTTGAATCGAAAATATCATTATCTATACTATCCTTATTTTCCTCGTCAGTGCTGAAAATTGTCAGAGAATTTAACTCCCGCATTCTGGTACCTTTGACACGTGCTCGGAATTATTCACATTCTTCAGAAAATGACTTCGACGAAATTTCATTTTAAATTAGTGCTCGAATTAGATTACACTCGTTGCACTTCTGCCTTCTAAACTTAGAAAACTTAAAACTGGAATTGCTATATCCGCATTGATTTGCTTTAAAATAATTTATATTTTTCGAATTTTTCGCCGGCTACTTTAATCATTTTTTCATATTTGTTTGCAACTTTTCAATGATTTATTTCTCCACTAAGGGAAAAATTCCGACTGTAAATCGATACGGAATTATTTCCTTAGTAGGAAAATAAATAAAAGAAAACTTGCAAATAAATTTGAAAAAATGATTAAAGTAGCCGGCGAAAAATTGGAAAAATATAAACAATTTTAAAGCAAATTATATTCTAAAGCCGAAATTTCCACCGATTTCAAGAATAGGGGCCCTGGTCCTCGCTCCAATATGACGAATTTCCGACCTTATCGCTATTGCCGTGTGTAAAACCAAATTTTATCTCTAACAAAGAAAACTATTTCAGCATGTTTGTTGTTCGCTGTCCAAAATACAACCAGACTGTTACAATTGAGTGTTCTGGCCGAGTTTAATACCACGGTGTACATTTTCATAAACATAACGTGTCAAACCTGCCGCAACTTAAAGTAAATTTAATTACTCGTAGTATTTGATATTTACATTATTATGTAGTTGCAACTTAGATTTCCAATCCTGCTATACAAATCAAATTTGATTTCATTAGTAAAGAAATAAATTGCCTAGTTCTATTCATCGTTGCCGCATTTTAGAACTTCATTAAAAATTTGTTTTAGAATCCAAATCCGCTTCTGAATACAAAATTTGACAATAATTGATTAAGAATCGGTCAAATTCCACACAGAATGGTTGAATACGAAAACTTTATTTAAAATTCATGCTAAAATCCCAATCTGGTTCTACAGAACAAATTAAGAAGTGGTCTAGTTCGGCATGACCGAATTCCAAAAAGGAACAGTGCACCAAATCCGGGATTCCAAATTCGAAATTCCAAAATCAAAATTCTAAAAAGCAAAATTCCAGAAACAACAATGTGTTTTAATTTGTTAGAACAATTAAACTAAATAGTTAAGAATTGTTGCCACTAATATTAAACTGATGAAATAATGGAATTTAAAAAAATAAATAAAACAAATAAATTTTAGTATTTCAATATTGTAATTTTGAATTTTTATTTTTATGTTTTTATAATGGAATTAAAATTTTTTTGTAAAGTGTGGTTTAGGAATTTATGACGGTTATAATCTTTCTTATGGATAAGAAACCGTCTTCTTCCTAAACTTCATTCAACATTCAAGTAGAAATAGAATAACAAAAATACAATCCCAATTCAATTCTAAATATCAAATTGGACAGTTATTGGTTGAGTTTCCATTGAAAATGATTTCAGCAAATTTAGAACTTTAAAAGGGCGAGATCTTCCAAAAAGCAGGATTTTGGTAATTCGGAACTATGAAATTCAAGCTTTCAAACCGGTCCCATTTGTACTTTTTCATTGGTCAGGATCATTAATGATTTTAAAATGAGTATATTGCCAAAGGTCATCCGTTAATTTCCCAAATTATACCACGGATTATACATATTAAGTCCATATGCAGTAGTATATAAACTAAAATTTTCGACATATTGTCTACATTCTCTACATGGTCTCTACATGGATATATTGTCTACCGATGTAGAATATTAATTAATTACGCAGCGTAGACAATACGGCTCAACACTTAGATCAGGGAGAAAATAACTTTGTACAGTAAACCATGTGATTTATTTCAACCGGTATTGCAACAAAAATCCTTTTAAACTTTATTCCAAGTTCAACGTAATAAAACTAAAATCTAAGAAAAAGGAATTTTCAATATTGTATGTTATTTCCTCTAGTCCGCATAACTTCATAAATACGCCGTGGCATATTTAAAACATTGTATATTTGTTACTTGGTGATTTGCTACCATTCTACTTGTAAAGCATCTCGGAGTTCCTGCAAATTACCTTGTCCGTTTTCTTACACGCCGCTGTAATATACTCGAGGTGTGCTCGGATGAAAATCTGGACTTCGCGGAGGATGGTTCATTAAATTAATGCGGCGCTGTTGCCAAAATTTGCGTTTGTTTAGAGTAGTCCGTGGCTGGGCAATATCATGCATAAAAAAATACACATACAATTTGCCTTTTTATGAAAAACATATGAAGCCTTAAAATTTATTCTACGTGATCTTAGCCGATAAGCTTTCAACCGATTTATTATCATCTGTTTTGATATCTGGTTTTGTACTGGTAAATTTCTTTTAATTTGTTGAGCACCGCTTGTCCTGTTTTTGTAGCATAAAATGCGATAGCTCGATCTGCTCTTGGTGTAGTTTTTCATGGTCAGCCAGATCCTTCACGCCGCCTCACACTGCTTGTTCCTAAATATCGATGTAATTACTACTCGTACAATTACTCGTTCGCGCTAGATATTAATGCGGCTGTTGAGAACCGGACTTCTCAACAGCCGAATTAATATCTAGCGCGAACGAGTAATTGTTCTGTTCCACTCATCTCGCTTGAATCTTCAAATAACTATGCGATAAATAAAATTATTGTGTTTTATAAAATGACGTAGGAGAAAGAAACTTAAAATTTTATCGTAGAGTGCTAAGTTTACAAGATAAACAAATGTGCTTGTTAAAGTTTATACGCTTTTCGATACGTATCCCGCTAAAACTTTTTATAAATCGACTAATAATAGGCAGGGGAAATAGTTCGTTGCATTTTTTGGATGACATTGAAACAAAGAATTTTCTTATTTCAAATGTACTTTATTAAACCAAATGTGTGCCATATCGATCGATTACCTTTTGCCATTTTTCTGGTAGAGCCATGATCCCATCACTGTAGAACTTCTGTGGTTTAGAGGCGTAAAATCGAGACAACTCGTTTTTTTTAAAACCATTAGGATGATTCTGCATGGACCGGAACAAATGGTAGTCTGATGGTGCAAGGTCAGGACTATGTGGTGGGGAACGGGTCGGTTATCCAAAAAAAAAAAATTTCAACTGACCTAAATTTACAAAATCCCAGTTAACATAAATATAAAATTCCATTTTACAAAATACCATAACATAAAAATCAAAATTCAGTATTCCAATTGAGAAAATTCCAAAATTTATGTTTTTTAGAAAAAAAATCCATATCCAAAATTCCATTATTTCATTATTTTAATAATGGGTTGGGTACAATTTGACAAATCCAAAAACTCCGAAGATTTATTCATCACATTTACATTTCCATGCTCAAGATGATTTCAAAATCTCGAATTTCAAAATCACAGTTTTCAAAATCCTGGTTTTGGCATGTGGGAAAATGCGACTCTTAAATGATTTTTTGGCAAAAATCAAAAATGAATTTGTGATATAGTTCTAGAAAATCGCTAATAGGGATGGAATTTGGATAGAGGGCTAAGTGCCGTCAGCCAACTACAAAATGTTGCAAGTACAAAATCGCGCATAACAAAAGAGTGCAATTATTTTTCTTTTCAGTAAGTGACTTTAATAGATTCTATATAATCCGCTCCTACGTGCAGCATGCAGTACAACTTGTTTGCTGATCCCGGCCCCCACGTCCCCCGAAGTTCAAATCTAAAGCCCCTCGGAGCAAGTATACCAAATCTTGCAATTAAAAAACTTTATTAATTATTTTGTTCAATTACTCGTAGAACTATAATAAAATAAACCGGGATTTTGAAAACCGAGATTTCGTAGTACACACATATTTTATAGTAAAGCGATTTTGGATGTATTCAATTGAATGGCATAAACGTGATTTACCACATGTCCATATTTTAATTTCGGTGATTAACAAAGTTAGACCATAAGAAATCGATAAGATTATATCAGCAGAAATCCCAGATGAAACAGTAGATCCAAAATTGTTCCAGATTGCAACGACAAAGATGATACAGGGTTCATATGGTGCCATCAATCTCAATTCACCATGTAGTATGGATAATGGTAAATGCACCAAACTCTTGGAAACTATTACAGGAATTGATGGGTATCCACTATATCGTCGTCGATCAACTGAAAATGCTGGAAATTCTTTTGTTATAAACTCAAACAATAATCAGAACAGTATTGAAATAGATAATAGATGGGTTGTACTTGTACCTTATTGTCCTCTTCTATTGAAAGCTCTGCTAAATCTATTAAATATGGCTATTAAATAAGTGATCAAAGGCAGTGATATGGCCGTTTTTGCTGTCCAAAATGTTAATGAAAAAGACGAAGTGGCGCGTTACCAATAAAGGGCTGGTATATAAGCAGTCATGAGGTAGTCTGGCGAATCCTATCCTTTTCTATTCACAAAAGAAAGCCAGCTGCCACTCACTTGGCCTTTCATCTTGAAAATGGGTGACGTGTTTACTTCACAGAAGAAAATGTAGTTAGTCGAGCAGAAGCACCACCAAAAACTACGTTAATGGAATTTTTCAAATTATGCCAAAAATAAAATTATTTTGGACGTTTCGCAAAAAACCGCACTTTATTCAGACGTACCCACTTATTTTAAATTGAATACGTCTATAAAAACTTGGGAAAAGAGATAAACCCTCTCACCGAATATCCAAGCATTTTTTCTACGAATAAATTAGGCAGGCTATACTGTCCATCCAATGCAACGTGAATGCTTCTACTTACGATTGCTATTAAATAATGTTCGAGACGCAACATCATTTAAATATTTAAATACGGTCAAACATATGCCACAAATCATGATTGCAATTATTAGAAGGAGATTCTCATTGGGATTCGACTTTTGTCGATACTGTTCTCGGTCTATACTCCTCATCAAATTCGTGCTTTATTTGCAATTATATTGACAACATGCCATCCAAATAACCCAAACGAATTATAGGAGAAATTTAAGGATGCCATGAGTTGCAGGGAGATATTGCAATGTTTAATGTAGCATTGATAAAATTGGAAGTTTTAATGCCTGATTATTTCACTCATTACATTGAGATTTCCATCACCCATTCGTCCGACAAGTGATTTATTTAATCGGGATTGCTTTCAGTCACTGCAAAAGAAGGTGGATTCTTCTTTATAGATGCTCCAGGTGGCACTGGCAAAACATTTTTGATTTCCCTCATCTTGGCTAAAATACGTTCTCAAGGTGAGATTGCTTTGGCCATAGCATCATCTGCTGCGCTATTCTCAAAGCAATTGCTTGATATTGGAGAAGGTACAATTTATGTAAATCAAATGAACAATCAAGTTACCAGTTAATTTTTGATAATATCAACAATCATAGATGGCTGAGCGAAAGGACAATTTTAGCAGCAAAAATACTGATATCAATACCATAAATATCTACATTCAAAACATATTGGAATCTCCGTCATTTTCATTCAAGTCAATTGATACTGTGGCAGAAGAAGATAAAGGAGTGAATTTTCCAACTGAATTTTTAAATTCACTTGATTTACTCCCAGGTCTTCCACCACATAATTTATTTTTGAAAATTGGATCACCAATCATACTGCTACGAAACCTAAATTTGATTGATTGGAATGTGCGACCAAACCTAAGTAATATTCCTGGTTGACGCTGGGCCCAACCGCACACTCTTTTACATATAACAAGATGGAGGGATATAGGAAAGGTTTGTTAATTATTAGGGACATTGACCAGGTTTCAGACACCTAATTAGTTAATAGTTGTAGTAAATTGTTAGTTGAAATGTAATATAAGACGGTTAGCACAAGACAACACAATTATTTTTGATTTTTTTGGATATATATATTCATCAATCTGCATCCTAATAAAAATTTATAATTAATTAAGTTGCAGTAAATTTCCTGACATAAAATGTCATTATTATGAGTTAAATTATACTTGTTTATAGTATTAACTAAATTAATTTGGTTCTCTTAAAACAAATTTAATCAAAATAAATTAAAATAAATCGAACCAAATTACCAAAGCAGGAAAGGAACGCACGACCTTTTTATCTACAACGGATAGAATCATTGTGAATCTGTTGATTTAATGGGTTTATAAATAAAAAATAGTTATATAAAAAAATTAAATAATGTGAAGATCACTTGTCCTTGCCATTCTTAATCTGGTTTCAAATACAGCTAATCTGAAATATGTAAGGTAATATATCAATAATAGATGTTTTAGAACCCCAATACCTAAACAAATTAAACAAAAATTAAATAAAACTTTTAAAGTAATCAAGAATCTGTAAGACACAGAATTAATAATAAGTAGCTAGTACAACTGTAGGATTCTTAATAACCCAATCGTATTAAATAAATCATAAATCATAAAAAGAACAACCAGCAATAATTATTTATACAACCTAGAAAAACCTAATCAAAACCTTCAGTAATATATTTATAGGCTCCCGAAACAACCTAGAATTTAAATTAAGAAATGCTATGATCCCTGAAAAACTATCTAAGTACAGCAATATTTAACTGCATTTCTAATTTACTCTGTAGCTTTCAAGATATTTGTAACCTAAAGTAATTTAGATCCTACCTTGTATGCTCTTGTGACTTTTAATTTAAATTTTGTTTTTAATTAGAAAGTATTACGACTTCAAAGATCTTCTGTAATCAAAAATCTCCATTAGAACTAAACAAATTAGCTTAATCAGGAACTGCATTGAATATAGTATTAATAATAAACACCTGATAAACCTCGTTAACTCTAAATTGCTCATCAAATTAAAATATAATACTTTAATACTCAAACGCTGAATAATTGGAAGAAATGAAGGAATATTAGTAAAATTAGTTAATCTCTGAAATGACATTATGAAAAGAATCATTTTTATAAACAAACATAGTAAAATGTACCAAAAAAATATGTAAGGTTTATCCAGGAGTACTCGATTGTTCGATACCCCCTCTAGAACAAAAAACCAAACACGCAAAGTTATTTCCGAAACAATCCCAATAGAGGGTTCGAATCCTCTCTGCGTGAAACTTCTATCATTCACCAAGCGATATCCCACCAATACCACTAATCAACAACACCCATGCTTAACAAAGCCGTGACAAATCCATGACAGATTATAAAAGTATTGTGGCAATCCTACAGCTCAAAAACCCCAGCGTACGACCGATCATCCTAAAATTTCAAAAATGACTCCACTCCCGCGAAGCTGACGGAAAATTTTAATAAAAATATCTATAATATTCAGCAAAAAGACCAACCTGGACACATAAATCCAAACCTCAGACAAGGGTTCCATGCAAAACTGCAAATTGGCCTGTTATACTAACATCAACTCTCAAACAAAACAATTTAAAATAGCCGAAAATATAGCTTACAAATACAGGTAACGACATACAAGCCTCCGTAAGTTGAGAAACACAATGTTCAACGAACAACCATCACAAACCGAAGACACCGAGCAACCACTCATCATGAACGAAACCCATTCAAAGCACTCTACAACAAATATCAAAGAAAATTTATTGCAATACAGTTCCACCATATCCTCGCCGCCTCTGCGTAAATTGATCACACAAATGAAATCAAAGAAAAAGCGAAAAAACAAGGAAAAAACAACAAAAATCGATGATTTGATCGTTTGGTTTTTTTTTGTGTCTTTTCAAATAAAAAAAACATTTACACACACAAGCACAAAAAGTAAATAGCTATGGACAAAATAAATATATAATAATTATGTAATGCATAAATAAAATAAAATAAATATAAAAACTCCCCTGTGGCACTATTCTGGTAATTCCCCGGGAATAGGGAGAACTGAGGAAAGAATTTATATATAATTTCTGTTTAAATATTTTTTCCCGGCATATACCGAGGTGTTAAATTTTTTTAAAACAAAATTAAATTGGGAATGCCAATTTTGATATGGAAAAATTATTCCCAATTTATAAATATTTACATCAAACTTTTCTCCTCAGTAGGCCGGAAAAATATATGAACAGAAATTCCATATAAATTCTTTCCTCCGTTCCCCGTATTCCCGGAGAATTACTAGAATAGCGCCACTGATCTTGTAAATCGTTTCCTCGTAAATTGTAGCTAAAAGCATATAGCCATACTGCTACGAAACTTAAATGCACTAAAATTATGTAACGGAACGCGGTTGGTTGTCAAGAAAGTGATGGGTAACATTACCATGCCCAATTCGTTTGGCATATGCAATATCAATCAACAAATTTCAAGGCCAGTCGATGCAAGTCTGCGGTTTGGATTTGGAAAATGCATGCTTCGGTCACGGTTAATTATATGTAGTCTGCTTCAGAGTTGCTAAGCCCCTACCATAATTAAAAATATTTAAGGCAGAACAACGTTTGCCGGGTCAGCTAATGTATGTGGCGTTGGCCCGAAAAACCAGCCCGAAAAACAACTTTCCAATTTTGGTGCGTTTCTTTGCTAAATTCAATACCATCCCGAAAAAAATATCATAATTGTTATGGAAAAGGCATATTTCATCCCGAAATAATATTTTCTTCTATTTAAGAAATATATATTTGTTAATTAATATGAGAAAGCTAAATTAATCGCGAAAAGTTACCAAATTAATAAAGCCATATTATTCAAATAATAATTTAGTAATACTTAAAAAACAAATGTGTCACATTGTAAATCTTGGTAGTAAATTGTTTAGTTGCTTATAACGATTACATATAAGATATAAAACTAATATGAACTAATATAAACTTACAACAAGAGTTGGTTAAATATTTATTTGCATAATGAAAAGTAATAACCGCATCCGCAATATAACAATAGTTAAACATCAGTACAAAAATTTATACTCAACATTTAATTGCTGGAATCCAGGAGATATCCCATTTGAGATTATTTGCTCAAAAGTTAGGTCCATCCATCTCAGATATAACGCCAACACACTTAAAAATCTTGCTGCAATTTTTAATGCAACCCTTGCATCAAGGCTTATACGATGCAATCGTGTATCACATTCTGATGCAAAGCATGCATTAAAAATAGTTATGATGCAGTTGCGTCTAAAATTACTGCAGTAGTGTATTAAAAGAAAATTTCTTTATAATTTGGGGGTTGACTATTTTTCAGCAAATTTATTATAATTCGCTAAGGCATTGTGTATATTTTTAATATAAAAGCTTAAAATATTTTTCATGTATTTGCTGTGTAATGCTGGAAACACATGTGCAGAATTCTGCATGCATCAAAATTAGAATACACTATTGTATATGGTTTAAAATACATGTACGAGGCATGCCATGCAGAATTCTGCACGTCGTCTCTATTTCTAATTTGACTGCGCATCCGTCGGTGTTGACAACATGAAAAAATAAAACTAAAAATCGTCGGCAACTTCATGCGATATTGTTTGATATTTTCCCCTTTTCACACTAAATTTTGTCAAGATGGTGGAGAAAATTACAGAATTTATAAAAAAAACAATATTTATACGATACAAGACATTTCAATTGCAAAAATATTTATCTGTGTGACAAAAAGTTCATAGCTTGCTTTAACTCTAAATAAAAAATGCCGCACACAAGTGTCAAATAATTATGCCCATGTGTTTTACGTGCAGATCTGCATGCGGTGCTGCATGCAGAAAATCTGCACATCTGTTTTCAGCATCAGGATAAGGACGTCAAATGTCAATTGATTTACGTCTATCCAGTAGGAAAAGAAAAAAATTGGAATCTGTGGAATTTGCCTTATAGTTTGAGTTTCAATACAAAATAATATAAGTGTAATACAATTAATTGGGAATTTCTAATGTAGTGTGCTTTATACTGTTTAAAGCACTGGGCTGAGCTATACAATTTTAATGCCACTTACGACAAAAAATGATGCTTCCAAATGGATATTTTAATTTATTTTTTTATGCAATGTGCTGTAAAATTTCAATATAACTTGTGTCATTTTTAACAAAATATTCCGTTAAAGTTTAATGTAAACTATACAATAAAAATTAATACAATTAGCATTAATATCTAACATAATGCAACTTGTGCATTAGTTTGTAATGCAAGCTTGCGCTGGACCTATATCAAAAGCAATTTGCATTACATAGGCCATACTTTTTTCAACTGTGAATAGTTCAAGTCGGAACGGCGGATGTAAAGGTGTGATCTAAAGCAAAATCCCAGCACAGGTTACATTGAACTTTTCCATTTTATATAAAAAAAAATCGGTTAAATTAAAAATTTATTTGCTAGAATCCCGGAGATATCCCCCTCGAGATTATTTGCTCAAAAGTTAGGTCCATCCATTTCAGATATTACGCCAATAGTTCAAGTATCAGATATAACAGAAAATAGTTTAAAAGAAAGAAAACGACAAAAAATAAATTATTATTAATCGAAATAAAAATTGTATTTAGAGAGCTATGATTCTGAAAATGAAAAGGTTAAATATATGTACTAAATTTAGGAGAATGATACTCCGCCCCAAAAAGGAGAGACCCACCTGGCCCCTGGTTCATCTAGAGCAAGCAAATTTAAAACTGGAAGAGGAAAAGAATAAAAAGAGAACCAAAGACATAAAACAAAGTTGAGCAAAAATAAAATTAAAAGAAACGCAAATGGAGAGAGCAAAAAGAGTAAAAAAAAATGTTAAATATTATAAATACTCGATAGAGTATTTAAGTCAAATAGATAAAAACAAAAACAATTAATCTAAATATAAAACAAAAATTGCTTTATCGATTGGTAGCAAATAATAATTTCTTAAAGTGAATTTGCTAATGTGGTAGTTAAAAAGTTCGAAATATTTACTAGTCTCGCGTAACATTCTTGTAATAGGCTCATTCTGGCCGTAGGTCGTTTTGCGAGGAGCAATTCTAAAAGCTGGAATCGTTCTCAAAGCACGAGCATTTACATTAAGATTTAAATTTTCGAGTAGAGCTAAAGAATTTACACCGCCAGATAAAAGTTGATGAATGAAAACGATGTCGGCAACAGATCGTCGCTTAATCCGCGAAGAGCAAAGCGCATAAATCTACGTTGTGCTGCTTTAATTCTTCGAATGTGCACTTCATGGTATGGGAGCCAAGCCTGACTACCAAACTCGAGCAAGGGCCGACCAAATGCCATGTGGAGAACCCTCGTAACATAAGGGTTTAAAAATGGTTTAGACCAGCGTTTCACAAATCCCAGCGAAGAGTTTGGTATAAGGGTGTGATCTAAAGCAAAATCTCAGCATAGGTTTCATATCTAAAATGGGTCAAATTGACAATTTAAATAAAAATTATAATAAAGTTGGTAATGGTTTAGGGCTCGTTTTTTATTTTAAATAAAGTAAAACAAATTTAAAGACTGAGCTTTCGATGTCTCATCGACATCATTTTCAAAGCTAACTGATTGATAGGTATGATGTTAGGAAAATAGGTGATGGCGAAGGACCGCTAAAAACTTCAGCGTCTGCGGATGTAATGAAGCCTTGGGTGACGTATGACGGTGGGGGTACCAAATCTTCCGGGATGGAAGATTTCGAAGGATGGCCGAGTGTGGGGTAAGTAACGTCACTGTAGCATTTGACCCATACTAAATTACGCCGCCTCTGTGAAAAACATAGATACTGTATAAAAATAGAATAGATTTAGTCGAAAAGCAACCGTTGAATTGAAAAGGAAAAAATAAAAGGAAAATACGATTTTTCAAAACAAATGTGTTTTATTGTAACTCGCGTGGAATAATAAAACGAAGCAAAGCTATCCTACAATTTGCAATAAGTCGTTCGCAATTTGGGGGCTCAACCTAAACAATTTTAAAAGATAAAATTGATAATTTTGTTGATATTACCGGAAAAAGTATAGATACATATACCTAAGTGGAAAATTATCGATGAGATACACGTGTTTTTTGTTTGAGGTTAAATATATAGTTTTTTTTAATAAATGTGATTGTCTGCTCCGAAGGGTCGACCTGGCGGTATAACCACATGTTAACAGTAAAACGGGTTTAGAAATCGAAAAAAATATACAGTTGTGGAAGTTAACCGTGATAAGTGTATCAAATTGTTCCAGAACATTGGTCGTTAAAAGGGAGTGTACCTCTTTAAGTAATTCGTAAAGTTAAGTTTGTAAAGAAAATCCGTGTTTTATAAAGACAGATGACGCTAAGTTTCTGTAAATCAAGCTATTGAAAAGAAAAGGAAAAGAACGCAACAGTTTTGTTTTACCGTTAACCTACAAATTAGACAAGGCAAAGTGAAAACGAAAAACAAATGTGTTTTATTGTAATTCGCGTGGAATAATAAAACGAAGCAAAGCTATCCTACGATTTGGGGACTTATTGCAACTAAGTCACCTATATTATACTGTGTAGACATCTTCCTTTTCTGATTGAAAGATTTTTTATTCTCGTCCTGTAGGTTTTTAATTTGCAGCCTAGCGTTTTCCCGCAACCTTACCCTCTTGTCATTGAACTCATTAATCAATTCTTCCTCGATTATTTTGGTCAAATCATAATTTTCTGATCTAGACATATCAACTCCAAACATAAACTTAAAAAAAGTGTTGTTGGTACTTCGGCTAACCGTGGAATTAATCTGATTCTGTAGAGTTATAACTTGTTTATACCATTTTAAAGGCTCTGCCAAAGACAATTTGGTCAAAATTGGTATAATTATTCCATTAACCCGCTCGACCTGTCCATTGCCTAAATTGTAGGATAGCTTTGCTTCGTTTTATTGTTAACATGTGGTTATACCGCCAGGTCGACCCTTCGGAGCAGACAATCACATTTAATAAAAAAAACTATATATTTAACCTCAAACAAAAAACACGTGTATCTCATCGATAATTTTCCACTTAGGTATATCTATACTTTTTCCGGTAATACCAACAAAATTATCGATTTTATTTTTTAAAACTGTTTAGGTTGAGCCCCCAAATTAGATTAGCTTTAGATTAGCTTTGAAAATGATGTCGATGAGACATTTACTTTATTTAAAATAAAAAACGAGCCCTAAACCATTACCAACTTTATTATAGTTATTATTGGCTCAATAAATAATTTTTAATTAAATAAAAATTGTCAGAAAATAAATTGTCGAAAATAAATTGTCAATTTAACCCATTTTGGATATGAAACCCATGCTGAGATTTTGCTTTAGATCACACCTTTACATACGCCGTTCAGACTTGAACTATTAGCGTTATATCTGAGATGGATGGACCTAACTATCTCCTGGATTCCAGCAATTAAATTTTTAATTTTACCGAAAAAATTTTTCGAAAAAAATTCTGTTCCGTTTTTTTTTTTTGAGGTAATTCATTTCTTGTTTTCATATACCAAAAATTCATTTTCCTGATCGAAATGATAATAAAATTATTTATTTATGGTTTTATAATCCAACTAAATTGTGATTTAGGGACAAAATGGAAAATGGTTGTTATCCAGCACAAATAATTCAGTCCTATATACAAAAAACTCATTCGAAAAAATGTTCCACCCTTCTTCAATTAATCACATGTGTGTACAATTTACTTGAATTAGAACTATGACAAGGTTGTTAGTTTTATAGGTACTAAAACACTTATATACAATATAATGTGTATACTTTGTATATATTTAGAAAATAATACATATCAAACGACGTTATAAATACAAGGCCAAATGCTTTATAGGAAAACTTTGAAATGCTTCATAAAATCAATAACCAATTGTCGTAAAACCAGTGTGTATGTGTGTGTGTGTGTACCACCCCCTACACCGAATATTCTATAAATATCGGTATAAAACAGGTACCTCTAATTCATTCAACGATTTCATTATTAATTAGAAAATCTTACTTCAATGTTTTTTGTAAGTATAGAAAATGTGTATGTTACCCCCCATCCTACATAGGCGCGTACATCGCGTATTTCTTCTCAAAATGAAAACAAATCATAAATCAAATACGAAATTAGCATCCAAATCGCAGCCTCTCACATAATATTTAGATACTAACCATTTTTCATTTTCTCTTTTCTCGTTACAGGTCAGTGTCAAATTGCTCATTAATTTTCTCGAAGTAAGTACTCGTACAAGTCATATGATGGGTTTATATAAGAAGCGCGCCGCACGATCAATGCAAAATTTCTTCAGCATATACTATTTATAAACCGTAGAGTGTCGGGTTCGCATGATAAACTTAAAAATACGCATACGAGTAAAGGCTCAAATATCCATTTATGTACGCTAATTTAACAATCTTTATTATAAACCACCCACACGAACACACGTCCATGTTCTCCAAAGTCGGTTTCAACTTTTTTGTGTGTAAATCTCGTATATAAAATTCTTCTTCAGCGCACAGCAATTTTTGTGCTCGTATTACTGTGTTATGCTGCTACGTACAGCCTACGCAAAGAAAAAAGATTTTCATGAAGAAAATTCATTATTTTGTTTTTCATGTTTCCGCATGAAATTTTTTTTTTATTTTACTTCTATATACTCGGTATTATGATGATGAAATACAATAAAGGCTCTCGTACCAAAACTGAGTATGGGAGCTACGGCGTAGCAGAAAGATGTAGCGCGGCATAACAACAAAAAGTTCATCGATCAATAAACATTATGTCGGGTGTGTGTGTGTGTGTGTTACTCGAGTATATAGATAGACACATACACAGGGCGATAAGAAAATAATTCGATAAATTATGAAGAGAGATAAGCGCTATCCCTAAATCAATTTTATTCTCGATGGGCGTGTTAATTATACGCAAACCGCATCTTATACGCGATTAAATTTAATGTGATTTTGTGTTTAAGACGTCAATTTATGATTTACTATTCGACGTAACGATTTTATCATAAACTATTACAAATAGTGTTGTATACGATAAAAATTGTTTACATGTTCAAATGTTTTATCGTAAAACTAAATAATTGTTAATAATTAAAATACTCAAGATAACACGCTGGCGACGGTCATGCAAAACCGAGTTTAAATGCTAAATAGTTGGAAATTATTACATAAGTGGGGACGGTGAGTAAGGAGTCACTGTATAGGTATGACAGTTAATTCCATTTCGAGCGGGGGAGTTCGGTTTCCATGAAGGTGTAGGCTTTCCTGTATACTATTTAACTCAGTTTGTGATTTTCCCTCAGAAATGAATTCGTAAGTAGATGAATAGTTAAGTGTGGCTTCAACAGTTGAACAATTCTCAAACACTTTATTTTTCATGAGTATTGCTTTATGATGCGCACACACAACTCTTCTTGCATGCATAGATACAGAGACTAGCGTGAAGCTCTTGACAGAAACCATAACGCCATGTACGGACGAGGATTGTCCGAAAACTTTCCAACCTAACAAAGATACAAGACACTTTTTCTTCAAAATTATTTGTATTTCTTTACATAATAGTCTCCATGAAGGTTAGGTTAGGTTAGGTTTCAGTGGTTGCTATAGCACACTTAGGCCAATTTTGGCCCATTGTGATACCACAGGTTCCGACATCATTAAACTCCCTTTAAAACCATCTAGTGCTATTCACATAGCGTAAAAGATCTCGCACATTACAGCTTTCGACATCAGAGAGGCCGTCCATAGCGTCTTTGTCCAAGTAATCATGTCTTCCACCAGCTAGCGCAGTGCATGAGCATATAAGAAGTGAACAAGAATCTCCTCCTGCTCTTCGTCCCTGCAGTTTCTGCAGAAGTCATTTGGATCCAGACCCAGCCTTCTCGCATGATCTCCGAAAAGGCAATGTCCAGCAAGTACTCTAGGAGCGCTTCAACTTCAGCTCCGGTCATACTTGTTTCGCTACCATACCAGTCGGACTGGCGAGCCACCTAGTATTTGCCAAGGCACCTGCTTTTCTATGGCTTGCTGCTTTCAGCACAGACATAGGTCTTCTTACACATTCTCTCCCTGGTTCCAGTTGGAGAGTCGTACCGTACCTTGTTAATTCGTCTGCCCTGCAATTCCCCTCAACATCAGAATATATAGGAACCCAGACCAACTGAATATTGAAATGTTCACTCATCTCGTTAAGAGTTGTGTGACAATCCAACGCCACCCTTGACGCCAGGGAAGCTGAGTCCTGCGAAAGAATGGCCGCCCGACTGTCCACATAAATAGTGATATCGCAGTCAACGATATTACGCTATGCATCAACCAGTTCATGAGCTCTTCAATCGCTACAACCTCAGCCTATTAGACGCTGCAGTAATCAGGGAGACGAAAAATTAAACTGACATTTAATTCCCCACAGACACACCAGCTGCCACTGTACCATCGAGGTTGGAGCCTTCGGTGGAGAATTTAACTGTCCCGGTATCCATGACGAGACCATTCTTCCAATCCTTCTTAAGGGAGTCTCACATTAAAACGTGTTTTCTATATAATCCAAATTCTCCAGGTCATGCCCCACAGAATTGCTCTTTTGCAAACACTTCCACCCCTAAACCGCTGATTGCCGGGTGGCCGTATTAACCGTCATTTACTTACCGATGATATCCAACGGGAGAAGGTACAGCATGGCCTCTAGGGCACTAGTAGGTGTCGTTTTCAGTGCCTCAGTAATGAGCAAACCGGCTGCCCTCTGCACCTTCTCCATCATATTCCTGTATGATAATTTATCCAGAACTGGCCACCATACACTCACACAACTGCCGTGTAAAGCCAGTGCACCAGCTCCGGTTTCAAATTCCATTTCCTTCCGAAGGCAGTTTTGCAAAAGTATAGTGCCACAGTGGTCTTCTTCACTCTTTCTATCGTATTTGATTCCCAACTGAGCTTACTGTCTAGAATAATCCCTAGAAACCTCGCCTTATCAGTAAGGACCAGCATAGTACCATTCAAACTTGGTTGAATCATTACCGGAATTTGCTCTGCTTTAGATTGACTCCCAATCCACATCTGCTGGCCCAACCCGCATGGATTGATAACGCATTCTGCATCACACCCCTGATTGTATACAGCTTGCCAAAGACAACTATCGCTACGTCATCGGCATAAGCAACCACACCAATTTTTCCCCTCTAGTTCCAATAGTAGTCCGTTGATTAGTACATTCCAAAGAAGGAGAGAGAGAGAGAGAGAGAAGACACCTCTCTGTGATGCTCCTCGAACAACCCGTTTT
This sequence comes from Nephrotoma flavescens, assembly GCA_932526605.1. Lineage (NCBI taxonomy): Eukaryota > Metazoa > Arthropoda > Insecta > Diptera > Tipulidae > Nephrotoma > Nephrotoma flavescens. The sequence goes on along the minus strand of OW052222.1, from coordinate 57,571,956 downwards.
CTCACGGAGACTTCCCCCATTCCCGCTATAATCCTTCTGTTTCCTAGCAAGTGATTAATTAGCTTGGTTGGTTACTGGTTATTCAATCTCAAGAGGCAATAATCCTTCCGTATGTGGCAATAATCCTTCCCACCTTTACATGAAGGCATGTAGTGCCGTGTCCGCGGACTTGGCGCGTATGTTGAGACTGCGCCCAGTTTCTAAGTATAATTCTGAAACAAATATGGACATCCACAGCAGACTTTCCATAATTTTCAGGAGAAAGGATGACAGAGATATTGGTCTTAAGTCCTTAGCATTGCTGTGCGAGCTTCCGGGATGAAAATTATCCTAGCCTCGCTCGATTTTTTCGGGATGTGCTCCAGCTTCAGACACCCTTTGGAGACAACTTCTAGCCAGGGGAGCAAGATCTCCGAGTTCTTCTGAATTTCTGCTAGTACAATCCTGTCCGGACCAGCTGACTTAAAGGGCTTAAAACTTTTCATAGCCCATTTTATCTTCCGTATATTCAGAATATATTCTGTACATAATAATTGGGCCCCGCACTCATCCATAGTCCCACGGTCATCCAAAGACTCCGCAATCGGCGCATCCTCATTTCCCGGGAAGTAAGTTACCATATCAAAAGATCAAGAGTCTCTTGATAGCCTGGAACAGCTAGACTGGTAGAGAGAATCTTACATAAGCGCGAGGTTTCCAAGACCCCTTCCATTCTATCACAGAAGACCCTCCATGAATTCCTTGGCGCCTTGCATGTTTCTCTTTTATATTCTCTGAGGCATTCCTTGTACAAGTCCCAGTCTTGATTTTATCTCGGTCTTTCCGCTCTATTGAAAGCAGACCCACATACTGTTCGTCACTCCGCAAGTGCCGAGGTCCACCAAACAGGTTTTTGCTTCCCCCCAACTTTGTTAATTGGCAGACCTCCCTTATAAAGGGATTGCAAGCCCCAATAACAATATTCACCAGATCACTGCTCGTGTCGGGGAGTTCTGGAACTCTAGATGGAATGCTTCCCTCCAATACTTTTCCCTATATACGCACCATACTGTCCTCCTGGGATTTCTGAAGACGCACTGATTCGTAATTTAGAGATTGTGCTTAAACGGTAGATACCGATGGACAGAGAAGGAGCCTGAAAAGTAGCGCCACCGAAACAGCCTTGGTATGATGTAAATTTATCTGCACAAACTTAATCATTGTTAACAGAATTCAGAGTTCGATGTGTCTCCCTTCCCCATGCCTAGGGACAGTCAATCCCTAAGTTCCCTATTTCACCCCTCACTTGGGTTCGTTACTGGTTGAAATTTTAATTCCGCCTTTGCAGGTCGATTCTGGTTTTTCAAATAGGAAAAGGAATTAGGAAAAAATTTTCATAGTATTTTTTGTCAAAAATATCATTTTCTGGCCTACTGAGAAATCATGTTTGATCGAAAATTTTATAATTTAGGAATTATTTTTTTCGTATCGAAATTGGATAGGAAAAATATTCCCAATTTAATTTTGTTTTTGAAAAAATTTACACTAACTATTTACCATAGTATGTCAGAAAAAAATATTTTGTGACCAAAATACTATGAAAATATTTTTCCTAATTCCTTTTCCTATAGGAACAACCAGAATCGAGCTGCTGGAGAGGTAACACTCGTCGAGCTTCCCTCAATAGGCTGAAGCTATTCCTCCCACTTCTCGGGTTGCGCGGTACTCGGTTCTTCCAGCGAACCCCTTTAGTTTTTGACAGGGAAGTCAGAGATTCCCTATTGATTATCATGATAGATACTCTGAACCTGCCCTTGGGTTCCTCCTGCTTCGTACCTGCAGTTCCTCATCGGAAGATTCGGATTCTGCCCTGCATAATCTTCAGGAGTTCTTCCAGGTTATCCGGCTTCGTGGGAATCCAGACTATACAAATTGTCGGGGTCCCGGATGTTGTTCAAGGGTTTTTAGAAAAACAGAAGGTTAAGTGCATAGAACACCAAACTCCATTTTTATCATGGGGGGCTCACCCCCTCATGGCTCTCGTCCACGATGGCTAGCACCAACCTCCTTCTTCACAATTTCGCTAAAATGCTTATGCCCCTTTGGCGACTGTCCCACATGAAGCTTGGCCTGTCTCCTCTCATCATCCAGACCTCCTTATTGCAAGAAGATCCTTATTGCGTGCATTGCTCATATCAGCAATGCAGCTCTTTGCCGCGGTTAACAGATTTTCTCTGTTTTTCAGTTCCTCCGGAACTGTAGCCAGGCTGTCCAAGACACGGAAGGCCGATTGCCTTGTTCTGTATCTCCGGACCGAGGGGGCAACGATTTTTCCTTCCTAATCGCTAGTCCCTGGCTTGCAAGCCTCGGAACCGTCTTAGTATCACTGACAGCTAGAATTACAGACCCTTGCCCCCTTCCTTACCAGCATTTGAGAAGTGCTGGCCACTTTTTTAGTTTTATTTTTAAAAGAATCCATAATTGGTCCCACTAGTATCTGAGAAAATGATGATGGTCCACCCGCAAAGAGATCCCTATACATGGGTAAGGCTAAATACAACTAGACGCCGCCAGGTATCCAGAAGGCCCTGTTTAAGACTGGGCAATTATTTTTGATGCGTCTCTAGCCTGGCTGATCATCGGCACGGTTCGCATAACACCTTAATCCGACCCATCCGCCACTATTTAGCGTAACTCGCCCCACACCTAGGTTACTTTATTCACCTATTTTTGTTACCAAGAATCAGAACCTGGAGGCGACGGCGATTGTAAGACTAGTTTTCATGTAACTCTATACACTTCACCCAGCAAAGTTCCCATCTCTTTAACCCGTCTAAATAGTACTCGACGTCTTTCTCTGTAAAATAGTGGTTTAGGAAGGTGATGGCCTCCTCGTTTGCCTAAAATATTTGTCCTCCGGGAGCACCTTTTACCTTAGGGATAAAAAACACGTTTTGGGCTAGATTTGGAACAGTTCAGCTATTAATTCGTAGGTTTTTTGCCATTGCAATTGCTGAGGTGTGAGACGATGTATTGTCTTAAAGGAGCAAGATTTTTGAAGAAAAACTTCTTTAGGAACGCTTGACTTGGGGACTAAGCTGACAAATGCGTTACGAAAAATGTAATCGAACGAGGCGAACGAAACAATAAACGGAAAACGAAATCATTTTCCTTTAGTATCAGGATGTGCCATGACAATTCATAAATCCCTAGGTGGAACATTAGTTGATATCATTTTATTTTCATAATTAGTTAAAAAATTGGAAAATAAGAAAATAGGAAAATTGGTAAATGGAAAATTGGAAAATTGGAAAATTGGAAATTTAGAAATTTGCACAATTGGAAAATTTGTAAATTGGAAAATTATAAAATTGGAAAATTAGAAAATTGAAAAATAAGTAAATGGAAAACTGGAAAATAGGAAAATATGAAAATTGGAAAATTTTTAAAATTGGTAAATTGGAAAACTGGTAAATTGGAAAATTGAAAAATTGGAAAATTGAAAAATTGTAAAATTTGAAAATGGGAAAATAAAAAAATATGAAAATAGGAAATTTGGAAAGTTGGTAAATTGGAAAATTTGAAAATTGAAAAACTGGAAAATTGAAAAATCATAATATAGACTTCTATGTCACTGACTGACTCACTCGAGAACGCATAGGGCGCAAATTTTTTTTTATATATTATAACATCTATATTACTCACTCACTTACTCACTCCAGAACGCACAGGGTGACCAACAAATTTCGTCCGTGTGATATATTTTATATATGTATTTTTTTCTATGTTACAGCCCATTCCACACGAGGTATGACAGAAACCAATTCTTTCTTCGTTTCTTTCCCCGTTTGCCTATGATACAGGTTTTAATGAGACTTAAGGTAGATTTACATATCCGACGATTTTTCGGCGAAGCTGCTTGCCGCAGAAAATTCGGCGAACGCTATATTACCGATGATTTACATATCCGTCGATTTTTTTTCACACATACATACATAAACAATATTTTGTATACAATGTCAAATCGTAGAAAAAATAAAAAAACAAAAGAATTTTTTTTTTATCGATGTGTGCTCTGACGTCGCGCCGAAAAGATAAATTTTGTTCATGTCTTCGCCGTGCCGAAAATTCAGCGAAGAAGTTCTTTCTGATTGGTTGAATGTGTCACGTGATGTACGGCGCAGAAAAATCGTCGGATATGTAAATCCACCTTTAAACAAATTTTCGATGAAACCACACTACACAAACATAAATGAAATAAAAAATATTTCAAGGCCATTTTTACTATGCGAAGAGATTTCAAAAATGATTTTTTTGTCCATTTTGTTACACATACAACAAACGCCTTGAAAAAGTTACCAAGTTACAAGGTTACCTCTTGTGGCATCAGACATAAACTTGGTGACAATCGAGAACGCACAGGGTAACCATTTTTTTCAATATTACAATTTTTCTATATTATATTATAAATATTAAATATATATTAGAAGTTTTACTTCAGTAGTGTGGTCTAAAGCACAATTAATTTATATTTCTGCAAATGTGGTCGTTTTCCACATTTTCTGCCGTCAGCTTGCCAAGTAATGATGCTTACTATGCTTCTGTAATGGTTTTCCCTTTTTGAAGATAATCGATTAAGATAACTCCATTTTATTATTGTTAACTATGCGATCTGTTTTGGGGTTCATCTGAGGATTAGCCTTTCCTGCTCTTCCACGGTTATGCTTTTTACGTCCTTGCTTTATGCCTCCCGGCCAACTCGATGACGTACGCCTATAGGATTTAACCACTGTACCATTAGGTCGGTCAAGATAATTCCATGACTGCCGCAGAAAATACTCACAATCATTTTCTCAGCGGAAGAAACGGCCTTTGCCATTTTAGGTGCTGATTTCTCCTAAGCAGTCCACTGTTTTGCCTGTTTTATTTTATTCTGGAGTGTAATAATGTACCCAAGTTTCATCAATAGAATTACTGTGTGGCGGCGCCAAAACTCTGATTTATTGCGCTTAAACTGCGCCAACAGAGCGTTTTAAATGTTCATTGAACCATGGGACTGAACTCTTATAAAACATTGATCACTTTGGACGGTAGTCCAAACGAGTGACGAAAGCACCTACTGTGCTGGAAGTCGAACGAAGTATATTATACAGCAAGTTTCGAACTTTTTCCCTTTGAGGCCGCCAGGATCATGTTATATACCATTGGAAAGGTCTTGAAAAATAAACCTAAATAATGTATAAAAACATGAATTTCTACCAACATTGAGTGGAGATATGACCTTCCGAAAATTGCCCCAAAAAATCAGTTTTTCGGGTATAACTGCCCCAAAAAATGTCCTAATTATTTTCTAACTGGCAAATTATGATTGTAGACGTCAATACCAATTCAACGACACCTCAAACGTCCAAAACGGATGATTTTGACCAAAGTTATGACAATTTTAAATTTTTCTATGACGTCACCATATAATCTTGCTTTGGTATATATGTTTGTTTGTCCGTACCTCCTTTTTGTCCGTACCTTTTGGCCGCGGCCGGCCTCTGAACGGCCATTTTGCCACGTCCACAGTGCTGAATCTATTCGACATACCCTGGACATATGCATATCGTTGGAAAGGTATTGACGCCATCTATCAAATAGCAAAAAAATAATTCAAAAAATTATGTTAGAGGATCATTTTGGTCAAAAAACTGAAAAATGCGAAATCGGCCGGCCACATTCGGCCAAATTGCTAAAAAATGAGCCCAAGACTTTTGGTTCATATTTTCAGGATTATTAGCCACAAATCTCACCTACAATATGACATCAACCGTTTGTCCCAGAAAACTCGTATATTTTAGATATTGACCTCCATAACTTAAAAGCCACCTTAATTTTTTGCAAAATTTCATTTTTTTGCTCAAATGCACCCTAATATCGGTCCGTTGCGGTTCATAATGATAGTGAATCAACGTATTACAATGAAACAAATATAAACAAATCATATTATTATCATTTCTAAGAGAATTTTACCAGTGACTCTTTTTTCATAACAAAAAAAATGAAAAAACTGACAAATTGATGTGATCGAAAAAATCACCAAAAACATTGAACAATCTCCTTGCATAAAATCGATACTTTTTTAATCTTTATGATGATTTCTTTAAAAAAATAGATCTTACCACTCCTCCCATCGCATGAAGATGGAATATCAGCGAGAGGGTAGCTACCATTAATTTTTGTTTTCAACTAACAAACTAAAATATGTATATTTTATTGTATTGTTTAAGGGATCAAAAATGAATGGTATCGGCATGCGGTTAGTGACAAAACAGCAAGAAACATACAAAAAAATTGTTGAATTACTCAATCGAATTTCCGCCAAAAACAGATGCATCTGATCTAAATTTTTACTACTCTGTAACATGCACTAAAACATAAACTACATATGTTCAGCAGATAGCCTAATAATTTCAATGCCACGCGTCTGTGTATGAAGTCGTATTCATACGACGGATAAAAATCTCGGATTTTTCTATCCCAGATTTTTTTTTAAACTATTTTGTATGAAAAAAGCGTGTCTGTTGTATAATTTACGTGATGTAATTAGTTAGAACGATGGAATAGAAAAATCCCGGATTTTTATCCGTCGTATGAATATGACTTAAGGCACAATAACACGTAGCGCCCATTTGTGTGCTATCGAGTGTGTATGAACTGTTTTGACTGACAACAATAAAACGAATCGCAATTCAATTCATTTTCAATTTGCCGTGCCAAAATCATTGATATCAAATAAAAAACCTCTTAACGAGGTAAATGTTCGAGTGACAAAACCCGAATTCAATTCACAAAATTTCTGATATCAAATTTGTGCCGAAAAAAACAATTGCATTCGATTTGTCAACGATTTTTCGGAATGTTAATGCATTCAGCGCGTTGTTGTTGGACATTCCGAAAACTCGTTAGCAATCGTTATTCTTGACAGCTAGAAAGCAAAATGTAAACAAACGCGCCGAATGCATTAACATTCCGAAAAATCGTTGACAAATCGAATGCAATTGTTTTTTTCGGCACAAATTTGATATCAGAAATTTTGTGAATTGAATTCGGGTTTTGTCACTCGAACATTTACCTCGTTAAGAGGTTTTTTATTTGATATTCACTACAGCTAGAACAGAAAGTAGCAGTATCATCCGCAAGCCTTTTGAATCAGGAACCGGTATATCGTATATGGATATGATGTACGACCGGGGACCTAGAACTGATCCTTGTGGGACTCCGGCTTCAATTTTTTTGATTTCCGACTTAGTGTCGCTAACAAAAAACTTGTGATTTTCGAAATACGAGTTGATTATTGCTACAAGATATGAAGGAACTTCTGTTTTAATCATAGTTTGAGCAATAATCCATTGTGCAACACCGAGTCAAAAGCCTTCTGAATATAGCGAAAGACGGGACGTAAAGAATTTTCTTCAGACGGTTTTGGAAGAACAATATAATTTTAGAAAGTTTTCAGGTTTTTTTGATATAAGAGCATTTAAGTATGGCATTGGTAGTGGAAGCTATGTATCGAAAGCCACTTAGTTCTGCTGTAGATTTTTTATAGCACGGTTTGAGGCAACATCTACACCTCCCGGTGGTTTTTTGTTTTTAAACTTACGAGCAATTTCAATGGTTTTGTCAGTGCTTGTAAGAACAGCGTCAGAATTGGAGTTTAACCCTGCAGATAGAAATTCATTTAATGGATCGGTTACCTCCTTAACACTAATGTGTTCCATGCTGCTAAATTGTACACTTTCGTAAAAATCAGCAATTTTTCTTGAAACCACAACCGGATCGATTATGGGACCGTCTTGGTTTTCAAATCTAACTCAAATACATCGTTAAAGGTGGATTTTTTTTATCCCTGCCATCTGTTCGAAGATGATTGGCTATAAAATTGGTTAAAGTTACAATCTGTACATTGCATAGATCCATGCCAGTCTATAGTACTAAATATGGAAGATGGGTCGGCACCTTATTTTTGCACGCCGACAGAGGGTCGTAATTGTGTTCCTTTTAAGCACAGATCGTAATCTATTGATGAAAATTTCCTTTTGCATCCTGCCCCTATCGGGAATCGAACCCGGTACCTCCCGATCCAAACACCAAAGCTTTTACCACTGTGCCATATGGTTGGTTTCTAGCTGTTTATTTGAGGGGTTACATGTCTCTTTAGGATATTTCAAACGATTTGAAATATCAGCGGTCTTTGGTTTAGAGTTTGTAATTTTTTGGGTAATTGAATCAGCAAAGGAGACGCCTTCTATTATAAAGTTTGTTTTGAATACATTAGGATTTAATTTATTTGAATTTTGATTTAATTAATTCTTGCTTGTCTTGCTCAACTTACCTAAGTATGTTTGACGCATGGTGCATTCGGTGAAACTCCCCTGTCTAAATCACAAGGGCATTTGCCAGCTTCATGGGTTCCCGAACACTTTACGTACTGGTAATTCATGTTACGCCGGACGTCCGTTAGTCAAGTAAATATTCCAATATTTTGTTGAGTTTTCGAAGGTGACTGTGAAGCATTTTAGCATTACAGTATTTCCATTTTCCTTACCCATGTTTGATCATTTTTTTTTTTTTGGGTACACGTTGATGATCTTAAGATCTTCCGAAAGAAGACCACTTTTAATATCCTCACATGGCGTGCCTTGATGGATTCCCCTTACAATCATAATAGGTGTCGAATAGATAGTCCTCTTTTTGGAATATGTCTACAATATCGTTGTGGTTAATGATATTCTTCGGGAAAACCGAAGATTTATTTGCGAACTTACACCTTAGTAGGTTTCTTAAAACAATAGAAGGTGGTCTGATTATTCCCTCAGACTTGGTAGTTTTGTTTGGACAGTTTGAGCCGCTAGCTAAAATTTCAGAATTTAATTGATGAAATTTTCCGCCATCCACAGTTTCTGAGAGGTTTACTATTTCCTCTTCCCCCATTTCTTCTTCAGATGAGTAGTCAAATTCAGCGAGCATATTGTTTACTTATAGGTTTCATCTGACTAATTGTTTCATCTTTGCGTGCGCGTTTTTTATCACTTTTAACAAGCCCATCAGGCTCAGTTTGATCGATCTGTCTGCCTCGTTTGGTATTTGCGAGCACAAATGCATCTAACCTACATCGTATGGCAACTAGGTTACCGATTATAAGTCAGAATTGATCTATTCGAGTCAATTCTATCAACCAATGTACTCGGCCATCCTTGTGAGCGGCGATTTTTGAGAATTAGTGGGAGGTTTTCATATACAAAAAACATTAGTTAAATCTGGGCCCAAAAATATACCTAATCCTCATCGTATTGCTACTGAGTTACCCATTATAAGTCAGAAATGATCTATTCGAGTCAATTCTATCAACCAATGTGCTCGGCAATCCTTGTGAGCGGCGATATTTGAGAATTAGTGGGAGCATTTCATATACAAAAAACATTAGTTAAATCTGGGCCCAAAAATATTCCTAATCCTCATCGTATGGCAACTGGATTACCGATTATAAGTCAGAAATGATCTAATCGAGTCAATTCTATCAACCAATATACTCGGCAATCCTTGTGATCGGCGATATTTGGGAATTAGCGGGAGCATTTCATATACAAAAAACATTAGTTAAATCTGGGCCCAGAAATATTCCTAATCCTCATCGTATGGCAACTGGGTTACCGATTATAAGTCAAAAATGATCTAATCGAGTCAAATCCATCAACCAATGTACTCGGCAATCCTTGTGAGCGGCGATATTTGAGAATTAGTGGGAGCATTTCATATACAAAAAACATGAGTTAAATCTGGGCTCAGAAATATTCCTAATCCTCATCGTATGCCAACTACTTTACCGATTATAAGTCAAAAATGATCTATTCGAGTCAATTCTATCAACCAATGTACTCGGCAATCCTTGTGAGCGGCGATATTTGAGAATTAGTGGAAGCATTTCATATACAAAAACATGAGTTAAATTTGGGCTCAGAAATATTCTTAATCCTCATCGTATTGCTTCTGAGTTACCCATTATAAGTCAGAAATGGTCTAATCGAGTCAATTTTATCAACCAATTTACTCGGCAATCCTTGTGAGCGGCGATATTTGAGAATTAGTGGGAGCATTTCATATACAAAAAACATGAGTTAAATCTGGGCTCAGAAATATTCCTAATCCTCATCGTATTGCTACTGAGTTACCCATTATAAGTCAAAAATGATCTAATCGAGTCAATTATATCAAGCAATGTACTCGGCAATCCTTGTGATCGGCGATATATGAGTTTGAGTGTGTTTAATTTTGAATATCGTTCTTTATACTGTAATATCTATAAATTTAGGTTAAATGCATTTAAATATATTACATTTTTTTGCAGTGTAAATATTTTAAACTCATAAAAATAATAAACAGGTTTTTAAATCAATTTTTTTTATTTTCGGGATAGAGTGTAATTTTGAGAGGTTTCATGTTGTTTTTCGGGCCAAAAGTTTTGTATTGTATTTAGCAGATACTCAAACCAATTTTTGAAAAGTCATTTTTCGGCATGGTTTTCGGGCTATTTTCCCATTTGGTAGAAATTTGACTTCGGTAGACAACTCTGGTAATGGCAGTACAAATGAAAACATATAGCAAAACCCATTAGAATCGGAGGCTAATCACTATAACGGTAGCATATTGTGTAATCTATTCGAAAATGTAGGTGAGAACCTGTGGACATCTCTAGGATCGGCCTTATAAAAAAAGGTAAATTTATGTCCAAGACCTGTATATATATTTAGCTCGCTCTTTATTAGACTACAAATATTTGTCAAAATTGTGAAGTTTCTAACATCTTTAAAATATAGTAAAACCTATCATAATTTTAGCCCATTCACTATAGACTCATTTGGATGATCTCTTTGAAAATGTTTGTGAAACCCCGTGAACATCTCCAGAATTGGCTGGAATATTCCAACAATGTCAGCTAGAGACTGTAGATATTTCTAGATTCGACGTGTAATTTTTTAATAATTTTTTTAAAGTCGTTGATGAGTCAGTAGTATATCGTTAATGCTTTTTCTTCTGGGTAACTGAGCTATCAAAAGTTTCAGCTCGCTAGGAATGGGCCAATTTTTTATCCATTGTACCCACAATTACCGCTAATCACAACACAAAATGCATTGGAAAAATTATGTTGGGCGAAAAATTCAAAAATCAATATATTATTGTGCCCCACTTTCTCGGAAAATGATAACAACAAAATGAAATTTTTGGATAAGTGCGTATATACAATTTCCCTAAAATGCGATCGTAAAAAATCCATGCTGATAACAAAATCGTCGTATGGTGTCACACCATTATGCGAAATGTTTTATTTACAAATGTAAATACTGTGCGCTAGAAAAGACCTGTATGGCCGCGTATTTGATAAAATTGATAAGAGCGTAAAAAAAAGTCTGGGTAACTAAATATGTGCGGTTATATAGACATCATTGTGTCCCCAAACTCATTTTTATGTGATAAGATAATATAAACGATAAAATCGTGATAAGAAGCGTTAGTACCAGTGCTCGATATTGTATAAGATGTTATATCCGTACAATACACTATATAGTTTAACGAAGCCGTACTCAATATACATATGTATATATCTAAAGTGTGACAGTGGAATCGAAATTTTATATGCAAATATTGATTTACGCTCTATATAAAACTTCACAGTATATAAATAAATATTAGTGTATTGTACACAAAAAAAAAATTTTATACAAAAAATCTTCTTCAGGATATTTATAGCCCATGCGAGAGTTTGCATTGCCAAAGTAAATACACTTGTTGCCGCGTTCGCTACGCCTCGTCACTAAATTTAAATTCGTCATTTTACAAAAAAAAAAAAGATAATAGATACTCGTAAATACAAGTAAACTTTACAATGTACAAATTTTTATTTTTATTTTTTAACTTTACAATTTTTTTTCTACATTCAATTCAGTCACTTGATAATAGTTCACTACTTAACTACTTAATCAATTTATTCTAGTTACTAAATATATTTAGATATAATAATGTGTTGAAAATTTTTGTACCAAAAAAAAAATAAAATCTAAGTGCTATAATTAAATATTTTTTTTTTTTTTTTTTTTACAAAACGTTTAGTTGTAAGGTGCTTAATTAAATTTAGAAAATAGAATTTATAACAAAAGGTGAAGATTTTTTTTATAAAATTATTTTTTATTTATTATTAGTGTTTTTTAAATGTATACTGCTATTTAGTCGTCTAAACTAAATCACGTGGATCATAAATATATTAATAGCAATTGTTTGTGATTTTCCATATGTACGTATTACGTCACAGTGGAAATAATCGTCCCCCTACATATTTTTTTTTATTTTATATATTTTCACAAGTGTTTTTGTTTTTGTAAGTGAAGGCCTAATATAACGCGCACACACACACACACACACACACGCATACATACATACGCAATTTTAAATTATATTAATTGCGACAACTAAGTCAGGTGAATTTGATAAGTGGATAAAACATGTGAATACAGTTTAAGTGGAAATATTGAGTTGGTGCGCGATACAAAAGTGGATCACGCGGGTATTTACCAAAATTTTTATATATAAAACAAAAAAATATTCTTGGAATTCTATACGAAGTGTTTTATTAATAAATGTTTTTTGTAGTGTTTACGTTCAATTGTTTTGTTAGGTATAAATAGTGACTGCATCATATGATGTTTTAATTGTTTTGGAATATCAAATCGATCAATCGTAGTAGGTTATTGAAATATTGTTTGACACCACCTTATATTCATTAATCGTTTTGCAATATTCAAAACAAGATAAAGTTCACACAATTTCCGTTCGTGCATATCGATGATCTATATATGAATGACTGTGGTCACAATGAAATCAAAATTTATCGGATTAGTGGTTTAAAATAATTTGTTTCGGAAAATCGTTTGAAGGCCATTCATTGGTGGGGAAGTAGTTAAACGCTATCTAATTTTTCAAAATAGTTTAGTTTTATGAACTTAGCAGTATTGTACGTAATTCTAATTGGCGAAAGTACGAACGATCGAAAGTACGCAAAATAAATTGATTTTATCGAGCAATACCAAAAAGTCTTTAAACATTATGTCTAGCGTATATAGCGTAATCGATATAGTTATTGACACCCTTCAGGAAAGTTGTATTACAAGTGCCGTACTTAGGATTAATTAAAATGAAATGAAAAATGTTTAACCGTTCATATTCTAGTTTAGATATTTCTTTATAATTTTCAATTTCAAGAAATTTATTTAACGTTCTCAAATTTGTTAAATTATAAATTTTCTAAAACATGATCAAAAAGCACAATTATTAACACACCTTGCTGTACCACACCTGACATGTACAGATACTAATTAGTAATTGAAGAATTTTTTACTAATTTGCTAAATTGTTAGCTTTATGAATAAAAATATCTATTGTTTATTGATTATTGGAAAAGAATTGAAAAAGGTTATTTACTTGAGAATTGTTTAGTTTTGGTGAAGCTAACTTATCATTGCAAAGATTATCAATCGAAACTGGAACCAAAATTAATATTTGGTTAGGCGAATTTCATTTAATGAATTCTGAAATTATTGGAATCATACTAACCTTCATCTTGAGTATTCCCAAATTCATTTTGGGACTCAAAATTTGTAGCAGCCGGGTAAATTTTAAGGTTAGTGTCGGTTTTTGCCAACTTAATAGTACTTTTTGCTAAAGTTGGAGGTAGCATTTTTTGGCACATTTCTACAAATTTATTGTTTTAACACTTTAGCTTTTTCTTTAATATGTTTGTTTTTATTTCCCAGTTTTTTAGTTTCTTTTCTTCTTTCTTAATAATTTCATTTTTTTTCATCTTTTTCCAATTGTTAAGCCTTAATATTCGTAGAACACCTCCTTCGTCATTCACCCATTATCGGTAACGCCCAAACCCCAATCCTCTGGTATTGATCTTCTGATGACATCAAAGATTCTTTTGTACGGATATATAATCGTCGGAGGCACTGTTGTTCCATCCGCGCCGAATGTGAACATCATAGTAAGGTTTACTTCTGCCATACCTACCTTGCCACTTTTGCTACAAGTATTCCGTTTTAGTTTTGGGATACATTAAAAAATTTGTTTCATTCCTTTTGTATTATACATTATTTCCACAACACTACTCACAATAGACAATTTTGGAAAATGAATGCGCAGTTTATTTTTACATACGCTGTTTTTATACATACAAAAAAGTAACGCAAAGTTTGACAGAATAACAAAACTGCTAGAAATTGATTAAGTGAAGTTTCCTCCTTTGTTATTTTTTTTTTTTTGACAGCTCGACTAAATGATTAAAGAAAACAAAAAAGTTAAACGTAAATAAAAAAAAAATTGAACTATAAAACTAGTCGATCAATGTTTTAATGTCTTTCCTTGAACAACACGTCCACCATAGTTTGTGCCAACGAGGTACATTATTCTATAGAACGATTTGATGATGTATGCTTTTCTCCATTTTTGTGAACTTCTCGTTGAAAAGTCTTTCGCGTAAACTTTGTCATCGACGTTGTATTTAGTCGATATGGAGCAATGTTCTTTTCGGTGGAAATTCGGATTCATTGATGACAATACAGTATGAGGCTGTCTACCGTGTAACAGTTCCGCGGGTGATTTATCTGCATTTGTTAGCGGTGTAAAACGATAAGACGATAAAAATTTCAATAGTGCGTTTTCACCATTTGTGCCGTCATGACAAATTTTCTTCATTACTGTTTTAAACGTTAGTAAATATAATCGATTGGATAATCGAGGATGCGATCGTTAAAAATTTAATTGACTTGAAAACAGGCCTCTTCGCTTTTGTCAAAATTTTCATTTGGTCCACAAGGTAAACGTGATAGTGCGTCGACGTTCTCGTAGTACGTTATCGTGAATGTGTAGCTCATTAGGATGATTGCCCATCGCAATCGAAGACGGTTGATTAAGTGAACCGGTAATTTTTTGCTGGGGTTAAATAACGAGACCAATGCTTATGGTCGGTAACCAATTCGAATTTGCGATCTTGCAGATATTGGTCGCCCCGGTGGCAAAGTGGTTAGCTTGCTTGCCCCAGCGACCGGAGGTCCCGGGTTCGATTCCCGGTGGTGACAAGGAAAAAATTTCACGGCTGGTTTAGGATCAATGAATTAATCACTCATTATCCGAAATGAAAATATGATTATGAAACCTCATTTGAGGCGGCCAAATCCCTTGATGGGATATAATGCCAGAGAGAGAGAGAGATATTGGTCGAATTTCGTAACGCCGTAGATATAATCGACAATGCCTCTTTTTCGATTTGCGAATACTCTTCTTGTGCGCTGTTGAGTGTTTTTGAAGCAAACGCAATTGGGTGTTCAGTCCCGTCAGAATAACGATGAGAAATTACGGCACCATAATACCGTCCGAAGAAGCTTCTGTTGCTAAAATGATTGGATAATCGTTGCGGAAATGAACCAATTGGGCAGCATGTATTAACTATGACTTCTGTTCCATAACAAGACCCAAGTATTCGATTTCAGGCTTCGCAAATATTTTGTAGTTTGAACCTGGTGGATTCTAATAGTGATAATAATCGTTCAACATTCGTCAAATGTTCGTCATTGTTAGCTCCGGATATCATAAGGTCGTCAAAATATACTGCACAGAATTCTAAACCAGCTGTGATTTGTTCCATCAATCTTTTAAAAATGCCTGGTACACTAGATATTCCGAAAGGCATGCGTTGATATTCATATAATCCGTACGGAGTATTTATTACAAGAGATTTTTTGGATTCATCGGTAAGTTCGAACTGTATAGCGCAAATCCGTATTCCCCCATTCGGTTGCAGTATCCCAAAACGATTGGAGTATCCCATGATGAAGTTTGGATTGGTTTTTGGGATGTATTGCGAGATCAATTGTTGCAATTCATTTTTTACCGCTGTTCTTACGGCGAAAGATAAAACTCTTGGTTTGAAAAATTTGGACTAACTCCGGATGACGATTACAAATTTCACGCACTCGACTTTCTATGCTTTCATGAGAGCAGATTGTATTCACGCTGAGATGGCATCCCTATTTGTTCGTTGTCATGGACAACCTGGAATCCCAATACTTGGAACCAATTCATGCCAAGAATATCCATAGCATCGTTTGCGTTTACGACGATCACATCGACTGGTCCCTTTATTGGAATGTGTTGACTCATATATGCTTCAAATCGAGTCGTTTATGGTCGACATGCGTTAGAATTGATTGCGTATACGTATTTAACCCGATCAGTGATGACAATGCCCCAGTGTTCAGTTGAATTCGTACCGGTTCCGAATTAATGCGGACCACAATCCACATTTTCTTTTTCATCGCACCGCTGTTGATTTGAAAATTTGTTGAAACATCATTCCCTTCACCATATGTGTTGTTTGAGGCTTGCGATGGTTACGTTGTGGTGAGTACAAGCTGCTTCGAGACTTAGGGTGTGGTCGAAAATTTGCGAAACGACCTTGAAGATGACCTCTTTAACTACCATGTTGTCGTCTTGATGATTGACCCCGTTGATATGGCATACATACAGTGCCAATATGACAGAATTGTTTGCATCGATCACACGTAGCTTTATAATAGGGGCAATTTGAAAATCGTGTCTCGAATATAGGTTCGAGTTCTTCTTAATGTGGAATGAGTGAAGCTCTTTATTATACCGCAGATATGTGAAAATACTAAAAGACCTTGAAATAGAAGAGACCTGTACACGTATCAATATCGGAGATGTCACCAATAGAATCTTCGACCATGGCTTCATTATCACTGGTATCATAATCATAAACAAAGGGCATAGACAATGGTGGATGATACTCGTCTATACCACACCTATACGCACATTTGATCGTTCAACAAACGAGTTGGTATAGCATCCGAAGAATTATGTCATCGTTAGCATCAAGGGAATCAAACACACATAAAATTTCCACACTTAGTTTATTGTAGTAGCCAACTTTATCTTTGAACATAGATAATCTCAAGCTCATTGGGTATTAGGAATCAAGAACTCACGGCTTTGAAGACATAAGCGGATAGCGATAAGAATTTCACCTCCAATTACTTGGTAGAAAATGTAAAGCGCATTTGGTTTGATAACGAACAAATAGGGCATAGTAAGGTCGCGCATTCGGTCTAGGTATAAACTCCTTGACCAAAACGCCGGCGAACCAGGAAGCTGCGGAGATAGTTATTCCGGAAAGATGTCGTGTGGAACCAACAATTTAAAAGAAGAACAACGCTTAGATGCAAGGTTATGGTATTTTATATCACATGATGCAATGTTGACTTTAAGAGTGTTCTGTATATGAGTTAGAAATTCTGTGACAAAGATGGACACAAATTTTGGTACTAAATTGGTATATTGAGACAAGGTATTTCGGCTATTAAGGTGTATGTGGAGAGTAATAATATCAGGACTTTCTTTACTGATACATTGCACACTACTAGCTATCGACAACTCATACGGCTTGAGCTAAATAATGTAAGTCAGTGTGTTAAACGCATTTTGAAAGATTGTTAGGTTTTACCAAAATTTGCCAAGGCTGAAGAAATTTGTGTTAAGGACCTAGTGACTTGCTACTAATTTGAAATCACACTTCAGTGATGAAACTGGGGGGCTGAGTCAAATTTCTTGGAGCTTTCGACTACGACTTTGCCTTCAAATACTTTTATTTCCACAGCACTATAGCTGCACAGACGCATCCTGAAATCATAATGCCTTTTTCGATGACATTAAGACGCATGATCTGTATAAACTGCTTCCCTTTCTTCAAATTTATTTAGCTTATTATAAAATGAATGTGACAAGCCTGAGATGAATCGTCTGTGAAAAGCCGGAGTCTTGTGTGACTTGTCTGAGATGAATTGTTCTTGATATATCTTAGATGAATATGGCAAATAACTTTTCTGAGATAAAATTATTTCCATATTCACTTCTGTTGGCTGAACTTAAACATTTTGTCGAATATAAAATAGAATACGTTAAATTTTTTCAAAACAATTAAAAAACGTTTACCCACCCATTCGACAAACAAAATGTATAAAATGAAATTTATTTTTTTCATTTCTGTCAATTGTTAACATACGTTTTTTTAAAACATAGAATGAGAAACGTCGAAGACATGTCATATAAGAAGAACAGTATATGACATGCCTCATACTTGTCGTCTAACGTTGATAGTTATTGGAATAGTCATTTGAGAAACTATAGTGACATGTCATAAATTATATTTAGAAAAAAGGTAAGAAATAGAACGGAATGTCTTTATATTAAAAATTAAATCACATTCATGTTGACAAATTTCCAACTGGATACATTAAGTGTCCAGGGATGCGGATCCATGTGATATTTTGACGTTAATTCCATTACAATATGGCGCCAATATTTTTCGTCGTTAGAATTTGTCTGTGTTTTAAAGTTATTAAGGGGTTAAAATAAATCCCAATTTTGGTGTTAATATTAGCAATTTTAATTAAGCATCATTATATGGGGTCATTCAGACCATAATCAGTCCTGTAATGCATGATCCTCGGGCACTGTTGGTGTAACATTTAAAATTTAGCAAAATGAAAGTTATGAAAAAAGAACATTTCATTTTATATGTTCAAGAACAAATCATTTTAAATGTTCAGATAACTAAAATAATCTGCATTAGATTTAAAAAAAAAGGTGACGGATTTTTCGATACATTCAAATATTGTTATTTAAAAGTTTACAGTCCGAGTTACCAAATTATTATTAGTAACTAGAATTGTGTTAAAATCGATGTTCGCTGACAGTTTTTTTCTGAAAATCAGTTTTACTAAAATTAAATTAATTCTCGTGGTGTCTCCACCTTTGAAAATTGACGTAGAAAGGGAAAGTAGATGGTAATGGGATGAATATATCAAGAGGAGAAGCCGTGAAAATCCTCAAATTTTATTTTTATTGGAACCCAACAAACTTGAAATTACTTTACTCGCATCGTATTGCAAAAATTTAACCCTATAAGCCAATATTTGTAATGTAAAGATTACTAATTTTCTGTCGCATAACAAAAAAAAAACAAGTCTACGTCTGTTTTGATATAAACGAGAACTTAATTATTGCTAAGTAGATATTCAACCATATCATGATTGTGTAAACATTGCATCAGATAATCTCACAGCATATACCGCGTAGCAACCATCTCGAAACCAGTTTAAAATCCTTGTATATCACAATCACAACCCAAAAAAAATATATTTGCTTAGCTTATCAATTGCTTATAATAAAATCATACATTCACAATGGTTGCTTGCATGCCACCGATATTCTCGATTAACAATGTGGCAATTTTTGTTAATTCATTCGATTTTTTTAATAATCATTGCGCCTTTATTAATCATCGTGACCACCTCTATAAAAAAATTAAAACTTAATTACTCGTATCAGTATACTTATCCATTTTGGTGGCGACACAATGTATGATAACTACCACAACGTATGTTAAGTACAGGTATAGCTACATATGGGTGCGGTGAACTAAATTCCTTTGGACGATCCTATATATATAAAAAAAAAACTATGCAAGGATATAGAAATTGTATTCTAAGACCATTTAAAACAATTTCGAAAATAATTAATCGGCCGTTGTGTATTATCATATTTGTAGTTGGAGTACACAGTCAGGTCACGAGAGGTAAAAAACGTGATAAATGGCCGTGAAGCTTTAATTATTAAATATAAAATACACAACTTCTCATCTAAACACAATTTTTTGCGTCAAAAAAATTTTTTTTTAATATCTCAATATCTCATATGAGATCTGGATTAATTAACACATTTCAGACAAATCTAGATTAAATTATGAACAAAGAAAAAAAAATTTTTTTCGTTTTGTATTTTATCTAAATGGTGACTGTAAAGTATTTTATATAGTTTACACAGTAAATTAATGTGTGCCTCACAACTGGTATGTGTAAATTATCTTTGTGATATATATTGTGGCGTCATAATAAACACGCGTTGTTTGATTAGATAATACTCGTATAGTGTATGGACGTCAGGAACAAGGTTGCAACTCGAGCTTAACAGTCACGATTATATATGTACGTTAAAATTAATTTGACTAAAACGACCTAGACTTTCATTTACCAATTTGTGATTCGCCCAAATTATAAACATTCAAAACAAATGAATAGTTGCCTAGGTCTGCACAATCAAACGAGTCTTATGAAGTTTCTGAACGGAGGATGATGGGGAAAACCTTACCCTAGAGAATAAAAAATTCGACCTTGTTCATTTTTTTTTGACACATATCGTTTGAAAGTTGGCATTTTCTAAAAAACATATCAATTGTTCATTAGATGTGCCATCTATGTGTCAGACTCGGGACTTATTGGGTGCCATAATGTGTGGGTTAAATTTAAAGAAAAATTTTAAGGTTTTAAAATCATATTTTAAACGTTTCATTATTTTAAACATCTGAGTATCAATTTTCTGGAACGATTATAAAATTTATAGGTGCAGTCAAAGTTAAAATATAATTTAATTGCTATTTTAATTATTCTAAAGTTATGTAACATATGTTAAAATAAAATAAACCCATGTGCAAAACAATCAACGGCTGTGCGCATATACAGACAATGACATCTTCGACACATGTATTATTCTTTGTTTAACCGTGCGACATCTCTTTGTGAGAATATAAAATATCCAACGTCGTTTCGAACAGTTACCCTTTTCAAACACATTTTGTGAGTGGAGAACAGCGTGCCAAGTGGTGAGAATAAAAAATGCGAAATGTCAATAAACGTAAAGAAAAATACATATTTTCGATTTTTTAGAACCAAGGCCAACCTACGCCGTCTCTGGAACGAAAATTTATTTCATTACAAGGTAACCAATCCTTATTTACAAGGTCACCGTCCCTTTTAGTTATAACGTCAATTTTGTATGCGTATATTCAAATTTTAAACTTGACCGGTCAAATATTGAAGTATACTAAAGCCCAGTCTAAGGACGCAGGAGGTAAAAGTGATATAGACTAATATACCATCAATATGACTGATCAAGACGATCGTAAAATCGATATGGCCGGCAACATACGAGTACAGTTTGCACGCGCAAATGAAATTCAATTCGACCACTTAAGATTAAAACGTCGGAAGGAGAATATTTGAACCCGCTTACGGAAGATAATTAGGAACACGTGAAGAACAAAGTTTTGGAACGATTGTCGACACGAACTTTAGCTTTAAAACAAAATACTATATTCTGCGGAGTGAATTCCTGCACATAGAATGACTAAGTCTGTTTGAATCATGGCCTAAATAATCCAATCCTACTTCTAATCGCGTTGCGTTTCAAACTAGGAGCATGTACTGTAGCAGTTTAAGTATTTAAAATAATAATTGAAACTACACTCCGAAATATATGTTAAAATAAAATTGAACCGTGCACGAAATAATCGATGGCCGTGTGCATATATAGACAATGACATCGTCGATAATTTATTCTTTGTTCAACCGTGCGACATTTTTTGTGAGAATATAAAATTTCAAATACCGAAAATACTTTTTAGGCAGACAATTTTTATCTTCAGTTAAAAAAAATTTAATATTATAATTAAATATATAATTAAATTTATAAATTCAAAATTAATTTTAATTACATATAGCAAATTTTTTTAAGCAATGAGGCCATTAGTATCTAGGTGCTTGTTGCCTTAAGACAATTTAATACATTTTGAATATAATCAAAAAATATGTTCAAATGAATAATCCGAGACTATGATTAAAGAATTAGGCTACCTTGGCCTAAAGTTTCAGTTTTGTATTCCTTTTCGTTTTTTTTTTTGTCTTTTGCGATTTCTCGAAATTGCACAACCTTCCTCTTTTCTTCTTCTTCATCTTTTTACGGTACGATTTTTTTGAAATTTCACACAATGCGTAACGAATAATAGTAGTGTTCGGAAAAGGCGTTTGCCTGTGCTAAAGCGAAATAGTTTTCACCGAACGGTTTTCAGTTCGGTTTTCACCCTTACATAATGGAAATAATTGCAAAAAAGGCCTTTTGATTTTTGAAGTTATGACATCAACTTTTATCATTTCATTACCCGAAGCAAAGAAATATTTGACTGTTTTAATGTTTTTTTCAAACATTTGGTTTGTTTTATATCTTTATTTAAGCGTATTTTGATTTTGATTTCAAATCACTCTCGACTACGGCCCTCAATATGATTTTTGGAGCAATGTGTGATTCAAGATGGGTTTCACGTACATATGTATATCCAAGAATTTACGTCCATTTCCACTGGATTGTAGTTTTGGATATAAATTAATTAATATTTCGTTCTGTGGCCCTATTCTGGCTTTCCCTGGGAATAGGGAATTGGGAAAAATATTTTCATAGTATTTTGGCCCAAATTGTATTTTTCTGGCCTACTGAGGAAATTAGTTTGGTGTAAATATTTTCGAAACAAAGTTAAATGGGAAAATATTTTTCCATATAAAAATTTTGTGGAACAAAAGTTTCCCAATACACTTTGTTTTGAAAATATTTGCACTAACCTTATTTCTTCAGTAGGCCAGAAATATACAATTTGGACAAAAATGCTATGAAAATATTTTTCCCAATTCCCTATTCCCAGGGAAAGCCAGAATAGGGCCACTGGCGTTTAATGTGATCTTGCTCAATTAACATCAATAGGACCAGCCAAATCCCAAAGTTTTTGACATTTGAAAAACTAATGGTTCCAAAGTTGTACCTGCGACCTAAGAACTACCATTTTCAGTTATTAATTTACAGTACCTAGACCTACTAAGAACTTGGAATAAATTAGAAAAAATGAAAGTGAAATTTCCAGGAAGTTTGCTGTCTAAGGTTATATCAGGTTATTTGACGCTATTTGATCCGGTGATCGTTTTACCGAAAAGGGAAGACGAAGTTCATCGAAATTTGTTGGTTTAGTCTAGTAAAAACCAGTAGGCTTAATACGCATATCTTTCTCAAAGCACCGCATCCTTACAATTTGTAGAACGCGTAGGATTAAGTCAAATATGATACTTAAGTGTCTATCTTAAAAAATTTTTTCAATATGCTCCATGCATTCTCATTGCAGCGAAGGATTTTGGTAGCTTTAGAAAAAGTTAGTAGAACCCACACCAAGAAATAAAGGGCTGGTTATATTGGCATACAAATAATTATAGCCCCCATCAAAAAATGTTGGGCTCCACTTTCATTACCTAAACCAAATTTAGAAATATTTAATTATCCGAACGCAATACTTCTAAAATACAGGTAATTAATTGGCCGAATTAAATATTTCATACAAAAATGTAAGGCTTCACTCGTTCTTAACTAATGATTTGGGCAGAACTTTAAATCGGAATAATCGGAATACTGGATTTTTTCCTATGGACCGATTTCGGCCAAAAGTCACTAGGAGCCTAAGATGAATTTGAGATTTTTTCGGCTTTTCAAACAAAATATTCTTTTTAATGGCACCCATAGAATGTTTACGAGTTGGGTGCCATTAAAAATAATAGTTTGTCCGAATTTTTGTTCAAAAGTTTTTTTATGTCAAAAATCGTCATTTCCGCTTAATATTTTAAAACAGACCTGGTAGTTTTAGCAATTTTAATTTAGAATCTTGTAGTTTTTAGTCTTTTTTCTCCGAAATGCTATACCTTTTAAAATATTTTAAAAAGACGAAAAAACTCCTTTGGAAGCTATCGCTTCCGGCACACAAATTTTGGCCGAAAAAGCGATCTCTTGCACGGCACACACATACACACATATTTTTTCGGCTCCGACTTCGGTGATATAATGGTAAATTTTCAGATCAAAATTGTTCACGATTTCTACACTCACGATAATAAAACTAGATATAGTGACTGAGGCGTTTTAGTTCTCCAACTTATATTTTACTCGACGTTTCAAGATCCTAAACTACCGGTTTCAATTTGTCTTATACTAAATTAGCATTCTTAACTTAAGCACGTTAGGTAAGGAGGTAGAAAAGAACAAAATATGATGCTAATTGATTGGGACTACTTTTGTAGAGGTTTCTGAGCAGCTAAAATTTGGGAACCTCTTCTAAAAACTGAACGTAAATATTATTAAGTTAATAAAGTTTCGCTGGTCATAAATTTAAATCGATTTAGTTTACTAAAAGAGGTTTGACATCCCGTTTTAGATCGATAGTGCATTCTTGATAAGTACAATTGCACTTCGTATGTAGTCGAATACGTGAACAAATTCGCCACTGTTGAGCATTTTCATTGTAATGTCGAGTTCACGTACGTGATCAAAAAATGATTCGCGAATCAAGCCAATCAAATCGTTGGAATTTCTCCTCCTGAGATGAGATATTTTTATCTTTGGGCAAATTTTGATCGCAAGCATCCAACATAGAAAAAACAAAAAACAAATTATGACCAATAATGACGCTCATTATATCCCTTTTTCTACCAAAAAAAAAATAGGCTCAATTTAACCCTTTTTCAACCAAAAAAAATTAAAAAATGCCTCAATTTATGTCGAACCCACACAAATGTGTGAATAAAAAAAACATAGTATGTAATGAAATTTTTGATAAAAAATTTCGCTTCATTTGAAGTAAAACCAACACAATTGTGTTTATGGTTTTTTTTTTATTTTTCGAATGAAAATAAGTTTGAAAGGAATGCAGAAATGTGTAAGTTTGTTGAAAACATATATACAAAAATAAATGTTTGACATGATACTTTTGTCTTACCCACACAATTGTGTGGGCAAGTGGGAAAAGGGATATATAATTTTGCTGTTTTGCTGACATTTCTATATGACTGATGTCAATATCAAAAACAAACAAACAAAACAGGCGCCATTTTCATTATCGGCATTTGGTGTTTTAATTTTGTCGTGCGTATACGTATTAAGATAATAGTGTTTATTTAAATTAAAAATAATATTAATTTGTGTGTAATAATTTTTGTGAAAAGTAAGAAGCATTAAAAACTATCGGCTGTTCTTCAGAATGTATAAAATCAACGTACAAAAACAAGAGATGCACACTTCAAGTTTTTATTTTATTTTATTTAATTATCAGTCGTCACCACAGCCAAACACAACACACAAATTAAAATGGTTGAAAATGACAAATGAAACGTCAAGTAAAATAGCTTAATATTTAGAGCAATAGCTCTTGTTTCTAACTTCATATTGTGAATAAATTTTTTTGATCACGTACGTGAACCCGACATAAACCCCGTTTTATTTTTATTTTTTGTAAAAAACGTATATTACAAAAAATGTTATGTAATTTACAACAATTATGTAAAAAACGTGAAAACTCTGAAAAATCACTGAAAATATTTATATTATCATAATTATTTTGAAATTTTAGTTATTTACAGTCACAAGAAAAAAATTATTTATACAACTACAATGCCATCTGTTTTTGTTTTGAAGAAGCTCTTAATAAACATTTACTGACATCTAGCTAAACTTGAGAAACAAAATAATTTAAAAGTGTAAATAATTTTTTTGTAGCAGAATAATTACGTGCCATCTACTACCAAATCTGAGTAAAGTCGCCGATTTTCTAAAAGTAGCATGTTACGTTAGATCAGACAATGAACGATTGCATGTGAAATCTACTAAATACTAGCCTTTCGTGGCAAATGCTATGAGGCTGTTTCATTCGGTAAACTCAAATTTGTTAAGAGGACCGAGTATCAACTCTAAGCAATATACACTGGATGTATATAAACTACCATCATTGACGACACAGCACGATGCCATAAAGGATGATGCTGAAGATGTGAAGCATATCGGATTTCATTTCTCTCGCAACTTTTGTATCCCGGCCTACAAACTTTACGCCCTCCACTAAACACTGCCAATGTTACGACACGAGAAAAGAATTAATTTCATGAATCCCATGGTACCCGAATTAACGGATGGGAAAACGTCTTCATCTGAAGAGGATTCCAAAATCAATTTAGTCGACAGCCCATTGTGAAGTAAAAAATGAAACTCGCTTCTGAGAAGCTCACGATAATGAAATGCTCTCTGTTAGAAAACACGTATTATTGGCCGAGGTGACACGAAAAGTGGAGTTTGGTGATACTTTTACTAACTATATACTAACAAAGAGTAAAAATAAAATGTCCAAATAATTTTTTTTTAATTTGTATTTTAATGATCTTTCTTTTATTTAAAAACATCTTTTAACTAGTTTCCTTATTCCATTCAGGTTCAGGAATGTTCTTTAGCATAATATGTTTTGCGGCACGACAATTCCAAACCGCCAAGTAATTTCTACCAAACTGAGATATAACATTCTTAATCTTTCTTGAATTCTGTACGATCCTTTTACCTCGAGATACGGCCGGTCAGGGTTAATTAAATTTTCAATTTATTATTTAAATAATTTACTTCGCCGTGTTCTTTAAATCTGAAATCGACTAAATGTCGCAATGTGACTCAACAAATATAATCACTGATCAAGAAAATCTTGGAAACCGACCTTGTGGAAACCGACCATTTTTGAAAACCGACCTTGTGGAAAAAAGAAGTGTCGAGTTCTTTATGTTTTACATTCTTTTTTTTATGTTGTCTACACTTCTACAGTGTAGTCGACAATGCCAGTATTTTCGTAAGGCCTATTTTGAATGCGCTCGTGCGCGGTTGATTTATGCAAGTTGATTTATTTTTATGTCGATTAATTTGTTTCGGATAATTGTATGTCGCACGGTTGTATGTCGTGTATTATATGTCGTATTCAAAGTGTTCAATTTTTTTCATCTTTACGCATAACCTTGTTGAACCAGTCGACTAATTCGACGAGTTGACATCACTACGAAGGATGGCTGCTGTTCTATTTCCTCAGCTTTATGCCAGACTGTCATGGTTCTACATTGTTGACCCCAAATATACCCCTCAGTGAACACCCAAAAATATTTATTCTGCAAGAAATTCTTCGGTTGAGGATCTGAGGTGGCTCATTCTAAGATGAAAGATAAATGAATTTTTCTACCCCCATTTCAAGGCAAATACGGACAAGACGATGTGCTCCATCCAAATTTTAAATTCCTAGATGTACGTACCTCTAGGAATTTAAGATTTCTTGTTTCCAAGTCACGGCCAACCAAATGATGACCACGTTAGGCTGTTTCATAAAATTCATCAAATTTTAGACATCAAATGATTTGCCTACTAGAGGAGATGGTTAATCGTACAACAGTATAGCATATGCCATAAAATAGTTTCTTGGAATAAAGCAAAGTAAAACATTTATTTTAGTTCGCAGAATTTAGATATATACTTGTTGGTTTATGGGGTTTCGTATATTTATCAGACCAATGTTAAAAGCAATTTTAAGTCGTAATTAAAATTGAAGCACCATGGTAACAACATTTTGCTCTGTCTAGAGTTAGCTGAAGATGTAGACTTTAGTCATGTTTTTGGCATAATGCATATAACAAAATTATTTTATTTTTCTATAAAAAAATAAAAATGAGGAGGATTTAAATTTGATTGTGTTCCAACAACAACAACAATTACAATAAAAATCTAATCAAATTTTACAAATTTTTTTCTATACATTTTCGTTGTGATTATTTTCGAATTCAATTGAAAAAAAAATTTTTTTTTTTATTGTTGTTACTAACATTGACATATAAAATTAGAACATGTGTACACATGTCAAATTAAGATAATAATAATATTATTAATAATGACAACCACCTACTGTTTTCACTAATGGTGTATGTTATGGTTGGTGTATACATATTGAAGTACAATTGAAGATAAATACGTTCGATCATCTTCAAGCGCGCGTGTTTCGTATTTAGGTAAGACTTTCATATGTACGTTATACCTATATACAGACATTAAATATGTACATAAAAATTGATTAATTACTGATTACAATTCAAACAATAGTTTTTAATAGTTTAATGTGCAGAGTACTTAGATTTGTAAATTTTATTTTTGCATGCGAGGTGTCTTACGTCATAATAACGTCGATTATTCGTTTTTATGTACATTTAGTCGTTTATCTATTGGGAGGAAGTTTCAATTAAAATTGAATACAATTTTTACAATGAAAAAACTCAAATCTATTTAGATCTGTACAAAATGGGTTGTATATAACTATTATATGTATAGTTGTCAGTTTTATATAATAAGTATTTATTAAAGTTTGATTTTATAGATACGAGTATGTAATATAGTTGTACTCTTCCCGTTTGTTTCCCATGAGCAGGTTCCGGTGTTAAATTTTCCATTTTTGACAAAATTTTGTTTGTACTAAGTCTACCTAAACTTCTAGTAGACAGCAGGAAGTTGGTTCAACAATTATCTTCCTTTTCAATACGTTCATTTGTCAAGGTCACACTTCCCCGGAGTAAATGTAAAGGGGCTTTTTTTCTCTTCGTATCCTTACTAATTCCAGGCGAGCATTTCATGAAAAACTGTGATAATGGAAACATGCTACTTTTTGGATAGGATTGCCTTTGATTGAGATAATCAAATAAAACAAAATAACAACCAATTTTTGTAACCAACCGGTTTCATCAAGTATTTGTTTTGCCATGCTTCCGATAACACTGTCGATCGTTTCTTGTGACACATTTTTCCATTCGTCCAAGAGTATATTTCGAAGTTGGCGTATAGTATGCGTCCGGGCATTATCCTACATTAAAACAAAACTTGCTCAAAATATATTGCACAAAATAATTGAATATAACGATTAAAAAAATTACTAGTTATAATTATAACAAGCGAGAGAAATTTTAATAAAGAAAAATCGTTGTTAAAAAATCTTAAATATTCAAATAATAGCAAAAAAGAAGTACAAAAATAATAAGAAACTAACATTATCAATTTTCAAAATTTTGGCATACGATCTTTTTTATATACGAGCATGCCAGCCTATACTGGCTTGGAAGATGGGTCGGCCCATGAGTTTTGCACTGCGACGGGGGGTCATAGATGTGTTCCACTTCATCACAGATCGTAATCTGTAGATGAAAATTTCCTTTACATCCTGAGAATATCCCGATCCGAACGCCAAAGATTTAACTACTGTGCCATTTGGTCGGTACCAGACGAGTTTGAATAATAATTTTAGAATAAAATTGATAATGTTAGTTTTTTATTATTTTTCTTATTATTTGTTTATTTAAAAGTGTTTAACAAAGATTTTCTGGGTTAAACCTCTCGCTTGTTAATAATTATAAATATAGTATAGTCCAAATACAATTAAATAAAAAAAATATACTTTATCACTAAAAGAATTAGCTATTCTGCTAATTCTTTACCAAAAAGCTAAAGTAGCTTAAGTCAATTTTTGTAAATATTCATAAAATGCGTTAGAAGTTTGTAAATGGTTTGTAAAAAAAAAAATTAAAATCTTTGAGGAAATTTTAAATGAATTGCAACTTAGACGATTTTTTTGCTTTTCATTGCCCAAATAAAAATTTTGCCTTATTTATTATAAACTATTCTTTCTAATTTTGCGTTGAGAATAATCGAAGTCTAAGAAAACATAAGGCATTCTTTTAAAATTAAGTTCATTTATTAGTTTCACCTAAATTCAGTTTGACATAAGATCCGACCCTTCCCAGGAGTTTAAATCCGGATCAAAATTTGGTGCATTCCCATTATTTAATCTTCTGTAAAAATTATGATAGGTTTCATTTTGGTATTGTCCAATACAAGAATTCTTGTATTGGACAATACCAAAATTTAAAACACTTCAAAATGTTGTGGAATCCCAGCTGTTCGAACAAATTGATACCGCTCACGTGGATGATGGATTTGTTGTACACAAATTATTTTTTCTTTCTCTCGATCAGGAAGCATGAATTTCAGAAGTTTGCATAAAAATAATGATCATTGAAGTGACAAAGGAATTCTTATTTTGACCAGTGCAGCAGTTCCTGTATCTTGCTGTATCTATGTTCATTTTTGCACAATTCTGGTAAAAGATGTTGAAGTTGAGATGCAACTCCAACTTTGCAGATTTGCAAAGTTGAGTACCATCGCGAACAGTCCGAAATTCGTAACAATAATTTATCACCAAACCGCGAAAACATTTTGCACCAAGGTGTTAAGAAACATAAAATCGAGATATCAATACACGACCATCGGGATTGGTATTGAAATCACTTAGAAAATACAAAATTTATTTTAAAAATTCTTAAGATTTCGATTCTGATCGATTGAAAAATTACGTCAAACGATAGGTTTTTTGTGTCCGGAGTATCTGCTCATGTCTAGTGATAGAGGAAGATTTATTGTGATTTTTGTGATTTTTTTTAGAAGTTTTCTGTGAAATGGAGCTTAGATTAGTCCCTCAAACTCAGCAAATATCCGCTTATTCTAGTACGGATGGAGGAAGATTTAAAATAATTTCTGTGATCTCTTTATAATTCTTGTATGAGGTGGTGTTAAGAGATAGTAATATGAGAGACTATATCTCAACACACCCCATAGAAAAATTCCAATAACATCACAAAATTACGTTAAATCTTCTTCCATCACTAGACTTAAGCCAATAGTCCGACCAATTCCACTTCGTAGAAATTTTATTAAAAAAACTCAGAATTTTTTACACCTCTACCACCAGACATAAGCCAATAGTTCAACCAGAAAATATATAACATAAAATTTCTAAAAAAAAACAATCGGGGATTAGCATTTGTCCCAACCTTGAAAAATTTTCTGTCGTCAGAGTATCATGCCGTTTTTTACTCTCACCCTCGAAGAATGTGTGTGTCATGGTAGTTTTAGCTGTCATGACAGTAAATATTTTTGTAGCTGCGAGTAACATATGTGGCATTTTTTGGGGTTGATGGTCAAAAGTTTTATAATATTAATAATTAGAGTTGCCACCTCATTTTTCGGGAATAAAAATAAAAATTGGGAATAAAAATTGGAATATCTTCACAGGCATGCCAAAATGTATCTGAGAAATTGGAATAAAATCAACAGAAGCGTAAAGAGTATTGAATAAATCGAAATTCCCCGCCGTCTGAAGACAAGTAAAACATTTAACATAATTCAAATACAGCAGGCATCTTTGCTTAACGCCTAATTGTTTCAGCTCTACTGAATCAGTGCTTAGTACATAAGGTGTAGTATAGATATGTTCGGCTGTAAACCGTTAAATATATTTTTTGTTTAGAGTAGAGCATGAATTGACTCTTTCATGAAGTTGGAAAGAGTCAGTTATACGAATCATCATGTTGCATAATTCCATTGCTAACTTTTCCTAATTTCAATATCTACGGGCCGTGGTCATATATCTAATGTAATTGGGTTCATTTCTGGTTGACAGCAGATGGTCTCCTGTTGTTGGACTGGTTTTCGTTGATGCCATAGTTTGTAGTTTTGGCCTGTTTTTTTTTATTGTTACGATAAGAATCATTATGAACATACTTGTTTGTTCTTCCCGATGGAAGAAATGATAATGAGAAAGTGATGATCTAATGATGACATGGTTAAAATCTTGTATCGTAGGCTTTGCATATTCTATAACTAAGCTTCCTTCTGAAATTTTTTTAAACCAATTTCATTGGTTAAAAATGTCGTTATTTTTCTTGTGAATTGTTTTCATCAACACAAATTGGTTTAAAAAAATGAGAAGGAAGGAAGGAACGAAAGAACGCAACACTGAATCCGGATTAAACGTTCAATTTCTGGTTTGTCTACTCCAATTTGAGTTTTCGTGTCTTGAGTGTACAATTTCGTTTTATTCTCTAAGAATCGTATCTGTCGTGTCCATTAGTTGGTATTGATTTGTTATTGTTCGTGATTGTTCTGAATGATTTTGTTTTGGCTGTTGGCAATTTGATACCAACCTGTACTTGGTGATCTGCTGCCCATTTTCTTGCTGTATCTATCCAGTCAATTGGTGAATCGACATTGTTTTTAAATTGTTCCTTGGTGGCTATCTCCTCCATTCGCTCGTTTGTTGATTGTGTTGAACTCGTTCTTTCAAGGTACCGTGGTTTTAATCTGTCTAATAAAATTTTGCATTGTTAGCCTCGAATTGCCAGCGTGAACAATTTTTCAGCACGATTTATGACCAAGTATGGACCCTGGTATTGTGGCAGCAATGATTTTTTAACCGCATCTGCCCGTGCCAAATACATTTGAACATATATTTATCGTTTTAGTGATGAGTATTTCATTCTGACGATGTCTGGTGGGTGAAGATGATCGGATAAATTTCGACTTTCGCAACATCTGGTCAAGAATGTGGATCTGTTCTCCAAAAACAAGCTCCGTAGTTCCTTAATGGCACATGATAGCAACTTTGAGAGTACGATGCCATCTCTCAATGAATCCATCGCTTTTGAGATTTTAAGTAGGTGTTCCCTTTCATTGTTGAGTGGTGGACCATGGTTGCTATTCGGTGCTTTATACCCACCAGTGCTCTAGTGCACAGCACAAACTCATTGCAGGTTTACAGAAAGGTAGAGATGAGAAAAATTCTAAATTGGTGTCTGTTTTTACACCAAAAAATTATGGAAAATTTGTATTCGGAAAATTTGATTTGTGCACGTCTCAGAAAATATCGATCTACCGTAGCCAAATGCGTCTGTCAGTAGTACATACTTGCAAATAAAAATTTTATCACAGGTCGCACGCAAACATCGTAGCAACCACAGACACATTTTTTTATTTTCAGTCAAAAAAAAGTTTCGCGAAATTTTGTTCGCTTTCATTAAAACAAAAGCCTTTATTTATTTTATATCAAATATTTTTTTTTCACTTTTTTCATTTTTTAATAATTTGACAGATTGATTTAGTAGTGTGCAAAATACTATAATAAGATAATCGTTTAGTATAATAAAATAATTATATAAAAATATCGGGGGCCGAGGACGCCATTGAATATAATTTCTGGAATTTTGGAAAAATTTTAAGAAACGGCAGAAAAAATCGAGGAAATCTTTTTTTTTTATGTTTTATTGTGGCGAGTTAATTTTATGGCATATGTGGTAAGAAATTCTTTATTCATGTTCCGAAATTTTAAAAATTTGATAATTTTTAAATTTTATCGAACAAAATGTTCACGCTAAACATGTTAGGAATTTTAAATTTATAAGGGTTGCTAGTGCGTTATTATGGATTCAGTACCGAAAGCAGCAAATTATTTTTAGACACGAACCAAATGCAAACCAATTTGATGAAGTAAAACTTCTGTTATGTTAGAAATAGTGCAGATTCTTGACATCTACGATTTTGGGCCAATTTCGTGCTTAATGTTGTCATTTATTTGGTTAAAATGGTGGTGGCAAATTTAGGCTTTTTGTTTTCGGAATATCGGGATTTTTAGCATTTTTCGAGATTCTAAAAAATATTGAAAATTTTATATTTTTTTCTGGAGCGTTACATTGTAATTCGAAAATTTGTTCAGATAGGGACTCCCCATTTTTTTAATATACGTTTAAAATAGAGCTGAAAATGCCTATCTTGTTGATTTGAAAATACCTCTGGATGAAGGACATCGCGATATGAGCGACAATGAGGAAAAGCCACATTTTCAAAATTTTGGGAAATGCTCTGGATTTTTTTTTGAAAAGAATAAATCTTCAATTTTAATTGTTCATCAATTAAAATATTTTAGTTGCAGCTGTACCTTGACAGCTAACTTGCTTTTCTGATGGCTTTAGCATGCTTTTCATTAGTCTCGGTTTTTCGGAAGAACCATACTCTCCCTCGCTTCTACACCAACTGTAATGCCGTGCCGGCTAGAAGCCGACAAAATATTTTTCATTTGGAAACATCAATGAGATTATTATACGAGGACAAAAAACACAACTGACGATAAGTAGAAAAATATCTTAAAAAGGGTATTCAACTAGTATACTATCTATATTAGATTATAGTCTGGAGAAAACCCGCATTTTTCGGCTTTAGTACGAATAACCATTTTGTAAATCCAAAAAATATTAACGAAATTCGTATAGCGAATACCAAAAAATCTGAACCGTGTTCAGTAAAGTTGGTTCGGTTGTTAGAGAAGGAAACTTCTTTAGTCGCCGTCAATCAAAAAATGTATTGGTGTGGGTGTATCGATCCTAATCGCCATGGCATTGATTAACAACACGGTTGCTGGAATCAACCAGCCCTTTTCGCTTGAAATCGACTAATAGAGCTAAAGAACGATGCGTTTACATCCGTCATTAGTCTGGAGCACTTTCGTCTCGTATGTTGACTGATAAAAAAATTATGTCGTGTTGAAATGTCTTAAGAGGGACACTGACCGATTAACTCGTATTCGAGTGATTTACTCGTTTTTTTCACTCGTACCTCGACGGCAATCATCGCCAATACGTCGTTTGTAACTAGTACAGACCTTTCGATTTTATCGGAAAAGATCGTTCTTCAGTTGATGCTTTTTTCTAAACAATTGCTTTTGATCTAAATAATACGCCTATTTCATGAAAAATGTTTCTATTTCGATTATATGTTGTGAATTTAAGAAGCAATACCGGTGGTCGATGAATAATAATCGAGCGACCATCGATGGACAAAATTCGTCCCTTTGTTCACGACGCTGACTGAAATTGTATCGGAAAAACATGAGTCATTTTATTGCTATCCGGTCTTTTAAGTGGGCGGAACTCGACGTACAAAGTTGAATAGTTATTTATTTGCCAACTAATCACCAA
Organism: Nephrotoma flavescens; assembly: GCA_932526605.1. Taxonomy (NCBI): domain Eukaryota; kingdom Metazoa; phylum Arthropoda; class Insecta; order Diptera; family Tipulidae; genus Nephrotoma; species Nephrotoma flavescens. Next base: position 57,537,253 of record OW052222.1, on the reverse strand, counting down.
AATAAAAAAATCGATGTTCTTATGATCAGAATTTAAATTGTCACTGTATATACATTGCGCGAAATTAAAAACCAACAAAGTTGAAAATAAAGAAAAGGGTTTATCGATAATAAGTGATGACTAAAGTATTATGGCCGCACTTTCCCAAAATAAGTCGCCAGTAAAATGAAAACAAAAACAAAAAATAAATTCAAAATTTTTAAATTCGATTTGGAAATAAAGCATCAGTTTCTGTACGCAGTCTCAATTGCAATTTGTATTTTACTCAAAAAATTCATCATCATCGGAAAGTAGGCAAAATTTTAGATCAGAAAAGCGATCAGGTCAATCGTTTCAGTATGGGCATTTTTCCGGGAAAAATTTCTGTTGCGTTTTTAATCTGGCACAGTGCATAACGGTTTGAACTTGTAATAGTTTATATACTTTTTAAAGCACTAAGGTCTTACCATTAATACCTTGATCACGTAGCGCATCGTTACAATTACCAAGAATCCCAGAACACAAGCTTTCGAATTACTTTTTTTCTTACATCAGCCTCCTGATACTTTTCGATGTCCTAGCCAACGGACTCTCATCAGATCCTAAGTAGAACGGCATCGCCGAGAGCATAGCCGCATTTGCAACGAGTTTCTAATTTTCCTTTAAATCATGTTTACCGATATAATCCATAATTGCAACCCGGGTTCGATTTTCTCCATCCTCTCATCACATCTGGCACTGGTTGAATTGTTCATCATCGTTCGGTTCAACAATGTTCAGCTCTACCTCAGTACCTACAATCAATTCCAACATCTGCTTCCCAACTTTACCTGAATGCTATACGTTCTGCTTCGTATCGCTCAAATCATTTTTCCTTTTGTCAAATATTTTCGATTTATATTTCGATTGATGTTTTCAATTGGCGTTTTGAGTTCCTCCGCACTTCGATCAACTTTTCATTAATTTTTGCTTCCTTTGTTGCGTCCTTTTACTTTGTTAAAATCTTCCTTGATGAAATTTTTGATCCATTTCTAGCGGCAAATGACTTATATATCTATACATTACTGGCGCCATTGCGAAGGTTTCTTGTGGCCCTGGAAGTGTTTCCACCATCTCATATTTTGCATCTAGTTTTTCAACTATAACCTGCTCGAACTCATAATTATCCGGGTATATCTTTTGCTTCTCCATAGCCTCATACTTTAATTCATTCTTGTAACCATCCATCAGTAAATTACGCTGCTTTAACTGGAATTTTAATTCCGCAACTGTCAAATCTTAATATTCACTATCCCGTCGCTGTCACCAATCCAAATATAGTCGAAAGTAGTTAACTGGCCACAAAATCGCTAATAAATGTTTGCCAATAACTGCATAAATCAATTCAGCCTTGTTCAATGTCCTGATGACGTAAGCAATGAGAAAATCAAATAAATTATCTTAATGCTATAACTCGTGCGAAAGAGGTTCAAACTTAAGATTGAAACTGAATTACAATCGATATTGGATTTATGTTATTTTTAATTAGAATAAGAGAGTTTGAAAAGCATTGAACACGTGATTTCTTGAGAATTTTGAAGAAATCGACATAAAATTCGAAATTCACTTACCAAATTTTTGTATTAAGTTGTAGCGATTAGAATATTGCAATGCAACCAAATATTCTAATCGTACATATCGTAAATGTAACATCTCGCAATCAACGCAATTAATGGTACAACACTAAATCGCCACCAGGTTGTTTTACCACGTGTAACTGGTAAACAAAATTAAACGTGGCTCGTTTTCAAGTCGCCATCCATGTTGCTTACCAGATTTCTTGATATATGTTGTTTACAAAAATGAACAAAGAACACGAAACAATATGACAAGATTCCAAAACGAAAACAAAAGTGCTCAGTTTGGACCCCTTAGGGAGTTGTTAATTTGTGGCGAGAAGAATATTCAATTTTGATAATCGTGGCCCTAACCGAGGTATAAAATTAACATTCAATCAGATTCAGTTCGCCTCCATCCAAGCAAGTTGCCGTCCATCGAGCTCGCGTGCTTACCACAATGTCATCAGATCATTGCGCCATTACCGTTATAATCCGTTATAATGAAAATTCAAAATTAAATTTAATGTTAATTTAATTAAATAATATATTAGTTATATAAATTATATTAAAATTAAAACATTTTACGTGTTTTTGATATTCCCTTGAGTTGACATTTGCTTTTGTCCGACCACATGCATCTCAATCCCAATCTCATTTTGTAAATTGTACAATCTTTTCTAAAATCAAAGTTAACCATAGTTAAAAAGGAGTAAATTGGTAACCCTACTAATCTAATTCATTGATGGTGATGGTGTGATTGATGGTGAACTGAAACTGAACGAAGAACTCGATTATCGCTTGTCATATTATGACGACCTCGCCTATTGGTTTGGGTGGCATCAATTCCGTGTGGATTGGTTTCTTGGTTTTAGACATTAATTCAACGTAAATACGTCGATCAATGGTTAAGAGCAGTGTTACCATATGTATCAAAAATAAAAACTTCATGGAAGGCAAAATAAAAACTTAATTTCAAAAAAAAAATTTCATTTTTAAGTGGAATCCCTCCCGCGAGAAGTATAAAACGAAACTAAATTACCCAAAAAACCGAGAAAAGCAAATTAGTTCAATTTTCTTTTTTGAATTTGCTTTTTTACCCACCACAAACATAATTGTGTGACAATACTGACGAAAAGGTAAAATTTAAATAAAAACTTCATTTTTTGAGCCAAAACTTCAAATCTTTTTTAGAGTAGAAAAAACTTCAAAATGAAGATAAATCTTCACACATGGTTAAGAGTTTAATTCCATCTATAAAATTTAGTGACATCTAGGTTTAAGTAGTAGAATTAGAAGTAGTTTTATGTCAGTTTAGTGGTATTGCAGATTTTAGCAGCTTAGTTGCTTGTTCGCGGATAATCTGGAATTTTCAACGTGAGATATAATAATGCGAAGAATAACGTAAGAAACGAAGAAAAAAAAATTATTATTCCAATTTCACTTTTCGATTATAGATAACTTAAAATATTAAGATCATTCGTATATTTTTGTAATATTTTTTTGATATATTTCCTAAAATCTTGAGTGGAACTACAATAGTTTTGAGTATCAACGTTTTATATATCAACAAATATATGTGTTTAAAATTATAAAAATAATTGATTGCGGTTCAAATTACTGCAATAAACTATTTTTGTAGGTTAGGTTTAGAGAAATTCAATTCTATAGTGTAGTGAAAAATATTTTTGATTTTATATTCATCTTAGTATATATATAGAATATTTTATAAATAGAAAAGATAAAATACACGAATAATTCCAAATTCCCTTATATAAAAAAATAAAGATATATATTACATTCAACACACTAAAATTTGTTTGAGTTTTGTTGTTGTCAGGAATAAAAACTTAATAAAAAAATAAGAGTGCAATAAATGGCATGTCAGTGTTATTACTCCAGTGCCGACATGTTCTAACTATCACTTTTTTCGCTTCGATGCATTTTCAATGGAATAACGGTATTTTAGAAGTAAAAATATTTGTTTTGTAAAAATATTACTTCTAAAATACCGTTATTCCATCGAAAATGCATCGAAGCGAAAAAAGTGATGGTTAGAACATGTCGACAAGGCATACAAAACAATGGTCAAGCCAAACCAAACAAAAATTAAAAAAAATTATAAACGTATTTTTAAAAAATTTATGTTTACGATAAATGCCGTTTCTATGCTTTCGCCCGTAGAAAAATTAATTTAAAATAAAAAATTTTACGAAGCTTCGTTAAATAAGAATTGTCACTTAATAATAAATTATTGGAGCGAGATTTTGCATCAAAACTTAAAAAAAATTAAAGTATGTATCGTGCTATCTAAAAAAACAACAAACAATAAATAGCTGTCATTCAATATTCAACAATATTTACGGCATACTCGTTACGTATGGCTGGAATGTCATTAAAAATTAGTGTCGTCAAAATTTATAATTTTTTTAATTTTATAATTTTTTTATGGTTGGCCCTTAAGTTTAAGAAACCCAACGAAACCTTCGTTAAATTTTAGCTGTCACTTAAGAAAAAAAAGTGCGCGCTATTTCCCGTTCGAAAATAAGAAAAACTTAAAAATGAAATTTGTTGTTGTTTTTATGTACAGAAGAAGATACATTTTTCATGCGGTAGGAAGCCATTTTTATTTTTATTAAATTTTTTTTTTTTTGGGTTACTACTTTATTTATTAATTAAAATCATTTTAATATATTTCCAGATTCTGTGATAAGTTTTAATTATTTATGATAAGACAAAAATAGTGTAGTATTTTATTAAAAATTCATTTTGTTAATGGTATTGTATTATAGCCGTGGTGGTGTAAAAGCTATTTTTATACTATAATACAAATTATTTCGTGTATGTGTTATCAATAAAAACTGACTGTTTTGTTTCAAAATTGTCAAATTACTGAAAATAAATATGAAATTCCTTTAAAAGACATTTTTATTTAATTAAAAAAAAAGAGCTGTTTGCAAATGAACAGCTGTCACTTTAGAATTATTATTTTTGCATGGCTGAAATGTCAAAAAAAATAAAAACAATTGATTCCGTTAAAATTCTTATTTTTTAAGTTTGTATTCTTGACTAATTGATACTTTATTCTTTTTAAGTGACAACAAAATTGAGCGAAAATAAAACGCAATTTTGGTGATTCTTTTTATTTTTGTTATTCAGAGTATAGTCGAATACATAAATCCTATCTTCCGCTCTCTTAAGTTATTCTTTTTATTTTTTATTCTATCTATAGTTCCCACTTTAGCGATGAGCAACGAATTGTATTGGAAAAAGTATCCTTTTTAGTAATTAAAAATGAATAGATGAAACCAGACAGTAATTTCCAGAAATCTATGCATTTTCTTTATTTTTTTCGGTACGGAGGAGTCGTTGAAAAATCAACAATCTGTTTGGTGGTGGAATAATCAGCAATTCAGCACATGGTTTAGGCTGCATTACATAACCCAAACGATACCCCTCCTATCATTCTGGAATAATCAGCAATTCAGCACATGGTTTAGGCTGCATTACATAACCCAAACGATACCCCTCCTATAATTTGTTTAGGTAAAAGTTATTCTATGAAATGAACTTAAGTAATAATAATAATGATTTTGTAGAAATCGGATTGATTTCTCTTCTAGAAAATCTTAATGTTATGTTTGCGTCAATATTGAAGTCTGTGGGCAATAAATTTAATTCATGAACTTTTTGTGGGTAAATAACAGAATATTATTAGTAAGTAAGAATAGCATTACCCGAGTCTTAAAGTTCCACAACCAAAGGTGCTTTTCTATATAAAAAGTTTTGTGTCTATATTTTCTTGATCGGAATTTTTCTGGACATGGAGCAAATTCCAATTAAATGATAATTATTTTGCTTGATAGGAAGCATTTCAACCAGAATTTACTGTCTTCATTTTTTAGTTCCTATAGCCCATGAAAGATACTTGTCGTAAGCTGGTTAAATATTGAGAGACATAAAACTGTTGCATATCATGCCAATCGCAATTTTTTAAGGATACGTTCATAAAACGGTTTAACCACCTAACTATAAAACGGATTAAATATAGCCAACAAAAAAGTTCAAAACTTCCAAAATACAAATACAACTTCCAAGTTCAAAACGAGTATGAAAATAAAATATTTCCCCATTTTCTAAGCCAACAACTGAATTGCATCAAATTTGTCATCCCCTTGTTTAAAAACAGAACAATAAAAATCTGTTAAATTTGTTGCCAATATAAAATGCATGACCCCGTTTGATGACAAACCCAAAATGATTTATATACGTCGGCAATATAAATGACATAATATACGTGGGGTTCACCTGTTCGGAAATAATCAATTAATCGCTTCTAGCGTAGCATACGATTGTGTGCTGTAATCGCGCATGGTATAAACATTAAACTACATCGAGTATTTTGCGAAAACTGCCAATAAAAAAACTGTTTTTTGGCCATAAATATATTTGTATGCTAATTGGCAAAAAATTGCATTTTACAGCGAACGGGCGCGCTCATAAACTAAATTATTATGTAGAACTTTAAAAAATATAATAAAACTTTATTGTCTAGACTGAAAAATTTTATTAAATTATTTTTTTTTTAATTTTTCTATTTTCAGAAAATAACGCTGCTAACCTAATCGTATAATTTTCACGAAACCACCAAACAAAATAACCAACCACTACAAAAACCAGAGAGCAGATACAGAATCTTAATATATTATTACACATAAAATATAAAAGTAGTTGAAAATAGTTTTAAACAAAAAAAAATCTGATTAACTATTAATTAATTAATTATCATCGATATTTTTTTTTTTTAATTTATAATTTTTAAATACAACACACAACCACCAACAAAAAATGCACATAGAAATTCAGGTTGCATTAAATTTTGTTATTTCATATTTATATAATAAACTGCCAAGACGGCGTGTTAATCTGTTCGGTGAAGAATTAGAAAAAGCATTAAAAGATAAATTTCAAGGGCATTGGTATCCTGAAAAACCGTTTAAGGTATGTATCATAAAAAAAATTTCATTACGATTTTAGTGCGCTTAGATATTTGGCACGTATCCAAATTGGCCTAGATTGCGAATTTTTGAAATTTCATTCATAATATTTTTTACTGGCGTCATTCGAATTTAATGTCTTGGGTTAGTGCGGTTATATCTGATTTTTAATTTTTGCTTCATTCAATTTAGAAAGAAAATAGAATTTACATGTGACTTGTAAATCACGAGTGGAATTTGAAAATTTAGTGGTGTTGATCTAAATATAAATTTGTTGCAGATTCTGAATTTCAGGATCTAAGTTTACAAAAGCTCCCAAATTATTTTCAAAATTTTAAAACTTAGAAAAAAAAAGTTAGTTTAAAAGTTGTTTAAACTACAATAAAATTATTTTGCAAAAGCTTCCATAAAAGCTCGTATAAAATTTTATTATAATTTTCAAATTCCACTTATTTTACTAATGTCTTCAAATTTATTTAATGTCAGGTAAGTTTTAATCTGATTGAAACTTGCTAAAGCTTTTAAAACTATAAGGTATTTTGTTTCAAACCCCATCTCTCTTTAGCTAACGTTTTCAACACAAAGAAAACTTCTTTATCATTTAATGCAACTCTTTTGACGTGCGATGTAACACCGGGCCTTTCATCAAAATCAGCTATTAAGCACTTTACCGATGACGCCATCTGAATTCTTCTTCCACCAAAAGCCACCAAAGGCAGTCTCTTAATTACAAGTGAACCTCTGAGTTGGATCATTACGGGTTTGGAAGAGGATAGCTCCATTTTATTGCTACTGGACCAATTTAACATCCTGTCTATGGCGTTCTGCGCTATCCCTTGGACATCATTCTGCTTACTATTTATGTAAACTATTTTCAAAGTGCAGATCCAAGATTAAACCTTATGGACAACCTTCGTCTACACTTTTAGAAAGCGTTCCATGGTTTGACACAACGGCAGCCGATCTGTCAGAGAAGTAGCTGTTAATGGTCGAATAAGGATTAAATTGATAGTCCATTCTTCTCAATTCTTTCATTATAGTACTTCAGAAATACTTCAGAATTTCAAATGTGAAAATGTTCAATTTAAAAGTTCCTCAACATTGAACACTTTTATAAAAGCTTCCATAAAAAAGCTCCTATAAAAATTCAGGCTCATTATTCAAAATAATTTTATAATATTTAAATTATTTTATTTCGATAAAACTTTCAAATTTAGTTGTCAAAATTTGTATAAATTACTTTAGAATTTCTAAGATGTGAGAAAATCTTTCAGTACAAAAATCATCTTAATCTAGCAATACCTTTTCAAAAGCCACCTTAAAGCTCTTATAAACATTTGAAGACATTAAATCTTATGAGGACACATATAATCTTTATTATGTGTGAAGTGCTAGTCGCTAAACTTTTAGTACAAAGTCTAAAATTATCCCAAACAAAAAAGTCGCCACGCGTCGTTTTAATTTAAAGATATCATTAATTTTATGAAAGCTTTCAAATTTATTGTCAAGTATTTCATTTAATCGCATTCAGTTTTTAAAGAAAGCTCTCATTCAAATTAGTATCAGATAATATAAAACAATCTCATAAAAGCTCCTATTGAAATTCGGCATCTTTAATCTCAAGTCCTGCACTTACAATGATATTATTATGAGGTCAGCATTTACTCATTTTAAATATTTTTTTTGGAAAATTCAATAAATTTGAACTTTTCTTTTTAAGTTATTGCACTCCAGAACCGCCGTGGTTTCCATTTATAACTAAATGTTCACTGTAATGACCTTCTTGAAATCACAAATTATTATTTAATTGTTTGAAGGTCATTACACCGAACATTTTGTTTTTAGTTTATAATACCCCAAGCCCCTCATTTTTTTCATTTTCTTTTAAAAAATTTCACTTATTGCTCAAAAGTTTACAAATTTAAGGTAAAGTTCTTTTAATCCCTTTCTTTTTCAAAAGCTCCAAAATTAAAATTAAATATTAAAATTCCGAATATTTTAAAATGTGATTACCTCCTGTGCAAAATCTTCCATCACATTATCAGATTACTAACGGGGGGGAGGGATGCCTCGATTTCAAGTGCTTGGTTGAAAATGAATCGCAAGAGTTTAATTTACATGGTCTTTTAAAAGTTTAACTAAAACTTTATCAAAATCTTTCATTTATCCTAATTATATATTTTTTTTTCAAATACCGGAACTCATGAAATTGATGGCTAAATTAAATTTTTGATTTATATTTGATGCAGATTCTGAATAATGTTTTGTCTATCAGCCTTATAAAGCTTTTAATTTTAATTTCAAAATCACGTATATTGTACAAAAGCTTTCATATTTAGTGGCAAGTGCTTTGTAACCGCTTTGTAATCGTTGTAAAAAATCTCTCAAAATGCATATCAAAATTTTATAATTTCCAAACCCCCATGAGAATCTTTCAGTTTAAAAATCGTTTCAATCTAATATAGAAACTCATAAAAGCTCCGAACACAATTTGGTATGCTATGACTCTCAAGTATTAAGCCCCTATTGTTACTGCGGACCACATAAGACCAAAATTGCCTGATTTTGCATATTTTGTTTGAAAAGCTAATCGCATCATCTTGTTCCAACGAGTTTTTAAAATTTAAATTTGTCAAAATCTAGCGGTTTTTATCTCAATGTAAGTATATAAGATTCAGATATTTGAGCTTTTTACATTAGAACCCCAAGGTCTATATTCCATTGAAAAATTAATTTAATGATTAAAGCTTTCTGCTTAAAAGCTTTCAAAAGTTGGTTCATAATGTCTACGTACTGAGAAAAACTATATACTTTAAATTCATTATATACTTTAAACACTCATTTTTATTAAACCCACCCCTCTCTCTTAACCAATGTTTGAAAAAGCTTCCACATTTAATTTACAAAATTTATTTTTGGAAAAATTTCAATCTAAATTAGTTGAAACCGTTTTCAAAAAAGACAAAGCTAGAAGCTTCCAATAAAGCCCTCATTAATCTTAGTATAATGAGCTTGTATACTCGTACCATCTGACAGTATTTTAGGCAGCCCGTGATTGCGTTTAACTTTCAAATTAAAATCACAGCACAAAGTTCAATATTACAGAATTGAAACTTTTGAATTTTAAATAGCTGAACTAAAGCACCTCAATTATTTTAAGGTATTTTCAAGATAAAAAGAACTTTTTTCAAATTAATAAACTTTTCGATTGTTGTTAACCGGCTGCTAATACTACAAATGAGAAAAATCACTAGTCTTAACTTGTTATTAAATTAATTAGAAAAATGAGAAATTTTTTGCTAACTGGTTTAATTTAAAAGCTTTTAAACGAGCTTATAAAACTTAAGAGTCACCAATCGAAAGTAAAATCATTGCAAATTCTTAATCATTTAATCTTAAAACAGCGCCAACCAAATGTTCTTTAAATTCAAGTGAAATGTCTGACAAAACTATTATTCATGCTCATCAAAAATGAAAAGTCTCATATATCTAAAGCTTTTTAGTGCTTTTATTAACATAACTTTTTATTGCATACTAAACGAATTCTTAAAATATGTAGAGCTTTCATAATGATAAATATTTAACAAAAATAAAAGTTGTAAGTTATTAAGCTTTTATAAGTTTTCACGCTTTTGCTCTAAATTTTGTATTGTCAAAGACCAATTAAACATTTGTTTTGATTAAAATAAATAATAATTTCTCAAGCTTATTTAAACTCTACCAAGCTAGACTGCCTTAGCCTACGTTAAACTGGGCTATTAAACTGTGTTTAATTCAGTAAGGCAGATCGTAATCATAAATTGTATAAAAACTATATACAGCATAACATTTAAATTTAATATTTTAGAAGGATTAAAAGCATCTATTTAAAATAACTGTATTCTAAAGCGTAATGGAAGCTTATCCACAAGGTTGAGGACTTAAATTTCATTTATAAATCTCAATTATTAAAATAAAATCTCACGAAAATAATAATAAATTAAACTTTTAATAATGCCTTGAGCTTTTAATTGCTTTTATAACTATTTAACAAGGGAACGTTTACCATATATTTAAATATATGAAATTTGTGGTCATACGTTATTTTAAAAATCATTAACCGGTTTTATCATATTTAAAGTTCCTTAAAGCTCTTCTCATACCATACAAGTGTTTTAATATTTAACTACATTTAATATTTGTAACTTTGTAACGGTGATTATTTTAACAAACTTACATTATGAATCTAATGTTTATTGAGGATTAAAGCACACAATTGTAATTTTTTGTGTAAAACGGTACAATAAATTTTAAAATTAATCTTAAATAAATGCTACTAAAATTGCGACAATTAGTTTTGAAGCTTTAGGGAAGCTTGCTAGTTTTCATTTCGTATTCAAATCTCACATTTAATACTTAAAATTTTGCAAATCAATTTGATCTCAGGTTTATCAAAACTTTGTAGCCTATTTAATAACATTAGTTTTTAAACCGTACAGAGCTTTTATATTTAATAAACGTCAGATTTCTGGTCAAATGTTCTTTTAAAAAGCGTAGTAGGATTATTTGTTAAAGAATATTAGAAACTTGTTAAAAGCGTTTTAAATGGTAAATGTTACTTTAAAAAAGCTCTTAAATTCTCAAAGTAACGAAAGCTACTGTTAATAGTAAATGAAAAGTATACATCGATCTCAATCTGAAAAGCTCTCATTCCCGAAAAGATTTGCCACGAAACCGAAACTTCAGCCTTTTCAAAAGTCAAAATAAGGTTAAACCATTAATATTACCTGAAGCTTTTATGTAATCAATTGTCCTGACTAATAAATAATCAGCTTTGTGATTTATGTGTCCCGATTTTGATCAGCTTTATGATTTATTTTAAAGTTTGATTGTTAAAAGTCGGAACATAATAAAAAATATCTCTTAAATTTAAAACAAATCTAAAGTGAAAGCGTTTGTAACAACTGGTTTTTAATTCTGAAGTTTAATAAAAGCATTAAAACAAACATGATACAACTGCTGAGATGTTTTTGGCATAAATGCAATATCTAATCTAGCTTCTAACAGTTGCTCCACAAAAATAATATCTAGATTTAGTTATTTTCATCATAAGAGGTATTTTGTGTAATTCTACAACCCTAAAGCCCTCATTTAATTCTAAAATTAGCCTCAAAAATAAAATTTTAGTATTATCGAAAGTTTTAATAAAAGTAACGGAGACGGGCACAGCTTTTATATTTGATGGCCATCAGGTTTATTATCACTTACATTTTTATAGAAAGCTTTTTATTGCTTTTTTAAATCAAAACAAATCAGATTTTATCATAAAAGCTTTTAAAAAATATTTTGTATCAAAAAGTTGTGTGATTTTTAAAATGCCAATTAGTTATAAACTAAATGGTGTAAGCTTTTATAAGAAATGCAATTTAAGTATGAATCTTTTAAACTACTTTAAGATTCCAGAATGAGATCAAAACCAAACTTTTAATACTTAATAAAAAGTTATTACTTTTAAGAAGCTTTTCGTATCTGTAAAAATTGCTTTAAAATTGCTTTTCTAAACAAAATTTACAAATCCACACACAAAAGCTTTCACACGAAAGACTTGTGACTTAAATATTTCAAAAAATTTTGTTTTGATTTAAAATCAAGTTTTATCATAAAAGCTCTTAAAGCATCAAAAATTGAATATAAGTTACATGAGCCAAATTAAAAATATCTATAAAATTTAAAATTACAAAAGCGGTTATACGAAAAAATTAATTTTAAAACTTAATGAAAGCTCTCTAAGCAAAACCTCATTTTTAATAGTTTAGTAACTTTTATAAAAATAATAATTTGATTTCTGTCAAAGTAGTTGACAGTGAACAAGTTGGATCAGTTTTCAGGAGGTCAAATGATGAATCAAAAAGTTGTAAACCAAATTTTTTTTCCAGGGTTCAGCATTTCGATGTTTAAAAACTGGCGACCCAATCGATGCAGTATTAGATCGGGCGGCACGTGAAAGCGGGGTACTAATCACTGATATTTTGGAAAATCTACCTGCTGAACTGGCAGTGTGGGTTGATCCAGGTGAAGTTTCATATCGTATTGGAGAAAAAGGGGCTGTGAAGGTCAGTAAAATCTATAAAAAAAAACATTTCAATTTACTTACAATATTTTTTTTTCCAACAGATTTTATTTTCTGAATCAAATGAGCATCACGAAGACTCATCGGTCGATCGCGAAGTTACAAAAACATTCAATCCAGAAGCTCAATGCTTCCAACCAATTGAGGCTGTTAGTTCTAGTATGAACGGTTTAAGTTTAAGTCCGAAGGGCTCGCCAAATGGTTCGTCACCAACATCGACAAGTCCGACATTCAAAGGTAATCTGACAACAAGTCCAGCACCTAATTCAAGTACAAATGGTGGCGGTCAAACAAATGGTTCTACAAACAGTACCGGAGCACCATTTTTACCCCGTTCAACAGCTCCACTCACGTTTACGACTGCAACATTTGCACAAACAAAATTTGGCAGTACAAAATTGAAAACATCGTCGAAACGTGCCAATAGGTAAAAAAATATATATGAATTTATTCAGCGACCTACAAAACCATATATTTTTCTTTCGAACTGATTATTTTCATTTTACAGAATGTCTCCGACCGAATTTTCCAACTATATTAAACAAAGAGCTGCGATGCAACAACAATTACATCATTCCCATGGTAATAACGGCGGCCATCTAGGACCAATTGGTGGCCCATCATCACCATCCCGTTCACTATCACCGAATCCATTAGCACTCGGGGGAATCCAAAATGATCCATACTTTTTCCAAAATATCGGTATGGGAATGTATTCCGCATTCAATGGCAATAATGGCGGCGGTGGTGGTGGTGGTGGCGGTGCTAGTGGCCCTCGCAACATGTTCGAAACAACAAATCATTTCCATCACGATAACACGATTTATCAGAGCAACGGACCAAATAAATTTCAATCGTATATGGAGCCGCAAAATTTTTACGGTATGACAGGTACGGGACCGCAACCAGGTGGCCCAATAAGCGGTGCCGGTGGGCCACATACACAAAATCTAAGCAATACTACTTCTAATAATAATAATACGATTGCAATCAATAATAATAACAATGCAAGTAATAATAATAATAATAATAACGGTGTTACAACACCAGTTAGCTCACCCGGTGCTAATTCAAATCAAGACAATTCAAAACTTTTAGATGGTCTAAACTCATTTTATAATGCAAACCCTGGACCATATCAACATCTTCTTGTTGCTAACTAAACCCAAGCAACAACAAAAAATTCATTGTGTTGACGCAACACCAACACCATCTGTATGATAAAATATAAAACCGACGACTTAATCTCAACCCAAAAAGGAAAAAAAATTAAAATTTAATCATTTTTTTACTATTTTTTTATAAAAGAATATAAAATTAAAATTAATTAATTATTATTATACCAATTATCATGTTTATATTAATTAATATTAAATATTATATTATATCGACAGGGTACGCGCAGAGAGCATGAATATATTTATATAATTGATTGTATATTTTATTGATCGATTGCACATACATACAAACAAAAAAAAACAATTTTTTTTAATTAATTAATTAAATTAAAATTAAACTAAAAAGTTACCCACCAAGAAAAAAAAACAAAGCAAAACAAAAAATTAAGACGAAAAATGACTTTATATAAAATAAATTTTTTTATATTAAAAATTATATAATTAAAGAAAAAATATTATAATTATATATATTATTATAAATGTAGATCTCGAAAAAATTTATAGTTTTCAATTTTTTTTTACATAAATTATTTTTATTTCCGTTAATTAAAATTCAATTAATAAATATTTAATTTTTTTTAAATGTGTGCGTTACCTAACGAATTAATGTATTTTTTTAATTGAATTTTAAATAAATTTAGATATTTCCTCTTTTATAATTATTAAATAATTTTTTTATACGTTGGAATTTTTATTTTAGTTTTTTTTTTAACTCATAATATTAATTAAAAATATATTATATAGAATATGAATAATTTAAAAAAAATAATATATAAATAAAATTAAAAAATGAAACAAAATATTAGTAATTTATTTTTTCACTTGCTTGATATATAAATAAATAAATAAACATATATATATAATTAAAATTTAATAATTTTTATTAGAATTAGAATGATGAGAAAAAACGGTTTTTGTACTAAAAAATATTAAATTAATTATAAAAAAAATCTATTATTATTAATTATTATTGTTCATAAGTTTAATTATTTTTTATTATGGAAGAATAAAATATATAAAAAGTTTTGTTACTATTTTTTTATAAATATATAAATTAATTATTAGTAAATTTGTGATTTTGATTGTTTTATATTAATTAATTAATTAATTTCCTATTTTTTGTATTTTTTTATTTTATTATATATTTTATATATTTAAAAAAAAAAGTTAATAACGATATTTAAGAACAACTAAATTATAATTTTTTAAAAAAAGGCGCAAAAATTAAAAGTAATTACACTTCTAGTCGGCTTACAAATTATTAAGTTTTTATTTCATTATTTTGGTTAATTATAATTTTTTTTTTATTATAAAATATTAAAATTTATTGCATATCAATTTGAAACAATAATTAATTTGAAAAAAATAATATAAATAATAAAAACGAATAATAATAGCTTTACAAGATAAAATAAATAAATAAATAAATAAGAATATTTATTTTTGTTATCTAAAAAAAACTTATAAACATCTCGCGAATAACCAAAAAAATTAAAATATACGCGATATAAATAAAAAAAAATTATAATTACAAGGTGCTATATTATTATGATTTGTAATTTCGTTTAATATTTTTTTATTTGTATTTGATTTTAATTTACATAACATAAAAATAAAATCTTTAAAAAATAAAATCGGGGGAAGATGGCCGAATATTTCCTTAAATATTAAATCAGTCCATTTATTAAACAAAATCTCTTCGAATAAAATTTAAATTTGAACAAAATAAATAAATAAAATACACGATTTAAACATACGTACCTATGTGGTAGCTAAAGAGTACCTGTTAAAAAAAATAAAAATAAAAGTGAGTCACTTGAAAATATATAAAAAGAGAAATCTCTCTATTCTCGTAAAACTAAAAAGAGAGATCATCATGTTATATTCAGCAATGAATTTAAATATTAAAAATAAATTAAATGAGAAGAAATCTTATATCCAAAAAATAAAATAAAAATTGAGAAGCATAAAAATTTAAAATTTTTTTACTAATTGTAAATTAAAATTTATATTATTAATAATATAGATGTGATTCTATTAAAAAAAAAATATTATTATAAAATAAATATTGTTCAAGTATTCTTAAAAATAAAACAACAAATTAATTTCAAAAAATTAATTCTTTAAAATAAAAATTTGTTACAAAACATAAAAAATATATATATTGTAGATTTTTTATTCGAGTTTCTATTTAATAAACAAAAAAAAAATATTAAAAGAAAATTATAGACATGATATAAAAAATATAAAATTAATTTTATATAAATTAGTATAAATTATATAAAAAAAACAAAAAAAAACATTAAATGTAGTTTTTTCTACTATTTCATACTTTTTTTAATAAAAGAATAAAACAAAAAAATTTTAAATAAAAAAAAAATATTAATATAATATTTAAATAATTTAAAAAAATATATAATATATATATATTTAGATTAAAAAAATTTGTTATAAACAAAACAAAAATTTAATTCGATTTTTTATTTTATTACTTACATATAATTAATTTAAAAAAAAAATATATAAATAGTAATATTTTTGTAATGTTTTTAATTATTATTTTTTGTTTTTAATTCAAAGTTTATTATAAATATTATTTTTTTGTATTATTGATTATTTAAATACATTTTTTTAATTTTAATTTATTTTTATTCTGACGCCAAATTTTGGGTGATTTATGCGGTATGGAAATTATTAATTATCAACGCACGAATACCATTAAAAAATTTTAATTAAATCAAAATGATGTATAAATAATTTTAAACATTTAAAATTTATGCTGATTGGTAATGTAACAACCATCGAAATGACGTAAGTTACAAGTGAGATTAGGTGATAGCATGGTGAGGTCTTTCACTTGATGTGATATTCAAATTTTTATTTTTTGCTTAGTCAATTGAAGTGATTTTTATATTTTGGTGTTAAATATTTATTAATACACTACTAAATTGATTTAATTTTTTTATTCTTATACCGGGTTTAAATCGTCATAGTATACAAGTATAATAGTATTATAATATTAAAGTATTACGATGGAAAACCAAAGTTGATAGTATAATAGTTTATTAAAATATTTCAGTATACTAGCTATCAAAATATAATACGTAACAAATATTATTTTTAACGCTATAACTTTAACAGTGTAAAAATTAATTTAATTTTCCTAGCTTATCCATTACCATTTCTAATATTTTCTCGCCGCAATGAGAAACAATTTGTTGGCTTATTTTCGTTATATATTATTATTATTTAATATGTATCAAATAAACTAATAATATCCTTTTTATCAAACGCTCATCTCGAACAGGCTTATTTCAAACCGTGTGATGGAAAACTAGCAGTGCTTGCTAGTAAAATAGTATTATACTATTATTCTATTATGCTATTGACGATGGAAACCTGGTATTAATGTTAAAACAATAACTTTTTTATACATTCAGTTCAGTGGATAAGATAATTAAGGACCGAAAGAAAAATGTTGATAGGGTTACTAATTAACACATTTATGCCGAGTGTTGTTCATTATTATACCGATATTTTGAACCGTGACTGGACCGTTATTTCGGTATTATCCCTCAGCAATAACGGTAATTCGGTATTATATAGTTTTATTTGATTATGAATTATTTTAGGCGCTAATAGCGAAAGGTCAATTGAAAGCGCTAGTTCATGTGCCAACAACTAACTTTCACAATAGCGACAGTTTTTGCGGTATATTTTTATTAATTGCTATGTTCAGTTTTGTTTGTAAAACCACAGAATAGACAGAAACGTCAACGCTATTTTTGTATGAAAAAATATCGACTCATTTTTTGTCCTTACTTCGCGAAAAGGTAGGAAAAATTGTTTGCAGGGTACCCAATAGAAGGAAAAATTCGTTATTTTTGAAACTTAAATTTGAAATATATATTAATAAATATTAAATAAATTATTAAAATTTAAATATATTAATATAAATATTAATAAATATTAAAATAATTACAGTTCAGAGTCGTAAAAGAAAGGTAGGAAAATGGTCGATAGGTAATTTTTCTTGGTCTACTCAATGGCGCTTCTGGGTAGTATCTATTCTGTGGTAAAACTTTCATTCCTCTAATGATTTATTCAGTCTTGAAGCAGTATGGCGCTCGACTATTGACGGATTTGTGTTGTCTTTTCTTTTATTCAAATTTTTGAAGGTGCTTGAATAATTTATCAGAAGTTTTCAAACACAGCTTTAAAATCGTTACTAAGTTATCCGGAACTCAAATTGTTTATCCATAAACAAAAAAAAAGGCGTCCGGAGAAAGAAGGGTGGTAAAACGTAAACCAAATGATTTCGGCATAATTTAGTTGGTAATTATTACTGAATTTCTTGATGGCTACTTTCTTTTAGATCGCCAATTTTCATTTGAAATCTTTTGCTCATTTTTGCGTTATTTCACGATACCCTGTCACTAACGTAGAAATGGAGCCTAATTCACCCTCACCAAAAAAAATATAAGAACTAAGGTCCATTAACTTGGGTGAAGGTCGCTTTATCGTAAACAATTTTGGTCTTTAAATGATTTGGTCCTTAAATGATTTTTGGATGAAGCTCTTGAATATGGCCACCTGGGCGGAACTCGTTCATTTCTTAAACGGTTATGATTGAGATTTGGTATGTTGGATGAAAATAAGATTTTTGAATGATTTTTTGGAACAATTTCTGGAATATTCCCACCTTGGACGGAACGGACGCAGTTATCTCCGATCTGTGATATCTAAATCTCTACCTTTTTCTTCATTGCAGTAACCATATATATTTGGTTTTTGCTTCCTTGATCTGAAGCTCAAATATGTTGAGCTAATAACTCTAATCCAATGTAAGCTCTAAGAGGGTGGTACATGTTGTTGAGAAGAGAAAAATAATTTCACCATATTTTGAGGTCGGCTTTATTAACCGTCAGTGGTTCTCTAAGCCTATTTCATGACACAAAGATATCGATCTTAATGTTTACCTTTTCGATGTTAAGTACTTGTTGCTTGTACCATTTACACTTTAACCACCAGCACAATCGGTTGGGAAATTTCCTTGGTGAAATTAGTTTGAATTTTGATATAGGTTTCGCTCACGTGCCCAAATTTACTCCAAAAGGCTTCATAGATTCTTCATCCTACCAGTTATTATTTGCTTGTAGTGAATTCAGTTCTATTAACTCTGATTAACTAGTCTTCCACTAATCCTCGATGGACTCAAGAAATAGCTGAATTAGTATTATCAAAATAATTGCAGTTAACTTAATTATCAAGCGCTTCGGTTACATGATGATGAAAGTTCGAAATCATGTTTTATTGCTCCAAAATCTATAAAACTGGACTCCTGTATATTCCAGAAAGTTAGAATAGTGTTGGCTAATACCTTTACTAATTCTCACGGGCTCGTGGTAGCTACACAATTGCACCCATCATGTCGGTTACCCCTTTGATAGGAAATAATTGTTACTGCGGGTATGTCGAGCGGAATGTCAGCAAATGTTTCATTAACAACGGACCTCTATACAACCGGATTTTAGTCGACTGGAATGGGAGTTATATCCATAATACAACCATTGGCTCTCCACTACAGCAATTACAAGAAAAGAGCAAAATTTGGATTAATCTTCCTCATCCACGGGTGCAAAACTTTACCATCGGAGTTCCGTCGCAGATAACCATATTCCAAAAATTGTTTCAAAAATCCCATTTCCCCCCAACATATCCCCAACCCCATCATAATCGAAATAATCGAGTTTCATCTCAGGTCAGTGGCCTCGAAGAAACTAATTCTCCGTAGGACTTTTGGCTTTACTATAATTTTGCAAACTTTATCGTAATTGAGCAAATTTCATTTTTCAGGTTTTTTAATTTGTTCTTGAAAGTTTGAACATGTTCTGCTTGCCCGTTTGGAGCTGGATTACCACAAAATAAACTTTTGGATAATTCCACGCAAAAGTGTTTGAATTTTTGACTTTGTAATTAATTTATTTTAATTTGTAATTGTCGGTTCAGTTGTTGGACTAGAGTTTGTAACTGCCATTTCGGGCCATTTTTATTTAGTATCGGCTTCTATTAGAAAAAGGTGTTTCTTGTTCGGACCTGCGTAATCAGGATTAAATTTTTCGACGATTTCTTCTGGTTCTTCCCAGTGGTGTCTTTCTTCTTTGCTTTGTAATGTCTATATCGATTTTTCTTTTTGCTTCGTTTCGAAAACTTTCTGGTATTACCACTCTACATCCTCTAAAATCTTTGTGCAGATGTAGATGGTATTTACCATCAATTTTTTTACCATTGAAAAGTGACTGTTTGAGTTCAGTGGATGTTTGTCTGTCTTCAGCATCATCATCATCTAACGGAACTTCATCAATCGGTGTTCTTGAAAAATAATCGACATTTTGATATTGTTATGCTTTCCGATGCTCTACTGTGTATTGGAATTCTGAGAGAAACTATGCATAACATAGCAGACAACTGGATGCCAACAAATGTAGATTAACGTCTGTTTCGAAAATATGCGTCAATAATTTATTATCGGTCACCAATATGAATTTCTAACCCTATAAGTGGTGTCTCTTCTCCTTGGATGACATGTGATGATATCCCAGCTATTCCGTCTGGGATTGCATCAAAGACAATGGTTATAGGCAATACTGAAATGGGTGACTAGGCGTACCCCTTTCTTGGCTATTATACTCCTTTTCTCACAACCAATTTGCAAAATACCCTAATTCAAAAATATGAAATGAGGTTCAGAAATATACAGCAAAATGATCAATATTTAAACTTTAATGCTTTTGTACTTTACTAAGCACTTAAAAATGTTCAGTCAGTTCTGTTGGCCAAATCTGTGACTTTGTTATCCGCAATACAAAGGTTTGTTACGTAACGTTGTGACTTAAGCGTGACCTTGCTTCTAGCTAATGAACGGCGGTATAAAATGTCCAACAAGACAAAACGTACAAATCTTTTGTCACTTTGAAAAACCAACTGTTCATTGATGTTCTGGCTAACATTCGACTCTGCCTCACCGCAAATATACCCTAATCGCAACCACACTTGAATACTTCGGCGACTAAAGGAAACGAAAGAATTTTAAGGTTTCCAGCATCGGACTCTCATGAAGCTCACATCTTAAAACCATGTACAACATTTTCATATCAACCTCCATTCCCCTGATATCGCATTGCTTTCCCTGTTCTCTCCAGCTATAAGGAGAAAAAGTCAAGTGTTGTGTTTGCGCGCGTATGCGCGCATTCACATAATCTCAAACCACATCGTTAGCTCGGGTCCAAAATAGCAAAAAACAAAAAAGGGTGTTTCGGAAACAAATCATTTCAAAAACAAAACGAGAAGTTAGACGGTTTTTGGTGAAAACAGGTTTTAATAAAATCTCCACTTCCGATCAAATACCAGAAAAATGTACTTTACCAATTATGATGCCAAGTCAATTTAGAATCCTCCTGGCTATGGAATCCTATAATCCCATAGAATACAAAACACTAGCAAAAACAAGAAACAACCAACAGAACATCAACAGGAAACCATTCCGCTTCCAAATCTTATCCAGAACATTCCCGCACCTACCAGGTTTTTGCAAATCCTGCATCCCCAAGATATATGCAAACAAGAACAAGCTCCACCATAAATGGTTTCTATCAACAAATTAGTCCTTCAGCCTTACTACAAACGAGAAACAAAAATACTGCCAAAAACGTAAAAGCTCCAAGGGAAGTTGCCAGGTAGTTTTGAAAATAAAATCTTAATTCAAGAGTACCCCGATTCAAGAATTTTGATCTAGTCACTCAATTGCTGGATTGAATTTAAATTAACTTCGGTACTTACTATTTTGGCTTTTAACGTCATGAAAGCTACTGAGGGTGATGGTTTTTACGTCATCTTTCTTTTTATTTTTTCCGCAAGTGTGGAAAGGCGCATAATGATAGTACGTTTGGTTTTTTGGGTTATGCGGTGACTGTCAAGATTTTATTTTATTTCAATTTGTTGGTAGTGAAATATTTTGTGTTTTAATATTAAATAAAAAATAATGTGATTGATTTAAAAAAAATTAAATATTAAAAATTAAATATGTATACGCAAAGCCATTCTAATGCTGTGTGCTTGACGCCGATTTTTTGTCTAAATTTCCGACTAACTAAATTGATCGTTAGTTCACCCATGTAGTGATAGATGTCTCTAATATTTATAAACCAAAATCAACCCGATACTTAGTTCTAAACTGCAAAGTTAGTTTCGATTTATCAATTACTGATTGGAAATGTTTTGTAGAATGTTAAATTTAAGTTTGTATAGCAGATTTTAATTAAACATCAGATGCGGTTTGTTTTGTGCCATCTTTGAACGATTGGTATGAACTAACCATCAATTAGTTAGTTGGAAATTTAGACCAAAAAATCGACGTGAGGCACACAGCATCTAAAATGACGTTTTGATCAACAACCAATTATTGTTTTTTCTTCATTTTGGTTAATCGGCTTTGACAAGCAAGTACTTAAGGTGAATTTACATATCCCACGATTTTTCGGCGAGGCTGCTTGCCACAGGAAATGCGGCGAACGCTGTATTATCGATTTCCCTCTTCGGCGATTTTTGAGCGCAGTTTTTCACACAATATACATACACTATACATTTTTACACATAATTTTTCCTTCATGATTGGTTGATGTGTGACGTGGTGTTCGGCACAGAAAAATCGTCGGATATGTAAATCCACATTTATAGTACTGCGTAATGAAGTTATGCGATACAAAAAACTGGTTAGTTTTTACTCAGTACCAAGAGTGGGATATCGTACATCATTAAAAACGTGTCATTACGAAACACAAAAATAAATAAATTTGGTAAGGACAATCAGGTGTTACGATTTGTGTGGTTGTTGAGGACACCGTGATATGGTATCAACTGGTGATACGTTTAAATAGGACTCATTTTAATAGAAATCCTCACTACGACGTATCTTCAACCTCTTGAAATCTACTACCATTCTATATTTCTTCGTTTGCGAGGCATCCAATTTCTTTTCCACAATCCAAATTGGGAAATTTTGGAGGGTTGTATAATTCTATCCGCGAGGAGTTTAGCAATTTACTTGTCCACTTCCTGCCTCATGGTGTATGGGTATGGGTATGATTTGGTGTATCTCAGTTCCTCACTGGTGGTTCGATATGACTACGTGAAATATTTTCTAATGTCAGGTGAAAAATGACCATCCCGAACTTCCCTATTGTTGACTTGGCATGAAGGTTTTTCTTGTAATGGAATGTGTATGTTTGGTGTGATGATCACAATGAATTGTCTTTTCGACCAATATGTGCTCCGAGTTCCTTCAATCCTGGTAGAATGATAAAATCGATTCTATTGTCAATGCCACTGCTTTTGAAGGGTGGTTCACTAATTTTGTGACTGATTTTGATGTCACCTCCCTCATCTCCCACCATTACCAGCTAACTCGGATTTTATAAAGTTCTTATTGGCTCCGGGGTTGATGGAGAACTTTATTATATTTCCGTTGTTAAGCCGGCACTCTATGCCAATTGGTTATGATAGTCCTCCTCCAGCTACATCTCCAGGTGGTTGATTCCTTGGCTCCTGGAGAAGAGAATGTTCCCATGAAGTGGGACCGTTGATATAATTTATTTGATGCGCTGGAACTGACGGGATCTTGTTCGTTCCGTTCAGTTAATTGTTTTAACGAAATTAGAGAATTCTGAATGCAGCTGTTTCTGGCGATATGTCGTCAAATTCCAACCAAAACTTCCAATAGTGGCCCTTCCAAGAATTTTTCAATTGTTTCTTGGTTGCTAAACTATTCTCAGTACCTAAAACGTTTTTTAACCAAAATTTGAGCAACAAATCATTTTCAATTTTTTTCGCAAAAAATCCATGATGGTAGCCTTCTTGATTCGTAACGGATAAAATTTTTTGTCACGGATTTTGAAAATGTTGGTCGTTTTGATGTAATTAGAGAATTCTGAATGCAGTTGTGTTTATATTATTGCGATATGTGGTCCGGTTCGCCCGTTAATAGCGGTTCGAACATCCACGCAGAAATACGTAAATTTGGTTTTACGGAAATTTGGTTTTAGAGGAATTTTGTTTGGTAGTAAAATATTTGGGAATATTTCAGCCCCAAGCAAAATATCGGGATCCGTGGCAATGTTGTGGCAAATTATTAGAAATCTTATCGGTCATAAGGAAATTTACGTTAAATGTTCAATTACGATATCGGGATATCAATTCAGTTGAAATCATTTCACTTACGTTTGTTGAAGTAGAGCTAAGGCCGTTGGCTCGTTTCCGAATGCTACCTCGTAAACTTCCTCATGTCGATTGAATTGGACCATAGGCACGACTATAACTAGCATCAGAGATTTCGACGTGGCCCAAAGAATATTTAGTGTCACCTTTAAATGATTTTGCAGATCCGTGAATGTCATGACATCTGAAACTTGGGAATTGTTATGAGTCACCGCTTCAAAAATATTTTTAAATGTCACCCATTTAAGAGGGTCACCTTCAAAGTAAGCAATGTTAAGCACAATTAGTTTTTTTATTGGTCTTGGAATAATCCGAATAGAAATATTATTTCCATTGAAATATTATTTGGTTTATTATGATCCTCGGAATCCTCCTTTTTCAACCGATTTATCTTCTTGATTTATAACGGATGTAATTTATTGTCACGGATTTTGAAAGTTATTTTGTATTTAACTGCGTGTAAAGTGTTGCGATACGTCCTCCTTTAGTGATCCTTTGATTAGTGACATCTAGGTTTATTTCCAGGATACATTCTATCACATGTAGTGACAATTACGTGACACAACCATAACCTCCCTGCCAAAAATCACCCAAAATAATACAAAAATAAATTCAAGCAAACTTTTATTTTACAAGTCTCCAACTAAATTTTGTTTTCTTTATTATTTTTGTATTTCGCGTACTGTACATAAAAATTTACAATACATATAATAATTTAAATAAAGAATAAATAATTGACGTCCATTGAAAAAAAAATAAAATATATAAATTTATAAAAAAATAAAATCCAAATCAGTATTTTGTAAATGTGAAAATAAAATAAATAAGCTCAAAATATTTTTTATTTAACTAATAGTATAAATTAATAAAATCCATTGTATAATTTATTTTGCTTGAA
Organism: Nephrotoma flavescens; assembly: GCA_932526605.1. Lineage (NCBI taxonomy): Eukaryota > Metazoa > Arthropoda > Insecta > Diptera > Tipulidae > Nephrotoma > Nephrotoma flavescens. The sequence continues at coordinate 57,512,225 of OW052222.1, read as the reverse complement.
TTATTTACAAATTTCCGATTTTATGTACACTTTTTTAAAATGTAAAATAATAGAATTCCAAAACTAAATGTCAAAATAAAAATTCTTTATAACTCTAAATGTTTATAAACTTATAATAAACCAAACAATAAGCAAATCCATTGCAATATAAAATTATTATTATTTATTTTAAACTGTTCATTAATTATTTTATTTGCATTTTTTTTAATGTATAAAAATATAAATATAAAAATAATTCTTAAAAATATATAAATAAAATATAAACATAAACAAATATATTGATGTATAATTTTTCATTTTTCCCATAAATAAAATAAACCAAACAAATAGAAGAAATATATAAATAAAAGTATTAATCCAAATTTAAATAAAAAAAACAAAATAAATAGTTAAATCAATTTTCCAATACATAAATAAAAATAGCTAATTAAAATATATTATACATATACATATTTATAAACAAAATGTAATAGAAAATATTAATTTATCAAAAATTATAATAATAAATTAAATAAATTTAATACTGAGGGTAAAATTTTATTTGTAATTATTATATTTTTTTATAAAAACAAATTAATAAGTTAGCCAATTATTGTTAATAGACAAATCTAAATACAATTTTCATTACATCAAACAACAACAAAAAAGAGTTCAAATTGTTTTATAAAAAAAAAAAATATTAGTGAAATGAAAAATTATATAAAATATTTATTTTTTATTAATTATTATTTTATTTTATTATAATTTTTTATTGTCTTCAAATTTTTAGATAAATTAAATTTTATAACTCAATTTCAAACATGAAAAAACAACATATATAAATAAATAAATAAATAATAAAAAAAAGTATATAATTTATTTTTTTATTATAAATAAATAGTAATATTAAACACAATAAATAGTAGACAATTTATCTTATTTATTTTTTTACACTAAATACTTAATTAAATTAAATAAATAAAAAAAAATCTCTATATTCATCGTTATATTATATTAAAATATTTATTTTTTAATTTAAACCATTTTATTTTGTTAACACAAAATGTAGTAAAATTTTGCCCACCTTCAGTACAAAAAAATAAAAAAAATAAAAACATATTCTAGTTACTTCAAACCAAAATATATAATTGATGGCATTATTAAATTCAATTAAATAAAAAATGCTGGGCTTAAAAATTACACACAAACACACCAATCCAACATAAGTATTCATTTTCTTAAATCAAACACACATAATTTATATAATAAGAAATAAAAAATTCAAAATGAGAATATAAATAATGATAGCGTTAGCTAACTTCAGGCGCTACAACAAGTACATGATTAAAATCGAATTCAAAATCCAATTTTCACCAGCTTTTGCAAAACAAAAAACGTTACATTAAATTTATAATTTTTAAATAAACCTTAATTTTAATTTAGTAAATTAAATATTTTTTTTTTTTATATATAATAATAAATAATAAGAAATATATATTTTTTACATGAACAAAAAACCTAATATTAAAAAATATTATATTATTATAAATAATATTTTATTTTATATATATAAATTAATAAAAATAATAAAACTCTATATTATATATAATTTTTAATAAATTAAATGAACCCAAAATAAAAAAAATAATCTGTCTTATTACCTAAGTAATTAAATAACAAGTTACTCAATTCAATATATAACAATATTTAAATAAAGTTTACAACTTTTTTTTGTTAATATATTTTTTTTTTTTTAATATAAATGAATGTTTTAAATTTTTTTTATTTATCCAACAACAAAGTAAATAGTTAAATTTTATTATATTGTATACGATAATACCAAATAAATTTATTATTTTATTAAATCCCAAATCATCCACTAAAATATAATATTATAAGTATGATTTTAATTTATAATTATTATATATATAAAATAATATTACCAAAAAGAAAAAATTTATTATAATTATTATAATAATCATTAATAAAATTACATACAGAATAAATAAATAAAGAATAAAAAAAAATAATAATTTGTGTATAGTAGTATAAAATAGTAATATAATTTTTTTAAATTGTTGTACCAAAACAAAACCAAAAAACAAAAAATAATATAATTAAACATAAAAACAAAACAAAAAATAAAAATTTTTAAGTTTATATTAAAATATAATCGTTTTTTTAATAATACATTTAAAATATTTTTTATTTATTTGGAGAACGTAATATTTACATATGATTACTTGACGTAAGCAATGAAGATTTTATAAAAAAAGCTATTTCAGAATCAACGGTTCACCACAATTTTTAGTTTCGTTCTTCCAGTTTATCTAGTTCCGGTTCCTCCGCTATTAAATCAAAATCAATTTCGACGTACAAAATTACAAAATATGTAATAAAAAATTGGTATTCATTTTGTGACATTAAACACATTTTGTGACAACACTATAAATTGTTGGGGCCTCACTAAAGCGAATCGTAAACGAAACGCAGGTAAATCGTTGTTTTATATGACACCAACACTATACCACCTTCATATATAAGTTAATTTTTTGCTATATATATATTTTTTATATCGCTATATATATGTGCGCAGCCATTTTGTTTTTTAAAAAATAAAAATAATTCGTTTTTAATAACAAATTCATAACAATAATAATATATAAAGTATTTACATAACATCAATTATTACATATTCATTTTATTCATGTGATTTATATAATAAATATGTATGAATTTGACTTATTGACGCCATTATCTTAAATTATATTAAAAGTCAAAAAGATCAATTATTATTTATTCTATTATTAGATATTTTTTATTAACAGATCAATTATTTAAGTAGGTAGATTAATACAAAAAAAATTAATTTATAGTGAAGTATAAATCATTGCGATTTCATTTCGTTTCTAATTTCAAAACATTTCGCAAATGAATCGAATATGAAGAGAAATGCGAACTACTAACACATACAAATCAGTTCGTCTTCATTTTAGTTTTCATACGCCAAACGAAATACTAACGAATCACTTTTGCTTAGATAAGGCAATACGTTTGCGAAGTGTTTCATATATACATTTCCTCGCTTGCGATTCGCCAAGTTTAGAGGGTTTGATTTGTTTTTTTATTTCGCTACCCATGATTATTGATTATTGTCAATGTCTCTTTATGTATACGGCCTCTTCAATAATTATTGTGGAAATTCAAACCAATGAAATGTAAACACTAAACGAATCACATACAAATGATACCGATTGTTTTTTATTTTAATTAGTAATTATTGAAATGGCCGGTTATACATAGTGGCCTTAACTTCATCACTGGTCGTGTTATATATAGAGGCTTTGATTACGCGTTTCTTGCAAACGACTACAGGGATGGAGTCTTGCTAAATTTGATGAAAAACGAAAATTTTGTATTCGCCTGAAATTGATTGGAATTGAATAACGTTGCTTATAATGTCATGTTGAAGAAGAAATTATGAGGAAATTGGTTATAGAAAGCGCGGATTTCGATTTGAAGCTGGAAATTACTCAAAATTTTGATCGCTGGTTACAACGAAACTGAGCAACGCTTTAATCAAATTTAAACGCGGACTCATTCAAAACATTATAACCTTACACAATTAATCAAAATTATCTACCTTTGAGCACCGATTTATTTTTGGATTTTTTCGCCTGGATTAACGGTAAGGGAGGGAGGCTGGAAATTACTCAAAAGTTTAATCGCTGATTACAGTGAAACTGGGCAACGCGTTATTAAAATTTAAACGATGATTCATTCAAAACATCATAACCTTTCACAATCTATCAACATTTTCTACATTTTGGCGCCGAAATTTTTTTGAATTTTTTTGCCGTGGAAAACGGCAAGGAGTTATAGCCTATGGATATTTATGGGTTATTTTATCCATGATGGTATCTTGTTATTCCATAAGTATTAATAATTAAACTATTGCACGTTTAGAACAACATATATTTCATTATAAATAACGAATTAACAACATTAAGAATATAGCTTTAATACAAATAATTGGAGTTCACTTGATTTAAAATATTGAATTTGATAAGCCACCAGTATTATTAATTAATGCACTTATTTCGCTTTAATGTTCTAAAGCGACCTATCGGAAAGATAGTAATTTTATTACTCTCTCGGAAAAAAAACAATTTGACCCTTTTATACAATTTCGAATTGTTTTTTTATATGTGAACTGATTTTTTCAAAAATATAGAAATTACTTTAAAATTTAGAAACTAGATGTCGCTAGCTTCATATTCAAAACTCAAACCCAATATTAAGACTGTTTCAAATATAACTCAAGCCAAATTATGTAAAATCGAATTTATATTTGAAACTATTAATTGTTATGAATTTGAATTTTGAACTTGATGTTGTAGAACGGTGTGGAAATTTAAGGAATTCAATTTCAATTTTTAAATAAACTAAACTATGCACTTTTAAGATATTTTATTTTATTGACATTTTTTATTGTTTTTTATTTTATTTATGTATAATAATATAATTTGTTTTGTGTTCATTAATCGATACCCAAAATCTGACTGATGCAATCAGACAAAGTTGGTAATTTATAGATTTTGGTACTTACAATACATATACAAAGATGCTGTACCTAATCAGTATTTTAGTTATATAAAGTAATTACATGCTTATGTACTTATATACATGCAGAGGTATATATTATGAGCTACAGTTTAGTATCAGTAATCCATAACATTGATAAATAATGATGACAGCCACATTACCCCTTTCCTAGTTCACTTATAAGTGAACGATTATGCATAACGATCATGAATTTTAATAATTTAAAATCCTCTCGATACGATGTTCGAAGACCCAACAATACTGAAGGAAGCACACGTGTCCATTGTTTATTTTCATGACACATGATAGCGGCTTTCAGTGTCCGATGCCATCTTTCAATGAAGCCATTGCATTGCGGATGATATCCCGTTGTCCTTTTACGCTCAAAACCCAATAATTTAGAAAATTCAGTGAATAATTTCGATTCAAATTGTGAGCCTTGATCAGTTACAATGGAAACTGGAATGCCAAAGCGAGAAATCTGGAACTGGTGCTTCTTCTGACCAGCGAGTAAATCTGTCTATTAATGTGACACAATAACGTTGTCCTTCGGATTCAGGAAGTGGACCAATGATGTCGAGATGGACTTCGGCAAATCTTCTAACAACTGGATTGTAGTTTCCCAACGGAGCTTTGTTATGACGATGTACTTTGGCTTTTTGACATGCCAAACAACATTGAGCCATTTTTTTTACCTCATTTTTAAAGTTGACCCAAATGAATTTTTCAGTCATGGCTTTGACCGTGGCCTGGACACCTGGGTGGGCTAGATTGTGAACTGTTTCAAAAGCCCGTTTGCGAAAAATCCATTGGGATATATGGACGGTTTTTGCCTGTTGACGTCTCACAATATAGAAAAACTGAGGAATTAAAAGCTAACGGAATTTTTTCAAATTTTAACGATTTATTATTCTCGATTAGTTCGATTAATTCATCGCTTTGCTGAACGTTTGCCATCGCCTGATAATCGAGAGATTCTGGCAATGAAATAATTTCAATTCTAGAGAGTGCATCAGCTACTACATTTTTGACACCGGAAATATGTTGAATATCCATGGTGGATTGGCTTATGTAGTCTAAATAACGGAATTGTCGAGGTGATGCCTTCTCGGAATTCTGCTGAAACGCGTAAATTAATGGCTTATGGTCCGTAAATAAGGTGACTTTTCGGCCTTCGATTAGATGCCGAAATCGTTTTGTGGCCGACTAAGCGGCTAACAATTCCCTATCGTATGCACTGTAACGTTGCTGAGTGTCGTTTAATTTAAGCGAATAAAATTGTAGAGGTTGCCAAACAGCCTCGATCTGCTGTTGGAAAACGGCTCCAATGGCTTTGTCCGATGCATCTACCATCATTGCAAGTCTAGCGTTCGGTACTGGATGAGCCAACATAGCAACTTCACCAAGTTGTTTTTTGCTGGGCTCAAATGCATCTACAGCCTCATGCGTCCATTCAATGATCCGTGAATCATTCTTTTTACTGCCTTTTAAATATTCGCATAAGATTGCTTGATTACCTGCATTAGGAATAAATGTCCTGTAAAAATTCAACATACCCAAATATCGTCTTAATTCCTTAATTTTCTCGGGTTTTTTGAAATTTAGAATATCATTTACTCGTTCGGATGATGGGCGAATTCCTGTAGAAGAAATTTCGTGTCCCAAAAATAAAATTTGATTTTTTGCGAAATTGCATTTTGTTACAATGATCACCAAACCTGCTTCTTTTAATTTTGAAAAGATTATCTTCAAATGATGCAAATGTTCTTCGAGTGATCGTGAAGCGATTAATAGATCATCCAGATATGAAAAACAGAAACTTAAATTGTTTACTATTGAATGAATTAACCTTTGAAATGTGTTCCCAGCATTACGTAATCCGAAAGTCATTCGCGTAAATTCGAACAGACCGAAAGGTGTGGAAATAGCTGTTTTAGAAATATCCGCTTCCACGATGGGAATTTGGTGATATGCACGAACTAAATCAATGGTCGAAAATATGGTGCATCCGTGCAATTGATGAGTGAAATCCTGTAGATACGGTATCGGGTATCTGTCAGGAATTGTAACGTTGTTCAGGGCGCAATAATTACCGCACGGCCTCCATTCGCCATTTTTTTGCAACCAAATGTAGTGGACTAGACCAAGGACTCTTAGATGGCCTGCATATACCTTGAGTTACCATATACTCGAACTCCTTCTTAGCAATTGCCAATTTTTCGGTACTTAACCGACGGGTTTTACAGGCAATCGGTGGACCTCGAGTATTAATGTAAAGTGTAACTTGAAGTTTAGCGGGTGAATTTCCCTGGATGTCTCGCGTAATCTCGATGAATTGCTCTTAGAAGAGGTAACACTCTAACGTCAACTGTATGAGTGTTGATCACTCTTAGTGTAGGAGAATCGGATGTGATAGCTACTGCTCGAACTTGCAAAGAGGTTAATGGATCGACCAGACGACTCTTCTGGATGTCGACCAACAAACCGGAATATTTAAGAAAAACGGCACCTATGATTGGCACCGTGACATCCGCCAAAGTAAAGGTCGAAACGAAATGTCTTCGAAGGCCGAGGTATAACTCTAACCGGCGGTAACCAAATGTTTTTACTGAGGATCCGTTGGCCGCAAACAATTCTAGATTTGGATTTAGATTCTTCTTTTCGTTATTATTTCCGGAAATAACGGAAACATCAGCTCCCGTATCGATTAAAAACGTTATTTGTGACCGGGGATCGATAATTTTAAGACGACAATTGATTAGTTTTCCCTCACAAGTCGCCATTTGTGGGGTTGGATTTAGTTTTTTGACTTGAACTCGCTCCAACGAGAGCAACCTGGTTTACAATTCCTAACCTCGTCCTTGAAACGTCTATGAAAACAACACGCAGTGGGATCGGTATCTGTTGGTGTTGTAAAATTTTGACGATTGTCGAATCTTCGAGGTGAACGAGATTTTTGACAAGTAGAACTATGAGAAACATTGCTTTGCCTATAATGTTCCATTTGATCTAACCGACGCGTGATTTCATTTATTTGTGTTAAGATAGACGACTCAATACTAGTTTTTTGATCGATTGTGAACAAAGGCATGACATGATTTTGTGACATCGTTTCCATCAATCGATCAGCTAACTCAGCAAGTTTTGTCGTATTTAACTACTCTGCGGTTGACGTTAAAATTTCCTGCGCTCGTGGAGGTAGCCTTTTCAACCAAATAATTTTAATAAATTCGTCGTCGACGTTGGATCCACCATTAATCTTCATTCTTCGAAGAAGTTGCGATGATTTGAGGTCTCCAAGATCCAATCCTTGCAGTAATCGGTAGATTTGTGTCTGTTTGGAATCCCCTAGTCTTTCCAGAATAGCATTTTTTAAATCGGTATATGGTGTAGCACTTTTGGGTTCAATTATAATATCACTCACGTCAGCAATGACTCGATCATTCAGAGCACCGAGTAGATGATTGTAACGAGTTGCCTCCGGTAGTGATTTTCCCAAGGGCTAGCTGAGATTTGTCGATATGGAACCATACTTTTGGATCCTGAGCTACCAATGGAGTTAGTTTGAAAGTGAGGGGTGCTATATTTCCACTTTGCGACGAAGATGAACTGGTTGAGGGTTCCGGTATTGATGTGTTACGTGAATTTTGAATCATTCGGCGAACCTGTTCTTGAATCAGATGCTCGATATCTGATGACGACAACATAGCTGAATGAACTGCTGAAGTAGATGGGGTTGCGTTCTCAGATTCGTCACTCATGGTACTTGAACTATTAACACTGCACTGAATTAAGTTTTTAATTTACCAAACGAAATGGAACTGTATAAAAGTAACCCGGCTACGCAAATGAATGCACCAAAAACGACACGATCAGGCAGAAACAATAGAAATGGGTAAAATGGGATAGAACGATAAAATAATATGAGGAAAGAGTTATGCGCTGTTTCAATTTTTAAAAGTGAGCAAAAATAAATTAATTAAGTAATTTATATACACGAAATTAACACGGCAAATATGATCTGTTAGGCCTTTACTGTTTTTTGTTTTAATATATTTTTAAATAGCGCAACTAAAAACGTTTGTATAAGTGCTTTAATTTGAGAATAATATTGGTAACTTACCCGATAGTAAAAACTGTCACAGTGTGATTGATTGATTGTCTGATGAACGAGGCCTGGAACCGAATTGCCACAGGATATGTGGGTAGCGGCTGGATAATGACTGGATATTGGTAATACAGATATGTATGCGCTAACGGCTGGATACGTGATGATAGATGACTGATGTATTGCTGGTATAACGTTGGATCAGCACAACAATTATGTTGTTTTCCGCTACGGTGGCAGTTGAGGAATACTTATGGTATTGTTGTCCGCTGCGGTTGGTGGTTGATATGTTTTATGTATTATTAACGTGCGATGTGTGAACTGGATCACGTAGGGGTCACCAATATGGATATTTATGGGTTATTTTATCCATGATGGTATCTTGTTATACCATAAGTATTAATAATTAAACTATTGCACGTTTAGAACAACATACATATATTTCATTATAAATAACGAATTAACAACATTAAGAATATAGCTTTAATACAAATAATTGGATTTCACTTTATTTCAAATAATATTGAATTTGATAAGCCACCAGTATTATTGATTAATGCACTTATTTCGCTTTAATGTTCTGAAGCGACCTATCGTAAAGATAGTAATTTTATTACTCTCTCGGAAAAAAAACAATTTGACCCTTTTATACAATTTCGAATTGTTTTTTATATGTGAACTGATTTTTTCAAAAATATAGAAATTACTTTAAAATTTAGAAACTAGATGTCGCTAGCTTCATATTCAAAACTCAAACCCAATATTAAGACTGTTTCAAATATAAATTACATATGTAAAATCGAATTTATATTTGAAACTATTAATTGTTATGAATTTGAATTTTGAACTTGATAAATAATAATGATGACAGCCACAAGCCTTGCTAAATTTGAAGGAATACAAACAAATTTTATTCGCCTGCAATTGATTGGAATTTATGAACATTGCTTAGAATTTCATGTTTTTTGGAACAATTTGCACTTGTCACATGATATTTGGTCAACATTTTTTTTTTAACAATTTTATTTATTTATTGAATCTTTCAAACATGAAAATAACAATACATTTTCAAATCTTAATAACTAAGGTAATTATGTAAATCTGCAGGAGCGGAATCTACTTCTTATCAATAAGTAAACTTTATAGTTTTATGTTTCTTGTTACAGCCATCGTTTTCTTCTTTAATCGCGAAGACGTAGGTATATCTTTTAGGTTTCGTCCCAGCAAATTAGGATGAGATACCAGTTTCCCTATGCATAGCTGATCCGCATCTTTTATAAATCGTCTTGATAGTTAGAATGCCAAGGCCCTTATGTATATTTTTGTTTTTTACGAACCAGGTTCTCCTGTAATCATTCTAAGAATATTTGACTGTGTACGATGGACAATTTCGATATTCGAATTTGACGTTGATTGTCATAATTGACACCCATACGACCAAATTGGTTTAATCGTTGTGTTATACAGGAAAAGTTTGTATTCTAGGTCAATAGTTGAATATTTCCCCATCAACCAGAGCATTTTATCAATTTTTAATTTGATATGGTCTCGTTTCATTTCAATATGATGTGTGATGAAAAGTGGATAAGATACGACAACGTTGTATGGAAAAGATCATGGACAAAACGAGGTGAAGCCTAAACAGTATCAAAGCCAGGATTGACGCCAAGAAAGGTAATGCTGTGTGTTCGGTGGGATTGGAAAGGAATAGTGCAGTATGAGATGCTGCCACCGGTCCAAACGATTGATTCTAACCTTTGCTGTCAGCAACTAATGCTTTTAAGGCAAGCAATTCAGTTAGAACGTCCAGAATTGATCAGCAGATAGGCCGTTGTGTTCCATCATGATAACGCTACACCACACACATCATTGATGACCTGGCAGAAAATGAGAGAGCTTGACTGGGAAGTTTTGATGCACCCACCATATAGTCCTGACCTTGCATCATCGGACTATTATTTGCTTCGGTCCATGCAGAACCATGTTAATGGTTTCGCAATTAAATTCAAAAGAGACCTGCGAGATTGAGTTGTCTCGATTTTTTCGCCTATAAACCACCGAAGTTCTACAGTGATAGGGTCATGGCTCTGCCAGAAAAATGGCAAAAGGTTATCGATCAAAATGACACATATTTGGTTTAATAAAGTTCATTTGAAATAACAAAATTCTTTGTTTCAATGTCACCCAAAAAAGGCCACGAACTATTTTTCCTACCCTTTATATAAAAATGGTGTAAAAAATACATAAACGCGCATCAGTTCAGGACGGCTGATCCGATTATGCCAATTTTTTTGTTGTCTTCGCAATAGCCAGGAGATGGTTCTTACGAAAGAAAAGTTTGACAAAATCCACCGGAGAAAAGTCGGAAAATTTGGAAAATCGATAAATGATGTTTTTCAATTGAGAACGGCTTAACCGATTTGGCTCAATCTTTTTTGTTGTGTTCGCAATTGCCAGGAGATTGTTCTTACGGACGAAACTTTTGTGAAAATCCACCGGAAAAGTCGGAAAATTCAGAAAATCAAAAAATTATGTTTTTCAGTTGAGAACGGCTTAACCGATTTCGCTCAATGTTTTTTGTTGTGTTCGCAACTGCCAGGAGGTGGTTCATACGGAAGAAAAATCCACCGAAAAAGCCGGAAAGTTCGGAAAATCAAAAAATGATGTTTTTCAGTTGAGAACGGCTGAACCGATTTGGCTCAATTTTTTTTTTGTTGTGTTTGCCAGGATGGTTCTTACGAAAGAAAATTTTGGAAAAATCTACCGGAAGAAAAAGATAGAAAATCGAAAAATGTTCTTTTTCAGTTGAGAAAGATTGAACCGATTTGATTCAATCTTTCTTGGTTGTGTTCGCAAGTGCCAGGAGATGGTGCTTATGAAAAAAGTTTTTTCTAAAATACACCGGAAAAGTCGGAAAATCGAAAAATGATGTTTTTCAGTTGAGAACGGCTGAACCGATTTGGCTCAATTTTTTTTTGTTGTATTCGAAATAGTCAGGAAAAGGTTCTTACGATAGAAAATTTGGAAAATCAAAAAATGATGTTTTTCAGTTGAGAACGGCTGAACCGATTTGGCTTAATTTTTTTTGTTGTATTTGCAATTGCCAGAAGATAGTTTTTACGAAAGAAAATTTTGGGAAAATGTACCGAAAGGAAAAGTTGTTACGTGCCTCAATGTTCGGCCAACACGAATTATATCGGGTAGGCTACAGTAGTCCGTAGGGGGTTCTTCGCCGACATTTTTTTTCAGGAGACACCACAAACGAATATCGTGTTGAATGATTTTGACTTGATTCTGACAAACTCATCACCAACAAAAATTACAACCACCTATCTCATGATTTATATTTTTTATATTTTCACCATAAAAATGTTCGGTACATATTTTTTAAATTTTTATATATATATATATATAAGAAAATGGAAATTGAGTCGTTTTTTTTTTTTTTTTTATTGAAAATCGAAAATATATATTTATATGGGTATGTAAAAAGCAACCGTTTTTATATAAAAAGGTAAATATCAATGAACAACTCACCTGTAGGTCTCCGACGAGCGCTTGTTAGTCTCCTACGGCTAGATTACCAAAAAAAAAAGAAAATGTTTGCTTATACACGCCCACACTACCACAAAACCACGATGATTCACTCTTCTTAATTATTATTAAATTAATTAAACTAATCAAAGAAAATACTAATTACAACTTTATCACAGAAGGAAATTGAAATGTAAAATGAATTAAACTGAATTAAAATTAAATTAAAGTACTCAGAAAAAAAAATAAGTTAACATTCGTTTAACACTATCTTATACACCGCACTAGTCATAAGAAAATCCTTGTAAATGTAACGGTTTCTTGCGTAGATTCCCATGTGGCGCTATACTAGCGTTTTATACGTAAACAGCAGCCTTGTGATTCGGTAATAAGCAATCCGTTTGTATACGATATATACGCTCTGCTTACGATTTTTAATTTTTTTTCACACGGAATGTACGCTATTTAAAAGAGGCCCTATTGAATTTAAAAGAAATTCCAAGTTATAGATTGCACAACACTAAACTTTGCGATTTTGCTTACCCGCTGCTAGTTATTGAGTATCAGTAAGAGTTTACTCTTCAAAACGTGTCTCAATGAACATATACCAAATCTATTGTAAAAGCCGGTTGGCCAGATATTTTATTCAATAGACACAGAAAGATAAAAATATAAGCACTAATGCTACACGAACCAAATAACTACCGGTCCTTACCCATAAACGGTCAAAAAAAAATATTTTATTTTATTCTGGTTATGTGTACATCTATCTGCGGCGGCCTCTCGTTAACTTTTGTCTTACAAATTTAATAAAACCTAGAATTTTTGCCAATCTATTGTCGTTTGCTACGTCACCTATATGTCCGCTTATTTAATGCAATTGTGTAGATAGCAATACTGGTTCAATTGCACATATACTTTTAGACCTATTATATCGCGATGACGACCATTTACCTATTTTACCCATTTCCTATCGACCACTACAAAAACACATCATCTATGGACCAAAAGAGAATCGAAATAAATAAATGCATACAAAAGAAAATCTACCAATTAATGCCATATAAATCTAGTCGTAATAATTGTTTATGTACAATATGATCTTGCTCGCAACCGACAACAACAACAAAAGAAAATTATAAAATTTCGTATAGTAAAACAAATTAGAAGGCAAGCCTTATGCCACAACAATGCATCGAATTGTCCATGAACGAGAAAAAAATAAAAAAACTCCAATATACAACTGTAACAAAGTCGGAAAATTCGGAAATCGAAAAATAATGTTGACTATGAAATTTTCAAATCAAATTGGCGATGATTTGACTAATCATGACATGGGACCTAAAATCGCCCATTGTCATTTTCGATTGTGCAAACGTGTTATTTTTCTTGCTGCCATTATATTGGAAATTTGAGTATTCACTGTTTTATGATATTTGAATTGTGTGTATATCCATAAACGGTACAATTATTACAATCATATGAAGTTCGGTGTGATTTTTACGATTTCGATAATTTTTTCCAAAATTTATTGGTGCGTGACAAGTGCGATTATCAAATTGGATTGCGAGATTAACATTGATTCGATCGGTAAGTTCATTTTTTGTGGATTAATGATTTCAAAGTAAATGAGACAAATGAATCATTGTAATTTTTAGGAATTGATTAAAATGCCGGCTATTAGACGATCAAACCTAGGACGAAGAAACCGTAATTCACAAAGAATGCATGCGGTGTCCGTAAGAATGAAACGCAAGAGCAACGCGAAGAATTAAATGAACAGAGGCGTGCTCATATCAGGCAAGTACGCACTGCACGTTCATCAGGTCAGGTTCGACAAAACGTAATTCTATGAAGAAGTGTGATGAACGTCGACTTGAATCGCGCTGCTTTCAATTATGACTCTACAATCGCCTACAAAAATCTTCGCTGCTTCGTTTCAAGCAGAAATGCCAGGGCTACACTGTGCCGATGGCAAAGTCAAATTGCCGGTTTTGACTTCGCCACCGAAGCTATTGCGTACTTATCTCTATGGAGATACAATGCTATCCAAACATTTTCTCGCAATCAATCAAAACACGTTCCGAGCAGTACATTCATCTCCGCGATGCCATCGTTTCGGAAGGAGATACAATCAACGTCGGTCAATTAACCGCCCACGGCATATGCATGAATATGCACATGGATGTTATGACGTATGTGCGGCATCACGAACGCCTAGATTTATTCATCACGTTCACATGCAATCCGAAATGGCCTGAAATTATCGGTAATATACGGCCAGGACAAACTTCCAGCGATCACCACGAAATTAACGCAGTTGTGCTTAAACAAAAACTCAGGATGCTAATGGATTTCATCGTTAAGCAGATGGTTTTTGGACAACCACGTGGATATACTCAGTAGAGTGGCAGAAGCGTGGATTACCACATGCACACATTCTGCTGTGGTTAATTGAGAAAGTCAGGCCAGATCAAACAGATTCAATCATCAGCGCCAAAATACCAGATCCAGAAGCTGACCCGGAGTTGTTCGCGGTAGTCGCAAAAACCAATTAGTGGCAATGACGGTTATCCACTATATCGGAGTCGTTCACCTGAAGATGGTGGCAGAACAGTCACGATGACGGTGAAAGAGAAAGATGTCGTGAGGACGAGATGGTTGACGACATTTCGCATCGAGTTCGCACTGCAACATCGAATTATGAGCTTGAAATGAATGACGAGATACGCAACGAAACGTTGATCTTGATCGAAGACATGTGCGTGTTTATGTGCGGCAGCTATCTGTCGAAATTGGGCATGCCAGCACGATGCATTTAATCGTGAATTGCAACGAGAGCAAGTGTACGATCGAGATTCAATGAGCCAAATAGTACGGTCGAATGTGCCGCTTTTGAATGTACAGCAAAATGACGTGTACGACGCATTGATGAAGGCAGTTGACGAAGGAAACGGCGGAATATTCTTCCTCGTTGCCCCCGGTGGAACAGGTAAAATCTTTCTGATTTCATTGCTTTTAGACCTCAATTCGCTCGAGATCTCAAATAGCCACATTGCTGGACCTTGATGCTGAAGGTCAAATCTGTGATAATCACGCTGTGCAATCTGAAATATCAAAGATTGTGTAACGGGACGCGATTGGTTGTGAAGAAATTGATGAATAACGTGATTCAAGCGGCGATCATCAAGGGAAAATTCAAAGGAGAGGATATTCAAATTCCTAGAATTCCTCTGATTCTAACTGACATTCCGTTTGACTTCAAGCGCATTCAGTTCCCCGTTCGTTTGGCGTTCGCTATGACGATTAACAAATCGCAAGGTTAATCGTTGGAAATGTGCGGAATAAATCTCGAATTTCAGTGTTTTCCTCATGGCCAGTTGTACGTCGCGTGTTCGTGAGTTTTCAAACCATCATCGTTGTTCATTTACGCGCCGGAGAACAATACAAAAAATATTGCGTTTACCACTGTATTGAGCTGCGTCTGCATTCGATTTAGTTATACACGAATAAAATACATTGAATCCTTTTGAATTAATACTGACTCAAATTCATTCACTAAGAGAAGAAATCTGTTCAGTTTGAATCGAAATTTCATTCACTTTTCAACACATTAGTGTTGAATTCCATGAAAAAGTGAATATAATGTCCACTCAACTCAAATGTCTATTGAGAATCGAGTTGAGTTGTTTAGTATTTTCTTTCCACAAAATCAATTTTCGTGAAGGACAAAAGTATTTGCTCGGAACGAAGTAATTTGTGTCCGGACGAGGTTCGCCGGGTCAGCTAGTTAAATATAACGTTGGACCAAGCACACTACCTTGTGATACTCCAACCAGAATGTTTTTTTCGCCCGGTTCGAGGTATTGTTTTTGACATAACTGCGATTTGACAAATACAACTTCATAAGTTGGTAAACTTCTGGCAATTTAAATGCAATTTAAATGTGTGCCTGTTAATTGAAAATTGCGTTTAGTGTTCTCTTTAAGGCTTGTGTCGCTACTGTGCTTTTCGAGGTGTTTATTCAGCGGGTCATCTACCACCTTTGGCTCCATCAACATTGAAGTTGAAATTGTTCGTTTAACAGTACTTGCGGTAGACGGATTGTTCAACTCCATAAAGGTGTTTGTACTTCCGTCAGCCGTACTGGATGAACCACCCACCAGACTGACAACTTCAGTGGTATTGCTTGTAGCTGTGTATGGTGTAGTAACTAAGTGTTGAATCACTACATCACTGCGGTCGCATAGATCTAGACGATTGGGAGCCCTCTAGCTCACTCCCGAGAGCCGCCGGTACTGGGCATCCGATTCCCTGCACCGTATCTTTCCTTTGGTTGGTTGACTGAGAGAGACTCAATTGAATATTTAGATTCTGTTTTCCTTCTCTTAGCATTTTAAACCTATTGCCAGGTTTTGTACAGGCGGCGCTCCTAACATGGAGAACAAACGCTGGAAACAAACGCCCCTAACATGGAGAACAGCCACTTCAGGGTTTGGTATTTCCACCTCAAGGCAAGTAGCTCGGATTTTACCGCGAGCTTGTATAACCAGTGCACCCCTTCGGTCAACATAAAGTGTAAATACTTGAATTCCTACACAGAATTTGACTGAAACTTCGTTATGGATAAGACAAAGGTGGAATCGAGATAATAACCAGTTGTGTTTTTTTTGTTTTTGCACCTATTTAAAAGGATTTGGCCCTCGCAAAGCAAATTTGTTAGTTGCATCCGTTCCAAGTGCCAGATAAATTTCTTCCCTTTATTTTATAGATGTCATTGTAGGTAATTCTGTGTTCGACATGGGTTAGATCTAGATGAGAAATTAACGCCATTCATATAATTAACAACTGAATCTTCATAAACTTCTCATAGTTTTTCATTATAGCATGTTTTTATATGTGTTATATGTGTCCTTATTGTTTGCACACATAATAAACACTGAACAGTTTTGATTGTCCTACTCACCGATGTACCCCACTCCCGCAAGTTGTATGTGCCTATAGAATCTAAATTTCGTTTATTTTAATACTTTTGATGAAAAAAGGAATACACATTATTAAATTTTCGAAGTTTTGGTGAGAAAATTTATCGGTTATATGTCGGTTAAGAATTCTGTATAAAAATACATATATATGTATTAACATGAGTTAGTAAAATACCTATACGTAAAGGCAATGGGTGCTTTCAGGACACCCAACAGTTGGGAACATATGTTGAGTAACATCTACTATGATTTTTTTAAAACAAATTGGCATTAACTTCAATAACATGGAATGGGCCATGAAAGCGGCTAATCAATAAATATTATCAGACGATCGTATCTAGGCTTTATTAAGCTGAAGTGCGGTTGAACTCGACCTTGGCAATCCTATCACGCACGTCGAGAGTAATATTTGAATGATTCACCCCTTTTCTTGAATCACAGTTAATAATGGGATGAGTCAGCTTAACGGAAGACTTACATCGGGCAATACGTACGCTAAACGGTGAATTATCAATTTAAATATTTATACTCGTTTAAAAAGTCATAAATCGATAAGAATATATATGAAAAAAATAAATTATTATTTTACGTTATTATATTACTATAAATAGATAAATTACAAAAAAAACTAAACTAAAAATAACCGACATTTGATTGCTATGTTTTGATTTGCATCGTTCGATATTCCGAACACACCCAAATTTCAAATTCAAAAATCGAAGGAACAATTGTAATGCTTTTCGTATTTTTGCATTTTATTTCTATAATTTTGTACGCTAATGTCACAGTTCTTAGTCAATAACATTGTTTCAAATAATTTATTCATTTTTTTATCGTGAAATTATATTTATTCTAATCGATTAGTATATTTTAAAATTTCGGAATTATAACTATTTATATAAGTTCGGTATTCGGAATTATACACAAAAAGAAATTCTACTAAATTTGCATCGGGTAATCGCAAAGCGGCACCATATTTTATTTTTTTCCTAGTGGTGGTTTCTTTTTCTTATTTTTGCACCGTAAAACCGACTCGCAAACTCGAGTTGTCTCTTTCATGCTTATAGCAAAATTGTATGCTCGGGGAAGCGAAACAAAAAAACAAAATACACACAAAATAGTAGCCATTTCTCAATTACAAACTTTATAGAAGAGTGTGAGTTTTGAGAATATATAGTTGAAATAAGAAATTTAAATTAAAACCTAAATATAAAATATTAAAACATAAAAACATTCAATTCTAATAATTTATAAAAAATCACAGTTAAATTCCATACAATTTCTTTATTTTATTAACATATACAAATTATATAAAATAATATAAAAATGTCTGATGAGAAAAAGGTAAGAATAAATTGAGTTGGCTGTAGTTTTAATAAAGTAAGAAAAGTTTTGTGTGCTTGCTGTACGCCAAATTATGAGACGGGCCGCATGACGCCCGCTATTTATAATTTATGGCGCAAATAGAATCGCAATTTACCCAGTATCTTTGTAATTCGATGCATTTAATGATAATATACTGATTAAAATATAAATTAGTGCGCAATTTTAAGTACTTATGCCCATATTTTTGTAGGCATTTTCTTCGGTGGTGGAAGGACCATACTACACGAAAAATCTAACCTCCATTTTTTGTTGGCTGTGGTTAAGTTTTTTTTTTTGTATTTTGTGCAATGATACTTTACAGCGTATGCATTTACTTCGAATTTAATATTTTATGGAAATGCAATAAATTATTAAGAAACTGGTCTAAATTATTTTGATAAATTTATGAAGCTCATGTAAAAAAAAATCAATGTGGTTTGTTGCAGTCTATTGTTTCATGTCCGGGGTAGTTATTGACATTGGGGCTATTGTCATTGTAATTATAAAAATGTCGAGGTTTTAACACAAAAAACAACGTGGCATTTATTTAGTTATATTTATCGTTACTATATAGCGCCACTAGTATTGTACATTTAAAAATGTACGTTACAAAATTTCCCGCCACAAGATTCATAAGATGCGCATGCGAGTTGAAAAATTTTATTACATTCATATTACAACGCTACCGGCACACCAATATAATATTTTTACTGATGTTTCATGAATAAGAATTCATTGGGAAGTTCACTGCAGGAACGGCCCAATAGCACATTTTTGTGCTCTAGATAACTCATTCATTAGTTGCAAATTAAAAATCTGTCTTGCTTTTTAAACTTTCCTCGTAAATTAGTTATTCATAAAGATGTTTTTACCTACACTGTTACCGCCGATGACATCTTTTTAAAAGACATCTGTTTGCAAACAAATTTCATTTTATTAATCCGCTTGCATGGTAGCTTAGAAAAAGTTTTAAATTTTTTGAACAGAATCTTTTTACCGTTATAGGACACAAAGGGAACCGAATCTGAACACATCAACTTGAAAGTATTAGGTCAAGACAACGCAGTGGTACAATTTAAAATAAAAAAACATACACCCTTGCGAAAATTAATGAATGCTTATTGTGACCGAGCCGTAAGTACTCTCCCAACCCATTGGGGGATTTAAACCCAATATAATAACATTTTATTCTCATTGTATTGTATATACAGGGTTTATCAATGCAGGTTGTCCGTTTTCGTTTTGATGGCCAACCTATTAATGAAAATGACACACCAACATCTTTGGAAATGGAAGAGGGTGATACAATTGAGGTATATCAACAGCAAACTGGTGGCCGAAATTAAATTTATGTAAAGGGAGTTTTTTTTAATGTTAAAACCTAACTTAAGTTGTAATAAATATAATTTAAGAACTTTTTATGTGTTGTAATTATTTTAATAATTTTTTGTTCTTTTTTTTGGGATTCAATAATTTTATTTTAAACTCAATTCCAAATTAAGAAAAGTAAAGTGATTTTTAAGGAAAAACCAAAAAAAAAAATATTAAAACAATTTACAACATTTGAAAAGCGCTAAAGAAAAGATTAATGCAAAAAAATAGAAACTTAAGAAATATTTATAAAACAAATCGATGAAAATAAGTTATCTAAATTTTTACCTTCACAAAATGCCGAAACGAAAAAAATTCCAAATAAGAAAAGTTTTAAATTAGTTTTTAGTTTCAAAAATATACTACATATTACAATAATTTCACTACTATCTTATTTAATTACATTGCTAATAAAGGAAATACATTTTTTTATTAAAAATATTTGTAACATGAAGTTTGCTGAATAAAAATTGGAAAAGCGTTCGAATCAAGAGTAAAAATGTGCGTGCAGCAATAAATGTTTAAGGCATAAAAAATTGGATCAGATCTCTGTTTACTGTATTTTAGGTAAAATTACTTATATGGATAATAATAAAAATCAACCAGTAAAATATTAAAAAACTAATTGCATATTTTATTTACATTTTTCTGAAACAAAAACGTTCGAACAAGATTTGTTCTGTTAAATACTTAGATTATCTATCCCCAATAACATTGATAGCGTCGAAAACGTGGGTCAGTTATAACATCGTTGAATGATATGCATGCACAAATAAAAGCCCGAATCGCTGCCGGATAACGAGTTGTATACGCCCAATCAAAACTATTGCGATCTAAACACCTATCGTAGTCGTGCAAGCTCTCACTTTATAAAGCACTCGTATGACTTGTGCTGGCTTTCTGAAGCGAGAGCTGGACCATGACCTCTAACAATTGTAGATTGTTATCTACCTTCGAAAGGAAGGTCATCCGTTCAATTTTTGGTCCTATCAAAGTTGGGAACAATGGATATCGGATTCGTATGAACCACGAAATAAAGCAACTTCTCGGAGTTAGCGATATTATCGGATTCATCCAATCCAATCGAGTTAGATGGCTCGGCCACGTTGCTAGGTCTCCCCAACAACGAATGATTAACAAAGTGTTCCATCAACAACCAGTCGGAGTGCGTCGTAGAGGAAGACGTCGAACAAGACCTACTCGTATTAGGATGTCGAAACTGGAGGACGAGAGCGATGGACCGAGACGGATGGAGGACCATAGTCCGGGCGGCAAAATCCCTTCATGGGATGTGAAAGCTAGAGAGAATAATCTACTTGGAATTCAAAGATTGACTCCCTAGGATGAGTTTTGCATATTCTACAAGTATTCTAGCACGTAAAATGAGGATTTAGTTTGCCATCATTTCACGCAAAATAATGAAATTGTTGTTGGCCCCTAATAGCTAGCTTTGAGGAACCTGAATCTTAGAATCGGTTTGTTGGAGGTTTCTTTATTATATTTTAAGTTATCGTTAAATGGACCATGCCACAACCTGTAGGTACCATATTGAGAAACGTAAGTTGGTCTCATCCCAAGTGGTTCTAACTGGTTTCGTTCCTGCTCTTTAAATTGCTATCTACACCCTTCCCCTTCATGGAGATCGGCTGCTTCGTTTCCCAGAATGCCGGAGTGGTGAGGCATCACTAGGTAATATTGTTTTCTTTGTCTAATCCTTTTATAAAACAATAGCAGCTCCATGTCAACTTGTGGGACTCAGATTATTCTCTCTATTCAAATGTTGATTTTCACACACTTAATAAAATTCTGAATTTATATTAGAGATTTTATACAATATTAATTTGTTTAACAAAAATGATTTTAAGTTTAACTTACATTGATTTTGTTAATTCTTAATTTTATAAATTGATTTCCAATTTATGAACTTATTGATTTCACGCTGCTTGTATTGCATAATTAAATCACCCGGTTTGCCAATGGTTCGAATATTTACTAGGTTTAAATCTTGGCTCGTTTTTAAATATCTATTTCAGTTAAAATGTTGGAAATGTTCACCGCTTCAATATCCTACCCTTTGCTATTGAAATGAACGATACGCGACATCGAAAACGTGTCGGTTTGTGCATAAATCGGCCCGTTCTCGACATGAGTTGTTCATGAAAATGTTACTCGTTCGTGAGGTACTTTAAACATTCGATCGGTAGGAATAATGTTGGGTCATAAATTAAACAGGATATACGAAACAACTCAATTTATGTATGAAGAAATTGCATCCTGTTTATTTGGCCTTGATCTAAAAATTGGGAGTAGAATACAGTAACATAAAATGTAAAAGTAAATAGAGTCGCATTTAATTTGGTTTGTATCTCTGTTTGCGGTGCTTCAATGAAACATGGTTTAAGTCGATTTATCGAACCCGTTAATGATTCATCGCATTTGATCATGAGAATGAAAAATTTTTCATTTCGTCTAATGACCGGAAAAGGTTCCTCGTACGGAGGTTGTAGCGTACATCGAAGAGCAACGCTGTTCTATCGAAAACAAATTCGTGGGTTGATAAATCTTTAAACACATACTTGTTCTTTGATATGTCGAAAAATTGTTTCGCAATTGTGTAACACATCTAGATTGACAAATTGTGCCTTTGAGAGTACGGTGCAATCGTTCAATTAATCCGTTGCATGCTGGATTATACGCCGAGGTTCGTGTATGCTCAAATCCAAGTACCTTGAAAAGTTCATCAAAAATAGCTGACTCAAATTGTGCGCCTTTATTGGTCACGATGCTTGAAGATAGCCAAATCGACTTATCCAAGTTTTAATTAAAGCATCAGCGATAGTCCCGTGGCGAGCGGCAGCTATCGGGGTGGGTCACAGGTGGTGGATAGTGAACGGCCTATGGATAGGTAGGTTAGCGATGAATTAAATAAGACGTCCCCAACCGCAGCTCTGCTGGGAGGAGAGTCTCAGAGAACGGAGAAGTGGTTAACCTCTGTTCACCAAATTCTGAATGCCTAGGATACCCAGTAGGGAAAGGCGAACTAATGGCGCCCTAAAACCATCGACCACAACCACGGTGAACTGAGCGTCACGTCTCCCTGCGCTCCCGGACCTCCAACTAGTGAGTGGGGAATCCTATAAACGGTAATCCCATGAATGAAGTGGGTCCCATTTGTTTGAGATATCCATATGAATGGGTGAATGAGTGAGTGAGGCCACCATTAGAAAGCGGGTGGTTAGAGGAACCCCGCAAGGAGGCGTAATGGCCCCCTTTCTTTGGAGTGTTGTGATGAAAAGATTACTCTTGGAACTGGAGAGAGAGAGGGGATAGGGGTTGTAGCTTATGCGGATGATGTAGCGATAGCTGTCTCAGGCAAATATCTGGACACGATTAAGGATGTTATACAGAATGCACTCCTGATCGTTACGAAATGGGCCAGCAAATATGGAGTAGGGATCAACCCTTCCAAGACAGAGCTGGTACTATTTACTAAGAAATATAAAATTCCGGTAGTTAGCCCCCTACCGTGAACGACATTAGACTAGCTTTTGCTGACAGAGATTTTGGACAGTAAGCTCAGCTGGAAGCCTAACATTGAAGAAAGGGTGAATAAGGCTAACGTAGCCATTTACTCGTGTAGGAACGCCATGGTTAAGAGATGGGGTTTGAAACCAGGGCTGGTACACTGGCTCTATACCGCAGTGGTAAGACCTGTGCTGATGTACGGGGTGGGCGTGTGGTGGCCAGATCTGGAGAAAGTAACATATATAAAGATGATGGAAAAGGTACAAAGAACGGCCTGCATGCTTATAAGCGGGGCGCTTAGGTCAACACCTACACGCGCTTTAGAGGTTATGTTCCACCTTCTTCCAATCGAATTTTTTGGTAAGCAGATAGAAGCCAATGTGGCTACGAGACTCTCGGCTGTCTCTCAGTGGAAGTTTCTTCACGCGGGACACTTGACGATAGTTAGATCGCTAAGGGAAGAACTGGCGAATCTAGATTTTATTAAACCAACGTTGTGCTTCGATAAAGGTTTCCGGACCATCTGTCCTTCGAGAGAATCCTGGAGGAACGGATCAATACTGGAAAACGAGTCTCCCTGACTACTACAGCGTGTACCAGGCTGAAGTGATTGCGATAGGCGAAGTCGGGACGTTGAAGCATAACGTGGTATCCGTGAGGGATATCGCGATTTATGTGGACAGCCAGGCTGCGGTCAGGTCGCTAGAGGCGGTTTGTCTGAAGTCACGGGTGGCACTGGATTGCCGATCATCTCTTAACGAAATGAGCGAGTATTTCAGCATCCAGATAGTCTGGGTCCCTGGTCACTCGGATGTCACAGGAAACTGCAGGGCAGACGAACTAGCTAGGTACGGTACGAGTCTCCAGACGCAGCCGGAAAGAGCAGGTCTGGGGAAGCCTATAGCAGCGCTCAAATCGGCACTCAGTAAGAAGGCAATCTTCTTGACAAACGAGAGGTGGACCAACACCCTCACGTGCCGGGTAGCAAAACAGGTTTGGCCAAAACTGGTCCTGCGGCGCTCCAAAGCACTAGTATCCCTGGGAAAACGAGAGGTAGCATTGGTCGTACGGATACTGACATGACACTGCCTTTTTGGGGAACATGTGAGAAGGTTGGGTCTCCGACGAATGACTTTTGCAGAAGTTGTTTGGACGAAGAGGAGGAAGAGACGTTAGTTGAAGAGGAGGAAGAGACGTTTCAGAAGGCATAAGTATTTAGGCGTGTACGGTATGGACAGCCTTTCGGAACTCGCGGGCTTATTGCCCTAAGTGCGCGATAGCAGCCACCCTAACCTATCAGCGATAGTTTTCGTCCTATTTCTGTCTTCTGACGGCGGTAAAGGCCCTATACTGTCGTTGTGAAGTTCATCAAACAGTTTGCTGGTTGCTTCGTACGTACTTGTTTTGCTCTTAACATACTTTATCACCTTACATATCATGTCTGTTACCATTCCTGCGGGAAAATTTTGAGAGTTTTGATGTTAAGTCCCACTAGAAACATGATGATTGACAAAAAAATGGAAAACAAATTTAAAACATGAAATTTGCAACAATTAGCTGATAATGGAACAACATACCTTGTCGTCAGGAGTAAAATTTGGTTTTAAAATTTTTTGAGGGGAAATATCCTGGGGGTAATATCCTGTTACGATTATAAATGTGTATATACATATACCGGGAAATTTACGCATTATTAAATATGTTTAGTTCTATCTTAAAATCTACCAAGCATTTTGGTAAATTTGCACATTTTCCGGAAAATAAGCTCGTTCGCCGTTATCGGACTTTAACCGTAACATATATATAAACTACTAAAACAAATGACGACATAAAAAGGTGACTAAAAGATAATAAATTTTTAATAAGTTTTCATCAAACATATCTTACAATCAAACGACAGTCGTTTTCTTTCGTGTAACACCGATTTAATAAAATTGCTAATCAATAGTCGAGCCTTCCGTCCAGCATAAGCTTTACAACCCGAAATTTATTAGAACTCCTGACCAGAACAAGGAATTTTTAGTACTTCATTGACCTAGTGTTTCTTAATTTGTATCGTCTTACTTATTCAAAATGCTTGTCATCGTTTTGTCTTTTTTTTATAATAAACTGTATTCGGCAATCGGCAACAGCAAAAATATAGACGCCGTTCTTGGACTACGTGACTTCTAAATTATTATTAAATTTCCTAGAACTACGCTAACCAATTAAAAAAAGACGCTATACGTTACCATACATTTGATTAAACCAATAGGATGCATTGGTTGATCACAAATTTTCTTTTGTTTCGAAAATATTTTATCGTACGATCGAATAATTTTCCGTTTTGCTTAAAACATAAATTGGCTAGCTGCCACTATAAATGGCACATTCATAATTTTCCAACTATCAGTTCATCAATAAACTTTGCAATAGAAGTATCTAGATTGTAATTTAAATTTAATTTGTGATTGTGTCAAAATGGGAAGAGTTGTGAGCCAGGATCAATACTTAAGAGATATTACTAAAGTTTTTATACCACTGGATGACCAGCTCCCGAATCGTGAAGTTCCAGAAAATTTAAATGAGCTGTGTATAAAATTAAGTGAAGCATTCCATGCAACCCATGTCGATTTAGAATATGTAAATCATTTATTGATTAGCTATAAATCGAATCCTGCGGATTGGGAGGCCTACCGAAACTTTCATGATGATTTGTAAGATATTTTTCCTTACTATAAAAAACTAGAAAACTTCATGAATTTATAATTTTATTATTTTAGCTATACCAGGAACTTAGTTGATGCCGGAAACGGTAAATACAATTTGATAATTCTATGCTGGAATACCAAGCAAGAATCATCGATCCATGATCATGCCGATTCTAATTGTTTTATGAAAATGTTGCAAGGTGAATTGGTTGAGGTACGCTTCGATAAGAAACGTGATAATACGCTGGTCGAGGTGGCTCAGAAACGGATTAAAACAAATGATGTGTGTTACATAAATGACAATATCGGTCTGCATCAAGTGAAAAATAAATCTAAAACGATTGGTGCTATAAGCTTGCATCTTTATTGTCCGGCGTTTCAATTTTGTAAAGTGTACGAGAAAGGTGGGGAATCAAAGACGTGTGAAATGAAATTCCATACTAAATATGGGCAACCACTCAACGAAATTTAATTAAGACAGAAAATGTCTTATCAGTTCAGTTTCTTAATACACACACATTTTTCGAACGAGTTTTCATCGTTACGTTAATTCGTTATTCATATTCAGAATTATAAACTTAAACAAAACTCGTATGGGGCTTTTATATATTTTCTGACTATTTATAAACCAAATTAGTTAATAAGAAATATATATTGAGAACACAAAACGTTCTATGGCGTCTTTTCATTTCATCGACATCGGGCCCAATCTGACAATATTCGAGCTACGATGTATGATCCTGATTTGCAACCAACATGTCCCAACCATCTTAGGTTTCCAATCTCGTGAGCCAGTGGCAATAATTACGTGTCAACTTAATGTGTTTTTATGAGAAAGTTATGAGTGAAGTAAGTGAATTACAATGTTATACGAACATAACTAAAGTAGATGTGTGGTATCAACGTGGCCTAGTACTTTTTTGTATATAGGCTTCTTCTAGACCTAAAACGTACTTGACATCGCAATCAGATTGATCCCTTTTTGTCGCTACTGAAGTGAACATCTCCTTAAACTCTGAACTAATAGAATGGGTACAAAGGGCCGAATTTCAAGAGGCCGAATTTCAAGAGGCCGAATGTCGAAGGGCCGACTGACGAAGGGCCGAATGCCGAAGGGCCGAATGTATCGAAAGGCCGAATGTCGGGCCGATTTTTTTTTGTTTTTAGAAAAATAATTTTTTAAATTTGTTGTTTTTGGAATATTTGGTAAATTTTTTTTATTAAACATAAATGAATTTCTTATGAATTTATATATTTTACTATTTTTCATTTTTGATATTCATTCTCGGCGTATCCAGTCAGCGATACATTTTGGTGAAGGAACACTTTGTCATGCGCCACCTGAGACATTCGGCCCTATTTCAGCCTTCTGATAATAGGTATATGGTACAAAAAATAAAAAAAATCTAGAAACGAAAAAAAATCGGCCATTCGGCCCTTCGACATTTGGCCATTCAACATTCGGCCATTCGATACATTCGGCCCTGCAACACATTCGGCCCTTCGATATTCGGCCCTTTGATATCATACCGAACTAATGCATCTCTATAGACGTTATCATGAGAAAAGTATGTAATTCTTAAGCTGTGATCGTTGCGCCTTCTTAAATTGGGAGCCTCGTAGGCAATCTCACAATGTAATAAATATTTTACAATTTCCAAAAACAATTTAATCTTAATTTAAAAATTGTCTCACCAGTGCAACTTTCAAGCTATATTTTCACCATAAGCTCTCGGCCATAAAAAACACATACCTTATATACCGCCATACGGCTTATCCGCAATTGTAAATCGAATTTAAGCGCCTTCCTGCAAACTGTCGTCTTATATTCTCGTATCCCGATTAACCTCCCCAAGTTGTGGGATTGACCAAAAAAATTGATCTAAATAATACAAAAGATCAAACAATACTAAAAAAATCCAGTATTTCAGTATTTCACCAACAAAATACTTTTATGGATCGTGCCAATACTAACGTACGGGTCGCACTGGCGAGCTTACCATTACCAACTCAGAACATAGAGAACCATTTCCAGCCTAGGAAGTTCGTAAGAGAAACAAATTTTTATTTAACATTAACTATACGCCCTGTATACTGACCATTTGGTCGGCGTTCTCTCGTACCATCACTAAACAGTTCATTTCCAGTTCAGGAAATTCTTTAGACGATTCTCATTTAAATATATATGGGCCTTTTTATTTTTTTATTTTAAATAATAAAATCGTATCACATGATAATTTATTACTAATGATGATAACTGTATGATGCAATTTGATCAGCTGGTTTGTCTAGCTTTTCATCATAATTATTTGTGCAACCTCGAAACAATCTTAGCGAAATTTCGTCAATCCCAGGTGACTTTTTGGGTTACAAATTCATATATATTTCTAGTAGGGTGACACTTCTGATGTTTGATGGAGATCTATAGGCTGATCGTATCAATCCTGATTGTATATGGTTGGAATACTGATGCCATATGTTGGGCCAACGGTTCTGCTTTTTCTTCATTACGTCACACCCATTCTCCATTTATGTTCCTTATCAGTAGCACTTGGATTATTGGCTTCTGTACGCTTTAGTAGATTTCCAAAGAGAATATATTTTGTCCGCTTCAGGACCCAGTCCTTTTCAATAATTTTCAGTACGAGCTTCTTTATGTTCTTTAATTAATCGGTTGACTTTATTTCTTACCAGATTAAATTCTGTTCTATCAATAATGTTTCTGGTTCTATTCCACATGCGCCTTTTTCTACGACTATTTTTATCAGTTCTCGAATCTCCACGGGGTAATTAGATCTCCTATCCAACTTGGATGTATATAACTTCTTTAGTTTCTTGTTTAGTTTTAAGAATCACTTTTAACTCAATTAGATTGTCCGGTTTCTCTCTAAATAATTTCCAATCAGTAAATTTATTAGTAAGGTCAAGCTTCATTTTCTTTTTTTAATGACTAATGTATGTATACTCAGAGTCATTAAGACCGGTGTGTGGTCGGAAGTAAGGTGGTCAATGCCTTTGACTTCAATGTAATTTGAGGCTATTCATTACGAGATATAAAATTCAATCAAATCAGGAACTGTTTTGATGTCTGTAGGCCAATAGGTCTGTTTACAAGATGAATGATATTCACAACCTGACATTTATATTGCACTTAGGAGTTCTTTTTCTTTTCCTGGTGTTATGAGACGAGATTCCTAAACGCCGTATGTTTGACGTTGTAGTCACCTCCTATAAGAAATCTTGGTAAAAGTTTATTAAAAATGTTTACGAAATGATGTTTTGGTTGTCGCCCTTAAACTTAGTTCAGCACTAGCATGGTTAATCATGTAGTAATCAAACGGTACTTACATAAACAGCTCCCTAATTTCTTCTTGTTGAAAATGTAGATAATTTGTTGAATTAACATTGCTGGCCCTCCTCAAGCATGACCTCGGCCATGAGGCTCTATATCCTGTAATTTTGATAAAGTGTTTCTCTATAAAGTTACTTGAGCTATAATACTTGAGCTCTCAGTGAATTACAATCTCTAACATTGCTCACATTGATTGGTGGCAGTAAGGGGGTTGGGGTCGTTTGTCCGAATCCGAAATCCAGACTTTTAAAATCCCGACTTTCAAAATCCTGACTTTCAAAATTCCAACTTTCAAAATCCCGACTTTCATAATCTCGATTTTCAAAATTCCGATTTTCAAAACACCGATTTTCAAAAGCCTAATTTTAAAAAAAAAAAAGTTATGAAAATTTAAAAAAATCGGGCTTTTAAAAATCTTGAACGATGGTATCCCCATTACAAAACGATTTTTAAAAGCCAGATCTAGCTTCGACTAGATCAAAAACTTACTACTACGCTGTTTCTCAAATTCCAATTGTAAATTTTTGATTGTTTGAATGAAAAAATTAGTCTCAAAAAAATTCCAAAATTTGCATTTAATTATATATTTATTTAAGGGAATACCATCGGGTTGGTATCGAAAGACCAACAGTTTTATTAGAGAAAAAAAATATCCCAAAATGCCATCCCGAAAATAGTAAACCAAACAACAAAAATCTCATAACCCATAATAAAAATATATTTACAAAAAAAAAATTCCTCGAACACAAAATCTCAAAAAAATAAAAATATTGAATTAAAAACCCCAAAATTTGATGGTGCAATGTAGTAGAGGGGTTGGGTACGATTTGTCAAATTCAAAATTCCTAAAAAGAAATTCCAAAACCAAAATTTTAAAAAACAAAATTCCAGAAGCCACAATTCCCATAAAAACATTTTCAAAAAATAAAATTCAAAAAAACAAAATTCCTATACAAAATTTCCAAATTTTAAAATTCCAATATACAAAATCCCAAAAAAATTCCATGGGTATAAATTGTAATTTTTTTTTTGAAATGTTATGGTGTACTACGAAATCCCGGTTTTCAAAGTCCCGCTTCCATAATCCCGGTTTTCAAAATCTCGGTTTCAAAATCCCGGTTTTCTTTCCTTCTAGTTCTAAAGTCTTGATTTTGAAAAAAATATTTTTTATTAATTTGCCCAAAAATATACTAGAAAAGGCTGCGAAGTCAGAGACGCGAGTCGGTTTCGTGGAGTCGGTGCTATTTTATCGGAGTCGGAAAAAAACTGAACTCCCACTTTTTTGTTAAATTACAACAACAATGCCATATATTGACACCCACTCTAGAATTAGTCGAATTCCTAGTTTTTGATGGCAGGACGTCCAAAAATTTATTTTATTAAAATATTTATACAAATCCAAATTTTATTCTCCCATCTAATTGATTGAGGAATGGCAAAGTTTAATTGAGCAGGCCCAATTCCAAAAATTCTAGAATAATTCACGTTAAAATGCAAATTATATCCGATAACCCAAATTTAACTAATATCGGCCCAAATCAGACCGAGTTCTTAATAAAGATGAAGAAGATTTTTAAGGTTTCAGCAAAATCGGGATTTCGTAAAATCGGGATTTCGAAAATAGGGATTTTGAAAATCGGGATTTTGAAAGTTGGGATTTTAAAAGTGGAGATTTAAAAGTTGTTGTGATTTTGATAATTTGTTCTTTTGTAATCATGGAGATTTTGAAAAGACGCCGGTGTAAGGGCTTCTTTTAGGGTACATGTTGTGGTCGTTTTGGTATTTCATTAGGTTGCGGTAGAGATACCCTTGGAGATGGCCTTTTGCAGAGTCTCCTCTTTTTATTTACATTTACTTTATTTGATGTCATTCATCAGCCCCCTATTCCTGAATACAATACGAAAACGAAAATGCAAAATTCATATTTAAATTGAATCAGATTCGTACGATTCTTATTTAAAATTGAATAGGAATCTTATACTTTCGTTTTCGTATCGTAATCAGGAATAGGGCTTGGAAAGAGGGGAGCTCCCACTAATATGGGAGAGCGTTTGAGATTTATTGGAGATATCGAGGGCTCATACTTTTATCTGCTGTAGTAGCTAAGCTTTCCACTAATAAAGCATTGCGGTTGCTAGATATTGACAACTGGAAGCTCGCTTGCCCACTTTTCGCCTCACAGAATTGCCCTTTTTGCAGGCACTTCAATCCCAAAGTCGCTGATAGAAGGGCGGCCGTGTTGACCGCCATTTGCTTACCGATGATATCCACTGGGAGAAGGTACAGCATGACCTCTAAGGACCGTACGCTCTTTAAGCAGAATAATGCTTCAGTAAGCTCTGTCTTCCGAGTTCAGAATATACCCCACCATGTGATTCGAAGAAATTGTGGGGTATATGTGCTGTGCTACAAGGGTTTCTCCAAATCGGTAATACCACTAACGTTACCGTTACTAATCCGTGATCCATTAACATTTTGTTTGCATGATCTTTCTTGATTAGGCCAAGTATCTTACGAAATAATTTTTCAATTACAACTAACTACTCAATTATAGCTGACTTTGATATGAAACTCAAAGGTCTTAATATATCGGTAAAATGCTCGACAATTAGTTGCGGCTCTCGCTGTTTTATCGATGGAAACATTACATCTTATTAATCAATATCAATGGGACTAACTGGTTTTCTTAGGCTAGATGAGTCAGTAGCACACATCGGCTCCTCGGATAGGACCTACGATGTATGTTGTCAATGCTGTCCATGCAGTAGTTTGGTGGAAGACTACTGGTCAAATTTCAGGTGATGTTACACAAAAATTTGTATCACTTAAGAACTTCCTAGGAGGGAAGTGATTAACTATATGTTTTGGTTTAATAATGGTAAGGGCCACTGTGATGAGCTCCTCGATACTAGCAAATATTAAGATTTCCACAATCTTCCAGCTTCGATATGGTCTTATATAATATATATACTAACTTAATATAAACAACTAACTTTCAAGAACTTCCTGGGTTGGAAACGGCGATATGTGTTAGGATGAATGTTGAACTTAAAATTTGAGTAAACGGCCAACTTCAAAAATCTCAGGCGACGTTATATAAAAATTTGTTTTTCTTAAGAACTTCCTAGGCTGGAAATGTTTCTTTATGTTCGGAGTTGGTAATGATAAGAGCAAACTATAGTGAGCTTGCCAATACTAGCCGAATGTAATGGCACGATCTTTCAGCTTCGATATTACCCCACACACATATTGTTACGATCTTTCCTGTTGGTTTAGTGGGTATCGATTCCACGTGGATTAGCCATTTGGGCGGGATAATAATTCAGCGAAGATTGGTCAATCAAGGGTTTGGAATTTAATGACATTTATGAAATAGTTGTTGGCTTATAGGATGAATTTATGTTTTGTTAGTTGGGAATTATAATAAATTGGGTTATAGGCAACACTGTATTCAAAATGAATAAAAAAATATGTCACCACTTCCGGTTTACTCATAACAAAATATAGCCGTGTTTTTTATTTCCACATACCAAAAATCTGTTTTCAACAGGTTATGGGCCCAGGTTTTTCGCAGTTTTTATTGTGGAATCAAGTAAAAAAATCCTTGTTAATTGGGTGATAAAGTATTTAAAGTAAAAAGCTTGTCAGTAAAAATTCGAAAATTAAAACAAGTCACGGTGTCGAATAGTGTTCCAGTAAGAAAATTATGGGACGTGAAAATTATAATGAATGGAAATTTGCAATGAAATCGTATCTTGAGCATGAAGATCTGTGGTGTTGTATCGAAAATAAAGACCAGCCAGCAGATGAAATAAAGAAGGCCAAGCGGGAAATACAAGCAAAATCAAAAATCATTATGTGCGTGCATTCCAGTATTTATGTACATATTCGGGAGTTTAGAAACTTCAAAAGAAGTGTGGGAAAAATTAAGAATATTATTCCAGCATGACGGACTGTCGAATAAAATCGCCTTGATGCGAAAAATGATTAACACGAAACTTGAAAATTGTCCGACAATGGAGCGGAATATAACGACAATTATCCGTCCTTCGCAAAAGTTAAACGACATTGGTTTTGTAGTCAGAAATTCAAAATTTCAACTAATGATTATGGCCATCGAAAGCTCTGAAACGAAGGTTACGTGGGAGTACGTAAAGTCAAAATTACTCATTAGTGAGTACGGTGATGCCAAAAGTTCGGTGAATACAGCGTTTATTTCAAAAAGAAATAGAAAGCGGTTTAAACCAAGACGCTACAACTGTAATCAGATCGGTCATTTTGCAAACAAATGCAAGTTTTCACCAAAAAAAAAAGGAGACGGAGGATAAACAGGCTTTGCTATCAATTTATGCAGTATGCAAAATATTACAAATTGTTCCCGATTGTCAACACCTAAAGAAGTTATCATGGCTAACAACGAAAAGGTGCCAATCAACTGTAAGGGAACGTGTAATCTGGACATTATCGTTGACAGTAAAAAAGCAACTGTAACAGCAGACGTAATGTATGTGCCTGGAATATCAACGAGCTTACTTTCTGTGGGTCAGATGGCTAAGAATGGTAAAGTGATAGTTTTCGATGACCGCAGGGTAAAATTTTTACAAGCGTAATCAGCTAATTGCGACAGCAACTCTAGAAAAGGATATGTCCAAACTCAATTTGGATAAAAGTGCATGTTGTTCATTCGGGTCAGTTGTCAAGGACAATTTTGAATTGTGGCATCGCCGGCTTGGTCATATGAGTGCCATGGACATTGTTGAACCAGCGACAAAAAGACGGGAAAGGTTCGGAGCCGAACTCTTTAAGCATTTTTGTAGCCTATAAAGAACTTCTATGCCGTGTGATTTGCGTATTTTAAATATTACGGCCACCCACTCCCACACCCACCTAACCCCATCTACACCCAGCTCAACCGACCCCAATCAACCATATACCACCACAACTTTTAGTGAAGAAATTAAGTTGATATCTCCATCCGTTCTCAAGTTATCGTGCACACAGACGGACAGACGGCAAACCGAAACCATATAGCATTTTTTTTAACAAAAATGCTTAAAAATGACATTTGTGTCGTTTGTTGAAAAGGAAAACAGCCAAAATCACAGTACGGAAAATCGACATCATCATGGAATCGTAAATTAGAATTGGTTCATGCAGGTTTGTGCAGACCCATGGAAGAGAAATCGATTAATGGATCGCGTTATTTTTTCTCCTTGGTTATTCGCACAAGACGTTGTTTACTTCTTAAAATTCAAAGATGGAGTAGTGTCGGTTTCCAAACAATTTAAAGCATTTGTCGAAATTCAGCATCAGATGGCAATTCCATATCAAAAAGGGTATCGTATGTACAATCCAACAAATGACGAAGTTTTCTCAGCCCGTGATTGAATTTTTGATGAGTCCAGCGAATATTTAAAGAGCGACGTTGATGTCCAATTCTTCCAAATGTCAAATAACGAACAATCAGTGGTTAGGGTTGTCACTCCGGTTGCGTCTGATTCAGCGGAGATTCATTTGGAACATACTTTTCACCGTTGCCAAATGAAGCGGAGATAATGAAAGCCCAGGCGATGAAGATGAATGTCTCAGTGACGAAAGGATTGTTGACGCACAAAACAATGGTTCTGATAGCGATTATTGTCCAGATAATTGTAGAAATTAATGATAGTGGAAATCTGCGTTCAAAAAGGACACCGAAATTAAACAGAAAAAATGATTTCGTTTATTCGTCAATTGAGTTATCGACAAAATGGGTGTTTAAAACCAAATTAAAATTAGATGGTTCAGTTCAATACAAAGCACAGCTTGTTGTAAAGGGTTGTTCCCAGCGTGAAGGTCTGGAATATGAGGAAACGTATGCACCAGTAGTGAAGTATACCTCAATTCGCTATGTGTTGGCACTAGCTGTTCAATACGATATGAATGTTGAGCAAATGGATGAAGTGTCTGCGTTCCTTCAAGGTGAATTGAAGGAAACTGTGTATATGTTGCAACCAGAAAGATTTGCGCATGGAACAGGAAAATTTTGTAAATTAAACAAGGCACTTTATGGATTAAAACAAGCCGGCCGTGCCTGGAACCAAAAGTTGCACAAGGCGTTGGAAGAGATCGGCATGACACGATCTAAAGCTGATAGGTATTATAAAATCGACAGAAATTCCAAGATGTTTGTTGCGGTATACGTCATAATTTTTTGATTTTAAGTACCAACAAAGCACTGAGCACGGGTTTGAAATTTTGGGATACCGAATTACAAGGGATCGAGAAAAGGGGTTTTTATTGCTGGATCAACAGGATTACATTACCAAAATTTTGGAAAAATTCAACATGTCTCAATCTAACCCTGTTACGACACCAATCGACATAAACTTGAAAGGCACAGTAAGTGCAAAGCTGGAATATCGGAGATCGGAATTAGAAAAGATTACTGGTTTTAGTGATGCAGACTGGACGAGTGATCTTGATGAAAGAAAATCCACCACTGGTTATGTGTTTCTCAAAGGCAGTGGAGCAATAATATGATCATCACCCAAGCAACAAACCGTTACATTTTCTTCAACTGAAGCCGAATATATGGCTGTCTCGGCAGCCTGTCAAGAAGCATTATGGCTTCGAAAATTGGACGTGGAACTCAGCAGACCGACTGCCATTCCGATTTTTTATGACAATCGAAACGCAATTAATCTCTAATTAATCTCGCATCTGTTATCACAATAAATCCAATTGGGACAGATCAGATGATTGCTGATGCATTAACAAAGGGACGTCCCAAGTCCAAACATCAACAACATCGAGGAGAAATGGGACTCAAATTAGTGTAAATTCAAGTGGGAATGTTGGCTTATAGGGTGAATTTATGTTTTGTTAGTTGGGAATTATAATAAATTGGGAGCACTGTATTAAACATGAATAAAAAATATGTCACCACTTCCGTTTTACTCATAAAAAGAGATAGCCGTGTTTTTATTTCCACATACCAAAAATCTGTAAAACAATACTGACATCTAGATTTAAGCATTAGAAGTAGTTTTATAGCAATTTAGTTTTATTTCAGAGTATAGGAGAATACGATAGAACAGTACCGCTATTTGCGAATGTTCGTGTAAAATCTGGAATATTCAGCGCGGTATATAAAATAAGGGTGCAATGAACGCGATGAGTGAGTAGTATTTGAAAAGCAATAGAAAATAATTATAAGTGATGTTTAACCAACACAGATAAGAATATATAAATCATTCATTAGGAACAAATTTTATTTTCAAGTCAATTTAAAATTGATGAAGGATTATGCTGCGGTTCCTCGGTCCCTGTATTGTGTATCAATACAATTGAAGAAACAAAACTGAGTATTTTATAAAATAGGCGTGGGCAAGCAAAGAAGTTTATTCTATACACTAGTTTTTATTTCACAATTAAGAATACAATGTGTAAGTTGTGTATGTTGGAAATCGTACAAAATGCAAAAGTGACTGTGAGAAATGAGTAATGTATTCATAGAAAAATTATATTGGATGGCTATAATGAAACTCTACACACATAAAAATGCTTAATTATATAAAATGAAAGCTCATAAGATAAAGAAACAACATTTCATTACAGCCGTACAAAATGGTTATTATTGTTACACTCAATAACCACGTGACAAGATAATTTACTATAATTTCTGCGCAGCTGCGGCATTTATTATACGTTTTATACGTTTCTTGTCTACCTTACGCTTTACGTATCTGATTATGTACGAGACACACATACAAAACAAAAGCCCGAATCATTACTATACTAAAAAAACTCTATTTTTAACGCGCGTTTACTTTCTGCAATGATGTAATAATACACTTATCTCTCATTCGTTTCTCATAATATAATTATTACGTACGGTTAGATTTTCTACCACTACATGACAACTGTATGAAATTATTAATAATATTTAACCTCGTGCACAATTAATAGATCCATTGTATTCGTCGCTATGGTAACTATGTATGTAGTGAGAAATAATAAGTCGTATACAATGTATTACATTTATAACAAATGAGAAGCGCATGAGAAATACATTTCATTTACATATTTATAATGATAGAAAAGAAACGAAACCAGTTATTTGTCAAACTACTGCGAGTTATAACGTTCATTATTAGAAACGTACTGTATTAATACACAAAATATTTAAAATTATATATTAACATAATGGAAAGTGATAGTGATAGTGATATTGATATAAAGTATACACCCCCCAATGATAATACAGATGTTGACAATGTTACCGGTTCTAATTTAATAATACCGGTAATGTCTAAAGCAAAATATTCAGCTGCATATAATACGTTTCTTAATTGGCGTAAAAAACAAAGAATAACGTCATTTTCCGAGAATGTTCTTATGGCTTATTTCGGTAAGATGTCAAAAAAATTTAAGCCTACAACTTTATGGGCACAATACTCAATGCTGAGAGCGACACTCAATATTAACAATAATGTGGACGTCGCAACGTATTTTAAACTAAGGGAGTTTTTGAAACGAAAATCTTTAGGATATCGACCAAAAAAGACGAAATTCTTTACTTCAGACGAAGTACACACATTTCTAAATGTGGCTACAGACGATAAACATTTACTGGCAAAGGTAAATTTTTATATTGAAAATTAGATAGATTTTTCTAAATACATACCTAATACAAATATTTATGATAGGTCATACTAATTATGGGAATTATAGGCGCTTGCGGCAGGGACGAGCTGAATAATATGAAAGCGACCGATGTGAAAGATTTAGGATCAGCAGTTTTAGTTGAAGTGCCTAAAACTAATAAAACAAAACTTGGTAGAAAATTTATAATATCAGGACGTTACTACGAAATTGTTAAAAAGTATGCAGATCTTCGTCCAGCAAATCCTATTGATCCACATTTTTTTCTGAGTTATGCGAAAGGGAAATGTGCAGTTCAAAAAATCGGTATAAATAAATTTGGAAATATGGGGAAACAGATTGCCGCTTACTTAAAACTGCCAAATCCGGAATTATACACCGGTCACTGTTTTCGTAAATCTTCGATCGTTCAAGTTGATAGTGGTAACGAAGTACCAACTGTAAAGATCGAAGATAATTGGAAATCTTCGACCGTCACTAAAGAATATACCGATGAAAGCTCGCTTGATATTCCATCTGCTTCAGAAATTCAGTCGTCTTTAATAATACCGAAGATTCCGTCCACTTCGACAATTTCGCCTCCTACAATTACAACAACTTTTCCCACCGCAACAATTGTTGATAGTGGCATAGAAAAGGCACCTTTGAAAGAAAGCGGAGCAACGAAATCTTCGATAGTTACTGAAAATAATGCCGACGAAAGTTCGGCGGATGTGCCATCTGCATCTACTTCAACAGTTGAAAAATTTGAAAACACGGAGAACCTAGTTATTGAAACAAAGTTTGCCAATTCTGCGAAATTGATTTTTAATAATTGTAGTAATATAACAATTAATATTATTAAAGATAAATAAAATAAAATAGTAACTGAAAATTGTATTTTCGTGAGAAATGAATGATTCAATTTACTTCTTAAGCAAATCTATCTGACAGGCATTACAACCCAAAGAGGACAACGATTCAGCTTTTTGCACTGACCTGACTGAATATTTGCACTGACCTGAGATGAAGATCGAAGTTTTGAGAAAAGAACCAATTGTTTTCCAGTTATTCCGGATTATGGCAGCCAGATGTTTTGTGTGACAGAATGAGAGTGTCAAGGGTTGGCATATTGAAATATTTGGATTTAATTTATTGCGATTTATGAATATTTTTAACTTTTCATGGAGATTTTCATAATTGGAACAACGATAGATTAAGATACCATAATTCGCATCACTAATCATTGAGCGCTTTCACCTATCAAGATTAGTGAAACCATCACCAATTTGATTTGAACATTTCATAGCGTTTAACATTTTCACAACGCTACCTCCGTGGAAGTGTTATGGAAAATTGGCGATGATTTTACGGAACGTGATAAGGAATCGGAAAGCGCCCAATGTAAGAAGCTATATTAAACAAATCAGAGGGCAATGATAATCAAAAATCAATGAGGAGCTTAGAAGTACAGGGTTTAATAATCCAAAACCATATATCTACTTGGGTGTCAGCCTTCACCGCAGGACCATCGAACGAATTAAAGTATCTCTCTCTCACTCTCTCTCTTTTTTTTCTCTCTCTCTCTCTCTCTCTCTCTCTCTCTTTCTCTCTCTCTCTTGCTCTCACATCCCATATGATTGGATTTTTTGACCTGCACGGTGGTGCTAAATCCACCCAATTCATCGCGTAAGTCTACACACACCGGCTGGTGACTGTCACAAGGCTTTGTTTATGATTCATTGTTGTCACCTTGCAACGCGGAATAGCCATCTAATTCGGTTGTCAACCTTAAAAACATTTTTCAGTCATTAGAGGTCGGTATTGTCCACAAACGCTTAAATTCAACAAATCACACAACTATTTTTACTTTAACACCCCTAATACTTTTTCGCTACTCAGTTTCGCTTTTACTCCATCGCGTGACGCATCTTAACTAAGACTCACCAAAGACTAATTTAACCCGTTCCCAGCCTGTATAAGGGTTAAAATCTACTTGGTGTTCTGTTAGGCTTAGGTTTTATGGTATTTTCCTGCCTGGATAGTCCCACTTTAATGTATCGAACCATCCAAGCATCAGTTTTCAGCAAAAGTTCAAAAACATCAAAAAATCCAATGTTTGTTTAATTTTCTTCAATCATAGATTCAAAGTCTACGTATTTCAACACCTATCCTAGTGGTAACTTTTTTTTAGTTATATGGCACGGTGTCAACAAAGTGATTTTTGAGTTCAACATCTGACGTACACGTTTTTTGTGAATTTGTCAGCATGAAAATTAGTGGTAAAAAATCGAATTAAAACATGGAAATCAGCAAAAAAAAAATTTATTAACCAGAAGTATTTCCTCCC
Organism: Nephrotoma flavescens; assembly: GCA_932526605.1. Classification (NCBI taxonomy): domain Eukaryota; kingdom Metazoa; phylum Arthropoda; class Insecta; order Diptera; family Tipulidae; genus Nephrotoma; species Nephrotoma flavescens. The sequence goes on along the minus strand of OW052222.1, from coordinate 57,471,736 downwards.
CTAGCACATTTGAGCAGCTTCCATTCGATGTTTCATTAATTTCACTAAAGTTTTCACCAAATCTTGAGGTATCGTCTTGCATTCTTCTGCGATCGCCTGTAGCTTCCATAAATGTTCGATGGCCCAGGATTCAAGCTGGCCACTCCATAACAGGCACATCCATCTCTTGAAGGTATATTAGTATACTATACCAGTCGTACGCGGTCTCGTGTTTATGAACAAGATCTGTCATCGCCCCCCCCCCCCCCCCCAGTGACATGCCTATTCAGAACATACAACATCCACCGCCATACGAGACCCGTTGTTCAATGCAACATTGTGCAAATCGCTGCCTTTTAAACACATCCTACACTGTGGCACTATTCTGGTAATTCCCTGGGAATAGGGAATTTGGGAAAGATTTTATATGCAATTTCAGTTCAAATATTTTTTTCCGGCCTACTAAGAAGAAAAGTTTGATGTAAATATTTATAAATTGGGAATAATTTTTCCATATCTAAATTGGCAGGGAAAATTATTCCCAATTTTATTTTGTTTTCAAAAAAATTACCACTAGATTTTTACCTCAGTATGCCAGAAAAAAAAATTTAAAATAGAAATTACATATAAAATCTTTCCCCAATTCCCTATTCCCAGGGAATTACCAGAATAGTGCCACTGGTCAGAGAACAAGAGTGTTCTCCATTGTTGTTTGTTCAATCTAAATGCTCTCGAAAATGGCCTTAATGTGTTGTCAATTCGGTTGATTGATTGTCTTGCGCTCCACCTCGCGTGTAGGATGCAGCCAAATTTAGTATTTTCGGCGAAAGGTTTCTTTCGAAGCATCTCAAGTTAGTAATGCGGATCGCAAAGTTCGAACTGGTGCAAGTCTGACGAGGGCTGTGACTAGCGAACGATGTTGGTTGATATATTCGCCTCAAGGAACTTGCGCAATCCTGCGGCTAATTTAAATAGTAATGCAGGCATGGTTCTAAACTTTCGAAGATGACTGTCGATGACCGACGATGTTTATACCGATCACAAAGATTGTGACGTGCTTTCTCATAATTATCGTTGGTGATGCTCACAGGCTTGAGAAACAATGCTGCGTCTCCAGTTAAACTCACCTTTCGTAGTAGTGTATCTATGCGAGTTGGTCGTCTGTTTGTTGTTGTGAAATGAGGCCGATAAGCACCGTTGCAAACAGGAACCTTGACTCGAGGCAGCTTAGTATCGAACGACGGCTGTATGTGCGCCAATTTTACGTCACCTTGTGGGCTCCCGACAGTGGCTAATAGTTGCCTCTTTACGGTTTTGAAGTTTGAGGTTGCGACCAGGTAATAATCCTCCTTTTAAGCACGTTTACCGTATTCTCTCTCGAATTCCTAATCAATCAGGTCTTGTATGTCACAAAATTTCTTGTAACGAGATGCCATATGATCGATCTGCATTTGTACGAATTCGTCGTTTACTCCCGGCGTGTTACATGTGAACTCCTAGAGACCAGTGCTTCACGCAAGTTTCACCGAATTATATTACCTCTAAATAGCACATTTTTGATAGAAATTTCATTAAATGGGTACTTTTTACGCTATTTGCCGTAGGCACTTGGCGAAACACACTTATACTTAATAAACACATTTTTATTAATCACTTGTTTTTTGTTTCGCAGAATATTTTGAATATTTTTCAAAAAGTTTAAAAAAATCACTCGATCGATTTCGAAGGTCATCATCAGGAGTATCTACTGATTTGTATTAGTAAAAATTTTGTTATATAGTAGAAAAAAGCAAAATAAAAGAAGGAGGGGAAAAAATAAGCAATAAAAATTAATCTACGGATCGCGTAGGTAGGCGATGAGTCATAGGTTGAGTAGCAAAATTCAAGGAATATTATTGCGTACGTGAGAATAGAAAAGGGCGGGGTCTGTAATTGGTGAGAACCGGATTTCTCTGTGTTCGTTAAGGATATTTTTGTTAAGAAATATTGATTTTCGAATTTCGTAAGATTCTAAGGTATCTAAACATCTGCCTTTGGGTTGTATATGTAATATGTCTAAATTGTTCAAGCTAGCTGTATGATTTTCTGAAGTTAAATGGTTATGGAAAGTTGATTGATTACAACCAGATAAATGTTCTTTAGCTCTAACTCCTCATTAAATTTGTAATTATAGTTTTGTTTCAGAAACATGTACGGCATTCTTCAAGATATTTTCAATGATATACGAACGACAAGTATATATTCTGTAATAAACGAAAAATTAGCTAGCAGCGCCAAAGCAGTGGATTTATGAAAAGTGAATTTGGACCAGGGTAATTTATCATCATTTTTTTCAAGATTTCCACAACTTGATCTTACAGACTGAAGTTACTGGTATTAGGTAGCAGAGGTAAAATGGTAAGTTTATAACTATAGCTGGTTACAAAATTGTTACTTTCCATGGCCTTTTGAATGACATGGCATCTAGGATAATCAGACGAATTATACGAATAACTGCTTCCAGCGCCAAAATGGTGGTATTGAGTGGTGATTCAGCAAAATTTTTGGCATTCTTCAAAACTGTTTCAACGATATACGACAAGTATATTTTATAATAAACGAAAAACCAGTCACCAGCCTGTGGATTTGAAAACTGAAGTGGTATCGTCAAAATAGTTGGCTGATCCAGGAGCTTTTAAACGATTTATTACACCAGTGTAGTACAATATTGTAAAGTAATAGCGTGACATTGGCCATTTTTTTCTGGATGTTTTACTAGAGAAGGCACCCGAGCCTCTAGAGATAGGGGTTCAAGGATTTCAATATCTTTCGTTTTTTTTCCGGAACCTCCGGGCGGACGACTGCAAAAATTATGATCTAACATAATAACATAAACAATCAATAAATTACTCAGATGGCAGATTTGTTCAATAAAAACAAATTAAACTTTTTGGGCCATCACACGAACAAAAGATTAATTCATTTGTAAAATATAGGTACCACATGTTATCTCATGCCGGTATCGACGACAATATTGGTGGCAGGGTTATACATTTGGCAGAAGTTACTACGGTAGTCAGTCCTTGTTATCAACGTGCTTACATCGGTAAATTGCATATTGACATGATGTAACCTGTCAATGTGCCAAATTGATCCCAAACCAACATAAATAAAAAAAATATGAGAATGTATTGATAAAAAACATAAAAATGGCATTTAGGCGGATTTTTAAAATATTTGATAATTTTTTTTTTGTTTAACTGTTTTGGGAGGGTTCAGAGCCATACCATCACAAATCTTAAAAGGAAGGAATTTGTTAAATAATTTAATATCTTGAGATTTCATATGTTTATTAACTAGGCCAATATGAGTTTAAGAGATCTGCCAAAGAGATAGGAGTGCTTTGGCCCCATAATGGCTTACCAAGCATCAAAGATTAAAACCAATCAAACAAATTATCAATTTAATCTATGAAGTACGAGTATTTGAATCCTATTACCTTTTAAATGGTTTGAAATATTGATAGTCCGAATCTAGAGCTATCAGAAAATCATACAGGACTTGGTGAGAAACATATTAAATCGGGAGTGTTTGAATTCTGAAGAAAATCCTTTCGAATCCTTTCGGTTTAGCTATGTAGGTTAGGTCTAACTATAAAATCGTGCATCTTAATGTTTTCCTTAAGATAGATATGGTTTAACGAGTTGTAAGTATGTTTCTTTAACCTAATTTCCATACCCGATTTACAGATGATCTGGGGCTCAATTATGAAACCGATCGCATCTAAATTATACGATTCGCTTCTCACGTCAGTATTATGAAATCAGAATTTCGCTTATCGCATTTCCTTAGGGATATTTTTCGAGGGAAATTCTTTTTGTGAAATAAAATCAAATTGTCAAAATTTTAGGTTATTTAATTGTCATTTAAAAAATCTTAAAAGAGTGATATGATTGTGTAGCTCTATTTTTATACCCAAATTATGAGACCGGTGAAGATGCTTCAACAAGTTTAAAACAAAATTTTCTACGAAACACATCGTGTCCTCTAGAAATCCCGGAAGAAACGTAAATAAACCATATCCAAGAATTATTTGGTTTGAAACGATTTGTTAATTGGGTTTGCTTTATTTATACTAGATTTAGAACTCTTTTTAGGCTTTCCAAAGAATCGTTTATATTTTTATTGAAAGAGATAACTACAAAATTTACGAAAGGAAAAAATAGCAGGTATATTCCACCAAGTTTGAAGCTGGCAGCTACTTTGCGTTTCTTAGCTTGCGGTTCATATCAACAATCGGCTGGTCAAGATTGTTTAGTAGGGATGGCTCAACCAACAGTTTCTGTTGTAATGGCAGAGGTACATAATATTTTGGACCACACATGTTCCCTTTGGCTTTGAATTCGGATGAATTTAATAATTTTTTTGCCAACCCATCGTTCTCCGTCATAAAATCTACTAAAGTTTCAAATTTCTTTATGTTGTTGTCCTAAAAAAATCATAATATGTATTAGATTATTAACAGTAATAAATAGATACACATTTTAAATTCTTCATACAATAATAATAATAACATTGAGTAAAAAATAACGGTAATATGATTTAATTAATCAACCATGCGAAATCCGACTGCTATTGACTACTCGCATACTTTGCATTGTTGCGAAAACTCCCTTTTATAATACCAAAATGCGATATCGCACTGAAATGCGAAATTGAATTTTTTTCATTATATGTCCCCAGATTATTCTCATCAAAGCTGTATACTGACTATGGATTATGTACGCTTTTCTCATGAGAAATTGTATACGTATACAATGTATGATATTCAATTTTAATATGTGCACTGTCATTTCTATCTTTGTGTGAGTGTCAAATTCTCATGAACTTTCGCCAAAATGTTGACTCGATTTTATAAAGTTGCACTAATCGGTTGAAAAAAAAATAGTTCATGAGAATTTTTCCACTGCTCGCGAGCAGTGGAATAAATGAAAGATGATAAGAAAATAGTTGCGATTCAAATTTTTTTTGTGAATTTTCATTTATATTAGATAAAGCTTAAATAAAATAAATTGTATTAATGTTTTTTAATAAATTTAATATTTCCCACTTTAATTATACATTTATGTATCTATAGTTTTAATGTGTTATTTATGGAAATAATATTGTGAAGAAAAAGTTTAATAAATTTTAAAATAGATTAACACTTTAATGGGCGCTCACAGAACATGTGTTTGATAGCCGGAACAACTGTTAAAGTGGAACCAGTCAGGAATAAAAACTTAACTTAATAAAAAAATAAGAATGCGATAAATGGCATGGCAATGTTATTACCCAGCCAAACTTAATTTATACTTAAGAAACCCAACTGTCACTTAATAAAAAAATAGTGCGCGTGATTTCTCGCCCAAAAGTAAGAAAAACTTAAAAAATTGTGTCGCGAAATCCTATTTTTATTAAAAAAAAGGGCGGAAATTATTTTATTTGTATATTTAATTACTAAATTTATATATAAAGTTATTTGAATAGTTTTGCGTACATCTTTCACTTATATATGATAAAATTATTGAATATATGAAACCTAACCTAAAAATTAGATTGAATTGTGCACGTTGTTAAAAATTAAATATTACCTGTAGCTTTTCTATTATTAAATGTTTGTGTTAATAAATTAATCACAATACATAAAAATCTAATCATGTCTTATTCATAAAAAATATAAATTGACATCGCGCTAATTTTGTTACTACTTAAGAAATATAAGTTTTGGATGGCTGGAATAAAATTCATATTTTTATGTTTAAGTTTTTATTCCTGACTGGTTAGCGCATTAGACGTGAGGCGCTTAACACACTGATCGCTTTGTCAGTCACCGATGACTGACACTGAGTACATACCTTAACTTACTAAATCGCGTTGTTTAGAGCTGTTAGTTACGAGTTCTATGTTAAATGTTTCTAGATTGCTGACGTACAGAGGGGACGTTACTACAACTTGGCCACAGAATTCTGATTCTTATTAAATAAAAATTAAAAACAAACAACCTGTTTTTTACATTTTGTAAAAATCCTGTTGGCGTTCAATGTGTTAAAGTGTTAACTGAGGAAATATAAATAAATTTGAATTCTCTGTCTGTTCCTTCTCTTCATATTTTTTTTTATTATCGTGGCGACTGCCTATGTGCATGTTTAGACGAGTACTTATTGGGCGCTGATTTTCCTCGTTTCTTCTTTGCCTACAAATTAATTTTGGAGTAGGGATATTCCACTGAACATTTTCAACAAAAATTTGTAGCGCTGATCGTGTTGTTACACAAACACACCAACACATATAAAAATATTTACGATTGTTTTTTCTTATTCTTTTGAAGGTAAAAACAAATTGTTTTGGTGCTTAAAATTTTTATTTATTTAGATCCAATAATTTAATAATATTTAATTATAATTAATTTAATATTATTTGAGCAATGTTTTAAACCTCAAACCCTTTTATTATAAATTTTTATAAAATGTAATATACACGTACATAGACGAGTAACAACAACCAGTGTAAACGCGAGGTGTTGTTGTTACAACACAAAAAATTGATGAAGTACTCGTTTAAACCTCAACCAGTCAAAACTTAAGAGCATGCATAAAAAAATTTTTTTATTTTTTACTTTCGAATCATGAAAATAATTTTTGAATGATAATGATTTACTTTTTGATTTATTTACTAGGAATTAGATTAAATAAAACTGTTATAGGGAGTTATATGGAACACTTTATTAATATAAATCGTATTGTGAAAATTTAATAAATTCACAAATTATGTACATATTAACATATTATTTTGTGTTTTTAAATGACGTCAAAAACACAACGATAAACAAAACACGCACACCAATACGTACACCACTACTATGACGTTCCGGTTAATTTCCAGTGGGATGGAAAAAAAGCGTACAAAATTCATGTTCTGCTTCATTTTCAGTGGGCGTAGAAAATAGCGTCAAAGAAATCAAACAAACTTGGTTATCAGAAGACAGGAGAATATTCGACTCTTTGAGAGCTCAGAAACAAGTTCTGTATTGAACATAACGAAAATCGTATCAAATTGAGAACCGTAAAACAGTTCTTATTTCTTGTGAAAATTAAAGATAAACAATTAAATGCTAATCGCGATATACAAATTTTAAATAATACCAGTCAAGAGCTACATAATAACGACACAAACTGTACGTGATGCTTTACACGTCTGTTGATGATTAAATTAAATTGAGCTATAAACAGCTGTTCAACATATTTCGAAACCGATTTATTGTTTCGCTCAAAACGATTTAGTCAAAAAAATAACTTTTATAATTTGCAGTTTTAAAATTTGATAGCGTATAAAATGTTTTTATTGCTAGTCACTTAGCTACACGATAACGATTTCAAATGGTACCCCAAGCCCATCATTTATATAATCATAATTTTTAATCTTTTAAAATCACGGTTAGGAGAAAAAAAAATATAATTAGAATGAAATTTATGTATTTTACTAAATTAAATATTCAATACACACTAAATAAATTATTCATGATCAAAATAGCAACAATCGATTTCTTAGCACTAAACATTTTTGTATCGTGGTCGTTTTGCATTTCTACAGTAAACGGAATCGTTAATTCAAGTAAAGATTCGCACACCTTCATAAAAAAATTCACTATATAAATGGTTCATTTGTAATATTTCAGCTATCAACTTTCTAATAAATTTTGAAGTGCAAGTATATCTACTTAAACCTAGAATTAATTTGTGTTTTGTAATAAATATATTATTTAATAAAAAAATGGGAAAAGTTGTGGGCCAGGATCAATATTTACGAGAACTTACCAAAGATTATAAACCATTGACTGAGCCGCTCCCGGATCGCGATATTCCAACAAGTTTGAAAGATTTGTGTTTAAAACTAAGTGAGGCATTCGTTCTAAACCAAGTCGATCTAGAATTCGTGAATCATTTATTGCTTACCTATAAATCGAATCCAGCGGATTGGGAAGCCTATCGAAATTTCGATGAAAATGTGTAAGACAATTCTGTATGTTACAAAATATCAAACTATTCTAACGTCACATTTTGTATTCAAGATATACTCGAAATTTAGTTGATGCTGGTAATGGTAAATATAACTTGATAATATTATGCTGGAACACCGAACAACAATCATCGATCCATGATCACGCCGATTCTAATTGTTTCATGAAAATGTTGCAAGGTGAATTGGTTGAAGTGCAATTTGATAAGGAACGAAATCAATGTGGAAGAATTCGTGATGATTGCGAGGATCCTAAACAATCGTATAGACTCGTTGAAGTTGCTCAGAAAAGCATAAAAACCAACGATGTTTGTTATATCAACGATAATATTGGACTTCATCAAGTGAAAAATCCTTCAAAAACTATTGGCGCGATCAGCTTGCACCTTTATTGTCCAGCTTTTCAATTTTGTAACGTTTACGAAAAAAGTGGAGAATCGCAGACGTGTGAAATGAAATTTCATACAAAATATGACCAATCGTTGAACGATAATTTTTAATTTCGAGAGATAACATTAAAATTGTTGAGGTAATAAAGTAAACATTTAACCGAATTACAAATATAAAGTAAATAAACTATTTTTATAATATTTGCACAAAACTTTAATTTGGTCGTTTTGATTTTCCACCGTCGTTTTCTTCAACGTTTACACGTATCAGTGATCGTTCTCGTTTAATTGCACTTACACACCCAAATCAAATGAAATTATATGCCAAAAATATATTTTGGGTTATACTAGGAGATACTGCGGGGTAGGTCGCTACTATAATGTACTTAAAATAGTACATTGGTTGTACGCCAACATTTGTTTAATTAAATTTTCATTCAGCTTTTATTACAAGTTCAAACCGATGAGTGGACATTAGACACTTTAACGTGACCTCAGTGTAGAGTCAGCCTGACACCATTCTTCTGACACCAACTTTTAATACGGTTTAGAACTAGTTGTGTTATCAGCTATAATATTCCAATCGACTAGTCGTTTTCCAATCGAACGTTTTAAGGCCTTATAAGTGTTGTGTACTACAACCACTGCAATTGTTATTGCAATAAAACCAAAATTTAATAGTTTTTGATTAAGAAAAATATTATCTATTTAATACGATTATGATACTTAAGGAAGTAATTGTTGTTTGAAACCCGTTTCCTCATAGGATTGTGCACGGGATTTAATAATCCGATTACATATTCTAGGCTGAGGAGTACTAGGTAACCCAGTTGATTTCGGCATAGATTCTCGGCCAACGTTCGACCGTAAGAATTTCACTGGAGTTGTGTGTAGTTAAATTTTCATTTCAATTTAGTGTGTTTTAAACAGCTTGCCTTCAATAATTTACACCTCGTACCTGGCTTTCCCTGTAATCGTCGTTTAACAAATACTTATATCTTTAATACACTTTGCTCCCTATTTCGAGTTTTTTAATCCACACAGTTTCATTTAGTTTAAATTTGGAAGTATGGATATGTCTACGTTTTTTTATCTTCATCCATTCGATTTTATTTTTCGATCCTGTTCCTAAGAAGAAACGATATTAAAGGTATTTTCTTATTTTTCCTAAGGTGATTTTAAGTTATCTACAAAATTTTGTTAACATTGTGAGTTAGAAGTCAATAAGTTTGATACCTCAATAAAAGATGAGCTCCGTGTACTGACATCAACACGCGAAGATTCGTAATTCCGAAAAGGATTCGGCTCCTTATTTATTTCGGATTGTTCATTCTCCCATGGTTGATTAAGGCAGGATCTATGTTCCCGAAGCATTTTGCTGCTGAAGGCTGGTTTGATAATGTCTCGGAGGGCCCTCGTTCCCAGACCGCCCCACACTTGCAGCAAAACCAACGAGTAGGTATAGCCTTGGTCATCTCAATTGTAGAAAATAATGTATGTACTGTTTAGGTTTGTGGGATTTCGATTTAATAATTGGCGGGTATTGTGGCCTTTGGGCTTGTTGGGGTGGAAGCAATATTCATCACTTTATCATAGTTTGGACCGGGATCTAATTCTAAGAAATTTATGTAAATTTGCAATGATCTTAAAACGTTGGTCGTTTAAAGGGAACAAAACCATCTGGATCCATTTTTAATTCGGACCAAGTGTTTTCCCAACTCATACAAACTGCTTAACAAATCTCGAATATGCCTAAGGTTTACGACACTACCCAGAAACACCAGTAGAGTTGTTTAACATGCAAGAAAGATCATTTCATCTATAAATGTCCACTGTTCAAAAGCATGAGCGTTGATAACCGAGCCAAGATAATAGCTAGTGTTATTCTCGTGCGCTGTGTTTAATATACACAAGGCGTAAAAAGATCCAAACAAATAATTTACATACGACAAGTGAACCTTTAATTCCTGCCAACAAAGCCGCTTCAACAACAACAGCTGAAAATCAAAACTCAACCGATAAATTAATACAATCAACATTAACAACGAATGTACACATAGCATCCTTGCATGATTATAGTCAAACACCTCTTAACATACTGTTGCCTACAGCCTTGCTTTACATCCAAGCAAGTACCGGTCAACAAATACTTGCAAGAACGCTTCTCGATTCAGGATCACAATCAACCTTTATTACAGAATTTGATCACGTGTAGTTCCACAACACACTGTAAAAATTACCGCACATATTATTGACTTGCCAAAAAATTAAATTAACTAAATACTAAGTAGCTGCGGATTTAAACTTTGTAAGTGGGAGTCTAATTCGGCGGTATTTCTACAATCGGTAGTAAGTGATAAAATGCAAGACATTTCTAAGCTAATCGAAGATAATCATACCACCAAAACCCTCGGTATTATGTGGTATCCGCAACGAGATAATATATATTTACTTTTAAGTTAAACACATTAAAGGGTGAAGTAATTTGGACAAAAAGAAAAATGCTGCCAGAAAGTTCAAAGTTATATCACCCACTACACTAGGTTGGTAATCTCCCATTAGTATTACTTTTAAAATCATTGTTACAAAGGTTATGGGTAACTAAAACAAAATGGGATGAAGAAGTACCTAGCAATATATTTACATGACAAAAAATTTATTACAATTTGCATCACCTTCTAGACATAAAAATTCCAAGGTCCCTGTTTACATCACCAAACCATAGTTCTGTTCAACTTCACGCATTTTGCGATGCCTTAGAATCAGCCTATGGAGCAGTAATGTACATCAGAACCTGTAATGAACATGGAGAAATCACTAGTCGCTTAATATGCTCAAAAGTAATGTAGCCCCAATAAAACAAATCAGTTTACCGTGACTAGAACTCTGTGGCGCGTTAGTCTTAGCTGATCCGATAAAACATTGTAAAGCAGTATTTTCGGTAGCGGAGTTAAACATCTACACCTGGACGGATTTCATGGGAGTGTTACATTGGCTGTCAAACATTCCAACAAGAAGGAAAACTTTCATTGTTAGTCAGACTAGCATAATCTTGGACACAATACCTAGAGACAGGTGAAATCATGTACCGTCCAATTAAATTAGATACGGTAGTACGGACCAACGTGGCTACGTCAAGATGAATCGCAATGGCCCAAAACTATCTCAAGACCCCTTCCAGTAGAATTGGATCTCGAGGCTAAAAATCATAGAGTAGTTGCTTTGTTGGAGACAGATCAGCTCGATATTATTGATCAACTACTTGAAAAGTATTCCTTCTGGCTTAAAATTAAAAAAAATCATGGGGTACGTGCTGCGTTTTTGCAAGTTGTCCAATTAAGAAAGAAGATTTCCGAAAAATAATAATTTATCATATGAAGAATAAATTTGCGCAGAACTATACATTATACGCACGATTCAGGCAACTAGTTTTAATGCAGAGATGGCTAAACGATTCCAGAGGGATTATACTGAAATACATAATTCATGAAATACATATACGAAATGTACATGCTGGAAATTCATTGACGCTAAATTTACTAAGACAACAATATTGGATTATTGATTCGTGAAATATAATCAAAGGATATATAGAAACTTGCGTGTCGTGCTTAAGATATCGAAGCACTCAAGGGAAACCAAAATTAGCAGACCTACCAGCAGAGCGGTGTACCAAAAACATGCCTTTTCTAAAATACCGGAGTTTATTATCTTGAACCGATATTCCCAAGCATCCCAACATCGAAATTCGTCGTTGACTAAGGCATATGTCGCAGTCTTTGTGTCTTGCAATAAAATCAGTGCATTTGAAGGTGGTCAGTAGTCTTAGTACGGAATCGCTTCTTGCTGTGCTAAAAAGATTTGTGTCACGGCGAGGAAATCAAAAACCCGGTTTCAGAAAATAAAATAGCCTAACCCGGAACTATAATGAATAATAGCATTAATAATGCACATCTGACAAACCTAGACAACTCCAAACTGCTAAGCAAATTTAAATTTAATAATTTATCACACAGAAGCTGAATAATCGGATAAAGGAATATTACTAAAATTAGTTAATTTCCGAAATCAAAATACGGCGAAGTAGAAGGCAGACAAAATACACGGCTTGCACATATGCAGGCCCAAACACCCACCCATCCACATCTCGCACGTGCGACGAAGAAACAAACCCCCAGTCACCCAAGCACAAACTCCATCAATCCACCCCCATCGTACTTCACCATTCTCAGCTACGACGTCCTTAATCCTATAACCACCGTACAATAGAGAAGAAAAACGAACGAAATTATCACTCTTCGTGCATACGATACACTCCAACCAGACTGCACACAACTTACACGACGTTCATCAAATCAAAGGCATCACCACGGAAAACGGCAGACCTCCAAACGAAAACCATACCCCAAAAATAATTTACCAAAACCAAAGATAAACAAACAAAATCAACGCCCAAGAAAATGAAAGTTCGTTTATCCGCCGCACTTGCTACAAGATACAAACTAATAAAGCCAAAACTCCAGAAAACTCCATAGCATTTGCACGAAAGCTTCTCTCTGTATTTACGTTCGACATACAAACAAACAAAGTCCCATTTCGAAACGGCTACATACCCAAACATATACACTGATTTAACATTAATCTGGTTTATTATATATTCTTTATTCCTGCACGATCATCACACACACATACACATTGAAAAACCTTTTTATATACAATAAATGTACAAGTAAATATGCATGTAAAGACAACGTAGGCTAGCTATTTTGATCCAGAATTGGGAGACGAAACCACAAATTTGTGTATACCTATACGACCTGTAATACACAAATTTAAATTAGTGTGCTGTCGTTTGTTACGCATGTATGTGTGTTGTTTTTGTGACCATAGTCATCAAAATTTATCGAACCGGGTGGAATCGGTTCAAATTTTTGTTGCTTCCACTCCTGTTTTGTGACATTTTCCCATGGTATCTAGATGGGGAACAAATTTGTTCGGACGTAACGCCACACCATTCGCAATGTTTTTATTTTAGGTTAATAATTTTATATTTTGTAAATTAACAAATTTTATATTTTATAAAAAAAAATACAATTGTAAAACATTTCGTGTTCAATAAAACGACACGTACAAAATAAATTCACTTTCCTCAAAATTTAGCATAATACAAAAGCAAAATTATGCTAAATTTTGAGGAAAGTGAATTTATTTTTTTCGTGTCGTTTTATTGAACACGAAATGTTTTACAATTGTATTTTTTTTATAAAATATAAAATTTGTTAATTTACAAAATATAAAATTATTAACCTAAAATAAAAAGATTGCGAATGGTGTGGCGTTACGTCCGAACAAATTTGTTTGTTACTAATACAAAAACACATATATTCTACAATATTGCGTTCCGGCAAAACCAACAACAATTAAAAGCCCTGAACAAAGTCTGAAACGCAGATACCAATATACAGCAAACTTCAGAAGATTGTGTTAGTTACACCAATGCCTTCTATACTACTGGCCTTTTACTATACTCTCATTTTTCGCACATGACGTCAATTTAAGTCTATACCGAGACTGCGCAATAATAATTTTAGGATATTTACACTAACAAAGCAACTAGAGAAAGCAACAACAACGTCGACTTAGCGTGTCGTCATCATTTGGTGTAAGCGGCCAGTAGTTTAGAAGGCATTGGTTACACTAATAATCCCTTGTTAATTTTTTTTCTTTCGCACCACTACTTATTAAACTAGTGCGCATATACGATGTACGCATATATTTTCTAATACAACTATCTATAGTGTAGTTTTTTCTGTATTTGTTGCATTAGCATGGCTTTATATTGTTGTTGGTTTTGGTTCCGGTAATTCTTCTCTCCTGTTATTATTTTTGGATCAAACTGCGCGTTCAAACGAAAATCGTCGGTCATCAAACATGTTTACTCGCAAAAACAACAACACATATTTTTAATGGGTGTAGCAAACCAGGGGGGTTATTATGTAAGCATTACGAGTTACGAATTACGACAAATGACGTCAAAAGGCCTTTTTATTTAAAGCATTTTGAGTTGTCGTAATTACGACTTTTTGTTGTTGTTTTAGTCGTACACATTTATAAATACGAGACAATAGTCGTACTATCTATTTTTTTCTTGTTTTCATTCATAATTTGTCAAAATTAGTTTGAGTCGTAATTCGTAACTCGTACTCGTAATGCTTACATAATAACCCCCCAGAATTGAAATAACCCTGTCTAGCCCAAAAATACTCACAATAACCCACTACATGAAAATACTAGTATTTTACACCTTAATGTGTTATAAAATACAGTTACCTAGCGTTTATATATTTAAAATTTGGTAATAAAAATTATTTTTTAATATGTAATAATATAATATGTGTTAATAAATGGATAAACACTTATCTTGAGCAGTGCACCTAGAATACTACAGGCCACACTGCTTGCTATGTCATTAAATTTATGTCTACAGTATTTTCTTTGAACTGTAGATGGCAGTCATGTTCATAAAATGAAAAAACGAAAACAAACAGAAAAAAGAATTATTTTTTTACGTGTGCTAAAAGTAAGGTTATGTCTTCTCGTAAATTATAGGAAATGTGTACACATTTTATACGTGTTTACATATTTAACACATTTTAAAATCATAATTGTATAATAATATTATGAATTAATACTTTTACCAATGGCTTTCTATTAAATTTTAAAATATATTATTAAAATATTTTTCTTGTTGTTTGTTTACAATTTTATGCTTATCAATATGACAGCGAACACAAAAAAAAATCAAAACAATCTTTTTAATTTTAGTGCTGCCTATAATAGCCAAAGAGAAAACTGACGACATAAATTGACGTCATATAGCAAAATTTTTAAAGCAGTGTGGCCTGTAGTATTTTAGGTGCACTGTCTTGAGCATCCTTTGGTATAAAAAAGTCCTATACATATTGAAAAATTACATACAATGCGTATGATGCACTCAACAATGGTATCAAAATACATATAAACGAAATTGTTATATACATATTCTACGCCATTGCAAGCGTAATCAAACACAAATTAGTATAATTATTCAACACGTACATCTTTTCACTTTACTTAAAACACAAAATTTTTATTAATTTTATTATTTATGTATATTTGCACATATATTAGTTAATATACTATATAAATGGCGAATTAAATTAAATGAAGCAAAATCAATCCTCATAAATCTAAAAGTTAATCATATCAATAATGATAAACTCGATAATAGTACCGCATGCAAACACTGCTAAATATCTCGGCATGACTTTAGATGCTAAACTTAGATGGAAGGAACACATAACAAAGAAGAGAGAAGAACTAAACATAAAATTTAGAAAAATGCATTGGCTCTTAGGGAGACAATCTGAACTAGCGATCCATAACAAACTGCTGCTATACAAACAAATCCACAACCTGTATGGACATATGGTAGCCAACTCTGGGACTGTGCCAAGAAGACAAATATCAAAATCATACAAACTGTTCAAAATAAAATCCTGCGATGTATTGTTAATGCACCGTGGTACATTCGAAACGACAACCTCCATCGAGATCTAAAGATCGAGGTCGTCGCAGATGAAATTAAGCATCATGCAACAAAACACCTACAACACCTGCACCAGCACGAAAATCTGGACATACTCTGTTTGCTGACTACCACACCAACAAGAAGACTGCAAAGAACCAAACCACTGGACTTATCGCGACCAGGAGGTCAGTAGACTTACTGTGGCAAAAAATCTGAGAAGGAGTTACATGAAACTGGGGATAATCACTTGATTACGCCGACTAATCAAAATACTTTATCATGCAATGTAAATTACTAAATGGGTGCAAGACTCAGTCGTAACATAAATAAATAAATAAAAAATAAAAAATATGGTGTGACAATGGCTCAAACTTTATTGGAGCCCACAACGAGTTGAAGCGACTAAAACCGGAAATATTATATCAACAATCCAATGAACTAATATCAAATTTTATCTTACAAAAAGGCATTGAATTCAAATTCAACCAGGCTTGTTCACCGTATTTTGGAGGCTTATGGGAAGCGGCCATCAAATCCATTAAATATCATTTCAGAAGAGCTACGAAAGAATCCAATCTGAACTTTGAAGAAACAACAACGCTAGTTGTTGAAGGTTTATTGAACTCCAGACCATTATGCCGAATTAATGATGACATAGAGTCCCTTGAAATGCTTCCACCTGGGCATTTCCTGATCGGCGAATCTCTACAAGCTATTCCCGAACCATTACTAGAAAATTCACTGGTACGCAAATTATTCTGATGGCAAAATATTCAGCTACGAATTCAATCCTTTTGAAAATCGTGGTCAAACGATTACATATTTAAATATGCTTCTACAACGCACTAAATAGAAAACGGGAATAGTTCTTATCAATATCGACGATGTTGTAGTTAAACATTACAATTTGCCACCGAATCAATGGCTATTCGGTCGAGTAGTGCAATTACATCCCGGTAAAAATGGGATTGTTAGAGTAGTGACACTAAAAACACCAAACAAAACGATTAAACGACCTGTAGTTAAATTGGTACTACTACCCGCTAAAGCTAATTCCTAATTAATTATGTAAGATGACTGTAATTCATATTATAGGTACCTCAAATATTATGTAGAAATTCACTTGGGAGTTTTGTTGCCGATACCTTCATTACCAATTCGATGCAACTCCTTTTAAAATAAAGCTAACCTTAGTCAAAAGTTTCTCGCCCATTATAAGTTCATAGATGATGCCAACGTTTCTAATTGGAATAGGAACAAATTATAATGGGAATGCCTATTGGTGATCCGTCATAAGGCAAGCCACTTCGCGATTTACCACGGTGTTCTGGAGAATCTGTAATTTGTGTTGGACTAGGCTGAGTATAGCATTATTCTGAGACGAATGAGGAACATTTGATTGTTTATGTAAAGCATATTATAGGCATACTAGTTGACTCGGCAAACGTTGTTCCGATGAAATGAAATCCATTATGTTATTTTAAATGCAAATTTTATTTTCGATTTAAATTCAATTTTCTGTTCAAATACAATGTTTATCTAATACAATATTCGTCTGATTTTAGTAAATAATAATTTATTGTAAAGCCAACGTGTGGACAATATTTCTTGTTTCTCCATTGCACTTTATCGGCTTTAATAACGATCATATAATTATCGTTTTGTAATTGATTGGAAACTTGCTTAAACAATAGGATGAGGTTATTTTTTTCTGCCAAAAATGTTTCTAAATCGGCTACGATAGCTCGTTTCTGTATTTCTTGAATGTGATTGTACTCGCAACGAATTTTAAACCGCTCTTCTTCATCTCCCACAAAGTAAATTTGTAGAAATTTTGGTCTTTTCGTGGGCAGAGAATGTAAAGAGCCAATTTTGTGATAAACCTGGCCCTGTATCTTGAATGTTGAATTAGATGTGCGTCCTTGTCCATCCGTATTTGTAATGATATTGGCAGCGAAGGAAGTTATTTGAAAACAACTATTAAATTTCCTTATTTTTTTTTCAAAACTAATTTGGACTCTGTGGTGTTGCCATCCATTAGCGTTTTCAGTGGCTCTGGTGGTGGGTTCATTGTAGGTCAAACCACTTTGCCTGATGAACAACACATTCCTGCGGTTTCATTTTTAAATTTCAGAGCGTGGCAATGAGTGCATTCTATATCCATGTAATCAATTGAAATTTTTGAATGTGTGTAATATTCGATGTCTGGATCATATTCAAATGCGATGCGACTGAATGATGAGAGTGTTAGTGCTCTTGTTGCTTACATGCGTACTCGATTATTCAATTGCATCACACTTCTGTTTGAATCCGTCACACGATTGCGTGATTTTTGAGTTGTCATTCTCATGTGTGCAAGACGTCTTATCCTGTGTGCATCACTTTCTAATGCGCGGGTGGTTGAAATGAGCAATCGTGCATCCTCTCTTGTCGCGTCTTGTAGTTGTGGTGTTAAATTCGTTCTTATTCGTTGCCTATACTGCGAATTTGTCGGTCACTACGGCCAATGCTTGAACGTCGTCGTCCAGGCATTTTTCGCGGTATTATTTCACTACAATTTGAGGGGTCGGATCTATGTATACTAAAATGTATGCTTTTCGGGTCTATGTATGCTAAAAAGGAAAATTTTCGTTGGTTATGTTATTTGTGCCTTTAATCGAATTGTGATATTTAATACATTACTATATCACTATAAAATTTATTTACCACTTCACGATCACTTTAAAAATATTTGTATTTTGTAGATAATCAATATTTTTTTGAAATTTCGTATCATAAATTCACCTATTTAAAATTGACTGAAAGTTGATGATGAAAGTTAATTGAATTGGAAGTTCCAAATGATTGAAATTTTCGTCAAAATTATTTCTAAACAATTGTAAAGCACAATGAAATATCTAATACTGAAATGTCAAATGAAAAACCATTTTGATTTTGTTTTTTCAATAAACACCATTTTGTAATATATATAAGGTTAGTACGATCTATAGTTTTACTTTTAACGTTATTTGCAGCAGGCACTTGGTGAAATAGGTACACTTACACTTAATAAACATATTTATTAAAAACTTTTGTTTTTTTTTTAAACAAAGAACAAAGTTTTAGTTATTGTAAGATGATTGTAACCTTGAAAATACTGAATATGTATGTATATATCATATTATATTAAATTTGATAAAACAAATTGGACAGCGCCACCTATTGGGTCCAAATTTTGCCAAAGACTTTCTTTTTATATATTTGCTTTGGTTTTTCAATTGTAATGGTGTCATTGTGATTGTTCCGTATATTGGTCTATTTCAGCACTCTCGAATTAAATACACAATCGTAGGAAATTCTCCATTTTGCGTCAATCTGTGTGACAACAATTATAATAATCGACACTTACTTATACACAATCAACTTCCCAACCACCCCATAGCTTTCTTTCCTTTAACGCTGGATCGCGGATAAATTGAATTTTGACTTATAGATGGCTAATATTTCTTTTTATTTACTTTCTTTTTATTTAAATATTGTATGGTGTGAATTTGAGCCTAATCGGTCCATAAATACAAATTTTCGAAAAAACAACCCCCTCCTCCATCTAGGGGGGTCTGTCTAACACAAACAAAAACAATTCGAAGCACCACACTAATATATAGTGTCAATATAAGTTGAATAGCTTTAGCGGTTCAGCAGTTACGGTCGGTCGTACATATGCACCAACGTTTTCATATAATTTTCGTAAATATCTCCACTTAAGCGCCACCTGTCGGGTCCAAATTCTGCCAAAGACTTTGATTTTATTTAAATTCTATATGGTGCGAATTTGAGCCAAATCGGCCAAAAATAAGAATTTCAAAAAGCGACCCCCACCCCCAACTAGTCTAACATAAACAAAAACCATCCGGAGCACCACACAAACATATGATTTGAATATAAGATAGATAGCTTCAGCACACCAACGTCTTTATATATTAAGATAATTAAAGTTGGCGGTAGCCTGCTTTATTGGATACCGACAGGTTTGATAGATACCTGCTGCAGCTGCCAACATTTGTAGCAGAATAATTACTGGTGGTTGATGCATCTTATTTGCAGGTGGTAGATTGGTTGGTTGCTTTGCTTGTTAGCTCCTGCGATCATAACACTGTTTACTTCATGGTTAAACTTGTTCGGATACTTGACGGATTTGGTTTATTGAACGCGCCATATCGGATGATTAATCAGCATGAAGTGCATCAGCAGAAGTTCCTGGTGAAGAAGATATTTTAAGATTACCATCACGGTTTTTACTAGCTGTGCCAATGAATTCATCCAGTTTATCCAGGTCATTTAGGTAGTTTTGCAGTATGCCTGCGAACGGCGAATCTGCAAAAATTTTCAGGGACATTTTTCTACCTAAAATAAAGTAAAAATTTTAATATTTCTGTTATTCACCCAAAACTCTATATCGTTTTGATTTTCCGTCGTCGTTTTCTTATTTGTTTACGTCTCAGTGATCATTTTAATTTTGATTTCCCTCGCCCACCCAAATTTAATTAAATTGTCTGGCAGAAACATATTTTGAATTATAGGGGATAACGGGTGTTGTTGTTAATTGGGTTGCATTACTCATGTTACTCGTTTGAAATATATAATCAAACAATTTAATTATATTACTCATTTTACAATCGCACATTTCAAGTACTCAAGCACTTGTATCTACTTCCAGGTACTCTTAAATTTTGTAAAATGGGTATACTAGCTGTGTATGGTGTTCTAATGAACTTTTGCTTTTAAATTTGAAGTAATTAGACTGCAATTTGTAGCGCTCTACCATGGAATCTCCGATAGTATAACTCATTGTACATTTGGCTAAAAATATTAATTTAATTGAGGTGGGCGAGTGTAATTAAATGAGAACGATCACTGATACTTAAACAACTAAGAAACGACGATGAAAAATCAAAACGATCAAATTAGAGTTTTGAGAACACAAAAAAATTCTTTTATTTACTTTTTATTTGTAATTCGTTTAAATGTTTGCACAACACTTTTAATGTTACAATTAATTATAATTTAAAATCCACTATAAATTAAAGGTTATTGATCACTGATTGACCATATTTTGTATGGAATTTCATTTCGCTAGTCTGCGATTCCCCATTTTTCTCGTAAACGTTACAAAATTGAAAAGCTGGACAATAAAGGTGCAAGCTTATTGCGCCAATCGTTTTCGATGGATTTTTCACCTGATGCAGACCGATATTGTCATTTATGTAACACACATTATTTGTTTTAATCCGTTCCTGGGCCACCTCAACCAGCGTATTATCGCGTGTCTTATCAAAACGTACCTCAACCAATTCACCTTGCAACATTTTCATAAAACAATTACAATCGGCGTGATCATGGATCGACGATTGTTGTTCTGTACTCCAGCATAATATTATCAAGTTATATTTACCATTACCAGCATCAACTAAATTTCGAGTATACCTTGAATACAAATGTGAGGTTAGAATATTTTGATATTTTGTCACAAATAGGAATATCTTACATATTATCATCGAAATTTCGATAGGCTTCCCAATCCGCTGGATTCGATTTATAGGTAAGCAATAAATGATTCACAAATTCTAGATCGACTTGGTTTGGAACAAATGCCTCACTTAGTTTTAAACACAAATCTTTCAAACTTGTTGGAATATCGCGGTTCAGAAGCGGTTCAGTCAATGGTTTATAATCTTTGGTAAGCTCTCTCAAATATTGATCCTGGCTCACAACTTTTCCCATTTTTTATTAAATAATATATTTATTACAAAACACAAATTAATTTTAGATTTAGGTAGCAATTTGCTCTACAAACTTGTTTAGTAAATTAATAGCTAAAATATTGCGAATGTGCCGTTTATATAGTGAGATTTTTGTTTATATTAAAATTAAGTTCGAATTGATGATTCCGTTTTTGTGGAGACACAAAACGATAACGATAAAAAACGGCTTGGTTTTAAGAATTCTCTTTAAGTTTTGCTATTTTAGTCATGCATTCGAGAAACACGTATTTTAATAAAATCAGAATGCCTGCCTGCATCGACATAAATATTTTTAGATATAAACATTTTACGATGTAAATATTTTGAGTGAGACAATAATTGTTTTCGAAATATGCACAGTCAGTAACGAAAATAATCATACACACGGCTCTCTGAATTAAAAAAGGCTGACTTAAAAGAGCTGTTTTTTCGAGCGACTTAAAACGAGCGTTTTTATTTCATTTTAAAATTGACTTAAAATCTGTAATGAAAATGAAACAAAAAAGCTGACTTTATTAATGCATATCATAAGTCATTTTGAAAATGATTTAAGAAGTGTGTTTATAAATGACATAAAATGTGTATTTTTAAGTCATTTTGAAATTGAAAAAAATGTGTATTTAAGATCGAAATAAAACGTAAAAATGTATAACAGAAAAAGCCAGATTATCCGGCATCCAATTAACCGGAACACTCAGTTAACCGGAAGTTTAACTTTTAGGATTTTTTTTAATTTTGTCTTGTTCACATTGGATATTATTTTTTTATTATTCGGGGATTCACAGAAAATAATTTTCCTCTACTTTTTTCTGTTTTATGCATTATTGTATTTGAATTAAATGTGCAAAGTCGTATTACCTACCTAGTTAGGTTAGGGAAAAATTGAAAATACTATGTGTTGCATTAATATTTGTGCTCATGAAAAAATTATTTTAGTTATGTTTCCTAGATTATAAAACTCATGTAATCTTTTTTTTTTAATTTTTTATTACACTGTAATTAATTATTAAATTACGTTTCATTTGGCATACAATTTATAAAAAAATTATCAAGATTTACGTATAAAAAAACGAATTTACTCTGTTGCAAAAGTAATTGTGTTAGCAAAATTTAAAAAAAAATCAACAAATGGTGCATTGAAATAACTGTTTCAGCATTTGTTTTTCAAAAATAGTCGTTTTCAAATAGTTTTGCAAGTTTCATTGTGTTGTGAGCATTAAAAATCGTAACAATATGTCAAAAACCCGCGAGCTGAGTATTGAAACCCGATCTGCAATTGCGGCAGAATATAATTTGAGAATCTCAGCCGAAGATCTGGCGAAAAAGTACAAGTGCCATAAAAATACCATTTGGTATCAAGTTCGGAAGCAAAATATTTGCGGAACGGTGCAAAATATTGGAGTACGCCAACGACCAAGAATAACTAATGCCAGAGAAAATGCTTAACATCACTCGATGTATGCTTATACAAATGAACATTTAAGTCAACGAGGTCTCGCTAAAACTTTAAAGGAAAACAAAAAACTCCAAATACACCATTCCACAATTTGTCGTCGTTTAAAAGAAGCTGGGGTAAAGGCCTACACATGCACCAAAAAGTTTTATATTTCTAAACAAAATAAAATAAAACGGCTGTTGTTCACAAAGCAGCATATGAACAAGCCCCCCGAATTTTGGAGAAACGTTTTGTTTACTGACGAATCTTCGGTATCGTTACACGGATCTTGGGATCGCAAATTTTATTATTCGGAGCCAGAAAAGGTAAACAAACGTCGTGTTTATGCTACACAGCGTCAAGGCGGTGGAGGAAATCTTATGGTTTGGGGTTGTATAACCAAGCTCGGAGTAAGACCACTAGCATTGGTGTCTGGGAAAATGAACCATATGACCTATTTGGAACTGCTGAATGATGTAGCATTGGTAGCTGGTTCAAAAATAATTGGGCTTGACTTTATTCTTCAGCACGACAATGCCCCTGCCCATAAAGCATTTGTTGTGACCAAGTTTTTAAATGATTTGGACCAACAACGCATAAACAGGCCACCGCAAAGCCCGGATTTAAATATTATAGAAAATGCCTGGGCTTATGTAAAACGAAATATACCATATAGAGTTGGACGAAGCAAGCAGGAGTTATGGGATGAAATTGTTGAGATGTGGAGTAAAATACCTCTAGAATTTATTTCCAAATTATTTGACAGCATACCCAGAAGACTAAATGAGGTCATATTAAATAACGGTGGGCAAACTAAATATTAAATTTAAATAAAATCAACAAAATAATATAAATTAGTAACGTTTTTTATTAAAACTGTCCCAACACAAATACTTTTGCAACAGTAATTTGTAACACAATTACTTTTGTAATGATAATTTTTTTATAAATTGTATGCCAAATGAAACGTAATTTAATAATTAATTACAATGTGATAAAAAATTTAAAAAAAAAAGATTACATGAGTTTTATAATCTAGGAAACATAACTAAAATAATTTTTTCATGAGCACAAATATTAATGCAACACATAGTATGTATTATTAAATGTTGGGTACTCGTATGGGTGTACTGTGGCACTATACTGGTTTTCCCTGCGAATAGGGAATTGGGAAAAATATTTTCATAGTATTTTTGTCTAAATTGTGTTTTTCTGGCCTACCGAGAAAATAAGTTTGGTACAAAAAATTTCAAAACAAAGTGTATTGGGAAACTTTTGTTCCACAAAATTTTTATAGGGAAAAATATTTTCCCATTTAACTTTGTTTCGAAAATATTTTCACCAAACTTGTTTAATCAGTAGGCCAGAAAATACAATTTAGACAAAAATAGTATGAAAATATTTTTCCTAATTCCCTATTCCCAGGGAAAACCAGAATAGTGCCACTGGTATACATTATATGTAAGTATGTATTTATAATTTGCAATAAATTCAAAGAACTGATGTATAAAAAATGGTTTTTGGTACATAATTTGAAAATAAATAAACGAGAATCCTAAAAAATAATGAAATCAAGCGAAATTCTCGAAAAAATTCTAGTTTTAATGAAACATTCAATTATGAGGAATTTTCGATCATCCGGAATGCTCTCATCCCCAAGCATGCATGATAACAGGGCGTTTACTGTAGTATATATTACAGTAAAATCACTATAATTCGGAATGCTTGGGGATGAGAGCATTCCGGATAATAGAAAATTCCGGATAATTGAATATTTTTTAGGATTCTCATTTATTTATTTTCAAATTATGTACCAGAAAACAATCTTTTTATACATCAGTTAATTGAATTTATTGCAAATAATAAATACATACATACATATTATGTGTACGAGTACACGAACACCCATACGAGTACCCAAGTATTATTAAATAATACATATATTCAATATTTCCCTAACCACGACTTTACACATTCAATTCAAATAGATTAATGCATAAAACAGAGAAAAAAGTAAAGGAAAGTATATTTTCTATGAAATCCCGAATAATAAAAAAACCCTTATGAAAGAGAAAAAAAATTTCCAAAAAATTAAAGTTCCGGTTAACAAAGTGTTCCGGTTAATTGGATGCCGGATAATTGAGCTTTTACTGTAATATGAAAATTAAAGCAATTTAAGATTTTCAACTAATGCTTTCATTAATGAAAATGTCAAAAAATCAAAAATTCAAAAAACAATTGTAAATTTCAATATGAATTTAAAAATTTGCATATGCTTTCATATGCACTTTTTAATTTATATTGAAATTTACAATTGTTTTTAGAATTTTTGAGTTTTTTGATATTTTCATTAATGAAAGCATTGGTTAAAAATTTTAAATTGCTTTAATTTTCATATTACAGTAAAAGCTCAATTATCCGGCATCCAATCCAGAAAAGAAAGAGAAAAAAGCAAAAAAATCCGAAAAATTAAAATTCCGGTTAACTGAGTTTTCCGGTTGCCGGATAATCGAGCTTTTACTATAAAATGAAAATTAAAGCCATTCAAAATTTTCAACTATGCTTTTATTAATGAAAATGTGTAAAAAGCAATTGCAAATTTCAAAATGAATTAAAAAATGCATATTTTAATTCAGCTGCGTTTTTTTTTAAAACAATCGAGTAGAGTTCGCGATAGCTATTTTCAAATTTGTCCAATTTAAAATTAAAAATTTATTTTTTTTTAAATTAAATAATTTAGATTTAATAGAAATCTATGTATAACCAAAAAAATCCATCATAAAAGTTGTATGGTTTTCTTGTAATATCGTTGTTCTTTATAGTTCTGAACTACTCCGTTACTATACAGAACTATTCAGCTGTAAGTGTAAGTGATCATTGTCGTTGCAAATAATTCTTGATTTTTTTTTATTATAAACGGTAAATGAATTTCTATTTTGAATTTTTGGATTTGTTAATTTGTAAAATAATTTAATCTAATAAAAAGCTGCAAAATAAGTTCTGTAATCCTTATAATTTGTAAAAAAACTCAGTGTGTATGATCATTTTCGTATGATCATTTACGACTGTATGTTGAATAGTTTTATATAACCCGTCTGTAAATAAGTCCCGAAGCTGATACATAGTTGGCGACTCATAAAACTCAAATGGTTTTTATCACCAACATTCAAACGATTGGTGTCACAATCTTTAGTGAGATTCTTGGCGTTAGCAAAAAAATACCTTGAATTTCCTTTTTTCCGCTTGCAAGCCGATGTTCTCGATACAAGATCTCATATGTTCGCGCTTCTTTTGCAGCAGCAGAAGCTATTTAGTCGTATAGCTTCCCAACCACGAATATATTCTGCTACGAACTAAAATTTAAATCACTAGTTGCATTATTCTGGTAATTCCCTGGGAATAGGGAATTGGGAAAAGATTTTATATGTAATTTCTATTTAATTTTTTTTTCTGGCATACTGAGGTAAAATGCTAATAAAAAGCTAATTGTCAAAAATTATTCCCAATTTATAAATATTTACGTCAAACTTTTCTCCTCAGTAGGCCGGAAAAAAAATATTGGATTTGAAATTACATATAAATTCTCTTCCTTATTCCCGGAAATTACCAGAATAGTGCCACAGGGGGTCGATTTTGTCCAAAATCCGACAGACGAAACATGACGTTTTGGTATACGTATAAGGGAGTATAGCATACAATTTTATATTAGTGTGTGTAATTTTTTGTGGTTATTTTGTTTGTTTTCTGCGAATGTAAGCATCAAAAATTATGAATCGGTACAAATGGGCTCAGTTTTTTGGCGCTTATGTCTTTTCGTCGAGCCACTTTTTTGACATTTCACCAAGTTTTTAAGTGGCGAGTTAACATACGTTCGCGCATATAACTGCTACAGCAATCATACAACTTTTTCGTTTTTTAGCACGTTCACGCAAACAACTTTCATTTTATAAGGAATAACTCGACATATTTTCAATTCTCAACCATACATTCCTTTCCGCGATGAAATATCATTTCAATTACAAAATGTCATCAAAAATGTGTTCCTGAGCAACACACACATTTAGAAAGTGAATCAATCAGCGTGTTCACTGATAGTTTTCTGACATAAAAAATCGGTATATTTTTGACATATTTTACCCCGACTAACTTCACTTCAGTAAAATATCCCAATTTTTATTTATTACACGAGTGAACGCGTTTATTTTTAGCTTGGCATATAAATTTGGCAGTTCAGTATTTTAAACGTCAATTTCCTTTACCAGTGAATTTAATATAGTGATATATTTCCTAAAGTGATGTTTAAATTTTAATAAAATATTAACGAAAATCTTTATGATTGAATCAAGTTTAGCCGGCTATTAAAAATTGAGTTTTTTCAAAACAAAACTCAGATGTCAAAAAAACCCCGAAAAAATCCAAAACAAAGTGGAGTTAAAAATATACCGATTTATAGGGTGCGCTCGGTTTGTAGCTCAAAAAAACCCGGATATTTTTTATCCTCTTGTACACGAGTGAACACTAGGAATATGTTAAAAAAAATTATTAACCACATACATAATTGTTTTTTCGAATAAATGATTTAGAATTATTTTAAAACAAAAATTAAATAAATTTAATTTTATTTAAAGCATAATTGCATTTACAAATTTTAAATTATAAATGGAAACGTTTTCTAGAAATGTCATATCGAAAAAAATTAAATGGCGCACATTCGCACTAACACAAACACACATACCACTACTATATACTGAATAACAATCGATGTGAAAGAGAGAGCAGAAACAACCAATCAAATTAGCTAAATTGGTAATATTTTCGTAAACAAATTTCCCATACATATCATTTTGTAAAACTTATTGCCCCTTCGGAACAAAATTTATTTATTCTGTTGATTAATTTGCTGAAGGCACGCACCTTACCAAAAAAGAAATCTCTCTTCACTTCAAACTGCTGCAAGTTTTTCTGCCTAAAATTTTGCTACAGAGTCAAATAAATTCATCTTCAAAGTCAGACACGAGCCTTTGAGATTTTGAGGTCACAACATTGCATTTAATATGCTCGTTATGCATACCCTACCATAATTAACTGGTGGAGAAGCCCTATCTCGCCTGAACAAATTATAGCTACCAATGGCCAATGCGGGATTGGGAATATTAAAAGATAAAAACGTTTCCGAGAAACTGGGACCCCATTAGTAGGACGAAGTTCGTCAAAATTTAAAATTGGACCGTGGACGTTTAAGCTAACTAGATTAAACAAGTTGGGATTAGGGTGTTTTCCAAACACCGACTTATTACAGACTTATTAACTGATTCCACGCCATCTTGAATAAGTCAGTCAAGTCATTCCAATTCATTGTACCGACTTATTTGTGACGTAATAATAAAAAAACAAAACGCAATCTCTATTATATGAAAGAAAATAAATTTCTTGTGACATGTTTGCTCGTTGCCACTAGATCCAAAAATGAAAACGGCATGTATTACATCATAGAGCAAAATATACATAAGACGACTCATGTAGACATTCCGAGGTTAATCTTTTTCACTATTGGCAATCTATATAAGCCTAACAAGAACAATAAACTATAAAATAACTATGCCGATATGTTTATTAGAAACATATAATAGCTAGGGATAAAAGTTCGTGGCCTTTATCCCGGTAGATGGCTTTACATTCATATATCTCAGTAACCATTGATCTATCGGGCTTATTCTGTGTATTTGAAAGGTGACATTTTAATTTTCACTTTGACATACAAAACATTTAAATCGGTGGAGTGAGTAAATAGTTATAACATTTTAAACATGGAGATAAATAATGAAAAATTCGATGTTTTACAATTTTATTACGACGAAGGTAAAAACGTTTATGGAGAAGAAATGTTTATGGAGAAGGTGCTTTATCAAAATCAACAGTAAAGAATAACTCTGGTCGACCAACATTTGGAAAACTCAATGAAATTATGCAGAAAATTAAAAAAGACCGGCATATACGCAGCCATGCAATTGGTAAGGAACTAAATATTGATCACGAAATAGTTTTAAACCATTTGAAAATGGCTGGATACAACAAAAGCTTGACGTTCGGGTGCCCCATGAATTAACAGTTAAAAATTTAATGGACCGGACTTCTATCTGCGAAACGCTGCTCTAACGGAACGAAAACGAGCTATTTTAAAAGCGAATGATTACTGGTGATGAAAAGTGGATAAGATACGACAACGATGTTGTGTGAAAAAGATCATGGACGAAACGAGGTGAAGCTTCCCAAACGGTATCAAAGCAACGATTGACGCCAAGAAAAGTAATGCTGTGTGTTTCGTGGGATTGGAAAGGAATCGTGCCTCAAAATGCTGCCACCTTGTGAAACGACCGATTGTAATCTTTACTGTCAGCAAATAACGCATTTAAGACAAGCAATTCAGCTAAAACGTTCAGAATTGATCAGCAGAAAAGGCGTTGTGTTCCCAGCTTGGCTGGGAAGTTTTGTTGCACCCACCATATAGTCCTGACCTTGCACCATCGGATTACCATTTGTTTAGGTTTATGCAGAACCATCTTAATGGTTTTACATTAAATTCAAAAGAGGCCTGCGAAAATGAGTTATCGCGATTTTTTACCTCTAAACCACAGAAGTTCTATAGTGATGGTATCATGGCTCTGCCAGAAAAATGACAAAAGTTCATCGATCAAAATATGGCACATATTTGGTTTAATAAAGTTATTTTGAAATAAGAAAATTTTTTGTTTCAATGTCACCCAAAAATGGCCACGATCTTTTTCCTAACCCTTATATGGATTAAATAAAGAAAAAATTAAATTTGTGTATATAAATATGTCAAAACAGAAATTGGCTTATAAAATTTGCACTACTTGATTTCTCTTATACATTTATTCCTCGATGGTTACATTTAGTCAAGACACATTTTTGGAGACATTTTTTTTTCAGACAATAAAGGATGAAACACACCAAATATTTGATTTCTTTTATTGGAAATACGTATATTTACACTCAAGCTATGATTTTGTATAATTATATAAGCAAATAAGTCAATATTTAAATTTGCTCCTCGCTGCTGCTGCTTGCTGTGTTTCATCCTTAAGTCTCCTCGCGAAGTGAAGGTGACTTAACGCGCATCCCCAATAGAAAAACTTAGGATTTTTTCCTTACAGAAAAGTATGAAAAAAAAATTGAGAAAAAAAAATCTCAAATTTTTTTCATACTTTTCTGTAAGAAAAAAGTCATAAGTTTTTCTATTGGGGATGCGTGTTTAACTTGAATAAGTCGTTGTCCACAAATAAGAGGGTGTTTGGAAAACAGCCCTAGTCCGAAGCAAAGATTTTAATAAAACCGCGGCGAACTTTAACTGCAATACTTACATGAAAAAATATTTTATTTAAATAATTAGAATTTTCCTCCAAAGATAGGTTTACAATCCTCAAGCGTCACAAAACCCCAAATGTAAAAATCTGAAACGAAAAAAATAAAAAAGGCAAATACAGGGCATAATAGAACTATGTAAGAGGAACGTTATTTATCTATTAAAGAAACCATAATCCAGCAGGAAGAGCCTAAAAATTTATATTTATTAAATTTAATACAAAAAATTGAATTTGCTTGTCTTTAAAAAAAACACAAGCATCAGCTAGGCTGTACTAAGCACGTACTTTACGCTCTTGTAGTCCAACCTCGTCTAATGTGTAACTTTTTGCCTCCATAAATCCAGTAACTTTTGCCTCTATAAAGATCTCCATAAATCTTAGGAGGCCAAGCGCGTTCCATGTTCCGAAGTGCTATTTGTGATAAATCTGATATGGTAGTCCGATACCTTTGTGTAGGGTTCATAACTTAGTTGTTTTTATGAGAGAAGATTGTTAGCCTGCCGCTTAACTCGCTTGTTACGTCTGTCGGTCATGTACTGGTGAAGAAACTTAAGGCTTTGAATCCCTCCTTGCACACATTTAATAGCGGGCCGCGAATCTAGGACTTCGTCTCTGCTATAGTGGAAGAACTCTCAGATACAACGTACTTGACAGCGGCAAACAGATCACAACCGAAATTTTTGAAAGATTTGTTAAAGACAAGGACACCTCTTTGACAAAAGCATCATTTCAACCTATATCAGAGAGTGAAGCAGAGAGAAGTGTGTCAGCCTCAAAAATGTCAAGCAAGAAAATCAGGATTTAGATACATCAGCACTGCAGTATTTTAGTAATTATCTCTTCCAAATTTAAACTAAACCAACTTGTGTGGGTTAAAAAATCGAAAAAGAGAGCAAGACGGATAAATTTAAAGGAATTATTAAACGACGATTAGGGAAAATCATGACCTAGGTGTAAGTTATTGAAGGCAGACTGTTAAAAAAACATCAAAATCAAATGCATTATCGTAATTGTATAAAATAGGTTGGAAGTAAAAGCAATGGTCATCGAAATAAGGACGGGAATTTAACTACAAATAGCTCCGGCAAAATTCCTACTGTCAAAGGTTGGCCGAATTCGAACAATAGCAAATATATTCAAACTTCAGAAGAAACCTGTATTCAAGAATCAATACCGAAGTCAACAGGGTAACTTTGTACTCGTTAGCCTAGAATGTCTAAACCACGTGCACAATCCTCTTCGGAAACTGGGTTCAAAGGACGCGTATCATGATCGTATTCAATAAATAATATTTTGCTTTATAAATAAAAACTATTAAATTTGTTTTATTACAATAATTTCATGGATGTAGTACGCAAGTAGTATAAACACTTAAAACATCCGATTGGAAAACGACCAATCGATTAATAATAATTTATATAATTAAACAAATGTTGGCGTACATCCAATGTACTGTTTTAAGCACATTAGTAGCGAGCTACCCCAGTATCTCCTAGTATAACGTAAAATGTATTTTTAACACATAATTTCATTTCATTTGGGTGTGCAAGTGCAATTAAACGAGAACGATCACTGATACGTGTAAACGTTGAAGAAAACGACGATGGAAAATAAAAACGATCAAATTAAAGTTTTGAACAAATAATAATCATATTTTAATTATTTTTATTATAGTGATACGGTTGCATGTTTACTTTACGCAATAATTTTAGTATTATCTCTCGAAATTAAACATTTTCAGTCACTGATTGGCCATATTTTGTATGAAAATTCATTTCACACGTCTTCGATTCCCCACTTTTCTCGTACACTTTACAAAATTGAAATGCTGGACAGTAAAGATGCAAGCTGATGGCGCCAACAGTTCTTGAAGGATTTTTCACCTGATGAAGTCCAATATTGTCGTTGATGTAACACACATCGTTGACTTTTATGCTTTTCTGAGCAACTTCAACAAGCCCGTAAAATGGTTTAACATCTTCAAAATCACTAAAAGCACTACCACTTTTATTTGGATCCTTATCAAATCGCACTTCAATCAATTCACCTTGCAACATTTTCATGAAACAATTAGAATCGGCGTGATCATGGATCGATGATTGTTGTTCGGTGTTCCAGCATAATATTATCAAGTTATATTTACCATTACCAGCATCAACTAAATTTCGAGTATACCTTGAATACAAAATGTGACGTTAGAATAGTTTGATATTTTGTAACAAACAGAATTGTCTTACACATTTTCATCGAAATTTCGATAGGCTTCCCAATCCGCTGGATTCGATTTATAGGTAAGCAATAAATGATTCACAAATTCTAGATCGACACGGTTTGGAATAAATGCTTCTCTTAGTTTTAAACACAAATCTTTCAAACTTGTTGGAATATCGCGATCCCGAAGCGGCTCAGACAATGGTTTATAATCTTTAGTAAGTTCTCGTAAATATTGATCTTGACTCACAACTTTTCCCATTTTTTTTTTTTTTTTTTTTTAAGTATAATTTATTACTAAACACAATTTAATTTAAGATTTAAGTAGATAATTTCACTACAAAATTATTTAGCAGATTGATAGCAAAATATTGCAAATGTGCGATTTATATACTAAGTTTGTTTATATTAAATTCGAATTAACGACACCGTTTCAGTAGAGAAGCAAAACGACAACATAAACAACGGTTTAGATTTAAATAAATAATGTCGGTGTGAAGTATCGTGTTTTTCTATTGAATCATGATTACTTTATTTAGAGCGTGTATTGAATTTTGTAAAGTACATACATTTGGTGAACGTGTTTAAAACAGATTGGAATGTAGGGGTAGGGCACCAATCAAGAACATATATTTCTGTTTTGTGTGGGAATTTGGAACAAATTTTGGGAAGCAGTAGAGTTTTTGTGTTATTGTTAGTTGAGCGAAACAAAAATCGTCTTAGAAAAATGTGGATAGACCATATGAACTTCAGTATAGGGTAGTCTGACTGAGTTTTAGTGTACTGACGGTGCTGCAGTTATAGCTGACTGGATAGCTTGTCCCTACCACTAGATGTTTGATTGGTAGCTCTGCACGGAGCCCTCATCTTCTAGTGCACCGCTATTCCAGCACACGGTCTTTTTTATTTGTTTATTAAATGTGAATGATAATTTGCACTTGTATTTGAAAATAATGAGTATAAGATCGGTGCAATATCAGCGCCTCTATATGATTTAACGTTAATTATACTGATGCAATGTCTCTCCGAAATCAATTTGATTTTCCGCTCTTCCATCGTTCGATCGCCATGTAGCCTTGTGGATTTTCTTTCGTGGAAAGAACCTACTCGATACGACTAGGTTATACAATATAGCAAGTTCGTCGACGCGTTGGCCGTTCCTGTTACTGTGCTGATGCAAGGTGTGCGGAATGTTTCTGACGGTGCCTTTCAGCCAGTTCATAAAAGAAAAATTCTTTCACATCACCTGCGGTGTCTCTTCAGCTGGTGCAGGCGCATTGACAATCATGAGTTTTAGTGCATAATCTAACCGTGCATATGGACATGTTGGCAGGCCGGAAGTCGATAACATGCCACTGCACTCGCCGGTGAAGAAAGCCGATTCCAAATTATTCTCGCTATAGTTGTTGACTAGTCGAAATAAATGCTAGTGTCTTTGCTATCAACACACAAATTTAATAAAAATATTTAACGGTTCTACTCAACTTTAATTTAGATGTCGAATAAAAACTACTCCAATTTGCATTTATAGAAATTCGATATCGAATGTTAGAATCCAACTACAAACAAATTCGAAAAATACACTGTAAAATGTTCTCATTTGACAAGTTTTCTACCTTTTTTTCTCGCTCGCGCTCTCAACAAAAAAAAATTTGCATAAGAAAAAATGAAGTTTTGATTTTTGATTAAAATTTTTTTCTATTTTTTTGTACATAAAATAAAACAACAGCATTTAGTAAATTATTATTTATCATAATTCTAATAAATAATATATTTTAAATTGAATGAATTAAGTTATATAGACGCGTTTCATTCAATTAAATTTTACATTTTTTTCGTTGTAATATTTACTATGATTTCATAACAAAGTTTAGAGAAAAGAAAAAAATTTGTTATTTTTGTAACATTTACTATTAATTTATATTGTTAAGATTGTGTTGACAAAATATTATTCAATAAGCGATTAATAAAGTTATAAATAGAAGAAATAATTAAATATAAGTAACAAAATGAACCGTCGAAAACCTAACCTCAAAATCCCGATTGCTGAATCAAAGCCTGCACCAGTGTAAGGATCATAGAGCGATATCTCAGTTCCTCGAACTGATTTTTAAATCAAAATTGGTAAATTTATTTTTTATATTTAGAACACCGCCACATAATTTAGATAGCCGTACCACAATTACAATCGGTGATAAAACATTTATCGTCGAAGCAGATGATTTAGAAAAAATCTGTGATCTAGGCCGTGGAGCGTATGGTGTTGTTGAAAAAATGAAACATAGACAAACTGGGACAATTATGGCGGTGAAAAGAATCACGGCCACAGTGAATTCACAAGAACAGAAACGTCTTCTAATGGATTTGGATATATCGATGCGTTCGAGTGAATGCCAGTACACAGTACATTTTTATGGTGCTCTATTTCGCGAAGGAGACGTATGGATTTGTATGGAAGTTATGGATACAAGTCTTGATAAATTTTATTCAAAAGTTTTTAAAGCTAATCGGACTATACCCGAAGATATATTGGGAAAAGTATTTAATAATAAAGAGTAATAATTAACTAATCCAGATTCTTATTTAACATTTTTCGTTATAGATCGCAATAGCTGTTGTAAATGCCTTGCACTATCTGCATGGTGAATTAAAAGTTATTCATCGAGATGTTAAACCATCTAATATATTAATTAATCGAAAAGGTGAAGTAAAAATGTGTGATTTTGGGATTTCGGGTTATTTAGTTGATTCTGTAGCAAAGACTGTTGATGCTGGTTGTAAACCGTATATGGCACCGGAACGTATTGATCCATCAGGCAATACAGGACAATATGATATACGGTCAGACGTATGGTCCCTAGGTATAAGTATGATTGAAATGGCAACCGGTAAATTTCCGTATGCAACATGGGGATCACCATTCGAACAACTAAAACAAGTAAGTGGTTCTTTAAAATTATATTTAAGTTCCTTATAAACTGCTTTTTATCTTGTTGAATTTTTCTAAATGATTTACTTTGAAATTTGAAATGATTTACTTTGAAACAAGCGGTGTTCCAATCTCCGCTGTCGCCAATAGTCGAATCTCTCAGACACAGCTAATAGAGGTTTCAGTTTTTGTCGGATTCCAAATTGCATGTCAGGGAAATAGAATATAAAAGTTACATGGTTTAAGGCCTCGTGCACACCTGAGCTATGTTTTGAGATCACAGCTAATCGGTTTACTTTGCAAAACCCAAATAAGTAAAACCGAATTCGTGAAGCTTAGCTCAAGCCACTCGTACGCCCCGATTTATTTAATTTATTTAATTTATTTAAACCTGTGTAATAAAAGCATAGCTCACATCGCTCATTTTCTGTGCGATGTGAGCTAATTAATCATCTCCAAGGTGAAAATAAAACATTTAAATATATTGCATTACAAGATTGGGTTGACCCTGAGATTTATCTATAATGTTTGTCTTATTTGAGTTTTGGAAACCTAAACGAACTACCTACGAAATCTAAAAAAACATAGTTCAAGTGCGCAACGGGCCTAAAGACCGCAGTCTTTGTTAGGTATGACACTGACTGATAAATCAGGTATAAGAGATTCTAACAACAGCACAGTAAGGTAAGTTATGCGTGTGTTCGTTTTTGGGCTAAATGTGGCAATAGGCGGTATGTACCGAATGCGGAGAATTTTCATAGCAAGCTGATGAGGATTTCAGATCTTGTACGTGAAATCAGTACAAAGCGACCGTGAATAAGTGCAATACTTTGGAAACCAATGCAGAAACCGACTTCTAGTTTGTTTTTTTTCTTTTGCTTTGGTTGGTTGTTTATTGCGGTGAACGTTTCCAAAGTTCCGTTATTACGATGAACCAAAACGACGTTTCTTCACGATTTGTACTAACAACTGTTGGTCTCGATCTTATCGTTTTTTGATAGACCAAAATTGATCACAGATTTCCTGTTACACCACAAGTTTTAAGAGTGGTCGCACAATAGTCATTTGGGAGTAATCTAGAGAACCGATTGCCTTTATCACTGACATATCCTCCCCCGTCCTGCACGTGTGGCTGCGTTCTGTAGGGTAAGATTATGCTCCACAGAAAGATGTTCGCACGCGTCAAATTTTAGAACTATTCAAAATTTGTGTCAAATTTAGCTCTCCATATCGATTTTGACAATAATTGGTTAAGACATGGAACAGTTCATTTCATACCAAATATTCTCAAAATCAGTATGCAGAGCTAGATTTGGAATTTTACAGAAATGTTGATCAAATTTGACATGCAACTTAGGTTGAAATCAGTTATAAAAAGGATTCCAAAAAATGTTCCAAAATTCTTTTTAAGACCCCGAACCATTCCTATCAATTAAATTTTATTACCTATAATCGAGCGGATTAAGAAATGGCCAATCCAGTACTTCGTCCAAAATTCATGTTAAAATAATCAGTTTCTGTAATTTAAATTTGGTTAAAATCGGTTATGAAATGGCCAAGTTCCATAACTTCATCCACGGGTGAAAAATAATTGAGTTCCATTCAATATGTCGAAATTTCAAAAGTTCTGCGAAAAATCTTAATCTCGTCCTATACTTCAAATTAAAGATGACAAACTTTAACCCTGGCAAAATTCCACAAGTTCATCCAAAATATTAAGTGTATTTGTGTGTAAGACCCAAAACAGACCCTATCTTACAAGAAGTGACCGAACCTCATACCTGAACTTCGTCAAAAAGCGTGAATCCAAAACACCTATAATTTAAATTTACAATCACATCATTCGCAAAAAGGAATATATGCGGAGAAATAAAATCTCCGCATATATTCCTTTTTGCGAATGATGTGACTATGTGCATGATGTGGCTGACAGACACCGACGATGAACGTAGTTGGGAGTTGTTAAGGTAGCTAATTGTATTCAATTATTTTGTTTTTTTACTTTCAGGTTGTGAAAGACGATCCACCACGCATTCAACCCGGTATATTTTCTGCCGATTTTTGTGACTTCATAACGGTTTGCCTCCAAAAAAATTTCACAGACCGTCCAAATTATGATCAGCTTTTGAATCACATATTCTTAACACAACACGCTACCAAGGAAACGAATGTGGCCGAATACGTCGAAGAAATCTTAAATCTTCCTGATGCTGTTTAGATACCTGGCGAGTTCCAATCATCCCACACACATCACTATAAAATACAAAAAAAATCTAGATTTTCTAAGAAACTAATCATAACTACAAGAACTACAAAATGATTTATTTATATAAATTAATTAATTCGTCTCAAGAAAATTAATTCAATAATAAAAAAAATATTGTTAAAGATTTAGGAAAAAAAATGTTCGTTTACTTTTCGTTGAAAAAAAAAAATTGTTTGTAAATTAAAACAAATAAAAATATCATTAATTAATATTATTTTACTAAATTATCATTTCTAAAAGAAATAATTATAAAAAATATTAAAAAACTAAGTTCTAGTTTTAATAGAAGCCCTCATCCTCGTCCTCATTAAGTTCGACGATGTTAGCCGCATTGTCAGAACCCCAAACGGCGGCCTCGACACCCCTAACCTTAATATTGTAGCAAACCATTTCAGTCTTCAAGAGGCTTTGCCGCAATGTTGTAATTTTGCGCGACATATCCTTGCTGTAGGCGGTGCCCGCGATTTTCAAATATCCGGTGTACAACTGCTGCAGAAACTGGCTAGATTCAAAACAAATCGTAGTATTGCCAGTACCTAATGCATTTACACCACGACGCATCACCTCCCCGGTAGTATCCGCTAGTCCCAACATATACTCGATCGGTTGAACTAGGCACTTGATTTCCTCGTCACTTTCGTCGTCCACTTTGTACGTTAAGCTGCGGCCGAGCGCATCCCATGCCGATAAATTTATACCGCTAATATACTCATAAAACGAGTAGGCTTCAATAAATTCTTGTAGCCCAGCGGAATATGCTCGAGCATACTGATACGGATCGAGGCCTTTTAGTTCCTGTGCAATCAGTTTAAAGTTGTTGGTACAAAGTGCATCAAGTCGCTGCTTTGCATCGGCCAATAAGTTCTTCTCATTGTCTTTCCTAAAAAATGTGTACCCAAAAATTAGAATCAGTTTCGGTAAACCCATATAGCTAATTCCGAATTACTTAATATCTACCGTATGCAACAGGAATATAATTCGTTTACTCTCAATTGTTATATCCCGGCTAAGCTTAACGATTCGCTCATACCGGTCATGTTTGTCGTCGAGCTCTAATGCTATTTGCCGGAATGCGATTATTACAGCATTGGATTCATCAATTACGGCCGCTGTCTCGTCACGCTGTTTACTATTGTAGTTCTTATTGGTAAATGGTTTTTTAAATTGTCGTCGATTTTTATTTTGCGACATTTTTATACAAATTATTTCCAAAAATCGTACAAATACAACACAAAATAAACACACGAGTTCTGTCAAAAAAACAGTTAACGTTCGCATTGGGACATCTGAGAAATAATAGTAGAACTAAAATATTGCTAGTACTTTTTTTGTGTTGCGATAGATTGGTAACAAAAAATAACGTTCTTTCGATAAAAATATTACACTGAAAAGGCACCCGGTGCAATTTTAGTAAATATAGATATTTGATCAGATTTTATAAAATTTATCTACATAGATATATAAGAATTGTACGCTAAATAAGAGAGATTGCGCCATTTTTATGAATCGACATTTTGATTAACGATTTTTTAACTAAAAGTTACGATTTTATATACATATTTACGATTTTATATACATATTTAATTAGTAACTGACGAATATCATGAAATGAAAAATGAGTGACATTTAGATATTGGAAGCAGATGAATTGAATGAATTGAATTTGAATTTCAAATAGAACAGACACAAATTGTATTGACGATATTTAATTTGTGAATTTTACGTATAACATATTGCTGGAATTTTACAGGTTGGTATGTCGGCCTCGCCGACTGTTTGCTCACTCTGAATTAGGTGCGGATTTTGAAACCTAATGCTCTTTACTTTATGAACGATTCTACGACAGTCTACGTGTTCATTCTGCACTGAGTGCGATTGATTCATCTAGTCTCGGTGTTTCAGATGAAAATATTACTTTGTGTATGGGATGTAAAGCTGTGCTTAATGCACTACGTAATCCTGTGACCACGTCCACAGTGATTAAGAACCGTAAACGTGTTATTATTCACCCGGTTGCAACAATATAGTTAAGACCATGTATGTGGATGCTTACCCACTGTCAGTGTACGTCAGTGTACAATCAGTTTAGAAGTACATCCTCATCGCCCATTTGTGACGGAACGGAAGCTTCTTCATAATACCCTATTCAGATTTCAAACAGAACTATAATCGACCTGAGATCAGTAGTGATATAATAATACGAACTTCTAACTCAAATTCAATTGAATCGTATTATAATTAACAAGTAAAGTCCGTCCCGAGGCCGTGTGGTTTCTCGATTGTACTTACGATTCCGTTCACGAAACGTTTCAAAAAACGGCAGACACCATCATTACCATCACCAAAACTAAAGAAATTCACTCAAATCTACACCGCCACAAACAAATAATCTGCTCAATTACTCGCCGGACCTTTTTTGAATGTGATGTGGTTGCTATGTACTTATTCCTCCTCAGGGTGACAAGTATCACTACAGAAGACATTTGCGCTTTAAGATAGATTTTTAATCGAAGGGCTAAATGACTGGCTAGTGACAAATAACCGCAGGATATTTAGTAGGAAATCAAACGTCTCAAGGCAGCTCCATTTTATCAGAAGCCGAACTTTTTGTACGTTCACTTAAGACGGCCATGAAGCCATACCGAGTTATGATTTAACAAATTCTATTTGTTCAGTTATCGTTTTTCGTCAGCTAGAGTGACAAATCACCAGCGAATTGGTTGCATGAAAGAAACCATATACAATCTTTGAAAGGCAGGTGATCCGATGTTTGTAGATTTTCGAAGTGAAAGAAACTGGTGCCGCAGAGCTGAAGTTGTGGCTAATGAATGGAAAAAGAAATATCATGACAATGTGCAGATATCAGAATCATTTCATCAGACATTGATGCAAATGAGTAATATGGATTATGCAACAACCATAATCATAAAAGAACCTGTCGCACTTCCAACAAGTAATGGAACAATACAAACATTATCAACAGACCGGGTCGTTCTGGTTTAAAAAATACCAGTAGAGAAGTAACATCTAGAGAAACAATGTGATGATCCACACGAGTTCCTAAGCGGGAAGTTAGATTTGATATCAAGGGGTATGGCGATCATTATTAGAATGAGAGTGTCATCGAATTTTGAATGTGTACTATGAGCAAAAATGAGAAATTTAAAATCGATTGCAAATAATTGAAAAGCAAGCTCAGATGAGAACGCACAGTAAAGCATAAAGCATATTTTTCTTTATAGTGCTTGCCACCAGGGGTGCTTGCCACCATCACTTCGAATCGAAATTCGAAAAAAAGTCGAATGGCGGTATGTTGTATCATTTTTGAAAAGCAAAAATGATGCAACTTGCACTTTTTCGATTAGACTTTTTCCGATTCGAAGTGATGGTACAACATACCGCCCCAGATATCAATATATGTCTATAGTAGTGTTGCTTTTGCAAATCCGCTTAGCTTAGCCAAGAAATGTGAAAGCAACAACTTTTGGTTTTAATTTTTAATGCGTTTTAATTTTTCTGTGTTGGTTCATTCTATTAATATTTATTTTAGTTTTTTTTATTTTATGAAATAGAACAAATTAAATTCGGTATTTTGCTATCAAATAACAAAATGCCAAATTTTACTAAAAGATAAATTTTTCGAGAAAAATAGAAAAAATAACGCCTTGCGGTAAACACCATAACCATAAAATGATTTTATTTCCCCTAATCCTAAAATTTTTTTTCTTAACATTCTAAGAAAATCGGCTTTAATACAATGCAATTGTTGTTGTAAAATTTTGAAAGCAACACAGCTATTAAAGACAATTCTTAACATTAAAGGCTTTAATATAATGCAATTGTTGTTGTAATGCAACACAGCTTATAAGTATTTCATTCCGAATTGGAAATCCGAGTTTCTTTGTTTTTGTATAATATGAATAAAATTATTAATTTTATAAAAATATATTTGTGTATTCATGATATACAACAATTGTGTTGTATGTTTATATTATAAAAATATACACATGTTTATATTATAAAAACGCTTTGTAATTATTCAAATTTATATACTATTCATATTTTACAGAAACAAAGAAATTCGGAATTCGAATTCGGAATGAAATGTAAATTGAAAATATATTTTGACATCTAGTGGCGAGCATTATATAGAAAAATATGTTTTATGATTTAAACAAATAGAATTATACTCTTAGAACAGGTCATTGGGTTTTACCCATATGAGCAGGATGGTTATATAAAAAAGCATATGGCTTACTCATATTTCAAAACGAAAAACCCCAAATCAGCTGTCTATTTATGTGCGCAGTGATAACCTATGGTGACGACTTAAATTTGTGCTTAAAAATTATTAATTAAAATACATTAAAATAATAAAAATATTTAGTGGTTTATGTAGTAGTGCGTGGTACCCAAGTATAACAAAACGAAAGTAAAAATTGAGCATAGTATTTTCCTTCGTTTTCATCCAAAATTAACGAAAGTTAAACTTCACATTATA
The DNA here is from genome assembly GCA_932526605.1 of Nephrotoma flavescens. Lineage (NCBI taxonomy): Eukaryota > Metazoa > Arthropoda > Insecta > Diptera > Tipulidae > Nephrotoma > Nephrotoma flavescens. Next base: position 57,429,254 of record OW052222.1, on the reverse strand, counting down.
ATGATAGTGTTTCCCAAGTATTTTTACTTTCAATTTTCCTGGCGATATTCGTACTTAAGTACTAAACTTAGTCTAGTATTTTTCTAAGTTTGAGTTGCAATTTATTAAAATAAAACGTATGAAACGTGTCGCGATTATACGAAACTGAACGAAACTCAATAAAGGAGAATTGTATACATGTATGTGTGAACAGAAAAGACAAAAAACAAAATGGCGGGAGCGAGGTTGTGCATGAATGTAAAATGCTATATTTGAAAATGTTAGAAGAAAAAGATGGCGGCATCCAAATGTGAGAGCAAAATAAAAATTTAGGTTTAAAATGAATATTTTTATTTTATTAAATTTGCGGTATAAAAATATACATACATATATACATATTATATACGAATCTAAATTATATTTTAGTTAATTTTTTAATTATTTTTTATTATTACACAATTTGAAATTATTCTTTGATTGTAATATTAAAAGTTTAAATAATTTTTCCAAATAGGTACTATGATTATTGCACATCAAGTTTATTATTTTCGCATTTGTTTTCTACCTAAAAACTTAAAACTGAACTAGAAATTAATTAATTTATGAAAACAATATTTGAATAGATATAAAATATATTTTGATGTAATTTTATTTAAATTAACGCACATCTTTAAATTTTTTTAACAAAATTTTATAAAATTACCAAACTCATGTCGTGAACATGAAAAATAAAAACAAACCATGTACATTACACGCTATACACATTCCTACGAAAGAAAAATTGCGGTAACACAGTATACAGTAGTAACAACACAGTATACATATACGCTACAAACACTATCATTATAATGTGAAGTTTAACTTTCGTTAATTTTGGATGAAAACGAAGGAAAATACTATGCTCAATTTTTACTTTCGTTTTGTTATACTTGGGTTGTAGCGTATATGTATACTGTGTTGTTACTACTGTATACTGTGTTACCGCAATTTTTCTTTCGTAGGAATGTGTATAGCGTGTAATGTACATGGTTTGTTTTTATTTTTCATGTTCACGACATGAGTTTGGTAATTTTATAAAATTTTGTTAAAAAAATTTAAAGATGTGCGTTAATTTAAATAAAATTACATCAAAATATATTTTATATCTATTCAAATATTGTTTTCATAAATTAATTAATTTCTAGTTCAGTTTTAAGTTTTTAGGTAGAAAACAAATACGAAAATAATAAACTTGATGTGCAATAATCATAGTACCTATTTGGAAAATTATTTAAACTTTTAATATTACAATCAAAGAATAATTTCAAATTGTGTAATAATAAAAAATAATTAAAAAATTAACTAAAATATAATTTAGATTCGTATATAATATGTATATATGTATGTATATTTTTATACCGCAAATTTAATAAAATAAAAATATTCATTTTAAACCTAAATTTTTATTTTGCTCTCACATTTGGATGCCGCCATCTTTTTCTTCTAACATTTTCAAATATAGCATTTTACATTCATGCACAACCTCGCTCCCGCCATTTTGTTTTTTGTCTTTTCTGTTCACACATACATGTATACAATTCTCCTTTATTGAGTTTCGTTCAGTTTCGAATAATCGCGACACGTTTCATACGTTTTATTTTAATAAATTGCAACTCAAACTTAGAAAAATACTAGACTAAGTTTAGTACTTAAGTACGAACTTCGCCAGGAAAATTGGAAGTAAAAATACTTGGGTAGTGCAACATTTGATAAAAAAAATTACAAACTTTTAATTGAAATGAAGTGTATTGTCAAAAATTGTTAAAATATGCATAAAAAAAATTCAAAAAGACGTATCTTACCATCAGTAAGTTTACTAAGTGTTTATATAAAATAAAATGTAAATTATGTTAAGAAAAAAGTGATTTGTGATAAATTCATCCTTTATTTAATTTATAAATCAGAGAAAATTAAGTAAACAATTTTGATTTTGGTGTGGGGTTTTTCATTTTGTGTGTGTGTTTGTAAACATATGTTATATTACCAGTGTCGCATTTCTCTTATTACTACGTACATATTCTACGTGTTTTTCTTTTCATAATTATTTTTTATTTTGGAATACTATAAGTATAATTTTTTTATCGAAAATTAAAACAATTAATGCGTACTATTCTAATAAAAATAATTGTGAATTTCAGAAGTTTTAAATTTCAATCGAGCAAATTCTAAACACGACCCGTTGATTTATATGCTTTCTCTTTTACCCTCCGAATTTGACTCACTTGACAGCTACAATCATTCACTCTGTATTTCTTCTTACTCTAAGTTTAAACAAAGCAATTTTTTTGATTTATTTTTACCAACATATGCTTTATCCAATGGAATTGTTGTTGTCGTTATCAAGAAAATACACCGGGCAGTATGTTGTACCATCACGTCGAATCGAAATTCGAATAAAGTCGAATGGCGGTATGTTGTATCATTTTCGAAAAGCAAAAATGATACAACTTTCACCTTTTCGATTCGACTTTTTTCGAATTCGACTTTTTTCGATTCGAAGTGATGGTACAACATACCGCACCACACAGTTTCGCCTATTCCGCCATTCCACACATTCATTCTTTCGTCGTGATTCTTTCCTCGTTAACTTCGACTTCACCTATAAACTAATAACAGTTTATTGGTGAAGGGGAAGGAAACGAGGAAAGAATCACGACAAAAGAATCAAAGTGTGGAATGGCGGTTTGGCGTAATTCAGCATGATAACCTCTTATTAAAATAGTCGTGTGAGAGAAATCTCTTAATTATGAGAATAATATTTGTGAGAATTTCACGGTTTGTTTCATTTTTCGGAAACCCAAAAGAATATGGCATAAAGTATGCGCGCTATTTAAAACAAGGTTGTACACAAAACTATGAAACGTCAAAATCAGCTGTGTTTTGTTATTTTCATATACCGGTTATTTTGCGTACGTTCATTTTAAACTGAAATCTTTTTCTAAATATAAATAGTGAATTAAAAATGAATTTAAATCGAATAAATTATCGAATCGTAAATAAATGTGTACAGTATAATAGCCATGTGTATATCGCTGGCTACGCCACAGCACCAAAACAAAGTAAAGCTGGCAATGAGAAAAAACAGTTTACAGTGTCGAAAGACATCAGGAATTATTTCGAAAAGCACAATAAATCGGATTTAATGCATTTGATGCCCGAGAAAATCCTAAAAAAAAAAATAAAGTCTCCCGAATCGTTTTATTTGATAGACGAGAGGACCGGTAAACAGATAGTGAACACGCTACATAAGTATCTATTTAAGAGTGCAAGTGAGAAAAAATTTTTGATTGAAGTGAATCCGGGCCTCGGGATTGTAACAAATCAGCTGCTAAAGCATTCGAAAAACATCGATAAGCTTATACTGTATGAAACGCTTGAGCATTTCATTAATCATCTGCAAGATTTGGGACACAAACATCATCGACAAATTGGGCTACGAAAAGGGGATTTTATTGGACTGTGGAAACTGGCGTACCAAGATAAAATCGATAATGGTACGCGGGTCAATGAATTTCTCCAAGGCATACCAAAAACGGGATGGAATAATGGTAAGAATGCAGTGAATTATGTGTATAACATATTTAACAATTTCATTATTTTTTAGAACCTAATGTACAGGTAATCGCAAATGTAGGCTCAATCAATTTAATCAAGCATTTAATCAACTCGATCGTATTCCAATCGGGTATAATTTCATTTGGTAGACCAGAATTTTTCTTTATTCTACCACCGCCGCTATATATTGTAAGTTTTATAATTTATTCCACTGTTGCATACACTACAGCCGATCATTTTATATTGCGCTTATTCACAGCATTTAACCTGTACCAATGAATTGGGCTACTTGTTCTATCGAGGCACAACCATACTGTTCCAAATCTTGTTCGAATACGAGTTTATTGAGCGATTGCCGCGTGAGCACTTTTTCCCGTGGCAGCAGGAATACAGCCTAAAGAAGACTATGAAACTACATCGTGTTACGTGTATCGATCCTGAATATTTATATTTAGTAAGGATTACGCCAAGAAAAAATCTCTTTGAATTGTGTGCACCTCAGGATTTGCCGGCCCTGTGGTATTTTATAAAACAACACTGCGTCAGCCGGAAACTACGGATTATACCAGCACTAGAACGATGGATACCGGGATGTGGGCCACGATTAATCACACAAACAGCTCAACCAACAAAACCACAAACAGAAAATTTAACAAATAGCCTGATACTTCCAAAGTACACGATACCCACGCCAAAAATCTCAAAACCTGATTTCTATCCAAATATAAATATTTTTACGGAATTCGGCGATCTTTCACCGTCCCAAATGTACTCACTCTTCAACACGTTTAGTAATTGGCCGGAATATCGGGAATGCTCGTTTTTGAGCTCGATGGAAAGTACCCTGTTAAAAATGGAAACGTCTGATGATAATACCAACGATGGTCTCGAGATACCGGACGAAGACGACGTTGAAACGACGAAGACGATCAAACCAGTAAATTAAACGAAATAATTAAAAATAAAGTTTTATTGTAAAAAAAAAAAAAATAAATAAATTTTATTTTCAGACACTATTGTTCTGGTAAATCATATAAATCTGTTGTTGGTACACAGGTACCATTTAATGCTCGTCTTGTTCCCTTCGCACATATACCAATTGGAGCGGGTAAAGGCTCAGTTTCATCATCAAATCGCATAGCTAATTGTGGCGATTGTTGAATGCATTCAATATTTAATGTAGTTATGTTAATACCAACCACGTTGCTTAGCTCGGGTAATGGGCATGGTCCAGCCTTTAATAGCTCATAGCATTTGTTCTGGAATGGTACCATTTTTGTGGCACGGCATGGATTCGCAACACATTCGGGAATATTTTTGTTGCGTGGCAATACAATGTATTGTTCGGATTGGCATGGTCCTTGCTCATAAACGGGGAAACACTTGTCAGCTGGTGGATAGTATACGTGCCCTGGTACACAATCACAAATCCAATCATCTTTTTGATCACCAGGATAGTATAATTCATTGTCTTTGCATTGCGTTGGATGGAAAATTGGTATCCGGTTCTAAAATAAAAATAAAATATAACCAGTTAGGTACTTATCATCAAATAACGAATTTTTTGAGTTATTCAAATCTATTATGTACATATCCCAAATTAGTCCGTGATAAGCGTAGGAGAGGTCGGGGTTAAAAATTTAGTGATTTAAAAAAAAAATAGTGACATCTATGTTTAAGTAGTAGCATTTGAAATGGTTTTATAACAGATGAGTTGTATACCAGATCAGTCTAGAACTGAACCGTTGCGATTATTCTCGGCAATCTGGGGCGGTATGTTGTACCATCACTTCGAATCGAATTCGAAAAAAGTCGAATCGAAAAAGTGAAGGTTGTATCTTCTTTGCTTTTCGAAAATGATACAACATACCGCCATTCGACTTTTTTCGAATTTCGATTCGAAGTGATGGTACAACATACCGCCCCTGGGGCGGATTGGTCACTTGGGTGAGACAGTAATTCAGCGTAGATTGGTCATTTAAGAGTTAATAATTTAATGACATTTATAAAAATTAATGACATCTAGGTTTAAGTAGTAGCACTAGAATTATTTTTATATAAGTTTAGTTGTATAGCATGGTGGGATGTAACAGCGAGACGACGGATAAAAATCTCGGATTGTACTATCCCATCGTTTTAACCAATTACATCACGTAAATTATACAACGGGCACGTCTCTTTGAAAAAAAAATATCAGTGCCGACATGTTGTAACTATCACTTTTTTCGCTTCGATGCAATTTCGATGGAATAACGGTATTTTAGAAGTAAAAATATTTTTTTTGTAAAAATATTACTTCTAAAATACCGTTATTCCATCGAAAATGCATCGAAGCGAAAAAAGTGATAGTTACAACATGTCGGCACTGGGATAGGAAAATCCGAGATTTTTATCCGTCGTATGAACTCGCAGTAAGTGGTGTTAAAGTGAAAATAATGGTGTAATTAAAAATATTTGTAAATGGTGTTTGTGACCAATAGCGGGAAACTTCTTGTGCGAATATTTCTGCTATTTTCGGGAATATACTAGTAGTGGTAAGTATTCAAAAAATATTAGCAAATTATTTCCGATATATTCGACACAATTGACGCACAATTCGGCATACTTGACTTATCCACGAATGATCCGGTTAGTGTTGGAGAAGCATTGAGCTGCAGTGATAGTAATTTGTGGCGACAAGCTATGGAAGATGAATATGAAGCGATTATAACAAACGAAACATGGACTTTGTGTAATCTATCGAGTAATAGCAAAGCGATCAAGTCAAAATGGGTGTTTAAAACCAAATTAAAATTAGATGGTTCAGTTCCGCCCCGGTGGCAAAGTGGTCAGTATGCTTGCTCCAGCAACCGGAGGTCCCAGGTTCGATTCCCGGTGGTGACAAGGAAAAAATTTCACGGCTGGTTTAGGATCAATGAATTAATTACTCTATCCGAAATGAAAATATGATTATGAAACCTCATTTGAGGCGGCCAAATCCCTTGATGGGATATAGTGCCAGAGAGAGGGAGAGGTTCAGTTCAATACAAAGCACAGCTCGTTGTAAAAGGTTTGTTCCCAGCGTGAAGGTCTGGATTATGAGGGAACGTATGCGCACCAGTAGTGAAGTATAGCTCAATTCGCCATCTGTTTGCACTAGCTGTTCAATACGATATGAATGTTGAGCAGATGGATGCATTGTCTGCGTTCCTTCTAGGTGAATTGAGGGAAACTGTGTATAAGTTGCAACCAGAAAGATTTGCGGATGGAACAGGAAAAGTTTGTAAATTAAACAAGGCACTTTATCGATTAAAACAAGCCGGCCGTGCCTGGAACCAAAAGTTGCACAAGGTATTGGAAGAGATCGGCATGGCACGATCTAAAGCTGATAGGTGTATCTATTATAAAATCGACAGAAATTCTAAGTTGTTTGTTGCAGTATACGTCGATAATTTTTTGATTTTAAATACCAACAAAGCACAGAGCACGGGTTTGAAAGACGAACTGTCCAAACGTTTTCAAATAAAAGACAAAGGAGAAGCTCAAATCATTTTTATATTCTGAATTACAAAGGATCGAGAAAGGGGTTTCTTATTGCTGGATCAACTACATTACCAAAATTTTGGAAAAATTCAACACGTCTCAATCTAACGCTGTTGCGACACCAATCGACTTAAACGTTAAAGTATGTCACCAACCAGCAAAGCCGAATTTGGGGGCATGCAGAAAATTTCATTTCAAGAAGCAGTAGGCAGCCTTCTGTATGTAGCACAGGGTACGCGACCTGATATTGCCTACGTAGTAAATTTGGTGAGTCGTTTTTCAAATAATCCCGGAAAGCAGCATTGGGTTGCAGTGAAACGGATCTTTCGTTACTTGAAAGATACAGTAGGTGCGAAGCTGGAATATCGGAGATCGAAATTAGAAAACATTACTGGTTTTAATGATGCAGACTAGACGAGTGATCTCGATGAAAGAAAATCGACCACTGGTTATGTGTTTCTTAAAGGCGATGGAGCAATAACATGGTCATTACGCAAGCAGCAAACCGTTGCACTTTCTTCAACTGAAGCCGAATATATGGCCGTATCTGCAGCCCGTCAAGAAGGATTATGGCTTCGAAAATTTTGGAAGTGGAACTCAGCAGACCGACTGCGATTCCGATTTTTTGTGACAGTCGAAGCGCAATTAATCTCTCGAAGACAGATGCATACCATCCTCGTACGAAACATATCGATGTGAGACATCATTTTGTGAAAGCGAAAGTAGAAGCAACTGTTATCACAATAAATCCAATCGGGACATGTCAAATGATTGTTGATGCATTAACAAAGGGACTTCCCAAATCCAAACATCAACAACATCGAGGAGAAATGGAACTCAAATTAGTGTCAATTCAAGTGGGAGTGCTGACTTATAGGGTGAATTTATGTTTTGTGAGTTGGGAATTATAATAAATTGGGTTATAGGCAAAACTGTATTAAAAATGAATAAAAAAATCTGTCACCACTTCCGGTTTACTCATAATAAGAGATAGCCGTGTTCTTTATTTCCACATACCAAAAATCTGTTTTCAACACGTGTATTTAAGTACAAAATTTTTTACTGTTACGCCGCTCGGCGCTCACACACATAGGGATTTTTGATTTTATCTCTTTCTGGTTTTCTGCATAAAAAAACCGCAGTAATGGAATTCCGCCTTATGCAAAGATTTAAAAATTCAAACAGGCACTAGTTGCACTAAATATGATGAATCTATGTGACTCACTTATAGTCATCATAAATATCCCTTTCACAAAAAAAAAAAAATTGCTTTATTTAAGTCCAAACCACACAAATGTGTCGGTAAAAAATCATAGTATGTAATGGCGTTTTTGATAAAATTATTCGCTTGATTTGAAATACAACCAACACAATTATATGTATAGTTACAGTGTTCTTTTCGGACGAAATAAGTTTGAAAGGAAAACACAAATGTGTAAGTTGATTCAAAACACATACAAAAATAAATTTTTGACATGGTACTTTTACCGTACCCACACAATTACCGGACAGGAAAAGGGATATAGTGTATAGGAGGTACTAAGCTTGTGTTAACACTTTTTATAAGAATTAACGAAAATTCTGTCATCCTATTTGAAGATCGAAGAAATTTTCCTTTAAAGGTTTTAGGAGTTTCAAGTGAATTGACACCGCAATCAACAATATTAACGAAAATAGTTTAATTAAACTACAACCACAGAATAGATATTATCCAGAAGCGCCATTGAGTAGACCATTCTGAACCACAGAATATATATAGAATAGACATAACGCTATTTTACTATGGAAGAATTTGGACTCATTGTTTTGACCTTGGCTCACAATAAGGTAGAACAAATTCGCTATTTTTGAATATTTTTATTTCAAATAAACAATTATGGACTCACAATGAAGGTTTGACGGCATATTTCAACAAAAAACAGTTAGTTAACATAAAATCATTACTATAAAAATTAATATTCATATTTAAAAGTTATGTTTCTTATAAAAAATATAAGGTAGGAAAAAAATTTCTTGGTATACGCAATGTCTCTTCTGGTTATATATATTCTGTGTTCGAACTGTAATTATTTTAATATTTATTAATATTGATATTAATATATTTAAATTTTAATAATTTTTTTAATATTTAATATATATTTCAAATCGATATTTTTCCGTACAAAAATAGCGTTATAACAAATCTTAAAAACTGACTGGTTTAGATATGTTATTAACAGAAAACTAATGGCTTTCCTTGTGGACGTTATGCTAATAGGGAATCGTATATAGGTACATCGGTTTGTATAATCATTCATGTATATTCATATTTTCATGGGCCAGCAATAATGTTTAATTTAATTATGAACACCTTTTCGACTCACCGCATGACCGCACACTTTCACTAGTCGTAGTGCTGTAATTTGTACTTTACCATAATTTAAAACAAGAATTTGATTAGCACTTACACGCTACCAAAAATACTTATTAAATCGATCAGTTCCGGTGTTTATTTTTTATAAACAGTAAAACACTTCTTATATACATACTTCTTATATAAATAGAATATGACCTTGATAGTTCGCACACTTAAATAATTTTTTTTGTCAAAAATACTGATATGTATTAAAACAACTTTCAAGCCACAGAATTAGGCAACTCCATTGACCCTACGCACACGACGATAACACTTGAATGCGATTAAGACACACAATATAATTGCGATCGACTTGCAATCGAACTCCGTAACAATAAACTTTTTCAATATTTATAAAGTATTAAAGAACTTACATTGGCATTCTTTTTCTTTTCGTCTAGCTCGAAATGTACATTTTCTTCAGGATACCCGAATCCTGCATCGTTCGATTGATTCTGGCCAAAGATCAACGCAATTAAGAAACAGATACAACTAAATAAAAGTATTAACTTAAACATTTTGACTCTATTTAATTAACTGTATGTTTACACCACAACCTCTTCTAATCGTTAGCTTATGATTAAGACTAAACCTAGATCGTCTGACATTATGCGCGAGTATATCGTATTGTAAATGCAAAAGATGGTTAAAGCGAAGACTCAACAAACTGGATTTCGTGTGTATAACAGAATTTTATTCAAGAAAAAAAAATCAAATTGTTGAAACATTGTGCTTAAGAAAAATTAGTACTCTGCCCCGAACAAACGTGTTTAGCGAGGTCGTGATATGCAAGCGGCGCCAACCTGTAAAATGTATTCATCTCATGTTATACGGTAAAATGGTAATGAACCAGTTTATTCAAGTTTTGAGATTATCCACTTGTAAGGTGTTTGCGTTGTTATCTACTCGAAACCGTTTTTTTTTTCATTTGGAATGTCTTAACTATTTCCGCGTAACCACTTACGGGTTTTTTTAATGTTTTCAAGACGAGTTTAATAAAAATTAAAAGTCAATAAACACAATAATGTGTAGTTCAGGATTTTCCAAAACATTTTATTTATTAACTGCAAATTAAATAGAACTGATTTTATGATTACTAAGTTTAAAAGTTCATTATGAGGTAATTAGAGCCAAGTGTATGGAGCACAGAGCAGTGCTGCTTAACTAGAGGGCAACGAACCGCATTGGGCTAAATGAATTAAGTAGAGTATATTTGTGTCTCGCAACTGGAAGTCTCTTTGTCAAGAGAATTAAAATAGCCACCATTGTAAACTATAGCAATAAATTCAATAGAAAGACCTCGGAAGTTAGATAGGAAAAAATACCTTGGTATCAACCAAAATGTTAAAACAATTTCAACTCGAGTTCGGAACTAATAGGCGTGGTATACACTATTTCACGTAATTTGATTGGTTTTGAGTTTGTTAGCGAGTATGGAACTAATTATTTCCCATGTCATGAAACCGAAATGCTGGTTAATTCTACACATTTTCCAATTGTAATTCAGAAAGCGTCAATTGTAATTCAACAATTGACGCTTTCTGAATTACAATTGACGCTTTCTCAATTACAATTGGAAAAGGGTTTGGAAAAAGTTTTGATTTGATCAGGGAAAATTTGAATTTCACACGTGGAGTTTAAAAAGACGGAAAAATCTTTTCTTTAATTGTCATTTAACGTGAATTTACCCCCACTCGCCTCTCTCAAAACTAAAATCGTAAATTACCTGACAATAGATCATTAGAGTTTATTGGGCAAAATAGAAACGTAAAAGTGAATCTGGACCGGACAAAAAAACGTACTTTTTTTACTTTTTGTTATGATGACAAGACAAAGAGCGTTATTTTGGTAAAACTTCCTCCTAAAATAAAAACATTTCCAAAATTTTCTCCCTTTGATTGGGAGGAAAGTTGGTCTTGTTTGTTAATATGCTAATAATAAATAATACATATGTACCTTCAAATAACATTTTTCTTGAAAACACCAAATCTATCACAGCGCATCCCCAATGCAAAAAACTTTTCCTTATAATTTTTTCCTTATGAAGAGCATATCCAATAGAAAGAAAAAAATCGAACTGAACCATACTTCATTATAATTTATTTGTTTACAAAATTTTGACTTACTAATTTTTAACCTCCAAATTTTTCCGAAAATTAATTATAAAACTCAAATATATTTTCGCAAAATTATATTACGCAACGTGTTGTTAGTCAAAATTTAATATGTATGTTATGTATCAAGAGGTTTTGCGTCCCTAAACAAATAACAAACCATTGACATTAAATTCAAAACGCGGTTAACTTCATTGTATTTCTCATAAGGAAAAAATTAAAAGTATGATAATTTTTTTCATGGGGAAATCACCAACCTAAAAAAAATGTTTTTTTCTCAAATTTTTTTTCATATTTTTCTGTAAGGAAAAAGTCAAAGGAATTCTATTGGGGATGAGCTGTCATTGGGATTTGCTGTTCAACAGAATGTTGAGCAGCTTGAAAGTGGTTAAATTCCATTGTGGGCATGTTTAAAATAAAAATAATTTAATAACCTGTAACATTGCAAATAAATATCATATTGGGATTACGAATTTTTTCAAATCTATAAAGTAAAATGTTCTCAATAGTCTAAATATCCGACCCAAGGTAATCTTTAACAATTTCAATAAATAAATTAACAATTTCAATAAATGCATTAGTGCCGGATCAAATGGCGTCTGCACAAATCTACAAGGTCCTTCAACAAGCACTTGTGCCACAACAAAATGGAAAAACTATTCCAAAACCAAGATGATACATACAGGAGTAAACAAATTCAAATGGAAACCAATTTCCGCAGAAACGGGGACAAAGAGAAAGAGAAAGCTAAATCGCTGTACTACGAATACTTTTAAATGATGACAAAATCCTGGCCACAGTCTAACCTTTAGAGGTGATCCACGCATATCTCGAGAAACCGAAGAAAGTCGCAGACACATATAATAAACTAATGGCGGAGATGCGTATGTAGCGACATCACGTGTCTCACCTTCGCGCATTACAATTGTTCAGGCATTATCGAACCATTAACGCGTTAAATAAGAATATCGTAGTTCGTTGTTCAAACGGTCGAGCGCTGCTAACAAGTCAGCGTGACTCATATTCGCCTTTTAACGCAAAGTGGCTGACATCTGACGGAATATTTTGGAACTAGAGGTAAAGGAGATCGACTTCTCAAAAAACTAGTTTTAATGTAACATAAACTTCATAGATGACTATAATTCGACTGGATATTACGTAGAATGTTTATTTAGTTTACAATTAATGTAACAAATGATAAAATAAAATGGAATGAGGTTTTTTCTCGTATAAACTAATATCACTTTTCGCTCGCATAGGAAGTGGCGCTAACTAGGCGGTGATTAAAACGTCAATATTTGTGCAGCTTGGGTTATTCGCAAATCGCAACTAGTTCAAAATAATCAGTCAAAGAGAATGGACGCAAAGACAAGAAATTTGCTCTTTCGATACGCCATATCAAAACGCATGTATTTTCTATTATTTTAACCAATTAATTATTATAATTTTTTAAAATGTAAGCATGTGAAGTTTATTTTGAAATATAAATATTCGTGAACATTTAAATATTGTGTTCTGTGCTTAGCACATCAATAAATCGTATGTGTTATTTTTTTTTTGATCCTGTTGAGGTCAATTACCCACCCATTCACCTACTCACACAATTTCAGTATACCACCTGCACGTTGCAAGTTCCATGTCAATTGTCAATCTGCACGCTGACATGGACGGTGGGTCGACGCTGAATTCTGCACTCCAACAGAGGGTCTAAGTTGTGTTTATTAACATCACCGATCGTAATCGAAGAAGAAAATTTGCTTTACATCCAGCCTCTGGTGGAATTCGAACCTGCGCCACTTGTACGGAGTTTTATACGTCCAGGATAAACTGAACATTTTTCTACGCGCGTTCTACAGTAACACGAAACACTGAGAAAACCCGCTCAGTGAAAATTATTTAGCAACGACAGTCTCTTACCACGGAATTAGCTAAAATTGGTGACACCCACATGATAAAAACATCTCGGTCTTCAACTCGGCGATAAAAAAGCCATCCCAGGTTCTACAAGAAATGGAATCATTATCCGAAAATCAAATCACGGAATCAGTGCTTAGGAACTTGTGGAACTTCACAACGGCTAGCAACAGATATGCAAGCAATTTTGTCGTGTTTGGAAGACGCCGATTTATCAAAACTATAGTGATGACGGCCTATAAAATAATGAACGTAGCGAGCATTCACACGTTCCATTCAGATCCGAACAGAGGTATTGACTAACAATCTTGTGAGTTAAAAACATGAATTGACGCTTTGTCGGATCGCGTTGAGAATCTATTCAGATCACGATTCTCCGCTGATACGTCAAATATCCGATGGTCGTAATAGTAGTCCGACATAACAGCGAAATATGCGACAGATCTTGCCACAGCGCATCACAATAAAAATATTCAGGTTCAAAAGCACCCATATTTGGTACCATTACCGATTGGGTGAGAAAACACCCTGTTTAAAGTCCTGTAATTTAGACGATTTAAAATTCAAGTTCTTTCGGGGTTTTAAAATTCAAGTTTTAAAATTTTTTCGAAAATTACTTTTTTTTTAATTTTTTGAGATCTCATGTACTGCTCCGCCCGCAATGATTGTATTTAGATATTTTAATTGCAGAGTCTGCAATTGCAGTGTAATAACAACTTTGCATTTATTTATTCATTCTATATTTATTGAAGTTTCTTTGAATCAATAAAATGTGGTACAGCCGGATTCTCCAGTTTATTTTGATTATTATTTTTTATAAACGGATCTAGTTATCTCTATTTATTTCCGAGAAAAATTCGAAACACAAGATTATTGAGGCAAAAAATGGTTTCACGTTTAATGAATGATTTATTGAGTAGGTTGGGGATTTTTGTGACCGTCGTCTCACAATCAACAATAAAATTAAGTGTCGTTATTTTTATAAATGATACAAATATGAAATTTTTCAAACGTGTTAAAACTCGCCGACGAACTTGCACCAAACATAGTCATACATCTATGGCCCAGGCGCCATATGTCTGTAAATTTAGGTGCGTAAGTTTATTGCAGATATAAATTACGTGCCTTCATCGATGTGAACGAAATTGTCAAGTGGGATTAAGCACAAAAAAGACCGTTATAGTTTTTATTTATTATTGGATTATTGTTTTTTAATACGTATAGTCATGGACATTTAGACTTAAACGTGAAAAATGATATCTCGCAAATGATGGCCATTTCCCACTTCACACATTCGAGCTCTTTCAAACACATTTTCCATAATATTTCTCAAAATTACAGGTGTTATGGCCAGGATTTCATTTCGAATGTTGTTTTTTAGTTTTGGTATGCGGTCACTGGTTTATTGATGCACACTTTTTCTTTCAAATAAGCCCAAAGAAAACAGTCGATAGCGGTTAAATCTGGTCAATTGAAACTGCTTCTTTTCGAAATTATTTGCTTTTGGCGAGCGATGTCCCGTAACAGAGCCGTTGTGTTAGTTGTCGGATCCGCTCGAAACTCGATATTTCAAAATGGGATATTTCAAAACGAGATATGACAAAACGAGATATGGTACAAAACGCGATATTTCAAAATGCGATATTTAAAAAACGCGATATGGTACAAAACGCGGTATGGTACAAAACGCGATACGGTACAAAACGCGATAATTCAAAACGCGATATGGTACAGAATATGCGTTGCGAACCAGCGGGAGCACAGCGGGAGCACAGCGACCCACCTGATACCGATCCTATATACTATCGTTCCTATCGATTTTTAAATTCCTATAAACTAAAATTAAATTTCCCCTTCACCCGCCTGATATAACCCGATCCTAAACTCCCGTTTTGTACCATATCCCGTTTTGTACCATATCGCGTTTTGAAATATCGCGTTTTGTACCATATCGCGTTTTGTACCGTATCGCGTTATGAAATATCGCGTTTTGAAATATCGCGTTTTGATAATTCGCGTTTTAAAATATCGCGTTTCAAATGGGACCCGTCAGTTGTATATAGGCTGTAGCTCCATCTTGTTGGAACCACTGCTCTGGATGATTTTGCACAGCTGGCCTTTTAAAATTTATCAACGTCGTCCTACATTGAGACTATTGACGGTTATTCTTGTCATCTTGTGCCAACTTCATTTTCGAAGAAATACGGGCCAAAGATATTTTCCGACGATGCTCAGCACCAACCAACACTTAAATGTGTGTATTTTCTCATGAATTGATTATGGATTTTTTGTTGGCCAACACCTATAATTTTACTTGTTTACGAAGCCATTAATAAATTGTGAATGAAATCAGAATTGTCTTCAACTTTTCCTCGTAGTCGTAGCGAAATAGCAAAATCAAGCTGTTCTTGATAGTCTTTCGGCCTTAATCCTTCCACAGCTGAATTTTACATGGGAACATTCACAATGTAACCAAAAATCAATGTTCGGACCTTTGCGATAGTCCTAGTTGTGTTTCACGTCTCCTTGTTGACGTTTCTGGCCTATTATGCGCAGTCTCCAGTACGAATATCATCATCCATATACATGCCGTTATAGAATGCACATTAAAATACCGCAATTATTTTAATTCGTTGTTCTTTTGTGTAATTTTCCATCATAAATTTCCAAAGTCTCCTTTACAATTTTCTGAAAATAAAGTAAAAAAGCATAATTAAAAGAAATTATTAAACATTCACACTAGAACGGTCTTTTTGCGCCACCCTGTATCAACCACCGGGCGGGTGATATGCCTTGACACATTCCTTTGTTTGGTTTCAAGTTTCAGATGAGCATCACAAGCTTCCGGTTCCAAGATGGAGTAACCATTGGTTGAATTCATTTTATCGTTCGATTCTCATATTTAAAATTAAGGAAAGTTGTTTCAAACTTTTCCATAATGGACTCGATGTCAAACATGGTTCGATTATATCAGCACCTCTTCCTTTTGGCATCACTGACAGATTATCACGAAAATGATCACCATTCATAGCCGACGTGTCGCTAAGTGGAATATCGTACTCGTTCAGTTCGCGAAGAAGCAAATCCATGCCACGAAAATCACTTTTAGTAGCTTGGTGATTTCATGCATGATGATAAGCGAAGGTTCCGTGAGTTAGCTCACGAAATTGTTCCGAAGCACAATAAATGCAACTAAATCAGAACCACCAAATCAGAATGTCTGGCACATTTGTGATGTCACGTGGAGAATCAACGATTCGCCGAGACATTTTTCCCATCCGTCATTGAAGACACGAAATTGCAATGGATTGCTACTTCCTCGTAGGTTTCATATCCGTTGCCATCGACAGTTCCGCGGAACATGTTGCGCCTGGGACATGAAGTATAACCATTTGAAGGTAGAAACGTTCCTGAACGTTAAAACCACCTGTAAACAGTGAGCTACAATTTTATTTCCACCTCTCTATCGTTCGTCCATTTTCCATGATTAAAGACAAAATTATACGGAATTATCATCTAGAAATAAGGATCTTCGTAATTTAGAAGAAACCTTGCTGCAGGTTTTCTAATACCATCTGTATCTTGATCAAGAGCCTCTTGCTCATGTCCTACTTCGAAAACTATTCGTTGTTTTTGATATAAATAAACCAGCAAGCGAATAACGGTGCGAGGTGATCCTAGATCCCTCCACTTCAAGAGCGGTGATACCTGGCACAAATAAAAGTTGCAATTTCATCACGAATCAATCTTTGATCATCGCCAGTTCTAAAAACAACATTAGCGCAGTTATATCCGTTGCTGTTGTATATGTATATGTATTTGACGGCTTTCAATGACGTAAAAATCTCCACATTGATGTGACCGTCATATTTGAGGAGTAGGTACTCGTTGTGGGGAACCACGTAACGATTGTTCTAAAAGATCGAACTTGAGACGTAAATCCTTGGCACCGTCCATAGAGGGGATTTCCCACATCTCGCGGCATCAACAACGTTTGCGGCATGGTAAGCGAGTGTTTCTGTTCAAAATGGAAAAGATTTAAGCTGTTATAGCCCCGACTTGAAGATATGAGTCAACGATTGGATTGAACTCAGTTTCACGGACCGCCGTTTATGCTATCTTTAATTGCAAAGTGCTGATCTTGCTTCAAATCGATGGTGAGTATTTCTGTATCCATCACATTGCCAATTCAGCTACCATCTTGCTTTTTCATAAAGATAGAGAATCGCGTAAGGCATTGGATCAAGTCTTGGACCCAAGATGCTGAACTGTTATCCTGGATTTTCAGGATTGAATGGATAAAATAAAAAAATCACGGCCGTCATAATCTACAACTTACTTGCAATTACATTTGATGTTGGAGCATTATAACGTCTTTTATCTAACTGACGCTCGGCATAACGTAACACCACCTACGGATACTCTGGATATCTTCAATGGCGGTCTATTTTTTCTTGTGCTTAATCTTCGAATGCTATTCACAACGAAAAGATTTTTTCGCCCTCTGGAGGATTCAGAAATAATGTGTGATAAGTTTGACTGTGAATCTTGAGAAAACATATGGTCCGTTACTCGGAGCCTCAACCATTTTTCCACCCAAAGAAACAAACGATTCAAAACTGTTATATAAGGGACTTTCGAATGACCTGGATTAACAGAATTGCAATTGAGTTACTATTCAGATAATTGAGTTACTATTCACTTAATTGAGCTACTGAAGTGAATTGGGTGTTCGAATCGGACCTCTTCATTTTTGATAAATGTCAAAAATCATTTAAAATTTAATTCTTTTTTATTGAAACTTGTTAATTTTAATTAGAAAAAAACACTAACAAACTTTTAAAACAAAACGCAGAATGAACGCAAATCAATAAATGTCAAAAATACAACAAAAAAACTATCTGATTTAACTACACGAGCAAAATATCTCTTCAGTTAATTCAGTAGCCCAATTTTTAACCGAAGTGAAGAGGTGCGTATCGAACGCTTAATTCACTTCAGTTGATTCAGTGAATT
The DNA here is from genome assembly GCA_932526605.1 of Nephrotoma flavescens. Classification (NCBI taxonomy): domain Eukaryota; kingdom Metazoa; phylum Arthropoda; class Insecta; order Diptera; family Tipulidae; genus Nephrotoma; species Nephrotoma flavescens. The sequence goes on along the minus strand of OW052222.1, from coordinate 57,410,720 downwards.
CAGATAATTTTGTTAATTCAGGCAATCGAAAGTCCCTATAATAGTATGTTTTCACAAGAATTTCGATTATGAATTACCAAAAATAGTTCTACGTTTGTGACAAAGACAGAACAATTTTCTGTCTTTTTTTGAATTCCGAATTTTTGAAAATCAAATTAAAAGCTGTGTTCCAATGGAAACAATTTGCTACTCACAAGTACTTGTGAGTAGATAACCAAGAGAACGGGCAAAATTATGACAGCAACATATCTTGTTATACAAAATTAAATTTGTTTGAACATTTGCATACAATTTGGTGTCAAAAATTGGACATACCATGAAGGCGAAGCCTTAATCTTTGCATACGCTTTCAGGAGAGGTTTTAATTGAGGTTTTAATAGTGACAATGTTAATAAAATTAATTTACGTAAATTTATACAAATTTTTTTGTAATTTTGTAATCAATTTTCCACAAAAATCCCTTATTGTCAATCAATCGAATATAAACAAACAAAAAATTGTAAAAAATCTAACATTTCAACATAACCTAACCACCACAAAGCCATCTCTTACATTTTTTGAAACTAATATACCTACCGGCAAATTTATGCGTAACAGCTTTCAACATCTACACCATCGTTTGAGTATGAGTAGCTGCGAGTAGATACAAATACTTGTGAGTAGTTTGCTTTCTCCATTGGAATACAGCTAAAGTAAACAGAAAACTGGTTCCTATGAGTTTTTGACGTTTGACGTTTTGACGACACGAACTCTTTTTTTTATTCGAAATATTTGCAGGCCGGATTTGAAATGTCAAGGGAAATTGCAAGAAGAAATTTGCATACAAAAGCGATACCACATGAATTAAATGAATAAAAAGTGATCTATCTTTCGGAAATATTTGTTTAAAACAAGTGGTGTATATAAACGAGCGATATGACTATAAAAAAGTGCTCCCATTATTTGCTGTTGTTTTATATGATTTCTGACATTGATGTCGTATCCATTTATATAGTTCTGCGCACAATTGTGTTGGTTGTACTTGAAATCAAGCGAAACTTTTTATCAAAAACGCCATTACATACTATGATTTTTTAGTAATACATTTGTGTGGTTTGAACTTAAATAGACGCATTTTTTTTGGTTGAAAAAGGGATATACCCAATTCGATTTTCTACAAACCGGCAAAATTTTGAATTGATTCAAATTTGAAAATATCCACTGCACTGTAATAAATACTTTATTTCACCACTAATCTGCTATCGGGTAACCCTAAATATTCCCGTAATGTCATAAATTGTGGTGAAATTTTATTTTTTTGTATTGTGTGTTAAAAATGTCTGTCAAGTTCAACGCACTGTTTCGCGACGTAAGCTTATAAATGAATTTGTAGAAAATAATAAAGAAAATGTTTAACTTATTAACTATAAAATATAAGTTTAAGTAAAATAGTTTATTGTTTCAATTGTTGCAAATAGATTTAATTACAATTTTGTAGTGTTTATTAGCTTTGTTTTAAGGAATATGTAGAATGTTAAAATAGTGAGTGTCGTCGTATTATTATTATTTTCTGTTTGTGTAGTGTGTGAAGAAATAATACGTTTAAAAAGAAAATATATTGAAAAATACATAAATATAAACATTATTCGCAAGTTTTAAAGTGTTTTATTTATCATACGGTACCGTACGCATAGATGTACGAATCTGTGAAGAAAACATAACAAAATGTTTACAAAAAAATCTCATACTGACATCAAAAAATCAACATTAAAAATCCAGGATAGTAAAAAGGATTCGGCAACCCGTTTACGGCATTTAAAAACAATTCTAGGTATTCCATACGATTTTATAAATTATATAATTTTAAGTACATAGCTATATATTGAATAGAAACGTAATCAGAATGTAAATGGATATGGTGGGTGGATATCGATGAATATGAAAGCAACAAAAACAAATCACCAAGTACGGTAGTATATGGCAGCGTTACACATTTACATATCGCTCTCATATTAATTTTGTTGGTGAGATGAACAATAGGATTGCATTGTGATTTTTTGGTTGTCAATGCTCATCATTTTGATTACGAATTCATTTTTAATATTTTTCTTTTATACACCTGTTAATTTTGTTTATTTGTTAATACAAAAAAACTAAAAAGTGCGATTATGAATGGAATCATATGCTGTAATATCCGTGTCAACACCTATGTAGTTTGGAATACATTATGAATACAGTGAAAATTCAAAACTGTATCAGCTAAAAAATGGGGCACTTGCTAAATTAACTGGGATCGGGTTAGCACTGTTTTTACTACTTTAAAAGGCGCATAATTCTAAAAAGTCCATGCTGTGTACTTTCTAGTTCTTTTCTAATCCTGGAACTTTTAAATATATTTTCGCATAGAAAGGGTTGATTCGGAACATGTATTCTCTATTTTACTTTTGGGCTTAAAATAACCAAAACGGTAAGCTGTGAAATTAAAACATAGTTCGCACCAGTTAAAAAACTTAGGTCAAGTGTGCAACAGGTACCACTTTGCCCATATTTGAGACGGTATGTCCAACAGCTCACTATTTTTTTGTTCTTTGAGAAAATGAGAATAACACTGCAGATTAATTCTGGCGAACTCTTTCCATTTCCAAATTGGAATGTCGTTGAGCCCGGTGATTTTCAAGTTATTGAAGACAATATAGTCTCCGTGATAATAATAGAATTAATTTTACCCGTTCATATAAGTATGAGTCTAATTTTGGTTTAAGTATCGCGTTTCTTCTGGAATTAATCTATTTCTTTAATTGTTTGAATTTAAATTGGCAATATTAGTCTTGTTCTAGAAAATATTTGTAGAGAAAGTCGTCGACTTACGTTAGCCGAATGCCGATTTAGATGATCATATTAAAATCAGTTTCGCAGCCACAAAAACACAAGTGTAATCGCTATTCTTTACAGTTGTGTAAATCAATAGGACACAATTAGGAGATCAATCCTCTGAGGAAGGTAGGCATAACAGAACATATGTTTGATTTCTATTTCTATTTCGCGCTTCAGAGCGGTAACTTGCAGCCGGAGCCAGTGAGTTTGTTGGAGACGTTTCGGGAATTGAGTCACTTGCTCAAATGGCCCGCTCCCAAGAGGACTATTAAACAAATGAAGATACACCTTTAAATTCAGTCGCTAAAAAGCCAATGCCTCCATGGCTTCTCTTTAAACTTCTCAGATATTATTATAGTCATAATCCCGGTTTGAAGTTTCTTGAATTAATAGAAAAATGTTAGACGTCGTTCAAACAGTGGAGTTATTGAGAATATAAAATTTTTTTTATCGATTTTGTCCAAAAATTTGGAATGACAAGCGAAATGAGTTTCAACCGGAAAGCTATAGTATTGTACTAAATAACATCTTTATAATACGGTTCGAACTTCCAACCATTTTTTGAAACAGCAACTGCCATTTATTTGACGTATAGATTAATTTCATATCGGATAATTCTGGAATTACCCTTGCATTTTCAGTAGAAGCGAATCCACCACGGCACGTGGAAATCAAACCTTGTGATGTTTTATAGTATCAAAGATATCAAGATGAAACACGACGCCAACATCAATTATGACCATTTTCTGGTAATTGCAAAATATGCCATCCTCCTAATGGAATACTACAGCAGTGATTCCCTACTGTGTGTTGTACTTCTGGGGTAATTTAGGTAAAAATACAACTAAATTTAGAAACATTTGATGGACGGATGAGGATTGAATTGCTTCAATTGAGGAAAAATATCACGCGCGTAAAGTCTCAAAGAAATATTCCTCCAACCAAATCATCAAGAGAACGAAACGTAAATAGTACAACCAATAAGTACTCAAATTCGAAAATGCTAGAAATAGCTATTGACCCGTTTACGTAGTAGCGCTGTTCGCAACACATCTAGAGAGTTTAAAATTAACTTTAAAATGGACACAGTTTTAACAGTGTTGGGTAATCATCTCTCTTCACTCTTAAACAGTCACTTTACTCTCCAGCGATCAACCAACAACGACGTTCCGATATCAAGTATGAGATCAATGTGTGAAGGGCCGATTTTCAAAGAGCCGAATGTGTCAAAGGGCCGAAATTTGAATGGCCGAATGTTTTTAGTAATATTTTTTTGTAAATTTGTTGGTTTAAGGACTATTTTATTAATTTTTTTATAAAATATAAATGAAATTCTTAAGAATTTATATATTTTACTATTTTTCATCTTTGGATATTCTATCAGTAAAAATTTTACAATAATTTTGGTCTGTTTATATTTTGTGTTCGTTTTATCAAGTGAAAAAATATTTGTGCATAATAGGCACCAAAACGGGCCGAATTTCGAAGGCCCGAATTTCAAAGGGACGAATGTCGAAAGGCCTTCGATTTTCCAAAAAGGAACTTTTTTTTCTGTTTAGAAATATATTTTTTTTTTATTTATTTAATTTACCTAATTATTTTTTTTTATTTTTTTTTCCATATATGTATACCTATTATCAAAAGGCTGATAGAGCCGAATGTCTCAGGTGGCGCATGACAAAATTTTCCTTCACCAAAATGTATCGCTGACGACGTGGAATTTCATGAATATCAGATAAAAAATAGTAAAATACATAAATTCATAAGAAATTCATTTATGTTTAATAAAAAAAAATTTACAAAATATTTCATAAAACAACAAATTCAAAAAATTATACACATTTCTAAAAACAAAAAAAAAATCGGCCCTTCAACCCATTCTGCCCTTCGACATTCCGCCCTTCGACACATTCGGTCCTTCGACATTCGAACCTTCGACGTTCGGCCCTTCGACATCCGGCCCTTCGACATCCGGCCCTTCGACATTCGGCCCCTTTTAAATTCGGCTCTTTGTACCCATTCCCTCGAAATTTATCGTTAGCGCAGTTGCTGGGATATAGCGCCTGTTACTTAAAGAAGAACAATTTTACTCCGTGTCTGCTCAAAGCTTCCATCGAAATAACTTAATGAAGTTTTACGTTTTGAACACATAGAGCAACTTGATCGATGAGACTGTTAGCAGCTGATTGATAATAGATGTTTTTTGGATTATCTCCAGAATTTCGACCGTTAGTCTGGTTTTTTTTATATTATAATAAAATTCACTATAGTAAGTGGTTTTACTTAATGTTCTGTTGGAGTTGCTTTTCCTTGTAAATTCGAATAATATTGAGAATTCTAAAGAAAATTATATTACGAATGCGGAAATTTCCCCCGATTTCAATAATAGGGCCTCAAGGGCGAGAGCATAAAATCCAACCTGAGTGTCAATTTTGTACCAAAAATTAAAACGCGAGCTGGCGAGGTGAACAGTTATTTTGTGTACATATACACTTTACAATACACAATTTTATATTAGTATTGTTTTTTTCTCTCATGTATCTGTACATTTTGTTCGTCAATTTTGCAAAGGCAAGTAGCAAAATAAAAAGTTCCGGTTGAACCGGTTGAATATTTATGATGACGACGTATACCTCACCTTTACTATTCGCTTGTGAAACCGCATTTGACGCATCAATTAAAAAAATATATAAACAAAATGACGCGCATGTGCTCTAGCAAACCAATATTAATAAAATAACCACTACTATGTTGTTCCGGTTTGCTCACCTCGCTTGGTACAAAATCGACACTCTGAATTATTCATAAACAAAAAAGTTCGAAAAATCGTCATAGTCAGTCTATAAAAATTTTCTATGAACACACAAATAAACGAAAGTTTAACGGCAAAATTAAGTTCGACAACTAACAGCAACAAGAAGTTCAACAACAACATTATCGAGCAATTTTGAATGGAAGTAAGTATACTACCGATTAAAATTGAATATAGCAAATTTTCTAGCAGAATAGTCATGGCTTTTAAAATATTAACCGTATTTCTTGACGCATGATCTGATCCTGTTCAGTTCATGTGAAACAACATAAAAGCGGATACTAGATTTGAAATCAAAATTTGAATCGATTTGCCATATAAAATTTGAACTGATCCGGATAAAATGAGTAGTGTATGGCCTGGACAGACTGAGAATTAGTTAAACTGGGCCCCTATTATAAAATTTCCCGACGTCGTAAAACCCGCCTCGCGTCGGATATTCATATTATGAAACTAAAAAAAAAAGATCCGCGCGGATTTTATACTATTATGAAATAAAAATCCGAGTTAGCGGATTTTACGACAATATTCAATTGTCAAATCCGACAACTAGTTAGGTGACGGATATTGTAGTATACGCACGGAAAATAGATCGTAGTTCATACTTTTTACATGTTATTTAATTATTTAGAAATTTAGAATTTTTTTAAATGTAAGTACATAAGGTAAACGGCTATAATACTGACATAGGCGGTATTACTGACATAAATTGCATATCTTTTAGTTTTTAAGAGAATTACTCAATATACATACATTTTTTTTCTTTAAATACAATCATGAATAAGTCTGTTTCATCCTGTTCTAATATTCGTGTAAGTGTTGGTATAAAATTAAGTAATAATCAGTTCCAATTTGACAACGGTCGTGAATACATCTAGTTATTGCACATTTGTTAAAATTTTGCCTTAAATTTTAGAACTTCATATTTTAGTAATATTTATCATGTAAGTCATTTTTAATTATTAATTATTATTGTAATATGTTCTTTGGTTATTGATTTTTGATTATTTAAGTGTGTTTCAGTGAAACAAGTGAAACTATATATAAATATTTGTTAAATTAGTTATGTCAGAATTAGATACAAATGAAAAACGGCATTGTTCCTTTTACTGACACATGTGTCAGTAATCGGTCAACAACTGCTATTTTTATAAAAAGGGTATCTAACATTTCTTTATACCGTTTTTACATTACATTTCTAATTGAACATACCATTTAACTGTCCTAATTCTGACACTAATATATAAAGATATTTTTAGTATAAATAAATAAAAAAGCGACTGTCAGTAATAAGTCCACACATATATCAGTATAGCCTCCTTTCTATGTCAGTATAACGATAAATTTATTATTTTTATTTATTTAATTTTAACTATTTTGTATATAATTTAAACACTTATTTAATAATTCAATTGTTTTAAAATTATTCACACAAAACTTATCTCAAAACTGACAACAACTTTTCGGAACATTTAAATATAATAAATCTTCTTAAAATTATGTGTCAGTATTATATACCAAACTGTCAGTAAAGGATTATTATAAATTTTAGTTAGAATGACAACGAAATTGAAGCGTCTGCAATATAGCCGGGATGACCTGAATACTGCACTTCAAGATATGGCAAACGGGATGACAATATACGCAACAAGCCACAAATATAAAATCCCACGAACGACATTGTTATACAAAGCAAGAGGTGTATATGCGTTAAATGCAACGATAGGCCACCCAACTATTTTATCTAGTAAGGAAGAAGCAAACATAAAAGATTGGATTATTTACATTGGGAAAGCGGGATTTCCTGCAACAAAAGATTAGCTACTGGATAGTGTGCAGCTGTTACTTAAAAACCTAAACCGGAAAAACAATTTTAAGGATGGTAGGCCCGGTAGACGGTGGTATGAAGGTTTTTTGAGGAGAAACCCCGCTATATCTGAACGAGTCTCTCAGAATTTAATTAAAAGTCGTGCCAATATTACGGAAGAAAATATACGCGACTGGTTTCAGCAAATTAATCGGTATATTTCCGAAAACAACTTTACTGAAATCATGACCGACCCGACGCGTATATTTAATTGTGATGAGAGCGCATTTTTATTAGCTCCAAAAGAAAATTGCGTTTTAGCAGCAAAGGGTGAGAAAGCTGTATACAATTTTTGTAATAATGATGAGAAAGAATGTCTTACAACACTCATCATGATAAATGCGTCAGGGAATATTTCACCACCAATGGTCGTATTTAAGTACAAAAGAATACCGTTTGTTTTAGGCCGCAAAATGCCAAACGGCTGGGGTATGGGCTGCTCCGATTCTGGTTGGATGACTGACGAGGTCTTCTACGAATATGTCGCGAATGTATTTTTACCGTGGCTGAAACAAAGCGGAGCCAACTTCCCTGTCATACTATTTTTAGATGGACATGTATCTCATCTGTCTTTAGCATTAAGTGAGTTTTGCAAAGAACATAAAATTATATTAATAGCGCTTTATCCGAATGCTACTCACCTCTTGCAACCATTAGATGTTGGCGTTTTTCGGCCTCTTAAGATTGAGTGGAAGAAGGCTGTTCATAAATGGAAGCTTGAAAATCAAGGGAAAAAACTGAAAAAAGAAGACTTTGCTCCTTTATTGGCAACAATTTTACCTACGGCTGCTAATGCGACTACTATTCAAAATGCGTTTCGGACATGTGGCATATATCCCTTTTGTGCCGATGCTGTGAATTATAGAAAAATGTTGAAAAACCAGGAAATCACCACATCAACACCTATTACGAACAACCAAACACGAGAAGGCTCGTTTTTAAAAACATTTGAATCTTTCTTATCGGAACTTCAACTACAATCTTTCAAAAATGCAGAATGTATCTCGCATGTAGCTAAAGAAGATGAAAATTTATTCAAGATGTGGGTCGAAGTAAATCAGAAATATGATCAGCCAAAACGGCTAAATTTTTCTACGGTTAGTGACAGTAATATAAGTTACACACTACACGCTAACACTATTGTTGGAGAGCCTCAACAACAAGAGCAGCCCGTTGCAGTTATTGGCGATAGAATGCTAGAGAACGTCGATTTAAATGCCGCATTTAATAATGAGGTTGATCAATATTGGAATCATTTTGAAGGGATTGGCGACGTAATAACATTATCGGTAGAAACTACTTCAGAAAAAGAAATTGTTGACCTTCCTCTTAATGAAATTCCGGTAAATAGAAACGAAATTCCCAAAGAAGGTACACTTCCAGATCTGGATTTTTATAAAAACGTAGAAACGCCATATAAAAAAAGTTTCTTTTGGCCAGAAGCTAAAGCCAATCCAAATTCTATTAATAAGGTAAGGAAGCGAATTCCAACTGTGATTATTTCATCAAATGAATATATTGAGTATAACAGGAAAAAACAAGAGGAAAAAGATAACGAAATAAAGGGAAAACAGGAACGGAAGCTCAAAAGGCTAGCGAAAAAAAATGTGAACATAAAAAGCACCGTAAAAAAAACAAAATCCGGTAATGTGCAGCCTGCCGAAAATACTTCTCCCAACATGTGCCAAGTAAACATTGGTAACTATGTCATAATACGATATGAGGGGGAGTATTTCCCAGGTATTGTTTTAGATACAAAGCCAAATGAAGCTTCGGTAAAAGTTATGGGAATAAGTGGCCCTAATTGGAAATGGCCTGAGAAGGATGATATTCTCTTTTATCCTATTCAAGACATTGTCCAGTGTATTCCTGAACCATCATTATTAAACTCTCGAGGAATTTACTCTGTACCTGAAATACAAAAATATATTTAGATGTTAAGATATACCGATTGGTTTACCTATTTATCCTATATGTATTATTACTTAACTATGTATGTGATAGCCAGAATTAAGTGCTATATTTATTTTATTTATTTTACTTAAGTATTGTTTTTACTAATTTGTGATACCAGAATTTAGAATTACATAAATGTACATGATATGTACATGCATATTGTTTTTTATAAGTGCTTATATTAATAAGTATTATAATTTTATTTTCATTTTTTAAATTATACTTTCTTAATTTCTAAATAATTTTTTTTTTTTTAAATAAATAGCTAAGTAAGAGGAGTATTTACGTTTTATTTCACGTTTTCCGGAAAATATAGGTATGCACTTACCTCACATAAAAATATGTCAGTATTAGAAACCAAAAATGTCAGTAATGGACTCAACAAATTTCCGATAGATCAGTATTAGGTACACTTTTCCGTTTTCATCAAATATTTAAAGTTGTGAAAGAAATTTTCTTTTAATTTAAATGTTCTTTTCTCTAAAGTAATCTTAAATAAATTGACAATTTAGAAAACCCGCAAACTTTGCAAAAAGTGTAAGTTGTATATTTAATAAGGGATATCAAACATGGATTTGTCGCGGCATATGTCAGTATTATAGCCGTTTACCTTATCTCAATTAAATTATTTTAATCAAATTTAAATGTGATAAATGTATACTGAAAATTTCGAGTTTCACTGTAAAAATACATGTTTCATAATACGAATATCACGTATTTTCCGACGGTGTCGTTTTTCCGACCAATTTCATAATAGGCCCGCTGGTTTAGCAAAATTCGATCAAGAAATCTAGGAAACCCATTTCAAATAAGTTTGCCTCATAGTGTGGCAAAATTTGAAAAGCCACTAGCAAATTCGTTGTTTTCCTTAGAGTACTTGATAGAATTTTGCTAAACCAGTTTAACTAATCCACAATCTGTCCAGGCTATACGAGTCATGAAATACAGAATTTATAGGAATTGTATTTATACATCATCCCACATTCAATACGGCAAATTTGAAAAGATACGAATATATATAGTATTTCATGATCGCACCGCTTCCCGTATCGGTGTTCAGTGTTGGTGAATTGAGAATCTGACTGTAAGTGACAATTTTCTCAGAAGTGCTATTCTTCCGACCTTGCGCAATCGACCTTTCGACGATTTTAATGATTGTGGACCGACTCAACAGTAAAAGTTTGCTCATCTGTAACCAGGCACATCATTTTTGCGAGATTTCTCGAGGCGTTTCGCCTTCACCGTACCGTTGGGAAAGTGCTACATATAGCTATATTGCGAGCATAAATTTATTATGATTCAAGCTCAATTCAATAGATCATATTTTCCGAAAGAGACACCACTATAATAGCTGTTAGTACTACGTAATGCAATGTTGCACAACAATAAAAATTATGTTTTACAGTAAATACGACGGAGTTCTAAAATTGGCGTCTATACGGACACGAATTTGCAATGACCTTCGGGTTTGAGCAAAATATCTGTTCCTAGCTAAACTAGAAATAGTTGTTGGTCAATTAAATCAAATTGAAAGACGTAAATTTTGCCCATGGCGACCGCCAAAGTGAAATCTGATGGGCACCGCGAAATTGATACCTTTTCAAATTCTTCGGAAAATTCTGCTGGCCTACCTTTTCATTCTGTCAAATGATGAGACATAGTCCCCGAAATCTGCACCTAACTTGGCATTGATTAAGGTAAATGTATTGCTTTAAAATATGTACAAAGAACTGTAAGATAAACGTTAGACACCAAGGACTGAGTGTGGTTTAAATGTATAACGACATATTAGTTAGGCTAGGCGGTGGGGATTTAGACTCCGGAGTAGGTTGATCGATTGTAAGCTTGACTACTGACCATGATACGACCACGGCATCTCATACCTCATTGGTACATTTCAGCCGGCAACATCCCTCAAAACTCAGTAGATGTAAACGTTGTTATTCATTCCAAGGCTAATTCCAAGGTTTCCGAATTTTACTTTTTGCTTCTCTTTTGTGTAAGTTGATATCTTAAGGAACAGGAAGGCTTTCAGTCTGAGCTGGTCAAGATAAATCTTTCACTTCAAAAGTTGACGATATTCGAAGTAGTTCTTTATACTTGCCTACATTTTTTCGTCCCAGATCTGTTGAGTTTAATAACATTTTAAAATTTTAAGGAGTCAAAATTATCATAACTCACAAATTGTTTTAGATATGGTTCTTGAAGTGGTTAGGAATTCTTAGTTATTGTGTGCTTCGATTTTCATATCAAACAGCCCAAAACCAATGCATCTCCCTATCACATAAAGGATTCATTTTCACTGATAACCAGTTGTTACGAGGTCGCGATGTCTTCGAAAGAGCGGTTCAACTATTCCTGAAATCCATTTAGTCATTCAACTCCCGATCTTTTTGAGTGTCTGCGTACTACAATAGGCTGGAAACTATTTAAAAAGACCTCATAGAAGATATCTATTTCTACATGGCATCACATTGAACGAGATCTAAACTAAACTCAGTTGTTTATGGTTTTCCTAAAGCTGTAGCTATTACTTGTTTGATGTGTGCTGTTTGGCCAGATATTTTTGATGATTTAACGTAGTTTTTTGAGTTGCTGTATACAGTGGTCTCCTGCTCAAAAATAGTTTTTACAGCTTCAAAGGTTAATCAAAATTGTAGCCCAATATAGACAATTATAGTCTATGTATTAGTTATATCTGCTATAGTACACATAATTATAACTTGTTATGAAACAGCTTAAGAAAAAACTTAATTAGCAACCTTACTCAAATTCGATATCAACTGAACGATAAGAAATCAAGAAAACTATAAAATTTTATATTATTTGTGTTATGAGTGTATATAGTGTAACCATAATACGAGAACTACATTCTTATATACACATGCAACATATCTTAGCTTAACTTTACATATTAGGTAACCACAACCGTTATTTTACTATTTTCGTGTAAAATGGTTATAAATTATTCATATTGGCTCGCTTCTACGTCAACACACAGAAAAAGAAAATTTAATATAACGTCACGTCATAAACCAAAATCGTGATCCAACTCATTAGAGTTTAAGTAGTAAATATGGCCAAGAACAATATGTACACTAAAACCTTTATATTGTAACAATTTTCACTACACACAAATATAACACTTGGTGGTCGACAAGGTAAAGTGTACATCACCAAGTGTTATCATCTCAACGGCCGCCTGTTCAATCGAATCCAATCGGAGTAATTTTATTAGACGATTATAATTCTAAATATGCGTCGCCTAAAGAAGTATTCCTCCAGCACTGATTGAAAATAGGATTTAACAATGATATTCCAAGTGGAGGGATTTACTGGAATTACGTAAACTGTTGTAAACAGCTGTTATAGTCATCATGGAGATTACTGGAATTAACAACAGCGTTACTCATCAAGACAGGTGAATTGATGACTTGGAATGTAACCGAATACAACTACATATAAGTAAGTGGTGTAAAATTGAAATACAAATTCCAATGAATACAATAAATGGAATAGTCTAGATTCTCCAACGTCGATGCACAAATCTATATAGTGCAGGCGCAGTATAAGTCAAACAATACAAGTTGAGCAGTTTAATGTGGACACATTTGTAATTTAACAGTAGTGGATGGGGATCGAAATGAAAAACCAAATTATAAAATCCCGAATTATCAAAATCACGTTTTTCAAAATCGTGCTTCTCGATTTTCAATATCCAGTTTTACAAAATGCCGCTTAGTAAAATCCCGCTTTCTTAAATCTCAATTTTGCTATAATCTTAAAAAATCCCGCCAATCGGGACATTAAAATATTTTTTTATCTACGTTTTTATTAAGATCTCGGCCATTTCTTGATTAGTTAGTACGAAGTATGCGATGTGATTTGCATTGTAACATGAATTTTCCAAGAATTTTTGGGATTTGACCATGCCCAATGGAACTTGGCCTTTCCTTAACCAATAAATATCAAATTTAGTATAGATAATTGGATTTGGAAAATTGACGTAAGACAATTTTGGCTGAAGTCTTGGGTTCTGACCATGTTGAATGGAGCTTGGCCATTTCTTATCCAATAATGGTCATAGGTGTTGTATCGGCCTAGATTGGGATTCTAACATGAATTTTGAACAAATTTAAGGAATTTGGCATTGCTTAATTAAACTAGGCCATTTCTTCTTTATATAGAATGGAACTTCGAAATATCTTAACCACTTATAAATTTTAATCCAGTTTGATTCGAAACCAACAATTATTTTATACATTTACTACATTGTACATGTACTGACAAGAAAAAGATTATGAAAAGCTCGCGTTTTTAATTTTTTGTTATGAAAATAAATTTTAATCTTTTAGGCTTTAGAAAATTTCTGTATAGTGTTGGTAAATAGATGATGTGAAAGAAAGATACGCACATTTGTTTATTTAGCAACACTAGATTAGGACCTCTATCTTGAGTTTCCAATAAATAACCATTGTACCCTTATATATGTAGAAGTAATACCGGCTTAATTTTTTGGTTTGTTTTATTTGGGAAAGCGTCTATTTTTGTTTTATTTTTAAGGATTCTAAGGTACGAATGTAACGTAAAATGACGTGTAACGTAACGAATGTAACGTAAAAGTGTTGTATTGTCTCCTTCTCCACTCGCCCATAAAACTTGTAATCTTCATTCTTGCGAACCCGTATTCTAACAAATGCTGGTTAATACCCCCTACACACGATCTGACTTGTCGGGCCGACGGTCAGTCGGACCAAATCAGGTATTGCATCCACACGATCCATCTACCTGATATTCATTTATACTTTTGCTTGCGTTGAGTACAAATGATAAAATTTTGACGTTTGTGGGATGTCATATGTTTATGGAATTCAAATTTTCATCAAAAAAATTATTTATTATTTCAATATTATATAACAGTTAAATAAAAATTTACTAAATACGTATTATATCGTTAAAATTTAATTATTTATTATTAAAATATATTGTTATTTTTAACCAACCATCCAACAACGCTACACACGACCTGATTTGGTCAGGCGGTTGTATGGTTGGATGACGGTCGGATGGAATTTCCACCTGACATCACCCGACAGCAAATTGTCATACGACATACCTACACACGACCTGATTTTACATCTGATCTGATCAAATCAGCCCGACCGCCTGACCAAATCAGATCGTGTGTAGGGGGTTTAAGAGAGGAATGTCCAGTGAGATTGTCTCTTTGAAAGGTTTACGTTTAAGGCTTGATGGTCCGAAAGCTGAGTCAGGTCCTACGAAGGGGACCTTTGATGTCCATTTAAGCCAACTTATCGGTTTCCTCATTTCCTTAGATGTTTCATTCTCCGGCGGGACATCTCAAGAAGTATAATTTTATTTTGTTTGTTAAGAAATAGTGTTGGAAGAAATGGACATAAAAAAAGGTTGAAAAAGGTCTATTGAAATTCAAATTGAGTATCCCTATAGTCGGTTTCAATACCATAAATCCTAGAACTCCATTTTATTTGTTTTCATGGCTTTGTTAGGAAGTTTTCTCACCAGTTTACACAGTTAACTGGACTCACTTGCTTTCAAGAACATCAACTGCCTTCTTCATTCCTACATTTTGAGCTTCCTTTTCACTTTCTTCTCACTCGGAGTGGATGCTCTTTTGTTAAAAGATAATCCATCTATGAGTTTTAGTTTTATCAATCTAATGACTTGCCAGTCGCTTCAGACTCTGAAGGTTCTAAAATCCAAACAGGAACAAATACTATATTATAGTATTTGATTCTAGATCTGAATTACCCACCGATGAATAGTAGACACAGTCTCATAAAACTTATAAACGCTACTGGCTCACCAGAAGTGTATGGTAAATTTCCCACTTTTTTAGCAATTGGCTCAAAAATTGCTTATAGGGTTCCTAATCGAGAATTTGGTTTCTGTCGTGGAGTCGTGAACAAAACCTTGATATTCGTGTTCGTGTTTGACAATCTTATTATATTTTCTCGGGAGGAGTCTCGAGGCTGAACCATTTGGTGGCGCCCCGTGATCATCGGTGTTTGTTCGAAAAGGCGGTGGGATATCGTTTTCTTGGGGGCTGCAAAGCTCCAACCAAATTGATAACAATTCTTAATCGTGGAAAGAGTTCTAAAAATGCTGCTAAGATGGAAAAGGAAAAATCTTTGAAGGATTACTAATTTTAGGAAATAGTAACAATTTTAGTCAGCTTCCGCTGGATGCGATATGAAATTGACTTGAAATTTTAACATAAGGTCAAATTCGTTTTAGTAATTTTGAACTAACCATATTTAGGCGTTTTAAATGGCCAAATTGTTGCATATTTTAAAGATTCGGCGGACACTAATTCTACTTTAGGAATATCATGGGCTCAACTAGAGTTAAATAAGTAAAGTACCTTTGCCTAGTTAATCATTTATTTTTTTTATTTTTGTCATGGCCTGTCGAATTATTTTCAAATTCACAGATTTACGAATCATAATACGCGGGTTCGGTCCCCATCTGCTTTTCCTAGATGATATTATTAAGAAAAATATCGTGCCAGTGGCCAGTGGTATACCCTCTAGTTAGCAGGTCAAATATAATATTTTCTGCTAAATTATAAATATTTTATAAAGTAATTTTACAATAGCCATGAGTAGATTTTGTGTTAGTTAGTAAATAGTGTAATGTTCTCATTGAAGCGTTTAATAATAGTTTTCTACTTTAATGCGATTAATTGCGAATGATGATGATCGCTATTTTCCGGTTATTACAACTAACTCGCAATTTTTATAATAAATGGATTTCGCCAGTACGTAGTAAGTGACAATATATGGCCCAATTTATTGAAAATTATATAGTTATTTTGAGGGAGATACCGAATAAAATGAGCAAAGTTACACCCTGTTTACATAATTAGTAAACAATTCATCCGCGCTAATTGCCGTAAAGAAGCAAAATTGCCGGAATACGTTTTTATTGCATATACGATGTATCTCTGAGGTTGGTAATTTTTCGGCGTTTTGGGCTTATTTTTTCAATAATATTTCTCCCAACATTACATCACGCACTGTATGTCTCCCACTTATCTAGATCTAATCGCACAAAGTGATTGAAACGTATGTGCTTCACATATAACTCACTAATGTAAATATTAAATTTTACCGCTATTTGCATTCAACAATATTACGATGTAATGTTGTACTTCTATTACGTATATAAACTAACAGTTAAATTCCTAACTTCATTCTCGATTTTCAACCCAAATTCGTGGAATATCTGGATTGGTTGTTGGCTCGTAGGGTAAATGAAAATATTCATTGATCTAGATCTAATTTCTAAATTCTAATTTCAATATATAGAGTGTACAACTGTATTTCCAACCTTTTACTTAGATGATCACTTCAATTGGATTCAAGCGAAGTGTAGCTTCGACTAGCACAACGAAATGGGTTTTGGGATTGGTTCATCACTGGAGATGAAAAGTTTTTTTTTTTAAATTGGATGTTGAAACGGAGTAAAAGACCAAGTAAGAAAAGGAAAGCTCAGCACTTACCAAAAATGACAGAAACTTTACCTTCAACTTCAAAAGAGGTTTCTAAAAAACAGTTAATCATCAAGAAACAACTAGCTCTAGAACAACAACCAGCTAAACCAAAAGAGAAATCACCTCCACCAATAAATGTCGTAAGGATATCAAATTTCTCCACTATACAATCGATTATGAAATCGATTACAGTATCCGAATACAAACTCATACCTCTAAATAATGGCGTCTGGAAAGTTAATGTTGTAGACTCTGAAACCTATAGAACTTTGGCTACAAAGCTACAAAATTCCGAAGGGCATCAATGGTTTACCTATGAGGATAAGAATAATCGCCCAATCAAACTTCTGGCTAGAGGCCTTCACCCAACCTGCGCAAAAGAGGGAATTATTGAGGATCTCAAGCAAAAGGAGTATCAAATGCTGTGAATATCATTAAGAAAGAAAAAATCGAAACTGAACAAAGAGTTCAAATTAACAAAAGAGGGCTTCCACTATTTATGCTCATTAAAAAAAACAACAAAAAGTGGAAGATGCGTTTAAAAATAAAAAGTGGAAGATGTGTATAATATCAAGGCAATAATATACATGAGAGTTACAATAGAGCCATTGAAAAAAATAGCGGTTTAATACCGCAGTGCAAAAAATGTCAAGGATTTAATCATACGCAGAAATATTGGCAACGAGAGACTAAATGTGCCGGAAAGCATCATGCCCAAGTATGCTCGATTAGTAAAAATATTACTGCAAAATGTGTTAATTGCAAGAAGCCACATCCCGACAAATACAAAAACGGGAGAACATAAACTATACTCAGAAGAGGTCATGACACAACCAGTTGTTTCGAAGGGCACTACCGAGGATACATCATTGTTCCAAAAGATACTAAGAAGCATGGAAGCTCTTAACACTCGTCTAGATAAACAAGAGAAATGCCTTCAAGCTCTAAGCGACAGGTTAGATAAGCAAGACTAAATGAAATGAAATGCATGCTCTATTAAAATGATGCGAACAACAACAAATAAAACATTAAGATTAGTAACCTGGAATGCAAATGGGCTAATGTAACATATTTCAGAATTAGAAATTTTCCTAAATACTGAAAAAATTGGTATATGCCTAGTATCGGAAACCCATTTTACATTAACTTCATATCTTAAAATTTGTAGATACAGCTGTTACCACGCCATTTATCCAGCAGGAAAAGCAAGAGGGGGATCTTCAGTGGTTAAAAAAGAAAACATCAAATACTTTATAGATCTTAAAATTGAAGAGGAATTTATGCAAGTCGTCATCTTAAAAGTATTTATAAATAACAACAAAGTATATTGTGTATATCGTCAATATATTGCCCCCAAGATATAATTTAATTAAAGAAGAGTATTGCACATTATTCAAATCACTTGAATCAAGTTTCATAATCGGAGATGATTTTAATGCCTCTAGAGTAACCTCTAAAAAAGGAAGAGAGCTGTTTGCAGTGGGAAGACTATGCAGTTGCGATTTTCATTCTGGAGATCAACCAACTTATTGGCCTACGGATAGAAACAAAATACTCGATATCATTGACTTCTGTGTCACCAAATGTATAGACGAGAACTATATTGTTATAACTAGAAAGCAGCGAGGGGATTATGTCGGATCATACGCCCGTTATTATGACAATCAGTGCAACGATTGTTAAGAAAACTAGTCCACCTTCGCTAAATAAACACCTGCTGGGAGAAATACCAGAAACTAGTTGAGGATAATATTGATCTTCAGGTGCCAATTAAAAATCCGATACAGCTAGAAGAAGAACTAGAACAGCTCAATAACAGTATACAACAAGCGGCGTGGCGTAGTACCTCCTCGAGTTCAAAGGAAATGCGCTGAAATGCTATTTACCCTCTGGAAGTTAGGGAACTGGTTGCAGCAAAACGAAAAGCAAGAAAGGCCTGGCAAAGAAGTCGAGCGCCAGAATATAAAACAACTCTAAATTTTTTGTCCAATAAACTAAAGTTGCTAATTAAAGAAATCAAGAACGAATCCATTAATAAACACCTAAGTGGTCTTACTGGGGGAAAAGTACCAAATACTCCCTTTGGAAAGCGGCAAAAAGTTTAAAACGACCTAAACTTCAAATTCCACCAGTTCAAAATGAAGATGGAACATGGGCTATAAGTGCAAAGCAAAACGCATCGTTGTTTGCAACCTACCTCGAGAACACGTTCCAGCCTCTACCTAGACAAACTGCAGAGAAAAATTTACCACCAGTAAATAAAAAGGATAACTGCCATATACCTATCTCTTGTAACATTACAAGAATTAAAAGAGGAAATCAATCTTAACCTAAAACCAAAGAAATCTCCTAGATATAACTACTTAAACTACTGCCGATAATTAACGCAGTGTCCAGACTTAAACACGTTCCAAATCAATGGAAATTCGTAGAAGTAATCATGATACCTAAACCAAACAAACCACTTAATGACAAAAATTCGTATGGGCCGGCTTCCTTACTTCCAATAATTTCAAAAACTTTCGAGAAACTACTCCTAAAAAGAGACTCAAACCAATAATAGAAGAAAGAAATCTTATTCCTCCACATAAATTTGGCTTCAGAAAAAACCATTCAACAATAGAACAAAGTACACCGAATTACAAACATAATTGAAGATGTACTTGAAAGTAAGAAAATATGTTCAAGCGTCTCTTGGATGTTCCACAGGCCTTCGACAGAGTGTGGCGTTAAGGGTTGGAATAAAAATTGCAAAGGGACTTACCAAAGCAGTTTTATGAAATTCTAAAATCTTACATATCTAACCGACACTTTCGTGTTAAATTAGATGGCGAATAATCAAAAATAAAGAATATATCAGCATGAGTACGACAAGGTAGCGTTCTGGCACTGATATAGGAGACTAACATAGCGACGTTTGCGGATGATACGGCCATCTTAGCAGTCGCTGATAACATAGAAGAATCCACAAGCAAATTGCAAAGGGCTACTAATATTGTCAGCAACTGGATGATGAGATGGCGAATAAAACTTCATGAAACAAAATTTGTTCACGTAATCTTTACCAACCAAAAAGTCACCTGGATACCAGAAGAACTGAACTCCCAGCAAATTCCCTATGCAAACACGGCAAAATATCTATGCATGACTCTAGACGCGAAACTAAAATAAAAAGAGCATGTGAAAAAGAAAAAAGAAGAGTTAAACATCAAATACAGAAAATGGATTGGCTATACCGTCAAACCCTAAAACCTGTGTGGACTTACGGTATTCAGCTCTGGGTCTTCACAAAAAAAATCAATGTCTATTTCATCCAGTCATTCCACAGCAAAGGCCTACGTGGAATAGTAAATGTACCGTGGTACAAAAGAAATGACAACCTCCATAGAGGTCTGAAGATGGATTTCGTTAGTGAAGAAGTAAGCAAACACGCGAGAAAACACATGCAACGTATTAGTCTATACCAAAATGCTGAGATACGTCGTATGTTGGATGATCCCAGTAAGACGGCTGAGAAGAAAGAAACCGCTTGATCTACTAGATCCATTCAGGATCGACTAAAAATATAATAAAATTTTAAAGGGGGCTAGCCAAAGGGCTACGACTCTCCGAACAAGAATATAACTGATGTAAGATAAATTACTAGATGATTAGTAAATCAGTTGTAATAAATAAATAAATCAATAAAGACGTTTGCTTGTAATGCCATTCAAGCGATTACCTGTATCAAATGACGCGTGATATTTTAGGGTTTCCGTTGATAAACTTGGGGCCTGTCGTAAATTAGATTGGCTTGGCGACACTTTCTCACACGCCTGTCCTGAGACCTTGTAATTGTGAAGTTGCTGTATTCAACGAGCGATGCTCTAACAGAAGATTGATATTCGGTGCAGTTAAATCCTGTCCAAATATTTTATGGGGATATCTGAATAATTAGGCTGTTTGTAGTACTTGATGGTTACAACTTTGGACATGGTTCTTCACTACAAATACATATTTGTTGTAACATTTTTATGCGACAATAAAGCTTTACCAGATTTTTGTCAGTCACAATATTTAACGTTGCAAAGTAAGACCTAACGAAGTGGAATGTTCATGATAGCACAAAGCTGTGATAAGAGTTAACGGTGTGTTATCTACCAAAACATAGATGTCGAACAAACAAAAAGGCAGCGATAAAACTGATCCTTTATAATTTTATAAAGCGGACCGTATAGTACAAGTTTCGAAATTACATTCTCATTTATTTCTGTCATTATATCAAAAGTCCGATTGTAGATCGGCTTCACGAAATTCGTAGAAGTTTTTCTGTTTGCTAAATATTTTGCTTATAACGGCTTATAGGGATTTTATGACAGATCACGTGTGAGTCGTGTCAAACAGTTATGGTATTTTTGTTCAGTATTGTTTCACATTTCATCATGGAAAGACTTAGCCCGGCGCAGCATCTACAAATTATTCAGCTGTATTACGAAAATCAGCGTTCTACGAGGAATGCGTTTCGTGCGCTTAGAGCAAGTTATGGTTCACATAATCGGCCTACCGAACGCACAATTCGCTTTACCATCGAAAAATTTGACACCCTATTATCATTATTGGATAATACGCGACCAAATAGACCACATCCATGATGGTAAGGACGTAAGGATCTTGGTTTAAAAGCATACAAAATTCAACTCGTGCAAGAATTGAAGCCGGTCGATCTTCCAAATCGTCGCCGTTTCACTCTTTAAGCTCTTGAAAAGCTTAAAGAAGATCCATGGACCAAAATGTTGTTCAGCAATGAGGCCCATTTCTGGAGTAATGGCTACGTCAATAAACAAAATTGCCGTATTTGGGCTGAAAGGCAACCCGAAAAGGTTCAAGAGCTACCATTATATCCAGACAAAACAACGGTTTGGTGGTCCATATTTTTTCAAAAATGAGGGCGGCTGGAACTTAACTGAATGTCGTTCGTTATCGCGCTATGATAACGGACTATTTGCTGCCTGAAATTGAAGCTCGTGATCTCGACGACATTTCGTTCCAACAAGACGGCGCTAATTTCACGCTTCGGACCAATGAAGTGGCCACATAGATCATATTATCAGCCCTTTAGACTTTTTCCTTTGCGGCTACGTAAAGTTCAAATTCTACAGGGATAAGTCGCTTACGATTGAGGACTTAGAAGCAAACATTACTCGCGTCATTGGCCAAATACCACTCAAAATGCTCGAACGCGTAATCGAAAATTGGAGCTTCAGAATGGCAACATTTGAAAGAAATAATCTTTAAAAAATACTTGTAAAGAATGATTGTTTTTTATGATAATAAAGATTACTCGATAAAATTGATTTTTTATGTTTTTTTTTATTTTTGAAAAAGTACCTACCTCAAAATGAATCACCCATTAGAGAAATTATTTTTTTAAAGAATGTCGATGAGTGACCTTATTTATATTCGTTAATTTCAACTTATTTCGAGTTGGCTGTAAAATCATTTATCAATAAGTCGACCAGTAAAATCGCCGACTGCATGTTTTTGAAGTATATTTACAATTAATCCAATTTTTAATTTTTATTTTATTTGCAGAACACGTTGACATTGAGGAGGCGAAATCATTATTTGAAATCAATTTCAGCCATGTCTACTACATACTTTACGATACATTTGATCAAGCTGAAACCAATTTACGGCAAAGAGGTAAGAAACTTTTTTATTCTGTCACGAACGACACCGGATTTCGATTATTTAGATTTGGTTGGTACTAGACACATACAATAAACGAAAAACATAAAACTATAGTGTGTATACTCTTTACACATTTACCATTAAAATTGTGCATCAAATCAATCGTTGTGTAACCATATCTGAAAGTCTCGTGCGCATAATAATATTGGTTTCCGTGAACGATAAATTTTATTTTAAATAACAAATGTTTTGAACCATTTCCGGAATACGAGATGAATATGCAAATTACTAAAATCCAAACAAATAAAATATTTTGTTAAATTAATGTTGCTTATTTTAAATGAAAGTTCCAGAGCATACACATCAATTGAAAAAAAAAACATTCAACAATTATTTACAATTAGAACTATTTTTCAAAAATAATGTTTTATTAATTTTTAATTTGTATTTTTATTTTATTTTACTTTTTATATTTAAAATCGAAAATCAGAACTTTCATTTCATATTGGTAAGTGTAGTGTCGTAGCCTTAAATGTTTAATTTTTATTCGTGTTATTGTTGCGCATTTTTTGGTTTTGCCGATCAATCTATATGAATGTGCGATTGTTGCGATAAATGAGTTTTGATCCATTTTTGATCCGGTTTTTTAATAAAAACTATCAGACCGACGTTGACTTGTGCACTCAGGAGTATTTTTTAATCTCTCACATTAGTATCGAACTTTCTACAGTTTATTTTATTTTCCTCGATAAAATACATTAAGGCTGTTTTCCAAACACTAACTTATTTGTGGACACCGACTTATTCAAATAAGTCATCTCGCGAGGAGACTTTTTGAATAAGTACGTCTACACAGAAATGTCTCCAAAAATGTGTTGAAAAATGCTGTTTTTATTTTCAAATCTACCTAGTGGGAACGACCAACATGTCAAGAATTTTTTTCCTTCCATATATATAATTGCGTTTTGTTTTTTGTTATTACGTCACAAATAAGTCATATAATTTAACGGAGATGCTCCCAGAAATTTGTGTCTGCTTGACGCTAATGGGGACAGGTTCAAAGTAAATGAGTACAGTTCCTTCCTTATTTTTAACTTCGCTGCTATGACAGAATTACGTAGAGAAACTATACCAGGAATTTTATACTGAAAATTGGAAATTTTGCTGATGTTTTATTTATGTACTAGATGTACAACAATTAATTGTATTATTGTTTGATACACACAGTGCAACAATTTAAAATTTACGTCTAATACGTATGTGAATCATGGTAAAACTCCCAACTTTTTAGTCCTACTGTTCGACCAAAATTGGGCCCCAGATGATTTGGTACCCACATCGCGTGTATGGTGATGGAGACTAATTGCTAATGCATGAGAAATAATTCTGGACTACTTCAAAATATATAGCAATTACTTCAGCTAGGAACACGCAACACTAGTCGGCGACGCAAAAATAAAAGTTTCAGTTTAATGCATCACGGACCACCCCACCTCAACGTTACCATCCATTTCTGTACTATCCATGAAGAAAACCACATCTTCAGGGTTCAACATAGCCTCTCTTAAACAGCCTTCACGTCCTGTGTTCATCCAGTTCCACAAGGAGATGGAGTTGAATCTTATAGCTGAGGTCACGGCGATTTATTTACCTAGGATATCCAACGCAGTATGATCAAAGAGATTCAAAGGTCTGTTTCTGGGTACCCCACTTAAGCAAAGGATAGCTGTTCGTTCCACTTTTATCAAAGACTTTAGGTTCATCAGACATCTAAACCTAAAATAAGACCTTTGTGCTGATACCATTTAAAGTTGGGGAAGTTTGAATTTCCTAGAGAAAACAACCAATCAGTTTTGTGTTGATTAATGGATAGGATATTTATTGAAATCGTCAGAATCTCACTCTTTCAGGATCAGTAACAGATAATTAATGACCAAGGCCAAATGGAGGGGGATAGTACCACATCTTGCCTGTGTCTATACTCAGTATTCACAAATCTGTTAACGAAAGATCTGTCAAAATTACCGATACATTGCTGGTCAACTTCAATCACAGTGGTCGGTTGGGCATACGCAGGGATCCGTCAGATACCACCGACTTAAATAGCTTTAGGCTGTTTAGTATTAAGCTTCTTGAGGTTTACTAAAGGGATCCGTACCTATAATATTTTTATGTAAGTATCAGGAGCCGGTATCGGCTGTGAATTCCCTAGAATAATTCTAAGGGTATTGCCATTCGGTCTTCCTCATGTTCCTAAAATGAATTTTTTTTACCCCTCCATGACCGCACGCGGGGAGTCATCATCAACATTATTATTATTTTTTGAATATAATTCCGGGGAAATTGTAAACAAGGATATCATTCCTCTAAATTAAAGAAAGAAAGAAAACGGCAAAAATAAATTGTTGTTAATCGAAATAAAAAATGTATTTAAAGAGCCATGATTAGGAAAATGAAAAGGCTGAATCTCTATGTACTAAATTTAGGAGAATGATAACCCGCCGCAAGAAAGAAGAGACCGACCGCTGGTTTGCTTAGAGCACGCAAATTTAAAACTGGAAACAAAGAGAAATAAAAAAAAAACAACAAAGTTAAACAAAAATAAAATTAAAAAAAACACAAATGGAGAGAGCAAAAAGAAAAAAAAATGTTAAAAATCATAAATACTCGATTAGAGTATTTAAGTCAAATAGATAAAAAGTAAAACAATCTAAAAATAAAACAAAAATTGCTTTAGCGATTGGTAGCAAATAATAGTTTCTTAATAGCGACTTTGCTAATATTTGGCTACCACATACCAGTTCGAAATATTTATTAGTCTCACGCAGCATTCTTGTAATAGGCTCATTCTGGCCGTAGGTAGTTCTGTGAGGAGCAATTCTAAAAGCTGGTATCATTCTCAAAGTACGAGCATTTACATTAAGATTTACCTTTTCCAGTAGAGCTGGAGAATCTACACCACTAAATAAAAGTTGATGAATGAAAACGATGTCGGCAACAGATCGTCGCTTACTTAGTGGCTTTAAGTTAATAAGCTCCAAGCGGTCGAGATAAGGAGGCAAATTATAAACGTCCATTCTAGGTAATCGACGCAGAGCAAAGCGCAAAAATCTACGTTGTACCGCTTTAATTCTTCGTATGTGCACTTCATGGTATGGGGACCAAACCTGAGTAGCATACTCGAGCAGGAGCCGAATAAATATTATATATAGAGAGCCCTCGTAACATAAGGGTTCAAAAATTCCTTAGACTAGCGTTTCACAAACCCAAGCGAAGAGTTTGCTCTGTTGACAATAAAATCGATGTGATCTCTAAAGCTAAGTTCGCGGTCACAAATTACCCCTAAGTCGCGTATGGTTAAAACTTTTAAAATAACAGCGCTGTTGATGGTATACTCTCGACTAATGGAATTCTCACGTTTTCTTGAGTATGTTATGCATTGGCATTTGCTCACATTCAGATCAAGATTATTTTTAGTACACCAAGTCATGAAGTTATTGAGGTCATTCTGCAATAGGTTAACATCGATGGAACTTGAAATTTGTCTGTAAATTTTCATATCGTCTGCATAAATGGAAATTGACAAATTTTTGACCATGAAATCGACATTGTTGATGGATAAGATGAAAAAATAGGCCCAAGATGACTGCCTTGCGGTACCCCGCAAGTATTTCAAAAGGAGCAGATATGGATGACCTAAAGATCACCTGATAACTACGTTCCCTCATATAAGAGTCCACTCAGCGTAAGAATTGTGGTTCGAAACCGAGAGCCCTGAGTTTAAACAAAATTATCAAAATTATTAAAAGACTCCCGCACACAATACTCTCGAATAACTTGAAGATACACATACAGTACAGTTTCGCAATTGGCCTATAGTTAGAAACGTCTGATTTACATCCCTTATGGGTTGGAATTATAAAGGAGTCTTCCCATATTGATGGAAATATTCCGTGGGAGATCACACTTACAGCATTGTAAGTGGCTGCGCTAAGTTACCAACACAGTTTTTTAAAACGATAGAAGGCAATCCATCAGGGCGAGACCGGAGACGCTAAAATTGTATTGTGTTGATATTTTAAGTTCTGTAAATTACATTCGGGAAACATTTCCAACTTGAGATAAAAGATGATTTGTTATGTTTGATTCGAAATGAATTTATCCCACTAATCAAAGGGGCAGGGGCGGTTCCGATATCTATTGAGCTCTTATGCAACTCTCTACCAGGCCATCGATTTACAATAAAATGTCCTCAATCCTCATAATCAAAAAATTTCTACTCGAGCTAATTTTAATTCTGTCAGATCGAATATTTTAATAAATTGAATTGAGCCGTCTAATTATTTTTAGATTGGCCCAGCTAATCCGTCAAAGTCATATTTCGTAGTCAGGTTAATGTTTTTATTATGGCCAATTCCAGTTTAAGCTGCGCTTGTTTTTTATTTTGATTGCTCATATTTTTCTGCTTTATCTCATCAAATTGAAAAATAAAAATACCAGGCTTGAAACGTTTATTTACATAAATTTTTTGAATGCAAATTAAACGCTCGACACTTTTTGCTTAGTTATGAAATCGCTTCACCGCATGATACATTTAATTTACTTTTCTAAATTTCTCAACTCTTTAATCAATTTAACGAATACAATTTCTTTTTTGAACACCAGTGCATAAAGCTCATCGAGAAGAATTAGACGGATCACTATGGCTATTAGGAAAAATCTTATGTCTGTTACCCGAATTAATTGCAAAACGATGGCAATGCAACTCAATAGGTCGGATAATGAGCAAACTGATACATCATGGAAACAGCGGTAAACTGAGGCGGGAAGGTGTACGGTTAGTACCAAATAAATATATTTTTTACCAATTTAACACTAATTTTTTTTTTATTTTTTAGTTATTTTCTACTGTGGTACCAAGCCCTGGGTGAAAATGCCCCAAATGAAGTACACGCCATGTACTCCGAACTAGTTCCAGGTTTATCAATTCCTCAACGTGGTTTAATCGGATCAAACTCTGAAACTGATTTTAATATACAGGATTATTCAAACCATCCAAATATGCGAGGCGAACTGGGTGGCTCAGTATTTCATGATACCGGAGCACATCCTGTTAAACCGACCGAACTAATTCCTCTGCTACCGCCTAGTTCTCATGAAAAATCTGCTGCGCCTGATCCACGTGACGGCATTGAAATTCTCCTGGAGAATATGATACAATCAACAGGATGCCTAAAGTGGCGTGATAATACGCCACAAAAACATATGAAAGGATTTGCCTTTTTACTACAACGATTTCGCGATGTGTACTTACCAATTTTTTGTCCCGATTTTGATAATACAACATCGATTTATGACCCGAAATTAACATTACCAGTCATGCGAACGATTAGCAAGCAGAAGGAAATGTTAAGTTCATGCGTTTTTGTGCTTGTGCATTGGATTTCGAAATTTACGCTTGATCAACCAAACCAAAAGGATAACTTTCAAATTGAAGAGGATACCGGCGAAAATGCTAGTTTGCTATCAAATTTGAAAATGATGGGCTATTCCCAGAAACAACTTATTCGTGACGTTCTCTATTCGACTCGAGACAATATTAATTTTGTGCACGAAGTGTTTCGGCAAGCATTTTTAATGAATTTTACTTCAAAAGCGCAGATTGAAGCTATGAAAATCGTTATTGCAGTCTACCGCCACTGGATGAGTGTTAATAATTCGCCACCTTTTTTACTCGAACCCGAGGAGAATAGCGATATGATACCACAAAGGCCTCAACGACTTCGAACCGACTCCTATATTGGTGCTATACTTAAAGAAAACATAATAATTCGTGCTGGCCTTCAAAATGTCCTCCAAGTTTTTATCACACACGCGGCCAATGTATTTATGGTTCACACGGGCCATTTAAATATTGTGTTCATGTCGAAAACTCGTGATGTACAAACAACACCTTTAGATGAGCAGATTGAAATTTGTAAACGCGTTTTGAATATTTATCGGACAATGGTGATGAATGCCCGGAAAGATTGTAAAACGTGGGAACAATTGTTGCTCGTTTTGTTACAAATTACATCGATCGTGTTAACGAATCCACATTCGAATGAAACGAGTCCAGCCGGAAAAAATAAAGCGAACACATTAGGTAGTAGATTGGCTCCAGCGATTTTTCAAACGCTGATCGTGACTTGGATTCGTGCACACACTAATGTGGCTATTAATGCAAGCTTATGGGAGAAATTTTTGAGTGTTTTGTCATCGCTGACTGATAGAGATGAGCTAATCACCGAGTGGAATAAGACCATGCAAATATTGACACGGGTCCTGGGTAGAGAAGTTTATAAAATAAATTTATCGGATTTGCCGCTTGACCGTTTGGCCGAATCAAAAAACAAACGACGGCGTGGTATAGCGCCGTTTCATGGAAGTTCAAAAAGTCAAGCGCTACAAGATGATTTGGGAGAGCACTCACATCAGAATAAAAGTAGCAACGAAGGCAGTGAGGAGCAGCATAATGATGATTCGCGGGGATCTAGTCATGGCCGTAGCATTCCAACTATGACGAATCTCAATAGAAGTTATAGTGAGGGGAGTTTAGCTCCTTATCGGAAATCTCGGGAACGACGGAGATTAAAATCTACACGGGTTTCGTCATCCCCCTCTAATGTCGAAACTTCATTTAATCGGCTGCTATCGGCCACCGCGAATATTAGTGTAAGCAGCGAAACTTTAAACTCGACGAAACCTCTTCCATCTCTTCACAGTGATTCGGGCACACTTCGACGCGCACGATCATTAGATTCGCTACGACCTGGGCTTCATATAGATGCCGATGATCAAGAAACGAGCCAACGTGGTTCACGATCTCCGTCGCCGACCGCTTCGAGCGGAATTGAAGGGGGTTCAATTAAAGATTCCCCAATGCAAATTGAAGTTATGACGGGTGATACGAGTAGTATCGATACGCAGGAGGAAACTGGTTCCATTGATGGGCGCCATCGTTCTATCATGGCTGGTGGTACAGCAAAGGGATGGCAACCTGATGCCGCGTCTGTAATGTGGAAACGTATGTTGGGTGCTCTGGGTGATGTTAATAAAATTACGAATCCTAAGCTGCATGCTAAGGTGTTTAAGTATTTGTACGACACAACCGAGAATCTAATCAAAATTAAATTGAATCAAGGAATATCGAGTGATAATAATACGACACCGCCTCCGCCAACTCTGGTTCCACCGATTGGAATATGCGCTCCGTGGTGTTACGGCGCGTTCGCTCTATCATCACAATTTAGAGATGGAAAACTGTGGGCTCTGCAGCTATTGTGTACAATCGCCCGACATGGTGGTTTAGGAAATAATCAGCTTCCGCTATTCTATCACGCAATACACCAAGCTTTAACGGGAGAGGATCGTGGTATGTCTTTTACAGCTTTAAAATATTTGGGGGGTTCGCGATTTTTAAGTCTTTTGTTTCCCGGACATACGCTTTTATTACTGGATTTAGTGCACGCTTCATCTGTTATTTTAACGTCCACTGACACAAATATAAATATGCCTAGAGCAGAAGTGGCCGGCCTATTAGGGTCATTGCTTTGCTTTCCAAAAACATCACTACCAAATCCGGTGCTTCAGCCATCTGATAAACATATCGAATTAGTCCCTTGTCCCGATCTACAAGACTTAATATTAAGTGTAGTATTACGTTGTGCACGTCGTGAGCCCAGTTCTAAAGCACGGTGTATGGCAATCGCTGCTCTCGGCCAATGGATCATGCAAAGTCTTACGCATCCGGAAGATTTGGCTAAACAGCCAGGGTTTACACAAACCATTCCACACGGTCATGAGAATCCGATCGAGACAACTACACTAAATCCACGACTTACTGAAGCAATTCAGGTAATATTACAAGCGCTACAATTCCGTCATCGTACTATCGCCCGAGTAGCGTCCGAAACTCTAAAATTATGCGCTGAAAAAGGATTAAATATTTCGAAAATTGAAAAATTACCTCAACTCATTATTAACTCGATTTGTATCGCGCTCGAAATACAAAACGTAACGAACCCAAAAGAGGCGGATAAGCATGTGATCACATCGCTACTTTTGTGCTTAGGCGAATTTTGCATGTCGATACCAATAAGGGATTTGGTGAAACCGGTTGCGTCTGACACAAATCTTAACTTAATTGCAATCGTACTTAAGATTTTACATCAGATTTCAACGGGTACCGCGTCAGACCACATTAAACTGTTTACAGCTGATGAAGATTTTGATATGAATATTACGTTGGACGATGTGAAGGAGCAGAGTAGCAATGAGGCTAATTATCAAACAACGGAAACGATTCAAAATTGTAAAACGGCTATTAAATTGTGTGCTAAAATGATTACAATGCATTTGGTTACAAATTTGGCACATTTCCCGATGGGTATTGGAGCGTCCCGACTTAGTTCGCTGGTCGATGAACAAGATGATTTAAACATTGGGATGCTAGTGCAATCGAATCAAATGCGGGACAATGTGGAGCTTGGTGCGCCTCAGGTGCTGAATGCCCCGAATTTACAAATGTTTATGTTAAGCGAAGGTTTAGTGGCGAGTTTTGTAGAGCTACCTAGTTTAAAATTACCTGGCGGTGGTATAACCGCTGGTCTACTAACCGCAAATCGGCAAGTTCGCGTACTTCTACGTGATTTGAGTGGTAAAGTGTGTTGGGACGCGTCCATCTTATATAAAGAACCGCGATTAATAAAAGCAATTATAGAGCCGATCGCTTCGAAGCAACAGGAATCGAGCTTAGAAAGTCATAGTTCCGGCGTATCGTCGATTGGCCGTAACTATTCGGAGCGTCAACAATTCTTCTCGGATAAGGTTAGTTACTTGCCAAGTCGTCATTTTATTCATCCACGAAATCATTTCGCGTCTCTTGAACCAATGATATCGAATGTTGGGATTCCGGTACAACCATTAAGACATACATTACGCCATCGGCCGCCGAATCAATTACCCCTGGCGAAGGATATGGCACCAGATCTAGACCAATTGGATGATGTAAGTAAAGTAACAGTTAGCAATTTTACCTTTTAAAAATTCTTTCATTTTTCTAGTTACTTCAATACATTGGACACACGAGCCCCGAGTGTTTGAACAATACAAATAGCACACTAAATACTCCTTGTAGTTCACCGTTAGGACCCCAAATTGAATCCAACACCATTCAAGTATTATTAAGTCAACGTTCGCTTGAACATGAATACAATATGCGTCAAAATCTTAACTTTAATGTTAGTAATAGTTTATCGAGTCACACGCCATCCGGTAATTATGGTTATGGCAATGTATCGCTTGATTCGGCGAAATCGATTAGTTTGTCGAGCGATAATAGTAGCACAAATTTATCGAAACCATCTCGAAACGCAAAAGAACTTTTGCCTTTCCAGTATTGTAGGCTGATTTTTAGTCAATTGGGATTAGCGGGTTGGGAACGTCGCAAGCGGACCCATTTATTAAATCGCACCGAGAAATTGCTTAGAGAAATGCGTAATTTGGATACACAACGGTGCCGGGAAACACATAAAATGGCTGTGATCTATGTTGCTGCAGGTCAGGAAGATAAAAATAGTATTTTAAGGTAATTTCATGTTCGGTATTGTTGGGATTATTTTTTTGATTTCGATTTATCTTTTAGAAATTCCTGTGGTAGTAGTACTTATGAAATGTTTGTTTCGGCGCTCGGCTGGGAAGTAGAATTGGAATCGCATAATGGTTTTCTTGGTGGTTTGCCGCGTGTTGGATGTGGTTCGACCGCCCCCTATTATGCCACACCATTTCTCGAAGTAATCTATCATGTGGCTACCCGAATGCCAACCGATACATCCGAAGCAATATTAAATAAAACGCGACATTTGGGTAACGATGAAGTGCATATCGTTTGGAGTGAGCACAATCGCGATTATCGTCGTGATATTCTACCAACGGAATTCTGTGATATCTTAATTGCTGTGTACCCGTTAAAAAGTGGTTTATTTCGGGTAACGGTGAATAGAAAACCGGATGTACCTTGGTTTGGTCCCATTTGGGATGAGGCGGTTGTAAGTGGCACATGTCTGGCGAGTTTGGTGCGGGCAACTGCGATTAACGCAAGCCGAACGAAGCGCACCTCTCTTCCGTTTTATCAGCAATTGTAAGTGATTTAGAAACGAATGTACGAATTTTCAATTATTTAATTTAAAATATGTTTACATTGTACTTCAGTTACGAGGAACGAAATCGCTCATTGATAACTTTATCATCACGACACAAAGAAAGTAGCTCATTTGAAGATTTTACCGCACGCGTTTTTAATCCTATACCAAATTCATTATTTTCAAACGCTTCCATTGGTTCAACCGCAAATAGTAGTAACGCAAATGCACCGCTAGCAGCTGCCTTAATCGATCATCACCGAAGTTCAACGAAGAGCAAAAGTAAAATTCTTAATAAATAATGATAAATAGTTCTTTTTTCCTTAAAATACGAATTATCCTAAATTAAGGTTGGCATCAACATCCCGATATGGTGACAACGACAACATCGTCTTCATCATCAGTCCGCGAATTAAGCCATCAAAGTATGGCATTGCAAACAATATCACTCGATCATCCGTCACCGCGGCCACTACGTAAACTACATCATCCATTTAAAGGTGGACAAAAGAAATCAACGAGCGGTGGTTTATTAACGCCGCCGGAGAGTCCAACGATGCCCGGAAGAAAATTTAAGTAAATTTATTTATTATTATACATTAATTGAATAATTTATTAATATTATTATTATTTAGATAGTTAAATAATTATTTATATAAATTAATATAAAATATTGAATATACTTCACATTGAACCTCTCCTCTCTATATCTCGTCTCTTCGCCTCGTGCGCATTATGCAATTATTGTGTTTAATTAAGACTTACAAAGTTATTTATATACAATATAGAATATATTTTTTTATTCATTTATTATGTTTTTAATTATTTATAAATCTAAATTATTTTAAAAATAAATTACATATTATTTTTGTATACATAATTAGTTTCGGAGGAAATTAAACGTATTATTAACAAGTAGTAAACGCATATACACCCAGATACTTAAAATTTTAATTAAATTTAAATTAAATTTTGTCGCGCTTTTTTACAAAAAAAAATTAGCAAATTTATGATGCTGCAATGAAATGATAACCTACATATTATTAAACTATTAATAAAATGGACGAAATTTGTTGGAATCCTTTGATACGAAGATAGTTTTCAAAATTAGTATGTAGGCTGCGGGCCAATAGTTGGGTAAATCGTTTACTATGGTAAAAATCGGTTTTAGAACAGATTTTTCGATCAGTTTGCCATAGACTTTTTGAAAAATAAAAGAATTTACCGAAAAATTTACTTAAAATTGACTTTTACCCGACTTTTGGCCCGCAGCCGTAGAAAGGAATTAGGGAGTATTTTATAAGAATAAGAATATTCAAATGTTTGAACGGGAACCCTATATTTAAAAATTCTCTTACACTATATTTGATTTTGTTTACAGTCATCGTAATTTAGTTGTTTAATTAATTAATAGTATTAGATTAAGAATGTTGTAATTTTAACACTAAATTATTTACCTTTTGCGAAAGATAAAAATTAATTTTGGCCGAGCCATTAGTATTTTATTACAAGCTTATAGGAAAACAGCGTTCAAAAACTTTAGGTTTTATTCAAATTATTTGTTATCTGATACAGCTATTCAAATCAAATAACTCATTGTACAAACTCATTGTATAAAAATTCTTATAGTAATACTACGGTAGTTCTCTACATTAAATTTAAGATGTCACTACGAGTACTGATTTCTTTTTTCAACAGGCAGGTTTTCCTTTGAAGAAGCTGCCCCTTCAGTGAGGATGATTGTGATCTCTTATGGTTCAAGTTTCTTTGACTGACCAGTTGGTTACTCTTCTCAACAGTCCGTCCGATACTATGGTAAGGTCAGTGGCGGAGTGAGCACAAATGAAAAGTTAAACAATTTTAAGCATAGAATAAAATAATGGCGCCAAGTTATTCATGACCATTTTTTCATATTGTAGCATAAACATGCATAGTATGGTATACAAATAAAAAATTAAAATACCTATTTTTATTTCAAATCAAATTTATTCGCCTGTTTTTATAAAATATACAAATATCACAAATGCTAGCGGCTACAGGTGAATTGTTTTATAAATAAAATCGGCACGTCTGCTTTATTGCTGCAAATCTGTCTATCACTTTGGAATCGAAATCTTCAATTTTTTCGATCATTACACGCTCAATGGATAATACGGCCAAATCGTTCAATCTTTACTCTGCCATCGAATTTCTTTGACAAGTTTTTATTCTTTTTAATGTTGAAAAACAGCGTTAGACCAATGAATTTCTAATAATAAGATACACGTACCAAAAAGTCGAGACATCCACTTTTTTTTATAATTCCACGAATTTCCGAAAAACCACATGCCGGACGATTTTATAATCAAAAATACCCTGAGAAACGAACCAATCATGATTTCTATGATAAAATAAATACGCCATCTATTTTAAATGTAGAAACTATTTTTGTCCGAGATCACGTGACTTCGATTTTTTTATTTTTTATTTTTTTGGTTTATTTGTTTCGGTATATTGTATGTAAAACGAAAACTGTGGCACACAAAAAACGAAAAACAACAATAACAAATATTGAAATTGGTTCTCGTGTACTAATGTAAAAATTACACAAATATTATTTTTCCATTTTTTCGAAAATTTTGTTTTGTTTTTGCTCGAATATTTATATATAAAACAAAAACATATATGGATGTATAAATATACTATGTACATGTGCATTTCTGAATATGTTTTGCAAGTTGGAACTACATATTATATAAAATGCGGTGGAGGTAAAGTTAGTAAAGGAATATTTTAATTCTGTAGTTTTTAGTTTTGAAATGGTATGGTGGTGCTGGTGAATGATCCATTAGGATAACAACTTATTATATATGGAAAACGACGAGAATAAAAAGACGATGACAAACGAGTTTTGCGTTGTCTCATTAAATGGTTTTTAAATTTTAAAAGGACAACTATCTATATAGATGTAATAAAAATACGGAAAATAATTTATGTTTGTTATATTTAATTGAATTCTTTTGCGAATTATGAAATTATATAATGTATTGAATATGCAGAGCTACGGCTCAAAATTTTAATTATGAATTTTACTAGTTTCTCTTATAAAATTTGTTTGGATATTTGCACGGGCATATAGATAGAGTGGGAGACAAGAAACGACACTTGCTCCTCTGTAACTGAATATGCAATTTTTATACAAAAAAAATCTAGATTTCCCTGCCCTTTCCCTGCCTAGTGAAAAATTCACTGTTTAGCGGACTTTCCACGGGCATCAATAATGTTATTACCTAAAACATCGTTACCTAAAAATGTTGCATTTCAATTGCAATTTTATTTAATTTTACACAACTTTCTAATGAAGTAAGATTGGGCATGATTTGTAAGATTCAGAAATAAAGAAAATGTAGTGGAAACCCGACTTTTTTAAGTAATGATGGTTTGAGAAATGACATTTTCATTGAAATGTTTAGTTCTATAAATATTTAAAAATCAGAGTTGACTAGTACACATAACCAATTTGATTTGCGGTCCATCTCATGGAGAGAGCAATGATGGATGCTCACATATTGTCGGAATTCGCGATTCGGAGATACGCAAAACAGAAGAACGTTGTGCGTTAATTAATAAATTGTAAAAGTCTTGGAGCTAGCCAATGGGTTAAAGTTGGAAATATGGACTAAATAATAACTGTATTTATTCTATTTAGGTAAGAAGATAGTATGAATCTGCAATAATAGTTTATAGCACGAAGTACTAATGGTCGATATGAGAAATAATACTTTCATGTTAAATATTAAAAACCAAATATTAAAATTTAAAAAGTTAAATATTAAAATTTAAAAACCATATTGATGAGACATCAGGTACAGTTTAAGAAGAGAAACAATCCAACTTATAAAATTTTGTTATTTAATCGAATTTACTCCTTCTGGATATTAATAGCAATAACCTCATATTTACATTAGATAAAAGGATGTGTTATTACCATTTTAGTTACCATTTTAGAATCTGCATTAAACACGCATATTTTTAGAACAGTTGGCCACTTAGGTTCTTATACATTTTTTTTCACCAAAGACGCTCAAACTTTTATAAAAAAAATATTTACCACATTTCATGCTGAAAATTGAAGTTTAGATTTTTTCTTTTAAAAAGAGCGCAACAGCTACTCATATTATTTACTGCATATCTGTTAGTATAGACCATCAAGAATACCATAACACCAAAAATCAGATGGATTTAATTTATTTGTAGCCGTGGTGATCGGAAACGTAAAGTAATGTGAAAAAATGGATATTTTTTTAAAAAATGATATATCTTAGGTACTACTTGGGATATATATTTTTTTTGTATTTTATTTTGAGCACCCAATACCTCTACTATAAGGTGTTCCAGGCTTATCTATTCATTCTGCGACACCCTGTATAATAAGTTGCTATCCTAACGGATCATTCACCAGCACCACCATACCATTTCAAAACTAAAAACTACAGAATTAAAAATTCCTTTACTAACTTTACCTCCACCGCATTTTATATAATATGTAGTTCCAACTTGCAAAACATATTCAGAAATGCACATGTACATAGTATATTTATACATCCATATATGTTTTTGTTTTATATATAAATATTCGAGCAAAAACAAAACAAAATTTTACAAAAAGTGGAAAAATAATATTTGTGTAATTTTTACATTAGTACACGAGAACCAATTTCAATATTTGTTATTGTTGTTTTTCGTTTTTTGTGTGCCACAGTTTTCGTTTTACATACAATATACCGAAACAAATAAACCAAAAAAATCAAAAAAAAATCGAGGTCACGTGATCTCGAACAAAAATAGCTTCTACATTTAAAATAGATAGCGTATTTATTTTATCATAGAAATCATGATTGGTTCGTTTCTCGGGATATTTTTGATTATAAAATCGTCCGGCATGTGGTTTTTC
This sequence comes from Nephrotoma flavescens, assembly GCA_932526605.1. Classification (NCBI taxonomy): domain Eukaryota; kingdom Metazoa; phylum Arthropoda; class Insecta; order Diptera; family Tipulidae; genus Nephrotoma; species Nephrotoma flavescens. The sequence goes on along the minus strand of OW052222.1, from coordinate 57,372,914 downwards.
GGAAATTCGTGGAGTTATAAAAAAAAAATTGTGGATGTCTCGACTTTTTGGTACGTGTATCTTATTATTAAAAATTCTTTGGTTAAACTTAGGAGTGGTTACAATAATTTCTAATGATTTTAAACTTTCTTGAAATATGTCTTGTAGATTGTGGTCGTAAATTATTTTGATGATGTTTGATGTAGAATTGGCGGTCAAGTCCTTTTGACGATAAATTGCTTGAAGCTCGGTTTTTATTTTTTTTTATTCAGAAATGGGTATACATTTAAAATTGAACTAAGTAAATCATCAGGAAATTTATTCTCAAAGTATTCAAATTTTGAACAGTCTAAAAGTTGGCTACTTAATAAATAATCGGAGCTTCCGAATCTTGCATCCATATGTATTCGTATGTCACAGGCTTCTTTCAAAATAATTTTTACATTGATTTGTTTAGTCGCTCGGGCTCTGAAATTTTCCAATTGACCGGTTGCAACAGAGTCAACGAGGGCGCCGATTTGGTCTCGCAATTTGGAAATAAAATCCATAAATTGGTGGCATTATGAATGGAAACGGCATCACTTTTTCGTTTCTGAAGTTGTTTATATAATATGTATATTTGAGGCATTACCCGTGACCGATCGACGGTTAACTTGGCGAAAACATATTGAAATGAAACGAGACCATATCAAATTAAAAATTGATAAAATGCACTGGTTGATGGGGAAATATTCAACTATTGACCTAGAATACAAACTTCTCCTATATAATACAATGATTAAACCAATTTGGTCGTATGGGTGTCAATTATGGCAATCAACCTCAAATTCGAATATCGACATTGACCAACGAACACAGTCAAAAATTCTCAGAATGATTACAGGAGCGCCCTGGTTCGTAAAAAACAAAAATATACATAAGGGCCTTCGCATCCTAACTGTCAAAGATGAATTACAAAAGATGCGGATCAGCTATGCAGGAAAACTGGAATCATCCGAATTTGCTGGCGCGAAATCTAAAAGATATACCTACGTCTTCGTGATTAAAGAAGAGAACGATGGCTGTTGTAATAACATAAATTATAAAATTAATTTTCTTATTGATAAGAAGTAAATTCTGCTCCCGCAGATTTACATAATTACCTTAGTTATTAAGATTTGAAAACTTATTGATATTTTCATGTTTGAAAGATTCAATAAATAAAGAAAATTGTTAAAAAAAATTGCTAAAAAAAACCCGTAACAAAAAATTCTAAAATGGTTACAAATTGTATATCATTTAACAATAACGTATAACCGCTCGCCTCATGGATCGTTTTTGTATCCGGCAGCTCATCGATTTGAAGAGCTTCAAAGCATTCCCTTAATTCAACAATTTTTTCATTAATTACACTAACAGTTCTACTCTGAAAATTCTACCGAGTGTTACTTGGGCGTGGTAACGTTTTGTTGCAAATTTCGTGTAATTTGTCCATTCGCTTCGGTGAAAAAAATGCAAGAATACCAGATAAATTAGCAAAAAAACACTCGTAAGTTCTGATATTTTTTTGGCACAAACGGATTGAAGGACTACATTTAGTTTATGAGCATAACAGTGTACACAATGGGTGTAAGGAAATTCGCGTTTCAAAATCGTTTGCACCCCACCTTTGCTGCCTCATAACCGCCGCATGAAATATTTTTGTTGGATATGTTTCGGAAGATTAAAACAAACTAACTTTTATTTGAAACGTCAGTGGTTTCGTCTGCTTCGATTAAAACAAAATTGGTTTTTTCGATATCCGACAAAACATAATCTTTGGAGACGTCGTACAAACATTTTAACAAATCATTTTTAATGGATTTAGAAGTACCTTTAAATATTGGTGCGTTAGCATAATATTTATAAAGCTAAGTGGGAATCACTTTCAAAATGAATCAAATATTGTTCAAAATACACGTGTTCGATCGGAGCTAATTTTTTCATTGTGTTCACGAAGGCCCAATTCACAATAACAACAAATTTTTATAACTTCTAAAATTTTTCTTAATACGCACCGATTTCCTTCAAATATTTTGTTATGCTTAATGAGTTCCTTTTTCTAAGCAGTATCCACTTGTTGGGCTATATTGACATTCCCGAAACGTCGCAATGCAATATTTGCCGTGTTTCTTGACGCTCATTGATCCGGATCAGTTCAAATTTTATATAGAAAACATGATCCAAATTTTGTTTTAGATCACAAATTTCGTTTTAAATCTAGCAAGCGCCTTGGTGTGGTTTCATGAAACATGAACTGAACCGGATCAGATCAAGCGTCAAGAAACACAGCTATTATTGTCAAAATGTTCTGCTGATAGTTCATGACGCGATATTGCTGTTGTTAAATGTTTCAAATCCCTGTATCCATCACACGCCCAAACACTGTCACTGCCAAAAAAGAGACAAGGAAAGCAATACAAACTTTTTCGTTGTACACTCGCTGTTTACCATGGCTTTTTATTAAACCATTCTTTGTTGAAACTACGATTCAGTCCCTTCGCGTTACTATTGAAAATAATTATGTTTGGATGATCAGGCCCCATATTTTTTATTTTCAATTTACCATCGAAACTCAACGCTGCTAATTTTTCGAGTAGGTAATCGACTGAGTTAATATTCGGTTCGGTAGACATTTTGTAACTTTCACAGAACTCAAACAACTCCAAACTTTTCTTTTAAAATATATTTTGTTTAAATATTAATTAAAAATAAAATAATCTAGTATTATGATTGCCTTAAAAAGTTATAATTTAATCACGAACCTTTATACCAAAATAAAATCCATTTCAAACAAAATGAAATCTTACTGTAACAAATTTTACACCTATATAGACACTACGTATTACATAACAGATTTTCAAAGCCAAACAAATTGCATAAAAATAAAACAAAAGAATATCAATGAGTGATTTTCTCTTTGTGCCCACCTAAAATATATAAATACAAGCAAAATATATTCCAATTGGGTAAAACAAAATTCGACAAAATATTAAATACATGGACAACTTGTGGTGGCACATCATCGTTTGCCCCAGTCCACCGGTAAAATATTTCTTTCGTTTTTCGTATCCCGCCCGTGTATTGAATTTCTTGTTTTGTTTTATTCGGTTTAAGCGATGCGCAAATGTGTGTTGAATATGAATAAAGTTGTATAAATAATTTTGTAGTATATGTGGCACTTTATACGTTAGAAATAAAATAACCCAAACGGTTTCTGGTTATTATAGAAACTTTTCGTTATAAAATATTGGTGTTATTGAATTATGTTGTAATATAAAATTATGTTGTGTATTTTTATTCAATTATTTGATAGATAATTATGAAAAAAAAGTCATATTTTAAAGGAAAGCACTACCCTGACCAATATGACGAGCCGCCACTGGGTAAGGTCAATATTCGGCTCCTCATTATAACTATAGGTACTTGATTGTTCAACTTCATTCACAATAAAGAAGTTACTGTAATCAATTCTTCAATTACGATTTATGATTTGATCGACTGAATATTGGAAGTAGGTGCTTACTAAATAAAATCTACCTATGTTTGAGCAAACTTCAACGCATAAGCAATGCGAGTCACAGTATTGTGATATTTTGATCACCTCCAGGTTACCATTGAGGGTGCCAATTGCTGCTGGTGTATTATCATCGTCTACGGTCATAATACGTGACGAAGTAGCCATACCATCGAATCTTTTTTCTTTATCGCGTAGGGTTCTTGCATATTGCTTTCTGCCCCACTTCGTAGTTGCTTGCAAAGGTAGACTCATTGCCAGCTACTGGTTTTAAAGACAATGTTTCACGGTTGCCACTGAGGCTTTGGGATGTTTCTAACACTTGTTTTGATTGCAGGTGGCTCTACTTATTTTTTGCGTACAATTTAATAGCGACTCAACTATCTCTTTTTAAATATTAATGTTGATAAATGAAACGTTTTGATAAGACTGACTACAAATTGTAATCTGCTGTTTTATTTATACAATATGAGAATACAATAGTTGTATTATGAAATGCATAGTTGCACATTTCTTAACACCTTCACTCAAATGTTGTATTCTATTTATAATTTTATCAACCAAATTTACAAAAAAAACATTAAACTAAACATTACAAAAAAAAATTTCAAATTTAGTTTTACAAAATCACAAAAAATATTTAATTGAATTTTCATAGCATTTGGTCTTTCGACATAACTACACTGGTGAGTTGTTTATCTTCCTTCTTACGCTCTTGATGTGCTGCTTGTAGATATAAATGCAGAGCTCCAATATCTTTATAACAGCGATTATTGTTAGAAGAAGAATTATTTCCTCCTTCTCTATCGGTACGGGTTCTTGTATCACGACGTTGTCATTAACATTTCCCGTCGTATCTACGGCCTTAGTTTCTGGCCTTGATTCTGTTGATCCCATTATTTAAAATGTTGTCCACTCAAAGTTACTTGGACTACTGTTGAATTGAATTTTGTTCACGGTCGTTTATATACTATATTAATTTAAAATAAAAGAAATTACAAAAAAACAAGAAATATTAATAATTGATTTGATTAATTTGCAATATACTCATTGTAGGGCATTAACTTCAATGAGTCCAGCATTATTTTTGCAATATCGATGTTTTTCTTTAGTGACCGCTTTTGTAAGCGAGTCAGCAATCATTCGTTGTGTTGAAATATGCTCAACAATGATGTTGCCATTTTCAATATGTTGACGCAAAAAATGATGTCGGATGTCGAGGTGCTTGGTGCGAGTTCGATACCCTTCAATGTTTCCAAGCTTGATAGCACTTTCGTTGTCACAGAAAATGTTTACTGTCTTTGCTGGTTTATTTGGTATCTCGTTGTGCAGTTGTTTTAGCCAAAGTATCTCGCATGTTGTTGTTGATAGTGCGATATATTCCGCTTCAGTGCTTGACAACGCGACAATCGGTTGGCGTTTATTGCACCAACTGATAGCTCCATTAGACATCTTGATTATATATCCGGTACATGAACGTCTCGAGTCTATGTCGGAAGCCCAATCAGCATCGCTGTATCCCTCCATTTCAGTAGAGCCATTTTTATCATATCTTAATTTCGTTTCTGTAGTACCCATCAGATATCTAAATATTCTTTTGACCGCTTGCCAGTGAGAGGAGCAATGTTTAGTATTAAATCTGCTTACATCGTTAACAGCAAATGCGATGTCTGGCCTGGTTGCCTGTGCTAGAAATAATAAGCTGCCCACAGCCTCCTGATACGGCACTTTACCAACCAACGAATTGTCTGCAGTAACATTTTCGACACATAATTTTGTCGAAGTGTTGGTTGGCGTCCCAATCGGTTTACACTCATGCATATTGAACCTCTTCAATATTTCCTTGATATAACTGATCTGGTCAAGCTCAATGTAACCTTTTCCTTGCGTGACTTTAATTCCAAGGCAGCTTTTTGTCTCGCCCAGGTCTGTATACCTTACGACTGGCGAATACGTCTCTGTATAATCGACACCCATTTTTTGAGCGCAACCCATAGCCACTAGACGTGCCTTATAACGTATTATAGCACCTTTATCGTCTCTTTTGGCTTTGAAGACCCATTTGGCCTTAATCGGTTTCTTTTTTAGTGGTAAATCCATGAGAGTCCAAGTGTTGTTGACTTTGTGTGATTCTATTTCCTCCGTCATTGGTTCTCTCCACTCAGGACAGTCAACGGCTTCTTTCACTGAAATAGGATCGAGAACAGCAAGAGCGAACGCAAAATTATTTAATTGCAATGAATGAAACTGACCTTTACTACGAGTAGTGATGCCTGGTTTTTGGATTTTGTCAATATTTCCCTTGGGCACGTATTCAGGATTCTTGGGATCATCTACGGCATCAAATTCGGTGATGATAACCTCATCCTCGGTCGTCTCAGAATCACGTTTTTTACTATCGTCGTTGTTTGATTCATCGTCGGTTGTGTTTATCTCCGCTCCACGAGAAAAATTCGTTGAATCGTCTTCTTCAGTTGACGTGTTTACGTCAATGGACCCTCTAGTATTAACCAAAATATTCTCAAAAATTTTAACGTCCCGACTTATGTGCAATTTTCGAGTTGCCCTGTCAATGCATCGGAAACCCTTTGTGTCGTTGTCATATTCTACGAAAATCATTTTGGCCGATTTTGAATCCCACTTCTGTCTTTTCTCTTTCGCTACATACACCATTACCTCGGACCCGAAGCTTTTAGACCAGTCAAATCTACCTTTTTTTTTACTGAATGTCTCCTCTGGTACTTGGTCGTGAACTGAACTGATAGTTCTATTTAGAATATGTACAGTACGTTTTTGGCAGGTTGGCGTCAAATAGAAGACATCTTGCCCTTTCCACGATGTTTCTGTTCATACGCTCCGCCACACCGTTTTGTTGAGGAGTGTATGCTATAGTCCTTTGGTGCTGTATTCCGTTAGTCCGACAGAATTTTTGGAATTCGTTGGAGCACTATTTGGTCCCATTATCAGTCCTAAAAACTTTGATTTTTCTCTCGGTCTGATTCTCAATGAATTCTTTGAAATCTATAAATGTGCTTCAAACTTCAGATTTTGTTTTCAAAAAATAAACGTTTTTTTGAAAAAGTCATCGATGAAGGTTAAAATATACTTAGCTTTTCCTATAGACATGGTCTCCATTGGTCCTCCATCGGTGTTTCACTTGCCTTGAACGGTAAACGCGCTTGTTTACCTTTCGCGCACGTATCACATTTTTTTATTTCGCTATCGTCATCTTTAAAGTTGATACCAATGACAGCTCCATCGCGCATTTTTTTAATGACTGGAAATTGATATGCCCTAATCGCCGATGCCATGTATATGCACTCTCATTATTTTTTACTATCATGCACATTTCTTCACTCGCGTTGAGTTTGTATACTCCATTATCAGCTATACACTTCGCAATAATATCATTTTCGTTGTTTCTGATGACACAACCGTTTTTATTAAAACATACACTGTTTCCTTTCTCAACTATTTTGTGCACCGACAACAAATTAGCGACTAAGTCGGGTACATGTAGATGATCATTTACTTGTACATTGCCTTCACTTAATTTTATCGTTGCATTTCCAACTTTATTCACACTCATTTTTGAATTGTTTGCGCTGATTATGCCCTTTGTGTTGGAATGTTTTAATTCACTAAGTAAACCTTCATGTGGTGTCATATGACTCGACGCTCCGCTGTCGATATACCATTCACATGCTTGTGTATTTTTGCCCAAAAATGCAACAAATGCATTTTTTGCTATACCAGTATTATTTTTCTCCTTCTTTGGTTTGTCACATTCCTTTGCTATATGTTGTGTCGAACCGCAGTTGTAGCATTTACGTTTTTTGTACCTTTTATGTTTCTTGTTCTGCTTATTTTTCGAAAACAAAATTTCACCGTTCGCACTATCACATCGCATGTCTAATAATTTTGTTATTAGAACATCTGGAGTACAAGTATTGTCCGATGCTTCAACACTCATGATGAACGGCTGGAAATGTTCACTAAGACCGGTTAATAAAATAGCTGTTTTCCATTCGTTGCTAATGGAGAAACCTATTCCTTCAAGCTTATTCGAACACCCTATTATCTGGTCGACGTAAGTCTGCATTCCATCACAATCCTCTAATCTAGTCGAAATCAATTTTCTGAGGATGCTTATCTTTCGTGTTAACCCCTTATCTTCATACATTTTCGCTAGTTTTGTCAATTGAGATATCATGGCTTTACATTGGGCTAATTTATTCGCTTTTGTTTCGGTGACTGTTTCGCCAACACAATTTGATAACCCCTTCAAAGCTATTAGATTTGTAATCCCAAATTTCCAGGTATGATAATTATCATGACCCTTGAGCTTCTCAATGTCGTATTCTTTTGACATTTTGCACTACTAGTTCACACAGAAATAAAATGTACTCTCACTTAACACTTATACACAAAGGTTCAATTCACACAGAATTCTAATTTTCCACGAAGGTTTAATTCACATAGAATTTATTTTTCTTTAATTTACACAGCGCATACAGCAATGCGATCAGTCACGTACACCAAAAAATATTAAAACGTAATTTGATATTTTCCATTTATTCAAAAGACGAATAAGTAATAACAACTACGCTCTGCTACCATGTTGATAAATGAAACGTTTTAATAAGACTGACTACAAATTGTAATCTGCTGTTTTATTTATACAATATGAGAATACAATAGTTGTATTATGAAATGCATAGTTGCACATTTCTTAACAATTAATAATTCCGCACGACCTATTACCCTTCCACCACGCGCGGGGAGTCTCCATCTGTATTATTATTATTTTCTCAGCTTAGTTCAAGTGATAAACACGGATATCGAACTGCTTAACCAGTAATCCAGAAGATTTGGAAGTTAACAAGCGGCAAAAAATGTAACTAGTATAAAAATCAAATATTGATTATAAGAGAGGAAATATTGTAATACTTGTTGTTTTATTTGACTGTAATTATTGATGTAACGTTTGAATATTGTAATATGGGATGTGTAGGTTTGATGTAATGTTAAATGTATGGGATTGCTTTATCTGATATTATAATATTGTGTTGAGTAATGCTGTAAATGTCGTTGCGGAGAATAATTTGTTTTACTACTGTCGGGTATATTTAGTATATTTGTGTGTATAATATAGTAATATTATTGTAATGATTTAATATAGTAAATAATTGTAAAATAGTATATTTTATGATAGAGTATATGACTCTTACCTGTATCTGAATTCTAGCGGGTGTATTGTTACTCTCTGGATTCTTGACAATGCACGTAAGAATACTTAAACACAAGATGGTTAATTTTGATTTCACTAATTTAAATTTATAAAACTTTATTGAGTAGATATGTCTTAACACAATTTTCACTTAATATTTTACATACAGAATTATAACCACTTATAGGTTTAATTTATTAGCACACATGAATTGATTTGATTGATATATTTTACTTTGGATAGTCGCACACAAAATTTATTTAATTTATATAATATATTTTGGATATTCACGGACAAATTTATTTAATTGATATAATATTTCGAATTATCACAACTGAACTTATTTAATTTATATAATATACTTTGATTTATAATAAATGAACTTATTTAATTGATATGATATACTTTGATTTACAATGAATGAACTTATTTAATTGATATGATATACTTTGATTTATAATTCACGAACTGATCGAACTGATTGAACACTCACTGATTTTTTCTTTCGATTGATTTCGATTTTCTGTTTTTTCTGCTTTTATATTGTCGCTTATTTATTTTTTTTTGTTCTTGGAAAATGGTGTCGAGTGGAAATTTTCCATTCGTAAAATTATATGAAATTGCTTATTGGTAGTAAATTCAAAATATTGGGTCAAAATATTAACTTGATTTTTAGGTCGTAAAATTATTTATATAATATTTTAATTTCCGTGAAATTGCATTTTGTTTTTATGATTTAGGTTTTAATTAAATTTTGTAATTTTGTTGTTTGTTTTTTGTGCACGTGTTTTTGTTGCGTGTGAAAATGTTTTTAGATGATTGTGTGGGAAGGTTTTTTATGTTTATTCTTATATGATTCTACAACAGAAATTACGTGGATAGCTAAGCAAAACGATACCCACCCCCGACGGAAGGAAAACGGAAATTGAGTCTGCTTATAGTAGAAACAGATTTAAATAAAATTTAAATAGATAAAAGAAAATAAAATAAAAGAAAAAGATAAAAAAAAGTTAAATAAAATATCAAGTTAAGTTAAATAGAAAAGTTGTTTTAACTTGCGTATCGTCATATTAAAATTACTGGTGGCAGAGTTGATTGGCCTCGTCCAGCATTCTAGAGACAGGCTCATTCTTACCGTAATCAAGTCTGTGATGGTCGATTCGAAAGATAGGTGCCGTTCTTAAAACTCGCGAATTTACATTTAGATTGATCTTTTCTAATAGAACAGGAGAGTCGATAACGCCGGATAGCAACTGATGAATGAAAACCACGCCTGCAACAACTTTGCGCTTACTAAGTGCTTGTAAATCAATTACTTTGAGACGATCGAGACTGCTTCAATCCTCTTTTCGTGAACCTTATGATAAGGTGACCACACCTGGCTAGCATACTTATTAGCAGAGCGAAAAAATAAAGATCATGTCTTTATGAGTGATACTAAATAATAAACTGTATTTCAATATAATAGTGTTGACAGATGAGAATATGGGGTGCGTTCATAATTTAACAACACATTTGTTGAATAATTAAGTAACAAATTTAAAAATTAACAATATAAAAAATTGATTCAATTAAATATATTTATAAAAACAATTAAAAGTTAATTTTCAATTATTTAAGATTTTTCAACATAATCCCATAGCTTTGACACAAAAATTATGTTTGTCCTTAGTAACTGCTTTTGTCAAACTGTCCGCAACCATTTCGTCTGTCGGAATGTATTGTATTATGATGATTTTGTCGAATATCTATGCGCTTGCTTCTTGGTCAGCTAAACATATTGCACTTTGACTGTCACAGGAAATTTTAAAAGACTTGCGCAATTTGGGGTCGAGTTTACTGGACCATGTAATAGCTGCATTTGCTAATTTAAACAGGTAACCTGTACAAGGTTGACGTTTGTTCACGTCCGATGCCCAATCTGCGTCACTATATCTATTAATTGAATAGTCATCAGTCTTTTCATACCGAACTTTATAATTAATTGTACCATGTAGATATCAGCGGGATTCTTTTCACGGCCTTCCAATGCGCATCACCGAAATTTGGATTGAAACGACTTACATCATTTACTGCAAAATTTATGTCTGGTCTCGTACATTGTGTAAGGTATTGTAAGCAACCCACAGCTTGTTGATACGGTACGTTGTGTAACTATTCTTCTTTGCCATCTGACGTCATACTTATTGAAAGTTTTTGATTCAAGCCACTAGGTGTGCCAATCTGCTTACAATCTCTTATTCCGAAACGAGTTAATATTTCTTTGATGTGCAAGGATTGATCCAGGTCAATGCTGTTTTCATTTTGATATATACGAATATCCACGCATTCCGTGGCGGTACCTAAATCTTTCATCTTGAGTTACGTGCATAAAAATTGCTTAAGCTTGATTAAATCTGCTTGATTTTTTCAGAATATCATCAAGTCATCTGCATAACAAGCTACTATCAAATTCAATTCTCGATTAAAATAAATGCAAGGATCCAATTCGGATTTTACTAAACCAAATTCCTTTAATGCAATTTGGAGTTTAATATTTCATTGGCGTCCAGCTTGTTTGAGTCCATACATAGGTCGATTCAGTTTGCATGCTCTATCCGTCATCAATATACACATCTGCTTCAATGTTGCATTGTAAGAAAGCGGTCACAGTGTTCATTTGATGTATTTTCAAACCATTTTCAACTGTCAAATTTAAAAAGTATTTTGCGCCACCAATTGAATTAGTCTCCATAGGACCACAGACGTCTGAGTGAATTAAATCAAGCACATTATCTGAACGCTTACCTACATTTTCGAACATCATTCCATCTACTATATTACGCATGGCACAAAGTGTTTTGTAATTTACATGACCGAAACGTCTGTGCCATATTAATGCACTACTTTCTTTTGACAACATACATTTATCAGTGAAGGTTGAAATCTTATATACAACATCCTGTGACTGACAAATCACAAATTTTGTCATACATTACTCTCACTTCTGCTTCTCTTCGATCTTATTGAATTCAAAACCCTTGTGATTTTTACCACCACATTCATATCAAATTATACTACCAGTGTGACGATTTTTATGTTTCGATGAATTTTTACTGAAAAACGCATTGCTTTCGTTTCACTTTGATAAGTACTGTGTGTCGATTGTAATTTTGCATGTTTTCACAATTGTTGAAACGAATTGAAATCAGGGTTCGCAACAACGTAATTTTTCTTAATAATCCACGGTCGTCGTAGAAATTTTTGAAATTTTCCCATATTTCAAGGGCTGAATTACAATTGTGAATGTGAATAAAAAGTTTCGGTTCCACCCTCAGCGCCAACTTCGATTTTGATTCACGTAACATGTCATTTTTTTCCTCCGGCATTTTATCATCATCTTAATAATACTTATGCCATTTTTTATATAGAAATAATTCTGCATACCAAAACACCACATATGATAATTCCAGCACCGCCTACTTTTTGGATGTAATAATCCGATTTGCTGTTTGATCCTACCATCTCCTTCTCATAAAACGTGTTGATGACGATACAAATTTTACAACAAATGTAAAATCCATCTGAATCGCGAGTAAATTCAAAGTCCAATTACTTGCTTAAATAATTAACTATTTAATTTTATACGACAAATGTATTAACGATTTAAAATATTCACGATGATTACAGATTTAATTAACGTGGTACCTGAGCCCATAACCTATTAGCAGAGCGAAAAAATAAAAATGGTGTCTTTATGCGTGACACAAAATAATAAACTGTATTTCAATATAATAGTGTTGACTGATGAGAATAGGGGGTGCGTTTATAATTTAACAGCAAAACCACTACCAGACGAGGGTAAAAATCGATTGAAATTTTCCTTCTCTAAAAATAGTACCCTCATTTTATAACCTCATTTTGTATCAATGGAACAGAAATAAACTACACCGCTTTTAAATGTCAACGCAATATATTTGTTTCTTCTTTGCTGTCATGTCATGTCGATGATTGACAATTGTTTCAAAAATTCCTCATCAGATGAACCTGAGGAGAATGATCATGTTGATGTGAATTAAATTTTTTTTTTTTTTTTTTTTTTTTTCCTGTATCTCCACTTTAGGAGCATAGGGCGTCTACTAGACTTTTCCATCTGACTCTATTTGGGGCTACTGATTTTATTTCAGCCCATGATTTTCCAATGTTTTTGGCTTCCGCAATTACCGTTCGCTTCCACGTTACAGGTGGTCTTCCTACTTTCCTCTTTCCTTGTGGGTTCCACTCCAGTGCCGTTCGAGTTATATCGTCTTGTGATTTCCTTAATGTGTGTCCGATCCATCTCCATTTACGCCTTCGTATATCAGTCTCAATGCTCTCTTGATATGTTTGCCTATGCAGCTCGGTATTGGATATTTTGTTAGGCCATAAGCACCTTAGTATTCGTCTGAGGCACTTGTTGACGAATACTTGTATCTTGTTTGTGATCTGCCGAGTTTGTCTCCACGTTTCGCAGCCGTATAGAAGCACTGATTTCACGCACGAGTTGAACATCCGTATTTTGGTGTTTCGAGAGAATACAGAAGTGTTCCAGACTTTGTGTAGCATGATGAAGGTTGCCCTGGCTTTATTTATTCGCTTGGTGATATCTTCTTCTGTCCCACCGGTTATTGATAGAGTACAACCGAGGTATACGAATTCTTTTACATCTTCGATTTGTAGTTGGTTGATGCTTATCGGTGTGGTTATTGCACTGTTGAGCCTCATTGTCTTTGTCTTATTGATGTTGATTTTTAGACCAACTTCGTTCGCTAAGTCCGATAGTTTCCGTATTTTCTGCTGCATATCGGAATATTTGTGAGTTAACTGGCATGTATCGTCCGCGTAATCCAGGTCGTTGAGTTTGTTCGTTAGCCCCCATTGAATGCCATTGGGTGATTCCCCGTCCATTTTTTTCATGACACTATCTAATACTACTAGGAACAGTAGTGGTGAGAGTACACATCCTTGCCGTACTCCATGATTGTTGTAGTACGTTTCACTTTGCTTGCCTTTGTGTTGTACTCGGTTGCCTGCATCCCGATACATTTCTTGTATGAGTTGGATTATTTTGATCGGGATGCCCATTTCGCAAAGTGTCTTCCATATTGCATTCCTGTGTATAGTGTCGAAGGCGCGTTCGAAATCCACGAAGAGCAGGTATAGTGATGAGTTCCATTCATTTGATTGCTCTATGATGATGCGAACTGTATTTATATGGTCAGTGCAACTTCTCCCTGGTCTGAATCCAGCTTGTTCTTTTCTAAGTTTCATGTTTATTGTAGGCGATATTCTATCGAGGATGATCATTGATAACACCTTAATTATTGTGTTAAGCAGCGATATACCTCGCAAATTTTTGCATTCCCTTAGGTCACCTTTCTTAGGAATCATTATGGTCAGGCCTTCTTTCCATTTCCGCGGTATTTTACCCGTGTTCCATATTTCGGTTAGGAGAGGCGTTATGGTTTTCACCGTTGTGGATGTAGCGTGTCTGAATATTTCGGCTGGTATGTTATCCGTTCCGGGTGCCTTGTTGTTCTTCAATTTCTCAATTACACTACCAACTTCCCGCTCCGTTGGTGGATGGGTGTTAATGGTTTCGTTGTCAGCGTTATTGAGTAATGTGAAGTTTTCCGAGCTAGTTGAATTAAATTAAATATATCAATTAAATGACGTGAAATGAGTGAATTAAATATCATTTAAAATTTCCTAAATGCACATGTGTTGACAAGTATAGAAAAAAATGGCTTATGATAACAACAAAAAATGGAATCTTCGATCAAAAAACCTGGAGTAGAGAAAATTACCCTGGATGTAGCAAAATATTACCCTTGTGGTATTTTTTTTCAATCGATCATTTTGGCAGCAGTTGGAGTACCATTTTTAGCCTCAGTGTAACATTTTTCCTGCAATCGAAATCAACATTAAATAAAAGTTTAGGGCTCATTCGTTTAGATTTTATTTGCAGTAGAACGGATGTGTAAATTTGTTTTGGGATGTTGCGTTCTACACAATTTGTGTATAGAGGATGGTGATCTATGGGACGAAACCAATACGGAAGAATTGCCTGTGAAAGCTTCCGTAACAGAAACTACACCAAACACGAGCGAAGTGAATGAAAATGAAGATATATCAGAAGCAGTATTAAAACACTTAGGAGAAATAAAGCGGAGCACCAATGCAGAGGCTTTTTAATAAAGAAATAGCAGTTCAATTTAATTTAACAAATGTATTTAATGGAGAATTCAATGTAAATTAAATGTACATAAACTTAAAAAAAATTATTTTTGGCTATGATCTCGTCCGTGCTTTTCATGTGCTATGCGTGGCGCAACGCACGACTTTCCTCTTTTATCCTAGTATTCTCGCGTGCAAATTCCAGGAATTTTTGAAATCGCTGCTTTTTTAATGCGAATTATTTTTGTCTTATAACCTGAGTGATGGTGGTTCCGGATCTATCGTTGAATCTGTGTTTGCCTTATCTGGTGTTAATCCTATTTCCGATGATGATGATGACGTCGTTGGTACTTCTTAAGTTGTGGATGCGGACGATTCTGTAGAGGATGACGAAATTGTTTTTTTCTTTTAAATATTTTTGAGCCCATCGTGAAGTCCAGGACCAAAGAATCAGCTATACTAACGATGCGAATTACCTCTTACTCGTAACCGGATTCTGAATAAACCGCACCGCTAGTTTTGTTGTAGTCGTAGCATTTTTTCGTCCTTTAAGTCACACATCTATACCTGGTCTCGACTTGAAGTCCAGACCACTTCACGTTAAACTGTTTTTTTAATTCATTTGCCAAGAAATTCCACATAATTTTTTTTGTGGAGTTTCTTAACGAGGCCCAACCTGTGAAAAATAATCACCATACAAAGCCAACATATATTGTCCATCTGTCCATTTTTGGTGTGTAGCACTCGAATCCGATACCGGGTTTTGCATCACTATGTTCGTTAGTTTGTGTTTGTTGCATATCCTCCGTTGCTTCTCCAGCCGTTTGCTGGCATTCTTCATGTTGTACTGCGGCGGAGTACTGCTCCAACACATTATAGTTCGCTTGCACCATTTCATGAGTTATTAATAAAACACGCATATTAAAATAATATAACTACATATAATTACGATATAATTACCACTTATTTATTTTATTTTCGAGAAATGCTAGTCCAGCTTTTTCCAAAACAAAGCTTTTTTCATATAACAAAACGTAATAGTTAGGTATATCGATAAAATCCATTTTCATCGGACTATAAAATTTCGCTTAATTTATAATTTTATTAATTATTATATTTTATCGCTTTAAACTCACAAATTTTACTTTTTTAAAAGTTTATCTTCTTTAAAACACAACCAGAATGACATTAACAAAAAGAAAATTGACATTTTTCTTTTTGTTTAAGGGTTGGAGAATCGATGTGGTATTAGGCGGTAAAAACGCAAGCTTGATATATACTTAAAAATATTTCTGGATTGCAACCTGCAGTATCCAAAAACAATAGAATATGACGACCAGCTTTTTCCATAGCATGGTTTAGATCGACTAGGTAGGAAGTAAAATTTTTTCTTGTCATCCAAGGTTTTTTATTCGCACAATATGTCACTGGAAGTCGATTAATATCTAAATTTCTAAAGCAATGTGGCATTACAATCTTCCCAGTAACTAGAGGTTTAAAATTTTTTCCCTCTCCGAACACCGTAAGAAGCACCGTCAATCGTATTCCGATGTTATTGCTGGTAATTTACTTGCTTTCGGCACCATGCGATAGGCAAACAGATCGTCAGTATTCGCGATCTTTGTCACTAGTTTGCGGAACTGTTCATCCGGCACTGAATAATGTATGCGGCTAACGTAAAGCCACTTTCTGGGTTGTGCCACTCGAATCGTGTACTCATCCATTAATTCAACGTCATTGGCAGTTGTATTAATATTAGGGGCAGGTATGGTTGATTGAGATGCTCCCCGTAGATTATTATTTCGTGTGGCCTTAAATGATCTATAATTTGTCGGTTTTGGATGGCTGACGGTGATGTTAGTGATGATATCGTATGGTTATTGTTGTATATTGACTTGGTATTTCGGTCTGGATGGAGGCTTCTGACATGGATCTCGTGACACTTTCTTCTGGTTGAACAGCAGATTAGGACAAGGCACGAACCACTGTTGTTAATATCTCTTCTAATTGATTCATTCTTTTGAGAACATTATCGATTATGGTCTCCTCTGATTTTTCTATTTTTTTGAGTGTTTTGTCGATTTTGGTTAGGATGTATAATTTATAGGCGAAATTATTTATTTTTTGGACGAAATTAATTATTCTTTTTATAAATTATATATTATTTAAATATAACTAACTTAACCTTGTGCACTTATGAAATTTTAATCAATCCTTCTTTTCTTACTTAACTCAACGAATTAACTTACTCAACTGACTTATTTTACTATCTTATTAAATCGATAACTTTTAATTATGTTTTTCGTGAACTCAGGCATTCACCTCTTATGCATTTATTCGTCGCGTGTGTGTTAATTCTTAGATTGGGAAATGTTGGATTGCCAAAATAGTTTTGACATCCACAGATGTTATTTAATCCGTAAATTTACTACAGAACCACCGCAAACCAGGCACATTGCCCATCACTAATTTCATACCTTTCTGTAAATCATTTGGAAATTTTTTCAGCAATTTAGTTGCGTAACTAGCCGCACATCTGTATTCTATAACGTTGTTACATAAGTACCCGCTGCATGAAAAAAACCATTCATCAACGATTATAATTTCACAATCAATGCACTTATTTTGGATCGACATTATTAGTTTGTACACGATGTTTGTAGTGTTACTTATGATTTGATTTTCGAGTCTCACAAAATCATCGCATTGTTTCGCAATTTTGAAAAGTGAATCTGGCAATTCACTTTGTTTGACTTGCATTACGGCTATTTCATTCTTCAGATTAGCCTACTTGGAATCAGTAACATCGTTGCCTGAGTTATACTTGTTAACCCAACCTGTACACGAGGCACACTGGAATTTTAAAATGTTAGCTTCTATATCCGCCACATAATTCTTAAGAACATCATCGCAGTTTGGATGATAAAATAAGT
Organism: Nephrotoma flavescens; assembly: GCA_932526605.1. Taxonomy (NCBI): domain Eukaryota; kingdom Metazoa; phylum Arthropoda; class Insecta; order Diptera; family Tipulidae; genus Nephrotoma; species Nephrotoma flavescens. Next base: position 57,355,042 of record OW052222.1, on the reverse strand, counting down.
TGCACTGATGACACCGGTTTTGTAGTTTATTAGCCGCAATTACTTTTCAACACTTAGCTAAATTTACCACGATAAAATTTTTTTACTCTTGTTTGATGTTATGAATGAAGGTGCTAATAGAATAAAGATTTGTCAGTACTTTGACGGTGACGTTAAAATAATCTCTATTAACAATACATGTTACATTACAGAATTTAAAAAAAACTCAGTACTGTATATTCGAGTTATCGGTTTATTGATCAACACTTATTGAAATTTTGACGTAATTAATTTCGTTACGACAAATTTCCGATATTTGAACGATCCTTGACACATACTTTAATGTGGTTTTATAAGAGACGCCGTTGTGGAAATTTTCCTATACCGAGGTAGCACGGTAGTGTAGTAATAGAATACTGTTAAAGTTAGCCGAAAGTTTCCAGCCGAAAGATAATGCAGATAGTGTCTTGAATACAGCAAAAATCAGTCATGAACTGGAATTTAGGATCGAATTACATCATTCGGGTGAAGGAGAAATTATTTCAGTTTATAGGAATTTAAAAATCGATAGGGGCGAGAGTATAAAGAGAGTTTAAAAATAGTCAAGACACTATCTGCATTATCTTTCGGCTGGAATCTTTCGGCTAACTTTAACAAGGTAGTAATAGATGTATCCAACAATATGCATCGTGTCCCATTTACATTCACCAGGACACATAACCTAAAACGCACGTGTTGAGTAATTTAGGATTCCTTTGGTATTGACACGGTGGAATTTTACTTTAGATGAATAAATGTTGATTACTAAATATTTCTTTTTTTTATTAATGATTTATTTATTTAATAATGTCTTTAATTTTATTTTTAGATTTATAGCGTTTTACAGAACAGAATACATATATACCGACAAGAATACTACATGTGTATCTCAACTTAAAAAGCGAAAGATGGAAAATGAACGTTTGTTTCCATCTCTTTTCTCTTGGCTGCGTTCAATTGCTTTTCTTGTTCTTTCGGGCTTAATTGATTTGCCCGATGAACCGAAAAGTGCAATTTATTTTGAAGGTGAATTCATTCCCAAATAGGAACCGCCGTGCACGTAAGCGGTGCCGCCACACTTTAAACCGTAAAAATACGGATGTTGAAAGTAGTACGCCCAGTTGATATAACACGCGAAATTATTTTTGGTTAGTTTTTTTTCTTTTTATTATAGAGTTTATTATTTTATGAACCAGGTATGTTCTCACATATTAACACGTTTTGCACCGGTAAATATGTATGTAGGTACCAACCAAAAAAATATAATTTACAATTTTTAGCAACAGGAAATTGTTTTTTATCAGATTCTCATGTAGCTACGCATAACCAATATTATAGAAACAATTCACTGTTAATGTGTCAATTAGTATACTTCAAGAAATACTGAGTTATCTGTGTAGTAAATGCGTTGTTGAAACGCGAAATATTAATCATATCACATATACTGATCACAGAATGGCACAGTTCTTTAAAACACAAGATTATTGTTAATTATAGCGCAATCGAAAATTCACTTTATTAATTCACCACATAATTTATAACAAAATAGATTTATGATAAAATCAAGCTCAATAAATAAAAATATTAGCGATGTTGTCACTTTGAAATACAAGTACGGAATGTTAAGGTTATTGCCGTTGTTGTGGTTTATACCAAATAAATTCTTCGATGTACACTCGTAGAACTTTTTAAATGTTAATAATATGGTTGATTCTCTTATCTCGATATTCACTCGAAACCGTACATTTTATGCGAACTTCAACACTCTCAATTATTATTATTTTATTGTTTATTATATATTTGTTAGCACAATGTGTCAAAATTTATTAAACACTTTTTTTATAGGCCAGCAAAATATTTTATATGGTTTTCCTGATTTTCTAATTTTTTGAAATTTTTTTGCAACTGCGCCATTTATATATGTTGGGTCGTACAATTATAACATTTATATAATTTTAGTTTCACACTTTTATTTTTTAAACTTTAACGTTTTACAATTTTGTACTGTTATCTCGGACAACTGAATGTCTTATAAAATGTATGCTTTATATAGAATTACTAGCCCTCGTCACGAACAAAGCGTATTTGCGTATTTGAGTATTGTGTATTTTTGACGTATCTTCTGATTGGTTAAAATTTTTTAACCACAGCAATACGCAATAATCAAGAAACGTCAAAAATAAACAAGCTCACAAGTTGATTATTTGCGTAAATTTTATTTAGAAAACAAGAATTGCCAGTAACAAAAATAAATTAGTTAATAATTTAATTGATTCCGCTCAATTTGAAGTTGATCTGTTGGAATCTTCGGGTAAGTTTATTTTTTTGTTTTATGAAATATGTATTAAGTTGCCTGCTGGTTATTCTAGATGAGATGATTGATGATATTCACGATGAGTTAGAGGAGGATATTAGCATTTTGCTACATTACAGATATGCGTTTCGTTCAGTGGTACCAAAAAATTCTAGTTGGTATGAGGATACTTTGTCTAAATTGGACGACAACCGTTTTAAGATGATTATCAGGATGTCAAGAGCCCAGTTCAACATTATTTTGAACTTAATCGAAGATCACGAGATATTTCACGGGGAAAATTCAAACCTGCAATTTTCTCCATTTTTCCAATTAGCTTTGGTGTTGTTTAGACTAGGATCCAATAGAGATAACGCTTCAAAAGGCAAAATTGCTGCGTTGTTTGGTATTGGTGATGGTGGTACACTACAGAAAGTAACGCAAAGGGTTTTTCACAGCCTATTACCATTACAAAAAAAATTATAAAATGGCCATCACTAGTGGAAAAAAAAATATTAATCTCGGAAACATTTAAGGAACTTCCACATTGCATTGGTTATTTGGATGCAACCGAAATACCTTTAGATGAGGCACCATGTCTAGACGCAACTTCGTATTTTTCACGAAAAAAGCAATATGCAATGAAACTACAAGCATTCCAGAATATTCAACAACTCCAGAATCGGAAAGAACCCTAAACCATACCTAACGGAAGAGCAATGGATTGCTGCGGATTCGGCGTACCGTTTAACAACTATTGTGGAGTTTTATGGTGTTTTGGCTCTTTTATTAACGATAACTGGTGTTGTGGAGAGGCATCGGCGAAATCTTCCTAGTGGTTGTTCAGCTTCCTCGCTGTTTACCACAACAGGCTCTGACGCAATTTTTTTAGACGGACCCGGCACGTCGATTACATCAACAGCTTCATCAATAAAAGTTTTTTCAAAAGAAACAGTGGGATCAAAAATAATATTATCGTCTAACTCATCAAACGAATTGGTGTCATGGATATATGGTGGAGTTATATTCGTTTTAGTTGAAAATATCTCGTCCAACATATCCCAATGTGGACAGATAGATAATACATGATCTGCAAATAGGTTTAATTTATAATACATTATTATATTTAATTTTCTAACAAACAAATGATTAAACTATTATTCACTCGTAACCAGCATCAACTCCTTGGCCCGTTTGATTCTGCCAATCGCTAGCTTTAATATAAAGATTTCTTAAATTTCGCATTTTATTTTTTAACTGAATCGTCGACACATTTTGCAGTTTCTTTTTTTTAATCATTTTACCGTAGAATACTGTAGCGCTTGGTTTCTAAAACAAAAATTTATTCCATATTAATTATAATCCATTTAAATACCACCAATAAACTAACCTCTATTTCCAAATTATTTTGAATAATTTTTAGAATGTAACTCAATATTTCAGTTTCTTCCTCTTCTTGCCATTTTTTTGTTGTTATTCTACCCCTCTTTATTATCATTTTACTAGAATTATTTTCCATATTTTTATTTCCAAATTTAAAATACTTTTAATTTTAATATCACAACCAAATCTCAACTCAATAAAATTTACGCAAATAATCAATTTGTGAGCTTGTTTATTTTTGACGTTTCTTGATTATTGTGTATTGCTGTGGTTAAAAAATTTTAACCAATCAGAAGATACGTCAAAAATACACAATACCCAAATACGCAAATACGCTTTGTTCGTGACGAGCAATAAAGACTACGGAAATTAACTCATGCGATCGATGTGATTACGCCAACTACGTAATTCTTTTCTTTAAACAACATACTAAAACACTCTTTACTCTGCGGCGGTTTATTAAAAATTAAATTACCAAAAATATTTTTTCTCGTCTTTTTTTGGATTTTTTCCTTTGACATAAATTCATGCTCGCGCTCGCATATTAGTCCTTATACCTGCGTTGTATGATGAGTTCGTTTTAGACCGATTGGTCTAATATGCGGAGCGCGATGACATAATTACAATAATTGGTATAATAATACGTTACAATAGATTTGAATTTAAATATACTAATTTTACGTTAACAATACAACAAAATACAATTAATTCAAATTTAAATATAAATATTTGTTGCTGGCTGCTTCTTACGTCCACCGTAACACGATGTAATATTCGATGGTAAAAACGCAAGCTTGATATTTACTTAAAAATATTTCTGGATGGCAACCTGCTTTATCCAAAAACAACAGAATATGACGACGAGCTTTTTCCATAGCTTGGTTTAGATCAACTAGGTAGGAAGTAAAATCTTGTCATCCAAGGTTTTTTATTCGCATAATATGTCACTGTAAGACTATTAATATCTAAATTTCTAAATCAATGTAACTTTAAAATTTTCCCAGTAACTAGAGGTTTAAAAGTTTTCCCGTCTCCGAGCACCGTAAGAAGCACCGTCAATCTTTTCTTGGAGAATTTACCGCCATTGCATTTTCCCATTTTCATTTGAACCATCTTATTTTGCAGCATTCTAAAAAATGCCGTCTTGTCACAATTCGCAGTATCTTTAAAATCGTATCCCGATGTTTACGGATTGTCCACTGTTCCACTTGGTCCGTATTAACATCATTGACTTCACCGCAACACACATTAAACGATATTTCGATTTGTTTTCGGAAACATCGCAGCCAACCATTCAAAGCTTCGAACTTATCCAATTTTAGGGTTTCGGCTAACTTCACCGCCTATTTTTGTAGTATTGGGCCGGAAATTGAGAAATTTTTCGCCCGTGCAATGACAAAATTTTTTTGCGATGTCATCCAGTGTCTTATTTTGTTGTTTCAGCTGGATTACATTATTTTTCCTTTATTTTCGTTTTTGTACCTACTCATTATTCTGAACAGTTAGTGTCTGCATATGAGGTAATAATTATAATAATAATTAATAAAAATTATAATGTAGCCGATTGCTACATTTATGTCCGTTCGTATGTGTGTACAAAATGAAAAATTTTTTTTGACATTTATTTTAACCCCTTAATTTATGCAATTTTACGCGTTTGGGGATTTGCAAACTAAAAATTTATACTGAACAGCGAATTTTTGTTTGTGTCTCGGGAGTTTTCGCCATAAAGTCTTAATTTATATTAAATTTAATATGACCGGGATAATTTTTCGATGTTTTTTACGCTTCTCGTAAGTGTTCGCGATATGTGATTTCCGGATTTTCACTGTCACTGACATTTAAATTTTATATAATAAGAGGATTTCCCTTTTATGAAATTTCTCATATGTAATTCATTTCAAAATTATTATATTTTTTTGTAATTTTTAATCTCACCGGTATCAGATTTATAATCTTGATTTTCGGACGAGCGCTCGAATTAATAAAAATGGAAAATAAAGATTTTTAAAAGTTAGATTTTGAAAAGTAATATTTTGCAAAGTAAGATTTAGTATCCAATCCGATGCTGCCAAATTTGTCTAAATTTCAATCTATGATGTTGTCGAACCGCTTGATTTGTAAATAATATTGATTCCTAATTATACCGAATAAAATTAGTTTTGTAAGACATGCCAATATTTTTTCTTTTAATTGGTCTTTTATTTCATCGTTTCGCTTTTGAAGTTGCAGGAATTTCAAGTATTTCAAGGTCTATTTCGCCGGAATCACCCGTGTTTTGACATTCTTCTCCTAATTCTCGTATTAAAAGTTTAACCTCACGTAATAAAACTCTCATCATATTACCCTGAATATCCACGGTTTTAAGAACGTCTGTGATTGTCGGAGTTTGCTTGCTTGGATGTAATGAAAGTTCTACATTGGCAGCACGTATACACTCGCCAGATTTGAATGTTGATGGTTGGAAATAAAACACATTCTGTGATGGACTCATTTGGGTACTGGTCTTTGGCCGTATATTCTCTTTTATACACAAAAAATTGGCGTAGTTCGCATCATCGTCAGAATCGAATAATTCGACAGATCTACAACAGATGACAGATCTACAACAAACACATTTTCGTGTTAATCTAGATGTTGTAACGATATATACACAATGTTTAATTTCGTTGTATCTTTGATAATTTTATTTTTAATGTTGGAAATTTTTAAAGTTTGTCGATTTCTAAAAGATTCTTCGATCTAATAATTCACACAATAAATTCCCTCATTAGACGAATCCACTGGACAAGAATTGAAATAATTGTTGATATTTTTATGGAATATGCTAGGTATAATGACATTGTATTCTGATTGCATAAACTAGAAGTAAAAAGTGTATATAAGCTTTATCCGGAAGAATTCCTTTAAGTGTCACAACACCAGTATACATGAGAAGCAGTCTGAATGCAGTGGCCTTCCAGTTCATCAAGAGTCCTCTGCTGCACACTAAATATTATTTTATTTGCTTCATTCTTTCTCTTGTATAGTGTATCCATTTCTTTCATATCAACTAACGCAACCTATCGGTATCATTTTGAACACAAATATGAATTCTCTGAATATTAGCCAAATCGGAGCATAAATACCTCTAAATTGAGGACTTCCCTGCTGCTCAAAAGTCTTTCAGTTCTCATTTCTGCTGCGCTGTTATCTATTTCAACGAAGTTTGTGCCACAATTACTGAATATTTTCAAAAAATTCCCCATGAAATTAATCGTTGATATTTGCATCGTTTGACAAGAGAGTTACCAGCTCAAGATGGCTTGCCTTCGTGGCTAGTCGTATGCCAATGGAAATGTAGCCTTTTATTGTTTTATTACAGCATTCTTTCTACAATTTTATGTAAATTATGCCGGCGGCATCGTAGTCCGCGAGTTATAATGGGGTTCGATCAGTCGTGGATGGAAAATACTTGATTTATTTGCTTTTTCGAACTTTATTTTTATTTATAATTTAAACAATTACAATAATTTAAACAAATTTAGTTTTATTTATAATTTAAATTATACGACTTGTGTCGTAGGTTACTAAATATACTCTAATTTTATACATCTTTAAAGAAAATTTGCATTTCCTGTTAGCAGTGAAATGCTATATATTTTTTTTAATCGCTGTAAATTGACATTTTCACTACACATATTGTTTGATGAAATGGGTGAATATAATTTTTATACTGCTATTTTTGTGCTGCTGGTGTTACGCAGGTGAGGACTTCAGGTACCGAAAATAACAAAAAAAAACTCGTTCAAAAAACAAACGTGGAGTAATATGGTCAAGTATAATTACGGTATAAGAGTTTCCTCGTTTCGAGCGAGGCTAGGGCCCTAAAAAGTCCGCATAAATCTTTTGGAACGGTCGCGAGGATTCTATTTGCGCTCCCATTTCTGGTCGGGTAGAGAAATTCACCGGCTTGTTCATCTTGCATTTCCAACATTTTGAAATAAACTGTTTGATCTGAAAAGATATTTTCGGCCAGAAAAACTGCCTTTGCAGGCGTTCAACAGTTTTGGCCTAAAATTATCTAGAGTATGTTCTTGTTGAAATATATTTGAATATTTCTCACAAATTTTTGTTAATGCTAATTTTTCCTCTAGATTTAGATGATCGGATCTGATTAAGTTCATGATGTCAGTATGAGTGACATCTTCTGACTCTACATTATTCAAATAATTGCGGTATTTAATTGATATTCGTTTAACGACAAGGTTTCGAAGGGGTTTCAAATAGAAAAAATTGCTCTAGATTAGAGAAATTTATAATTTCCATATATTGTAGTTGATTGAAATATGATTGTATGATTTATATATTCCTTCTGGAATTATCAGTTGTTCTTGGACTGTGATAGGTTTTATGTAAAATTCTCCGTGTGCTATGTCTACAGGGATTTCTATGAGTTTCTTTGGTCTACCCTGAATTTTAAAGATAGGTGTAATAAATTTTGGGGTTGTGAGCATTGACATGCGAACATGTGGTGTTTCTAATTGAAAATTAAGTATATCCAATTTGATTTTTAGTGTCTTCATGATATTTAGGCCTATGAGACCATCAAAAAAATCATGAAATTTAAATAAATAAAATTCTAAAGGTGCATTTGTTTTGAGTTCGGCCATTCCTTTAATGATTACAGACTCAGAAATTTTGTGTTTTTTGAATACCGTAGTTATAGTTATTGGTTTAATTTTTATGGTTTGAGATTTATTATTGAAATTTGGATTTACGAAGGATTTGTCTGATCCTGTATCGATCAGGAATTTTAGGGGTTTTGTTACGGTTGCTTCGGAGTCCCTGCACGGTTTTTATACGGGTCAGACTCAGTGGAAATGGGTGGTTCTTCCGCTCCAAAGCAATTGAAACCGTAGCCATATCTACGTGCAGTGTTGCATTCTAAATTTAAACCAAGCACCTTATTGGAAAACATCACCACCGAAATACTTAGGAAATTTATTTAAAACATATTGTTTACGATGCAAAAGAAAAGGAATCGCATTTCGTTGATTAAATTACACAAATTTTATTTTTATTTTTACATATTATTTCAATGGATTACAAATTTTCATTGAAACAAAAAAATGTGACTTTGAACCATTAATGTTATAATATAAAGCGGTTTTTTTTTTACCGAGAGCCAGTTACTTAATGCGAATACGCTAACAACGATTCTTCTTATATTTTTTTTTTTTGAGGTGAAAATTCAAATTAACTGATACTGATGTTACTACTCATCAAAAAAAAGTTATATTTAAAGAACACTTACCAGAAACTCCCCTTGAAGCGCTTCAATGCGTTGTTTGGTGTGTGCCTGGAAAATTACACGCTTAAAAATAACAGTTAACAGAATTTCCACTACCGATCGACTTATTATTAAAGTATTAGTTGGCTGATTATTTTATGCCTGTAACTGTGGCTCAATCACTTTAATTTATTCATGCAAAAAAAAACTTTATAAATTACTCGATTTAAGTATTAAGATTAAAGATATTTAAAAATTAAGCAAAAATTTTTTCTCTAACATGGAACACTATTTATAAACTGAAGGTTTGTACTTAAACACTTGATAAATATGTCACTATGCCAATACTATGCGTAAGGTAAAATGGCAAAAATAAAATAATTAATAAACTAATTAAATTTTTTTTATTAAAATCCGTAGCCTCCGCGAATGTGCGTTTCCCGCCACAATAAAGGTAACTGTCGCGTACTGTTTGTCTTGCTGTACAGATAAAATAGGGATAACACACGAAAAATTAGAATAGAGGAAAAAAATTAACGCATCTCAGATAATTACCATTCACTTGTATATTTTGTAGGTACTATCCCAATGCTTCCAAATTTAACTGCTCTTGAACAGAAATAAATAGCGTTACCCTGCACTAATTTTTCGCTAAACACCTAGAAGTAGGTGTACGGGATTAACTTATTTAATTTTTATTTTATATAATTCACAGCCATACATACTGAATGGACTCAATCTAACACAGAAATTTATATTTTAGATTGGCCTGAATTTCGTGTCTTCTAGAGAGGCCACGGCACTTAATTTTCGATAACTTATGTTACCTAATGAACACTTTACAGGGATATAGTATATCCCCCAAATTTATTTATTTTTTTTTTTATAAAATTTGTTTCACTTCGAGTTTGTGACTGAAGCTTTGCGCTTAATAAACATTTAAATTGTTTGGTTGCCTATAGGTAAATGCTTTACACACACTCAAAATAATGCCAAGTTTTACAATCGGCCGAACACGAGTACGAGTGTATAAATAAAGTATATGCGATACATTAGGTTTGGTAGATTATTGTATAACTCGTTATGTAAAAATATTGATGGTCAGCTGTGTCCTCGAGTGTATACGATTGTGAAAACAATTTGCCGCACAACAGTGGTGGTAATTACACCTATAAAGACTATTATATAATTACACAGCCAGATAAGCAACCAATCTAATTACACCCTACCACGCCCGCTTGCATTTTCAAATACTCGCATCTTACCATCTCACATTGATGTTTATGTAGACAAGTGTGAGTATTATATAGTACGTGTATTAATCCATTGCCTGCCGATGCTTAACGTTGCAATATCGATATCATTTGTTACAGTTTGTTATTTATTTTAAGATATATGTATGGCAGGCAATTTTCCCAAGTGTGGTTGTTTAAAAATCCAATGGGGTTTCCAAGGTGTTCGGCCGAAAACCATTGTCATCAATTTCTTCTGGTAATGGAATTGTCCTGGAATCTGGGTCATAAGGATAGGCCAGGTCATAAGGACATGGTCATTATTTTGGTGGCCATACTCATTCATATCATCAGAATGTTGGTAGTCTTCTACCGAATTAGGGTTGAATTCTTCGATATTGTAGAGTTCCTTAGTTTGAAATTTAGGTGTTGTAGTTTGTTAGAAGTTATATCGATTGGGATTTTTATTAGCGTACTGTGGCTTATTAGGGTCAATTGTATATTGTTTATACTGGTTTTGGTTCGATGTTATGTCCATGGGTTCTATTTTTGGTTGTCTTGACGGTAAATTCCTAAAATTTTCTTGGGAATTGTTCCAGATTTGAAGCCTATTGTTTGGGTTAGGTTTGTATTGTTGTTGGCCATAATATGCAGGTGCCCTTATATGATTGGAATAACTTCTATTGGGATGATTTTGAAATACTTAAGTATTTAAAGGTAAATTCCTCGAACGTATTGTAAAACATGTTTTGCTCCGTTATGCATAAATTATAGGCTTCTGGCAGGTTATTCGGGTTCTTTGATACCTGCTAAGAAAGCATTTAAACACATAGTTGTGTATAAATTTTCTTTTGCTTTCCTAACGTCTTCTGTGTCGTGCAGTTTTATGTGTACGATTAAAGGGGATTGTACCTCTATTATTCTAGAGAAGAAATTCTCAATGGAACCATTAGCCTGGTACAAAGAATGCAAATCTTTGATGAGACTTGTCTCATTTCTCTTGCCAGAATAATGATTCTTTAAATTCGCTTTAATTGTATCCCAATGTAATGGGATGCCGTACATCGATAGTACATCGTCGGCTTCGTTTTGAATTTTGTTACGAATGACACGTACATATGATGTGGGTACTACATTTTCACCTAATACTCCAGCACAAGATACCAATATTTCTTCTACGGTTGCTATGAAATCGTGTAGGCCTAATTTGTTGCCACGATAAATTGGTAAATCTCTTATACAGTCTGGTAATTTTAGGTGAGCGTTGATTGTATTCAATTGTTCTTCCGTTGCCATATTTGTGGTTTCTATTTTTAAGTTTCTAACTAAATTTATTAAATTGTCTATTTCTATATCTATTTTATCTTCTTCAATTTCAATTGTATTAATATAATTTCACTATCACATAAAACAAAACACTTTTCGAAACTCTATAAACCGTAGATTTATTTATAAGCTAATTCCGTTAACCGCGGATAATTAATATACCTAAACAAAAAATTTCTTTCGTAAACCGCGAAAGTTACTCCATAAACCGCGGAGAATGAGAATGTTGAAAAGGATTTTTTTATAATGGAATTTTACCAATAATCACGTATCAGATGATAATCACGTAGGTTACTCTGTGGTTGCTCAGTATAATTTCACGATGATACTCGTACTCGGTGGTCAACAGCATGTACGATGCGCGTACGAAATAACTTAAACACATTGGCTTTCGGTTAATGAATTTCACAATATTTATTGTACTACAATACTAGTTAACACTAAACATAAATTGGCAACCTTGATCCTCTTCACCAAACTGCATTTTTAATCAAAATTCTAATTTAGATAAAGATTCTTCAATATCTAATAATATTTTCGTGTACTAATAATATTTTCGTCTTTATTAAGGCAATTTTTATAATCACTAAAAGATATCGAGTCTGACATTACATTCTTTTTTATACCTTTAATTTTTTTAATAATTTCATCATCATCTTCCAGCAACAAACAATATGTTTTTGCTTTCAGTCCAATGAATTCTGTTATTATTTTACCACAGCATTCATCTTTAAACATTCCTAAAACCTTTTTATTTTTTTGTGGTAATCGAAATATGTTATCGGAAGCGAAATCTGACGTATCAAATTTATCTTCAATATCATTACGAATATCATCATAGAAATCATCTGTTTTGATGTCGTAAATAAGAGAATCGGTATCAGTATAGAATAACTCTGCATTCTCATCATATTTTGGAGTAATATATTTATAATGGAAATCGTACATAAGTGTTTTAGAAATATCTAAAACACAAAAACCGATATAAATTGGTTTATTGTAACATACAGATAATCGATCCATCTGAATTGCTACCAGATTTTCGGAAAAGATTGATGAAGAATGAAAATTTAGTTTACTAATCATACGGTTAGCACCAAACTTGTTTAGAATATTCTCCCAGTGCGTCCATAAGTCTAATATCTTTTCGTTTCGTCACGTCTTCGAGTGTTTTTCCAAAAACACTGTTATTCATCAACTTAAAAAAGTCTTTATCAAAAGCATTTTTAGCGTGCGATCGAAAATCAGTGTTAAGATCAATATATGGTTTAACCCAAGATTTTTGATCAAATCTGAGAATCCTATGTATTTTTGTAAGTATTAAACCATCTGATAAGCACTGCTTTAAACTTTTCTGATGTATAACGTATGTCCTTTTGGGTTAAAGATTAGCATTTAATTTGAATTATTTAGAAGCATCATAAAGAGGTATAATATTGTGCATCAGAAACGGAAAACTATCATGACTATTAAATAAGTTTTCGGGATAATCTACATCGACTTTTAAAATATGGCCCAACTCATCTGTATCATTTGTTTTGAATATATCAAATGCATTTATTTCATCCGAGTTTAATCATTCGAAATTAGCATAGGGAAGGTAATGACTCATTGCCCATCCATATAAATTATTAGCGTCTAAATAAATTATATATCGAGAGTCTAATAATGGGTCATAATTTTTCATGTATTTATGGTTTGCCTTTGCATATCGTTTAGAGCATTGCGCTAAACCGCCCCGTATACCTTTATTTTTAAAATTAATCATATTTATATCAGTTAGTAGATTCATTTTAATTTTCGTGTATTTCAACATTGCATCCCAGCTTAAACCAGGAGCTGTGAAATAATGTGCTGGATCGAGATCATACGCATTTACGCAAACATTTCTGAAATTTTTAAAAATATCGTCTAATATTAATACATCTGATTTTAAATATAGGTCAGAATATTTACCAAGATTAGCACATTTGAAATTACTCCAAACATATTTTGCGTGAGAATATTGTTTTATGCTTATATTTGAATTAGTTAACTTATTATAAAAACTAGATATAGGCGGTAATTCTGTTTCGTCAAATCTCTCGAATAAATCCAGATAATCATAAGGAAACACACCTTTCTTTATAACAAGAGTAAACTCATTACGATCTGTAAATAACTTTTTCACTTTTAACAATTGATTATCCTCTAGATTGCTAGATAATTTATCAATGCTTGACGCCATAAATTTAAATGAATCAATAAATCTAAGATTAATATTTTTTTCATTTCCAATTTTAAAATGTTTAGTAAAAGAAATATATCTTTCTTTATTCTGAGCAATAAGATTTATTGGCTCAGTATCGAAATCTAATTCTTTTATTATAAAATGCGCGTCGTATTCACTTAAATTATGGCACACTAGAGGAACAAAATCAGGAAGTTTATAATTTAGATTGCATTTAGAATGAGCTGCCCCTCTAAAATTTCCAGTTAGATGGCAATGATCTCTAACTTTAAAGTTGTCAGAATCATTAAAAATGTATTTACAGATATGACAAATCGTGGCATTATTATATATGTAGATCTTGTTCTGTTACGGTTAGTTTATGCATTGGTTTTTTATTATGTAAGTCTTCATAAATAGAGCTTAGATCATTTTTTAATTTGTCAATAAAAACTTTACCACAATCAGTTATGTAACAAATCTATATGTAACAAATTTTGATTTATTATTATCATATGAACACTTAATGTAGTATACAAAGCTACAAGGCTCATGTTTAGTTATATTTACGCTAAATTAATTATTAGGATTTGGCAAGCAAGTATATCTATGGGTTTTAAAATTGCCTCAAAATCACAATATATTTTTAAATTCAACTATACAATTTTCTTCATTTGGAACAACAGCTTTTATTTTATTGCATCCATAATTATTATGTGCAATCAAACTTTGTTCATCACGGAAAAAACACAACCAACCATCACAAACCCATTTTTTCCATTTTTTCTTTGAAAGTTGCGTACTAAACCAACCTGCTTAAATTTTTAATAAAGCAATAATGAATAGTTATACCATCCTCAATTAATAATAAATTAGCATGATCACTTTTTCGGGATTTTGTATAATGTAAAGGCCCCACAACTTGATCATTTTCTAATCCATATACATTTACACTAATATTATTCAAAATTTCAAAATGTTGGATATCCTTTAACGTCATGGGAAAACTTATATTATCAGACTTCAATCGACTAATTATAGTTAGAATATAAAGAGGCTCTGTGTGCATTTGGAATATCTTTCTCAATTTTATGTTTCACATATGCCATTATACAATAAGCAAAACAAGCCTGGTCTTGGTTTTGTATATTGATTACCGCTTTCTTTCGTGTAATACAATCTGGAAGACTTAAATATGAAGAGGCTCACAATGGATTATATTTGTTAATATTAATTTCAACAAATAATATTTTTTCAAGAGCCCAACCAGACTCTTTTTCTTGAAAGTCTTCTGATTGTGTATTCAAAGAGGTAACCAATTCCGAAAATTTTAATTCTAAATCAGTACTCTCCGTGTATATCTCGTGTTTAATGTTTAATGATTTTAAATTTGAAGCATTTTCACCATCTTTTACATTAAATTTAGCGTACATAGCGAATAATTCAAGATTTATTTTTATATTGAAACAATTTTTTAATGATTTTATTCAATATACTGCTATGTAGTTAGATTGAAATTTACTTTAGTATTATCTTTAAATTTCACTAATGTGGTAATGCTGGTAATAATAATAACTATTTTTATTAATATTTTGTTTTTGCACTAATTTTATAATTAGGTACTATTGTGATTTTTATTAATATTTTTCTTCTTTGATACACTTTAAGAATTTTTTAATAAAATCACTTTTCTTCGAATATACAGTAATTTTATTAACACTAAGTAGTTATTATTAATAGTATGTAATAATATTTTTAGGCTTTTATTCAATTTAAGAAACTTTAGAACTTTAAATACTCTATTGTTCGCTATCGCGCGGCGAATCAGATATGCGAAAATTGGATGTGCGGAAATTGGATTTGCGCAGCGGGTGGTAAAACTGTACGAGCCCATTAATGAATCATGGAAGTTGACGATAATTTCTTCTTAATTCATTGGATAATGCAAAATCCAATGAATTGGACGGTTCCCCTGAGTAAAAATTGCCTTAAAATTGGTCTATTTTGCAAAAGGATGACCGTTTATAGTGGTTCTAATTCCCACACTAGAAATATAATGTAGCCCAATTTCAAATTTCCGTTACCGCAGTCATATTCATATACCTACTACAATACATTAATAATTATTACTTTTTATTATATTTAATATCTTTTATATGTCTTTAAATAACTTTTTTAAATTACCTACTATAATTTACTAAACAATCTTCTCAGTTTTCATAAATATTGAATAGTTTTTTGAAAAATTCATATATTTTTATACCATTTGTAACGCACGACCCCTGTGTGGAATCGCCCGTTAGCAGATGCCCAGGAGTCACCACCAGCAGCATTTGCTCGGCTATCGCGCAGTCTGGCGTGGGGTTGTGATGGTGTCCTTCCTGGGTCTTGTTGCTGCAATTGAGAAAAATCACTCACCTCATTCCGAACACACACACATACTGGTCCTCCTCATCCCCCAAATTGTTAAGAATTAAACCACCATTTTCTTGTCCGTACCCATTTCTAACAAAATTAATATATTTTCATTATATTCAAATATAGCAGTTACATAAATAGTTTCGTATCAACTCAATTTTTTTTTTAGTCTTAATTATAAAGAAAATAACCTTGCACCAACAACAATTTTTTTTTCTCCCGCATACGTCCTCGATGTTCGACGTATGTTTGACGCCCGAATCAATTAACGACGGTGAGTACCTCTGAGCTCGTTGGCTTCAACCGACCTGGAAATAAAGAATAAGCCACAAAAAAAAAACTTGCCCCGCAAGCGACTGTATTTAAAAAAAACTGTGTTAGTTGTTATTATTATAATTAAGAAAATTTTTTTTTATGTAACACAAAAAAAAACCGAATTAATGATACGACCTTGACCTAGTATATATATGAAAATCAGAACAATGAAATGGGTACTGATTAATGACAACAGTAAAATCTGCCTGATCCAAAATTCCACTGCACATATGACGACTGGTTCGCTCGCTTCCGGTTGCTGGTACGTTGTTGCACCGGGACGCAGGCTTGCTAGTTAGCCAGCTCCGGTTCGGTGACGGTGGGTTGGGTATTATATCCCACTTAAGATGCCGTTGTTGTACACGACGAGTGGCGTTTCTATCGGTTTAAAAAAAAACGACGGTTATCCCCCGTTAGTCCGCTCGCAATTACCGAATCCGCTGGATAGCGGTTTATATGGGCATGCGCCACAATAACTATTTCGTTTTCGCGTCCAAAAAAAAATGCGAATTTTTGGACCGATCTATTAATCAATATTTTTGATTTTGTTTTTTTTTCGGTTTTAATCGTCACTTTTGGGTAGTACTAATTATCACTTTTCACCACTTTTTTTCTTATTATTTCCTTTTAAATAATTTTTATTATCAAAAAAAATTTGATAATGTATCTTTTAGATTTTTTTTTTCGTCCGATTGTTTTGGTGGTCGTTGTTCTAATCATCTTTCTTCTTTTTTCTCTCCCCCTTTTTAGCTGTCAAGAACAAAAAATCGATAATTAAGTCTCCACGATTGATTTTACCTATTGGACGAGCATTTCTGCCATCTGTTGACGAATAGCCACTTGCAAATATAAAGGTGGTGAATAAAAAAAATATTAAACAGACAAACAATCGTTACATATTTTACTATACTTTTTATGGTTTTCTAAACAGACTTTATAGATTTGATAACCTGTTTTCTTACGTTTTTATAAAATTATTACTTATTAGAACTTCTAATAACATTTTTTATTTTTGAAAATTTATTATTACTTTTTTGTAATTTTGCAATAACTTTTCACGTATTTTTATAAGAAAAAAACGTTTCTAGAAACAAGAAATTAAAAAACTATTTTTCTATTAAAATTATTTAATAAGTGAAAATTTATTATTATTGTGATTAATTTTAGTTATTTTACATTATCTGAATAAAATATATGCAGTTATTTATTCTTTAATGAGAAATACGTTTTTAGAAAACGTTCGTAGATCTCTCTCAACGTTCTATTTTGCATAATATTTGCAAGAAATTTGTAATAATGATTCTTATGCCTAAAATAAAAATATTACTGTTTGTACGCTAAAACTACCCTATTATTGATTTATTCGCTTAATTTTTAGAAAATCATTAATGTTTATTAATATCATATATTAAAACTCATTCATATTTTAATAAACAAATTTTATTTGAATAGTTTTAATACATAGTTAATAATTTTATATTTAATAAATCTATACATATTAAAATTATAATAAAATCTATCATAAACTATACGTAAAGATGGTTTTTAAATTTTATACGTACATAATAAATTGATTTATATGTGTATATGTTAGTAATTTACTATTTTTAAGTTAAAATTTAAAAAATTATTTACACAGAAATCAATAGTCAGTATTCCATTATTTTATAAAGGTAGCGTTTATCATCGTGTGGATTAGGTGCGGTTTTCATTGACTAATAGAGCTTACTGCTTGATTTCTTGAACGAATTTGATGAGTCATTAATTAAACATTCTTTGAAATCATTAAACGTTATTCTCGATTTCAAAACTTGTCTCTTAATTGTCCTTTAATTTTTTTGTATCATTAGCGTCAACAACTTTGAAAGTATACATTTTTGATCTTCTTAATCCAATAAATTGACTGATTATTTTCCCATAATTTTCATCCTTCATTAGACCACTTGTATCGAGATACGTCTAACAATCTTTTTTGATGAGTTCATATACATCTGGACAAAACACTTCGTAAACTAAACTATCTGTATCAGTATAACAAATTTATCAATTTTTATTAAATTTCGGCACAATACTATCATAATGAAAATCATATAATGTAGTTTTAGCTAGACCTAATATGCACATCCCAACACCATATTGGTTTGTTGAAATAAATTACCAATTTATTTAATTCAACCGTAAGTAAGTGTATTGTATAAAACATTTAAATTGCATAACCCACGCATTTTTTGATGAAAATTTTTCATCTGTTTCGTTACTCTTTATAACATTACTTACTCTATGGTTACAGTCAACTATAAAATCATAAGTCACTTATATTATATATCATGCAGTTTCAAAGACACATCAATGACTACGTCACATTTTGGGATTGGGATTATGCTAGAACGAACATAAAACAGTTAAATATTAAATGATTTTTAATTTATATCAAATTTGATTAATAGCTCTCAGTTATATAAAAAATAAATGGCGTAACTTTTTTGCTTACTTTACTTAAGTACATAGATCGTACAATTAAAAACAACCACACCACCAATCTTTATCAACAATAATTTTTTAACTTTTTATTATATTTAATAACTTTTTTATGTTTTTAGATAACTTTTTTAGTTACTTACTATAATTTACTATTCAATCTTGTCACTTTTCAAAAATATTGTATAGGTTTTTAAAAAATTTATAATTTTTATACCATTTTACTACTTTTTAAACAGATTTTATAAATTTGATAACGGTTTTGTTACCTTTTTTTAAATTTATTAATTTTTTGTTACTTATTATAATTTCTGATAACATTTTTTATATTTATAAATTTATTCTTACTTTTTAATAACTTTTAAAACTTATTACGTATTTTTAGAACTTTTAAGTTTATTATAAGTTATAATAATATTTTTTATACAAATTTTACAACTCTTCATAACTCTTAAACTTTACTTTTTAACTTAAATACTATAAATTTTAGAAACCTTAGTTTTAAAAAATGTACAATTTTTTATACCATTTTAAAGGTAGCTTACTTTTTATACATTTTTAGAAATACTTTATAAACTTGATAACGTTTTTTATTATTTATTATATCTTTAAATAACATTTTTTATAACTTTTTAATGATTTTTATATCTTATTATAACTTTCCGCGTATTTTTTTTTATAACTTTTAAAGTCATTATAACTTTCAACATCATTTTTTTTGTTCAAAGTTTAAAACTTTTCATAACTCTTACAATTAATTTTTTATAACTTTTAATACATTTCACAAGTTTCTATAGCTTTAAATGTCTTTATATGACTTTTTATAACTGTTTTAATTTAGGTACTATAAGTTTTATACAAAAATTGTCACTGTGTATTAAATTTGTATAGTTAAAAAAAAAAGTTGTGTACCATTTAATTATACGCCACTAGTAGTAGTAACTTACTTTAGTATAGTAAATTAGTGCATAAAATACACACCACTTCTCACTACTAAGAGCGCTATTTTCTATCAGTAAAATGATTATTAGTACTACTTACTAGTTCAGCTTCTCGTCGCAAGATCTCACAACCACATGTGATAAATTGTATTACACTTAATTAATGCAATAACACTTTATCGTTTAGTAACTGTACTAAACAATGATTATCATGGCGGCATTTTCTTTATAAATCATAGATGATTACGTCAATTGTCAAAGAAAAAGTGGGAGCGCGTGTTAAAACCCTACCACACCATTTATAAATCGTGAAAGTTAATGATGATTTCTCTTTCATTCATAAAATTCCGCGCCCATTTTACAATTAATATTTTTTTTATATTTTAATAAATTTTTAGATTTTAATTTTTTTAATTTTCATGATTCGTTTGTAATTATTTTTTTATGTTTAAATTTTTTATTTATTTTTTAGTTTCAAATTTTTCTTTTAATTTTATAGATTTTTAATTTGTTGTTTTACTTTTTAAATAGAGGATAACAGAATAAAAGATCTTCCGAGTCGGAACAAGTATAGTTTCATGTAATTTAAGTATTACAAACAATACTTCAAACTCAATGTACAAATACTTTATAAACTTAATAACGTTTTTTGTTAGTTATTATAACTCTTAATAAGATTTTTTATAATTTTAAAAAATTTTTATTATTTTTTATAACTTTTTTAACTTATTATAACTTTTCAACTTTTTTTTTATAACTTTTAACATATTTTTTGTTCAAAGATTATAACTGTTCATAACTCTTACAACTAATTTTTATAACTTTAAATAAATTTCATATCTTTTTATATCTTTAAATTATTGCACTGAATACTCGCTGTGGTTTCCATTTATACGGTCGTTAAACACTTTGCAGTCGCAAACTCCTTATTAAAACCACCAAACCAATTCAAAATGCACTTTAAATTAGTTTTTATTTTATTTATTAAACATTTTTGATCACGGAGTGATCATCATCGGAATAATTTTGCAACTAACGACCGTATATCTTTAAATGTCTTTATATTTTATAATATGTATATATTGTTACATTGTTTTAATTA
The DNA here is from genome assembly GCA_932526605.1 of Nephrotoma flavescens. Lineage (NCBI taxonomy): Eukaryota > Metazoa > Arthropoda > Insecta > Diptera > Tipulidae > Nephrotoma > Nephrotoma flavescens. The sequence continues at coordinate 57,334,055 of OW052222.1, read as the reverse complement.
AGGTACTATGAGTTTTATGCATTTTTGCCACTTTTCATTAAATTTGCATAATTTAAAAAAAAATTGCAATTTTTACACCTTTTAATTACTTTTATAATTTTTTAAACATGCTAGGAATACATTAGCCTAATAAAATAAAATAATATTTCAGTCATTTGTCATCAAATTGTTCTTCAATTTCTTCGAAAATGTGGTCAGGCCCAATACTGACTACGTCACATTTTTTAAATAATTTTTAATGTATATCAAATTTTATTAATCAAAACTCTCGTGTAAAAAATAAATGCTGTAACTTAATTGCATTGAACTTTTGTAAATCATATCAAAAAATCTGTAAGTTACGTGTAATTAGCATAAAGTTAAAGTTGTCAGCTTTGCACTGTGTTTTATTTATAGTCTTGTACTGTATAGCGATAATGTATTTGCGCAGGTCGTTGCAATTTATTTTGTTGTAGAATATCCAATATCTTTAACGATACTTTGATCAGTTTAAACGTGAAATATGCTTTTAAGAATTACTTCCTGATTGGTTTACTAAAAAATAATTATAAGAGTTTTCATAATTAAGTTTATTAAATTTTAAAATTTACATGTAAACTAAATTTTTGATATATTGTTATGCAATACTTAACGTAAATAATAATAAAAAGAAAAAGAGTTTAGAAATCTGATGGTGTTGTTGGACGCTATCAAGTTATTAGAAATCGTGACTTAAAGATTTGGATCTGCACACCATCGGATAAACATTTATGTTATACATGTTATTATGTTATATTTTATATTGAAGCCTTATAAAAGTTAGTGTTTTCAACTTTCGGAACTATGAGATATTTGTCTTGGCTTATTAACTTCATATTTATTTAACTTTATGATTTTTCCAATTCAAATAAGCTAACCAAATACCTCCTGTAATAGAATGTTGTTCACGGTGGCCTTTCCAAATGAATTTATATTATAATTTTACTAAGTTTGAGTAGATGTTGGTACCAGACTATTCTGTTCCAAATTAGGTGAATAAATGAATATTATAGGTAGCTATATGACACACTTACGAGATTATATTAAAATATAATTAATATTTGACCACGTGGACTAAAAATAAATTTTTTAGGTCATCATATGTATAAATACATGCTGTCGGATTTTTAGGAACAAGTATCTCTCGGGTTAAATGGTGTTGGGTTAGTTTTTAGGCGAACATATAATAACAGCATAAGATGAGACGAGTCCTAGATGCCAATGGAAGTAATTATTCCAGTCGTACTATGTATGACTGATGACGATAAATACGTATGATGAAAGTTAGAAGTTCCTATACCATTTCCCAATTAACACAAACTAATAAACTAACAAATTCTCTTCCAAGGTGTGTGGCTACGCGACGCTTAAATTGTTTAGTTGTAGCCACATAATATACACGACGATGTAAAAATTTGTATTTATTTGCGATGCACAACAATGGCGTCTGTATTACGAAGTAGAACAATTTTACAGCACACCAAAATCAAACCAAAACTGTATTATTCTGTTCCGGAGTAAAATATACGATGCTTTTAAAATAAACAAAATATACAACACTTTTGTACAATTTTTACTTTTTATTTATTAATTTATTTTAATACAAAACACAGAAGCGAAGGCTTTCTATTCTACGACGTTTTCCTTCAACTTCATGTACACAAATTGCCAAAACAACAAGTCATTTTTTCCGTGTCGTTTCGCGTTAGAAAGAAGTAGACAACAAACGCATTTCGTTATTGCAATTTATCGCCTATAAACCATTACACGGTCATACAACTATTCTGTGTGATTTTATCGCCTATGTTGTTTGGGCATTTATGTTAACATTTGGTGAACGTGCAATTAGACTAAAATTAAATATTCTTATAATAATACATTTAGTTTGTTTTAAAATACTACAACGATTGCAAGGGGCTGGCCGATCATCATTCGAAAACATCACGAAACTTAAATCAGTTGGCGATAACTATTTGTATTTTGAATTAACTATAATTAACAATAATGTTATTCCTCCGTAGGTTTGGGTTTTCAAATCTGGATTACCGTCAAATGTTGAGTCGGCCATCCCATACAATTGATATGGCTCTACAAATTAGAAACTAAATAAAGATTTTAATGAATTTTGAGTTAACTTAAATTAAGGTATTTTTAATTTATTTATTGAAGAACGACAACAAATGTTGGCGTTAACAGTGTGATTTTTATTATGACTAACTTAACTAACTTATTAATGTAGTTAGATAATAACTTTGCTGCGGTTATCGCCCTGGTTATTTCTGTGATTAACATCCTATCCCGATAAACCATTCATGTCGAGGATGCAGGCAGGGCCTGGGCCCGCATAATTTTGGAATATGGTAAGATGCAGGTTTTAATACTGTATCACGCATATTCCACGAATGTGCTATACATACTTAGGATCACCATTATGGTTGGCCTGTACGTCTCTATCATATCATATCATATTGTTATGCAATACTTAACGTAATTTTTTGTAAAGTAAGTAGTAAGTAGTAATTTTTATTAATGATTTGTCGCTGGTTATCATAACAAAATATAATAATAAAATAATGACTTAATAGTAAAATGCATTAATGTGATTCTTAACCAAATATAAAATCTAATTATACGCGAGAAAATTTTATCGTTTCATCGTTGTTACTGCTGACTATGCAATTATGCATGCTATCATAAATACAAAATGATTATTAGTTTCTATGCATTGTTATGTGACATAACTTATCATCGTTTTCCACCTTTATCACTCATCGTTTTTTCCATTTTTACTTAATCGATTGACTTATCCCACACTATTGCAACGAAAACATAACTGATATAATAATCATACTAGTTAATAAACATGATCCAACATGATTTTTTATAATTGTGACGAAAATATGCGAAATCCGATTATAACAATAACAATTATAAAAAATATGATAAAAATATTATTTGACCTATATTCTTATTATATTATAACTTTCAATTCTCATTTGCGCATCCATCAGATTTGCTGTTGTTATGATATGTATGGCGATACGTTTTCAAGATCAAGTTTAGTTTTATCTTTCTTATTTGCGATTACATAAAAATAAAATATAGTGATACGTTGTCAAGATCAAAAAAAAAAATTTTTTTTTATTTAATTTTCTATCGAGAAAATATTCTTGCATATAACACATCAATTGTCAATCAATCAATATATGTAATAAAATTCTTCATTATAGCTGAACAGGCGAATGACAAAAGCTTAATAAATTTCAATAAAATTCATATGATCATAATATGTTGAAATGAAGATTTTAGTTATCGAGACATTACTATATTTCTCAAATTATATGAAGATGAAATGAAAAAGCAGTATTCAATATACAATTACTATGAAAAAAATTTTTGGGATGGGATTTATGCCAGAACCCCCACAAAACAACTACTAATAACTTGTTTAAAATTCTTCATTGCAGTTGACCGAGTGACTGATAAACTTTAATAAATTCCAATAAAATCCGTGGATGAATACAGTTATAAGTCCCCTAAATGTCAACAAATTCATAAGCTCATCGAATGAAAGCTGATTTTGCCCCTTGATGTACTCATAAAAAAATAACTACCCTCTAAATATTGCGTAACTTTTACGTACAGTTTGCGAAGACTTGTTTATACTAAAGTCCTCGTAAATGTTACGCAAATACGTAAAGAAAAAGTTGTGAAAACGAACACTTCGTCACAAGAGAAATGAAACTATTTTACGAAGACTTGTATATGTGTGGGTAACAATAATTGTCTTCGCAAATTCCGCGAGTTAGCGTAAAGTTAACGAACGGTTTAAACAAGTGAATGCGAACACATTTCATTTCGGGTTTTGCTCGTTTCTACGCAGGATTTATTGCCATTTTAGATTATTTTTTTTAATAAATATTTTGTCGAAAAATAAAAAACCGAGAATTCCTTTCCAATGTTATTTTATTTTTTTAAACTTGCTTAAATTTATACTTATTACGAATATTATTTAGTTTATACATTTTATTTACTTTAGAAAAGCATATTGTTTTGGTTTTGTTGATCATAAATATGATTTCTAAATTAGATAAAGCTTGGAAGAGCTTAATATTGCTATATCACAGTTATTATGATACATATAATCACATTTACATTTAATAAGGATTTTACGTTTCATAAAAAATTAAGTATATTTACTTAATAATATGTATACATGTAAATGTAACGGACTAAAATTAAACTAATATAACTTTCACTATTAAAGTAATATAGATTAAAAATTATAATAATAAAATTCAATTGCATAGAAAATGTCAATCAATAATATAAATTTGCGAAATTGTATTTATTATCACTCGCTAATTATTATTGTATGACAAAAACGTATTATGAACGTGAATAATTATTGTTGTATAATTTGCGTTCTTTTACAGGCACAATTAATTTATTTAATTTTATATTAATTGAAAGACACTACAATAATTACATTACATTAAATTTATTTATTATTTTGTATTTTAAATCAGTATAATATATTTATCACAATTTATTTTCACAATTTGTTTGGCTTGTTGCCGTTCGCTAGTCAACACCGTAATAATCTTCAAGCAGCGAAATTAAAATCAAAAACTTTTTATTTATGAACCAACATCATTACAATTTTCCATGTCGGTGTGCGAACCGGTCCATCATCATTATTCTTGCTTGTCACTCATTCATTACAGTACATTTATGATTTCTTATCTGTAAGTTGGTAAATAAATATAACGACGAAATATAAACGTATGCTCTTTATTTTGCAGTGAGTGTATGTAAATTTATAGACCACATTTTGGGGTAATTATTAAGATTAATTATTAATTGACGAAATTAATATTTCTTGTTGCCACAATAGTCCCCCCTTTTTTGTGAATTTAAAATCGTAGGTTTTAAATACAATTTAAGATGATGATAATGATGATGATAACGTGCATATATTCTAATTTACGAAGCGTACTGATGGTTTATACTTGTCAGAAGGTGAGCTAATTAAGTCCGTAACGTACGCAGGTTTAAGTCTATCAACGGATATAGTGTTGTTCTTTCCATTTACGTCTATAATAAAATACTTGCGTAACCGCCTGATCACTTTGTACGGTCCCTCGTATGGACTAGTCAGGCCAGTTTTTAGTCTATCTATTCGCATGAACACAAAGTCGCATTCCGACAGATCTTTAGGTACGTATATGTTGTTTTGTGGCCCGATACGAGTTTCTTGAGGGATTAAACCGCGCATGTTAAATTTCAGTTGCTCGACTAGTGAAGAAGGATCACTTGATGCCATAGCTGACGAATGTAAAAGTAACTCTCCAGGAAGTGTTAATGTTTGCCCGTAGACTAGTTCTGCTGGAGTGCATTCCAAATCGGATTTTATCGAAGTTCGTAAACCAAGGAGAATTAGAGGAAGTTGTTCGCTCCAATTCAAGGTATTTTGAGAAGCATATATCGAAGCTTTCAAAGTTCGATGGAATCTTTCCACTATTCCATTTGAAATCGGGTGGTAACTTGTTGTGCGTATTTTGTGTGATCCTAGCACTTTGCTTAGTTCTGCAAACAAGTTGCTTTCAAATTGCCCGCCCTGATCGGTCGTTATTTCCGATGTAACGCCAAATCTGGAGATATAGTGGTCAACAAAAGCACGCATTACTGTTGATGCTTTCATGTCACGTAGAGGTATTGCCTCCGGCCAACGTGTAAACCTATCAATTATGGTTAGTATATATAGAAATCCGTTTGATGGAGGTAATGGACCGACTAAATCCATGTGAATATGTTCGAAGCGTCCAGTAGGCAAGGTAAATCGACCTCGTTCGGATCGAGTGTGTCGATGAACCTTAGATTTTTGACATGGAATGCATGTTTTGGACCAATTTCCGACGTCGATGTTCAATTTAGGCCAGAAATATTTTGATGACACTAATTTTCTAGTTGCACGAATACCCGGATGTGACAATCCGTGTATTTTATCGAATACTTCACGACGCATTTCTACAGGAATGTAAGGTCTACTTTTTCCAGTCGATACCTCGCACCAGATTTCATTCGAATCCGAGTTTACCATTTTTAGTTGAAATTGCGACCCTTGGCGTTTTATTTTGTTTCCTATTAGAGATTTGAGTTCGTCATCGGATTTTTGAATTTCTACTAGTTTATCAACGTCAATGCCAGTGTGAACTATCAGGGAAAGTTGTTTATCTTCTGGACGAGAAAGTGTGTCTGCTACGATATTACTTGCACCTTTTATATGACGAATGTCCGAAGTGAATCTAGAAATGAAGTTTAAGCGACGTGCTTGTACGAAATCTCGCGATGAATTCGATTTGAGTGCAGTTGTTAGGGATTTATGATCTGTGTATATCGTTAAAGGTCTACTTTCGACAAAATATTCAAAATGTTTAAGTGCGCAGTAAATTGCATACAGCTCTCTATCGAAGGTAGAGTATCTTTGTTCGGCTGGACTCAGCTTACGAGAGAAAAATGATAGAGGATACCAATGCCCTCGGTATTCTTGTTCCAATATGGCACCCATAGCGATACGAGAGCAATCTGATGTTACGGCTAGTTTAGCATTTTCTAATGGATGAACTAATAATGTTGCTTTGACTAATGCTGCTTTGATCCGGTCAAAAGCGGATGAGCATTCTTGAGACCACGTAAATGGGACTTTTTTTTTCTTGCGCATTTGTGCTATGTATTCGTGGATCGGAGCAATCATTTCTGCCAGGTGTTCGATGAATCTATGATAGTAATTAATCATTCCGACAAATCTTTGCACTTGTTTTAGAGACGATGGAGGTGGGAATCTCGAATAGCGGCAATTCGATCCGCCGAAGGTCTAATGCCGTCTTTGGTGATTTCATGGCTTAGAAAATTCAACAACGTAACTCCGAATACGCATTTCGAAGGCTTGATTCTAAGATCATAATCACTAAGGCGCTGAAATACAAGACGAAGATGCTCGTAATGTTCATCTTCGTTCCTACTAGCAATTAAAATATCGTCCACGTACACGAAAACAAAGTTTAACCCTCGAGTGACTTCATTCATGAATCTCTGAAAGGTTTGGGCAGCGTTTCTAAGCCCATATGGCATTCGTACAAATTCATATAAACCGAAAGGAACTGTAACCGCGGTTTTAGGAATGTCTTCGCTAGCAACTGGAATATGATGGTAGGCCCTTATCAAGTCAATCTTAGAGAAGATAGTGCAACCATGTAAGTTCATAGTAAAGTTATGAATGTGTGGTAAGGGATACCTATCCGGCACTGTCACTTCATTTAGACGGCGATAATCACCGCAAGGACGCCAATCATTACTATCTTTTTTTGGTACAAGATGAAGTGGAGATGCAGTGGAAGAAGATGAAGGACGACACAGACCCATTCTACCCATGTGATCGAAAAGTTCTTTTGTAATTTTATGTTTTTCTGGACATAGTCGTCTTGGGCGTGAGAAAGGAAGGTGTCCGTTTGTTATTATGTGGTGCACTATATTATGTTTCACCGGTGTGTCATAATTGGGTTCCTTTCAAACTCTTTAATTAAATCACCATAATTCCCACTGACACTAAATAATTTTGGAGAAATATCTACTGCGGTTGAAATGGTTGCGGCGACTGTAATTGCAGTGTTGGTATCCAACAATCGTTTATTCTTTAAGTCGATTATGATTCCAAATTTGGTTAGGAAGTCTGTTCCGATTATTGGACGATTAACTGCCCCAATTATGAAGGTATGATGAAACATCCTGCGAAACCCAAGATCTACTTGAAGGAGTTTTATCCCATAAGTTTTTATAGGCGTACCATTTGCAGCAAAGAGAATATCTTCCGATTCAGCTGGTAATTCGCGACAATACGATTTAGGTATCACTGACACATCAGCGCCGGTATCTATTAAGGAATTAAGTTGAGTTTTGGGACATTTAATAATTAACCGACGTGTTGTACAGATCCCAATGTCCGTCGTAATAACATTGGGACTGCTTAGTTTTCCGAAGTAGAATTAGTGGTAACAGGTTTTTTATTTTGGAAGGTACAACCTTCTCCACCACATTTTCGTGCACGGTAGCCATGTACCCGGTGATACCAACATTTATAATTATTTCCACGACTTCTTGAGCGGTTGTGTTTATAATTTGAGAGTTGATTTTTATACCGAGAATTTGATCGACCTCTCCATGATGAATGACTTTGCCCTTTCTGCGTTGGGGAAACACTAAACTTATCAAATCTCGATCTTAATTCGTTAACGGCTTTTGTTAGGCCTTCTACATCTAAAGGATTTTTATTAGAAGCTTTTGAGGTGGTTGCCACTCCGCTTATGAATGGATTAGTTGGATTTATTATGCACCACACTTTATCTGCAATCTCAATTTGTGTAGACATGGGGCTATCATCGCTTGCAGTTAGGACCATTTGAACTTGTTGCGGTAGTTTTTTAAACCACAAGGTTCTTAATAGATTTTCGTTCGCGAATCCTGATTGGCCTGCCAATGCCATCATGCTATTGTACATCGCTGAAGGCTTTTGATTCCCGATGTCTGTGGTACTTAAAAGTTTTTCGATCCTCTCTTGCTCAGTCATTGATCTAGTTTTTATTAGCGTAGATTTTAGTAATCCGTACTTTTTTTCAGAATCCATGTCTGCATCGTTGATAATATGTTGTATACTATAGATTACGTCAGGAGGTAATGCGGCTAGAGCGTGGTAGTATTTCGACTCTTTCGCTACTTTCTTTATAAGGAATAGGGATTCTATTTGTATAAACCAAACTTCAGGCATGTTATGCCAATAAGGAGGAAAGGGTATCGAAACTCTATCCACATGTGAATTCGTTTTAATTTTATCATCCTGATTATCGTTATCATTTTCATTAGGCATCTTTGTTAATAAGAAAATAAGATTTATTCTTCCCGAAAATTAAATGTTCGAAAATTTGAAATTCACTTCGTAATGAATTCTATAACACTGGTACTGACACTCACTTATATCGTACAATCGCAACCGAACCCTTGTGAGAGTATATGTATATATTTCGCGTTTGGTATTGTGTTATGTTTTACCACTTACAGTAATAAAATTTGTTTTATAATTTATAATTAAGTACGATTATGCACACATGTATATGTATTCAAAGATAAATTTATGACGGAAAATTTTTATTATGAAAAAAAATTGAGTGACGAATTTGAAATAATGATAATGCTCACCAGTTTTAAATTCCGATCATTGCCTTTGTTTTGTTGTTGTTCCATTTACAAACATGTGTATTAAAGTTGTGTGAAAAAAAAAATATGAAAAAGTATTTTAAAGAAAAAAAATTAGGATTAATATAGTGTTGACTAGAATTTATAATTTTTCAATAATAACCTTAATCTAACTGTGTGTAGTTGATTCAATCTTCATTAAAGTTGACCTTGAATAACGGATACCATGCACCGTGTATATCTGCCGTGTATATCACCGTGTATCTTTTTTTTTTTTTTTTCTTTTTGATATTGCTGTACACCGTCGATGATTATACAAAACTGTTTGTTGGCTTATAAAATTCTGCGAAAACTATGCTCCAAATATTGCACCACAACACCGTCACGAGCTTCCAACTAACTTGCCGAAAAAAATAAAATAATGTGGTTGTTGAACCGTTATAGTTGACTATATAACTGCTGGTTGAGTATGAGTATGCATCGACTAATTTTCATACGGCCAATTTCTCGAATGTATATTTTAATTTCCGTTGAATTCACAATACAAATTTAATTTTCTTTTATCGCATGCTATTTCTTCGATTGATTTGTATTATTATTGTACGTATACGTAAATATTATTATCGTACGTTTATCTAACAGCACCATACAAATTGTGTTTTTTTTTTATTTTATTTTACGTTGCTCAGATCACTCAAGTCCCAAACGGGATCGTCGATGGTCACCAATTATTATCACTCGCTAATTATTATTGTATGACAAAAACGTATTATGAACGTGAATAATTATTGTTGTATAATTTGCGTTCTTTTACAGGCACAATTAATTTATTTAATTTTATATTAATTGAAAGACACTACAATAATTACATTACATTAAATTTATTTATTATTTTGTATTTTAAATCAGTATAATATATTTATCACAATTTATTTTCACAATTTGTTTGGCTTGTTGCCGTTCGCTAGTCAACACCGTAATAATCTTCAAGCAGCGAAATTAAAATCAAAAACTTTTTATTTATGAACCAACATCATTACAATTTTCCATGTCGGTGTGCGAACCGGTCCATCATCATTATTCTTGCTTGTCACTCATTCATTACAGTACATTTATGATTTCTTATCTGTAAGTTGGTAAATAAATATAACGACGAAATATAAACGTATGCTCTTTATTTTGCAGTGAGTGTATGTAAATTTATAGACCACATTTTGGGGTAATTATTAAGATTAATTATTAATTGACGAAATTAATATTTCTTGTTGCCACATATTTACTTTAAAAAAATATTTTGATTTCACTCTGTTTCATTTCATTTTTTATCGCAATGTGTTTTATAAAATAGGAACCATTTCTAAGAGACTTTTAGTTCTTAACAAATCACATTTATCGCATTTATATTTAAACCTTGAATACTTTTGATTCTAGCTCTAATAATAAATTGATTAAAATACTTAATTCGTGAATTATATACTGGTGTATGTAAAAAATGTACTCCTATAAAACGAATTAAATCTATTAAAAATTAATAATTTCAACATTTCATTGTTAATAACGGTTCATAAAATATAGATTATATAAGAAATAAAAATAAATAAATAAATTATAATATGTAAAGTTAATTTTGCCGGTTTTTTTTTCGATACCGATCTCTCGCATACTGGAACCATTTTTTAATCTCATTTTCCACGTCTGATGGTCTAGCCGTTGGATGTTTATTCATGGCTTCTTCTGTAATTATTCGTTAATGGATTAACATTTTAATAAGATCGATTAACAACAAGTGATATGGATACTCGTATTTACCTTTTATAAGCTCCATAATATAGTAACCTTTTACAGGAATATTGCCATGTTGGCCATGCCATGAAAATGTTGATGCTGCTTCATCTGTGATGATGGCCTTCAAACAACCTCTCAAATATTTTTGAAATGATAAATCACTAATTGCTTTAAAGTGGCTGGTCTGTAAAAGGTTCGAAAATAAAAAATATAAACCTTGTTATTCAGGATGTTAAAATTTAATGTTGCTTACCAAAATATTTTCCTTTCCTAAATCAGTTTTAACTTCGCATTCCAGAGCTTTAAATTTTTCTAGTGATGTGGCTGGTATATTTAAAATATGTGTACCGGCCGGCCTTTTGGGCTTGCTGTATTGGCAGGTACAATTATCTTTATGTGCGTTAAACTCCCTTCTCAATAGTTTAACCTCGCGTAAAACTGCCTTCATCATTACATGTAGCTCGGCATTGGAGTTCTATTTTCGTATGGGTTCTGATATTCCATTTGAATTTGGTGTACAATTATTAATATTTATTTCTGAAACGGGAGGCGATATAGTTACTTGTGGTGTAATTGTTGATATTGAAGTGACAGCAGAGCTTAAATCCAAATAACGTTGGTAATTTATAATTTAATTTTGGTCTATTAATTATAAGCTGGTAAATTGCTGTTGATTTGACGTTCTTGGATTTTATTTGTGTGGTTGTTTTTTGTCCAGGTATGACTATTTTAGTTTTATATGATGATGTCGGTTGTTGTGGAAAAACGAATTTATAAGATGGATCCGATTGATTTGACCATATTTTTTCACAATGGTTCTTTTGTGTGGATGTGGCTGGATGCATATTGGAATTGATTTTTAAAAATTCCTTATACTGATATTCACTATGTGGATTCAAATTTTCGTCCTTAGAGTCGTCATCTTCTATATTCGATGGCTCCCAGTTTTGTGCATCTTGATACTCCACCATTTCTGAAAATAGATATTTAATTATAGATGTTGCATAGGCACATACACAGAAATAACGTTGGTAGTCAATTTTAGTATTTTCGTTGATATTTCATTAATACTAAAAGTATATGTCTCTTGACTCAGCTCCTCGGTTTTAGTACAATAAATATGTAAATGTTTGGATGGTAGTGGTAATTGAAATAAATTTTGCAAGTTAATAACTAATCTGCATTTTATATTATTAAGATTGGCATTGAGCTCTTCTATTTTAAAAATTGCTTCATTCTTAGAGCAGTAATTGTTAGGGAAAGTTGAGCCTAACGAATAAACAGGTTGAATATAATATTGTTTGAAGCTTTTTTGGATATTTTCTTGTTCTCTAATTCTATTATTGATTTGTTGTAGAGGTTGTCCTGCCTTTTTAACAAATCTTTTTATTTGCTGCATGTATTTTTCAAATTTGAAGGCACTGTAATTATGAAGGTGCCCAAATTTTTCGACGTCTTCTGCTATGTGCAGCAGACTATGGACATTGTAGGACATATTTTGTATGCCATATAATGAACCAAAAGACTCACAAAACGATTTAATTAACTCTGCGGCATATTTATTATTCTCGAAGCAGTCCTTCGGATGCGCCAATATTCTAGTAGCACATACCAAATACAAAAAATGCTCATAATAATTCTTTGCTAATATATGGTTAAAGGCGACCATTCCAGTGTAACAGAGTAATGTCCTGAATTCAGATGCTTTCCAGTGTTCAATTTCATTGATTGTGCGTTGCTTACGTTGAAGCTCCCTAGGTAAACACTTCCGCAGTTCTACTAAATTAGCGTTAATGCTTGCCATAGCGTTATTTTTCAACGAGAACTTTTCTTTTTTTACTTTGAATAACAAATTTATCATTTGTCTCATAACGCCTAATAACACATAGTGCATGTAATCTATGGGAAATTGTGAGACACATCTCATAGACAAGGCATTAAAGCCAGGATCTAGTTTAACGTGATGATCCAAATCTGATTTATGCCGGAAAGTCTCGTCAGTTTTGGGTCTTAAATAATCGTCAGAATACGAAAAACAGATTTTGTGTGCTAAATAACATCCCTTAATTGTACATTTGGTACAACTAGAATATCCTGAATGAGATTTCACACCTGAAAATTAAAAATGTTTTATAAATATTTGATAAATTAACGCAGAAACCAAAACAAATTACCTAACACAAAAGATCTTGCTGGTGCATCACATACAAAAGCTCTGATTTTAATTGTTATCATTCTATTGTTATATAGTATACCATTTTCGAATATTTTTTTTACTTCTTCAATAAAAGGTTGCAAAAACACACTAGCACAATGTGGTTTCTTATAGCCATGGTAAATTCCAACGAAAAATACTGCTCTGTGTGACACAACATTTGCAAGGATGGGCCATAGTTGATTTGTGGAACTTTTAGTTAATGGAATCCCATCTATACCAATGTCTATATATAAAAGGTTCTCTTCATATTTCGTACTTTCCAGAAATAATTTTAGTTGTCTCTCTAGCTCAATATGAGAATATGCTCCACTGCCCATCGCTACAATGTTTTTGTTTGTAGTAGGCGTTCTTTTTAGAGTTCTAACGTCTTTTGGCAATGTTGGATGGTATTTTCTTAAAACTTTCAATAATGCATTTGTGCTCTGATTTGATATATTATGAGTAATGCTCCATTCCGAAATTTCACATTCAATATTACTCGCCTCCAATTTATCTTTCTCATCCAGATCATCATCACTTTCACATTCCATGCTACTTACATCACTTCCACTGTCACTATCATCCGAGACATTATCGGCAGTGACTTGATTTGGTTGTAAACCAGTCATATAATTATTTATATGATTATTTATGGTATTTCGGGAATATGCATTGAAACTAATATTGGAGCTACCACAAATCAGTTTGATTTCATTTCGTATTGTCCGGTATAATTTTTGTTTAGTCATGTTTCAACAAAAAATTCAATATTCACCTCAGCAGTACCAGAAGAATAAATTCAAAAAATAAAACTTACACTTATATTATATATTCGAATCTAATTTTAGTTAATTAAAGTTTAAAGTACTACACTAGAATTATTAACACTACACTATATTTACTAAAATTATTATGCTCAAAACAGATGGGCAGAATTTCTGCTAGCAGCGCTGCAGCAGAATTTCAGGTGAAACACATGAACAGATTTTTTTGACAAGCAGAATTTTTTTTTATTTCTATTTTGATTTGTCAAAGTGTTTAGTTGTGTTTTGTAAGAGATTTTTTTTTTAAAATGAATTCATTAATTAAATTTGATTATTTTAATAAAATGCTAATGATTTTTTTGTGCTACTGTGCATACTTAAACGTTGTAAAGTTGTGTGAGAAGCATAAAAATAAAAATAGGCGAATGTGGACCCGGTTTATTTTTACGGAGAATGAAAGAGAGCTACACGGCTTTTTTTCTAAAATTTTTCTTGTGGTTGAAGAAAAAGATGATGAGCAGTTTCGAAAAGCGACGCGTATGGGCATACCACAATTTGAAATTTTAAATAATTTGTTAAACCCATACTTAAAAAAAGAAAATGTGGTTCGAAATTCGATTGATCCAGAATGCCGATTGGTGATAACATTAGTGTAAGTATATATTTTTAAAATAAACATTTAGTGATGTAAAACATTGTGTAGTGAATTATAAATATGTGTATTTAATTTCAGATATTTGGCACACGGTGCACGCCTGGCGTGGTCGTTTAGAATAGGTGTATCAATCATCCGTGAAATTATACTTGAAGTGTGTGAAGTAATTTGGGAGCAATTGCGCGACATTTACTTGTCACCTCCTACAGAGCAGGAGTGGCAAAAAACAGCAGAAGATTTTTATAAAGGCACAAAAATGCCAAATGTAGTTGGAGCAATCGACCGCAAACATATTGCTATCAAATGCCCACCAACACGGTGGTTCGTTGTATTACAACTATAAAAAATACAACAGTATTGTGCTAATGGCTGTTTGCGACAGCAATTATTTGTTTTCGGCTGTGGATATCGGAGCATATGGCAGCCAAAGTGATGGTGGAATTCTGCAAAAAAGTGCATTTGGCGAACAGATTTTAAATGGCAATATTAATATTCCAAAAACTATGATATTACCAAATACCAATAAGGAATTCCCGTGCTATTTCATCTGGGATGCAGCTTTCCCATTACGTAAAAATTTGATGCGACCATATCCTGGGCGGCTGCTTTCAAAGAACAAGGAAGTTTTTAATAAAAAATTATCCTCAGCTAGAGTTAGAATAAAAAACACGTTTGGCATTTTGACTGCGAAATTTCGCGTTCTTACAAATTCGCTAAACGTGTTTCCAGAGAACGCCGAGAAAATTGTTCGAGCTACATAATTTCATCAAGCTGCACGATTCCTCGAACTATATTCCTAATAATTTTGTCGACCATTTCAATAATGAAGGGGATCTAGTAGAAGGCAGCTGGCGACAAGAAGTCAACCCTTTGTCACAATACAGATTTGCAACGCGATTTAACTCAACAAGGGATGCATTTTCAATGAGAGATCATTTAAAAGATTATCTTAATAATGTACCTAATTCACAAAATATGTAAATAAAACATTTTGGTTTTAATAAAAACAGTTTAATTATATATTATTTAATCATTTCGGTATAAATTTTGTGTCACTACACTAAGCACCTCCATCTGTAACTGTGCAAATATCATTGGAAATATATTTGCCATGTCCACTTGGGCAGCGATCCCTTTAAAAAAATTTGAGCTGGCGATTCCGGCGACTGTGGAACTGTAAATGTGGTCTTAGCTAATGATATCATTTCGACCATTTCCTTTGTGGCCGACTCTAATGCAGAGTCTACTTTACTACATTTTTTTGAACTCGGCGTTCTAGACGTGGGCGTTCTAGACGTGGGTGTTCTAGACGTGGACGTTCCTACTGAAGATTCACTAGTTTGGGTGTCCCCGTAACTTAAGAATTCAAAGTCATCGATAAAATCTTCCTCTTCATCGTCAGTCTTGGGATAATTACCCACGGTTCTATAAATATAGAATGAGGGATAAAAGGTTAAATCAAATATTTTGGAATATTTATTTTTTAGGTTTTACCTTTCATTTACACTGTCCACATCCTTAAGGAACATCAAATGTTGCAGTCACTTCCACTCCTTTTTCGGGCTGGTTGCTTCACTTTCTGATGCTCCAGTTGCTTTTTTAATTTCTCGATGAAATTTGTCCCTCAAAGTTTTCCAACACTGTTTCACCTTTTCAACTAAAAATAAAAAATAAAAATGTTATTTATATGTAACACATATTTATAAGGATTTATCGATAAGGATTTAAATTCGATTTATCAAAAAACAGCAATAAAAGTTGATTAAAATCAAAAAATGACATGGTATTGTTGTTGTTTTTTACCGCTCTTTGGCAAATCGAAATAAAACTAAAAAATACTAAAACTACTTACGTGGAATTTTTAGTTGTACAGCCAGTTCGTTAAATAATTTATCACGACAATACACATTTTTATATTTGGCATCTTTTTTGTCGTATAAACATTTATGTTTCCGCACAAACTCTATCACTTTTTCCTCCATTTTTAGAAATGTCATAAATTTTTGAAAAGCAAAAATAAAGAAAATAATAGCATGAACATAGTTGCGATTCTTATTTTTTTTTTTATGTTGTCAGCCGGTTCTGAAACAGAAAAATTAGAAATAGAGACACAAAGCAGAATTCAGCTCGCAAAGCAGAATCCATGTATTTCATTCCATATAAACGTGTGTATTCTAATTATTCTGCTAGCAGAATTCTGCCCATCTATTTTGAGCATTAGCTATTTTTATTTAAACACAAAAAAACAAACTGGAGATCACAAACGTAATATATTTCACCAAACAACTTTTCCGAATGAAGCACGTATTAAAATATTACATTTGCATACCATATGCGAATACCATACGAAATAAAAATACATATATATGTATATATAAAAACAAACGAAATAGTTGTACGTGTATTGGTATTCCATTGTTAATGGGTGTATGTAAAGTTTACGTTTTCGTAAAGAATTTAACGTATACATTTTTTTGTTGGGAGGGTATATAAGAAAAAGCAAGACACTATTTTGGATAAGCCAGTGCGAAGCTAGCGCCGCTCCCAATATATTAGTTTTCGGTACTACACATTGAGCGACACAGTCCATGAAATAGTTTATTTTATTTATGAAGAATATTTCAAAGCAGAAATACTTTTTAATATATATATATATATATATATATATATATATATATATAAAATAATTACAAAATATTTATGATAAATTATATCACAAAATGCAAAATATATTTTTATCATAGAATTGGTAATCCACCAGTTTCACCGCTTTATAGTTTCTGAGTTCACAAATTAATTATTGGTTATGAAACAAAATAAATTTAGAATACAAAATTTTAATATTAGTTCTATTAGAATATTCAACTTTTGAAAACTTACTCACTGACTAAGACCTCTTCCATGAAACTCATGCTTCTCTCCAACCAAACATCTTTCGAAGAAGAAGGTCGTGCACTTCCGCTTTTAGGTGGTTTTTTTAAATTCATGTACCGGGCACATAGGATCTTCCACCGTTTCTTGCATATTTCTACAGCCAGTCCAATTTTTTCGGATATTTCATTCCAAATTATCCTTTTTATTGTTGTGTTCTTATAGTCCTTGTGTGTTAAATTGTAAAGCATTTCTCGCCCCGGCTTTTTAATTTCTTCTAATAAATTTTCGTCCGTTTCTCTCGAAGTAGCCATTCTAAAAAAATAAATTACAAAAAATTAAAAAATTATAATAACTTAAATCCTAGATTTATATAAATATTCACCTTTTTCCAATAAATCTATTTGGCGAAAGCAAATGGCGAAAGCAAAGTACAAAAAACGTCATCAGACCCACACACAAAAAATGAGCACAAAAAATAAAATAGTCTACCAAAATGTTGCTCGATAATTACAGTTTTGGTTTGTTACGTTGGTCGTCTGCAGGATTTTTGCTCAAAAGTTGAGATTTTGTCAACTGTTTGGGATGAAAAGGGGCGTGTTTTCTTGTTATTCTGTCATTTGATTGGATGAAACGCCGGGATGAAAAATACCGGATTTTCATCCGTCGTATGAATACGCACTAAAAAACAAGCTGTGTGTTAATATGTATATGGATACATAAATGTGAAATGTGTTTTTGTTTTTGTAATTTAGAATTACTATGAAAAAGATGAACGCAAACATTTTCCGTACCTGAAATAAAAAATTGTTCTTGTGCCGTGGTGATATACGTCGAGTACATTATCAGATATTTATTAAGTATTTATAATATATGTAGTTATTGAGCGTTTTTCATTCAAATTAAGTAAAGATGTCGTTATGTTTTTTTTTATAATAATATTTTTATTTCTAACCGACGTTTCAAATACTAATTTGTTCTTCAGGTTTATAAAATATGTATGTATTTGCACAAAATTAATTTTAAAACTTACAAATATTAATTATGTTATAAATTAATTAAACATTTGTAAGTACTTCAAGAATTTAACAGAACAAAATACTCCATCACGAGTTGATGGTATTTTGAATTGTTTGATTGCTTCAATCTTTTTAGGGTCTGGTTTTACTCCTTCCGGGGTAATAATATGGCCCAGAAATCCTATAGACTTTTGCAAAAAGTGTGTTTTTTCGACTTGGATTTTTAGATTTGCGTTATGTAATTTTGTAAATACCTGTGTTAAATCGTGGATATGTTCCTGTAGGCTTGTACTGAACACTATAATGTCATCCATATAGCATAGTACATTTTTACCTTGTAGGTCTCCGAGAACGCTATCCATCACCCGTTGGAAGGTGCTGCGGGCATTGTTCAGATCAAATGGCATTCGAGTAAACTCGAAATGTCCATTAGGAATAGAAAGTCCCGTTTTTGGTATGTCGAAATTTCTTATTTCAATTTGGTGAAATCCCGCCGCCAAATCTATCGTCGAAAAATAAATTGATTTTCCCATTTTATCGAGAATATCCTCTATATTCGGTAGAGGGTATTTGTCGTCGATCGTTTGAGAATTGAGTTGTCGAAAATCTACGACAAGTCTTCATTTCTTGTTTCCATTTATGTCTGGTTTCTTCGGCACCATCCATATGGGTGAAGACCAAGGACTAAATGACGGTCTAATAATTTTGTTTTTAAGTAGTTTATCGATTTCTTTTATGATTTCTTTTTTTAGGTTCTCAGGGTGCCTGTATTGCTTTACAAAATGCGGCTTTTCCTTGAGTAAATTTATTTCATGTTTTATTTTATTTGTAAAACTTAGTGTTTGATTTTCGTCGTAGAACAAACTTCGGGATTTTTTACATAGATTCAATATTTTAGATTTTTCCTCAGGATTTAAATTTTCCGTTTGGATTTTTGATTCTATACCAACTTTGGTGGTTATATGTTGATTTGCAATATGAAAATTAATCTCATTATATTGCTTTTTAAACTCGCTTACATTAATTGGGCTCAATAGTTTGAACGATTCTTCGTTCTCACCTGTGTTAATAATTTCTACAACAGCTTTGTAGGGTGAACAAGTAGTGTATATATCTTCCTGGATGTTTATATTTGGTGAAAGCTTACTGCTTTGAATATAAAAGTTCCTTTTGGTATCGTTACTGGTATTTCTATTAATTTTTTACATTTTTGGAGTATCCTTGTATTGGAAATAATTGATATACATTCATTCATTATGGGAATATTAATTTTTGGGGTTTCCAACATATTATTTAAGATGTTTACCTTAGCGTTAAGCTTCTCTAAGTTCTCATATCCAATGAGACCATCAAATAATGTGTGGAATTTAAATATAAAAAATGTCAATTTTGTTGGAATTTCTTTGAATTTAATATCAACCTTTTGTGTTATTTCCGTTGAGGAAAACACTGATTGCACCTTAAAATGAACGTCAACTATTTTTGAGAACAATTTGACAAATTTAGGGTCGATGTACGATTTATCGGCTCCAGTGTCAATAAAAATTTTTAGGGTTTGATTATTAATAGTTAATAGTATGAAAGGAAGCTTGGTTTGTTGTTCGATTTTTGTTAGGAGGTTAATGTCAAGTGTGAGGCTTCGTTTAAAAAATCCTCGTCGTCGACTACTTGCTCCAGGTTATTAATGTTAGTTTCCTGTTTGATAAAATTTCTGGGTATAAATGTTTTATTTTGACTCTTGTATGGTTGTTTGTATTGTGGTGTATAACTTCCATTATTATTGGTAGTTTTACCTTCTAATTTGATAGTTTCGTTAACAAAGTTTTTTTTTCCGTCGGTATTATTTCTTGAGGTTGAAGGCAAATTTTTTGTATAATGATTGAATTTTTGCTTTGAAGGTTGGGTATTTTTCAACCTTTGAATGCTTTGCTCTTGTAGAACAAAGCTGTGTGCAGTTTGTAAATCGACTGGTTGCGATGCACGTAGTGCACTACCAAGTGGTTCTTGTAGACTTGCCATGAACACAGTTAATCCCATAGATTGTTGCTGTTTGATTAGAGCGTCTATTGTACATTGTTCAAAGTCATCCATTTGGACTTTGTTTGAGAGCAATGTTAGTATTGATTGAATCTGGTCGACGAGTTTTTGAGGCTCTAGATTAGACTTAATCAATGAAAACAACTCTAATTGCAGGTTTGCACTACTTCGTGTGTCCGCATATTTTGCAATGAGGTGCGCACGGATGTCTTTCCATGTGTTGTAAGAGATTGGCTAGCGTTTTCAATTATTTTACTTCGTATATTTTGTATGATAATTTTATAACTAGGTAACTCTTTTATTGGTTGACAAAGCTTGACTATTTGGTCAACTGAATTGCAGAAATAATATAGTTCGTTTCTTTTTCCAGAAAATGTGGGAAGGTTTTTTGTTACTATGTCAATTTTAAACGAGTCGAGGATGGTGGCTTGTTCTTCTAGTAGTTTTTCCATTTTTAATTTTCCCAGATTTAATTTTATTGGGGGTCTAACTGTAACGTTATTACGTTGAGCTAAAAATTGATCGAGTTTGTCGGAATCAATTGTGAAACTCATATGGTTTCCACGAATTTATAAAATAAATGTGCAGTGTCCCCGATGACACTATTGTACCAAAAAGTCCCGATTTTAGGTTCTAATTGGTTTTTAAAAGAAGTCCCGATTTTAGGTTCTAATTTTATATTTTCACACTTAATTAAATTCACAAGTGCGTCGTTTATTCAACTTTTTTTATTTATTTTTTTTTTTTACAAGCACTGAATTAAGCTTGGGTTTCACAATTTTATATTTAATGATTTTTGAATTTTAGAAAAAAACAATATTGTTAGGAAAAATACAATGAGAATTTCTTACCTTGCCAATATTATTGCTAGTAATACGACTTTATGCATCTTCTTTTATGCATTATTTTAAATTTTTCTTTTCACAATTATTTATTTGATAAAATTATTTTAATTTTTTTTTTAATTTTATTTTTTTTCACAATTATTTATTATTTCGCGAATTATTTATCACTTTTACGTTTAACTGCGCCAGTTATAGGTTGTAGGCCGATAACACTATTTATTTATTACGTTGTGGGTAGGGAACGGTAGTACCAAGTAATAAAACACACGAATTACGTGATTTACACTGTTTTACTCAACAAATATAAAATTATGAACAACGTTATAATATTCATTAATGTTTTATAGTTACTTTTTTTGCTTACTTGCATTTTTAAAGAGTTGAATGCGCTAGCATACATACTAGTAATAAAGTAAGTATGTTTATTAAACAATAATTGTACGATTTTGCTCAACACAATGGTTGTCGTTGTTGTTACAAATGTGGTGTTGAGTTCGCCCTTCGGATCGTTGATCTGGATTTATGGATTGTAGATGTTAACTGCGTTTCGACTTTACGCAATTTACACCCCGATTCTGAAGCACATACACTGACTGAAAAATAGTCTTAGGTAAGATTTTTTGCCTTACTTTTGAGTTTACTCTTAATTATTAGACTTTTCGTATTCTATTCGTAGTCTGTGACCAATAAGAGCACCAAATTTGTCCATCCAAGTTAAAAACCGTACTCCAGTGCTTAAACCAAAATTTCTTGCCAACCCCTAATTGCAATAAACAAACCTAAGTTAGTAATAATTTCATAAGAAATAGGGTTCGTTTCATCCCATTTAAATACAGTTGCAAACTAGTTCCTAATTGTATGCATACATTATTTTATGCATCTAGCATTCTAGCGCTTTACTTTCACTATACAAAATTCTAATTCGCTGCTATTAAATTACATCATATATTAATTTTATAAACCCACTCAAAAATGCTGAATAGAGTTCAACTTGGCTACATTTTAAAACTTTACCCAAAACATTGTTGTAGGTTTTAATTCATATCCACCTAATATACCAAAATTTATTAACAGTTCAAATTTTCAATCATCAATTTCATCCATAACATTGACTATGGATTTTATGTTTCGTGACAGGTTCGAAAAAATTTAAAATTTTATTATTAATTGTAGAACGCAAAGGCTCATAGATCTACATATTTTGGTTTCAAAGTGAACCTTACCGATCAAGAAAAAATTATTTATTTAAATTTACCCCTTTGTTTTTAATGATCAATTATAATTATTGCCTCTGTTGAAATGTCAAAATTACTAGCTGGAATCGTCAAAATTATGATTGCTAAGACCATCTATTTCGTTGTTATTAACGAAGACAATTTTTTAAGCCGATAAGATTAAGTGCAGAATAATAATTTAAAGTTCACAGTCTTCGTTAAGACAAAAGTCTTCGCTATACCAGAAAATACGTCTGTGACTGTACGTTCGAATCAAGGGGCTAATATATTTAAACATTTTTATTTTTATTTTTAAAACTAGTTATTGAAGCTTAAATTTCCGATGAAGTTTTGTAACAGAAGTAATATCCAGTTTCAATCTGATAAGAACATGAAAAAATTCAATCATATCATCAGACCATGGCGACTGAATATTAGTACGTAATGATAACATTTTGTGTTATGTAGAAAAACCGTGTAATCGTAACTCTAGTGAGTTAAATGACAACTTTCTAAATTTATTCTTATAAACTTTCATCTGATTCACACTGGTTTCGATTCCAGTACAAGTTTAACTAATTATTTCATAGAGATATCGAAAATATCGGCCCTTACTTCTCCCTCGTAAAAGCTGCTTGTTTCTAGTTTTTTCGATTTACCATAGTTCAAACATTTTTTTTTTAATTTTATTAGTAACATAGAAAGACATTGTAAAATGTGAACAACAGGTATACGATAATACGGCAAGATACCTGCTCTTCCTTCTGTAAGTTTTACTATACAATGCCACATACGCAATAATAAATTTTTTAAGTTTTATTCCAACTAATCAACTTGTAATCATAAATGCTAACCATTTTGTGCATACTTTCTAACTTCCATGTTGCAGTTAGTAAGGGAAAGCGCAATACGTCACAATTTTAAAATAAACAATTTGGAACTAATCTGAATGCTGATTGTTGAAAAATAGTATCGCGCATTGATCTTTTTTCAATTTGTTTTGTATATGTTAAATCGTATCGTTTAGAGATTTTAAGAATGTAAACAAATATGAAGATTTGAAATCCAAAATAATTTTATTTGAAAATGCTTATGTGAGAAAACTCGTCAGCTAAAATGACGAAAACTTTTTTCCAACAAATTATGAATGAGACACTACTTTTACAGTAATAAATAGTAGTAAAATACATATTTTATCATCTTGTAATACAATTTTTTGTATTTACATTTCTTTTTTCTGCACGCACATGTCATACAATCTTGCGCAAGCAAATGCAAGCAAAACTATAACGTTTATACCAAGAAATTGCACTTTTAAAATCCAATGATGTTGCTTCAATTGAAGATAAATTGTAATTCATTAATCATGCTTTAGTTTCTATGCATGCTTCAGGCGGAGAAATAACATTATTTAATAAGAATTGAACGATCTTTTTTTGGTCCTTTGTTCTTGGACCGAAGGATTTGTGGCTGGAATCGCTAAGATCTGGGCTCCTCTCGTTACTTTTAGAAGATCCTTCGCCGTCTCCAAATTGTCCTTCCCTAAACAAATCACGTACTTTTCCGCCGTCGCAGTCCATTGTTCGTTCAATGGCAGGTTTTTGATTTTCTTCCATGTACTTATTTGTATCGAAGCAACCACTGAACACCACGGCCGGCCAAGTAAAGGTAACTTGACAAGGTAACGTAAAGGTAACGGCCAATCTTTTTTTGAGAGTTCAACAGTGGTATTATATCTTGTTGATTGTTCACTTCTCTTGGCCCTGGATTTGATTGGTACATTAGCCATCGCTGTACCTGCAATTGCTTCCGGAGTAGGTGCAGTCATGGATGATGTGTATGTGCACAAATCCTGACGTTAACTGCACATATAGTCCGAAGGTAGATCCTTTGTATCCCATATTACCCGTTGTAACTTTCCGAACCAAAATTGAATTTCCTTCTCAATTGATTCTTTGGTTGAATTACCCGACTTGTGGCCAATTCCTTCAAGAGTTCTAAATTTGTTACGACTATCTCCTAGGGGCAAGATGTCGTCAAGTAGCCGCTCTTTGGTACCATTTGCATAAATGTGTTCCATGAATTCTTCAAGTTCAATAGAATTTCTTGTGTTGGTTGGCCTGGGGATGTCGGACACGGGGAACGGAAGATTTTTCTCATTAGATTATGGAGTTGCCCTTCGCTTCCTTTGCTCGGATCGTTTAAGGGATGCTTTATAAAAGTACCCCCTAATTGAGTTTGATTCTGTACTTGTGCTATTACTAATTGACGAAAAAATTGAAGAGGTGTCGGCCATATTAGTTCATTAGATTTATTTTTCTGAATTGATATACATTCAAAAATTTCACTCTATTTAATTGAATCTGAATCAGTTTCATCTATTGATTCTAAATCAGAATCAATATCTTCTTCAACGCTTTCTTCACAATCGCTTAATAAATCTTTATCCACTTGTAAATTAACACTGTTTAGTTCTTCAATTATATTGTTTTTAGTTTGATTGAACTTAACTTCACTGATATCATTCATTATTAAAATGTTTAATTACTTGTTGTGTATAATCTGCTTTATCCGGATGTAATTCTATAGTTACAACTATATGTTTGTTACAAATTGCACACTTTGTTTTATTAATCCAAAATATTTTTTCTTTAGTAAAACCAAATACTTTATTAATTGTAAAATAATAATTCAAATAATCATATTGTACTTCACTAACAATTTTTTAATCAAGTGTATAATATTTAACTATTGTATATATTGTATTACACGAGTTACTGAATTACAATATTACACGACCCAACAAACAATTTTTATTTTATAGTAGTAATTGTAATATTTCCATCACCAAATTATATAACCAAAGTTTTATAGGTTAGTGTTCGAAGCTTGATCGTTACCTCTATAAACCCCTTAAAGAGCTTAAATGGAGGAGTTTATAAGGGTTGCCGACACTTGATTATGGTAACATGTATAGATTCTGGTTTTTTAATTAAAGTAACGAAAATATTCTTATTACCTTAATATAACTTTAAAACATTCTTTATAATGGCATTAGAAATGTTTCCATAACCTCTCATAATTGTCAAATTTTACTTTTGTCTTTCACTATTGTTACTTTTATAAAAAATATTTCAAAAATACTACAATACATTTATTTTGTACAAGTTTTATAAACAAACAAAAAATGCTAAAATGGTTCTACATCTTTTTATAAGTTAATTTAACATTTTACATTAATTACGCATAATTATGTAGATTATGATTGCGATTTATGGGCCTATATGATGGAAATCAACTGCGATTTAAATTTCACTGTGATTATTGTTGCTGATAGGACTAAAAACAACTGCGCGCCTCAAAAATAAGCAATATGTAAAAATTTTAATTAATTACGATAAATAAAAGAAAATTTAAATAGAAGATATTACATCTTAAAATTAATTTTTTATTGTTCTGGTATACTAAACACATCAAAATAGTTGTTCTTTTTGCATTATTAATTAATTTGAAAGAGATATTTGCATTTTAAAAATTTGCGTCTAGCCTACATTTTATAATGGACATTGGTAAACAATTAAAAAATGGCCGAATGAATCGAATACCTCTATAAAAACTAATGTAGTGCAATATAAACTGTGAGTAATGAATATAAACGGAGTTACTCATATAAAACATCTAGAAATATTAAAAACATTGAAGGCACCGTCAGTGCCTCGAAATTGTGCTCTTATATACCTTTTGGAAAATGTTGTTATCTGTAGTCGCGTTATATAATTAATAGTAACATCCACGCTTTAGCTGTGCTACTATATAACTAGTTGTGACGTTTTATTACTCTTTGTACGTTACATAATTATTAGTAACGAAAAAGTTCATTGTTGACATGCGCATTATAAAAATTACCATTATAAACATTATTAGGTTTAATATAAACTGTGTTTATATTAAGGAAACTGTATTACCTTTTTTAAACTTTAAAAAATATTATTAAAATGTAAGGTTAGGTTCCACTTCGAAAGTTAAATCATAAAATTGTTTGGTATTATTACCTTTATATAATATTATTTTAATAATGGTAACTTCCGAATTTGTGCATGGTTCCGACAGATTGGACAACGTGAATTTTGAAGCAGTTTTAAAACGGAGCCATTTAGTATATACATTTTATAATGGTATTATTTATTACTAAATGTAAGCGATTTTTATTAAAGTCACTGACGGTTCTAATAGTGATCGGGGTTTGTAAAAGTAACCATCCGTACCTGTATAAAATTTGGTATCAGTAAGTTGTATAACGACGGTAACCTTAACCATTATAAAACTTTCTAATGTATCAAATGGTAACAGCTACTTAAAGTTTTATAGAACGGTGATAGAAACAGTTTCATCACCAACTAATAAAACTTAAAGTAAATCTCGTCTTTTGATAGCTTTAAGTAACTCTAAAGAACTTTAAAATAACTTCGTTTCTGATGGTATTGCTATAATACTCTTATATACCCACTAAAATTTTTATATAACACGGAAACAAATATATACCCCTTATAAAACGGTCTGTGACTTAGAGTCACCAAAATTTGGAAAAATTGTTTGTTGGGGAGTATTATGCCCTCACCCCCCGGATTATTAATTTTATTATTAATATTTATAAAAGATTTTTTTACGTATCGCGCGTTGTTCGATTCAATATGACAGCTTTTAAGTAATGAGAGAAATTTATATTTTTTCTTATTTTCGTTTTTTTCTATGTTGTCAACAGTGTGGTCAATGCCAGCGTACATTCATACGGCCCATTTTGAATGCGCTCGTGCGCGCCGATTATGAATGTTGATTAGTTAAATTTGGAAAATATTCCAAATTGGAAATTATTTTGTTATAATTTATTTATTTAATTTAATTTGTATGTCGTATTTATTTGTGTATGTCGCACGGTTGTATGTCGTAATGTAGCATCAATTATCGAATTACCAAATTATCGCGTAATTAAGTTGCTACAAGCACTTCTATAATCGATGTTCCCTCGATACTAATTGATTTATTCACAATTATTCACTTGTTGCACTTTGGATATGATTTCACTGTGTTTATGCGTAGCGGGTAATCTTTAAAAAGATTGTCCTAACGGCTGCGCCAATTACGTTTTATTTAATTTTCAATTTAATTTTCACAACACTTTTACAACTTTACAAATTTTGATGTGCTCACTAAAGTGGTTACATCTATTCTAACTTTTAATATTTTCCCAATGCAAAGGAAAAAACAGATAAAGAGTAATGAACCGAGTGTTCATTACCACCAAACGTTATTCTTATTATTCTTTGAATTATTAAAACGCACGCATGAAGTGCAATTTTATACAAAATTATGTTTACATATGGTTTTTGAGCGAAATGCATCGCATTTTTATATGTTGATAAAAGTAAAAAAAATACATATCAGTATTGATACACTGATGTAATCCATATTTCCTGTTATCGTTAAACGAATGATGATTCTATTTTTCCATCATGAGCTTTGTGTGTGGTTAATGGAACATCGGCTGTTGTACGTAAAGACTCGTGGGATCTCGTATTTTCTAACTCCTCCCCTCTAAGATTGACGATCCGATTTCTACGGAATCTGCTTGTCAGTTGAATCTTGAACTTGTGAAATATAAAAAGTATGATTATTATAACAATTATGATATATACTCATTATTGAATGTTGAGTATATCTGAGGTATAATAATGTATATGTGGTGTGTATAATGGTGTATATGTGGTGGGTAGTGATCATATATTTTCAAAATATATACGAACTTGGGATTAAAATATTGATTTATTAAAATTTTATACTTGCCACAATTTTAATAAACTTATATCACAAAAAATCTTATAATTTTAACAATTTAATTTCAACTTATATTTAAGATATTATTTAATTTTTTATCACACAAACTATTTCACTATTTATAATTATTACAATGATGTTGATAATCTTATTTTTATTACTACTGATTTACTACCTTTTTTCTGTATGGTACTGATACTGATATTGATACTGATACTTTACATTTTAATTATTTATTCACCACTGATCTTAACATTAAAACTATTTACTATATATACTACAAATACCAGAAGTAAATTGCTTCCGTATTTACGATGTATGAAAACATATAATGCTTAATTATATAAAATAAAATGTTTTGGTTTAAAAATATAAAATATATAACGTATTTTGTGTTTATGTCTGTACGTTTCCTATTTTATTGTATTGTCATTCATATGCAAAATATATACAAGGTCGCGCTTAAGAATTTTGTACAATATTACGGAAATGTTAATTTTGCTATGTTTCGAAATTTAGCATATTTGATTTTTTAACTATTTCCTTATTTTCGGTGATACAGTATTTTAGTTGAATTTGTCAACTTTAATTTCCGCGTTCTACATACGAGTATATTTCGGTTTTGCAATGACAATGTTGTATCTTTTATATGCATTTTATGAATGATGACAATGGTGAAAATTTGAATGAATGGTCCGAATATGTGAGATGAATGATCTCACAACAATGGTGTATATTTGTTTCTGGTATTTCGCTGTTAATGGTTACATCATTCCAAGGTAGTTTTTCCATTTGAATGGTATATGTCTGGTTTCCGATAATATTGTATTGTTGATTTAATATGCTTATATGGAAGTTTGACCGGGAGACTTGCTTTGGTGTGCACGGCCATGCGAATTCAAACAGTGCAGAGCACTGGTTTCGGCACTGGACGCGCACGCAAAATCGGAAGCTACAAATCATAAAATAAAAATTAATTTTCGCGGGCTTTGGGCGCCACTGTTATGGAACGGCTCAGCAGCTGAAACGCAGATTTCATCTGAACCACGCAGAGACCTCACACGGCGGTTTTTCCGGCTAAATCTCAGTGAGAAATGGGGAGTGCCCCGAAATCTTTCATTTCAATATCTTGCATTTTTTAAAAATCCTGCAAATCAAAATCTTGCAGTTACAAAATGTTGCACGTACAAAATGTTGCAAGTACAAAATCTTGCAAGTTAAAAATCTTGCAAGTATGTACAAAATTTTAGTATCTCTGCGATCCAATCTTGCGTTCATAAAAATTAATGATTTCTCAATTAAATAATACTGAACAATAAGTCATTTTTGAGTCTAGAAAGTTATCGCATTTTATTAAAATATAAGAGAAGTAGCTGCTATAAATAGTAATTTAATTATAAAAAAGATAAATAAATTAAAATTTAGGCAATTAAAAAAGAATTATTAGAATAAGAAGAATATTTTGGGCGATTCTTTTTAAAAAATCACTTTTATTGAGTCTTTCCCTTTTTTTAATAACCCGTTTTATTTTTTTATTTTTGATTATAGTTTTTTTTTTCTTTGAAAGGCGTTCTCCGGATTTCACCTTATTAATTTGAGCCTTTGCCACAATAAGCTCCTTTGCCAAATTTTCTATAATTTTATAAACTCCAGCATGCCTTTGTCCGACTACAACTTTAAGACGCCCGTGCTACGCTTCGACACTGTTTTGTGTGCTTGAGAAGACTTCAGAGCCCATATCGGCATCAGCAATATACCAGAATTGTGGACTGTCTCTGGATGAAAAATTGTCTTCTCCAATATAAGTTTTAGCGAACCAACGTCCAATTAGCTTAACCCCGCTGTTATCAAATTCCTCATACAAATTTTTGTAATATACTCGCATATCTAGCCACAAACCGTTGCTTCTGTACCCTTCGCCAAATTATTTGGCCGAAGTGGAAAAGGCAATCTTTAAAGGTTGCTCCGGTGAAAAAGATTGATGGTGACGACACAATTACTTTCTCGAAATCGGTTATTAGTCTTTTGGGATTTAAATTAACACCCAGTTCCAAAGAAACTTTCTTTAAGTTAAAAAAAATGGTCGTATATATCTTCAGATAAGCAAAATATTAACGGTACTATTTGGCCTTCAACACAGCCATGGATTGAAAATAATTGCCGCATGATTAATGGAACTACGTCGAACGTGCCATCCATGATCCAGCAGCTCGATTCTGCTATAGTAACGCTAACGATGAAGCCGTTCCCATTAATATTATTTTTTCACCGTCAAACTCTTCATCACAAAGGACCGTTTTTTTTATTTTAATAACATATTTTATAGAATGATTTATAAAATACTTTATAAATTTAAAAACTTTATTTATTTAAACGAATAATTTATTTCAAAAGAAGAGTTCTATAATTTTAAAACAATTTTTTTGATATTAGTGACAATTTATGAAAATGTTTATATTTATGAAAATGTTTATATGTGCATTTATTCAAATATTTTCATTTCTGTTTTATTCTTGATTTGAGATGCTTTTTGATTAAATTTAATTTACTGTAGGTAATTCGATTGAACATAATGAATGGAAAACTGAAAGTAAAATTTAAAAACATATCATAATTTTATTACGGAAACGTTAGATTTGTAAAAAAATTTAAAAAGATGAGAATAGAACATATAAATGTATCTGCAATAAAACTATAACTATTTTTTAAGTTCCGTAATTAAAACTTTTATGTAATGTTCTAAACGAGTTTTTTACAGTCGTTACCGTATAAAATTTGATTTGTTGACACCACAGAATATTTTAAATTTAAAACATAAAACATTTTAAAACATACATCTTATGGTGTTAAAACTATAAGCTTATAGTAAATACCGTCGAAGACTACAATATTATTATTGGTATTATTGTATTCTGAGGAAATGGCAATTATTGGCTGCAGCGATAATCCAAATTCCAGGTAATGCTGAACGTTTTAAACTTAACACGTTGTTGGGTTTTATAATTGAATTAGTTTCAGTTCCAAATGAATTTATGGAATTTGCCATTGGTGGTTTACAAACTTTTGTGTTTGTTTTGTTTGTAAGTACAGTGCCCGGTTTCAACACATAGTGTAGCTGTTTACAAAAAGTGAAGTTTCTGTAGTGTTTAAGAAAAATGAGGAAATATATAATATTAGTTTTATGAGAATTTAAACTATTATAAATTTTGATTACCTTCCTCCTCTGGTAACAATTGAAACTGGTTAATAACGGCCTTGTTTTCTCCTATCTCCATTAGAACGGCTTGTATATTCATTGAAGTGTTTTCCCACTTTTCCAATAGCTTAAAACTAGACTGTATGTATAATATCTCGAAACCAATATCGATCTGAAAATAAACAAGTGTCGTGTGTAAGTATAGAGAGAACAAAGTACTTTGTCTTACGGGAGATGAAAATTGTATAAAATCGTGTCATTAGACTTAAAAGTGATATTTTGACGAGAAATTTACTAGTATGCGAGACGGAGCGCAGCATAGTCAAGAGCAAATGCAAACATTGCGAGTCAAGCAAGGTCATTTTAATCCAATAGCACATATACTATTTTTTCTCCAAAAAATTAAAAATATTTTGTAACACTATATAATTTCACCGGCGCGTGCGAGTTTAAAATTTTTATATTTCAAATTTCATAAACAAAAGGAATTAATTTATTTTAAATACATTCGTCAATTAAAAATAGTTTACAAATTCATAATAACTCTTCATCTAAAATAAACACCAATTCCTTCTCCTTTTACATACCAAAAACGCATTAGAACTACACTAATGGGTGAAACGCCAAATTATTTGGATACGAGTAACTAATATTAAAATCAAAATTTTACATCAATTTTTATAATTTATACAGCACGTATATTACAGCATTCTTTTTTATAACAAATTCACAAATTTTTTATATTTTAATATTTTTCATTCTCCCTGAACACTACAAAACGTTTTTCCGATCACACATTAATCTGTCGACTAAAAATAACACTATAGTCATTGACCACCCGATTGGTTTTTATTTTTTAAAAATGTAAATCAGCAATTACTTGTAAAACACTTATTATTACACACTTAGACCTTTTATAAACATATTTAGAGATCGCTTTAATTAAAATTTAGAAGTTTTAGAGAACGTTTTTGACGATTCCACATTACACTTTCAACTGAACTAAAATAGCACGCTTACCAGTCTTTTTTGTGTATAAATGTCAACTGCACATGAGTGAAATCAGCAAACATTTCTAAAATGGTTAAAAATTAAGAAAGATATCTAGAATCAAGATAATCGTTGCTGTATTTTAGCAAGCTTGTTACAGGCTGGCTACTGCCAACCTGCAGATTTCACTTAAGCCCCTGCAGAGGCCTCCACGGTGATTTTTGCCGGCTACGTTCTCAGCGGAGAAGTGCGAAGGTCGTGGGGTTTGAGGCATGCAGGGCTCCTGGCTTACACCGTGATTAATTACAGATAATTTGGAAAAATAAAAAAAAACCGCAAATAATAATAATAACCGAGTTCCGCCGAAATTCGTCGGCCGGAACTTGAGGAACGACACGAATGATCAATATAAATAATAATAAAAGTAATAATAACGGAAGAGGTGCCTTGGTGCACGCATCCATTCGAATTCAAACAGGGCAAGCCCTGGTTACGAAATGGGATGCGGGCACCAAGAGACCGCAAACACTATGCCGACACAGAATGGGAAATCCCCCCATCATACCCAACCGGAAAATTAATAATTCATTTTTTTTTATTATTTATTTAAACACAAAATACCGAAATACAACTTCCCACGAGAAAGAAAAGAAAAAGTGAAATAGCGAGAGAGAGGAAGAACAATACGTACCGAGCGTGCACCCGCTGTGCGGCGCTCGATCACAAAAATTTTCAGAATTATAACCACAAAAATTTTCAAATATATATACATATAAAATCAAAACAAAATTTAAAATATATGAAAAATAAAATTAAAGAAAAATTTAAAAAATAAAAAAATTGTACCTTAATATTTATAACAAAAAATGTTGCGGCCTTGAGCGGCCGTCATGCCTCAAGTGATGCCACACCCGGACCGTTGCGGCTTGGCTATACCGTTACTGTGGCGAGGCCTCTCCCCGATATAAAAATGATAAATTCGACTAGCCGGTTGGCCACCCGAATCGTTGCGGGGCCTTTCCCCGATACCAAAACAATAAATTCGACTAGCCGGTTGGCCACCCGAATCGCTGCGGGGCCTTTCCCCGATACCAAAATAACAAATTTGACTAGCCGGTTGGCCACCCGAATCGTTGCGGGGCCTTTCCCCGATACCAAAATAATAAATTCGACTAGCCGGTTGGCCACCCGAATCGTTGCGGGGCCTTTTCCCGATACCAAAACAATAAATTCGACTAGCCGGTTGGCCACCCGAATCGTTGCGGGGTCTTTCCCCGATACCAAAATAATAAATTCGACTAGCCGGTTGGCCACCCGAATCGTTGCGGGGTCTTTCCCCGATACCAAAATGTTGGGCGAATAAATTTGGCCTCGCCTGGCCGCCGTAAATAAATGAGTTGTGCGGTATTTCCGCCTCAAAGGCCACCAAAATAAATTGGGCGTTGTCTCGCGAATGACCTTCAACCGGCCACCCGTACCGTTGTATTGATACTGTATCCGCAATAGTAACAACCAAAATGACGGCATGCACGCCGCAGATGAAAGAAATCACGTCGCTAGTTATTTTCTTATCTTGATGATTATCGCGATAATTTCTTTACGTGGCTTATTAATCGTTATCGAAAACAGAACATGCACCAACCAATTCGAACACTGTTTATTAACACTGCTTGCAAAAAAAAAACTGCACCGAAAACTAATCGACTTGAATCAACTCAATATGAACCAAATCACTTTTGAAATAAAAAAAAACAAAAAAACCTTCAACTTTTCCAAAAATTATTCAACCCAAATTTTCTTGAGTTTATATATTTTATTATTTTTATTTTATTATAATTTTAACAGTGGCCAAGCGCCACAATAAACTTTTCTCACAAAAAAAACAAATTCCCTTTTGATTTTCCAGAATCAACTTGATATCAAAAAAAAAAATTATTTTGTTATAATCACACAACTAAACTCTATCTCCATCCAAACTCGATGACAACCAAAACTCGAATTCATCAACAAAAAAATTCGAGCGTCGCACAAACGACGCGCAAAACATTCCAGAAGAATTGTCTTTCTTCTCTGTCTCTCGTTTACATCAATTCGCATTGATGTAAACGAGAGGCATATAAGAAAAACATTCTTATGGAATGTTTTGCTTTGTACACCACACTCGATACACACTGTTCTCTCTCTCTCCCATTCTTGCTTACCTTTACGCCACCACGCGATGGGGCACAAAACAAAACGTCGCAGGTGCGTTCACAACACATCCGCGGTGAATAAAAATAAAAAAAAATAAGAGAAGATGGGCGAAACGAGAACAACAACCGGGGTGAATAAAATAACACAAAAATCGTCGTTGCGACCATTCAGTCGTAACAAGCTTGATTATTTTAAATAAACGATTGCTACAATTGAGCAAGCTGATTCTAATTTTGTTATAGGCTGGCTGCTGCCAACCTGCAGATTTTCACTAAGCACCTGCAGAGGCCTCCACGGTGATGTTTTGCCGGCTACGTTCTCAGCGGAGAAGTGCGAAGGTCGTGGGGTTTGAGGCATGCAGGGCTCCTGGCCTACACCGTGATGATTACAGAAAGTTGGGGGGGGGGGGGACGCAAATAATAATAAACCGAGTTCCGCCGAAATGCGTCGGCCGGAACCTGAGGAACGACACGAATAATCAAAATAAATTAAAATAATAATAATAATAATAACGGTAGAGGTGCCTTGGTGCGCGCATCCATTCGAATTCAAACAGGGTTAAACCCTGGTTATGAAATTGGATGCGGGCACCAAGGGACCGCAATCACTACACCGACACAGGATGAGAAATCCCCCTCATCATACCCAACCCGCAAAAAATTTTAATAATTCATTTTATTATATTTAAACACAACAAAAAAAAAATATAGAAACCACCTTCCCACGAGGAAAAACAAGAAAGGGAGAGAACGATAGAGAGAAGCGAGAAACGAGAGAGAAAGAGCGAGAGAGAGAACAACAATGCGTATCGAGCGCGCACCTGCTGTGCGGCGCCCGATTACAATAATTTTGGAAAATTTAAATATATATGTAAAAAAAATAAAACTCAAAAAAAATTAAAATTAAAAGTAACAAAAAAAATTGTACCTTAATACAACACGTGGTAGTGCGACCTTGTACGGTCGTGCGTGGCGGGGCCTTTCCCCGTTACCAAATAAAACAGCGAATAGCCGGTTGGCTACCCTAGTCGTTGCGGCAGACCACCGAAAAATAAAACCAGCCGGTTGGCTACTTCGTTGCGGCCGACCACCGATAAATAAAAACACGGGCAACCGGTTGGCCTCCCGTACGTTGCGGGGCCTTTCCCCGTTAAATGGCCTTGATAAGCCGCCAAAACGTTGGGCGATATCTCGCCAATTCCGGATAAATATTTTGCCCGGTTGGGCCTTCAAATGTGTGGCGTCCTTTCGCCTTATCCTTAAATTGTTACGGCCCACCCGCCGATAAATGTATGTACCTGGTCCCCCGTTATCACACCACTGTTATTGATTCAACTATACCGTGGTGCGAACCTCGTGTCCGTCTCTCTTAATGGTTTGTTTCACTCTCAAAAAAAACAGATCAAATATAGTTAATTTATTATAGCTTTAGATACAAACAATAAGATGCCTGATTAGCAACCCAGATGAAAGAACGTGGATCGAACAACACATTTCAATTTTCTTTTCTTTGTCACAATTGCACGGCCGAAAGTTTTACTAACTTGATTCGTAAAAGAATTCACCAAACGTCCATATATAAATACCAACACGTCGTCCCGATGCAAGTCACACAATTTAAAAAAAAGGTTCAACACTTTTCGTTCATCAACTATACAGTTACTTAGTATTTTTATTTTATTATTTTCAATTAATACACATACATAAATGTCACCTTCAATTCAACAAATTTTAATGACAACTCAAAAGACTTTGCACTCTTTTTTTTTTTACTTTGTAATGAAATCAAAAATACATCAAAAAGAAATATCACTCTATATAAAATCAAACTTAGAATCTCCAAATCAAAAAAAACTCGACTTTTCAAAATATAAAACTCGAATCATCCAAAATTACCACTTGAATGCTTGAAAAACAAAACTCGAATGCATTTACTCAAAAAAAATTCGAGCGTCGCACAAACGACGCGCAAAACATTCCAGAAGTCTTTCTTCTCTGTTTCTCGTTTACATCAATTCGCATTGATGTAAACGAGAGGCATATAAGAAAAACATTCTTTTGGAATGTTTTGCTTGACACACACTCGATACGCATTGCTCTCTCTCTCCAACATCTTTCTCACCCTCGCGCCACCTTACAAAAGGTACGTACAAAACAACATCTACAAAAGTGGGGACAACAACCGAGGTGAATAAAAATACCAACACTGAGCACACATGAAAGTGGAGGCACAAACCCAAAATAAAATACAAACAGCGCTTGTTACGATCATGTAATCGTAACAATTTACGTTTGCCAGCTCACCAATATTTATATACCCGTGAACTATAAATAGTTATATACCCGTAAAAATATCCAAGCTTGCTAGAATAGATCATGGATGATCTTGATTCTAGACATTTTTCAAAATGTTTAATCATGCTAGAAATGTTTACTGATTTCACTCGTGCGCAGTTGGCATATTACAATGTACACATATTTGTATGTACACATAGGTATACAAATGTTACTGTTTTTTATATACACATAAAATTTTGTTTAGATCTCAAACATGACCGCAAGCTAATTGATTTATTGCGTGGCGATTGATGCGAGTGGTATGGTTTTGAATGTAATTTAACCAAATATAACATTGTACTGTATAATCACTGAAGCTTCGCTCTGATTTTGTTTAAAGTTTTGTTTGGGTTTTGTTTTGGTTTTTGTCATATATAGTAAACTAGAAATAAAAAAAAAAATGAACAAAGAATTTTCAAAATTAAGAGCCTTATTGTGATACGAAACGTTATTGGTGATTTCACTGTTCACGGAACCGTACTCGTCTGAAGTACTAATTGCGATAAAATAATTACTTTTGATCATCCGTGTCCAAACAGTAAGTTCAAATTGAACGAGCTCTCGATTCTGGATCTTGGTGTGAACATGCACAAATGGGGTTCATATACCAAAGATTGTCATCTGTTTTCTCCACTTCATTTATTTTTTATAGGCCCGATTTTAACAGTGGAATGGGACACTGACAATTTCCCATTTGATAATAATAAAATTACGTGTCTGTGTCAGTCATCTTGATAATTTCAGCACCTTTCAACTTACGTGAATGAAATTTAATATATGTTTAAAAATGATGTTCGAAAGATCACTGTGACAAACTGTGTCACAGTGAATTGAGAATTTAAGTAAATAATCTTATATTAACTCTTGTTTACGTTTCTTGTGGTTAATATCGAAATAAGGCTAATCAAATCATTATCGCAAGGATTATGCTAATCGACTTAATTTTTAATATATAATCCGTATTTATTCGGAGACAATATTTTATTGTGGAATATCATTCCAAAAGAAAAACAACAATGTATAATAATACGAACTTAGCCTGAAATTTTATAATTTGAATATTTGAATGAAATCATTTATTATTAATTATTATTAATATTTAAAATATCCTTTGCTAAGACTCAAAAATAGGATTTTAAAAAGCGAAGAAAATATTAAAATTAAAAGTAAACTCTATCTCCAATTAAAAGAATGAAACATTGATTAATTAGAACCAATTGTTTTTTTATATTATAAGCTATTGATATACTAGTTTATCGTATTTAGCAAGTTTTTGAGTGATATTGAAGCATACTAGCTGCTTGATTTAAAAAAATATTCTAAATTTAATAATTGTATTATAAATAAAATTTAGAGAAAATACAATAAAAATTATTAAAATTTTTCTCGGTTTAAGTAAAAACTGCTAAAATTTTGAATTTGGCCTGGCATTTCAATCGAGAAATACAGTTTATTGATTTAAGCAACTCAATTTTTTTCTGTGTTCAGTT
Organism: Nephrotoma flavescens; assembly: GCA_932526605.1. Taxonomy (NCBI): domain Eukaryota; kingdom Metazoa; phylum Arthropoda; class Insecta; order Diptera; family Tipulidae; genus Nephrotoma; species Nephrotoma flavescens. The sequence continues at coordinate 57,295,364 of OW052222.1, read as the reverse complement.
ATAGATTCGTGCGCGTGACTAGTGATTTCTAAGTGCATATTTCTTTCAATTTCTTGCTTTCAAAATAAAATTATATATTAATAGGTATGTACTATGTAATGTTAAAATTAATGAAAGACAAAATAAAATAAATTATAAAGCAAATTAAAAAAGAACGAAAAATGAGTCTTACTGTATTTTATCCCTTTCCGGATTTCAATTTTTCGATTTCACCTCTTGCCACAATTATTTCATCTGGGATTAGCCCATTAATCTTGCATTACAAAATCTTGCACTAAAAATCTTGCATATCAGAATTTCGCATCGGGAAATTCTGATATGCAAGATTTTTAGTGCAAGATTTTGTAATGCAAGATTGTGTAGTGCAAGATTTTGAAATGCAAGATTTTGAAATGCAAGGTTTTGTATTGCAATATTTTGTAACGCAAGATTATGTGGCTAACCCGGGAAATGCGATGGGTCGTGGGGGTTTGAGGCTTGCGTGGCTCCTGACCTACACCGTGATTATCGATTACAGAAAGTTAAAAAAAACACGCAAATAATAAATTATAACCCGAGTTCCGTCTTAATTGGTCGGACGAAACCTGAGGACCGGAACAAACAATTATAACCGAGAGTTGCTCTGGTGCGCGCATCCGTTCGAACTCAAACTGCGCAAGCGCTGGTTTCGAGATCGGATGCGGGCACCAAGGGACCGTAGACACCACGCCGACACAGACCGGAGTCTCCCCTCCCATCATACTCATCCAAAAAAAATTAATAATTCATTTTATTAACAATCATGACAAAACGAAGAAAAATATACTCGACGAGAAGCGGAGAACCAAAATTCCCGTAGAAGAACAAATAAACGAACCAATGTGCGTCAAGTTCATGAGCACTATCTCCTCAAGTTGGGGTGCTCGATTACAAAATAAAAATAATTAAAATTTAAACAAAAAAATATTTAAAAATAAAATAAAAACAAAATAAAAGTCGTACCTTAATGCTGTACAAATTATTGTTGCGGCCTTAGATAACCGTCATGCCACAGGGTTCGCCGCCCCGGACCGTTGGACGCCCTCCCGGCTTAAACTGAATATGTTGCGGCTTACCCGCCGATAACTCAATTGACCTATACGAGTACTAGCCGCCGAAATAATCTGGGCGTTGTCTCGCCTGGTATACTAAAACTTTATATAGTTATATACATAATTTATATTTGGGTTTTATTTTAGCCTTTGCTCACATTTACCAGCGTTCGAAGTGCACCACTTTATATCAAACAAATTGATTCAACAAAAATTAGTTTTTTTCCCCAACTACCCATTAAGTAGGTGTTATATTTATTTTCAAAGTTTTTATTTATTTTTTTCAACTATAAAAATCGCTCAATTTCACAATCCAAAAACACAATTTAGTTTTCAAAACCAACCAACAAAACCGAACTCTTTTATATAAACCAAACACGGCTTTTTACATCAAACTTTATATTTCGACTCGAATACAAAAAAAAACCAGTCGCTAAGAAAAACTGACTGTTTATTTTCAACCTCTACTCAAGACTGACTCAATAATAATAATAAAAAAATTCGCGCACCACAAAAACTTCTACAATATTTTGTCTTTTTTGGTGTATTTTTCTCGTGCGCGAAATATAGGTTCTTTAAAATAAAACACTTGATTTCACCTTTTATCACCTTTTTTTAGATCTTTTAATTTACAATTTATTGACGATGTTCATTCGTCAAATCACAACTACAATCTGATTTTTTTAGTTAATACATTCTCTAAGTTTAAGTTTGTTAGATTTTGCTGTTGCATCTAAATATTATTTTTTATGAAGTTCTCATGAAAAATGGAACAATAAGCAAAATTAAAAATGTATCGAATTAATAAAAATTAGAGGTAGAATATAGAAAACTAAATGTATCATATTTTAATGGAATTTACAAGATAAGGAAAAAATGAGTTTAAGTTGAATTGAAGGAAATATAAAACGTATATAAGTTGTTGTTGTTATTGCTGTTGTTGTTGGGGTGACGTGAAACGTAACTCGCGTCACGTTCGCACCTCTTCTCCCGCGCATCAACCAAAAAAAAAGAGAAAACCAAAAACAACAAAATACTCTATACCGTCGCGTTATTACACCACACACAGGCACCTGGTGCACATTGGTCTCGCTCCATCTAAATTTAATACCAAACTTGGCAACAATGTATATGGATCGAAGAAACCAAACCACAGACGCAAACCTTCCAAGCAACAGAAAAATGCCGACTAGATGGTGATGCGAAAAATAGAGAAAAATATTCCAAATTGTTACACACGAAGTCGTAACAAATTCTATAATCATTGGTTCGATGATTTTGTTGGTTATCCTGGGGCAGGTTGAATCGAATTCTATTTATTTGATGTTGGTGAAACGAATATTGATGCTTCGTTTATTCTTGTGACATAATCTTTGGGTGTTTGTAATGGATAATTGCATATTGCTAGTTGCTGATTTATTAGTGCTGATATGCATGTTTGATTATTGTATTCCATTTTGCTTTTCTTGTAGTAGTGATGTCCATATATGGTTTGGCAATTGTTTTCTTAATATAGCATATGGTATTGGATGTTTAGGATAATTTTATTAGGTGGTTCTGGGTATATTATTTTATTTTGGACAGGTATGTTAATAATTTTGTATAATTGGAATTTTTCAATCATAAATATAGGTATTTCTATTATGTATATTAATTGTTTTTCTTGATTTATTAAACCTTTTATTTCTAATAAATTTATTATGGCGATATCGTGAGTTAGTCGTATGTGTTGTTCGTATAATTTTTTCGTTATATATTATAATTCTTCATCATTCAGCAAGTGTCTTGAAATTATTATATTCTTTGAAATTTGTTGGTCATATATCATGAAACTAGTATAACCAGTGAGTTTTTTCAATGTTTTAGATATTGTGTCGTTTATGCTTTTCATGTTTGTTGACCATCAGATAGAATCATACATTTTAAAAATATTTCCACGGAAATCCTAACTTTAAAATTAGTAGTATATTACATTGTTTTCTATAAAAACAGTCTTACATGTTTTTTCCAAAATGTACTTGTTGTGGTCATCTTTAATTTTATTTTGCACAATTGGTAAATTTTTTTGGAAAAATGTTTCAAATTTATCAGAGATATTGCCCACAATTTATACCCTAATGACTTTTTGCAGTGAGGCCATTCCTTTAATATCTCGCTGCAATTTGCTTCAATGCTTGCGATATCCGTCGTCATTACTGCCGCATTATCCGTGCCTATTCCCAAAAGATTTTTTAAATTTAAACTGGAATTATATACAACTTTCTTTATGGTGTCTACTATCGAATTTGCATCACAAGATTCTAGCTCGCTTAATTCCAAATACGTAGAAATAATTTTATGATGCCGTCGAGAAAAATAAATTATGTCCAGAGTTACACTAATGTCGTTAGACTCATCAATTAAAATACTGTACGGTGAATTACCAACATCGTTTTTTAAATCGGTACGAAAATGTAGCCCTAACACATTTTATATTATAGTACACTTGGTTCTACGAATTTTGATGTTTTGGGTTAATTGACATTTCGTGTTAATTAAATCGCATAAATGCCCGGTAGGTAAAACCGATTGATGCCTGCCATCCCTATGGGCTTTCGAAGTATAGAGCGTTTTCGCGGGTTGTACTAGCCGTAGATCAGGCTGAAGTTGGCTCAGTCATTGTCATTTCTGTATGAAAAAATGCTTCATTGTTATTTAACGGATCTTCATCGGATAAATATTCATAGTTAACGTATTCTACTTCTTCCTAGAAACATTTGATGTGAATAATTATAATTTAATAAAATTGAATTTGGTATATAAATAATTAACCGTATCGCCAAAAAGATCCGTGCTGGAGTCATAGGGATTTCGATTTGGCGTAATACTTGTACGACGTCGCCACAGTACACCACAATTCGTTTAATTATTCTCGTTCACAAGAATTGGTTTAACTTATTTCTGCTGCCGTAAAATACGCAATTACCAAATTAGACGACAGGAAAGTATTCTGCTGCCGTAAGATATGCACGCACAAAAAATCGACGACAGGAAAGTCTTGCTCCAGCACCAAAAAAACTATTGTTTTAATTTTAAATACCGATCTTTATTGTAATTTGTTATTTGATGTTCACTTATCGGCTGATGGTACAAGAAGAACCAAAAAACAAAAGCAACAAATTTTTGACACAACAAATAATACATCAATAATTCGTTACAATGTTCGTTACAATGTTACCAACCAAACAATATAAATTGAGCGAACATAGAACGGACTCACACAATAAACTGAGCTAACATGTTTTGGTTTTACATTACACATGCATTGCAAGTTTTACTGCTGTCATTCATAACAAATATAATTTTCGTGTATGACATTTTGTTACAAAATCTAACAATTTGGTTTTCTGTTGCTTTCAGGTTCTGTGAACATTCTCCCCCCATTAAGATTAAAATAGAATTGTAATCTTAATCATCCAATAGTTTTATGATTTTTGATAGTGGACGTTTGAATACTGACATGGGCGTTTTAACAGTCACAACTCTGATGTGACCATCCGTACCAGGATGTGTGTTGATAATTCTTCCTAGCAGCCAATTACATGGGGGGTAATTTTCGTCTTTCAAAATTACCATATCACCGATTTTTATGTTTTCAGCTGGGTTCATCCATTTTTTGCGTTGTTGAAGTGTATGTAGATATTCTCGATTGAATTTTTTCCAAAACCGTAATGCTCGAAGTTGTATCTCATCCCATATACTGTTTACCCTCATGCCTTCTAATGTAAATGGTTCTGGTATACTTGTCATTGGGCTGCCAATCAGGAAATGGCCAGGTGTAATGGCCTCGTATGATGTGTCGTTATCAAACTGAGGTACTAACGGACGTGAATTGAGCACTGCTTCTATTTGACACAACAAAGTGGCCATCTCTTCGAATGTTAAATTAATGGCCCCGACAGCTTTCTTTAAGTGGGTCTTGACGGACTTGACACCCGACTCCCATAAACCCCCAAAATGTGGAGCTAGAGGAGGAACGAAATGCCATGTAATTGAATTAGTTGCTGCATATTTACCAATTTCCGTATGGAATTCATCTGAGGTAGTGGCCAGTAATATATCACGCATTCCCCCGTCATGTATTGATGCCAGTCTCTTTAGTTTCTCCTGTGCCCCCTTAAAATTCTTTGCGTTGTCACTATATATATATTGTCAGGAACACCCCTTCTACTCACAAATCGTTTTAAGCATGATATAAATGCATTCGTTGTTAATTTTGTCACCATCTGGAGATGAATAGCCTTCGTTGCGGTGCAAACAAACACTGCAATATACCCCTTTGAAAGTTTGGCACCCCTGCCTCTTTTGCTTGCGATGGAAATAGGTCCGGCATAATCAACTCCGGTATTTACAAATGCTCGAAACCCTACTACTCTCGATTTTGGCAATTGGCCCATGATTTGATACGGGGTTGATGCCTTATACCGACGACAAATGACACACTGTCGTGTAACCTGGTTAGCTATGCTGCGCCCATGAACAACCCAATATTTTTGACGCGACATATGGAACGTTAATGCTGTGCCTGTATGTAAATTCTTTACATGAAAATATCTCATCAATAATCTGCTAAAATTGCTTGATTTTGGCAACAATATTTGGTGTTTTGAGTCGTATTCCAGAGCTGCATGTTTTAAGCGTCCGCCTACCCTCAGAATGCCTTCAATGTCTAGAAAAGGTGACAATCGTTTTATTGATGACCTCGTAATATCTCCTGATTTGTTTGTATTGCCTTGATTTCATCTCCGAAACACACGATTTGTACGTGTTTTATGATTGTCATCTCAGCATGGTTGAGCTCGCTTGTAGTTAAATATGGCATATTGTTTTTACTGCCTTTACCACCTCTGCATCTAGAAATAAATCGAAAAATTGTAGCTAGCTTCGTTCAAAAATAATCCATGGATTTATCCACGTTCAAAATTACCAAAAGTAGCCTAGGCTAAAATCGTAGATTTCCGAAATCGACGGATTAATCCGGCGATTTATCCGCGTTTAAAAATACGGGCCTTAGGGCCAATAGGGATGTTATATTAAAAAAATAAAAATTTAGGTATGGGATGCTAATTTCAGATAACGTGTAACACACTGCCTTGTGGCTAACCGGATTTAAGATAAATTAACCTTAATTGGGTGTTAGCCACATACGGTGGTTACGGATAGAAAATGTTTATCCTACCAACACTGTACGACGGTATATTAGCGCGGCTAGGCTCGGGGTCGTTGGGTGGGTCTTTTACAGCTGTATAGGATCGTGAATAACCGTCAAATGCGAAACGAGAATTTAAGAAGAAGGGAAGAAAAAAAATGAACGAATGAACCAAATAATCACTGAACACTCACCAATCACATGGTTTTTAGAGTCTGGTTAAAATTGCGCTCTATCCCACACTTGAACTAATTAGCCAATCATGCTAATTCATATACAACAAATAGAGAAAAAACAATAGGAATACTAATTATAATAAATGAAAGAATTAAATTTTTAAACATATAACTATTTCCATTTAATTTATTTTGAAATTCAACAAAAAAAAATAAAGATAAAAAAAAACAAAATGATGCTTTGAATAACACAAATTTAAATAAGTATTATATTAAGCAATTTATCACAAATTTAACACAAAAATTTAAACAAGAACTTAATGTAATCTGTTATTCGTTATATTTAGTTTTAACAGATTATAACCAATATGGCGTAAAATAAAAATAAAAAAAAATGTATATAATAACAACAAGAACTTACCCAACAGTTATCAAGGTCCCTGGTGAAGCGCTTTACCCAAGTTCGTTGATACACCTGTGAATATAAGTTATAATAGGTTTCTCGCGCCCGAATAATACGCAAATTGGAACGATAATTTTCGAATAACTAAATAGTTGGAATAGATTATATATATAAGATACAAGAAATCAAAAAAAAAAAAAAATATATAACTGATTTTTTTTAAAATGAAAATAGCAAAAAAAATAAATATCTTAGCAAAAAAAAATCTGTATCGCTAAAGTTACTTTACCCCCGTTGCCGTTAGGTATTTATTTCGGGCCAACGTACGGAAAGTTACTTTTTTTAACTAAATATTAACTAATTAATATTATAAAATTGAACGTAATTAAAAATTTATTCTATTTTGGATTTTTTTTTTGTTTTTTTGTTTTTGATAAGAATTATGAAAGTTACACTGGTACGAGTAACCACCCAAAAAATAATAATTCTGCGCACGTTTGTGCTTGAAGAATTTATACAGCACGGTTCCTGCACTATAATTATTGCGGTATATAGTCCTTACAAGGCCATTTGAAAGCGAGGTCGTCGGCTTATCCAAGTATGCATAATAATCCGCTCCGCGGATTTTTTTTTTTTTTTGTCCTCTTAAACAATAAAATGGAGTGTCTACGATTGTGAAAACAAACAAAAACACAATGTCGTTCTGTCGACCACTGTTTAACATCCACACTTTTAGTTGGGTTTTCCACTTAATAATTTAGTTCGTATAAATAGCAAAATCACTTATAAAAAGGTTTAACTTTTATCAAAAATTCACTTGGAATTATTAAAATTTATTGGATATCACTTGATATTTCCAATATGCAAAAAAAAAAACTTTTTAAATAAGGTTTACTTATTTAGATATTTTTACTTTGAACTTTATAATTCGAATGCAATGCTATTCCAATTTTTATTATTTCTTAGATTCGTATACAGACCATAGTATGTGTAATGAGAATATTGAGTATATAGGTTTAGATACTAACAATACATACTATTTTAGTGATTTGTACATATCCAGGATCGAATGGCGAATTATCATTACGCAAAAAAAAATTAAAAGGTTAAACTCGTCTCTGGTAATATGACTAAGATGTACAACCACAAAAAGATTAATTATTATACACAGCACCCAGTCATAAACTCAAACATTAAAACAATTATGCAGTGGGGTATATATAACAAGAGAAATAAAATGTATGTATCTATGTGTACAATCACAAAGCCACCGATAATTTGTAGGTGCTTAAATCAATGCAATATCGCTATTTCCTCTGTTTTGTGTCAGAAATCGACATTGTCACGTCACACACAATGCAGCATGACAAAAAAAAATTTCATGTATCGATATGTGCATATCGTATGTATCGATATGTGCATATGTCATATCGTTACAAACGCTAGTTCATCAATAGAATTTACTAAAAATATATATATATATATATATATATATATATATATATATATATATATATATATATATATATATATATATATATATATATATATATATATATATATATATATATATATATATATATATATATATATATATATATATATATATATATATATATATATATATATATATATATATATATATATATATATATATATATATATATATATATATATATATATATATATATATATATATATATATATATATATATATATATATATATATATATATATATATATATATATATATATATATATATATATATATATATATATATATATATATATATATATATATATATATATTGATAAGTCTAAATATGTACATATATTTAAAATAGGTATATAATGTAAAACTTATAATTTCGCTAATAAATATACTGTAGTACGTATAAACAATTGCAAAATTATAACCCTGTGTCCATGTTCCAAATTCGTAAACTAAATCCCTTGTAAAGTTTTCACAATTAAACACAATTTACAAAGTGAAGTTCATGAGTGTTGAACTAGAACATCAATTCTAGTTCAACACTACTCCACTACTACTTTAAATTACTATTTGAATCGGTGAATTCGTAAACCGCGAATTTTTGAACTCCACTTTACTTTCGTTTTCACTTTTAACTACTACTACTGAATCAATAAATTCGTAAGCCGCGAATTCTTGAAATTTATTATTATCAATTTTAATTTACAAAAAAAAAATTAATTTTATCCTTTTTAACTACACCTGATTAACCGTCAGGTTTTGAGAGATATATTTGTTCCGGGATTAGGAAGGGTTGTGTGTTAGGGATTGATCAATTATTTAAACAATATAATCACTTACCAGGTAACCATCAATATAACTACTAGGTATTTATAGTTCTCGTGCATGTTGTAACTCGAACACTATAGGCAGCAATATATCACTTTGACTTGTGATATTAATTTTCACTTGATTATTAAGTACACTAATGTTCCTATATCTTTAATTAACTTGTTAATTATTAAATGTCTATACCGAGAGCACGGTTCAATATTCTGATAAACCGTCAGACTAGTAATTATTACGACCGTGACAAACACTTTATAAGCGCACTTAAACTTTTAACTTATCGAATTATTAAAGTTTTCTTTTATGCACGGAATTTACGGATTTTCTGAAAAAAATCCTATACCAGGCTGCGCCAGTTATATTTTGGTTCGAAGCAGTCGTGGAAGAAAAAAAACACTTGCTTAAATTTCTTTTCGAACTTAAATTTTGTACAACGTTTAGAAAATAAAATAAAATGTAAAATGAAATGCGATATCTTTTAATCGATATCGTTTTAATTGAAATTATTGTTTTTCTTGATGATTGCGTGAATTTTTATAGGTAAGACGTTGTTACCATTATGTTACCATTAACCTTTTTACCATGTTGAAATTCCAATGCATGTGTCGAATTTGTGATGTGTTTGCGATTTGTGTATGTGTCGAATTATGAATTTTGTAATGTTCTCAGCACTATTGTTGGTGAGGTGAAGGCCTGTGTTGGTACAGGGCGTAACTCGAGCATCAATATTATTAGTCTCATCGTTGCTCCTTTTTTGAATATTACCTTATTGTGATATACTTGTCTTTTCTTTTTAACTTCTCGGGGAGGTTGAACACGTATATTTATCGTTGGTTGTTGAGGTTGCTCGACCGGTGAATGTGTATTCGTTTGGTTAGTTTCGTTCTCATGTTCTATTGGTAGTCGTTAAAGTTTGTGAATTGGTCTTTTTATAAGAGTCCCTCCCGGGCCACGAAGTGAGACTATGGGGTTTTTATGGTGATTGCTGTTGGAATTTTACTATACACTATTCACCTATGTGTTGTGCCCCATTTACATACACGATGTATACATAACCTCAATTGTATATGATGAGTAATCCGTATTCTCCTTTGTAGTTATACAATAGAATTTTATAAACTTTCTTTTTTATTTAATGTTTTATTGATACAAAGGGAAAGAATTTAATTTAATTTATTTTAGACTTAGTTTTTCATATACAATCTTCAGAAAAATTAAACGTGTCAATCTCTTAATACCAAAAATGAATGAATCCTCGAGAGAACTAAATGGGCGTCTGATTTTTTTCTTTCTTTTTTTTTGGTTGCGTTCTGTCGTTTTTCCCGATGAACCGTTAAGTGTGATTGTTTTAACGTTGAATTCGTTTCCGAAAAGGAATTGCCGTGAACGTAAACGGTGCCGCCACAAGACTACTCGAACCTTTTGGTCTATGCCTGGATGTATTTCCATCACCCGACCAGTTAGCCACTTTAATGAAGGAATTTTGTCCTCTTTGATGAGAACCAGGTCCCCTATCTTCATGTTTGGTTGTTGAATAATTACGTACTTGAATGGTGATGTACTTAATTATACTGCCTTTATTAAACTCCACTATAAAACATTATATACTATAAAAAATGCTGACATAGTGTCTACATTAGTATAATGAACAAATTTAAATTCAGTACTGTACACCGGAAACACCGTAGAAAATGCTCTGTCTAACCTAAATGAATTAACCTAATAAAAATCATTTGCTGAGTCGGCATTTCCCATGACAGTGACTTGTACATATAGTTCTATTAATTATATCTAGAGTAATATTACATTAATGCACAATCAGCTTTCTATCTAGGTCGACCCTAGTTGTTCAGTTGAACAGTTGTTCATCTGACCATTTTCTTCTATGTTGAAATTGATTTAAGTACTCGCTATGCCATCGTCTCCAGAAATCTTGTTCAATTTTTTCTACAAGTCTCCAACGTGTTATGCCGTGAATGGTTGTTTCTGCTATTGTATCTTGTGGAATTGCTTTTAGAGGTGCACCGATTAAAAAGTGTCCAGGCGTTAAGAAAGTAACATCTGTAGGATCGGTTGATAGTGGTGCCAGTGGTCTTGAATTTAAGCAAGCTTCTATTAGTGAAGTAACCGTTGATAATTCTTCAAAAGTCAATGTTGCTTCTCCAATGACCTTTATTAAGCATCTTTTTACTGACTTAACTGCAGCTTCCCATAGTCCTCCAAAATGTGGTGAAGCCGGTGGTATAAAATGCCATTTTGTTTCATCATTTGCTAATAATTGTGCAATTTCCTTATTTGAATTACGAATTAGTGCAGCTAATTCGCGCGCAAGTTGATTTTTATCATCGACAAAGTTAGTACCATTGTCGCTATACAAATCACTGCATAATCCTCTACGTGCAATGAATCTTTTGTATGCCGCGATGAATGCTTCAGTAGTTAAATCGCTGACTGGCTCAATGTGTATGGCCTTGGTTGTCATACAAACAAAAATCGCTAAAAAACTCTTGTGTGCCTTGTGACCTCTTCCCTTTGTTGTTCGAATCAGAAAAGGTCCGGCATAGTCGACACCAGTTCTCAAAAATGGTCTTCCGGGAGTAATCCGGGCGGCTGGTAAATTACCCATTAGCTGTGTTCCTGTTTTAGTATTAAAACGATGACATCTTGTATATTTCGATATGAAATGTCTTGTTAGATTTCGACCGTGGATGATCCAGTACCTGGTGCGAAGATGAGCCAGGGTTAATTTTGTTCCTCCATGCATTGTTTGTTTATGTGCTTCTTCAATCAATAATTTTGTAATGGGATGATCTCTTGGGACAATAAACGGATGTTTCTCGTCGTAGCTCCAAGAGGTTGTGTTTTGGACTCGGCAACCAACGCGTAAGATATCATCCTGTATGAAAGGAGACAAAGATTTAATCTTACTTTTATTTGCCACTCCTTTCTGGTTTGTAAGATCGTAAATTTCGTTCCTGAAGCGTTGCCTCTGTGCCAGTTTAATCAATACTTGGGTAGCATTTTTTAGTTCTTCTGCCGTGGGAACTTCTTGGTTGTTTACAGTATTCCTTTGGCTTTTGTCAATGAATCTCAATACATATACTAGAATCCTTTTTATTGTATTGAAATTGGAATGCCTTCGATATTAATTCTCAATCGGGTTATTTGATGTCACTGTCGTGGCCCCAACAATCGGTTGTTTCAGCTCCAATTGATCTGGCGTTCCTTCTAGTTTCATTGGTGTTAGTTGGATTGCCGTTTTGAAGACGTGTTGAGGACCGTTCCACCATAAATTGTGCATGATTAATTGATTGGCCTCAAAATTGGATTCCCGAGATTTGATTTGCTACGAATGTTTTAAATTTGTGAGGCTTGTTTTTCACCCATACCAAAACAATCATAGAATCCGTCCAAAAATATGTTGGTGTTTTATCGAATTTCATGTCTTGTTGTACTTTGCTCATTAGATTAGCACGCAGACTGGCTCCACATAACTCTAGCGTTGGTAGCGTTAACTTGGTTGCTATTGGTGCCACCCGGGTTTTTGACGTTTACAAAGATGCCTTATTTAACGATCTATCGTAAAAATATATTACTGCTGCATAAGCCGCTTCTGAAGCATCACAAAATCCATGCAACTCTCCTGGTAATGTAGAGTTGAAGTTGATCCATCTTGGGATTTTTTGATCGCCTCTAGCTTCGGGAGAGAGACATAGTATTGGCGGCATTTATTTCCGACGTCTTAAGGCAACTTCTCATCCCACGTAACGCCTGAGATCCATAGAGTTTGCATTAAAATTTTGGCTTGTATTAAGGTTGGAGACAACCATCCTAATGGATCGAAAACCTTTGATGATAACATCTTTCTTTTTGTCATGATCCCATTTTTTTCGTTAAGGTTCACCTTGAATTCGAAGGTATCTGTTGTAAGGTTCCACAGCAATCCTAATGTTTTTACAGCATCGTCGTTAATTATGATAGGCTCGAGAGCTCTCGACTCTGAACCGACAGCTTCTAATAGTTGAGAATAATTAGACGCCCATTTTCTTAGATTAAATCCTCCGGTTTTAAGTGCACTGATAATTTGGATTTGTACGTTTCAAGCTTCTTCAAGGGTGTTACGTCCTGTTAATAGGTCATCCACGTAGAAGTCGCTCGTTATTATGTTGGCCGCACTCGGGAATTTCACTTTTTCATCTGTTGCTAACTGCTGCAATGTCTTGATAGCCAGATATGGCGCAGATGACATACCGAAAGTTGTAACGGATCTCTCCGTTGCAGATATTTGCGTAGAGGTTGCTGGGCGGTGATACCTAGCTCGGCTATAGCTCAGGAGGTTTGGTCGTGGGGGAATTCCAACAACATAGCGCAAATCTTGAATACACCGCAGGAAAGGCAACGGATCACTATTTCTACGTACACGGAACTTACCCTTTTACCCAACATCACCAGTATTGTTAACTGTTCACTAATTCATTTTTTTCCCCATTTTTTCTTTGACTAAATTAACTCACCCCCGCACAACAAAATTAATAGCGTGAAAACAGAATCGTGAAAAAAATTTGAAGCTAAACCAACTCGAACAGAAAATTAATAAACACATCCCAAAACTAAATTGTTGCTACCAACTTTTGCTAGCATGTTTTATATTTCACAAACAAAAAGAATTGAATAGCAAAAAAAAACAAGATGGAACTTAATACACTAAAGTAATAGAAATATTACAAAACCAAATCTTACTTAAACCTAAAAAAAATCTCAAGTGGAAGTCCGGACTGTGTTTTTTCTTCTAACTTAACTTAGGGATTACTTATACTAACATTAATACTAAATATGTAAATCCATATATATATATTATAAAAAATTAAGAAAATTAGGAATAATAAAAATTTGACCTTAACAATTGATGTGTGGATCCTCCGGTATACAGGTAGAATCCCGGACAGCTGCAGCGATGTTTCGTAACGCCGGTTTAGATATACCCTTGATGACGTTGGTATATAACCGGTGGTATGTACTTAAATTTTATTTTGTTGTTGTCGTTGTAGGTTATTGTCACTCAGGTTTTATTTTGACTTATAGCTAGTTAACTTTTATTACATAGCTTTATTCTAATATATTTTTTTGTTCTTCTTTTTTTTGTATTCTTAAACACCCAAATGAAATTAGATTACTTTTGTTTTATTTTTTTTGTCTTTACATAAGTTAATTTTAGATATAATGACTAATTGCTAATTAATAAGTAAAACTAGTGGTACTCAATTTAATTTTGCGATTCACAATGGTCGATATTTTGTTTAATTTTTGTTTTTGACCATGGAAAAAAACGGTTCACTTCAACACATTTTTTCACAACTGTTCACCAGAATTATACGGAGTTCATTAAATAATGCGATCCGCGATCCTCACGCGGAATTATTATTATATATTTTTGTTTTGTTTACAGGGATTCTTACGCACGAAGTTTAATTAACATCTCACGGTACCCTAGTGGAAAAATTGAAATTTTTTATACTAAAAATAAACTTACGATTTCATAGAAATTTAATGATAATTTTTGTATAATTTTAGTAGGTTATGGCAATATAATTTTAGTATAATTTTTGAAATTAAACAGAAATTATACTTTCGCAAATTATCTAGTTAAAAGTATAATTTTTGTATATTGTGTTATAGAATTAATACCAATATCAGTGGATTTTATGTATTAATTAAGATAACACAAGAACCAGAATAAGGATATTTTAAGTATAATTTTAGTAGGTTATGGCAATATAATTTTAGTATAATTTTTAAAATTAAACACAAATTATACTTTCGAACATTATCTTACTAAAAGTATAATTTTTATATATTTTGTGTTTTAAAAATTATACCAAAATAGGTGCATTTAAGGTATTAATTATGATAAAAAAACAACCAAATTAAGAATTATTTAAGTATAATTTTAGTGGGTTATGGCAATATAATTTTAGTATAATTTTTAAATTTAAACAAAAATTAAACTTGAGATAGAATATAATGAAAATATTCCATTTATTGTCAATTTTAAATCATTTCCATGTAGTTGTTTGTATTCGCGGACATGCCACGTCATCATTCCCTTGCATTAATTATTTCACGCCGTTGTTATTATAATTCTAGAATTTTCCTAATTAGAATAATAATCGCTTAATAATTTTGGATTTCGACTGGACTCGAACCGGCGACTTTCCGGATGATAACACTTAGCGGTGTACACCTTAACCACTGCACCACCAAAGCAATAACTATGTAAAGTTTAATTCCTAACAATATAAATCAATATATTTAAATACACAATTAAACTTAAAATATACTTAATTTGGTTTATTTCGAAATACGACTACAACTAAATATATTTTTTCAGCACGATAGTATTGATCAGTGTTGCCAGGTAGTGTGAAATTTTTCCTTTTGCGGAAATTTCATCGATCGTGCGGGATGAAAAGTGATGATTAAAAAAAAGTATTTTTCTAAAATGTGTAATACAATTTTCGATTCCAATAATTCGCTTAAAATAATTTTTTAAATTTATGTTTAATTCTGACTAAGTTTAAATATTTATATATACAAAATTAAAATTTAAATGTTTATAAAATATTTAACCATAATTAAACTTTAAAACCGCTGTATTAAGTTTTATCCCAAACATACTTAATTTAGTTTAAAATTTGAATTTAAGAGTTAATTTTAGGTTAAAATATTTTATGTATATTTATGTTTAATTATAACTAAATTTAAATACTTCTATATACAAAATTAATATTTAAATTTGTATAAAATTTTTAACCATAATTAAACTATAAAACTGCCGTATTAAGTATTTATCCCAAATATACTTAATTTAGTTTAAAATTTGAATTTAAGAGTTAATTTTAGGTTAAAATATTTTATGTATATTTATGTTTAATTATAACTAAATTTAAATACTTCTATATACAAAATTAATATTTAAATTTGTATAAAATATTTAACCACAATTAAACTATAAAACTGCCGTATTAAGTATTTATCCCAAATATACTTAATTTAAGTTAAAATTTGAATTTAAGAGCTAATTTTAGGTTAAAATATTTTATGTATATTTATGTTTAATTTTGACTAAATTTAATTTTTTTTATATACTAAATTCATATTTAAATTGGTATAATTTTTGAGATGTATAATTTAAGCAGAATTTTGGTCTATAAATATATTAAATTTTAACCAATTTAAAGTATATTTTCTATTTAAACTAATCATTTATACAAAAATAAATTGATTTTGGTATTCTTCAGTATATTTTTTTGGTATAAATATTCGATTTTTTCCACTAGGGTATGCTTCGAGCACCAACTTATAAAATCACACATAAAAAAAAATTTTTTTATACTGGATTATTTTTATGGTTTATCAAAATTTACCAAATAAAAGCACAAAAGATAATTAATCATCGAGTTCGTCAGAATTTCGCTATTTATACCTTTTTTATGACACGATGAATAATTGATAGCCAGATGGAGGAAGAAATTATTAAACGAGTCAACAAAATTTATGAAAACAAAATTTGGGAAATTTTCGCACAACTTAAGGAGGCGGCGCTGGTGTCCTTACAAAGTTACGGTTGTTAGCTGGTATGATTTTATAACTTCATCTGGCGTCTTCCTCCATAATATTTTCTGATATTGTTGATCATCGGGATGTACTTTTACCTGTCCATACATTTGTTCTATATCTGCTGTGTACGCCACCTTGTATTTTCTCCATCTAATTAAAATTGACAATCAGATCCTCTTGTAATTTTGGACCCACGAGTTGAGTTTCATTGCTGATTAGCTGATGTGTCAAATACTACTCTTAATTTTGATGTAGTGCTGGTGGTTTTGACTACTGCGTGGTGAGGAATGTAATATTCGTTCTGCGTATGTTCATTACTTTCAATGAGGTGTCCCTGATTGAAATACCCTTCTATACACTCTCGATATCTATTAGAAAATTCATTAACTACTGACAAACGTCGTTCTAGTTGAATGAACCTAGCCAGTGCTCGCTGTTTGGATGAACCGATTGATGTTATGTTTTGTTGAAACGGAATACGTACACTGAAAAATTTTTAGCCTAAATTTGATGTTTTTGTAATTAATTTCTAAGATTTTATGACTTGTTAACCAACTTATGTTTGTTTTACCTTAACATAATGGTTGGCACAACAAAATTAATGCTAGAAATTTATCATTAAACTTAAGACGTTTATACATAGCATCAAAGCTTATATACCATTTATTCCATCATTGGCTTTATGATAAAATACCTTGATCATAGTATACAATCTCCAAAAATGATGGATACAAATTCTTTAACTAAATGAGTGATTCCTTGATTATATGTCCAAATAATCAATAATTTAGTGATAATATACATAAATGTGGATTGCTCGAAATATAGAATTTATTACAAATGCTTCTTTAAAACCAACGTTTTCTAAAATTGTGTAAGCAAATTTTGACAAACACTTTTTGCCTATGGAGATTGGTAGATTTTTCCTCGATACTGTAGCATTTGTATAAAACTTTATTTCTCGGTGTTTACCTTCAAATCTCATACACCAATAGTGAATAGGTGGACCAGAATTTTTAATAATTGAGGGATAATGTGTTAGAATGTGATGTTTCGGTTTTAAGCAATCATCGAATAAAGTATTATATAGTTCGTTGTGTAATGATATTTTATCCGCTAATAACTTTAGTATATTATCATTAAAAGAGTCGTACAACAAAATATCAACAACCTCTTCAAGCAAACAAATGTATTTCCAAACCCGATCATATCTTGATACCCTATCACCAATGAAAAAAGTGAAAAAGTGTAAAAGTTTAACTGATTCTCGGGCTGATAAATGATGTTTTCGATTTTTTATATGATCGATCTTTATTGCAGGGATGCGATTATTATTTTCCAACTCACCATAGTCAAAGTATTGAATACGATTGTTTATTTCGTCTATGGTAAAAGTTTTCTTTTCTAAAATAAAATAACGCAAAGCATGAGATATACCATATTTAATTACACCCTCGAAACAATCGTGACTAAATGATGCACTAAATCCGAGCATTGTATTCAAAGCCAAATTATCTCCAACTATATTTCTTAAAACAAAAAATATTTGATATTTAGAATCATTCACATTTAGAGTTATTCCATTATTTTCTAGATCATTTAAAACATCGATTAGTGGCTTAATACACCTATTGAACCCGTATGATTTTATTACAGACGTTTTTATAAACATAGCGTAAAAAATTGTCGACAACGACGAATACTCTAAGGGAAGTACGGGAAAATTAAAATAAAAAGCTGCTATGGATTGGTTTCCGGCATGACTCCCAAGAGAATCGCCTGTTTCGAAATCATCGTAGTATAGATTAATCGGTATGACATATTTCTGCTCAAATTTTTTTATTTTGTGCTTCCAATGCTCCCCTTGCACTAAGCTAGAAATATTAGAAGAACAATTTTCTTGAAGAGTTTTAAGATTTTGTAAAGTTTGCAATAAAACACCGGGCATTTCAAAAAATGTTCGAATTTGGAATTCGATTAGCATTAGAACTCCTATTGATACTTTCTTATTTAATTGACTAATACCTTTTTTGGACACTTCTGTTTTATATAAATCTAGTTCTTCCAATTTTTTCAGAAACAAAAATTCGCTATGAATTTCTTTAAAAGGCTTTTGACATATGTCTAATAACAATTCGCACGCATTTCGCTTTTCCTCTTTAGTTATACATGGAAGTATTTGTTGTTTTAACTCATTTACAATATTCTTAATAACTAATTCAGACACGTCCGATACAATATTGTTTAATAAAGTGGTCGTCACATTGCTCCTGTTATTCAATTTGCAGACAAATAGAAGCATAAAATCAAACATTTTTTTTTAAAAACTAATAGGATCTATAGTTTGAAAATGATCATTGATTTTGGTTTGGGTCAAGATTTACATCGTCTGTTTTCTTTTTCTCCAAATCATTGACAACCTCAGTATTATATTTCTTACAACGGCTATAGTGGCGTTTTAGTCTACTTGAATCGGAAAATGTCGATATACATTTGTTACTAGGGCATTTATAATTGTAGCGACCAGGCTTACATCCATGAACAAATTTTAAATGTTCCGTATACACATCGATATTCGAACAAACAAAATTACAGTTCTCGCAATTCATTTTTGTTAATAAAAATAAAATTAAATATTTATTATTGCCGTAGTTTTCTTAATTCAATTACAAATTCAAATATATGTATATTTTCTATAATAATAAATTCAATTCTCAACGGTTGTTCGTTAGAAAATTTTCAAATAATAATTAATTATTTAATTATAACATAAATGAATATTACTTATATGTTTAATTCTGCAATTATAGTTGAAATGTCGCTGTCCGGTTTGTCAGAAGCGGTATGAATATCAAAAAAATATTTTTGTATGAAGAGCCACACTTTATTGGACTCTACTGCATAACTTAAATTAAATGCAAAATGTATTTTAAAAGTGTTTGTTAAGCAGTCCAAAATATTGTGAAATTTATAGAGTATTTCATCGTAACATGTGGAATATTCGTTATTTTATAATAATATCATGAAAGGTTGAAGAGTCATTCCATACTGTGAGTATACTTCTTTCTTTTCATTTATGATACTTCGTAAATTATTAATTGGTCCCACTTGAATAACAAATGATTCGATGGAATTCTGTATTGAAATTTTCCAAACTTTTTTATCAGTTTTTCTGACGGCACGAGCTGTTGGCTTTAACATGTAGTGTAAAGCTTTTAATATAGTTAAAATTTTTGCATCTGTAAACAAGAAAAGAATGAACTAAAATTGATTGAATGATTTACAGAATATTAAGTAACATTAGTTTATAAAATTTATGTATGTCTGTTATGTATCTATAAGATAATTCAATTAGAAGAAATTCTAATATATTGCTATTGTTTTAAAACCATAAAAAATATTTCTACAAACCACTGTTATTCGGTAAGGAGTCCAATTCTTGAAGAATACACTTGTCTTTAATTTTATTTTTTAAAATGGGTAGTATTTTATTTTCGAATTCAGGCCATTTTTGCTTTTACCTGCTTTTTTCCCGGGTACATTAATTCGAATTCTATATCAACCTGAAATAAAATAAGTATGTATACAAATATAAATAATAAAAAAGTTAAATAAATACTATATAAATATATAATATATAAAAAAGAAATATAATTTTCTCTAACAGTGATACTTTACTATATATTCAATTAATATTCTTACCAGTCTATGGCCATCCGGATGAAGAAATATAATCCACTCCTAATAAAATTCAACGTTGTTTTTTTATTTTTCATTAATTCTTGTCGCCTCCCGCTATAAGTGTTGGTGAATTTTATTTCTACGGTACTCCATGGAGTGTCCATGCATCCTAGCCATTCTTTATCTTTGATGAATGTTTCTGTTATATTGTCGTTTTCGCATGATGATTCTAAATAAAATAATTAATTATTAATATGGTAATGAGTTTAATGTTATGATGTTATTGCATGAATTATTTAGTAATATCTAAAACTAGCTGCACGAGGCGTTTCGCACCCCGTGAACCTAGTGAGCGCTGCGCGCTCAACTGCATACTTGATGCTTCCCACCTCGCGACGGCACTATCACCCCTTTGTATTTCAAAACTACCACGACAGATCTGTACCACTACAGGAAGTTATTCATGATCATGCACATCGTTCACCATCATCCACCATCATACGCCATCATCCACTATTATCAACCATTTTCCACCACCTTCCATCATCATCAGCCATTATTCACCATAATCCACCATCATCAACAATTATCCACAATCATCCACCATGCTCAACCATTAATTAAAAATCCTCCCACCACCACCACCCACTCCACAACCCTCGCTTCACCCCTCCCACCTCCACGCCCATCTCTTCCACCTGTCCCACCTCTAACACCACTCTTTCTCTACCACAATGTAGCGGCCGTCGGTGGTTCGACAGTAATTCTGTTGATAATGTTCTTCACACATCCTTTCTTTTTCTGTCATAAAGTTTTTGGGTGATATCTCTTCCACTTCCCAGAACCGCTTTAACTGGTTTTCAATATCTAGCAAGATAACCATGGATTGGACGCTCGGGGAGTTTTCGTTTACAATATTTCCAAATATGATCCATCCTAGCTCCGTTTGTTGGGCGATTGGTTCGCCTTGATTTCCTTTTACAACTTGGGTCGTCAGGATATTTGGGTAATAATCCGCGCGTAATAAAATGTCAATTTTATTTGGTTGGTTGTAAGTTGGATCCGCCCACAGTAGATTATTTAAATGTTCCCACCTTTGATTATCGAAATGTTGTTCAGGTAGTGGCCGAGTTATATTCGGCAATACTAATGCTTCCACTTCCATGGAAAAGTTTGAAGAAAATCGTGCTCCTATTCGAAAAGTGACTAATTTTGTGGCAGTCGTGATATCGCTATCATTTAAACCACTAATCTTCATATGCATTTTTATCGCCAGTTGTTTGAAAATGAGATTTGTGAACCGGGATCTATTAACATTCGTAACAGGGTTGGTTGTTGTTTTCCATTTTGTACCTCAACCATTGCTGTGGCCAATAGTGTACCGGATGGTTGTTCAAATTGGTTTTCAAAATGATTAGTCACAATGCATGTTTCGTCTTCTTCCTTTTTCGGGTTGTCATTCACCCTTTTGGTAAGCATTGTACGTTGTGGGTGATTAGTAGAGTGTAGGAGAGTGTGGTGGGCTCCTTTGCATACTTAACATCGTGTTGATTTTAAACACGGTTGATGAAATTTTTCCAAACATATTTTACACAGATTGTGTTGATTGATCAATTTGCTACGTTCCAATGTAGACATTTGTTGAAACTTCAATAATTTTGGTATTATATTTGGTGTTTAATATTTCATATCTTAATTTATCTTTGAATTTGAATATTTATTCTATGATTCTTTATTGTTTAAATTCGTTATGTATATTTATAATTTTATATTTGGTTTGATATATTCTGATATATTTGTTTAGTGTTTTATATGTTATAATTTATGCATGGTACTACCCTGTACTTAAAATTCGAGTTTATATTTTTTTTTATATGCAATCACAACAATTAATTCGATATGCAAGGTCGCGTATTTTCTAGTTTTTTTTGATAGAAGATAATTTATATAATATTAACTGCAACGTAATAACATTTAAATTTTATTTTATTTTATGTTATCGTTCGCGGTGCGATAATATTAAGAATATGTATATGTAAGTTAAGATTATTCTAACATAATCTTTTTAAAAAAATGATTTTTTATTTGGACTACGTCCGTTTATTCTCAAATCAAACTTAAAACTAAACTTTATTACAATTTTTAATTACATGAAAAATATTGTATATTCTAAAAATGCTGATTGCGCACAATTCTATGGAAAATTCCATATAGCTGAAATAGCTGGAATTTGAGTGTTACACTTTTATGCAAAGTTGCAATCCTAATTATGCGAACTTGTTGTGTGAACACGTGTTTGTGTGTTCAATATTGATGACGATGAGAATTGTGTTATCTTAACTCTTCCCCCTTTAAAAATCCGCGTCTCGTGGATTAAAACTTCAGCTGGACTGGTTGCATCCCGAGCGGTACAGCCTGTTGATTAGTTTCTTCGTTGGTTTTGAATATGGTTATGCCTTTGCGGTTCCTTAATCTTATTATAAGAACTACAATTACTGCAACTATAAAATAAATGGGTTAAGCAGGTGAGTTTTTGATATTGGATTTATGAATTCTTTTCCCGGAAACTGTTGTTATGGTCACTTTATTGTCTTTCGCGACTATTTCCTTTCGAAATTTTGGTTTAGTTTTTTCTTGAATTTGTTTGATAGCAGTATATACTGGTTCTCCGACTTCATATGTTTTCGGCACGTTCTTTTTTAAATTTTCTCTTTGCAACTTAAGTCTTTGATTATTTCTAATTCGCTGCATTACATTCTCGTTTACTTTTTCTTTAAAGTGTAGTAAATTTTGGTAATTAATCCGTTGTGTTCGTCCAAAAAATATGTCGCTAGGCTTCTTTCCAGTAACAGAGTGTAAAGAGTTGTTATATCTGTCAACTGCTATATTGATCAGTTCTTTAGTTGTGAAATCTCTGTATTCCATTTGTAGACACCTGATTATTTCTATTATAGTGGAGTGAACCCTTTCCACGGTCTATTACCATCCGATATTTTTTTACTCCCGACGCGTCCATTTTTTTCTCCACAATCCAGATGGGTGAGTTATATGGACTTTTTGAAGGCCTTATAATGCCATCGTTGAGCAGCTGTTCTATTTGCTGGTCCACCTCGGCCCTCATGTTGATTGGGTATGGGTACGATTTAGTGTATATGGGTTCGTCTGTAGTTGTTCTGATTTCTGCCCTTACGTTTGTTTCAATAGTTGGTTTGTCTCCAATGGATCCGAAGAGTGGTAGGTATTTATTGAGTATCCTTCTTAACTTTGAATTTGTTTCCTCACTTAGGTGATCGGTTTTAGTTTCAATGTTGTTTACCTGAGTTGATGTTTTGGCTTTCAGTTGGATCTTGATACCTGGTTTTATCGTAAGTATATTATTTTTCCTATCGATTAATGCTTCCAATTTTTTTAATGTGTCATCTCCGATTATCCCGTCAAAAGTTTTTAGTCCCGGTAGAACATAAAAATCTAGCATGATGTTATTGCCGAAATTTTGGAAGAATGGTACTGTTAATTTTTGTTGAATTTTAATGTCGCCTCCGGCTGATCTTATGTTGAATTGGTTGTCGAGCGACTTAGCATTTCTGGCGATTTCTGGTCTTATGAAATTTTTATTCGCGCCAGTATCGACAAGGAATCTTAGGATCTTGTTGTTGTTAGTCCTAAATTCTATGTAGGGTATGCTTGAGAGGCACTCGTTGTAAAATTTACTTCGAAATTTTCATCCGCATCCTCTTCTTTATCTTCGTTGTCGCTGTAGTTGTCAATATATTCTTCGTATTCCTGGCGTTCCTGTTCACCATCTTGTTGTTCGATATGGAAGATTCTTTGTTGCTTATGTTGATTTAAGCGCGAATCAGGACTTCTTTCTCGTTTAGGTTTATTGTTCGGTCGATTCATGTAGTTTATTCTCCTAGTGTTGCCAGATTGATCAATGGACATTGGTATTGGTGGTTTTTGTTGGACTGGCCTTGGTGGTGGTGTTACAGAATAATTTTGGTGCTGCGGGTGTTGAAGCTGATGTTGTTGATATGGCTGTTGATACTGCATGTTGTACCCCATGTTCCTTTGTTGAAGCGATAATCTAGGAAGTGGCCTTGGCACTTCTTGCTGGAACTTATTTTGTGATGGGATTTGGTTGACAGGAACTGCAACTACATTGTTAAAATTTCTGTTATGTATCTGCAGGTTTCGGAAATTCAGATTTTGTATTTCCAGGCATGATGAATATGCCTCTGGTAGAGTTGATGGTCTTTGTATCATCAGCATTCTTGAAACCTCAGCAGATAACCTTCTCACAAACACATCTAGAGCACGATTCCTGTACATTTCCGTTAGTACACTCATCGTGTCCTGATTGTAGTTTTCCGTTTTTATTTTATTTATTATGAGCGATAATTGATGGTTGACGTTTGCATAGAACTCATCTATGCTTCTGTTGCCTTGCGTCAGCTTACTGAGTTGATGTTCTAACGTGCGCTGATCCCGTTTGTCCGCATAATGGAGTGAAAGGCAGTTCTTTATTTCACTCCAATTTCCATTGAATATATTGTACGATACAAGTGCCGAATCCGCGGTGCCTCTAATTTTTTGTCGTATACTGTTAAGGATGGCTCGATAGATAGGCTTCTCTTTGACTATTTCATAGTCCTGTAGTATGCTCTCTACACTATTTATCCACGATACGTAGTGTAGGGGATTACCATCGAAAACCTGTAGCTCCTTCACACAGTCGGGTAGTTTGCTGATTTCCCTTAAATCGTTTTCATCTCTTGGCCCGTTTGGTGTAGTATTGTTAACGATGGGTGTTTCTTTGGCTTCCAATCGCTCTAATCTCCTTTCCATTTTATTTATTACCTCAATGTGCGCATTGAGTGCCCCGGTCAATTGTACAATTGAGGCTTGTAATTGGTCTAGTGTTGCAGCCATATTATTATTATTTCGTATTAGATATGATTTAAAAACTTTTATAGTTTTGTATTATTTTCGGATTCCAGAAAAAAATCTTTATTATTAAATGATTTTGTTTTAGATTATAATTATTATTCACTTTTAAATTATTAAATTATTACTCGGAATACTTTTATTATTATTATTTATCAATTTTAATACACGATTTGGTATTTTATTTGGGTTATTAGGTTATTACTTTCACTTTAGGAAGTTGTTTATAACTTTGTTACACAATTATTACTTGTTATTTAGGCACTATTATGTGTAGGGTTTTATTAAAATTCTGTATATGTCGTATTTTTGGTTGAATTTTATCGCGCTTTTTAGGTTTTCACTTGTTTTTGTATTAAATTAATTTTTATGTGGTTTTATTAAAATTTCGTATTATTATTTCACTTTTATATTATTAAGTTAATTTTTATATGATTTTATTAAAATTTTGTTACTGGTACTTACAGTATTACAGTTTTCATCATTAGTGAGGAATTTATCCTAGGTAATTGTGAGTCTGAGGATTAGAATTTCCTCAGAGGTCTTTAAAGTGCACACCGGGTGTTGTACACTTGAGTTAGAGTTAGCTTCTTGTGATCCGGATGACCCGTATTTTTCCTTTTTAGCTGCTAGCGTTTATATTTGCTGGCGGCCTACTGCGGTACGATTTTCACTCACGGTAGTGTTAAATAAATTAGCTATGTTCTCGCGGGTATAGCCGTATTTAATTATGTTCGTAGACGAATTTACTAAGTTCTCATGGGATTAGTTACTTTTGTCTTTGTTACTATGTTCTCGTGAGTATAATAACTTTGAACTTTTACACTTTCACTTTCTCTTAACTCACTGTTTCGGCGCCAGTTAAGATTATTCTAACATAATCTTTTTAAAAAAATGATTTTTTATTTGGACTACGTCCGTTTATTCTCAAATCAAACTTAAAACTAAACTTTATTACAATTTTTAATTACATGAAAAATATTGTATATTCTAAAAATGCTGATTGCGCACAATTCTATGGAAAATTCCATATAGCTGAAATAGCTGGAATTTGAGTGTTACACTTTTATGCAAAGTTGCAATCCTAATTATGCGAACTTGTTGTGTGAACACGTGTTTGTGTGTTCAATATTGATGACGATGAGAATTGTGTTATCTTAACTTGTATATATGTTAATTTTCTCGACATATATTATGCGAAAGGAAATATGATCAGTGTGAATTTAAATTAATTGTATTATGACTAACTATATTTACTTATTAGAATTACGAGTTATTAAAGAGAATATAGTAATTATTATTATGAAATTTCTTACCTTTGCTGTTGCATTTCTATCGCCGGTAAATTATATATAATTTTACAGATATTTTGAATTCCTTCAATTAACACTGAATTAATAGTTACTTTGCATCTGTATTTATTTAGCATGTTAGCTTGGAATTCTAAAATTGAATTTTCATTTTTCACGTACTCGTTAATACATGATCTGGAAATATTAAATTTCTGCGCTAACTCCGATCTATTACAATTTGCGTTATCTTCGACTGCCTGAGCTATTTGCAACTTCACGTTTAAGCTTAAAGTCCTCCTTTTTTGCAATGACATTTTTTGTTTTATTTCGTGCTATAGATGTTACTGACGAATTAACAATATTCCTAATACGAATAAAATGAAAATAAAAATCAACGATTTCTGCTTTTCATATTAGTTATTTAATAAACATACCAAAAAGATTATTTTAAAAACAGGCTGTACGAGTAGAGAATTTTTTTTTGTTTTATATCGTCACTACGAAATTTCTAAAATCAAACTAATTTATTCGACTAGATTTTTTTTTTACACGAACATAAAACGAAATGGAAAAAAACCGTAAAAATAATATTGTTTTTTGTTTTACATTTTTGTTTTTACAAATAGTACATTACGTAACACAAAAAATTTTCTAGTTTTTAAGTTTTCGTAAAATCGGATACTTTTCTTTCGTACAATAGGATGTGGCAAAATCGGGTATCGTCTAATCGGAGTTTCGTTAAATCGGGTTAGACCTGCATAAGTGTTGTTTGTAAAAGGAAAAATATTTAGTTTGTATAGTCGCAATTGGGAAAATTTATATTAACGAATTCAAACCATTTTCGCGTGACATTTCTTGTTTCCTATTGTTTATCCTTATATTCGGATTTCGTAAAAGCGAAATTTGTTAAATGTTAAAAGTTACTTTTTTGTTTATTTTATTGTTAGGGGTTTTAGGTAGTAGGGGTTTTGAGTAACTTGGGAATTTTGGGGCTTCTGGAGTGAAATGTGCGGTTCGGGTAACGATAGGACATTTTCAATTTCTTGCCCTACTTTCGAGCGATTTTATTCTTTCTAATTTTCGTTGCCATGCTTCTTCATCTTCTTTTTTCCATTTGGCGTTTTGCTCCATTGCTTTGATATGTTCTGTGCGTTTTTTTTTCCATTTCTTCCATTTCTTGTGCGTTGTATTGTACAGTGGGTGGGTAGATGTTGGGTATTGTTATCCAGAATTCTTCAGGTAAATCTGGCAGTGCTTTGTTTTGCTCTTCTTTTTGTCTGGCGAGTTTTATTTTTATTTTGTTATTTTCTTTTTGTTGTTGTTGGTAGTTTTCCCATTCTATTGTGGCTTGCTTCAGAAGTTCTTGTCTATTGTTTTCGTCTTCCGTCATTGTCATGACTCGGTTTATTTTTCTGTAGGGATTTAAATGATTATTTTATGGGAGAAAATTATTTATTATAAGTTAGATTTAGTTTTTTTTTCCTGATACTTTAGATATTTATTTAACACAAGAATTATTTGATAGACTTGGTTTTAATACAAAATGTTTTAATTTTATCTTTATTACATAAATATGGACTTGATTATAATTAGAATATATTATGCTTTTGACTATTAATTTTAAACAAAAGAAATTGGGATTTATTTGATTTTACTTATCACACACTTACTGGTAGTTAAAATATTTTGTATTTTGAGTTTAACTTTAAACACAGAAATTAGGTTTTCATGTACTTTGAACACAGTAATTGAGATTTTATTTTACTTATCACAAACTTATTGATAATTAGGATTTTTTATTTTTTGAATTTGACTCTTAAACAAAGAAATTAGAATTTTGGATTTTACTTATCATATACTTATTAATATTTTTAATATTTTAGAAGTCATGGAACTAGTTTTATTACCTTTTTTCTGAATGAAAGCCACGGAACTAGTGAATTTCAATTTCTTACTTTTCTTTTAGGTCAATTTTAATTTTCATCGATTATTGATGCTTAAGCAAATTTGGTTTTAATTGGTTTTTGTCGATCCGGCTTTTCATGCCCAGTACATTGTAGTTTTGGGGTCATGATATTTTGGTAGTTCGGTAATTTGATAATTTTATGCAAATTGTTGTTGTTAATTTATTCTACTTTGTATTTTGGGTTAATTTTTTATTCGCGTTAGTTTTTTATGCTTACATTTAATGTTTAATTTAAAAATTATGTATTTATTTAAAAATTGCGGTTGCTTATATTTCCGCCCTAAATACTTTGTTTTCTTCATGTAAATTTTATACACTTTGTATATACTTTTATATGATTTACTTTTATATGAATGGACTTTGTACCACAACAAGATTTTTAAGTCTTGGTAATTGTGGTTTGGTGCCTGCTTAGTGGTTCTTCTAAGGCTTGGAGTGTGCGTTCCAAAAATGCCAGAAATTCTTCTATTGTTGGCATTTCACGAGGATCGGGAATGGTCATCTCAAACAGCCTCAAACTTTCATTATCTAGTTTTCTGATTACAATTGGAATTACTATGTAATTGCAAGATATGGCTATTACGCCCAAGTTTTTAATGGCATGCATGCTTTCCGTTAATGTATCGTATAACGATTTCATAGTTGTTGCTGATTCTGCATGCATGCTGGGGAAATTCAAAATGTGGTTGATATGTGTTGTTGCCATTTGCCGCTTATTTTGGTACCGATTTACCAATAGCTTCCAAGCATCTGTTGCTTCCAGATGACTAATGGTTCTAGCTGCGCTACCTTGTACTGTTGTTTTTAATTGGTGCATCTTGACGATGACGCTTAAATCGTCATTTTCGTGAACCAACTTTCTAAATAAATCGTAGAAAGCTGCCCATTTCAGAGTTTCTCCGTAAAACTGCGGTATCTCAAACCGTTTTAATTTTATCTTGCTTTTTTCACTATCGGTTGTTTGTTGTTCGCGTTCATTTTTAACCAATTTACAACGTAAGGTTTCACTTTCGTTGACCAATGCAGAGTACTAATCGTCGGTAAAGTAAGTTGTACGCTCTTGAGTTGTTCTATTTGTGCTATCCTTGCATTCAGCTGTTGCAGCTTATGTTGTAGTTGGACACGACTGCCCTGATTTCCTTGCTGTTGGTACTACTATCGTTTGTAGCAGTACTATAGCCGGTTGTTAATGATTTTTTTGTTGATGATCCCGTTGGAATTGCATCTCGTGTTGCTATTTCGAGTTTCCTTTCTATCTCACGTTTGAACGTTGTGTACAGTTGTTTTACTGTGTCCCGCTCAGCCCAGTAACTATGCGTTGGATCGTTGTCGAAGTGTTGCTCTTTCATTTCGTTGTCTGCATCCGTGTAACTGGACCACCAGTCATCTAGTTTTCTCAGTTTATCTTCTAAGTAGACAGTTGTCCGTCTACTTTCGGAATCCTTGCTGTAATTGGATTTTAACCGCTGCAGTTGTTCGACGCGCTTACATTGCTTTTTATATAAAGCATCCATATTTTTGTTGCAATGTGGCTCGAAATGATTATGACCAGTAGCTCGAAGTATTTTGTATACCGCCTGTTTTTGTGGTTGTTAGATTCGATGCCTGTTGGTTATTGGCTCGAAATTTATATAGTCTGCCGGTTGTTGTTTTGGCGTCGAAGGACCAATGTTAAATCTCCAAGGATTGGCCAAGGCGTAAACTTGGTTTTGGATAATTTAATGTTTTTTTTTCTACCTACTAGATTATTACTGGTGAGGCCTAGTAGATAGTAATGAGAAGAGTGTTTTTACGTGGTTAATTAACTTCTGCTTTATTCTACAAATATGTTCTTCTTTTATACAAATATATTGCATAGTAAGCGTTTAAGAATAAGTATTACATATAAAAATTGCTTATATAGTTAATGCAATTAATGCCACGGTCGTTGCATATATATAATAAAAAGTGCTAGTTGTCATCAAATCATTAATATATAATAAGTTATGCCATGTTCAAACCCTTTGATTTTACAATTAAACTTAAATTTTTTTGTAGTCGAAACGTCTGTTGAGTCATCGATGCATATTTAAAACTTATGTTGTTGTAATCCGATCACATTCTTCACTAAACAACCGGTTTTAGTTCTACTGCAGTTTAAATTTTTCGCAATTTCCGAGTCGCTGCATGCGTTTTTAGTCATTGGCGTTACGTGTTCAGTTAAATTGAATTACAAACTATGTTCTCCCGTTAGTGCAGCTATTTGTAATTCTGCTTTCATTACGTTATGCTTCAGTTTAGATACGCCTTGAGATTGTGTAGAAATTTTTAGTTTTATTAAAATACTGCTCGCTTTCGAAATATGACTCTAGGACTTTGCATGTGTAAATAAATCAGACTTTCCCGATTTCACCTTTAATTTCAAATCACAGATGGTGCATAGAACGGTATGTACTACCTTCTATTTGATCTGAAGACTTATTCTCCGTTACCCAATTTTCTAATAGTGGGTCATTTGACAAAATTCTTTTTCTATTAACCTAAAAAAAAGTGTATTTAGTATAAGCTGAAAAATATAATAATGGAGTCGGTACCTGTAGTAGCATATCATCATTAGCATCGTTAAAGGTTTCGTCAATTTCGATAGGACCCTGTTGCTTATCCTTCGCCAGACCCGATTGCAGTTCCGTTGCTTTCCCGCAAGACAATTCATTATTTTCAGATGAATGGACTTCTGGAGTAAATCTTAATAAGTTCGATGTATTCGAAAAATTGCAATCCTCCCTTTCTTGAGAAATCCAAATAATATTAATATGTTTATTATTAGTGTGAGAATGTTGCTTAAAGCATTACTACCCGTGGTGATACATCTTCATTAGCATGCTTGCCATATTCTTCGATTTCGATAGAATTTTCTTCGGTAACTTTCTGCGCATACGATAGCATTCCTTTCTCTGTACTGCAAGAAAATTCATTGTCTGTCAATTCATTTGTGGCGCTCGTCTTCACTTCTGCAATGTTTTTTAAAAATAGCAAAAGAATTGTTTAACATAAAACTAATAATTAGTAAAAAAAAAAAATTAATTTTAAAAAATTACGACCTTGAGTTGTAAAGAAAAATAACTCGTCCTCAAGTGTCGTAATAAGTAAAACTATCATAAGCTTAATCTAATCGATTATATTACTTAACTACCGATACCATCACCGAAATTAACAAACCAAAATTATTAACTTAATTTAATTAGCAAGAAAAATTTAAATAGTTAACAATTTTAAATAAATTAAAATTTTTTTTAGTATACATATAAAAAATTATATTTACTATGTACATAGATGACGAAACGATGAAGTGTTTATGTTCTTTGTTGTTGTTGTTGGTTCACCGTAGAAATTTATAATCCGGTGCAACTTTTAAGTTGGATGTTAATACTGGGGCTGTTTCAAATCCAGTACTGTTAATGACTGTTACAGGCTGGCTACTGCCAACCTGCAGATTTCACTAAGCGCACGTAGAGGCCTCCACGGTGATTTTTGCCGGCTACATTCTCAGGGAGAAGTGCGAAGGGTCGTGGGGATTGAGGCATGCGTGGCTCCTGGCTTACACCGTGATTACAGATATTTATAAAAAGGAGAAAAACCGCAAATAATAATACCCGAGTTCCGCCGAAATTTGTCGGCCGGAACCTGAGGAAGCTCACTTAAAATTCATTCGACCACCCGTTGGTCTAACTAAAAACTGACTTAAAATTCATTCGACCACCCGTTGGTCTAACTAAAAACTGACTTAAAATTCATTCGACCACCCGTTGGTCTAACTAAAAACTGACTGCCCGTTCCTCTTTCTTAAAAAAACTTCACACCCGGTCATTTTTAATAATTTTTGAAATTCTTCATTAAAAGTTGGTTGAGTGAGGGGAAAAAAAATTTTTGCAATTAAATTGAAAATCCCAACCAATTTATAAAATCAAATTACCGCGCGGGTACAAAAAAAAAATTTTTGTGCATTCTTGGTAAATTTGACACAACACCAAATGCAATTTTTTAAATATTGCATCGGTCATGGTCATTTACCTAGGCACAAGTATAAACAAAAAAAAACTTACATTTCAATATGTGCATAAACGACGTAATCAAATTACGTTCATGAACATATTCGGGTTCATTTAACTGAGGCATGTAACATATTCTAATGTGAATGAATTATGTTACCTTCAATTAAATAGACCCTAAAAAGAAATGTAAAAAAAATTAAAACATGACGGTTTTATTATATAAGGAATAGTTGAAGATACTATCTTCGAGGTCATGTTATTAGGAAGTAAATAATTTAGGATGGGTTAGTAACAGAATTAGATAGAATTCCGTTACAACTGACAATATATCAGACCACTTTGCAGAATTAAAGGCGTTCTTCACATCCAGGGTCACTAGTGTTACAGGCTGGCTACTGCCAACCTGCAGATATCACTAAGCGCACGCAGAGGCCTCCACGGTGATTTTGCCGGCTACAATCTCAGGGAGAAGTGTGAAGGGCCGTGGGGATTGAGGCGTTCGTGGCTCCTGGCTTACACCGTGATTACAGATAGTTAAAAGGGGAAAAACCGGGGCCGGAACCTGAGGAACGAACAGCAGAAAAATTTAAATAAAAAAAATTATAACGGTAGAGAGGTGCCTTGGTGCGCGCATCCGCCCGAACTCACACGGTGGTAAACACCGGTTTCGAATCCGGATGCGGGCACCAAGGGATCCCCAACCCTACGTACGCCGACACAGGAGGGGAATTCCCCCTCACCACACCAAACCGAAACTTTAATAATTCTTTTTTTTTATATAACTTTAGGCCAGAAAACAAAAGTAAGAAAACATAACTTCCCTAACGTAAGCAAAAAAAAATGAAGAGAGAGCGAGAGCAATGCGCACCGAGCGCGAGTTAAAGTTTATGCAATCGTGTATAGCGAGGTGGAACTAACTTTAACAAATTTATTTGTTCTTATGTTTATTTTATTCTGAATTACAAACCAAATCTACCCGATTTACAATTTAATCGCTATATATAAGTTTCTTACATTTCTTATCTAATATAATTTTCTTATTTCTGATTGGTTACAAATGTATGATTTTTATCTCCAAGAAAATATAATAATAAACATATGCAATATGTTTATTTTACAGTTTATCTACATATTCATATTTTATTTAATTATTATTTGTGGGATACAATAAATGCATAATATGCATTCAAAATATAATTGGATTTGTTTTTATTTTTTTTTGTTTTTAATTTTATAGCTTACAATTAATATTAAGATAAGGCCCTTTCCCAATTACCGACTTATTTGTGGACACCGACTTATTCAAATAAGTCACCTCGCGAGGATACTTATTTGAATAAGTATGTCTACACAGAAATGTCTCCAAAACGTGTCTTGACTAAATGTAATACATGCAGTTTTATTTTTCAAATCTAGTAGCAACGAACAATATGTCAAGAATTTTTTTTCTTCCATATAATAGAAATTGCGTTTTGTTTTTTTGTTATTACGTCACAAATAAGTCGGTACAATGAATTGGAACAAATTGACTGACTTATTCAAGATGGCGTCAAATAAGTCAATAAGTCTGAAATAAGTCGGTAATTGGAAAAGGGCCTAAGAATAAGAAATGTATGGTGTGCTGTTGTTGTTGTTGCATTCATCATCATGTTGCTTGTTATATGGCTTGCGTATTTATTCGCTGCTATGTAGCTTCTTATTGTCAGCTTGCTTGGTGGACGTCATTAATATGGAATCCGGTGAAGTAGGGTTACGTAACTCACGCAATCAAAATTTAGCTGGTACACTATTCCTTTACCAACCATATACTGCCACATAAAACCACTCTACGTTGAAAAATAGTTGTTTATTTTTATACATCTTGCTCAGCAAAACATCATTGTAGTTAACCATAACCACACTGCCACCAAAATTAAATGATTGTACACGCAGTTTTCGCAATTTTTTTTTTTTTTTTTAATAATTTTATATTTATGCAATTATTTTTTTTATTAATTAAATATGTTTTTTTTTTGTAATATTTATATACAATCTTTACATATTTATATATTAAACATTTTCATTTCAGCAAATTAAATATAAAAACATAAATTATAATAAAATAATAACATAAAAAAGCAACATAAAGATTCATTCTTTTTAAAATTAAATTAAATTATTTGCGTGTATACAATAATAAAATTATAAATTATTTTATATCTATTTTTTAGCATTTCGAGCCATCACAATAGTTGATCTCTTTAAAAATTGCTGTATTGCCTTTTTGGCTTCATCAGATGTAACGGGTGAATCTATATTTAAATAATTAAGTGTGTTCTCTATCAATTGCGTGATCATTCCTAGATCCGCAAAAATTAATTTGTTTATACCTGTGCAAAATGAGAGATAAAATCAAAAAATTAGTAATCTTATGAAAGGTGTGTATATAAATCTTACCTTTTGCTATACCAGACTGCCCCGTCCAAGAAAATAATTTGATTACACTGTAATCAATTAAATGCTCCATAATATTTTTTACCAATTTGTTTATGTTAGGTGTACGAAACTTGAAAACTCGAATAATCTAAATTAAAGATGACAATTTAGTAACTGTAAAACCATTAATAAAAAAAAAAAATAATTACCATTTGGTCCATGTAGTAGCTTTCGTGTAACTTTGCGTTTAGGAAGTTCAGCTCTTCTACTGATTTGATGGGGACTATTGGATATACAAAATCCACATGTTTTGTAATCTTTTTTAGCTGCTTTAGCATTCATTTCGGTGTCAACATTTTCTAATTTTTCCAAAATTTTATGATTAGACTCTTCTAATGCACACTGCGGATGTGATGAATTGAGTTGTGTTATTCCTTGATGGATAGGTGCCGGGGGTGAAAAAGGCAATTTACACGTAGGTTGCTGATAATTAAATGTCTCGTCAGGATGTAGCTCTTTAATATTATCGCTCATAATTTCAACATTCACTACTTTTGGTTCTTTTTCTTCATTTGTAATTTCATTACTGAATTCGGCATTGAAATTTGAAATTTGCTTTGCACGAGCCGCTCCCTCTTCTGCTTCCGAACACGAATATTCTGACAAAAAATTTTCCTTTGTTTTTGCATCTGCATATGTAGCTGTGAATAACATGTTAATTATTAGAAAAAATATATTTATAACAAATAAATTAAAAACGAACCTATGTTGTCCTTTAATATAACACAGGGATATTTCACCCATCCGATTCCGGATTCATCAGCTTTTTCAATGATTTATAGTAGTTTGTAGACCAGCTTACATTCCCATCGTTGATCCACGTCGTTAATACAACACAAACTTCTTTATGAGCTGCAGCATTAAGCGTTTCCACAACAGCATACATATTTAAAATCTGTTACATATCACTAAGCGCATGCAGAGGCCTCCACGGTGATTTTTGCCGGCTACGTTCTCAGCGAGAAGTGCGAAGGGTCGTGAGGTTTGAGGCATGCATGGCTCCTGGCCTACACCGTGATTACTACAGATATTTGAATAAAATAAAAATAATCCGCAAATAATAATAAACAAAAAAAAACCCGGATGTTCCGCCGAAATTCGTCGGCCGGAACTTGAGGAACGAACGCAACAAAATTATGAACCGAGAGCTGTGCCTTGGTGCGCGCATCCATTCGAATTGAAACGGGGCATAACCCTGGTTACGAAATTGGATGCGGGAACCAAGGGACCGCAAACACTATGCCGACACAGAGGGAGCCCCCGCTCCCACCATACCACACCGACAAAAATTTAATATTTCATTTTATGTAAAGGGAAAAACAAAAAGAAAACAACTTCCCCTCCACCCGCACCACGACCAGAGAGAACGAGAGAGAGAGAAAGAAATGCGTACCGAGCGCGCACCCGCTGTGCGGCGCTCGATTACAAAGATATAAAATTTTTAAATTTAATAAAAAATTTAAGAGATAAATATATAAAAAGAAAATGTAAAAATAAAAAAAACAAAAAAAATATAAAAAGAAATCGTACCTTAATTAAAAAAATTTCATAAAATAAAAAAAATTCTGTTGCGGCCTTGCGCGGCCGTCATGCCACAGGTGGTACCACACCCGGACCGTTGCGGCTGTATGTGCCGTTACCCCACCGGCGCGGCCTTGTTGCCGTCGTTAGGCGACTCTCCGCCTTTGCGCTCGAGCGCTTGCCTGGTTGGGCACTATCGTTGCGGGGCCTCTCCCCGATAACTCGTTCCACCGTTGCGGCTCAACAGCCGGTAAATATTTTGGCCTTGACTGGCCGCCAAAATAAGTTGGGAGTTGTCTCGCAAAACCCGTAGGTACAGCAAATTCGACCTTGGTAAACCACCAACACAACCGTTGGGCGTTGGATCGCCGAAAACCCGTAAAAATGTTGCGGGCCGTCTTTACCGTACAATTTTGCCTGGTTGGGTACTCAAAATCGCTGGGCGTCCTTCATCCACACAAAACGTCGTAGAAAAAGGGAGCCTCTCGATAACGCGGTACCCTTTGCGAATACGGTACCCATAGAAAATTACTTAAGTCGAGGGTTATGCACTTTTAATTAAAACCAACGCACGAAAATATTATTTGTAATCACGTTTTGGCTCTAGTTACATCCAGCAGCGCAAAAAAATCAAAAAAAATGTTGTAATTTATCGAGAATTCAATCTGGCAAAATAATTTTTCCAACTCTCCTTTTATATCGACCTTCGAAATGCACCAGCGCAAAATATGGCGTATCAAACGTTATTTTCAGATTAGGTATCTTTGCTCATTTTAAAATCAATAAAAAATAAAAGCATTAGCTCTAAATTTTTAAACACCACATTTAATATTGTAAGACTTTTTTTTGTAGATAGGATAAGGTAGAGAGGGAACACGTATTTGTGTCAACAAGGTACATAGAACAGGAAAAAGGTTTAAAGTTCAGTGTGTATTCTGAAGGTTAATAAAGAGCACATCGTGCATACAAATTGAAGGAAATAAAGAAACATACAGTTTATAAAGTTAAAGAAATGTAATAATAAAACATTTCTTTAACTTTATAAACTGTATGTTTCTTTATTTCCTTCAATTTTTATGCACGATGTGCTCTTTATTAACCTTCAGAATGCACACTGAACTTTAAACCTTTTTCCTGTTCTATGTACCTTGTTGACACAAATACGTGTTCCCTCTCTACCTTACCCTATCTACAAAAAAAGTCTTACAGCTCGGTCATCCTGACTCCGCAGCGACCTCGCTAGGTACCTACTCAATTACATTTTCTTCATCAACTTATTATAAAATTTAATACATAGAATGTTTTCTCAATTCAATTAATTTCTTACAATCTAGCGTTATTATAATTTCTTTAAATTCATTTCTTATTTCTATTTTTTTTTTTTACATAATTTTTTTTTTATTACATTAAACCCTCCAATAAACCTTGAAGAACAATATTATTTCAATTATCTATATACTCGGTTTCGAATTCTGAATCCAGATATTCCACGTCTTCATACTCGTTCTCGTCTTCCCCCACTGACATCCTCGATGTTGTATCCGGTTTAACAGTCGTCTGTTCCTGACCTATATCTCTGGAGTATGATCGCATATTTCTAGAATCGAAAATTCCTTCAAACGGTCTACCTGAGACCTGGTAACCCTCTATATCTTTGATCACATACCTGTCTCGGTCCAGTACTCTGCTGATCTTATACGGACCCTTAAACTTTGGTCTCAACTTACTACTAACTCCTACCATCGGTTTTTCACGTATCATTACTAAGTTTCCATTCGTAAACCCCCTATGTTCACCTGATTCCTCCACGTGTTGATCGATTTTTCGATCATCTAAATGTCTTCCATTTATTTCCTCTTCATTATCTCGAGGCTCATACCTTTCTTTCACGGTGTCCATTAACAACCGATTTATCAAACATCCCCTGTTTCCGGTGGTATCTAAACCCCTTACACTTAACTCCATCCGTAGCTTATCTGCTGTTATTTTTTTAGCACTCATTATCTCCAACTATTTTCGTCATCCGGCGTTTTCACTGTTTATCTGCCCTTTACTTTACTTTATAGGGCTTATCCCACATCTGAACTATAAGAAATGTTTTATTATTAATAAAAAATAATAAATCTTATAATATAAAAATTGTAATTTTTTTTTGAATTATGTTACATTTTGTTTGGTATCAAAACACATTTTATATTATACCAACCAGAAAAAAAAAGTCTTAACTAAAATTTATTTTTACATTTTTACAAAATTCTAAACTGTTTTTATCACTACTGAACCCATATCGTTATCAAAAAAAAACAACTCAACACCAAACATTTTGTATGTTGAAAAAACTCGATTCTTTTGAAAATTTTTAAAATTTAATTTTATCCAATAAAAAAAAAACTTACGAAAACTAATCACGACTCTACCTTATCAAAAAACCAAACTCTAATGAAAAAATCGAAAAACTCTTACGCCGCATAATCGACGCGCAAAACATTCCAGAAGAATGTCTTTCTTCTCTGTTTTTCGTTTACATCAATTCGCATTGATGTAAACGAGAGGCATATAAGAAAAACATTCTTATGGAATGTTTTGCTTTACACACACTCGATGCGCATTGGTCTCGCTCTCTCGTCATTCTTCTCACCCATACGCCACCTCACGATGAGGTACAAAACAAAACGTCGCGAGTGCGTTCAGCGCACAATTAACAAACAACTACGAAAGCGAAGACAACAACCGAGGTGAATATAAAATATTGCAGTAAAGACACCGATCAATAAATAGGAAATACAAAAAAAACACAGAATGGTAGTTGCGACCACACAGTCGTAACAAACCTATTAAATAAATTAAATTCATCACATATAAATCAATCATTTTAACTATAGCACGAATAAAAATTATTAAATAAGAAAACAGACAAATTAAAAGAATTAAAGTATACTTGTACTTAGCATATAACTTAGATTTCTGAGTGCATAATTGGGAAAAAAATATATGCTCCTTCATCCTCTTCGATTTCCGATTTCATTCCAAACAGCTTTGCACTTAATTCCTCCGACATCCCAAAAGCCAATCTCATCTTCATATAAGTCACATTTATAAATGTCAAGTTTACTGGATTGTATTGGTATTTCATACAAATTCCGGTGGTTTTTAAATTTAAAGCCAAATAAACATATTTCGGTATTTTTGACCGTCGCATATTCAAATTTAATGATTTCTTTATTCTGCATTAATAAGTAGCAATTTTTATTTCCGTTATCAATCACAAATTTTTTAAAAACAATTTTCTTGAAAACAGTTTGCCCTGTACTATTGATTTCCTTTTTGTTTAATATATAGGGTACTTCGTAATAGCCGATGTTGATTTTAAATTTTTTATGTTATGTAGCTCAAATATTGTGGTGCATATTAGGCTGATTTGGCTTTCGTAACAAGCATTTGATAGTGTACATGTGACTTTCAAATTCAAATGCCGACCACTCATCCAATTTCCCATGGTTTTTAACGTCTTTCGCTAAATGAGTAACACAATGCATGTTATACGTTAAATTGTGTCTACCATAAAGTTCGGATACACCAACCACAAATTGTTTTAATATAGATAATGCAACATTTATTTTAGTTTTTGAGAATATTGGATGGCAAAGGATCAAAATTCCGACAAGTAGTAGTAAAAAATTGTTATATTTTGGCAATGATAAAACGTTTTTTAAAACATAAGGTCCCGAATACAAAACAAATACACGAAAATCAGATCCTTTAAAATACGAAAGTTCGGACAATGATCTGATTTTTCTTTGAAAGTCTGAGGGTTGTGTTTGAGAAAGTGTTTTTAACCTTCGTGATATAGTGGATTGGTCCCGACTAGGAAGCAAAGCAGTAGTGATTCCACTAGTCCACATCCTTAAAAGTTTCTTAACAATTCCCAAGCAAACCAAATGCAGATACTCTAATGGGAAATATTCTACCATGTCTATATCCAATTCTTCCAAAATTGATGTTACTTTATGATGGTGTTTATTTTCTTTAGATCTAAATGATTGGTTGGTACGCAGTTTAGAGTTATTAATTGGATAAGTCATACGGTTTTTTAGAAATTCGCCTTCTTCGACACATTTTGGGCATCCAAAGTATCCGCTATGTGATTTAATTCCTAATATTGATGCCCGAGCAGGTGCATCACAAATAAATGCCCTGATGAGTAAAGGATATACTCCATTTTTATAAGTTAGCCCTGTGGATATTAACGTCTTAAGTTCATTAATTAATGAACGAAGGAAATTGTTAAAATTCTCGGGTTTATTAAACCCGTGATAAACACCTACAACAAAAATTTGGTGGGGTGTGATACTACACGGAAAAGAATATTTTGATTATATTTTGATTAATATTTTGATAAAAAAGACACAGCTTCATGCATGATAATTTATATAAAATAAAAATCAACTACATACGATAAACGCATCCATTGTTTAGTTAATAAGGATCAGCTTGACATTGGAATTTCAGAAGCCAATTTAAAAATTATTTCTATTAATAAAATAAAAATTACCATCATCAATAGTTTTGAATAAGTCAAATTTATTTAAAATTTGACTGAAGTCGAAATCATTCGACCGCGTTGGGTTGCAATAACCCAAATTCAATGTCAAGCTGAAATTTTAGAGAAATATGCGTTAAAATAAAACACGAATGATATTTTCAATACATATAAAAGAATTAAATTATTACTTGTTTATTAATAAGTGCTTACCATTAATCCACTGGCCTCAATTATCATCGGATATTTAAGCATGATATCCGATGAAGCGGCGTTTTCTTGACGAAGAAGACACCGATTTTGAAACGTGTTTTTAAACTTTTCAATTTTGTCACTTTCTTCCGTAGCCGCAATTAATTCTTCAACATGTGTAATAAATAAATACATAAAACATCATTAACAACATTAACTGCCGGTTTTAGTTTTGTCTCAGTATTTCTCGATTTATTATTTTTCTCTTCGGGATTGAATTTACGGTGCATGTTCGCACAATACCATTCCAATGCCCCACTAGCACGTTTTTTATCTTTTGACCCATTAGGGTAAAAAAAATAGGACTAAAATACAATATGTAAGATTAAATCATTAATGTAAATATTCTCATTAGAAACTTACGTATGACGGAGCACCAAGTTCTTCTGTTTTTAGTTGAGGATAAGCCAAAACTATAGATTGCGCTGCGTTTATTTTTTCCTTTTTTGTTGGGTATCTAATATCATAGACACACTATTGGTTTCGTAACTATGATTAACGCGAAATCATGGTTTCGTACAAGTGTGTCATGTTTAACCATAGTTTCAAACCCAATTTGAACTCAGTTTCGAAATGAGATATTTTTTCTCATTTCGATGCATTTTAGTGCTCACAACGCCGAATGCATCAAAAATGGAGATTTCGGACACCAATAGTTTACCAAGCAAATCTAGTTTCCTTTGAGTTTTCTATTTGTCATTGGGATATTTGGTTGGCGGGAACAATTTTTTTTCTGTTCTGTCAATAGAAAAGTCATTTCTGACAATTTAAATGTCAATTAAATGTCAACCTTGACATTTTTGTCAATGCCTACTACATTGCTGTTTAAAACTAAACGAGCAGACAAAAGAAATTGTAGTGTGTCTTGAGTTCTCATTTAAGAAATCACGATCTCGTAATTATAGTTATGAAACCAGTAGTCTGTCTATGGCATAAGATTTAAAGATAAAAAACAGACAATTAATAAAAGTTTATGAACTAATTATTTTTTTACGTAAATTGTAAAAAAAACATTGCCTACAGCATTTGATAAACAACGTACGTCATCGGGTGTTTCTTGCTTCTCGTCCAATCTCTTGGCTCCCTCTTGACATTTTTTCTTCATAATTTCTTTTACATCTGTATTCTGAAACAAAAAAAGGACGTTATTTTGAATAATTTTTGTGTTATTTACAAGTGTGATAATAAACCATTAATTTACCTCACAATATCGAGGGATGTCCAGCTCAAAGGTAAGACAGTCGCCAACAAAAATTTTATCAGCAGTAGACATTTCATTCTGATGAGAAATTCCAGGTGTAAGATTTTTCATGATTTCTAAAAGTCGTTTCCTTGGGCTCAACATGATACCGAGGTCTTTCAAATCTGTTTCTTTTAATAATATTAAACTTTTTTCGTCAATTTGTTCTTCTAGTTTAAAAATAAAAATATTTTAAGTTATGTTATGTATTCTATATAGATATATTATTAATAAGTACATATGTTGTTTATTAGCTTCTAATTTTATTTACTACATATTAACAATTTAAAAAAATAAATTTAATAATATTCTCCGATTGATATGTATTGTTTAATAGATCCTGGTAGACTCCATCCTGACACTGGCCGATAATGTTGTAACTGATTTATGTTTAGAAAAAAATATTCCATTGGATTTTCTTGCACTTCAAATGAATTGAGGCAATGAACAAACTGAATAATCTCATATTTGTAACCGTAAAAGTAAATGCAATCTCTTACTTTGACAATTTCAATTATTTTGAAATAATCAGGAAAAGCGTCTGACCCATTAAGCGGGATGATGTAATTTTTTAAATATATAATTCCATTTATTGTAAGTCGAAAAATTTTTATTATTTCTTCATCGTCGTCATTTAATATTTTTTTTATTTCACATAAAGATTGCATATTATCCACATGAAGTATTTTATAGGACATTATGCGAATATCTAAATGTCTCAGAACTAATTTATGTATGTTGTTCGTTTGAATTAAACACTGTTTATTTATCAAGCTTTTTGGTAAATTTTTGAAATTGTTACTTTGCGAAACTTGTGATTTTAAACCTCGATCTTTATTCTCAAAATTTAAATAGCAGTATTGTACAAGCGGACCTTTCGATTTAATGGCAGACACGTAATGTGTCATATGATGATGTTTGTTAATATAATGCTTCTCAGGAAATAATCTTCTAAAATGTCTATGATACATATTTATATAATAACTTAAACTACTTAGTATATGATTAGAAATATTTCTTGAAAATGATATCTCTAAAATTTTTAATAACAATAACAATAAATCCATATATTCTTGATCTAATTTCTAAATTTTGTCAGCAATTAAAAATGGCAGTGCTCTCAATAAAAGCCAAGTTTGCACAGCTTTCTGTTTGATGTAGTTAGATTTACTTGTAATTATTAAATTTGTAAAGTTTGCACTAGGCTTATTCTTTTTTTCCGGTGCTCCGTATAAAAAATTATTGATCCGGTTATTCAGAAAAAAACATGAAAATATTTTTTTTCTATTATAAAATGATATAAAACTAATTTTATTTCCATGGCACTACCCCTTCTAACAAATCATGCATTATATCAAATACATGATTTTCAGCAGAATGAAAATATTTTAATTCATTTAAGGCACCAATCATTTTTCAGTCCAAATGACATCATTTCTCCAGAGTTAATTTGTGTTAAATGATTAGAACGGCTTCTCTTTACTTTCCTTAGTTGACTGTCAAAATCTTCGTGCAATTCTATTCTTTTTATTAAACAACTTCTACAACAAGAATTTGCAGATGTCGATTGATATCCTAAGATATTATGTGCAGCCAATGTATCACCTGCAAAAGCAATAATTGTTCCTTGCAATTTAAATTCTTGACCACCTTTTAGTTTTACAACAATGCCTCGTTCCAAAGCTTTGACATCTTCAATTAGGGGTTCTAAAATTTTTGCAATCCCATATTTTTTAAGGTCTAAATAATATGAAATATAACGTGCATATGTTTTCTAATTTATGGCTGTTAGGATATCCAAAAATTTTCAATAGCAAAGTAAAACACGCTTAATTTGTTGAATCCTGATTTTGATCCAATCGGATTACAAACCTCAATATCATCATAATATAAAATTATTTTAATAAAATTCGGGCTCGTTTCCGTTAAGTTTATAGTTGAAAAATGTTCTCCTGATGCGTATTGATCATAGTCTCCATTAGTTTTAGTACCGATTTTAAAAATA
Organism: Nephrotoma flavescens; assembly: GCA_932526605.1. Classification (NCBI taxonomy): domain Eukaryota; kingdom Metazoa; phylum Arthropoda; class Insecta; order Diptera; family Tipulidae; genus Nephrotoma; species Nephrotoma flavescens. The sequence goes on along the minus strand of OW052222.1, from coordinate 57,250,643 downwards.
TTAAGCGCCTCGTCATTTTGAATAATTTTTGTCAATGTTTCAATCAGTGAAATATATTGAAAGCTTTCGGGAATTTGGATTTGCTTTTCCTCATTGCCTACTCTTCTTGATTCAGTTCGATACCCTAAAATAACTTCAGAAGATTTAAGTACTTGAATTTTATGATCGATTGCTTTATCAACTTTGTAGAGAGTGTTGATATTTTTTAGAATTCCTTCTAGACATACAATTTTATCTGCATAATGAACTGTAGCAATTGTTTTATCATTATTTGAAGTAATGTACTGAATCATATCTTTTATTACACAATTCAAGATTTTTAGGGATATTTGAAAATTTGTTTGTGTCATGTCCGTACATGTGCGCAGTAAAAATAAGTTATCTTCGATAATTTTTTTTTATATCAAAATTAGTGATTAAATTAAAATAAAAAATCTATTTCAAATATCTTGTTCGAATCAGGACCGGTTCCAGACATTTTGGCGCCCGGTGCAGTTGATAATTTCAAAATAATGTCAAGTCACTTCCACATCACCCAAGAGGTAGACTCGCAATGCGTTTTTTTTAAAGAGGTTTCCCCGTTAGGCCTATTCCTCTAATGATTTAGTATTAAATTATTATAAGGCGTTAAATTTAAAAATCAAGCTTCCGTGATTTTATATTTGCAAATTGATCAATCAAGTCATCATAATTCAGCTCGTTAACTAATTCTCTTTCTATAGAAATTGTAGCTAAGCCAACTAATCTTTCCTGCGTCATAGTTGTTCTTAAATAATTTTTACTAATTTTCAGCTTCGAGAAACTGCGCTCACCTGATGCCACTGTAACTGGCAAAGTTAATAAAATTTTAAGCGCTACTATTGCATTTGGGTACAAAGTACTCAAGTTTTGTTGTATTATATAATCTAGTACTTGTTTGGTAGACATTTTTGGATTGATTAATGTGGATAACATTTTTAATTCAATTTCCAGCTCAATTCCATTTAAATCGCATTCGTTTTTGTTTGTAAGAGCTTTCTCTAAACGCGTGCATTTTAATTTTAAAACATTTGGTTCTAGTTTCGACACTTCTGTGATATCGTACAAAAAGCTAAATAAATCATTATGATGTTCTAATTGATTAAATCGTTTCGTGATTGATGAAATTGCCTGGTCTAATACCATGTAATAAAATTTAACTTTCAAATGGTCTTTCGGTGATAACACAGTATCCGAAGACTCATAATCAAAATTATTTTTTTTTCGTCTTGAACGGAGTGCAGTTTCACTGCAAAAATCGATAGAAATTTCTAAACTAATTGCCATTGTTTTAGCACGGTCAATATATTCTTCAAACATTACTTCACTTCTCATGTTTTTCAAAGATTCTATTGTGGTTTTAATTACATTTACAGCAATAGAAATATTTATATCTATACTCTGTAATGTTTTACTAGCAATATATATATTTTGTAATATGTCATGCCAAACGAAAAGAATGAAAATAAACTTAAATTGAAATATCTTATGTCCTAATGCAGTTGATATGGTCTTTGTACTTGAGTCACCTTCTTCTGCAGCTTGAATTAATGCTTCATAAATATCCCCTAAATTATCTTTTAAAGGTCGCAAAGCATCGATTCTACTAGACCATCTAGTATCGCTAAGAGGTTTTAGTGTCAAACGTGAAATATTAGCCTTTAAAATATCCCACCGTTTTGTAGATTTGGAAAAAAATACGTATAAACTTTGAACGTCATCAAAAAATTTGCTCGCTTCAAGAGAGCATTTTGAATCAGCAGAGTCATTAACGACCAAATTAAGCGAATGGGCAGAACATGGCACAAAAAAAGCTCTGGGCTCTACATTTTTGATTCGAGCTTGCATTCCCGAATGCCTTCCTTTCATATTTGCAGCATTATCATACCCTTGACCTCTACAGTTTTTTAGACAAAGACCTAACTTTTTCAATACATTTAAAATAGTTTCATAGAATCCTTCTCCAGACTTATCTTTTTCTTCTATGAACCCCAAAAAATTCTCTCGTATTTCAAATTGATTCGAGTTTTCGTTGCGATAAACAAAACGTATTATTAATGAAATTTGCTCAGTTTGACCTGCATCCGGAGTTGAATCAATAATAATTGAATAGTACTAGATTCAGCAAACATGCGTACCAACCTCATAATGGTCCATCTACTCGGGGGAGTGCCGCCAAACTCCCGCCTAAATTCCCTCTGGACGGAAATGATGGACTGCAAAGCATGGTAGCGCTGCACTATCCAAATCCTCGTTTCGGTATTCCAAGCATCCATTTTAGTAAATTTAAATAATAATCTGCAAAATAAAAAAAATAAAAAACAGATTAGTCACACAGAAAAATAGTTATTACGTTTTGTTTTTGTAGCACGATTCGTGCGCCACCCTGTATATGGCTTTTTTAATCATTTCAATCAACTTGTTTTGCACAGCTGTACTCATAATCTGTATTATCTCATTCTGTATATTTTTGCTCAAATAATGGTATCGAGTTTCTTTATTTTGTATGCGCCAAATATGTTCAGAAAGTACTGGATCTATTTTGCTTATTGCCTCAACTAACTGTAAAAAGTTTCCATTATTTGAAGTGAAAAGAACATCGGATGATCCACGAAAAGCTAAACATTGGGCGCTTTCAGTGCACTCAACAGTTGGGAGCATGTTGAGTAAAATCGCAACCAACGATATGAAAATGTTTAGCACTATGAAATGTTCAAATCAAATTGGCGATGATTTTACTAATCATGATAGGGGTCCTGAAAGCGCCCATTGAAACCCAAAAATTGTACAAATATATGTAACGAGAGCGACTAAGTCGACAAAGGAGCGATCGGATTGCTTCAGCTTTGCCGGTTGATTTTCACTCTGTTCGCAGAATTTCCCTGTAGTTCTATATAAGGTGACTTGCAGCACGTTTGCCGGCTAGGTGAAGACGGTGGGTGGGGTTTTGTCACCAACTACAGAGGACGAGATGTGCTGCACTTCAATTATATTCACATTGATGACTCACTGATAATAATTATGCAAACATGGAACACGTTAGAAACTGAGTTAAAAGAACAGGTGCTGTTAGATACAACCGTATTTGCGTGGTCGAGATATTATGACCACATGCTCACCACCCTCCCTTTTGGCTATACCGCGCATCTATTTTGGTATGCCCCTAAAAGAAATAATATGTTAGCCCATGCTATCTAATAAACTATTCACACATAGTGATGCCCCTCATTGGATAAGAACATATGCGTTGTCACGATTTGAATAAAATTTGAATATAAAATTACACAACGAGATCATGAAGTAAATAATAAGATTGCAAAAATAGATTTTATAGTTCAAGAAATAATTATTGGTATAAAATTGTAAATTTTCTTAACATTTTTTTTTCTTAAGTACAAAAATTAAAGTTAGACAATGAATTTATAAATATAATCAAGCATGCAATTTATGATGTATATATGTTTCGTAAAATATAGGTTTATAAAAATAAATATATAGTAAATATAATAAATATAATTTAATAAATAAATAAATAAATATTTAGTGAATATAGTTTAATAAATATAGTTTAAGAATATAATTTAGGAATATAGTTTAAAGAATATAGTTTAAAGAATATAGTTTAAAGAATATAGTTTAAAGAATATAGTTTAAAGAATATAGTTCAAAGAATATAGTTTAAAGAATATAGTTTAAAGAATATAGTTTAAAGAATATAGTTTAAAGAATATAGTTTAAAGAATATAGTTCAAAGAATATAGTTTAAAGAATATAAAAATTGTGGATTAGCCACATGTTAAAAACTTATCCTGTTATGTGATCCGATGATGTAGCATGGTATCGAAATGGCGGTAAAATTTCATGCGATGCCAGATTTTTCCGCTAAACACGGTAAATAAAAAGTAATAATTTGTCCAAGGGCTATTGCTCTATGTTTGGCCTTGTGTGGTATTTATGTTTCGCCCGTTTTCCCAAAATACGAATATGGCAGTAAGATCCGGTAAATTTTTCAGGGACAAATATAAATTCCGGATAAATTAAGGTCCCTCAGTAATAAAATACTGTCGCGGAAATGCCGGTAGCGCAATCAAATATCACGCACAACGGTGACGCCTCGTATTGTTTTTTTTTCTTCTCACGTCTTCTGTATTTCCGCGACCACAAATCAATTTTTGATACACAATCAATACTAAATACACGCAAAATTATTTTGTTTTTGTATGATCAAACTTACAGTGCCAATGGCGAATGTAAATAATAATTATTATGTTTACGTTCACACTTTGTTACCGCACTGTATTCTAATTAGAATATTTCACTGGCACAACACAAAACAGAATGAACGATTGGAAAAATTATTTTTAATTATTTTTGATCGATAATTTTTGTTGTTGTTGTTTAAAGAGGGGAAGTAACCAAACAAGATTACCAATAAAAAGATTCATTTCGATAACCATTACTGCACCATCTATGAATTATCGATTAGGTTACAAACATTATACCAATAAATAATCAAGTTCCACTTACTAATTTCGACAATATAAACAAATTTTTAATTCAAATTTTCACCCCATGAACTCATCATCCACAGATTACATATAAACAAATGAAAATCAACCAAGAGTATGTTCTTAACCGCCGTGGAACATTACCAATGTTACATATAAACAATCGTTTTAAAACTTCTTTCCAGTGGTTTATTTCTTGATTAAGCTGCTTTTGCGCAAGGCAATCTATAGTTTTATTTTTTCCTAAACCTATCTCTAACAATTTCCAGTCAGTAAACGATTTATAATGCATTACACTTGTTTCATGTTCTTTTAAAAGTCTTAGTATATGGTTCCAATCAGAATATCCCGAAATACATAGGCTATGATTGCTAGTTGTGGCGAATAATTTGCAACAGAAACAAAAAACTGAATTTTTCGACTCAGAATAAATCAACCAACTTCTCAAAATGTTATCACCGTTCAACGTGTTTCGATAATAATATTTGGGATTAAATTTTCGATTATTTGTTGTTGGAAATTTGAAATCAATTAATTGAACAGGCCCCTTTCGAATTATCATTTGGCGAAAATTATCGGTGAGTAGAGGCCATAAACCAGGGTCATTTATGTCAAATGTGCTGACGTTTTCGGTGCTACTCCTAGCAGGCATAGGCTGCTCAATATTGCACTGTATTGGGGAAGTACGCTCAAGTAATTCATTAATTTCAATATTATTGAACGATAATTGTGTTTCATATTGCGACGGTCTGTTTAAAACAGTACTACTTTGATTGTTGGTTAGGCACAGTGAATTCTCAGAGTTTAAATCAGATTGACTATTATTTTGTAATGGCGGAATCCTTATATTGCATGCAAAATCGTCAAAAACAGAAGCTACTGAATCACATATTTCCAAGTCGTTATTATGTAATGTATCTAGGCTGTTAAAATTTGGTATATTTTGAACTAAATTAACTCTTTCACTAACCTCATTTGAAAATCGCGCTTCAAAATATTCACCTCCTTTTAAATATTTCTCAAGTTGATCACTTTGAGCAGAATCCTCTTGCTTTTGTTTCGCTTTTTTTTTTACGACACTGACTGCCGGAAAGTTTGTTTTTATTCAAAAACATAATTTTATTTTTTTACAACAAATAAAATTGAACTATACCAGAATTATTTATTAAAATAAATCACAAAATATGACACAACTTCAATTAATATTTAATTAATTACTTTATTGCAATTTTAATTTGGCACAGTTATTACCCAAACAAATATTCAATACGTATGCAGTATGTACAAATTTGTTAGTTTAAAATTAAACTCTGTAGTTGTACTCTAATTCTCTTACGACATATTTCTTTCTTCGTCAAATTTGGTGCGACAAACAGAGATAAAATTTGTAACAGTCATATTCTGCGCAGGCGTTCAACAATGTAATATGTTCTGGAGAGTAAATTTCTAATTGGAACAGAAATATAGTGTGCACCATATCCCACTATTTTTGTTTTGCTTTTATTATTTTTTTGTTGTTGTACATGAGTAAATTCGGTGCTTTGTTGGAATTGTGTGCCTCGAAGAGGAGAAATAAAATTAAATATTTTTGATAATAGCGGCACCTATGTTACTTTATATTCCCATTAACAAAAATATAATACACGCAAAGCAAAAATAGTGGGATATAATTGTTATTGTACCTTATACATAAAAATGAGAGAGATGTATATGTAGTACAATAAGATTTAATATACATAAGTGAAAAAAGAGAAAAAATTGACTTCATTAGTAAGTTGTATAGTAAACGCCTAAAAATAAAAATCCAAATACAGTGTTTTCGGTTGGATTTTTTTATAAATAAGAAAATGTACCGAAAACATAAATTGCGGTTACATTGGGAAGAAGAAGCGCTAAACCAAAGCAAATGTTTGTGCATTTATTACATTTTCACAGTGGCGCCCTTTACAATTTTTAAATTTTGCGCCCGGTTACAGTGCACCATTTTGCACCTATGAAGGGCCGGCCCTGGTTCGAATTATAGTAAAAAAAGTAAAATTTACAATAACACGGTAACATTTACAACTTTAAATGTTATTTTTACAAGTTTTATTGTTTTTTTAAACAATACAAGTAAATCTTGTAACTTTTTACAAGTCTTTTTTCCGTGTACATATACGGGCTAGAATTAACCAGAAACAACTTAAATTACTTCTGGTGATTGGAACACCGTGAATATTAAAATCTAGCATAATTTGATTTGGCAAAATTTCTAAATTGGATAAAATCATATCAAAACCACTTGCTACACCGATATAAACAAAATTTCCCGGTGCACACGTTAAAACATTTCTACTTGTAGGTGTTTTGAGAAGGCTGCGACTATCTTTAGGCAAAAAACTAAACCCGTTTTTATTAAGAAATTCGAGCAATTCAGTTAAAACTGTTGATTTTATGTTATATTTTAAGCTCCATTGTCTTAAAAATACGCCTATGTCATTTATTTCATCATCGATGCCTTCATTTACATCTGCATCCATATCACTCAAATAATTTGTTGAATTTTCGTCATGGTTATCAATGATTTGAATGTTAGTATCAGGTTCCTTTGTAGTAATTTGTGTTAAATCATCATGATTTTTTACACTTTGTTCATTTAAAGTAACACGATTTTCATTTATTGTTTGACTATATGAGAGTAGACTAAGACGGCGGCGAATTGACTGTTTTGATAATTTATGAAATGGCTTGTATTTTGGCATTTTAAATCTGATAATAAAGAAATATCCAAAGAATCATTTTAATATATTTTAATTACTGTTTTTAAAAATTTTTAATCAATATTATATTATTTAAACCTCTTTTCATGATCAAGATAGCCTATATTAAAGTGATAAACTGACTGCGAAGGGAACCTAGGAGCTTCGTGAGATCGGTGAACAACGTTGATTCGAATTGTGTTCCTTGGTCTGTCGTGATGAAGAGTGGGACACCATATCTACAGATATACTCATTGTAGAAGATCTTACTTACGGTTTTTGCGGTCATTTCTCGGATTGGATAAGCTTCTGGCCAACGGGTAAATCGGTCGACTATCGTTAAAATATAATGATAGCCATTCGATTGGGGCAGTGGGCCAACCAGGTCCATGTGGATGTGTTCAAACCTGCCACTTGGTAGCTCGAATTTACCAAGTTCTGATTTCGTGTGGCGGTGAACTTTGGACTTTTGGCATGGGATACAAGATTTCGCCCAATTGCTTGTATCAGTATTCATTCTTGGCCAGAAGTATTTTGAAGCAATAAGTTTTCGCGTAGCACAGATGCTGGGATGTGATAAGTCACAGCCAGAACGAGACAAACAGTCGCTCACCACATTGTGTTTACCTTTGATGTGATGAATGTCGGTAGTGAACTGAGCAATGTAATCGAGATGTCGTAATTGCCGGGGACTACGTTCAGACTTTGACGCAATAGCTGTTGTAAGAGGCTTATGGTCAGTAAATAAGGAGAAATTTCGGCCTTCGACGAAATGGCGAAAGTGTTTAATTGTTAGATACATAGCAAGAAGTTCTCTATCGAAAGTAGAGTATTTAATTTCCGCAGGGGAGAGCTTCTTTGAAAAGAACGCTAATGGTTGCTAACATCCTTTGTTGCGTTGTTGTAAGACAGCTCCAACTGCTACATTGGAAGCGTCGGTAGTTATGTTGAACTGCGCGTCGTTCAACGGGTGTGCCAAGAGAGTCACAGCGGCAAGAGAACACTTGACCTTATCGAAAGATTCTGTACAATCTTCGGGCCAAGAGAAGTTTAGTTTGTTTTTGCCTTTCTTGAGTAAAGTGGCCAAATGCCTGTGAATCAGCGATAGCAGTTCGGCTAACCGTGGTATAAAGCGGTGGTAATAGTTCACCATACCGACGAACTGCTATATTTGGCGGATTGATGTTGGTTCTGGAAAGTTTGAAATGACATCAACTCTGTCTTGCGACGGGAGGATGCCATCTTTCGAAATTGTGTGGATCAAGAAGTCGAGTGACTTCACGCCGAAAATACATTTCGAAGCTTTAATATTAATTCCATATGCGGAGAGACGTTTGAATACTGACTCGAGATGTTCACTATGTTCCATCGCGGAACGGCTTGCAACGAGGATATCGTCGATATAAGAGTAGACGAAGTCCAGCCCCTTTTAACACTTCGTTAAGGAATCGCTGGAATGTCTGGGCTGAGTTACGAAGGGCGTATGGCATTCGGGTAAACTCAAAAAGCCCGAAAGGAGTAGTTATCGCTGTTTTATGAATATCCTCGAGAGCCATGGGAATTTGATGATATGCCCTAACCAAATCTATTTTCGAGAAAATAGTAGCGCCGGCGAGTTTCAACGAGAAACTGTGTATGTGGGGGATAGGATATCTATCTGGGACAGTGACAGTGTTTAACTGTCGATAGTCTCCACAAGGGCGCCAGCCCTTGTCTTTCTTTTGCACCATATGTAATGGTGAGGAGACTGGTGATGATGAGGGGCGGCAGATTCCGATGTCTGTCATAAACTGAAATTCCGTTTTAGCAGCTTTTAGTTTAGTTGCGTCGAGTTGTCGCGGTTTAACACAAGGTAACCTACCTTGCGTGACGACGTAGTGGACCACGTTATGCTTCACTGGGATATTGTAATTCGGAGCCTCAGTGAGCGAGGGGTATTTCTTCAAAAGAGCGCCGTAATCATTGTTGACGCTGAAATGTTTAGGAGATGGCGTATCAACTTGGGCGATGATTGCGTTCACAGTGAGGGTAGTAAATGAATCAGAAAGTCTTCTGTTCTTCAAATCGACCACGAGACCATATTTGGACAGGAAGTCAGCACCTATAAAAGGCCTGTCTACTGCCGCGATGATAAAGGAATGTGTGAACGTACGCCAGAGACCGAGATTAACCTTCAAAAGTTTTGTGCCGTATGTGGAAATTGGGGATCCGTTTGCTGCGGTAAGAATGCAAACGGTGTCTTTAGCATGTCGGAGAAACTTGTTAACGGGTATCACAGATACTTCAGCCCCCGAATCGATCAGAAATTGCAAGTTGTTTTCGTGATCTTTGGTGAAAAGACGGCGAGACGAACCAATCCCACTGTTTGCCGTAGAGACAGCAGGATTTAGCGGTTTTCCGAAGGCTTGAATTGTTTGGAAGTAGCTTCTCCATGAGCTACCGATCGGAAACTACACGGCTGATTACAGTTGCGTGCGCGTGAGCCGAAACGACGGTGGAAGTAGCACAGTCCGGATCGAGATAACGATTTCGACCTTGACCTGTGTCGGTAATTGAAATTTCGTCTGTTGTTTGGCGATCTTCCACGTGAACCAATGTTCATGTTGGCCAGTGTTCGCTGTAGATCTGCCAATTGTTGTTGCGTCTTGTCCAGTTGTCGTTGCATTAAAACAAGGGCTGATTCACCGTCAGCAGTTGCCTTGCTTGAGGATGGCTGGTTGACAGCAGCAATTCACCCCTATTGTGGTTGTCGCGTCGATCGACAAACGACACGACTTTGCCCTGTCGTGTCGATTTTTATTTTGTATTGCGTAATTGGAACGAATCGACTAATAAGTGTTGCCAGGTAAGATTGAAAAAAATCAGGGTTATTGTGAATTTTCTGATTAACTTAGCAATCGTGAATTAGTTTCGTTATTATATTTTGTCAAACAGCCGTCAGTTCTTCTGTCAGAAAATCCAGATTGGAGTTGTATGTATAGAATTAGGAGGGATATATTTCGCTGAAATTTTGTAAATAATAGAAAGGAAAATTCTGTAATTGGTGTGTATGTACAAATTAAACTTATGTGTAAATTTTTCTTAGTAATAAACTAAATAGGTGCGTTGAACATTTCATAAATTTTCCAGCCAATTTTGAACTGCCGGTGTATGTGAAAATTCTATTTATTTTACCAAAAATAAATTTTTAAATAATTTACTGATATATACCACATATTTTCATTTATGTACAAAACTGATTTACGATATAAATGTTTACTGTTAAAAATATATTTTTACTTGCGTTTTATTGGAGTTTTAGTGAAACAAGTCTCTTGTCGTGAGGTAAAATGTCATCGACAATAAAATGGCGTTTTTACGACAAACGTCGATTGATAGCGACATTCATAATACCAATTTTAGCAGTCGTCGGAAAATCGACATCGACACGACAACCACAATAGGGGTGATTGGTTTGGGTACTCTGGATTGAGCGTAAATCCAGATATTGTCGGCGACCGGTAGGATTTCCTCGATGTCGTTCTTGATATCCCGCGCCATTATCGCTCGTAGGTCATCTGGCAAACGTTTTAGCCAGAGATTTTTGAGTAAATCGTTGTTTACTCATTTGGAATCACCTGCTTTTTGTTCAAGCAGGCGATAAAAGTGGGACGGTTTAAGGTCTCCCATTTGTTGGAAGCCTGAGAACAACTCGTCAAGTCGTTGTTCCTCGCTGACAGAGTATCGGTTGGTTAACGCGGATTTCAGTCGATGATATTTCGTGCCTGGCTGCGGGTTCCTGAAAATGTCCGTGATGAATTGTACCGTCTCTTGTGGTATCGCGCCGACAGTATAAGCAAATTGTTCATCGTCGTCGACAATGCGGTGGATGCCGAACTGGTGTTCGACGAGGATGAACCAAGCTGCCGGTTGCTCGTTCCAAAAGGGAGGTATTTTCGGTGGCATCTTGTATATTTTAGTCGTTGTCCGCGATGTTGGTGTGCCAGCATGAGTGTTGTTCTCATCTTCTGACGATGAAACGGCTTTTTGTTGTTTAGGTGGCATTTTAAATTGATTATTTGATTTTCACTTCACTTTAATACCGGCGTAGCAGAAATATTTATTTTATTCACTTGTCTATCTAATCGTAGACTTAAAAAAAATATTCGAACGCGAACAAACTAAATAGAACTATTTTTCCAACCAAGGAGTATTGCGAATACGAGTAAGGGAATGGACAGATCGAATAAGAAAAAAATCAGCAAAAAATTAATTAAATAGCAAATTGTATCAAGCGAAATTAGAAACGAAAAAGAATTATTTCAAATATCACGAAATTATAGTATTAATAGTGCGAAAATGTAGAATCGAACAATCGTGCACTTACAGTAAGCTTAATAATTAATATAATGTTTGTAATCAAAAAAAAATATTTAAATTCAAATCGTTTGAAAAAAATTAATTTTATAAAAAAAATTGAATTGAATTGTTCGAGTTTCGAACTATCGACTTTCAAATCTATAGCCATCAACGTTAACCGTTTTTTTTTTTTATGAACATGATTTTTTTATTATGCTTTGCTCGTTAACAATTTTTTTTAGAAAATGTAAGAATATTACAAGAAACATTAATAATATTTTATAAATTTTGAGATCCTCTGATCCTATAATAGATTCTCAGGAGACATTTGTTTTCAATTTTGTTTAGGGTTCTAACCTTCTATTACCAAATCGAGTTAAATTAACATAAATTAATATTTTTGGTTGGCATAAAAATTAGCATTTAAAACATTGCCAAATAAGTTTCGTTCTCCCATACTACATATATACAACTATCTACAACTTAACCTAATTTAATATTATTGAAGTTGCAACCACCAGTATTTTTGTTTTTGTTCGATGAACTTTTAATCGTCTAATTTTTTAAAGGCAGTACTATATCTCATGTATGCTTCCGGATTATCGAATTTTACGGGGTTGAATCCTTTCTCGTTTGGTTGCCTTTTCACATGGTAAATTGTTGGTATTTGATCATCGTTCTGTATATACCCAATCTTATCCAGATACAAAAATGCCTCTGGACCGGGAACTTTATTATTTTGGATACTGTCTCGTAATATTATCTCTGCTGTGTGATGTGGTCCATAAATTAAAGAGTTTGTACCAATAATCGTGGTTCGTGCCAAATAATTTCTGATTAATTTTATGATGTATAAGTCGATTCTTTCTATACCACAATTATTGTATTGTATTTGGTTTGAAATATATTTTATGTAACCAGTATAGGAACCATGCGCAAATTTTAGCGAAAAAAAAAAATCGATATAATTTCTTGTAGTTGCTAGAAAAACGTACTTTCAATTTTGAATCTTTCATTTTTTGAAGCAAACGTGTGTGCGACGTTTGTTCATTTTGTTTATGTTTACATAATTCGATTTGACATTTCGCATTGGCGGTTAAATTTGTTGTTGTGTTTTAAATTTAATATGATGTGTTAAATAAATAATTTTGTTAAAAATCAAACATTTTTATATTAAAAGTTATAAAATAATTTTATTATACATGAACTCGTGTAAATGTATGAGCATATTATAAAATAAAATATTTGAATGAGTGTTGTCCGTTTCGTGTCGCAACTTCCCGAGTGTCATTACCATGAATATAGAAATATGTATATCACATCACATACAACGGGAAAGGATGTGATTATTAAATTCTTTCGATATACATATGAACATGTTAAAAAGTAAGATGACTTTAGTTTTAATTTCAATAAATGTTTATAAATATAATTTCCATTTTTATTAGGTTTGAAGAGATATATCCTTCCAATTGAATCTAAATGTTATTTTCATCACTACACACACCATAAAGTCATTGTGTTTTTACGAAAAATAAATAAAATTAAATATAAAAAAATTGTGTATTTTTAAATAAAATTTATTTTACTTAACATATCGAGTTTTTATTGTTTTATATGTACCCCCCATATGTACTGATAAAATTTTGTCTAATTTTATTGAGTTTTTATGTTGGTTGCATACACAAAATTTGTGTAGCAGTTTGGTTGCACCCATTTATTTTTATTTAATCGAAAAAAATTATATCTAGTTTTTTTTTCGCTAAAATCTGCACATGGTTCCTATACAGATCTAGCATTTCGCCATTCACCTTGACATCTCCGTATGCAACATCTTTCGAACTTCCTTATTCGTTCCATATAGCTGGCGGAACAATTATACCAGATTGGACATCCGTATGTTATGATGGGTCGAATGAGTGTTGTTGCTTGTTTGGTAACAAATTCTCTTCACTTTCGAATCTAAGTATTTGGAATAGAAAATTTTTTTGTTCATCAAAATAGCTTGGTTGGCTTTTCCAAGTTGTATGTTAATGTGTTCTGTGAGGTAACAGAACCGATCCAGATTTATTCCGAGACATTTCACTATTTTCTTCTGTATTAGATATACTTCGTTGACTTTAATTTTAAATGTTTTCCAATTTTTCTTTGTATCGCTCGTTGCGAATTGGTATGGTCGACGGAATAGAATCGTTTCACATTTATTTGCATCAATTTTGATTCGCCATGTTTTTAAAAATGCTGCGATGAAACTAACAGCTGACTGAATATTATCTTGTATAGTGTCTATTCGTTTAGCAGCACTGTAAACTACAATATCGTCCTCGTACGCTATTGTTTGCACGTTTGATGAGTTTAAGTTCTCGTTAGTTATTAAATCTCTCGTATAAATATTAAACAGTATCGGTGCATTAATGGTTCCTTGTTGTAGACCATTGTGTATACGAAATATATTGTTGGACGTTTCAGCTCCCGTTGTTGTGATAAAATTTCTATCGTATAGCATATCTAACAGCATGAATATGATATCGTCATCAAATTTTAATTTTTTTAATTTAAAAATTAGTCCGTCTAGCCACACGGATTCGAAGGCTCTCGCCATATCAAGCATAATTGCGCCCGTGCACATATCATTATTTAAGTTACGGCACACATCAGACGTTAATTTTGTGATCGCATGATTCGTCGAATGTCCAAATCTGAAGCCAAATTGATTGTCTGGTAAGAGATTGTTGGTGTTAATATAATTTTGAATTTTGTTGTGGATTATTATTTCGAAAATTTTGCTTAAATTTGACAATAAACTGATGGGCCGATAATTTTCTGCATTTTTCGGATCTTTGTTTTTTTTCGGGATCGGAAATGTTCGTGCGGTTTTCCAACATGATGGGAACGATCTATTGTTAAGCAGATTATTGAATATAGTGCAAATATCCGTAACGATTTCTTCTGGTAAGTATTTCAATACTACATTTGGTATTCTATCCAGACCATATGATTTTTTGCTGTTACAGCATGCGAGTATATCTTTCAGTTCATTAATGCTGATAAAATAGTTTTCTGATCCTTGCTCGTTTGCCCGATTATTAGAAGTAAACGTTGTCTTGGTGATTAGATTTGCTTGTTCTTGTTGATGTTTTTCTTTTATGATTTTTACATGTTGCTCGACAATGTGTTCGTGTGGTGTTTTTTCAAGTCCAGAATTTGATATGGTTTGCTTTTCGATGTAATGTCCAATAATGTCCAAATTTTGTTGAGAATTGAGGCAGGCAAACGTGTTACCTGTTTTCGGAAGTTCATCCCAATTGATATTCAATGATTGCATATTTCTTGTTTCATTTTCTTCGATTTCCAATATATTTATGTTTTTTTCTTGTTTTGGCCTCCACATACGTCTGATTTCCGAAAACATTATTGCTCCAGGTTTTATTGCTAAGACTTTATTTTGCCAATGTACGTTTACTTGAATTTTTATATTTTCCTTAATTAGTTGGTTGGTTCTTTTAATCTCCGCCTTATATAACGTAATTTGTTGTGTATTGTTAGTTATACAACCTTGACGTTTTAAATGTTTTAATTTGGTAACAACATGACTTTTGTGCCTAAATAATTGTTCAATGGTCCTATTCGTGTAGCATTCCATATTATTTTTATGACGAATTTTTGGTTGTGTCATTCATAGGTTTTGATGTATTATGTTTGTGATTATATTTATATAATTTTCCACGTCTTTATCATTAATGTTTCTGTCATCAGGAACAATATTTGCGCTGATTTGATGTTGGTTTTTATATTTTAAGTATATTTTCCGTAATTTCCTTGTCCAGACCGCCCAATTGGTATTAACGAATTGATATATTAAATTTTCCTTTAGTAAATCTTCGTATGTGTTTGTCGGTTCTATTTCCAAGCAGTTGATCTCAATTGCCCGGTGATCGCTTTCGTAGAAATGCGTTGGAATTTCCGCATTATCGTTTGTGGAAATTTTTAATCTGCTATCTGTTATGGCTATGTCCAAATAGCTTCTTGTTCGTAAAAAAGTTGGTGCATTTGGTTTATAAATTGCTGATTTATAAAGGAAACCGTTATCGTTTTGCCATTGATTTAATGCAATGCCTCTTCTGTTATGTATCGCATTGCCCCAATTCGAGTGTCGAGCATTCATGTCCCCAGCTATTATATAGTATTTATTGGTATTCATTAGCTGCAGTGTGTCAAACATTCTCGTCCATTCCGTGTCAAATTGTTGAACAGCTTCTGTAGTATTGTAACTCGAACAATACACTGATATAACATATAGCTGCTTGTTGTTTTTTTTATTTAATTTTGATTATAGTATTCTCCAGATCTTTACAATTTTGCAATTTGCTGATTTTGATGTGTTCAAAATGTATGCCTCGTTTAATTAGGATCGCAGTCCCTCCGCCATTTTTTGAATTTTGTCGATCTTGCCTTATCAAATTATAATTTTTAAATTCAATGTTATGACGAAAATTTAATTTAGTTTCGCACATTAGTAAAATATCCGGTTGATGTTGTTCCAAAAATTTTAAAAGGTTTAGTCGTCTGTTGATGCTGACGATCGAATTTACATTTAGTGCCAAAATTTTTAATTTGTTCATAATGAATTAATTACACTTAAAAGTTGAGTAATTTGTTCACTTTGCTGTTTAATTGTTTGCGACATTATTTCAATTTTTTTTGCCAAATAAGCGATTGTCCATTCGTCTTTACTATTTTGTGATACAATTTTTGCGTATGAACCGTTTTCTTCATTTACCAACGTTGCCTTGAAAGATCTAGGCTGATTCAGTTTAGTTTCTTTTATTTTATTTTTTAACTTCTCTAGCATCTGTTGATAAATTGGACAACCTTTAAAGGATGCCGGATGGCCCAACTTCTGACAGTTAACACAGTAAATGTCTTTACGCTCAATTTCATTCGTAATTGTACACTCTCCTGGCATGTGACTCATATGGCATTTAACACACCGATATAATAAATTGCAATTACTTGCCGCATGTCCAAATCTCTGACAATTTCGGCATTGCATTATGTCGCTCTTATTTTTGAGATGTTCCCATGTTACTCGTTGGTAATTTATGGTTTTTATTTTGAGGATGTCCGCCATATTTGTGTTTGGTTCAAATTGCACTAAGTATAGTGGCAATTTATTGGAATTTTCATTTAGGTGCTTCTTCCTCATTTGAATTATTTTTATAATTTTTATATTTACATTATTTTCTTCCCTTTCGCTTGACCATGACCGAGTGCTTGTCTGCAGTCACTCGTTTCACTTCAAAAATTTTCAATTGAGCTCCTTTCATCAAATCGACAGTGTCCTTTATTGATTGGTTATGGATGTGTAGTGGTGGTGGTTTCCTTGTTCTCTTCTCCGTAGTGTTTCTTTTAGAAGGGTTTTCGCTGTTGTCCCTATTCGTATTTTGTTGATCGGTGATTTTGATATTCTTCGCCGGACGCTTCAATGAATTCGATTTGTTGTCATTTTTCCTTTTGATGGCTTGTTTCACTACGGTGAAATCGGTAACTGGTATTGCATCATCACTTATTGCGTGTGAAGTCGACTCATCATCTTCATCCATATCTAAACACATCAACGGTTTAAATTTGTTATTTTCAAGTAATGCCAAATTTGCGTTTGTAGAATTTGGATTGGATTTTAATAAATTTTCAATGAACACAATAAGTTCACGTAACTCCGCATTTTCAGAACGCAGTAATTTTATTTTATTATTGTTCATTCTCTGCTCGGCAGAGATCAAATTCGGTTTGGGTTTCCGTGATTTCGTTTTGCTCGACATTAAAGATTCGGTTGATGCAACCTCGTCGATTTTAATTTTTTGCATTGCGTTTTGTACGTGTACCGATTCAGGTACAGCGTTCATATTTTCTGACATTTCATTGGGTGTTTGTATCGTAAATGGGTTACCCCACTTACGTTATAAATTTTAGCGTTTTTTATAAATTTAATTTTGATTTGTTATCACTATGTTGTATATATGTATAAAAAGTAACTTATTATTTTAAATTTGTCTATTCAATTTCATAAACGAAGAAAATTTTTATAAATTTCTATTTTTTGCGACACGAGAAAAACAATTTTTTCGTTTTGGTTTTCGGATTTGAATTTTTCTTGTTGGAAATTTTTCCTTCTGCTTCAACGTTAACCGTTGCGCTTGTTGCGTATACAGAATATCGTAAAATTTATATTGATATATGAAATATAATATTTTAGTAATTTATTTGGAAAATAAATTGAGAATATTTTATATATATATATATAATATATATAGTTATTTAAATAATAGCTAGTTAAATTTATTTTTGAGAAAAATTGTTTAAAAAAAACGTTTTAAAGCAAAAAAATGTTTAACAAATTTTTAGTTTTTAGTTTATATGTATATGTATCCATTACGGTTGATTAGATTTGTTGTTGCTTGTTGGCGGTGATGTATCCGTTGTATTGTTTGCGTGCTGTCTGCCACCTTGATCTGCCGACTATTATTCCGTTTTGTTTTGTTTTTCCGCATGCACTCTGTTGTTGCCAGCTCCCTGGCTCCCTCGATGGACGCGATCGCCTTTGCGGGGGCAACTGGGCCAAAATTTTATGTTTTGTGTATTGTTGTGTGTGAAAAAAAAATACTTGTGTTTAATGGATTGACCGGGTATCGAACTTTTGATACCGTGGGTACTAAAGCACACACACTGCGCATTAACTTGTTGCACTACACACGATTTAATGTTAGTTTATTAACTCTAACTGTTTTGTTTTATAATTTTTTTTTAATTATTCACTTAGCGTTTATGTGTGCCTGTTACTCTCAGTTAGCATTTTATTTTTATTTTTTTTTGTTGCACGCTTTTAATATGTTGCACTATTTTATGTTAGTTGTTATACTATTATGATATATAGTTATATTTAGTTATATTAAGCACATTGCAAATGAAAAAAAATGTGCTCTTGTGCGAATTTCGTAACGGTGGAACTGTTCTGTTCCCGTTATACTCGCGCGTCGGGGTCACCAGTTATAGCGGTGTTACCGTGTTTTATTAGTTATACATATTAATGATTAACACACACTATATTTATGTTTATATTATATTTATTATTTAATATATTATCACTTAAAATATGGTTATAAATTTACTTCACAAAATGGTGTGAACGATTGTTCGGCACTTTACACTTTTTATTATTTTTGTTGAGACTGTGTCTTATGCACTTCTAAAACGCGACTCCTGTTTTCGTTTCTCATTTCGTATCGTGAAATTAAAATCTCGGTATTTATCGATAATCGATAAATATCGAGATTCGCGAATGTAGGTGGCGAAATAACTATATTCAGCAAAACGAGCAATGCCTCGTAATTAAGCGGCGCGATGTATAAATAGTTTTGCTACGAGGAGTGCCACGATATGAAAAGGTTTTTGAGCCGCTACAGCTTCATCAGATTTTTTACTAGTATCGAATAGTAAGAGTTTTCTCGCAGTATATTTAGTGTTTTGAATTTTTCTATTTACACACTGATTGTAAATAGCAAATCTATTTTTGGAATTTTTATATGTCTTAATCCGTTCCCAAAACATGCGCTCTACAAACTCATTTTTTCGGGGGTCTAATTGCTGTGATGGAGTTCCGAAACGTGATCTTCCCGTTCGACTACTTTTCTTTAGTTCCTTTGTACCAAATACTATCTGAAGCATTGTTTAATACATTTTTTGTCTCCTTTTTCTGTTTCTGGAATTTTCTTTAAACAAATATCCTGCAACTTAGTTATTTTAAATCCGTTTTCGTATGTTATGTCGACAGCTTCATCAGTCGAGTACTGCATAAATGTATTTTTTCTTTATTGTTTCCAGTTTTCTTTTAAGATGCTTATTTTCATTTTCGACTTTTAAATATATACATACTTACGGATTGAGGTTTTGCAGTCGGGATTGCGCGTACCGATTTAACAATTTAACTATAATTACAACCGAATAAAATCACGTAATGTACACTTAAGTTCAAACCAATTTATTATAACAACAGATCTCGTCGAGAATAATCACAAGACTAACTTACTTAGTTTTACAGTATGAAAATATAAAAATATAAAAGCTTAATGTGCATTTTTATTGTTACTTGGAATTACATATGATATGATATCGGAAAGGAAAATTCAACTTAGCAACTTAATGTAATTTGGTAAAGGAATGCAAGAAATGCTTAATCTAATTTATAATTAATATGATCTACAATTTGTTAATTTATGTTTGTTAATTTATATAGAGTTGCTGATGTGTGGAATGTGGTGTAACTCCTCCAGCCGAAGATCATTGACGTCCTCGTTGACGGATATTTTTGGTTTTATTCTGCTTCCGGTTACGGTGTTGCGACTATTCCAGAATCTTTTGATAATCCGTGATACTATAAATATAATTATTATGAACAGGAGTGCTATCGACGTTCCTGAAAGTATGAAGGAATGTTTAGTTTTTTCGTAAATATTTGTTTTTATTAATTCCAGTTTTTCCGATTGTTAATGGCTCGAAGGGCCGATGTTAAATCCAGTTATAATTTGGATTTAATTTATTGAAGAGTATTTGAGGTTACCACAGGTGAGGCCTAAAATACTCTAAGAATGAAACTGAACTGTTTAAGAAAACTGAATAGAATGATTTTATTTAGAAAAATTTCCTGATTTTATACAAATTTTTGTCGTAGATTATACTAACAACAATTTACATTGATTACACTAATAACAAAAATTTACTTAATTATATTCACATAAAGTGCAACGATAGGAAAAATAGGTGTCTTATTACATTGTAGCGCGACATAGATAAAATAAAATTATGTATATTCATGCACAAATGCATTGTTAGCAAAATTAGTGTCGATTAGTTTTGAGTTATAAATTTAGTTTTTAGCGCGATGTAAGAAAATACCGGGGATAACTTTATACTGTTCAACCATGAGTTGAACACCGATTGATGAATTGACCAGTTTGACAATTTTGGTAGTGTAATTTTTTCTGTTGCGCGTAGCTTGTGATATTCATATTATCGAGTGGCTGTATTATATGAACTTCGTTTGTTACAATTTTATTTTCGTTACTATATTTAATATTATTAATTTGTATTGTGCAATTTCTAAAATGTAGAAGTTTCTTCCCTTTTATTAGTCCTTGTAGGTTTCTCCAGGTTGACGTAAATGTTTCTCCATGGTTGGAAGCTATATAGATGTGTTCAGGCTGAAGATGGTCGATGTAGTCGATATCTTCTATTGTTGTGGTTTTCCACTGTGCATCTCTATTTAGAATTATATTTGGGATGCATTGGTTTCCGACTTCATGAATTTGTTTGCGTTTACAATAGTATACGTGATCAATGATAGGACATTGGTTTTATCATGTAGTAGGACAATATTTCACTATAGAATTGTGGAATCTCAATGGCTAGGATAATATTAGTTCTATTATTGAATAATTTCGTACTTGAATGGTGATGTACTTAATTATACTGCCTTTATTAAAGTCCACTATAAAACATTATATACTATAAAAAATGCTGACATAGTGTCTACATTAGTATAATGAACAAATTTAAATTCAGTACTGTACACCGGAAACACCGTAGAAAATGCTCTGTCTAACCTAAATGGATTAACCTAATAAAAATCATTTGCTGAGTCGGCATTTCCCATGACAGTGACTTGTACATATACATAGTTCTATTAATTATATCTAGAGTAATATTACATTAATGCACAATCAGCTTTCTATCTAGGTCGACCCTAGTTGTTCAGTTGAACAATTATAATATGCTTTTAGTTCTAATAATTCATAAATTTCATCATCAGATGCTATAAAAACTATATTTTCCTCAAGGTAATTATGAATATATGTCGTTTCGGCCTTTGCTAAAATATGCCTTGATATAACTCTTATTTTTGCAAAAGTAATAATTTCATGTACTTCGTTAATTTGGTCTTTTAATATTTCTATATTGTCGTCTAATTGATAGAAGTAATCACTAATTAGTTGATGTTGCCAGTATGCAATGGAAAGGTTTCTGTATTTTTCAATAGTTTCTTCTACAAATGATGAATAGATTCCAGTCTCATCATTTGTTGGTTAATAGTAATTTGATTATTATAATTCTGGTTTACTATAAATTGATTTTTATCGATTTGTGTAATAGCGTTCATTATTAGTTCGTATTGGACTTTGCCAAAATGTTTTTTTTGTTGTAATACGCACTAAAAAGTTTGCCTTTTGCTGCATTACCAAACTCCGCTGGTGAATAATAAACACTGGCACATTCAGTATTTTTATTAAATATACCGATAATAATTTCGGTTAATTTGATAAAATCTGCCTTTTTTAAACTAGAATGCAAAAAAACGTCGAATATTAAAAATTTGTGAATATATACTTTTAATACAAACAGAACTTACATCAATTCCGGATTATTGTATAATAGTTCGTTGATTATAATTTTAGCTACATTAACTCGATCTTTATTTTTTAATGATGATGGATTTTTTTTTATAATTTGCTAATATTTCTTTGGCAGATTTATTTAGAAGCTCCCGAATGCTCTATAAACAGTGTATTTAAAAGTAATTAGATATATGAAATTAGAACAACTTTCGCTATTCTACTACTAATATCCTCGATTAAATATAGGGTTCAGTTAAATGCTGTGTGCTAAACTCAGGTATCTATTATACGCAATAAGGATAATTATGTTTAATCTTGAAAACTAGTTTTTTAGCCAAAAAGTAATTTCGTTAGATCCATAATAACAGATTTTGAATAATAAATTAAATAAAACTAATCTTAGCATACTATGGTAAAACGGATTTAGTGAATTTTTTAAAATAGATCACGGGGTAGATACTCGATCGGCTAGCAAGCAAGCAATTTGCTAGTGAAAATCCTGGCTACTCAATCAATTTTACCAAGAAAATTTGATTTTCAAATTAGATTTCTTATAAAATTTTTGTTTTTTTTGCGATAGCACAGTAAATTTTGCGGCTTCAAAAAATAAACAGTAAATTTTTGTATTGTTTTACTGTGCAATCGCAAAAAAAAAAAACAAAAATTTAATAAGAAATGTAATTTGAAATTCAAATTTTCTTGGTAAAATTAATTGAGTAGCCTGGATTTTGGCTAGCAAATTGCTTGCTTGCTAGCCGATCGAGTATCTACCCCCACTTTTCGGTTTCTATTGCATACACTGTATGTCACTGTATTGTACCTTCCGAGTTGCTGGAGGATAATTTGTTGTTCGTGGAGGATATTAAGTAGTTATAGCTCTAGTTAATGCTTAGCAATATTATTAACAAAAAATAATTGAAAATACTAATTGGTTACATTAAAATTGAATTCAGAAATGCAATGTTGGTTTCGATTACGTTGCTCAAAATTAACAAATTCCTTTAAACCAACACAAGATATGGTGCGTCGTATTTTACTTGGTGAATGACTAACTGCATTATTTAAATCGTTATTTGCATCATAAATTATTTGACTGTCCAAGCCACTATTCTGTTCATCACCCTCCTCTTCAATATTAACTATTTCCAATTGTATTACGTTGTACCGGATTAACCGGATTGCTAATATCATAGGAACCTATTACACTACTTTCATATCCAAATTCTTCTGTATCTGGCGCATTTTGTGTGTATATATTTACTGGTGTAGTGTTTTGACATGATTCTGTTTCGGGTATTTCTTGAACAACTAATATCAAATTATGCTCATACGTTGTGACATAAGGCAAAAAAAATTCCCGTTTAATCTCTGAACCACTTAGTTCATGAATAAATTTGAAACTATTTTTTATTGAAAAATGTGATGCCACTATGAAAAAATGAATGAACATGTGAAGAAAATAAATCTAAGTGATGAAATATGAAAACTTCATTAAATACTGTACCAGCTTTATGAAATACTTCATAAGTAAAAGTTCCATCCCCCATTACTGGTACTATTTCAGTAAGTTGGTTATACCTTACCGGTAGGGCTTTAAAATAATTCGACATTTTCAATATAATAACTTTACCTATAATCTCCTTAACTGTAATATGTTAGTCCTTATAACTTTTAAACTTGGAATAAAAACACTTAACTCATTTTTAAGCTTATTTTAATTTTATCAAAACACTTTTATATTTTAAATTAATAATTTTATATTTTCGGTCTATAAATCAACCTTATACAACACGATACTTGAACCAAAATGAAAAATATTTCACAACGCGTCCTAACGGAACTATTTTCACAAATATTGTTGCACACAAAAACTAATTTTTACTCACACATACTAAGTATTTGCAGTAAATGCTCAATTTTTTTTATTATTCTCGTAAATAATCTGAGTATTTGTGAGAAAATATTTTATCGTTTAGCTGTATTACTAAAATAACAAAAATACAAGTGTTTCATACAAACACTTTTGTTATTTAACGAAAATATTTAAATGTTTGCCGTCAATATTAAAATTTAGAATTATTTCTTGTAAAGACTTAATGGCGCGTAGTGTTTCTAGGCAACGATTAACATTTAATTTAGACATTAATTATTTCATACAATTAGTAGTTACTTATTAAAAGCACTACAACATTTCTGACAAATATCCACCAAATAATCTTTTTTTTCAGTGTAATCTTGTTGATAAGTTGCCTGTAATTGATTTTATAATTGTTCCTAAACCGTTTACGATACCTCTTTTACTTCTTTTAATATTTCGTTCAGTTGGGTAAATATGTTGCAGGTTAATATTTAATTTACCTATTTTACGTCTTACTAATGGATTTTTCGCTTGCGATAGGGATTTTACTCTTATTATTTCTTCAATCATTTTAAAGGTTTGTTCTACTGCATCTAGATTGCGTTTAATATTTTCTAATTCAACGATGTGAATTAATTTAGAATAACCTGTGATTGCCTTGCCTAGTTCTAGGGAAAGTATTCCTATATTATTTTCTAGATCGTACATCTCGATAGATTGTTGAATGGCTGGTAAGGCGAACCTGTAATTATTTTAAAGTTTTAATTCTTTGTTTGTGTACTTTTCTTTTATTTCTGTTGACGGTAACCCCGATGTCTTTAGTAACAGTATGTCGTATATATTTCGGTATTAGTTTGTCACGATTCGTGGTTAGTTCGTAAATTGTTGAGTTTTCATGAATTTGAGGTGGGTCAGTTCTATTCTGATTTAGTTTAGAAATATTTTTCTGTTTTTGTTGTACGTTTCTTTCGTAAATCATGTGTTTTATTATTTCGTATTTTTGCCTATGATCTTCTAAGTATTCAGTAGGTTGAGTAGAATTGTCAATTGGTAAAGGGGTTCTGTTATTATGTGTCCCGTTAGTAATTCAAATGGTGTTAGGTTAGTAGCTGAGTGGATCGAGTTATTATAAGTTATTAATGCTTCGTCCATAATTTAGGATACTGGTAACTTTTTATTTTTTATATAGATTATTATATCGTTCCCTAACATTTCCGTTAGGGTAGAATGTAAGCGTTCTATGGGAGAATTTCCAGTACTAGATTTTACTGTAGTTACATGCAATTCTACTTTGTACATATCAACAAAATCCTTAAATATTTGGGATGTTAATTCTGTGTGGCATTTTCCACGATTAATTTATTTGGTAATCCATGTATCGAAAAGAAATTTTTGAATTTACTAATAATAGTTGTAGATTTTCTATCATTCACGTGATATGCTGCTGCAAACTTAGAAAACTTATCTATGATTGTTTGTTAGATAGTTTTTGTTTCTTAACGAAAATAGGTCACAGTGCACAATTTCCATTGGTTTGGAAGGTGTTTCTGTAATTTCATATTTTATTTTAGGCGGTTGTCTATTGTATTTTGTAAGATTACAGATCTCACATGCATTTACGTACCGTGCAATCATATCTTTCATCCTTGGGAAATAGTAGTTGCGTTTTAGCTTATTATAATTCTCTGCTATACCGCGATGATTAGAACTTTTATGACAGTTAATGATTAATTCTGATTGTTTAATCACATCACCTACGTCTTCATTTATTTTGGAGGCTCGGACTAACTTAATACCCGACTGTTTAAAATGTTTGTCATAAACGAAAAGTACTTGGTTGAATAATTCGTCATTGCACATCATTGCAGTGTAATTCTTAGAATTGGGATATCGGGACAATATGTTTACGATATCTTCTTCTATAAATTTATCTTTTTTGATAATGAAACGTTTCTTTTTGTGTTGTTTAAAAAAGAAGGTTTCTTTTAGTTGATTATATCTGGAGTCGACTTCCATTATAATCTGAATTTTAAATTCATTTAGAATTGAATCTGTTTTCGGGATTAGAGTGTGTAGCTCTGTCGAATTCGATGATCTTTCGTTTTCAATAGTTATGTTACATAATTCATTTACGACAGTTTCCGTTGTTTTCACTATTTTTGTTATTATTATTTCCAGAAATACTATTTTTAATTAAAGTGGATCCTAACATGTTAGGGTGTTTTAACTTTTTGGAACTATTACTGTTCCTGATGAAGTCAATGGTTTTTGGGAACGATAATCCGTCGTTTTCCAAGTAGCCATTAATTTCCTTTATTTCCTCGGATTCGATCCGGGATAATGCATCTGCATTTGAATTGAGGGAACCTTTTTTATGCACTATTTGATAATCGTACTCTTCTAAACGTAATCTCCATCGTATTATTTTTGAATTTGGCTCTTTGCAGTTAAAAATTTTCGGGCCTAAAATATTTCACAGCCCAAACAATACCTAACAGCTCTTTCTCAATTGTGCTGTAGTTACATTCCGTTTGCGATAGAGTACGGGATGCATAGCTTATAATGTGATCTGACCCAATTGGTCCTTGTGATAGAATCGCTCCTAAAGCTATATTACTTGCATCAGTTGAGAGTACAAATTGTTGTGTAAAATCAGGGTACCGTAATATCGGTTCTGAAATTAATAAGTTTTTACATACTTCAAAACAGTTTTTATATTCTTCATTTAAAATTATTTTGGCTGATTTCCTTAGACAGGCTGTAAATCTCTTTGTTATATGAGCAAAGTCTTTTATAAATTTTCTGTAATACCCGATTAAGCCTAAGAAGGACTTAATTTGTTGCTGAGTTTTTGGTAATGGAAAGTTTTTAATTGCCTCAATTTTATTTGGGTTAGGTTTTACCCCTTCTCTAGTTACTACGTGTCCTAAGAAGTTGAGCTCTTTTTGTAGGAAATTTGATTTATCAACCTGTATTTTAAGATTAGCACTTTTTAATTTTTTAAATATCTTCCTTAGATCTTCCATGTGTTCTTGTAAGCTGGTGCTAAATATGACTATATCGTCCATATAGCAAAGAACAATTTTTCCTTTTAATTCGCCGAGGATGTTGTCCATCACTCTTTGGAACGTAGGAAGGGTATACGAACAAATTCGTAGTGTCCTCCGTCTGTTGAGAAGCCAGAAATATATTGATCTACCAAGCTTATCTAGGATTTCGTTGATGTTAGGTAGGGGGTATTTATCGTCAATGGTCTGCTGGTTTAGTCGTCTGTAGTCGACTACCAGTCGCCATTTTTTATTTCCTGCGCTATCAGGTTTTTTTGGTACTAACCAAATTGGAGATGACCAAGGGCTGAATGATGGTCGTATTATGCCTTGATCGAGTAGTTTCGAGATTTGATTTTTTATTTCTTCCTTTTGAGAAAAAGGGTGCCTATACTGTTTTACATACATTGGAGATTTATTTCGTGTTTTATGCAATTAGAAAATGTTAATTGGTCACCATCTTTGAAGAATATATCTTGGAAGTCTACACAATATTGCAATAGCTTTTTGCATTCCTCATCGTTTAAATGTTTTGTCTCAATTAATGTATTCATTTTTGAATATCTGTTTGTAACCTGTTGGCTTGGTTTCTGCTAGGTACGGTAGCTGCACACTGTATATGTCGGTAGCTCATAGTCGGCTTGCGGGATTCCGTTACCACCGCACCAGCAGCCATGTTACAAAAAAAATCGTAGTGTGCTAAACAAAAATAAACAAGAATAAACATTAGAAACGCTGAAGGCGATTAATTAAGAACAAGCCATAGCAGATAGAGAGGGTTCACAACACACAACACTCATCTTCACCATCCTCCACTTGAAAATTTTTTTTTTGTTAACACATGATTTATCGTACAGCATACTTCACGAAATGAACAGTTATCATCGGGTTGGGAGATTACTTATATACGAAAGGAACGTATATCCTCGTTGACACATATGTATACTAAAATCACCGAAACAAAGTCGATCCAAAAGAAAATATTTACAAATGAGTAGCTATATGATTCGCTTAAGAAATAAAGAAAATTCAATAAATATGATAAACTATTCTAAGCTGAAAGAATATAAGTAATTAAGTTTAAATAATATAAATGACATGCAATACGTTACTAAACGAACTTCTACGATCACAATGACCTCGTATACGGGCTGGTAAGGTGGTATGATGAATGTATGACAGACCTGATCGACGATGCTGTTGCTGCGGTGTTGAAATTTCCCGCTTCGATTGCTTGCCGCTAACGGTGCACCGGTTTAGATTGTCCCAATTTGTTGGTCGCCCTGCACGTGGCGACAAGGTTGACTACGCTGGCTGGTATAACGTATCTCCTCCAATGTACTGTATGACTTGTCGGTATAATAGCGCAACCACACCCAATCTTAATTATTTGAGGTAACCTTTATCGACTGCATTAATGATATATCCCGGAGTTAGGTTACTCAACTAAGTTTGGTACCTTCTTCCGCGCGTTCTTAAAACAATGAAAACAACCCGGGTGGTCAGCTTGTTCGCTACCACCAATATAATATACAAATCGTGTAGTATGATAAAACTTATTTTCTTTTCACTAATTTTATTTTTATATGGGGTCAGACTGTAGTTGTAATTAATTTATTTATTTTTCTGTCTTTTTAATTTGTTTTTTTTTGTAACAACTTTACACCCCCGAAATGAGCACATACACTTTAACAATTTAGTGGTTATCTACCACTTTGGGTTTATTGCAACAAGAAGGTAGAAAATAATTCGATGGAATTGCTTATTGTTGTCCACTCAAAATACAGTTTTTATTTTTTTTTATACCCAATTAGGCACACACATATTTACAACCTTTTTAATTATTTTATTTTATTTTTTTTTATTTTACAACTAATATTTTGAACAATTTTATAAATATTACAGTATTAATTTTATTTTTATACTTCCACAATAATTTTGTTTATTTATATACTTTCTTTTGGGTAAATACAATAGCACCTTCTCGTCTCCAATCCCGAATTTCCAGTCCCTCCAACTCGTTCATTTTCCTTCTTGTTACCTCGGTTGTCAATTATTCGCGCGCGTTTTTTTGTTTACTCTCTATCCTCTTCTTTTTCTACGATAGGTATATAGCGCCAACTGATCGATTTTGTTGTTATCATATGGAACAGTGGAACGTAGGGTACACCGGTCGAAATAAAATGGTAAGCAAAAAAACCGAGTGGTGAGTACAGCTTTTCTTCGTTGTTAAATATACAGTACCTACAAAAAAAAGAAACATAATCGAGATCTGGAGCTTCGTTACATGTTACTCTGATTTTTGGAAATATATGAATGGTTTAAATCAATTGTAACGCCAGCCCTTAACATCGGCTAGCGTTAGCAAGAAAAAAAATAATAAAGTATTTTTTATATCCAGAGCACGCCATCACTCCAGCCGCTAGCTCAGTGGTGGAGGTATTGGTGTGGTCGTGGGTGTTGTGCTCTGGCTGTGATGGTACGGGCCACATGAAAACCCGTGCAGCAATAAAATAAAAAAGAATGACAGGAAACACTCTGACTCTGATCTACTTACCTCATTCTGTCATCTCGCTGTAGTTCCTCGCTACTCACTCGCTCATAACGTTTTGCAAAATTAGACCCATATCAACTTTTATAGTTATAACCAAAAACATATTTATATTTATTGTTAAAATATTAATTAATAAAAATAAGAAAATAAAAATTATTGAAAATTCATTTAAAATCGCCAAAGGGGTAATTTTAATTGTGTGAAGCACAAATATAATGAACAATAAAAGTATTCGCAAAGTAACATTACTAACTATTAAATTGTTTAACTATAGAAAAAAAAAATAGTAGCGCGGTACTCAAACGGTACACCAAAATAGACGCTCATATATTTATAGGTATACGAAAGGTTACCTGGCTCCTCCGAGTGAAGAAAAAGCGCTTTCTCTGCATCCGGGGCACGGCACCTGTAATCAAACTGTATTTTAGCTATATAAAGCTGAAAGACAACAATGATTAATCAAAAGAATATGTCACTAGGCAATACAGTAAATTTGGATTAAAGTAATATTACAACAAAAAAAAAATTTCAATTAAAGAAAAAAAGAATTAAATAAACATCCATATAACTCTATATATAATAGAAAGTAATAAAAAAACTCAGCCTCGTAAAAAAAAAACCCTGTCCGGAACACGCCCACCATCCACTCGACCTCGCCGCCTGCTGCTACGCGTCCCCGACCTTGACAATCGCTTATTGACACCAAATTATTCCAAATACCGAAGATAACGAAACTGGCTGCCAAAAATTACTAGTTATTTTATGAGTAGTTACACGTATATCCCACACTGCGCAGAACTCTTTCGATCATTTGAATAACAAATGTTATGACAAAAAAAAACAGTTTTTTTTCCCACTGCACAAGTTTTATCAGCATATTCTTATAACAATGTAACCGATAAATTGTTCCTCCTTAACGGCACTAGTATCATTTGATAAGTTTTCACAACGTAATAAAAAAAAAGTTATAAAGGTGCAATGCACTCAAACTGCGGCACTTAACTGTCTGGCAATTTAGAATTGTCTTAAGTCAACTAGATCACATTTTCTTACACACTGTACTTCGTTACCGGAGCTTTATTTCCACCAGATTCATAATGAAGAACACCATAACATTGCGATGTTCAGTTGACAAACACAAACTTTTATATTATTATTATACTTGCACTTAAGTCTATAAACAGTTAACGCAAACCAAACTTTTATTTGTGCGTGACCGGGAATTACAAAAAAACACTTTTTGTCGATCACCACTTAACGAATTATATGTTGGGTCCTTTTTTTCCTTATTTTCACAATCAACTTTTCACTTTTCGAGCTATCAAATAGTTCTCAATAAAAAAATATTATAGAACCTTCACTTTATTTGCATGCTAACACTTGCATGCACTTGCATGCCCCGAAAGATTAATATTGAATGCCCTACCAAAAAAAAATTTTGTCTTCTCTACAAGAAATGTAATAAAAAAAATTCTTCGGTATAAACGTAAAAAAAACAGAAAATCCGCTAATCAATTTGCAAAAAAAATGTTATCGTATGATTTTTGTGAACTGTGTATGGTGCATGTACCAATACTGCAGGTAATAACCCGCCTAGAGCATACTATCATCAAAACTGCCGACCTCGCAGGCGTAACCATAATTCAATGGGTATTGTGCGCAGCAGTCATTTTAGGCGCAACACCATGATGTACAGTGTGGCATCAAAGAAAAAATTAGTATAAGCGATGCGTACATGGAACGCACGTTACACAATTTTAAAGTTATTTTGTAATTCTTCTACCGTTATAAGTTTGTTTAGGAAAAATTCCCTGTTTTCTTTAGTCAAATTTATGACCTCCACTAATGCGTGATATGGTTCGCATGTTGTGTAAATGCCATCCTGAATTTGGACACCATATTGTATTATTACAGGTTTAATATAAAAATCTCCCTGTTGAAGATTAACTGGAATTTAAGTGACTACTTTCGTAAATGGGGGAATAATAAACGTTGCCGCACATGATAAAGGTTTTGTTTGGATTTTAAGTTGAAACCGATCACTTTTTAAAGTTTGATTAATAATGTCAATGTTCGCATTTGTTTCGCGTAATGTCTCGTAGCCGTCATAAAATTCATGGAATTTAAAAACATAAAGTTCAATTAGGAATTCGAATTCGAAAAATTTCAAGTATGCCTTAGTGTCTAAGTATTCTGTTTTAAAAAGGGATTTAACCATTGTCGGTTGAGTTTTTACAATTTGATTTTGTTTTACGAATTTTGGAGAAATGAACGATTTATTCGCTCCTGTGTCTAGTAAGAATTTAATTTGTTGGTTGTTTTCTAATGTTAATATTACGAATGGTAAGCAGCTTGTATAGTTGTTATTTAATTCTGTTATTCCGTTATTGAATTGGTATTGAAAATCCTGATCCTTTGGTTCTGTTTCGATGTTATAGTTTTGAACTCTAGGTTGGGATTGACTGGCTCTGAATTCTGGATCTTTCTGTTTTTACAATTTGTTTTTGAGGGGGTTGGAATGGTTTAAAATTTGTCGGATAAGTAGGTTTAAAATTTGTCGAAGTTTGAGGAGGTTTGAAATTATAATTTTGATTAAATTTTTGATTATTGTATCCGTATTTTGGGCAAAATGTTTTTGAATACTTTTTAAATGTATTTTGTTGATTATTTTGTTTAGGATTTTTAAACAACAGAATATTTTGTTCTTGATTAATATAATCTATTGTAGTTGGGTTCATCGCCCGAAGCCAAGAATCAAGTGGTTCTTTAACTTATTGCGCGAATATTGTGTTGTGATGCTGAAGTGAAGATGCACGGTAGGCGGAACACTTTGTTAAAATTATTAATGATAATGATAAAAAAATAAAAACAAAATTTAATTAAAATTTTTAAAAATTAATAAAAAAATTTATTTATAAAAAAAAAAATATTTTAGTTGCTTTCGCTTTTGGTAAACAAGCTAATAAAATATTGAATTGCAGCAATAAAGCCTGGTCTCTTGCCCTTGATCCAATATTGTTGCGTTTTGGTAAACAAGGCCATAAAAGTTGGTTGGTTACCAATTTGTTTGGATAATAGACGTACGTACGCCTATGAACACTATTGCAATGTTAAATTTACTTTGTAGTAATTGCCACGCCATCATGTTACGATGCATTAAATAATTGTGTCATTGGTTATCACAATCATTTAATGATGATGGGGGGGCATCTATAATATAATTTTAATAACTACCGAACCATCATTTAATTTAAATATTCTGTGTCTTGGTTATCACACAAATGATGGTGGCATCTATACGACAATTGCAATATCGTTCGTTTCAATGATAATTGAATATTGGTAACGATTTTTATTGATATGTGTGACAAAACTAGTTTTGTTAACAGAATTTATCATACAGCGGTTTCTGAGCGGTGATAGGTAGCCGGCTAGAGCTCCCGGTTGTGTCGTGGGGGTTACAGAAACATGTATGATACTTGCATACACCGCTAGGAATGAGACATAACGGACTTCCTATACGCGACAGACCAACTTACCTGGACCTATCATCCCCGAATTAAGTTGTCACCTTAGCACATTCTCAGACAAATTAACGAACAATCGAAATAATAGAACGGAAAAATTAATTTTAACAACATTACAAACAATTTGTATTTCAATAGAAAATATCGGAAATGGTATTGGTGAATTTTGTTTTAATTAACATGATTGTAATTGTCACCAATATACTAAAATATAAATGGTAAATATTTACAAGAAGAACTTAAATTTTTAAAACTACTTAACATTAGCTTAAGATTCTAAAGTCCGGACTAATATTTTTGAATTAATTTCTCAATAATAATTTAAATTTTGTTTTTTTTTTTTTTAAAGAAGCTTAATTAAGATATACAGAAACATGATATTAAATTTAATATTATGTTTTATTTTTATAGAACTACCACTAAACTTAAATTAAAGTAAGAAAAATTTCAAAAAAAATGTGTTTACACTTAGATAATAGCAAACTAGTTATTAGAAAATATATACTATATATGTATATATATATATATATATATATATATATATATATATATATATATATATATATATATATATATATATATATATATATATATATATATATATATATACATATATTATATATATATATATATATATATATATATATATATATATATATATATATATATATATATATATATATATATAATTGTATTATAATATATATATATATATATATATATATATATATACATATATATATATATATATATATATATATATATATATATATATATATATATATATATATATATATATATATATATATATATATATATATATATATATATATATATATATATATATATATATATATATATATATATATATATATATATATATATATATATATATATATATATATATATATATATATATATATATATATATATATATATATATATATATATATATATATATATATATATATATATATATATATATATATATATATATATATATATATATATATATATATATATATATATATATATATATATATATATATATATATATATATATATATATATATATATATATATATATATATATATATATATATATATATATATATATATATATATATATATATATATATATATATATATATATATATATATATATATATATATATATATATATATATATATATATATATATATATATATATATATATATATATATATATATATATATATATATATATATATATATACACCTAATTCTGTTTTTACACGGTAGATATGTACCAATCAAACACCGTGTAAAAAAAACCGTGTAAAAAAATACACAGAATATATGAAAAATTGAGGATTGGTTCAATAGCTTTAAGAATCGTTAAATAACATTTTAAAATAAAAGGTTTTGTTTTTATTTAATTCATAATTTTGTAGGTATCTTTACCTAAGTCAAACATAAGTTATTTATTTCATTAATTTATATATATGTACAGTAAAAATCATAAATAATAAAACTATTCAGTCTCAAATAATATTAAACATATCACAAATTCAGGTAAAAAAAAGTCAAATAGGTCAGACGAATTTCAATCACTGTCTGTTTCTGACAACAAACGGCTACGTTTCCTTTTACTAGACTCAATAAAACTTTCATCGCTGGAAATATCAACTGTACTCAGTGAAGAAGAGGGCATTGTTGTTAAGCATTGTTGTTTATCTTTTTCTTGAGGTTTAATTACAAATTCGGTTATTAACCTTTGTGATCCAATTTTCTCAAGTTCTTTATAGCATTCTTTATAACGGGCCATGCAAGAATTTAAATCCCGTTGAAACTGTATAGCACGCTCAGCATTGTGATCTTTCGTAAAAAAATGATTGCCTAATTTATTGGCTTGTTGAACGCCTTCAAGGATGTCCTCTGCGCTTAATAATACGGCTTCCTCATCATCACTGCTCTCGTTTGGATCTGTAGTCTCTAATGCCACCTCTAAAATTTCCTCCTCGCTAAGGACTCTGTCTGCTGTCAATTCCGCAATCTCTTCTACTTGCAAATCAACTAAACCTTCACCCCCAATCAAATGAGCTATAGAAGCAATGTGTGCATGTATTTCAGCTGGATTTGGTGATTGCTGATTTTCACTTTTTACGCACGCGGGCCAAAGTGTTTTCCAACAAGCATTAAGCGTCGATTGCCTCACTTCAGTAACTGCCATAGTAGCGTGCTTTATACAATCCATTATGCTGAATTTTTTCCATGTTTCAGTTAATGTAAGCGTCTTATCATTTTCCATTGTATCTAGAATATGCTGAAACGTACGTTTAACGTAGTAGGACTTAAAAGTCGCTATGATACCCTGATCAAGTGGTTGTATTAAACAGGTTGTGTTCGGAGGTAAAAACACAACTTTAACGTTTGGATGCGTCAAATCTGGTGGGTGTCCCGGTGCGTTATCAATAATCAATAGGACTTTAAACGGTAGCCCTTTATTATTCAAATATCTTTTTACTTCAGGAATAAACAGATTATGAAACCATTCCGCAAACATTCCTGCTGTCATCCACGCCTTTTTATTAAATTTCCAATGCACTGGCAATTTATTTAAATCAATACCTTTCATTGCACGTGGGCGCTGAGCTCGATTTATTACTAATGGCTTCATCACATGATCTCCCGAAGCGTTGGTACACAGCAAAACTGTAATACGGTCTTTCGCTGCTTTGAATCCACCGGCAGTTTTTTCAGATTTCGATATATAGGTGCGGCTAGGCATTTTTTTCCAGAAAAGACCAGTCTCATCAGCATTGAAAACTTGGTCTGATGTGTATCCTCCTTCATTGATGATTTCTGCTATTTTTGGAAGAAATTCTCTAGCGCTCATGGTATCTGCAGATGCAATTTCGCCTTTAATTTTTATGTTGTGCAACGAGTGTCTTGCTAAGAATCCTGTAAGCCAACCCGTACTTGCCGAAAATTGAATCGTGCCATCTTGACTGGATGTGCTAGGCTGTTGCTCTTTAATTTGGTTGTAGATTCGAATGGCCTTCTCTTTAATGGTATTACCGTCTATTGGTACCCTTTTTTGGTTGTGATCCTCTATCCATAATATAAGCCCTTTTTCCATTTTTTCTTTGGTTACGTCTCTAGTGTAGGATGTTGTCTTTGCACTCGTTTTTGTTCCGGAAGCTACCGATTGCCTAATTGCAGTTTCATTTCGTTTCATTGTTCTTATTGTTGCTTCATTGAGATCATAAATTTTACCTACAGAGGTAGACCCTTGACCTTTTGCTAAACGGTCTAAAATCTCAATTTTTGTTTCCAAAGAAATCCCTTTCCTTTTATGTTTTTGGTTTGTTTTCTTAACTTTTTCTGACATTTTTATTGTATAAATAACAAATAATTACATTAAAACACTTACTACAATTTTATTTTCGCAATAAACTTTACACAACACGACATAACACATTGATTTACTAAGACAGAATGAGTGATATAATCGAAAAAGGAAATTGTGTTAACATTAAAAGGGGAATTCCCTAATAATCTAAACTTGCAAGGTTATTTTTCTTTTATTTATATTCATTCTGTGTATGTATTGAGTATAAAAAAACCGTGTTAAATCGAAACAGACCGTGTGTAAAAACAGAAAAGGAAAATATATTCGAACCGTGCTATATCGAAACCGTGCAAAATAAAATCGTGTAAAAACAGAATTAGGTGTATATATATATATATATATATATATATATATATATATATATATATATATATATATATATATATATATATATATATATATATATATATAGTTATGTTGTGGTTTAAGCAAAGAGTAAGTAAGACTACGTTGTTATTACCTTTATTGTGTTGTTTATTGAAAAGTATGAAAAAGTGTGAACAACGCAAGAAACATTCAACATGGTTTTATAATATTTACTATTTGCATAGTTGCAAATTAATGAGATAAAGTATGATTCTATATAATACAATAATTATTGTTGTTGTTTTCTTAGTAATGAAAATATAATTACTTTTTGCATATCTGCAAATTATGCGCTAGCATATAAATAAGATAGTAAGTATGTAATATAATTCTATATAATGCAATTATTGTTATTGTTGCTTTTACATATTACCGGCCAAATGTGGTGTTGACTTGGACTTTGGTATCGTTCATCTGGATTTAGGTATTTGTGGCATTACGGATGTTAACTCCTCCCCCCGTAAATTGAAGCTGTCCTCAGCTTTACCAGTCATGATGAATCTATTGAATTTAGTTAATCTATTCCTGTATTTCTTGTAAAGGAAAAATAGAAAAATAAATGTTAAAATAATTAACACAATTGATGATATGGCATAGGTGTGACTGTATATGAAGTGCCATTGTTGGTGAATCTGCATTTCCTGGATATTTTTGATATTTGCCTTTGTCAGGTATGGAATATCCAGCGTTTCGATTTTTGTTTCGTTGACTCTTATGGTATTAAGTGGTTGAATAATACCATACTTCTTTGTTATGGATGACTTGTAGTTTGAAAATGATTGATGGCTGGTTTTTATGGTACAATCGCTAAATTTAAGCAACTTGACTCCTTGAATTGCTAATGAATCCGGTCCACAGGTCGAATATATTATTTCCCCTTTTCGTGATGACATAAATAAGTAACCATCTTCTAGTAGCTGCGTTTCGTCGTGGTACTGTGCTTGTACTAGTTTACAATCTGCTGCTTGATTATTGAGCAGGTTGGGTATGCATGTGTTGTTGTTGTGTTGTAGTTGTTCCAATTGACAGTAATATACTTGTTCCAAATTTTGGCAAGGTTTAGAAATTGTCATGTGCATATTTTTATGGGATATGATATGATTATAGGAATTGGGAATAATGGAATCGTTCATGATATATGTTTTAATTTTGTTATAAAGGAAAATTTCTTTGTGAAATTGTGGTATTTCTATTATGACAACCAAATTAGTACTGTTGTAATATGCTTTAACTTTAAGTAACGAATAAACTTGTTCTTGCGAGTGAAGTCGTATATTATTTTTTTCGAGATCTTTCAAAACATAACTCATTTCCCCGTTATCTAAGATAAATCTTGATATTACGTTAATTTTAGCAAATGTAATAATTTCATGAATTTCTTGTGCGTGATCGAATAATATTTGTATATTGTCGTCTATTATGGTGTAGTACATTAGAATGTCTGCGTGAAGTATGAATTTTGAATCTATATCAATTTTATCTGACATGATTTTCTTTGTTGAGTCAATAATTTGGTTTATTGTTGAAGTAGTTTCCTCAAATCTCTGTATTACTTGGTCATTTATTTTTATCTGTTCATTAAACTTATTTATGAGTTCGAATTGTCCGTCT
Source organism: Nephrotoma flavescens (assembly GCA_932526605.1). Lineage (NCBI taxonomy): Eukaryota > Metazoa > Arthropoda > Insecta > Diptera > Tipulidae > Nephrotoma > Nephrotoma flavescens. Next base: position 57,212,235 of record OW052222.1, on the reverse strand, counting down.
GCTGTATTTTTTATTGATTGTTGAATTTCTTCATAGTCTTTCTGGTCCAAATTTCCGGTTATGGATTTTATGAAAGTGCCCAATGGGTCGAAAAGTCCTCGTTTAAGTCTGTTCGGTATGTAAGGCATAAGATTAGAGATGGATGTCCTAGTTTTATTAAATTTTCTCTCGAGTATATCGATACGACACTCCTCTGTTTTCCTTTTAGAGACAATGAGTTGTTGTAGTGAGTTAATTGCGGTTTCTATGTTTGAAAGACTTGTTTCTAAATCTTGCAGTTCGATCACATGAAATAATTTGATGTATGATGTAATTACTCTAGCGTTTCCTAGTGATATGGCTAAGAGTCCTTTGTTGTTTTGTAGGTCAAAAGCTTCCAGGTTTTTTGGCTGGGCTGACCTGTTTATAAAAATGAAGGATATTAGTTTGGGTTTTTCCTTATTTTATTCTTATGTACTGTTCTTTTGTTGGTTGTTAAAGTGACGTCTCCGTCTTCGGTAACTATATGAGGAATATATTTGGACTCAAGTTTGTTCCTCGTAGTTCTTTTTTCAAATATTTGTTGTCCTGGTACGTATGGACTAGGGAAATCGCGTGAAGCGTTCAATTTTTGAATGTTTTTGGCTTTAGACAGGTTATTTAGCTTAGCTATGTGTTCTGCTATAGCTGAATATTGGCGTCTAATGCCTTCTATATATTGATCTTCGCTTTCCGGAAGATTCAATGAAATGGGTTTTATTACTATGTGGCCTCTGTGAAGCTCGAATGGTGTTAATTTTGTACTTGTATGGATAGTGTTATTATACGCGAAAATTGCTTCATCCATAGTTTGAGTTATCGATGCTCTTGGATTTTGTGCATGAATTATCCTGATAAGTTCGGTTAGCGTAGAATGGAGCCTTTCTATGGGCGAATTTCCATTGGATGACTTAGCTGTAGTTATATGGAGATCGAATTTTAAGGTTTTTGCGAATTCTTTAAAAAGAACCGAGTTAAATTTTGTTGCGGAGTCCAATGTAATTAATTTGGGTATTCCTTCTCTACTAAAATAGGATAGGAATTTTTGTATCATTGTTTCCGTTTTCCGATTTGGAATCTCGAAAGCTGCTGCGTATTTCGAGAATTTGTCCATGAGGGTTAAAAAATGTTTTCCTGAAAGGGCAAATGTGTCGCCGTGGATTATTTCCATGGGGCCATTTGGTGTTTGGGATAATTTAAACTTTACGTTAACTGGTTGTCGTTCGTATTTGTTCAAATTACAAATTTCGCATTTGTTAATTATTTGCGTAATTTTTTGTTTCATTTGAGGAAAATAAAAATTCCGTTTAAGTTTCTCATAATTTTCCTGAACTCCCCTATGATAAGGTTTGTGTTCATTATTTATGGTAGATGTTGTTCGGTCTCTAGTTCGAGATCGGTTTTCATATTTTGTACCCTAACAATTTTCTTAATATCACATATATGTGGATTATCTGCATATATTGATTGGATTTTACTGAAGGTATCGTCATCGGTGTAGATGGCGGTAACTTTTTTATTGTTGGTGTAACTGTTTAGTATTATGTCTAAATCAATGTTTAAAAATTCTGCCTTTTTCACTGTATTACGCTGGTTTCGATTAAATAAAACTCTAACGTCTTCAGTTATTTCATTACAATTTTTATCTTTAGAGATAACTAATTGGTAGCGGAATTCATTTAGACTTGAATTGGATGTTGGTATTTGTTTGTTTGTTTGTACCACAGGGTCGTCACTCTGGGTATTTATATTATTTAGTTGAGATAGCACGCTAAAAAATGTGTTATCAATTTTTATTTTATTACCTTGAGTTATCTGCAGCTTCTCTAGGTTGTTTATTTCAGGAACAATGGGATTTTTATTGTAAGCAAACTGTTTACTTTCCAATTGCCTATTGATTTCAAGGCGTGAAAGGGCATCTGCATTAGTGTTGGCAGAGCCTTTTTTATAAGAAATGGTGTAATCGTATTCTTCGAGTGCCAGTCGCCACCTGATTAGTTTTGAAGTTGGATCTTTGGCGTTAAAGAGCCAAAGAAGTGGTTTATGATCAGTGGCGATATGGAATTTTCTACCATATAAGTAAGGGCGAAAATACTTTGTACCCCAGACTATGGCTAGACACTCTTTTTCGATGGTCGAATAGTTACACTCTGTTTTAGATAAAGTACGAGAGGCGTAAGCAATCGGAAGATTGTTGTTGTTAAAATTTTGGCTTAAGACAGCGCCTAACGCGTAGTTAGAAGCATCTGTTGTTAATGTAAACGCTTGAGTGAAGTCTGGATATCTCAATATTGGTTCAGATGTTAATAAATGTTTACATGTTTCCATACAATGTAAAAATTCTTGATCATGGTAGATCACTGAATTTTTAGATAAACAAGCTGTTAATGGTTTGGTTACTTTAGAAAAATCTTTTATGAATTTTCTGTAGTAACCGATGAGACCAAGGAAAGATTTGATTTCTTTTTGTGTTGATGGTGTTTTGAATTGTTTAATCGCCTCGATCTTTTTGGGATCGGGTTTTATTCCTTCGGGAGTTATAATATGCCCTAAGAAACCGATGGATTTCTGCAAAAACTGTGTTTTCTCTATTTGTATTTTTAAGTTGGCTTCAGATAATTTTTGAAACACTTGTTTTAAGTTAAGAAAATGTTCCTGCAAGCTGGTGCTGAAGATGATTATATCATCCATATAACACAAGACGTTCTTGCCTTGCAAGTCGCCCAGGACATTGTCCATTACACGTTGGAACGTGCTTGGGGCGTTTTTTAGGCCAAATGGCATTCGAGTAAATTCGAAATGACCATTAGGTATAGAGAAACCAGTTTTGGGAATATCTGAGTTCTTGATTTCTATTTGATGAAAACCGGCAGCCAAATCTAATGTTGAAAAGTAGTTGGCTTTTCCGAGTTTTCCAAGAATATCCTCTATATTAGGTAGAGGATACTTGTCGTCAACGGTTTGAGCATTTAGTTGTCTAAAATCGACAACTAATCTCCATTTTTTATTTCCACTAGCGTCAGGCTTCTTTGGCACCATCCAAATGGGCGAAGACCATGGGCTAAATGAAGGTCTAATTATTTTATTTTTTAGCAACTTATCTATCTCGATTTTAATCTCCGGCTTTTAGTGTTCCGGGTGACGATATTGCTTTACAAAGTAAGGTTTTTCTTTTAACAAATTTATCTCGTGTTTGATGTTATTTGTGAACGTTAGTTCTTGATTTTCATCATAAAATAAATGTTGGAATTGTTTACATAACTTTAATATTAATTGTTTTTCCTCATTGTTTAGATTTTCCGTGTTGATCTGTGCTTCAAAGTCAACTTGCATAACTTTTTTGTTTGCAATGTGGAAATTTATTTCGTGGAAATTGTCGAACTTAGTGACGTTTATTGGAGTCATGAGCTCGAATATTTCGTCTTCTTGTCCTAGATTAATAATTTCTACTATAGCTTCGTATGGGGAACATGTGTTGTAAATACCTTCCTGTATATTTAGATTTTGTGAGAGCTTGCTGCTTTCAATATAAAAATTTCCTCTCTTGTTTGTTACCGGTATAGTTACCAATTGTTTAGAATTTGATTTTATCTTGATATGTGGTATTATTGATTTAAATTCCCTATGAATTTGAAGGTTATATGTTGGTGTTTCCAACTGGTTTTGTTCGATATTTATTTTTGCATTCATAATTTGCAAATTTTCGTAGCCAATGAGTCCATCAAAAAAATCGTGAAACTTAAATAGGAAAAATTTCAGTTTCATTGGAATTTCTTTGAATTGCACTGTTACCATTTTATTTATTTCCGTTGAGGAAAATACAGACCGTACTTTAAATTGCACGTGCTGGTGATCGTCAAATAATTTTGAAAATCTTGGATTTATATAAGATTTGTCTGCTCCCGTATCTAGCAGAATTTTTAGAGATTGGTTTTTTCTAGTGAGTAACAAAAAAGGAAGTTTATTTTGTTTATTTAATTTATTTAAGAAGTTAATGTCTGTTCCGAGGCATCTTGTAGAAAATCCTCATCATCTATGTATTCTAAATTATTTACGTTTGGTTCTTGTTTAATATTTGTTCTCGGAAAGAATGTTTTCTGTTTACGCTGATAAGACGATTTATAATAAGGTTTATTATCAGACTTTGCTTCCGGTTTATTATTAGTGGTATCGGAATTTTGTTTTGTATAATTAACTGAAGTTTGGAAATTACGTGAGTTATAACTTTTTACCTGTGGTTTTTGTAATTGAATATTTTTTAATCTTAAGATGCTTTGTTCCTGTTGTATGAAATTAAAAGCCTCTTGCAAACCGCTTGGTTGTGAAGCCCTTAGCGAGTTACCTAAAGGATCAGGTAAACCTGCCATGAAGACTGTTAAACCAGTTAATTGGTGTTGTTCAATCAATATGCCCATTGTACGTTGATCTATTTCGGTTAATCGAACTTTGTTCGAAAGTAATGTTAATATGGCTTGAATTTTTTCGAAGAGTTTTTGAGGCTCTAAGTTAGCCTTTATTAATGAAAATAGTTCAAGTTGTAGGTTAGGTATGCTTCGATTATCAGCATATTTATGGACAAGATGTTGTCGTATTGGTTGCCACTCAGTGATTACACCATGTGTAGTTAATGATTGACTTGCACTATCGGTTATTTTATTTCGTATATTTTGGATTATAATTTTATAACTTGGTAATTCCTTAATAGGTTCAATTGCTTCTACCACTTGGTCTACTGAATCAAGAAAGTGAAACAATTCATCTCTCTTGCCAGAAAAGGTTGGAAGATTTTTTGTAACTACATCTACTTTGTAGCTATCAAGAATTGCACTTTGTTTTTCTAACAATTTTTCCATTTTCAGTTTTCCGATATGGATTGGTTTTATAGGTTGATAACCAAGATTGTGTTGTTTCAAGAACCTTTCTAGTTTTTCGGTATCTATATCGAAAGACCCGTTGCTTTTAGATATTGAATAATTTTGAGACTCGTTTAATGAAGAGTTGGCGCGTGCGCCAGATTGTAATGATTCGTCAGATAAATTTTCCGAATCGGACATAGAATTTCACGAAATTATTTTTTTTTATTTGTGCACCTGATTACACTATTTATATTATAACGGCAAGTCCCGATTTGAGGTTCTTGTCGGTTTTGAAATAAAGTCCCGATTTTAGGTTCTAAATTTCTATTACGCGCAAGAACAAGGTATGTAGTTATTAATCGCGTAATAAATTTATTTTTTTACAAATAGTTTTTTCTATTTGGGTCACTTTTTCACTTCACAAATTTCACAAATTTAATAAATATAGTGTTGGAAAGGTTTTTTAAAGGATAAAAAATATGCAAATTTCTAATTCACTTACCTCGCCAAAAGTATTATCGCTACTAATACTTTAAAGTTAAACATTCCCCAAGTTGATCACTCTCGATGAAGGTTTTATCACTTTTTCCACTATTTTATTATATCGAACAGCTTGCCACTGGTGAGTGTTATTACATTCGATTTATTTTGGTTTTATTTAGTTATATGTTCTAAACCAGTTGTATGGTAAAGATTTTATATACACTTTTTTTTTTTTTTTTTTTTTAATTCAACTGCGCCAGTTATGTTGTGGTTTAAGCAAAGAGTAAGTAAGACTACGTTGTTATTACCTTTATTGTGTTGTTTATTGAAAAGTATGAAAAAGTGTGAACAACGCAAGAAACATTCAACATGGTTTTATAATATTTACTATTTGCATAGTTGCAAATTAATGAGATAAAGTATGATTCTATATAATACAATAATTATTGTTGTTGTTTTCTTAGTAATGAAAATATAATTACGTTTTGCATATCTGCAAATTATGCGCTAGCATATAAATAAGATAGTAAGTATGTAATATAATTCTATATAATGCAATTATTGTTATTGTTGCTTTTACATATTACCGGCCAAATGTGGTGTTGACTTGGACTTTGGTATCGTTGATCTGGATTTAGGTATTTGTGGCATTACGGATGTTAACTACGTTTGTGAAGATAATTTTGAATTAAATGATGCCAATTGTTCTACAGAAATTATTGGAAATTTGGGGAAGGCAAAGGCCGTATCTTTTAGAATTATGTTTTCATTCTTTTTTGGAAGAGCGTTGATTACCACTTGTAAAAATTCCTTTATATCCGCCTGGTTTAATAATATTTTTTGTTGATTTTCTAAGACCGTCGATATTTGTGAATTTGTATCTCGAATAAGTAACTTGTTTTTTTTTATTTTTTCCTCCATTTTTTTGATTTTAGATAAAGTTTTGTCTTTAACACCATTTTTTTCAGATTTATCCTCAATATCATTTAAAGTTTCGCCAATGAAGCAATTAGATTTAAACATCGGTGTTGCAGATATATCAGGTAATTCTATTATCTATTCTATGGTGGGACTGATTGTTGTTAAAGGTGGTAATGCTTCAACAAGTATTATTTTGGCTGAATCAAAATTATCATTAAAGTCTTCCATCTGGTATTTCCGTTTTTCTATTCTCAATTCGTCACATTCCGAGTTAGAGAAATCCGCTAAAAATATTCGCTTCACGATAATTTGCAATGCTATCTTTTAAAACTTTACATGGAAATATTTCCCAATCTTCGTTTGGATCAAGACGTTTTTTTATTGCTTGACTGTAGTGTTGTGGCCAAGAGACCATACCATTCTTGATCCAGCTTTTGCATACAACCGAAACCTCTTTTACGCCGTCCTGACTATTTGTTTCAATTACAGAATACATATTTCAGTATTTGTAGCTATTTATAGCTAATTATAGTAATTAAAAGTTATTTAAAAGCTAAAATATAAAAAACATTAATTAATAAAATGAAGAAGTGGAAAAAATGCGTAATATCCCTCGTCAGCGTTTTTCATGGCAAATAGTTTCTTTTGAACATCATTAACTTCAAATTTCTCTATAATGGGTTTAGTATTCAAAAGTGTTTGTTAAATATCGAATTTGCTTGACGCAATAGGTAAATCATAGAAGTCAGAAACTATTTCCATTTGTTTGCCCCAAATATATATTTTTGCGTCAATTATTTTCAGCATATTCAAACATTATTATTTCTTTATTTTTTGTTAGAAACCATCGATTTCTTTCACTATTATCCAGTTCTGCAAACTTTAATTTAATTCGATAATAATATATTTTTCCATCTCTATTTGATTTTTTTTAAATGGGATACGTAGATTCTATATTATTTTGAATCAAATTCGCATTGTTAATTTCATAAATTCTGTTGCATATTTGAGCTAACGGCTGATTTGGCTTTCTAAGAGAACATTTTAATTTGAACATGAAAGATTCAAATGGGAAAGCTGAAAATGCGTCTAAGGCACCAAACTCTTTTACATCTTCTGCCAAATGTGATAAGTTGTGCATGTTATATGTTAAATGATGTTGTCCGTAAAGCTGTTTAACTCCTTCAATAAAATTTATAAGTATGTTGTTTGCAAGATCTGGTTTAGTTTTGGAGAATTCAGGATGACATAGAATCAGAATTCAAGTCAGAAGACACAAAAAGTTATTGTATTTTTCAGATGATAATATATCTCTCAAAACAAATAGTCCACAATATAGTAAAAACGTTCTAAATTCTGTAGCTTTGAAATAGGAAAGCTCGGATAATATTCTTATCTTTCGTTGAAATTCAGATGGCTGACTATGAGATATTTTAGATAACCTTTCGGATATTTTATTTACGCTTCTAGACGGTAAAAGTGATTTGACGTCCCCATAAACCCACATTTGAAGCATTTTCTTCATTACACTAAGGCAGGCAAGATGCATATATTCTAATGGGAATTGTTTGATCATTGACATGATGGGAGCTCCTCTAATATAGTGTCACTCCTATGATGCTCTTCATTTTCTCTATTTCTAAAAGATCTATTCGTTCTTCTTTGTGCCATAGTATTTATGTGGGAAAATCACCCTATTTTTAATATAATCTCCTTCTACATTACATTTCAGGCATCCAAAGTACCCAGTGTGAGCTTTGGTCCCAAGAACACTAGACCGTGCTGGAGCATCACATATAAATGATCGAATTTTCACAAGGGCTCTATCATTTTTCCATGGGAAACCATCTACCAAAAATGGTTTAAGCTCATCGACGAATGGTCTTAGATATTGGCTAAAACTATTTGGTTTATTGTAACCATGGTAGATTCCGATAACAAATACTTTGTTGTATTTAAAATTACAAGTTTTACCTAAAATTGGCCAAAAACAGCTTTGTTTGCTCTTAGTAATAAGTAATCCATCAATATTTATATCTAAAATAATAGCTTCTAGGAAGGCGTCGTGATTACTCAATAAAGCTTCAAAAGCTGAAGTACAACCGATGTGCACGTACTTTCTTGGAGAACATTCTAACATATCTCAAATATGCAAATAAATGTGCAAATAAAAGTTTTGGGCTCTCTGCAAGCCTCAATAAATCTTAGAATGTAGCAAAATATCTTCTGAACCTTGTGATCGGACGAATATCATCATAAAATTTCGTCTAGCCATTTGTTTTCATTTATCACACTGAACGTGAACAATGTGTTCTTTTCTTCTTCTGAAGTATCATACGTTGGGCTCTGGACTGGCCACATATGATGCTCTTCGTGTAACCAAGCTGGTGGCCCTTCATTGGTTAAGTTTGTACTACTAGTTGTTCCTGTAGAAAATGTCAGGATCTTGTCCACACCGCAGTCTTTGCAGATGGATAACGAAAAGTTGATGTTTGTATGTTCATTTCTAAGGATATGTTACAGTCCTCCGTTGGTTGTACACCAGATGCAAAACTAGCATAAGTACAATAATTATCGCAAGGGATACATTGCGTTGAAACTTCATTCATTGGTTGATTGATTCTAAGATTTTCCTTCAGGAGTTTGTGTTGATATTGTCTTGACATATCTTTTAATTTTTTCCCCATCCTTGAATTTTTTAATTCCTTTTAAGAATCAAACTTGCAAACCTAAAAGATATTTTTATTATATACCATTTATATAACCAGAGGTAAAAAAATAAGGCTCTTAGTTTTTTTAAACCAAAATGTTAGAAAAAATTATTTAATATTTATCTGATTTGAGAAATATTGTTTAAAGCTTACCTTATTTACTTTTAATCAATAATGCTGTTACAGGCTGGCTACTGCCAACCTGCAGATTTCACTAAGCGCATGCAGAGGCCTCCACGGTGATTTTTGCCGGCTACGTTCTCAGGGAGAAGTGCTAAGGTCGTGGGGTTTGAGGCTTGCATGACGCTCCTGGCTTACAACGTGTTGATACAGAAAGTTGGGGGGGGGGGGGACGCAAATAATAATAATACCGGGAGTTCCGCCGAAATTCGTCGGCCGGAACCTGAGGAACGAACAACGAAATTAATAAAACAAAATGATAAACAAAAAAAAACATAATAATGACGGAAGATGTGCCTTGGTGCGCGCATCCATTCGAATCCAAACAGGGCAAAGCCCTGGTTGCGAAATTGGATGCGGGCACCAAGGGACCGCAATCAACACTACACCGACACAGAGGGAGTCCCCGCAAATATATAAAAAAAAAAAAATCAAAAAAATTTTAAAATAAAATTAAAACAAAATATACCTTAATTTAAAACAAACAAATGGTTGCGGCCTTGCGCGGCCGTCATGCCACAGGTGGCCTTGCCCCACCCAGACCGTTGCGGCTTTATGTGCCGATAACCCACCAGTGTTGGTGCGACCTTGAGCGGTCGGACGTTGCGGGGCCTTTCCCCGATACCAATAATTCAAAACACGAAGGGCCGGTTGGCCACTCGTACGTTGCGACCTTGTGCGGTCGGACGTTGCGGGGTCTTTCTCCGATACCAATAAATTAGGTCGGGCAACCGGTTGGTCGGCTACCCGTTCGTTGCAGGTTTCTATAGCAGCCGATAACCAATATAAATGCCGAAAATAAACCGTTAACCAACTTCCCGCCAAAACCGCAAAAATGTTGGGCGTTGTCTAGCCGTAAAAAAACGTAAAAAACGTTGGGGTTGTTCACCAAACCCGTAAAATATTTTGTTTGGCGTCCTCCCGCCGTTAATCGAAAATTTGAATGGGCTCGTTGATTATGTGGTACCCGTAGAAATACGGTACCCGCTGGAAATAATTTGCGTACCGTTGATAAATGGCGGCACCCGTAGAGATACGGTACCCGCTGGAAATAATTTGCGCACCGTTGATAAATGGCGGCACCCGTTATACCGCGTTTTGACCACCCGTGAAAGGTGGCTGTGTCCTCGCCAATTTTGGTGCTCGACCGCTTCAAATTAAACCAAACCACAATCACTAAATAACAAACTGACGTGGCAAACAACAACACTAAGGCTCAAGTCAAGATTTTAACTTTAAATTTAAACCGATTTTTTCAATTAGAATTCACAACCGAATTTCAACTGATCAGTATACACTTATAAAATAAACGTTTTCAATACTATCGATCTAACGAGGAATTTTCTGTTCTTCTCGTCTAACCAACTAATTTCCACTTTTTATGAAACTCAAATTTCACTTTTAACTTATTACAAAAAAACTCAATCATCGACTATAATTTTTTTTTAAGCATTTTTTTTATTTATTGGTAGCCAAAAGCCAATTCAAAACTAATTTTACAATTTTTGTTATTAAAGCCAAGCCAAAAAAAAAACTGCACTTGACTACATAAAACCAAAATCCACAATTGACCTTTTCAAATTTTTACTAGACTTTATTCTTTAAAAATCACAACTCGACTCTCAAAGAAGAAAAAAAACTTCTCGCGCCGCAACAACGCGCTAAACGTTCTAGAAGAATGTCTTTCTTCTCTGTCTCTCGTTTATATCAATTATATCGTTTATATCAAATTTATAAAGCGTTTTACTTTGCACACACTCGATGCGCATTGCTCTCGCTCTCTCCCATTTTCGTTCAGTTGCACCAATAAAACAAAAAAAACACACAGGAACCCATCCACCTTTAACCGCGTATGGACATCGAAAAAAGAAATATAAGAAAAACCAAGAAATATTACTTTTATAAGCCAGTGCGAAGCTAGCGCCGCTCCCAATATATTAGTTTTCGGTACTACACATTGAGCGACACAGTGCATGAAATAGTTTATTTTATTTATGAAAAATATTTCAAAGCAGAAATTTTAGATTTGCTTTCACCGCTGTATACGTACAAAAAAATATTTTTTTTGTTATTTGGTTCGATCTTCGTTTCGTTTTTACTCGGATATGTAGAGAATATAAAAAACAAGCTATGGTAGAATCTACTTTAATATAAGTCCTGCTTACTCTTCTCATTGACAGATACCTATTTTAAAAAAACTAAGGAAGAGTGTGTTGGTTACACTAACAATACAACGTAAATTTGATAAAAATCAAAAAAATTTGTTCATTTTTTTTTTTGTTTCTGCACCAACACAATTCAATTTTTATGGTATGGACGTCAAATCTACCCCCGGACGCAAACCAACCCGAACGCAAACCAACCGAGGAGAATAAAAACACAAAAAATTTACCAAAGGTGGGGGTGTAATCAATAAAATGAATTTTGTCTTGGGGGGAATGAAAATGAATTTTGTCTTGTTGACGACAACACAGTCGTAACAATGCATATTAATAATTAACTAAAAAAAAATTAAAATAAATCTTTTCAATATTCAATATATTCTCATCATCATAACATTCTTCTTCACTTCGAGCCACTTTTATTAAATCATTGAAAGTTTCAAACGCCTCTCGTTTAATTTTTGACGTATCTATTTGGACAACATACCATACACCGTATCCAATTGTACAGTTTCTGCTAGTGAACCAAGGGGTAATTGTGGAAATAGTGCACGTATATTACAAATGAAGAGATCTGTTTCCATTGTTTCCGCTTGGCGTTTGTTTGGGGCGTTTTTCCGACCAAACACCGACAACAGCAACTCAACAGTTTCCTCAAATGTTGTTACCGTATCTTTCACACCATACCACCATTTTGCAGCGGTGCCTTCCAGCAACATTGGTGTAATCCTTTTAAAGCATTTACTTACGAAATATTTGTACAGTTTTTGTAAACCTTTATTGGATCTATAATTGCTTCCGCCCTACTTGACTTATCTCCATTAAACCTTGACGACCATCAAACCTTGGTATAACAATCTACCGTCATTTTTCTGTTGTTTACCATGCTTAATAATTCCCGAAACTGGTCATCAGTCATTATCGCGTTATTTGATATCATTTTTGTTTGACTCGTCGTAATAGGCTTTGGTCTCAGTGATTCGCTTTCTACTTGCTTCTGAATTTGTGGGACCTTTTTTTTGTCTTTATTCGGCATCAACCTACAAACCTAATATAACGCAATACATAACATTACGCCTAACATAATGTATGGTAACCCTATCACGCTAATAAAATAACAAACAGGGCTAATAATCTATTCGGAAACTTTACCCTAAACAGAAAATTATGTAGTAAACGCGCTATCTCTGTTCGGAAAGTGTGACCCTAAATAGAAATGAACAATTCAAATTAATTACCTCTGCTCCGAAATTTTAACCCTATACAGAAAAAATATCTATACGTTCGGATATTTCTTCAACTCATTCAACATACACTCTCTCACGATGAAGTTCGCTCCAACCTTCGACCGTCGTAACAGCAGAGTACTTTTATTTTCTTATTTCTTTGAAAAAACTCGATGTTTCATGCATTTACAATTTTAATACTTTAATACTAACAAACAAAATTCACTAAACCTTTCCTTACTCCCCGAAACCGATGCACAGTTACGCTTAATTAATTAAATTCGACGCTTCACTTGGGCTGCCATTTTGTAACCTCCGAATATCACAAATAGTTTTGAATATGTTAATTTCGCTTGGTCGGTTGATATACGAATTTCCTAAATGAACTTCACAAGGTAGATAGATTCCTCGATATTTATACGGGTGGTGAGTAACTTTCTATTAAATCAAACTGATTTGTTTTATTTTATACATTTACTTTTAATTTAAACAAATACAAATTGACGTTTTACACTAATTGCCGTTTGCATATTAATCTAAAACTATTTATACCTAGTACTAGGAACAAGAACAACTCTTCAAAAATTAAAATTTTCTATAAAAGATGATATACACATATTCCGCACGGTTTTCACATACAAAATGGTGGAACGCGTGGATTATTTCAATGCGTTTCTTCTTCTGCCCACGAAACAAAGTACAAATTGACACAATTATGTCGTAATTGTGACTAAAGTTTACTTTGTTTATAGGAATAAAAATATCGTATAATTGTGAAAAATATCCGTATAAATATGTCATAAAATTGTGAACAAAAGTTGTCGCAAAAACTATATTCACAATATTGTCACTTTATTTTCATATAAATAATGTGCTAAATTGGTGAACATTTATAGGTGACAAAAAAGAAATTTCATTTTGTGACATTTTACCGGGGATATAATTTTTTTCGTTTTTTTTTGTCGAATGTTTTAGTATGGCAGATGCGGTAAAAAATTTAAGTTTCCGATTCCTGTTCCCAGGAAACTTTATTTCTTCTCCCTGTATTTCATCTTCATTATTATCCGAATTTTGTTGTTCTCTCGTATCTAACTCATGATTATTTATTACTCTTCCATTCAGAGTTTTTCTTGACATTTACGAATAATCAAAGTCCATTGGTTTTACCGAACTATTTGATTTAATGTTTTGGTACGATTTTAGATCTGTTTCATTATTTTGGTTGCGATTTCTATTTACTTGCTCAACTGAATATTGTTTCTTTTCGCTCGTCTGATTAAAATGTTGAGGGTTTGTTAACTTCCTTGAGTTCGATATGCTTTCATTCGAATTGAATTTACATATAGGAAAGCATACGCTTCCTCTAAGCTCTTTGGTTTTGCTGCCTGAACATAACCAAAGTAAGGCTTTCGCAGACCTTCCTCGATAAACGTATTTATTGCTGCCCATGCCTGATTATTTGTCGGATAATGTTTTAATATTTTGTGTTATTTCCTTTAATATATTAAAATAACTATGAACTGATATGTTATCTGCTTCTTTTTTTGCCCATAATTGCAACTTGTAATAGGACAGTTGTTGTCTGTTGCCAAGGGCTTCCATAAGAATATCTTTTATTTCGGCGAAATTCGTTGGGTTACCTGCTACGAACAGAATGTCCTTTGCTTTCCCTTGCATTTTGTTACTCACAGCTTTGTTGGGGGTAATCAACGGGTGACATACACTTAGCGTATTTTCCGCGCCGACTCCCATAGAAATTTGGGATATACTTTATTGGACCTAGAATCCTGAATATGTCACCCATTTGCTGTTGTACCAAACTATTTGGTTGCCTGTCCTGTGCTTCTTGCGTTTTATTCAGATTTATAAGCTGTTGTATAATTGCAGTAAGTTGGTTTGACAATTGTTGTTTCACATCTGAGATTTCCTCAGAAAATGCCAACATCTCTGAATTAATCATTTTTAAACTTACTTAATCTAAAAAAAAATTTTACCTTGATACAATTATCAAATTCTTCACCTATCTTGTAGTATTGCACGTTATGATGTTGTATAGCAGTCGATGGAAACGAACCGTTCGAGTGATGCGAGGTGGAACTACAAATCTTTTGAGCGGTTGAAACTTTATTTAGCTCAAGATGTTTTAAGAGAACACGAATAATTTCTACACATAACAGTTCACTTATAAATTCGTTTTTATTCACTCTCCGTAAGGCTGCGCCAATTAGGAGTTCAAGTGTTCACCGTTCATAAAAAAAATATTATTTCACAAAATTTTTATTACAACTTTTTAACACAATACATTTAGAAAACATACTTAATTTTAAAGCGATCACTCAAAAACTAACTGGTTACATACGTATAGAACCATGTATATATTTATGGATCTTAAGTTTACATAACAATAAAAAAATTAAAATCTTAAATGGATTTTTATTTTTTTCGCTTTATTTAACAAATTTTGATTACACTCAATCAATTCCTTCTTAAGACTAACTTAATTATCTTTCTTAGCACTATTTATCTATTCATTTTGAAAGAATCTAATTACAAGCCAAGCGAGTGGAAAATTACTGTTATTTTGCTTGCTATGCATTTCTCACGATTTGTTGGATGGCACGTTGAGTCGTTGATCCGCCTATTATGCTGATGTTGTGTCTTTCTATGTTGCGATATCTCTTGTTAGATGATCTTAGGAATTTATAACTATATATAATAATTTATTTTGCTGAATTTACAAAATAAACGAATCAGGTTATTGGTATGATGCGCGTGTATTATTCGTATGTTAATGAAGCGCGTGGTTTCAAACGTTCGGTGAAGTTTTATACTCAGCATTTTGGTTATTTTATGTATAATTATATATATACACTCCTTGTCACTTGGTTAAGGCCACGTTCAATTTTTATCTTTTTGCTAGTTCCGGGGTTCCAAAAATTTTCAAACCTTAAAATATACATTCTTATAATCTAAACACGTTATACACAGTTGAAAAATTTAAAACGATTTGAGAGTAGCAAAAAAATATGAGCAAAAACACCGGATTCACATTTTCAGTAGGTTAAGGTCACATGAAAATTCAAAATATCAGTTTATTTTAAAAATGGAAGTTCGATATTTTCAGATCTAATCCAATCTTTCACCACTTTAGCATTGTGTATAGGGGCGTTGTCTTGTTGAAATGTGAATAGGTTAGGTCTAAATTTCTCACGTAATGACGGGAAAACATTTTGTAATAATGTTTTGTAAGTTTCACCGTTCATTGTAATACTTCTGAACTCCAAATCTATAGTACCATAATAAGTAATAGCACCCCAAACCATAATACCAGATGTACGGCTGTGACGGCGTGCCAAAATAATTTCTTCTTTACGCAAATCGTGAAAGTAATATTTGTATCCATCAGGCCCGTCCAAGTTGAATTTTTTTTCGTCCGGAAAAACCACCTTCTTCCATTCATTATTCCAGGTCATGTGAGTACGTGCAAAATCTAGGCGTTTCTTTTTATTTACTGCATTCAAAACGGGCTTTTGCTTAAATTTACGACGCACTAGATGTTCACTGTTGGTGGTTACTCGCCAAACAGTTGAAACACTAGCTGAAACTTCAGCTTTACCCTTGATTTTCTTAACAGAAAGACCAGAATTAGAAGCCTTACGAAGAATTAACCGCCGTTCTCTTTCTGTTGTAGCCAAAGAAGTACGGCCTTTCTGCCTGGTCCCGTAGTTTTCGATATCCGAGAGGTAATTGTTAATCACCGTCTTACTTCGGTTAATTTTTTGTGCAATTTTTCTACTTGAAAACCCTTGCTCACGATACACTTCTTCACACTATACACTCACTATATACGTCTTAGCTTTGGGCATTTTAATTTAAAATTCAATTAATAATTTAAATATTAGTATAATAAATGTAATTAAATCAAAAAAAAATTAAATTTAATGACTAATCAAGTATAAACTTAAATGGCCTTATCCTACTGAAACACTAAAAATTCATACGTTTTACATTAGTATTTGAAACAAATGAATAAAGTACCGGTAAATCCCGTTTTAAATGATTTTTTCTGTAATTTTGTGCAATTATACACATAATATTTAACTTTTTCATCTAATTAGGCTTTACAAGTTGTTCCAACATACAAAAATTTGAAAGGAAACTGAAAATGTATGGTGGCCTTAACCAATGCCTTCTATACTACTGGCCTTTTACTACTCTCATTTTTCGCACATGACGTCAATTTAAGTCTATACCGAGACTGCGCAATAATAATTTTAGGATATTTACACTAACAAAGCAACTAGAGAAAGCAACAACAACGTCGACTTAGCGTGTCGTCATCATTTGGTGTAAGCGGTCAGTAGTTTAGAAGGCATTGCCTTAACCAAGTGACAAGGAGTAGAGTATATACATATATACAACAAAACAAAATATTGCGAACGGCCGTCGAACATGAAATCGGATGAACCCAGCAATCGAATAACCGAAATATTGAAAGTAAAGATAAACAAAAATGCGAGTCCTGGTTTGGAGATGAACTGAATTTGACGACTGATTTTCTTTCTTCTATGATACACTGATGAACTTTGCTTTATATTCTTGGTGATGTCGCGTGACAACAATTTTCTATAACCTCGCAGTGATATATGCAGAATTTATGTATTCTTGTAGTATTCTGTATTCTTGTATTATGATAACTGATGATGAGTTGAGCAATTTTCATTTTCGTTATTGCTTGCCTTTTTGGATTGAATGTTTTTATGGTTTGTGCATGTGCTAACATAAGATACTCAGGTTTATCGTGTGGATTGTTTTTTGTTTGTTTGTAAATAATTTAATACTCTTCCAGCAGGTGTTGGTGATCCATTTTTACGTTTCTTGAATGTTTTTTTTTCTCGAGATGTAAATTCGTTTTCCGGTGTACCACTCCCGACAAACAATTTACAATTTATGTAATATGGAATAACCAATAGAGGACTGAAGGACCTATTAGTTTTTTGTCGGACAGTCGTTTCCTCAAGTACACTAGAATAACCAAGTTTTGTGCAACCTTGGGCAGTGCTTATTAACCAAACGAAGACCGATCGGTTATACCGCGGTTATTTTAACCTGCAAAAACAGGTGTAATTGTACTTGTGAAAACAGATTTTAAGACGAACATTTGCCTGTTTCAAAAACGGTTCAATAACCACGTTTTGTGTGGCTTTTGGCAGTGTTTGTTAACAGAACGAGGATCGATTGGTTAAACTGCCGTTTGTTGTCTGGGACAAAACCGGTGTAATTTTCTGGCAAAAAAGCGATTTTAAGTAGAAGATTTGCCTGTTCCAAAAACGGTATAGAATAAACACATTATTCTGACGTTTGGTAGTGCTACCTGACTGTATAAGATCTGACCTTCTATGAATCGTTGTTCGCGCTCATAATCTCGTTCCGTTATTCTGGCTTTAGTAAGAGATTTCGAATTTAATGTAATGCCCCTGTAAACCATGTTACGTTTTCTTCTCTTTGTCACTCGACTCACGAATAAATATGGATCGAGTGACATTTAAACAGATTGATTTACCCCAGCGTCATCATCCCGCAGCCTTGTTGCCGACTATCGCTCAGTCCGTCGTGGATCTTGTTGGGTGATGTCCATCCGAGGTCGAGAGAGGTGCAATTACCTACCATATACTTGACAAACTTAATCGTCGCCCTTTCCCCACCAATATTCACACTCATCTACCGCACTGACTAAATTACAATGAAAACATGCTTTTGAATAATAATCTTAACTGAAACATATTTTATTTTATTTTATTTACTTTCGATTACCTATATTAATACATCCGTACGAGCTCCAATAAAAGTTTAATTAAATTATATAATGCAATTGGGGAAAAAACCAAAAAAAAAATTACGGAGCTTTATAAATTTCTTTTCTCGTAACCGTTTTGCAACCCACGCAATGATTACTCACCCCAAAATTGGAGTCAATATTACCCCACGGTTCAATTGGGAATCCGAAGTCCTGTAATGGTACACGAGGAGCTCGACGTACCCACCTAGGATCAGTAAATAAATATATCTAGCAAAAAAAAAATAGAATCACGGATTCTGCGGAATAAAATGGTTACGAATTGCCTTAGTTTTCTGATTTATAACTCTACCTCCAAAAATACAACATTTACTAAATCACACGTTTCAGTTAAAGATCGGGCTAACAAAAATTATATTTACTAACTATTTTGTAATGAAAAGGATACTCTCACGTGCCACGATTCAGCCCGTTCCTCAGCCACCGCATGCGTTCTCCTTCCGTACGATAAAATCTGCACACGTTCGATTAATTCGTTTAAGCTGCACCTTTTCCTCACGGCGCTGAACTAGTATTGGATGGTTATCACCTTTTCGGACATAATTTTCCAGCAATGAAATTTCCTTTTCCTTTAGTACCGCTGATTACTGGATCGTTATTCGATATTAAAAATGGAGCATGGACCGAATTTCGCAGACCACACTGGCACATGAACCACGCACGTATAAGTAGGTGAAATTACCGTGCGTTTACTATCGATCTTTCACAATTAGTAATCAGCCGATTGTTTTCGTCGAAATTTCGGCTTATCTTTCTGTTGGATTTGTTTGATTGCCGTATAAATGGTATCGCCGGCTTCGTAGGTCTTTGGATTTACTCTCATATTATTCTCTCTTGTAACGGTGGACTCTTGATGTTTGCGTAGTCTTTCGATCAGGTCCTCGTGTATTTTCGTTTTGAAGTCCGCAAGAATTTGATAGTTGGTTCTCTGTGTTCTACCAAAGAAGATGTCATTGGGTTTCCTTTGTGTAACCGAGTGTATGGAGTCATTGTAACGATCCACTGCTATGTTGATGAGTTCTTTTGTAGATAATTCCTTATACTCGTTCTGGAGGCATCGAACTATTTCCAATATGGTAGAGTGAGCTCTCTCTATAGCCCCATTTACTTCGCTTCTCTGGGAAGGTGTAAGGTAGACTTGGATACCCAAGTTTTTTAGGTAGTCCATTATGATCGGGCTCACAAAGCTTCTCTCATTATCCATCACGAGTATGCGAGGTACTGTGAAGTAGTGCAATGCCTTTATAATTTTGTCTCGTACATGCGGAATGGATTTATTCTTAATGCGGAAGAACTTTACAAATTTTGAAAACTTATCCAAACAGGTTATAAATTTTTCCTTTTTTATTTCCATTATGTCGAAGTGGAGAATTTCTGCGGGGTATTTTGGAATAGGTGTTTCTTGAAGAGCGACACGATGGGGATGTCGATCGTATTTATTTGTGTTGCATGTGTCGCAGGTTTGGGCGTCTTTTTTGATCAAACTAGCCATCCCTGGAAAATAGTAATGTTCCAAAATTTGTTTTCGATTTTCCATGTGGTTTCTGTGTGCCCGCTTGTGTTCTTCTTTTATGATGGAGAATTTATTTTCTTCGTTCCGAATATCTTGAACGACTCGTTGCGTCAGGCGTACTTTGTAATTAGAAAAACTCTCTTTAAACACTTCTTGCAAAAGCTGGATATACTCTTCCGATATTTTGATTCCATATTGATGATAGTTGGATGCAATCTTTCCAGTAAGACCTTGTATAAACTTTCTTTGTTAATCTCTAGTAAACTAATGTAGTGTCTGTGATAAGCGGGGTGTGGCTTTTCATGAACATAGATGTCTTGACCATTCTGGAATATCAATTGGTTCCTGAAGACATTGATGGGTGCGTCGCAGTATCGGATTAAGCTAGTAGAATCCTCTTCCGCACTGTGAATGGTTCCGGTGGTGGATAATATCTTCGCCTCGAGTTCCAATCTCGACAGGGCATCAGCGACTTTGTTGGTGCAACCTGGTTTGTACACAAGTTCATAATTATACTATTCCAAACGCGCCTTCCATCTTTTTAGTTTGGCGTTGTTATTCTTGTTGCTTACAGCAAATGTGAGCGGCTGATGGTCTGTAAGGATTTTAATTTTTTTCGCACCGTATAGATAATTCCTTAAATTGTCTAGGGCCCAAATTATCGCTAGCATCTCCTTTTCATTGACTGCGTAGTTTTCTTCGGTTTTATTCAAAGACCTAGAGATATACGTAATCAGACCGATTACGTATATCTAGATAGACCATCTTTGCCCATAACTCCCTGTGATAATACGGCTCCTATCGCCATATCCGAGGCGTCGTCAAGTTGACAGGTTTATTGAAATCGGGAAATATTAATATTTCTGATGATGATAACAGTTCCTTGATTTGTTGGAATACCCGAATTTGATTTTGATCCAAACTGATTTTTACTTTCTTCGACTGATTAGCTTTAATCTGAGCATTTGCACCTCTTGTAAGATTCGTCAATGGTTTGATTATCTTTGCGAAGTCCCTCACAAAACGTCTGTAATATGATGCCAATCCAAGAAATGATTTTAAGTCCTTCAGATTTTCCGGGATTTTAATATTTCCAATGGCAGCCATTTTCTTGTATTTCCAATGGCAGCCGCCCCGGTGGCAAAGTGGTCAGCATGCTTGCTCCAGCGATCGGAGGTCCCGGGTTCGATTCCCGTCGGTGAAAAAAAAATTCATGGCTGGTTTAGGATCAATGAATTAATCACTCATTATCCGAAATGAAAATATGATTATGAAACCTCATTTGAGGCGGCCAAATCCCTTGATGGGATGTAGTGCCAGAGACAGAGAGAGAGAGAGAGCCATTTTCTTTGGGTCGGCCTTAATACCTTGATTAGTGATGATGTAACCTAGGAATTCCGTTTCTGTCTTTAGGAATTCTGTTTTATCTAAATTGATCCGTAGGTTGGCTTTTTCGAGTTTGCTAAATATCATTTCAATGTTTCTTAGATGTTTTCCTCTATTTTGCCTCCAAAGATTATAACATCGTCGATGTAGACGTAGCAAATTTTACCAATGTACTCCTTTAACACGTCATCGATCATTCGTTGAAAAATGGCTGGTGCATTTTTGAGACTAAAAGGAAGTCTCAAAAATTCATATTTCCCATTCATGGTGGAAAACGATGTCTTGGGAATATCTGATTCCTTCATTTTGATCTGGTGGAAACCTGAGGTGAGATCTATTGTCGTGAAAAATCTAGAATTTCCGAGGTTCGCGATTGTATTGGATATATCCGGAATTGGGTAAGTATCCGCGATGGTGACAGCATTTAGACGTTTATAGTCAATGACCATTCTATATTTTTGTATATTGGAGGCGTCTAATTTTTTCTTCACTACCCCGATAGGTGAATTACATGGGCTCCTTGAAGGTTGTATGATCCCATCCTTTAGGAGTTTGTCGATTTGTTCTTCGACTTCCTTCCTCATGTTAACTGGATAGGGATAAGATTTCGTGTAGATCGCTTCATCTGTTGTTGTCTTGATTTCTGCTCTTACAGTGGTTTCTATGGGTGTTGTACTGTTTACTGGTCCAAACAGCGTTTTATATTTTGAGAGCATTATTTGTATGCTATTTTTTAATTCGGTGGATAGGTTGTTATCTCTGATTTATAAATTGTTCACTGGGAGTGCATGCTTCTCATGCAACGGTATTTTAATGTTTGAGTTGAGTGTCAGGGTGTTGTTCTTCTGAGTTCTTTTAAGGTGTCATCACCTATTATGCCATCGAATGTCTTTGGTCCCGGTAGAACGAAAAACTCTATATTTGTGTTGATTCCGACACTCTTAAAAATTGACCGCATATTTTTCTGCTGATTTCGATTTGCCCCCCGGCCGATCTAATTTTGAATTTGTTGTTGGTTGCCGTCGAATTTTCGGCTAGTTGTTCACAGATGAAGTTCTTGTTTGCACCTGTATCGATCAGGAATTTGAGCGTGTCGCCATTTCTTGTTTGATACTTTATGTATGGTATGCTAGAGAGGCTTCCAGCATACAATTTAACTCGGCATTTTCTTCGCATTCTGTCGATTCTTCGATGTCCGCATTTTCATTTACCATCTGTGTGTATTGATCTTCCTCTTCTTGTGTCTCTATATTGTATATTCTCTGTTGTTTCCGTGGCTCGTTGTGATACGACTTTTCTCGTTTGAATGCGGGTGAATTTAACTGAGCATTGTTGAAATCTCTTTTATGAATGGCTATGTTCCTAAAATTCAGGTTCTGGATTTCAAGGCAGGATGCATATGCCTCAGGTAGTGTAGATGGTTTCTGGATGATTAGCATTTTTGATAGGTCTCCGTTTAACCCCCGAATGAACACGTCTAGTGCCCGATTACGATATGTTTCCACTAAGACATTGATTGTTTCGAATGAATAGTCTTCTGTCTTGATTTTATTGACAATTAACGAGAACTGATGGTTCACGTTGGCATAGAATTCATCCACCGTCATTTGTTTTTGCATTAGTGTACTTAGTTGATGCTCCAGTGTGCGGAGATCCCTTTTATCGGCATAATGTAACGACAGACATTTTTTATTTGCAGTCCATTCTTCATTAAATATGTTGTACGAAATTAGCGCTGAGTTGGCATTACCACGAATTTTTTGACGGATATGTTGCAATATGGCCCGGTAGATAGGTTTGTTTTTTATTATTTCGTAGTCGTGCAATATAGTCTCGACGTTATGCACCCATGAGAGATATTGGGTGGGATTTCCATCAAAAATCTGTAACTCTTTAACGGAATCCGGCAAACGGCTAATTTATTTTAACTCCTCCTCATTTCTGGGAGTAACTAACGTTGTTGGTACTGCCTTGGAACTCGTTGCGCCTTCCAATTTGTTCAATCGTATCTCAATTTTCTTAGTTAATTCAATCTGGGCATTTAAGGCTCCCGTGATTTGTTTCAGAGTATCTTGATTTGCTCCAAATTTGCCATTGTATGTCTTATGTTTCAACTTTCTATCGTGACACTTTTCACTGTGATATTATTTTTCGTTATAGAATTATGATTATTTATTATGTTTATATGTGGGTTATAAAATTATGATTATAAGTATATATTTTAAATTTTTGTTTTAATTTTTCACTAAATTTGTGTTTAAATTTTTTTGTTTAATTGTACACTAGATTTGTGTTTTAGATTTTGGTTTAATTGTACACTAAATTTGTGTTTTAGATTTTTTACAGGAAAATCAATTGAATTTCAGGAAACTTACAGGAAAATTAATTGAATTTCCATGTGGCGTGCACTGCGGGACTGTGTGCACGAGAGACCAACCGGGTGTGAGGACGGAACGTAGATTTCCTTTTTAGCCGTATGTTTTTACTATTCACAAACGACCTACTGCGGTACGTTTGCAATCACTACTCTTGAATCACTATTGTAATATAAAATTTGTTACTAATACGTGAACCAGTTAAGTTATAGTGTAATATTTGCTATAACTTTTTTACGGTTGGTCCCTGTTTCGGCGCCAGTTAACAATTCTGTTGGAATTCGAAGTTAAAAAAACAACTTTATTTATTCACCTCAAAATTAGAACTAACTTAATATTAAAATTTTACATATGATATGATATGATAGAGGCGTACAGGCCAACCATAACGGCGATCCTAGGTATGTTACCATAATCCTGAAATATCAACATTCAAATAACAAATTATATCTGAATGCGAATAATATTTCAGCATCATGCGGGCCCAGGCCCTGCCTGCATCCTTAACAGATAATTTTATTTAGGAAAGGATGTTAGTCACAGAAACGACTAGGGCGAACCGCAGCAAAGTCATTTTTCTAACTACTTAAATATATTAAAATGTTAGTCTTGTGGTGATGCACTTGGTTTGTGGTGATGGCTGCAATAAGAAGGCGCGTGGTCGCCTTTTATAATTAACTTTTACCACAAGCGCAAACCACATAAAATTCTTTAATAAATAACGATGGATTTTGTTTGTTTATGTTTACTTCATTTAACTCACTTTATTTAATTTAATTAATTTTGTTGCACAATTTTTGATTCAATTACATTGACTTTTTATTTTACCAGGCACGTTGATAAAATTTTTTAGGTTGTGTGAAAGAAAAACAAAAAGCGCCATGTCGTCGCGAGAGAAAACAACAAGAAGTTTTTTCTCTTTCTTCCTACTGGCATCTCGCGGCGAAGTAGAGAGGCGGCAGCTTCCCGTATTTATGATAGATGTCTCTACTAGGATTTTTAAACGTATATATATATATATATATATATATATATATATATATATATATATATATATATATATATATATAAGTTAAGATTATTCTAACATAATCTTTTTAAAAAAATTATTTTTTATTTGGACTACGTCCGTTTATTCTCAAATCAAACTTAAAACTAAACTTTATTACAATTTTTAATTACATGAAAAATATTGTATATTCTAAAAATGCTGATTGCGCACAATTCTATGGAAAATTCCATGTAGCTGAAATAGCTGGAATTTGAGTGTTACACTTTTATGCAAAGTTGCAATCCTAATTATGCGAACTTGTTGTGTGAACACGTGTTTGTGTGTTCAATATTGATGACGATGAGAATTGTGTTATCTTAACTCTTCCCCCTTTAAAAATCCGCGTCTCGTGGATTAAAACTTCAGCTGGACTGGTTGCATCCCGAGCGGTACAGCCTGTTGATTAGTTTCTTCGTTGGTTTTGAATATGGTTATGCCTTTGCGGTTCCTTAATCTTATTATAAGAACTACAATTACTGCAACTATAGTAATTATGACAATACTGTCCGTGACATTATTTATTTTCTGGTATGTAAATAACTTTTGGAGTTTCCCTATGTTGTTAACATGTAGGCCATGTAGGTATTCTAAATTAAGCTTCATCCCTCGTTCCGTAATGTTTGTTTGCAATACTGGTGGTAGTATTTGAGATGTTCTTGTTTCTTTGTTGGTAAAGATCCATCCTTTTATTTCTATTGATTCATTTTGGTATTGAACTAGATAATTTCCTTTTAGATGTCTGGCTGAATTGTTGCATGTTACTGTACCCTGAAAGTTGTTCAGGAAAATAGTGTTCTCTGTTATGGGTTCTATTGATTCCTTTTCGTTAAATGTAAATTCACATCCTGCATTTAACCCTTTCAGTAGCTGGTTGATGCAATGACTTTCTTTCAATTCTTGTAACTGGCTTAGGTCACAAATAATGGTTTCTCTCCTTGTTTGGCATTTATCAATAATCCCATATATATTATGTTGGTTGATCAGGATTTCGCTGTATTCCAAATGAATCTGTTTGCTATTGTTTATAGTGGACCTTATTTTGATGTGATGGAATTCTTCTCTGCTTGTTTTCGGGATTGCAATAATGTATAAGATTGTTGTATTTTTGATGATCATTGTGGGTTCGGCATATTCGATGGCTTCGATTTCGTTGGAGTAGGGTAAGGTTTCGATTTCTGTTACTAGACGTGCAATTTCGTCCTTGTCTAGCAAATTGGAGTTGATTATTCCACCCTTAGCAAGTTGCGCTGCTCTTACTATTTCCTTAACCTCTTCCTTAACTATTTGTAATCGGTTGAACATCAACTGTTGAAAGGTTCCATTTGTGTTGTCCTCCAGATGCAGCAGTATTTCATTGTGTTGGTTAAGAAGTTTTTGTATCTTATTTGTTATGGCAGTGTTTATTTTATACTGCTCATTATTGTTTTCGATGATCCGATCCTGGCTTTTAAGGATCTGATCCCAGTCGGTTGCGTCAGGGGATCCAGCAATCCATTTCCAGGCAGAGCCGATCCAGTTGATTGACCTTTTTGCTCTTGGTGGTTGGCCTTGGAGTTCTCTCAGCAACTTTTCCGTCTCGTAAATTTGGTAGGTTAATTGGGATTTCAAGCCGCTCGTGGAATCGATTCCCTTCAATTCTAATTTGATATCGTTCAATATGTTTGTTTACCGAAGATAATTTAAACAATATTTTTATTGTGGACTGTATTTCTTCAATTTTATTATAATTTTTAACTTAACAAAGGTTTTTTATTTTAATGTTTTACACTTTTCAGTTTTGCTTCTGCCTTCGTCTACATTCAGACTCGAACAACCAAACAAAATCTCTTTCACGAATACAATGTCGTGTGTATGACTTGCGCCATCTCTATTTCATCACCTTAATTATTTTTTGAACATTTATTTTTTTTATTTCATTTTAAACATAACTCCCCGCGTTGAAATTACTATAAATTTCAATATGAGAATACACATATCCTTTACATTCAATATTTTATTTTAACTTAATCAACATTGCAATCGATTACTGAAAATCTAGTAAATGCAGTTTAACAATTTTAAATAAACTAAATACATATAGTATACTAACTTACAACTAAATAAACCAAAGAATTATAACTATAACTTCAATGATCTAATATATATATATATATATATATATATATATATATATATATAAGGAGAAAAAACACAAAATATAATAATTTTCTTTCCGGATTCGTTCATTAATTTTGATCCGTTACGGATCGGATCTGAAGTTTACGCTAGAAAATTACATTTTGAACACAAACTCACAGTTAAATTCATTTATTTACAATATACATATATGAACTGACACGATTGACGGACCTTAGTAATGTGTATCTGCACCAGAGGATTTCTCTTCCATTGGCAATACGCATAATTTAGAAATGGCTCTTTTGAGTTCTGAACTAATCGTTTTGACAGTGGCTACGCGAATGTACCCGTCGGTTCCTGGATGTAATCCCGTAATTCGACCAAGTGGCCATTTGAGTGGGGGAACATTGTCCTCCTTTAGTAAAACAAGAGCTCCGATTGATATGTTATCCGAAGGTGCTATCCATTTACGTCGTTGTTGGAGTTCTCCTAAATACTCGATTCGCCATCGTTTCCAAAATTGTTGGAACATATATTGTAATCGTTGCCATCTAGAAAGCCTATTATAATCTAAATGATCTAACGAAGGATCAGGCAACGCTATGAGTGCCGTACCTATTATAAAATGGCCAGGCGTCAATACTTGCAGATCATTAACATCGTTTGACATCGGGGTAAGAGGGCGAGAATTCAAACAGGCCTCAACCTGAGTTACCATTACGTATGGGATCTAATAACCCAACTGGCGATGCTGTGTTAATTAGGAATAAATTTGCCGATTATTTTACGAATTACAATGCCTTACCTTGGCAAAATCAAGTGATGTTTAATGAATGTTAAATAAAATAAATTTGTTTTTTATTTTTAAAATTAATTTTGATTTTTATTTTTTTCTTTCGTTTTATCTTGATAAAATTTTATAGTATTCATTATTCCTAGTTTCACTTGTAACGAGAATTCTTTGCCTACTTCTTTAAACTCTTCACCCATTGATACAAAAAAGGGTCAATATTCTCGCACCGGCAAGGTGGTTTTTCTGAACTTTTTGAAATCAACTGATTATGCCCCTTCATCGTATCCAGCAACTCGTTTAGAATGATGCTATCTGGCTGGCTTACTGCTTTTCTTTTTGCAGGCGTTCGCATAGCTGTTGATGTAGATGGTATCTGAGGGCTATCTATACTGTCGAGGCTGTTTGATTCGCTATATGTCTTTCGCTTCGCAGGCGTATTTATAGGACTGGACAAGGCTGTAGGCAGTGGTATTGAACAGCTCTTGAAATGAGTTACTGCTGGAATCTTCCAATTGCAACGTTTCTCTAGGATTAGCTTCTAAGTTAGAAACTGTTGTGCTATAAATAAGATTTAAAAGCAAATATTAATTATCCTCATACACAACATAATAACCATGAATTTAAATATTACTTACACGTTATCTATAAAATATTTTTTAAAAAAATCCATTTCTAATAATAAAAATTGATTTTTTTTGCTGATGGGTTTCGGAGCGTCTCCACTTTTTCATTCTTGCTCTTTGACAGCTCCACAATACCGCAGTTTTAAATTTCGCCATCTGGCTTGGGCATCTTTACCTGAAAAATACAAGAAATAATAATTAATTTAAATTATATGTATATCGCTTAAGGCATTGCCATATGACGAATATTTCCACGACCGATAAAACCGAAAAAGTCAATTTTTAATTAAATTGGTTACACTTTTCAAATGTAAAGTATTGGAAAACAGTACGTATTGATGAAATATACAATATCTAATCAAAATTTTATTAAAATTAAAACAATTTCATTCAACAGAATCCATTTTTATGATTTATCGGACGATAAAATAAAAATCGTCTGACAAAACATAAAAATGGAAATATTTCGACCGTGGAAATATTCATCATGTGGCAAAGCCTTGAAAAATTCACTTCAAAACAATTAAATCACCACCATTGTACACTCGTACTTACTTGATATAACCATTTGCTGCGCCAGATTCTCCCAAACCATCTTCTTGGCTGAATTGTTTTTATACAACTTAGTATTCACATCATACAAGATTGGATGTTCTTTTACTAATTGAATCAGTTTACTGTCCATAGTAAATTCTATAATAAAAGTAAAAAATATTATTTGTGATTATAATTTGAATTTTGATACATAAAATGTGTATCAAATGAAATTTTACTTACCGGAGTTTATAGACATTTTATTTTAATTAAATAAAAATTGTTTGACCAACACACAAGATAATAATGACTAATATGACAATAAAAATAAACAATAAACATAACCAAACATTTTCTTTTGTTTATCTCTTTTTATAAAATATCATGTTGTCTCTTTCTCGCCATGTTCGTTCAGAGAAAAAGTTAAAGTTAAACCATCTTAATGACAAAACTGCAGAAGAAAAAAATCGTCATTTTTAACGATTGCTATTGGCTAAAAAAAAATGCAGAACGAACGAACGAACGAACGAAGGCAACACTGAACTCGCCTTAACAGCTGTAGAACTGGCTTGCGCGTTTTATTTTGTCCACACAATGTTGTTTCGTCGTACTTTTTCGATAAAAAAATTGTACGTGCTAAATTACAATCGCACGGTCGCGTGTTTTTTTTAGGTTAGAATGACTCGAAAATTTCGTCGCGTGTTCTTTCGATGATTTACGTGTTTATTTCCCGTCGGTCAGGATCACGTCGGGGTCACCAAATTATGGAGGTTTATATCGTTGGGTCCAGCTATTTTATTATCCTACTGGACCGGTTAGACTGGAATATGATAACCCACAATATTCAACTCGAGTACTGTATCGCTCGAGTGCCAATCAGGTTGATTTATATTTAGCGTGTATATATCGCTGGCACTTTCGATGAACACTATATAATATATACGATTCGAATATTTGTTTAATTATTATTTTTAATTTATTTTAATAAGACAATTACATATTTTAACTTCTAACTTGTCGCGCTGTTCGTGTCTATCCTTTTTGACAGTCGCTCTACTTTTCATCGCTATCATGGGATGAACACCGAGATGAGATGAATCCTGGTGTGAACACCGCTAATTTGCCCAATCAACAAATGCGTTGATGTCGTGGTGTCGCCACATGCACACAAAAAATTGAAATGGCGCATTATATTTGTTACATTAAATAAATATTTAAATTCAGCAAAATATACTATAAATTAATATAAATATAATAATGTATGTATGTACCTGATTAATAGTAAATATTTTAAATTATAACACAAGAAAATTTATTTTTAATACGAAATAAATTCTATATTTATTCAGATCGAAACAGAAACTTTAAAAGTTGAAACACCGAACTGAACAAAAGAATGCGTACTAATGAAAATTTTGTTTCGAAGTACGTATGTATTAAAAAGAGAACGAACGTAAGCTTGTCGTATGTGATTCTTCTATGAAGAATCAAGTATTGGTATTGAAGAACCAGGAATGTTGATTTGTTATATGAGACGAATCAATGACATGTCATAAATTGGTCCATTAGTCGAAATATAAGAAATATTTTTCTCTTTCTTACACATTGGGAAAAGCAAAACAAAAACTGAAACGTATTTTTGTACTAAAAATTTGATTAATATGCATGTTGACATATTTCCTGCTGGGTGCATGTGCGATAGAGTGTCTGCTATAACGTTGTCCTTACCCGAGACATGTTGTATGTCATTCGTGAATTGCCCAATATAGTCCAGATGTCTAAATTGCCTAGGTGAAGCCATATTTTAATTTTGCTGAAATGCATAAGCTAAGGGCTTATGATCCGTGTACAATGTAAAAGTGCGACCTTCCAGCAAAAAAACGAAAATGTTTAATAGCAGCATATGCCGCTAACAGCTCGCGGTCATATGCGCTATAGCGTTTCTGGGTGTCCGAAAGTT
The DNA here is from genome assembly GCA_932526605.1 of Nephrotoma flavescens. Classification (NCBI taxonomy): domain Eukaryota; kingdom Metazoa; phylum Arthropoda; class Insecta; order Diptera; family Tipulidae; genus Nephrotoma; species Nephrotoma flavescens. Next base: position 57,181,468 of record OW052222.1, on the reverse strand, counting down.
TAATCGAATAAAAGCTTAAAGGCTGCCAACTATCCTCTACTTGTTGGTGAACTACCGCACCGATTGCATAATCTGATGCATCAACCATCACAGCGAGATGTGCTTTAGTGTCCGGATGTGCGAGGATTGGTGCGTCGATTAATTGCTCTTTGCATTTCTCAAAAGCCATATTCGTGTTATTGGTCCATTCAATTTTACGTTTGTCAATCTTTTTACTTCCCTTTAAGTATTCGTTTAACAATGCTTGATTTTCAGCTGCATTTCAGCTGCAAGCGTCGCAGTTCTACTATGGTTTCTGGTTGTTTAAAATCAGATATCGCTTGAACACGTTCTAACATAGGCTTAATACCCGATTTATTAATAGTGTGATCCAAAAAGTTTGTTTCGGCCTTAGCGAATGCACTTTTATTTACATTGATAATTAATCCGTGATCCTGTAATCGTTGAAAAATTTGTTCCAGATGGATCATGTGTTCGTTCATATCTCGTGAAGCGATCAAAAAATCATCAATATACATATATAGCAATAATTAAGGTCCCGAAAAATAGAATGGACAAATCGTTGGAATGATTGTGCAGCGTTCCTCAAACCAATTCCCATTCGAGTGAACTCGAACAACCCGAAGGGTGTTATGATAGCGGTCTTCGGTATATCTGACGGTTCCACTGGTATCTGATGGTACGCTCGTACTAGATCCAATGTAGAAAATATAGTACCGCAACGTAGTTGATGTGCGAAGTCCTGGAGGTGTGGTATTGGGTAGCGGTCAGGCTGAGTGACAGCATTAAGAGCCCGGTAATCACCACAGGGTCTCAAATCTCCACTTTTCTTCTGAACCAAATGTAGTGGGCTGGCCCATGGACTATCGGATGGTCTACAGATTCCTGACTGAAGCATGTAGTTGAATTCTATTTTTGCCGTAGCTAACTTATCCGGAGCGAGTCTACGAACCTTTGCTGCCACCGGCGAACCTTTAGTCTGGATAAAATGAGTAACTGCATGTTTAATTGGTCTTATAACTGCACTATCAACAGTAATTTCACTAAATTTTTTTAATAGCCGTCCGATTTCGGTATCGATAGCCATGGCACTAATGGTTGTCAACGATGAAGACACTATATACAATATTAATTGTTCGTCCAGTCGTATGAAGAGTCGTATAACCGGATCAATTATACGATTCCGTTTGATATCGACTATTAACCCAAATTGCTTTAAAAAATCGGCTCCGATGATTGGCTTGGAAACATCTGCTATTATGAAAGTCCAGCTAAAATTTCTTCTCAGACCTAAGTCAAGCTTTAACATCCGAGTGCCATATGTACTAATTTGCGACGAATTTGCAGCGAACAGCGTGAAATCATTTTGACCCTTTTGTTTGTCCTCAAGCGATGGTGGAATGACAGATACTTCGGCTCCCGTATCAATTAGATAACTGCGTTTGCTAGAAACATCGTATATGATGAGACGACAATTGGCACTATTGCCCCCCCTCGCATACCGTCATCTGCGGTGAGGAAGCTAGTTTTCCAACTTTTGTACGTAAGCACAAGGCTGTACTGTACGCATTTCTTTGCCTTATCATTAAATTTAAAATGATACCAGCATAAAGTGTGCCCTTTCGTTCCCGATGATCGAGACCTGGAGCGTTGTCGCGAACTATTTGCTCTGTCATTCCTATAATGTGTCTTCAATCCTTTAGTTTCAAGAATAAGTTCTTGAATTCTGATCTCAAGGTCGGGCTGAGTTTTTGGATTACTTACGACATTAGTAAACGTTGAACTCATAGTTTTTTTAATAAGTCTTCCGCTAGTTGTTTGTCAGTTAAATTCCTCATTTCTCGCAACAATTGGGTTGGCTTTTTGTCGCCCAAGTCAAGATCTTTTAAAAGCTTCTGTAGCTTAGCATCCGCTGACTCTGTTAATCGAGAAATTAGTGCTTGTTTTAAATCGTCATATTTGTTGTCAGCTGCAGTCTGTAACACTACATCGCTAACAGTGTTTAACGCTCTTTGATCTAGACCCGCAACAATAATATTAAATTTGGTTTGCTGTTGCGTAATACTAGCGTTCATGAATTGTGCCTCCATTTGGGCAAACAATAGCTCTGGCATTTCGTACCAAAAAGGAGGTGTCTTAACCGAAACACGTTCCACGAAACTTCCGTGTGACTTATCATGCTTAACTTTGCGAGGAGATGCTTCGCCTCCATTTTTACCGCTTTTATCGTTAGCCTCGTTGTCCGAACCCATGATTAAATGACTTTATATTTTAACACACGCACAAAAAAAAACTATTTACAAATACGTAATATATGTATATACTTGATTGTAAAACAAATATTGCGAACGACTGTTGTTATTAATGTCGAGTTCACGTACGTGATCAAAAAATTATTCGCGAATCAAGCCAATCAAATCGTTGGAATTTCCCCTCCTGAGATGAAATATTTTTATCTTTGGGCAAATTTTGATCGCAAGCATCCAACATAGAAAAAACAAAAAACAAATTATGAGCAATAATGACGCTCATTATATCCCTTTTTCTACCAAAAAAATAGCTCAATTTAACCCTTTTTCAACCAAAAAAAATAAAAAAATGCATCAATTTAAGTCCAATCCACACAAATGTGTGAATAAAAAAATCATAGTATGTAATGAAGTTTTTGATCGCTTCATTTGAAGTAAAACCAACACAATTGTGTTTATGGTTATTTTTTTTTCGGACGAAAATAAGTTTGAAAGGAATGCAGAAATGTGTAAGTTTGTTGAAAACACATACAGAAATAAATGTTTGACATGTTTCTTTTATCTAACCCACACAATTGTGTGGGTATGTTGAAAAAGGATATATAATTTTGCTGTTTTGCTGACATTTCTATATGACTCACGTCTATATGAAACACAAACAAACAAAACACGCGCCATTTTCATTATCGGCATTTGGTGTTTTAATTTTGTCGTGCGTATACATATTAAGATAATAGTGCTTATTTAAATTAAAAATAATATTAATTTTTGTTTGGCTTAGGGAAAACTTGGTCTTTTAATAATTCCCATAATTTTGTACAAGTTTCTCTTATTATTTGTGAAGTTGTGCTTTACCCCAAACGATATCCATATCTTCCAATGGAAACCATACTGGTTCCACTCGAAAGATACCTAAAGAAATATTGCGATATAATTAGTTTGCGATATAGCAACTACAAAATATTTATTAAAATATTTACCGGATAGTTAATGACAACCGTTGACCTGCAGTTATTGATCTTCCTCCGACAGGCAATCGCTGTATTGAGGTGCCCACGATTGACAGCAATTCATCAAACGCTGCAGGCGTCATTCGATGAAAGTTGACGAACGTGCTGGTATCATTCAGCCTCATCTCAGCGACAAGATTTACGTAGTATCCTTGTCGGAGTCTATTGCGATTGATAGGATTTACACCAAATCTCCTACCACTACTACGCGACCGATGTTCCGCGATATATGCTGTAAGCAATGCACTTACAATATTCAAGTCGCGCGACAAAATGTTAACAACAACGCGCGAAAAAAACAAGAGATACAAACTTCAATTTTTTTTTAAATTTTATTTAATTATCCGTCGTCACCACAGCCAAACACAATACACAAATTAAAATGGTTGGAAATGACAAATGAAACGTCTAGTAAAATAGTTTAATATTTAGAGCAATAGCTTTTGTTTCTAACTTCATATTGTGATCAATTTTTTTTAATCACGTACGTGAACCCGCGTTAAAAGTAGAACGAAAGTCGAATATGATATTGGACAAATCCAACAACGAATAACCGAAACATATGGAAGGTAAAGAAAACAAAAATGGACTCACCCGATTTGTAGATGAATTCGATGACTGCTTTTCCTTCTTCTATGATGATTTTGTTTGATGTTGCCAATCTTTTGATTAAAGATGATCAGGTATTTGTATTTAATAGTGCTGAAAATTTGCGATGCTGCTCGATGTCCCAAATAATATTAGATTTAGTTTCAGTGAGCCGTGACCATTTGTAGTATCATTACGATGTTGGCATATGGTTTTTAGATTATCTTTTGTCAATCATTTAAATTAATTGTAGCACGTTACGTTGTATTATGATAACTAATATTAATTTTTGTCGGGGTTACAATTTGTAGGGATTCCATTTGTAGAGATTCCGTTTGGAATCTCTCTAATTTAATGTAAATAACAATTTGATGTTTGGAACATCAAATTGTTATTTACATTAAATTATTTTAATTATTAATTATGAAAAATAAACTAAATGAAAATTATACATTGTGAGTTTTTCTTAATTTATTTTTAATGCGCGATACAAGTTAACGACAGCTTGTATCACGTAGAGAATACCATCTTCATCCTGTTTACCTTCGTTTCTTTTATTCGATCGTAACATCCGATTTCATTTTGGCCTTTCGTTCTCAATTCAAAATGTTACCCGATTATGTGGTGTGAAGTATGTCGTTTAACCGTGAACCCTTGAAGCCGAATTTAAGAATGCTGAAGGCAGCCACAATTTTTCGCTTCAGTATAATTTAGAATTCCTCCTTTTAGAATTTTACAATGAAAGTTATCCCAGTCATCGGTTGGGTCCAACTGCTTCTTTATTACTTTTCTGTAATTTTTAGGCCTGGCCTACTTTATTGTTATCAATCCATTTAGAGCACATCACCGAAACCTCTATGGTCATACCTTCTTCATTTACAGTTTCAGTTACTGAAAACATTTTAATCTATAAAAAAATTAACAAATATTAGAATTACGCAATATGCATGTATATCAATTATTATATTAATATAATATATAATAAGCAACGTGAAATCTTATTTAAAAACTAAACAAGTTGAAGTCACGATTTAATATTCTTTACCTGCAACTTAATTTTATGGTAAAAAATGCAGTATTGGAAAAAATACAAAAAAAACTCTTCTCTTCATTTCTCATTGCAAATAACTTCGTTTAAATGTCATCCATGTTCCACATTTTTACTACTTTGCCGGTCGTTGTAACAGTTTTATATATATTAAATTTACTCGATGCAATAGGCAAATCATAAAAATCCTCTAGTTCCTCTGTAATTTAAGTTACCATAAACAAAATTATTACCACCTAGTTTTTCGGCATATTCGAACTTGACAATTTCTTTCGACTTTGTCAAAAACCATCCGTTCCTTTCACTGGTATCAATTTGGGTTCCTTGTAGAATAATTTTATGATAAACCATTTTCCCATCTTTTATTTGTCCACGTTTGAAAGTAGGAACTATTCTTTTTAATTTATCGTTTTTGGTTAACTCGACATTGTATATTTCCGCAATTCGATTACACAACTGTTCAAGCGGCTGATTCGGTTTTCTCAATAAGCACTTTATTCTAAACATAAAGCTTTCAACGAGCAAATGCGTAAATGCAATCCAACTCACCAACTTCTTTAACGTCTTCTGACAAGTGCGACAAACAATGCATGTTATAGGTTAGATGGTGTTTTCCATACAATAGGCTCACTCCTTCAATAAAATGTTTCAATATTTCATTCGCAAGATCAGCTTTATGTTTTGAAATTTGAAGATGGCATACCTAGAATTAATATTCCGACATGCAAAAATAGAAAATTATGATATTTGTCTGGTGACAATACTATGGGGTTTTTATGGTGATTGCTGTTGGAATTTTACTATACACTATTCACCTATGTGTTGTGCCCCATTTACATACACGCTGTATACATAACCTCAATTGTATATGATGAGTAATCTGCATTCTCCTTTGTAGTTATACAATAGAATTTTATAAACTTTCTTCTTTATTTAATGTTTTATTGATACAAAGCAAAAGAATTTAATTTGATTTATTTTAGACTTAGTTTTTCATATACAATCTTCAGAAAAATTAAACGTATCAATCTGTTAATACCAAAAATGAATGAATCGTCGAGAGAACTAAATGAGCGTCTGATTTTTTCTTTCTTTTCTTTTTTGGTTGCGTTCTGTCTTTTTTCCGGATGAACCTAATTCCGGATGAATGTAATTGTTTTAACGTTGAATTCGTTTCCGAAAAGGAATTGCCGTGAACGTGCCGCCACAAACGGTGCCGCCACAAATCCACGTTTAGATACGAGCGCTTTGATACGTTCTTCGGCTTCTGACATATTGAATACTTATGACTAGTGTTTCTGTTTTCCCGCAATTTAAATTTCTCGAGAAATAAAAAATCGAAAATCAATTTCCCGGGAATTCTCGGGAATTTTCGGGAAATAGTATACTATACGAAAAACATTTTACACACATCATATCTACAGTAGAAACAAAGAAAATAGTACATTTGTTTGTATTAAAAAATCTTAAAATAAACATTTATTATCAGAATTCAAATTCATATCAATTATTTAATTATTATTTGGTTAAATTCACATCGATTTGTAAGTTAATACAGTAATTCATTAATACATGATCGATAAAAATGTTTCATAGTTTCTTATTTAAAAAAAAACTTTTTAAAAAACATAACGCATCTAATGATGAATCCGATAATCGACTTCTTTTTTTTATTACAAAATTATTTGCCGTAGAAAAATTACGCTCATTTTGCGTTGATGTAGGCTTTATTGTTAGCAGGGAATCAAATAAGAATTGCAACGTGTCAGTCCTTTTTCCAGTGCTTTCAAAAATGCTTATTTCTTTCGCCAGAGTTCGAAAGCAGTCATCGTTGTTTTTTGGATTAAATTCTTTTGTCGTTTCTAAAATTGATCGATCCAGCTGTTGTTGTAGCGTCACATCAGACGTGGTGAGAATATCCGAATCAGTATTAGCTGGTACTTCAACTGCACCGTCTATTTCGTAGATTTGTTCTTCATTTAAACGAACTAGTATATCCTTTGCATATTTTAGCATTTCTGATTTTGAAGATATGTTGAAAAAGCCACAATTTTCTTTAAGATTCGTTGACTGTGGATTATGAAGAAACTTCATGAGAGATACAATAGGTTTATTTCTTCTTTTTGCCAATTCAATTTCCAGTGCACTAAGTAACTCTTTACTTAAATCGTTATTTATTTTTTCGAGGCTACCAAATAAAAATTTTAGAGCGCCCTCAGCAGTTATTAATGTGGCATCTTGTCTACTAAGACAGGTTACGGTTATTGAAAGTGGTTGTAACGTTTCTAATAATAATTCTGCTGTTTTTATATTTACATCGTCCAACATATTCTCTAATTTTAGATCTCGCAATGCCTTCTTAATTGGATGCTGTAGTCGTAAAAATCGATCTAACATAGTCTCTAACGTATTCCACCGAGTTTTACAGTCTAAAATCAGTTGTATTGGCTTTTTCTCGTCAATGATCACATAGGTTTGTAAAATTCCGTTCCGAACTGGAGACTTCCTAAAAATATTTACGATTTTTCGTATTGCATTTATCGATGTTGCAATCGTTGCCCGTATACAGACTTCATTAATTTCGACTGTTTCAGTATCTGAATCAAAACAATCATCAGGCGTTTCATCGTCATTAGTATCATTATCAGATTCAGTACTATGCGATTCCGATTGTGATGCTTGAACTAAACTCGAATTATTTTTTTTCACATATAAGACTTTTACAACTGCTAAGTGAATGCCATGGTTATAGCAGAGTTGTTGATACGCAGGAGAGAGTCTTCCAAATTTTTGCATTACTGCGGCACCGTCTGACATAACACACATTATGTCTGAATTCATTTGTATTCCGAATGAATTCAATTTTTCGGTTACTAGACTTAACGCAGTCTCTGCTGAGCAACTTCCCTTAATCGGAATTAACCCTAAATTATCCGATTCACTATTATTATAATATAAGTGGATATCCATATATCTTTTGTTGTTCACGCTCGTCCACTCATCCAATGAAATACTAAATTTCTTTTTATTAACTTTTAGTAATTTAATTTTATTTAATAGATCGTGTTTTTTGATATTATAAAATTCTATCACTAAATTCATTAAATTGGATGGATTTTTTGGAAAATTATCATAACCTTTTGCAATCATACTTTGTCTTATGAACTCGCTTTTAGCAATTCGATTAAATGAAAATCCATCAATTGCTGCCATTTTCGAAACTACTTCACTCATTGAAGGGCGTTGTTGCTGTACAAATTTATCTAAATTCGGATAGTTATTATCGCTCTTGTGACGCTTTGTTTGATAACTAGAACTTCCAGCTTCTGGTTCCTTTCTCTTTAAATTGTGTATAGCTGTTAAGTGCCTATGTAATCCACTAGTCGTTGATGCTTTACACATTATGGTTTTTCCACATATATTGCACGTCGATGATTCATTATTTCGTTTAGTGAAATGTTTCCAACAGTCTTCATATTCATTTATATTGTTCATGTTAACGGTCTGAAAAATTTATATTTATTAGAGAAGAAATATACAATTTCAAAAAGTTCTAACCTTTAAAATTTTCCAAATATTATTTATAATAATAATTAATTGCACTTTTATCGGATAGTTTTCAATGCTTTAACCAACAATATTTCCTGAATTGTAATAGCCACCGCACAAAATATATTTACAACAAGTACAATCACTTATCTAATTTAATTTATTTATTTTTTACTAAGAACGTTGCATACTTCTCCGTATTCATATTCACTACATTACCTTATCTACAACATCTGTCAATTTTCATATTGATCGTGCAACTCGAAAAATTTACTTTACCGACAATAAATATTTCGTACCATCGTTTAAAATAAATATTACAGGGTGTACTCGAATAAGCTTCACCGCGAGTATATTTATTTAAATTTCATATAAAATGAAAGAAAAAAAATCTCGGGAAAAATTTAAATTTCTCGGGAAACGGGAAATGATTTTTTCTTAATTTTCCCGAGAAATTTTCGGGAATTTTTTCTCGGGAAGAAACACTACTTATGACAATTATTGTGATGAACTAAATAACAAACGATATAAATTCTCGTTTGACGTTTAGGTTAACTGCTTGTTTTTATAATGCAGTAACGATTATTCGATGATACGTTTCTCAGCTACGATGATAATGTAGTACATTCGACGATTCGATGGTGCGTTTCTCCGCTACTGAGATAATGCAGTACTGTTCGACGACTCAATGATGCGTTTTTCGATTACGATGTGATTAACTAATTGAGCACGATGCAAATAGTTAATCGATTATGATGCGATTAATTAATCAAGTACGATGTAATTAATTAATCGATTACGATCCAATCCGGTTCGATTGACCAACTCTTTTGTGGTAAATCGAAATGTTGCTTAATTCGAGAGTGGACTGTAATTTATTTGTTTTTACTTATTTTTTATTTTATTTATTATTTATTTCACAAAATTTCTATAAGACACACACAAAGACACCACACATGACTGGTAGTGGTTAGTGGTGCGGATGAACAGTGCGAAAAACAAAATGTAGTATTAAATAAATAGCGTGAAGCGCGTACAAATGAAAATAAAGGACTTCATTATTAATTGTTGAAATATCCAACTGATGTCGCCTCTGGTTGCGGGTTGATAGTCAAATGGCTTATAAGCGTTAACACCGACATCGGCGGTTTTTGTTGGGTTCCCGTACGCTTCCTGCTTCCTGAATGCTTCCTGAATTAACATTAATCGATGGTTTATCGATTATGGTACTTGCAATTCTTCTGATTTGTCCCTGTCAGCCGTCCTTTATCACTTTGACGACGCACTATCTTTCATTTACGAAATAAAACATTTATGTATTCGAAAATTTATTTGTTTCATTTTATTTATAATAACTTATTAAAACTTATATTATCGAAGAGCTTTATTTCTTTTATATAGTTGTTCTTTACAAGTAATTTAATTAAGTTTATTTGTTACAATTAATTTTTATTTTTTAAGCTGCTTGAGCAAACTCCAAAATTGAATCAGACAAAAAAAAACATTTTCTTAAACGTCGGAAAATGGTAGATGGATTCTCGTATACTATTTTAAATTCAGTGCATAATCATATCGAAAGTTGTACACGACGCGACACCTACGTTTGAGTTTTTGTAGTATATAAAACATCGAATATTTTGATTTGGATTGACGAGGTTTTTTGGTTGTTAGAAAAAATACAAAATAAAAAATTATATCAAAAATACAATGTTCAGTGACTTATGGGCCGCCCTGTAGTAGCATAATGAAGTTAGCTAAAAAATTTAAATAATAAGGCATTTGTTCGTGTAATATGAAATATATTTATTAAATAACTGCGTAAACTTTAAAATAAAAATGAAATTTTAAAATGAATAAATTGTAGCATATCTGCTATATTTGTAGCAAAGTTGCAGCACTATTATCTACTGCTGATTTTTACCCAATAAACCAATAGCGTGGACTAAAACATTAATTTCTGTTCGGGAGAAACGTAAAACATTTATTAACAAGAAGTATAAATGAGAAATGTGGTCCTTTTATTTGAATAAACGGACTACTGGTCCTTCTATTCAAGCAAAAGGACCGGTTCTTGTATTCGGGGAAAGACGGTACGATTGCCAATCCCGATTTATAAAAGGCAACCGTCGTATTTTTGAACTAACTTGATGTTTTATATATGAAATTAATGAATTGTGATTTTCGATGAATTGTATTTTCGGTTAATTGTCGTTTTCGGTGAATTGTTGTTTTCGAGAAACCTTATCGAAGGAAACCAAATACACGTGGCCGTCATGTTACCAAACTAGTTTCTTCTTACAAAAGTCTTATATAAAATTACCTGATAACAAAACAACTAACAGTTTCAACAGAACCGATTTATCAGTCCATTTCTAATTAATTATCTCTCTGTTTAGCTCCAAATGATCTTAGTCTCGACCCGAAGCTACAAGCAACTAAAGCAACTAATTCCAACAAATTTCTTCCAAAGTAAAGTAAACAAAATTTTATAAATTTAAAAAAAAATTAAAAAATTAAGATTCTTAAAAATTTTAGTATTAAAAACATTCACAATTTAAAATATTTAATTTAAGATCTACATTTTGTATTAAGATAACTAAAATTAAATAAAAAAATATTTTTTTATTTTTTTTTTCTGTTATTATATATTTATTAAATAAATTTTATATAAATAATGTAATAATATAAATAATTACGAACACAAAAAAGAATTGTTATGCTATAATTATTAAATTAATTAATTATATTTGTTTGTACAATTATGTATTATTTTTGTTTATTTTAAAATTAAGGCTAATCAGAATCACAAATGAAATGAAAAAAATTATCAAAAATGATCAAAGAATATTTTTATATTTAATATATTTATACTATAGCATTTATTTTATTAAAAAAAACAAACAAATTAATTGTTTATAATATTAGATGTTATATTATTTTTGAAAAATTATACCTAATTTATTTTTATTTTTAATGCAAACAACTACTACTATACCATCCATTTACTGTAAGATTAATTATTATTTTTTGTTTAATTAATAACTAATTCAATTTTTTATTAAGGTTATATAATTTAAAATATTACAACACACACACACACAGAAGTATTGTTTTTTCTATTTATTATAAAATAAAAAAATAACAAAAAAAAAATATTAATAATAATTAATTGTTAAAAATAAAAGACTACGTACTTTTTGGATAACAAAAAATATTTATATTTTATGTCTTGTTTGTTAATTTTTATTGGGTTGGCATTCGACCAAATGAGTTAATAGTATGGTAAGCTGGTAATTTGGGACCGAAATAAATTATAGGATTGCAATTACTAATTAATTAATTAATTTTACGTTACAGCAACCCTGGGAACTGGCTAAGATTCGATAGTCCAATAATTAACTTGCTAATTCGAGATGAAGGGAGCAGACGTACACAGCGACCACTAGCTATTCATAGTAACATCAAATCATCAATGGTGAAATTAATTGATTGATTGGATTGTAGGACTAAGTGCTGGACAAGTGTCTTGGATAACAACATTGAAGGATAGGAAATGGTGTTTTTTTAGGATGACACAAGACAACACAGTTCCAATCTACTAGAAGAAAGGATACGCATTTTTAAGGGTAAATAAGGGTATTTGTTTAATTGCTTTTTATATCAACAACCTATCAATAACTATAGAATAGTGGCAGTAAACAGTAATATTTGGAAGATAAACACAAGAGATCTGGATGCATACAGAGCTTTAGCCACAAAGCTCACTGAAGAAGGTAAAGAGTGGTATACTTATGAAGACAAAAATAACCGATAAATTAAAGTTATGGCCAGAGGTCTCCATCCCACCTGCAAGACGGAGGATATAATAGAAGATCTCAAAATGAAAGAACTGCAAATTTAAGACGCAGTAAATATCCTTAAAAATTTTCAAGGAAACAACATCGTTAAAAAGGGGCTCCCGCTATTCATGCTCACATTCAACAAAAGCGAGAAAATTGAAAATATATTTAATTTCAAAGCAATACTTAATATGGGGGTTAAAAAAGAACACGAGATGAATACCTCAATGCAATAAATGCCAAGGTTATAACCACACCCAAATATATTGCGGGAGAGATGTGAGGTGCATAAAATGTGCAGGTAGACATAACGCGAAAGACTGTTTTGTTAGTCGAACCGAACCTGCGAGGCGTATAAACTGTAAAGGACAACACAACAATCGACGCAAACAGTAATTTTAGAAGAGAAAGGATTCCAACTACAACTAGAATGCCGACACAACCCGGGCCCATAGGGCCAGCGACGACATCCTACTCTCAGATAACGCAGCAGAATACTATTAAAGAAACTCCACTATAAAGGCTATTTCGAAGTATAAAAACGATAAATGCACGTCTAGAAGCTATATATAGGCGGCTCGATAGACAAGAGTTACGAATGAGCTTACATCAATGCTATGTTAATCAAATGAATAGATCACTTAGAATAGTTATTTGGAACGTGAATGGATTACCACAGCCTGCTCCAGAGCTAGATATTTTTCTAAACTTAGAAAAAATAGATATTTGTCTTGTTTCGGAAACTCATTTAACAAAAATTTCATTTATTAAAACATGTGACTGTGAATGCTACCATGTTATTCTATCCAGGGGGAAACGCTAGAGGCGGGTCTACCGTAATTATTAAAAATAGTTATAAATATTATGAAGTGCCCGGCATTGAAGATGAAATTGTGCAAGTTAAAACCATAAAAGTTGAATCAATCAATAATAGGGAACTCAGTATCTACTCTATTTACTGTCCCCTACGCCATAAATTAAAAAAAGAAGACTACAGTCAACTCTAAATCATTAGGACCAAATTTTACCATAGGCGATGATTTTAATGCAAAAAATACCTATTGGGGATCTAGTTACAACCTCTAAAGGGAAAGAGTTATTTATTGCAGCTCGAGCAACTATGAATTTCGCTCTGGCGATAAACCAACATATTGGCCTTGTGATATACATAAATCCCAGATTTTCTTGGCTTATTTGTAACAAAAGGAGTTTTAGAGGACTGTACATTTTGATTGTTACTCCATAACTCGAGAACGGCTCAACCGATTGCCATAACATTGTTAGGGAAGGTGCAGGGAGGATGATTAGTTGATTTTGAAATCCAAAATCGGTTTAGCCATTCTCGAGTTTAGATTTTTTTCCTGAAATGAACTCGCTCTTTGTAAAACAATAACAAATACACGTAAAATCGAAAAATTGCAAATATGTATCTCAAAAACGGTGCGTCTGAGCGAAAAAATAAGATCACTTTCCTCCCACACCCCATGCACACACTTTGTGATCGCGTGGGTATGGTACCAGCGCCGCCCCCCCCCCCCTTTTGAAAAAATTTTAATTCAACATTTGAAAAAAAAAAGTTTAAATTTCGGTCCGACCTAACGAAAAAAATCGATCCAAACTAATACACAAACCAGTGCCGTATATGTATACGACCATGTAGGTCAATAGTACCTTTTCCGTTTTTAAATACTAATAAATATTCTTGTAGAAGCCGGAGAAGGGTAAAGTTTTGTGAGATCTTTACATTTTTTTTGCTGGACCATTCAGACCTTATTTTAGAAAAATATCCCCAGCGTCTTCAGATATAGGGGATCGAGTAGATATTAGCGTTGTAAAACACTTTTAGGTGCGAAGGTTAAAAATGAGAAACAAGTTTTCAGAATTAATGATAAATAAACAAAGTTCATGCTCAGGGGAATGAAAATTTGTTTTTCGGCCACATTTACGAGATATAAATAAATAAAGTCAAAAAAAAAAAATTCAATTTTTTTTTCATAGCTTTTGTTTGAAATTTTAATTTGTGTTTACGTTTTCTGAGACTACATACAAACCGTATTTTTTTATTTCTACCCAAGTATTTTTACTTTCAATTTTCCTGGCGATATTCGTACTTAAGTACTAAACTTAGTCTAGTATTTTTCTAAGTTTGAGTTGCAATTTATTAAAATAAAACGTATGAAATGTGTCGCGATTATTCGAAACTGAACGAAATTCAATAAAGGAGAATTGTATACATGTATGTGTGAACAGAAAAGACAAAAAACAAAATGGCGGGAGCGAGGTTGGGCATGAATGTAAAATGCTATATTTGAAAATGTTAGAAGAAAAAGATGGCGGCATCCAAATGTGAGAGCAAAATAAAAATTTAGGTTTAAAATGAATATTTTTATTTTATTAAATTTGCGGTATAAAAATATACATACATATATACATATTATATACGAATCAAAATTATATTTTAGTTAATTTTTTAATTATTTTTTATTATTACACAATTTGAAATTATTCTTTGATTGTAATATTAAAAGTTTAAATAATTTTCCAAATAGGTACTATGATTATTGCACATCAAGTTTATTATTTTCGCATTTGTTTTCTACCTAAAAACTTAAAACTGAACTAGAAATTAATTAATTTATGAAAACAATATTTGAATAGATATAAAATATATTTTGATGTAATTTTATTTAAATTAACGCACATCTTTAAATTTTTTTAACAAAATTTTATAAAATTACCAAACTCATGTCGTGAACATGAAAAATAAAAACAAACCATGTACATTACACGCTATACACATTCCTACGAAAGAAAAATTGCGGTAACACAGTATACAGTAGTAACAACACAGTATACATATACGCTACAAGCACTATCATTATAATGTGAAGTTTAACTTTCGTTAATTTTGGATGAAAACGAAGGAAAATACTATGCTCAATTTTTACTTTCGTTTTGTTATACTTGGGTATCGAACTGTGCCGTATACATATACGCAATGCACAAACTCATAAATACACACATTCATTTGATTGACAGCATACAAATGACAAACAGATGAACCTGTCAAAATGCACATGTTTGCCAATCACTTTCTTTCATTCTTGGATTCTGATACAGCCGGTCATACATTCGCTGCGTTCTAATTGGAATTTTATTACAAGTGATTTTTTTTGAGTTGCATAAATATTTGTAAGAATTAACAAAATAAAAAGTGATTTTAAGTGTGTTCAGTGCAAAATAGTTTCCAAATAAACAAAACAAATTTGTTTTACTTTAATGATTTTTTGGGAAAGTTTAATTGGATGCATAGCATAACAGCACTCACACAAAAACAATACTTTTTTGAATTATTCTTAAATAAACAATCCTTAATTCATATTGAATTAATTATATTGATTTAGAAAAAAATGCCACCAACAAGACGATCAACTATAGGTCGACTTACGCGTAATTCTACCTATAGATTTTGAAGGAAGATGTTGACGTCGACCTGAAATGAAAAGAAAAAAAGAAATGTTTACACAAAGAATCAAATTCTTATATGTTAAAATATGTACTTATCTAATTCCAGTTCTATCTCGTATTGCATTGTATAACCATTAATGTGACATCTATGTGAAGCCTAAAATGTACAAAATAATGTCATTCAATAGTTGTTAACTTTATCTAATTTAATTGTAATTACCTTTTAAAGTAAATCAAAATAATTAATTTCTTGTTTTCTAACCAAATGTCACTTATCGATTTAGAACCAAAAAACAATGATGTACTAGATTTATAGTATAATGTGATCACAGGGTTTCGGTAATTATAGTATAGTAGTTCATTCATTTTGATACATGATGGCGTACCGAGGGAAATAATATTACGCAAGGGCGACAAGGAAAAACTATTAAGTTGTAAGTCAGTCGTAGTAAATGAATCAAACAATTTTGGAAAATTAAATTAACTTAAATTAAATAAAAATAAAAATAATCAAAACTTTTATAACGTTGTGCAAGTGGGAGTTTTATTAAATACTCAAGGTTGTTGTTGGTTTTGTGTGTTGGTGCTGGATAGGAAACGTGAACGTTGGGGAAAAATCCATCCAATACGGTACGTGAAGTGATTGCGGTAATATTACAGCACAAAGCCGAGTGTGTTGCTGGTTCTGGTTGGAAAAGCTAACGTCGAGGAAAACAGCCAGCCAGTAAATTACAGATTTAATCAAAGGAGAGCGCAAAGTGTAGAGGAACACTCACAACAAAATCAAGAAAAACAATTACGAAACGCACGTCGTCATAGATCGGCAGATCCAAATCCATTAAATCCAACATCGAGACGAACGACACGACTTTCACGTCGTGCTGTGCAAGAGATGGAATATGCTGCTTTCGCTTACAATAGCAAAAATGATTATAAACATGCCAATGTTGGTGGAACGACGGTGAGATGTCCACATCGTGATGCAGGCAAATTTCAAGGTGAAACGCCTGGCATGTGTTGTGCTAATGGCAAAGTGAGACTGCCAGCATTTGAATCTCCCCCTGATCCACTTCATTCATTCATTTTTGGAACATCGCAAACGTCTAAGCATTTTTTGTCTCACATTCAAGAATACAATGCGGCATTTCAAATGACTTCTTTTGGTGCGACCAAAATTGTAAGAGACAATTTCATGCCGACGTTTATGGTGATTACTTCATGCGTATATCATATGAAAAATGCGATCTGAGCAGCAATTTTTTTGATGTGTTCAAGAATCCTGACCCTGCATCTAATTAAATTTCACAAATATTATAGATTCAAGGTCAGATTTATCATCGAACTGGTTCCTTATTGCCATATCCTGATGCTGATAAGCAACTTTTGTAAATCTATTTTATTGGAGATGCAAATCGTGAATTGGATCGGCGTTGTACAATTGCTGCGCGTGCAAGGTGACAAATTGTTTCTGAACTTCAAATATTCTTACATCAGCACAATAAATTAATTCGATTGTTTAAAACCGCTCTCGATCGTATGACATCTGATGAGCACAGAATCGTTATCAGGGCTGACAAAACGCCCTTTGGAGAGCATGCGAGACGATTTAATGCACCAACAATTGATGAAGTGGCCATTGTAATTTTTGGAGACCAGTTTTAATCTCGCGATATTGTGCTACATCGAATAAATGAAGAATTACGACGTGTTTCAGAACTTCACCGCAGCTATGATGCATTACAATATCCATTATTGCACTGGAAAGGTGACGACGGCTATCATATCCATATATGAATGATAGATCCACGAACTGGTAAAACATATATGAATTCAATTTATTTATTTCAAAACAAGAAGACATGATTTTAATTTTCTGATAACGTATTCATCATAGGTCGTGAGTTAGAAAAAAAAGTTAGTGGGATGAATTATTATTCGTATAGATTCGAGATTCGCCCACAAGAAGACAACTTTATTATGCAATGAGGCAAACTTTTCCACCAATACGCTGTTGACATGTATTCGAAAATTGAATCAGAACGCCTTAATTACCTTCGATTCAATCAAGCCAAATTGCGATCGCAAGAATACATACACTTGCGAGATGCAATAGTGGATGATGGTAATGTTAATGATATCGGACGTTTAACAATATTACTTCGCAATATTATACGCAAGATGCAATGTCATACGTTCGCAAATTTGGTTGTCCCGACCTATTTATAACATTCACATGCAATCCACAGTGGGCTGACATAAAAAACAATTTATTTGATGGTCAGAATCCAACAGATCGACACGATATAACAGCACGTGTATTTCGACAGAAAGTAAAAGCACTGATGGATTTGATTACCAAATTGCGAATTTTTGGAGAGGTGCGTTGCTGGATGTATTCGATTGAATGGCAAAAGGGAAGGCTGCCCCACGCGCAAATCATGATATGGCTGGTTCGTAAAATAACACCTGGTCAAATTGATAACATTATATCAGCTGAAATTCCAGATGAAATTTGAAGCGGTCCAGAATTATTTGAAGTTGTTACCAAAAATATGATCCATGGCCCTTGCGGTCAAATAAATATGAATTCACCATGCATGATCGATGGAAAATGTACAAAACGGTATCCAAGAGCATTAACTTCGGATACAATTACATGTGACGACGGATACCCGTTTTACCGACGTCGGTCACCGGAGGATAATGGCCATACAACAACAATTAAAATACGCAATCAAGACATTGAAGTTCATAATCGTTGGATTGTGCCTTATTCTCCACTTTTGTCAAAAGTATTTCAGGCCCACATAAATGTTGAGTACTGTAATTCTGTGAAGTCGATTAAATAAAGGGTTATCCAATTCGAGGTTGATAAAGTAAACTTAAAAAAAACACACAAAATTTTTAGTTAAACAAGATATCATTCAAATGTCCTCCACGGGACTTCTTACAGGCCTTGATTCTTTTGAGGTAATTTTCAATGACTTTTCGGCACATTTCGGGCGGTATCTCGGCCATTACCTTACGAATATTAGTTTTCAATTCGTCAAGAGTTTGAGGATTGTTTGCGTAAACACGATCTTTCGCGTAGCCCCACAAAAAGAAATCCAAAGGCATTAAATCACAGGATCTTGGAGGCCAATTGACATCAGCCAATCCCGAAATCAAACGTCCAGGAAATTTCTCTTGCAAAAGATCTCGATTTGCTCGTGTTACGTGACTGGTTGCTCCATCCTGCTGGAACCACATATCGTCAAGATCATAATCTTCGATTTTCGTAAAAAAATAATCGGTTAACATGCGGCATAGCGCTCAGAATTGACGGTAACGGTTCGTCCATGGTTGTTCTCAAAAAAATACGGCCCAATCACACCACCAGACCACAATGCGCACCAAACAGTGACTTTTTCCGGGTGTAATGGCTTCTCTACAATCAATTGTGGATTTTCTGAGCCCCAAATTCTACAGTTTTGCTTATTAACGTATCCACCAAGCGAAAAATGAGCTTCATCACTGAAGAAAATTTTGTTTGAAAAATCAGCATCGACGGCCTGTTTTTCCAACACCCAATTTGCGATTGTTAAATGCTCCATATTCTTAAATGGCAGAATGTCAACTAAATAAATGACAGCGTACTTGACGTTTATCTTTGACAGATGTCGGTATACAGATTTCTACTCTTATCAACCTCGAATTGGATAACCCTGTACATTTGTAAATATGTGAATAAAGGCAGCAATATGGCTGTTTTTAGAGTAGCTGGTGACAATAGCAATGATGAAACCGCCCAATATCAAATGGGGCGTTAGATTAGCACTAATGAAGCTCTTTGGAGAATTTATTCATTTCCAATTCATGAGCGATATCCTGCTGTTGTTAATTTGGCTGTTCATCTTGAAAATGGCCAGCGTGTGTATTTTACCGATGCAAATGTAGAGCAGAGAGCAGCACAGCCACCAGCAACAACATTAACTGCATTCTTTCAATTGTGTGAAAGCGATGAATTTACCAGAACGTTGCTGTATTCAGATGTAACGAATTATTTCACTTGGACTGCAAAGAAATGGCAACAACGTAAACAAGGAACACCTGTTGATGGCCATCCAGATGTTTTTTTTTGCAGATACCATGGGAAGATTATACACAGTTCATCCAAACAATGCAGAATGTTATTATTTGCGGTTGTTGTTAGTAAATGTTGTTGAACCACGTTCATTTCAACATTTGCGAAGAGTAAATGGTCAATTATGTGTGACGAATCGTGAAGCATGGCAGCAATTAGGTTTACTTGAAAATGATGCGCATTGGGATTTAACGCTTGATGATGCATCGATTGCTTCTTCTCCACATCAAATACGTATGTTATATGCCATAATCATATCAACATGTTTTCCATCAAATCCATTTGAATTGTGTAATAAATACAAAGATTTTATGGCAGAAGACTATTTGATTGGAGCGTCATCACACAAGAAACGCTGCCTAACAATTGCAAATAAAGCATTAGGGCAGTTAGGTTTGCCACCACCCAATCGTCCAATGCATGATTTATTTGAACGAGAATTGCAACGCAAACAACAGTATATGATCCCAATGAATTGCAAACGCTAACTTGTGAATTTGAATGTTCCAAAATTAAATGACCATCAAAAACATGTCTATGATACCATCATGCAAGCTGTACAAAATGAAGTCGGTGGATTATATTTTTTGGATGCGCCTGGTGGTACGTGAAAAACATTTGTGATATCACTGATTTTGGCGGCCATTCGATCGCAACGAAAAATTGCATTGGCAATTGCTTCGTCGGGAATCGCTGCTACTCTATTGGACAGTAAAATTGCCGTTGAACGTGCAGGTGCGCTTATATTTATTGATTGATCACTTTAAAATTTAATCGATATTATTGTAAAATATAATTATTCTCAAATTAACAGATGATTGAACATCCCACGTGCAATATTTCAAAAAATTCTCCGATAGCAAAAGTTTTGTAACAAGCATCAATTATTCTTTTGGATGAATGTACAATGACGCATAAAAAATCGCTGGAAGCATTACACCGTACAATGCAAGATCTACGTCAGAATCAAGAAATTTTTGGTGGTGCATTGATATTATTGTCAGGCGATTTTTTGTCAAATATTGCCTGTGGTTACACGATCAACACTGGCGGATGAGATCAATGCGTGCTTAAAGTCTTCTCTTCTGTGGCGACATGTGCAAAAATTGGCATTGAACATAAATATGCGCGTTCAATTGCACAACGACCAATCTGCAGATCGGTTCTCGAAGCAATTGTTAGATATTGGGAATGGCAAAGTTCGAGTCTCAAAAAATGTACACGCCAATGCAATCATTTATCAGAATCAATAAAAATTACCAGGTGCAGTGACATCATATAAATCTGTTGATAGCGCAATGAATGCAGATGATGCAGTGAATTATCCAATTGCATTTTTGAATTCATTGGAACCACCTGGTATGCCACAGCTTTGTTTGAATTTAATGGCTGGCTCATCAATTATTTTACTGCGGAATTTGAATGCACCAAAACTGTGCAATGGCAAAAGATTGGCATTAAAAAAATTGATACCGAATTTAATTGAAGCCACAATATTGACCGGACTAGCGAAAGGTGAAATTGTGCTCATACCACGTATTCCACTGATTCCGTTTTCTGAAGCGTTTGCAATTTCCAGTGCGTCTATCACTTGCCATGTCCATCAATAAAGCGCAAGGACAAACGCTTCAAATATGCGGATTAAATTTGGAGGAGCCGTGCTTTTTACATGGACAACTATACGAAGCCTGTTTAAGAGTTGGAACTCCAAATTGTTTGTTTGTGCTCGCTTCAAATGGGCAAACGAAAAATTTTGTATATCCAAATGTTTTTGATCGTGGTTCGCTCTATAATATAATTTTTATCAATTAACATTTTACTAATTTAATTACCAAATTTTAAACCCAACAAATTTTCAAATAAACAACGTTACAATAAATTTATTACATTTTTTATTAATATTCTTCCATCAGGTATCATTGTGCGGCATATAATACGAATCATCTACATTTATCTTTCCATTGTCATCATTTAACACGTTCGCGGACGTGAATGCTATAGCATTCATACAGCTTTTTCGTTTTTAACACTTTCGCGCAAATCAGTCCTACAATTTTTTCGTTTTTTAAGAAATAAGACGACATATTTGTCAATTCTCAATAATACATACCTTTCCGCGACGAAATATCATTGCAATTACAAAAGTTATCAAATTTGTGTTAAACACATTTTGAAAGCGTCCGGGAACGTGTTAACAGCAGTTTACATTCCAATAGCTCATTAACAATATTGCCAAATCAATTTCCCGTTATGTTTACACTCTAATACAAAGTACTTATAGTAGAGATATACGAAAAATGAATTTTCAATAACTAAATGTTGTGACATCTATTTAAATCGAAAGACAATACAAAAGAAACTTACTTAGGGCCAGCAAGGCGGATCGGGCTCAGCTAGTGATAATAATAAAAGATGATTCAACTAAGTTAACAAACAATAAAACCAACTGGGATCTATGCAAGAAATTAGTGGAAGATCGAACAAATCTCGGTGAACCAATCAGAACGAAGGTGCAGCTGGAAGATGAACTAGACGCATTTAATAACAATATCCAACAAGCAGATTGAGAACGTTCTCCGATTTCTCATACCAACACCACAATGAAACATAACTATCCTCTTGAAGTCAGAGAGCTACTCAAAGAGAAATGGAAAGCTCGCAAAAACGTGGCAGCAGTCTGGTGCACCACAACACACAACTATTCTTTATTTTTTGTGCAATAAATTAAAACAACTAATAAAGGGAATAAAGAACGAAAGCATAACTAAGCGACTTCGAGGTCTTTTAGAACTAAAGGATGACGATTACTCACTTTGGAAAGCAACGAAGGTGCTAAAAAGAACCAAAATGCATGTGCCTCCTATAAAAAACGATGACGAATCCTGGACTAAAAGTGACAAATAAAAAATCTCTCTATTTGTTGCTTATTTAGAAGAGACTTTTCAACCGTTGTCGAGACCAACAGCAAATGAAAATACAGCAGGCGTAAACAAAGTAAAGAAAATAAGTAAGTATCAGCAAAGCTCCAGGTATTTAATTACTAGGCAAATTGTGAAAGCCATTCCCGAGAATAATTCCACCACACCAATTTGGGTTTAGAAATAATCACTCTACAGTTGATCAAGCTCACAGAATAACGGATTTCATTGAGGATGCACTTGAGAATCAAAAAAAATATACTGCAGTATTCTTAGATGTAGCTCAAGGCTTTGACAAAGTTTGGCACCAAGGGCTTGAATTTAAACTGCATCGAGAACTGCTTAAGCAATTTTATCAAATTCTTAAATCCTACATAGCTGATCGACACTTTAGAGCCAAATTTGAGAATGAGTACCCTGAAATAAAAAGAATATCAGCAGGTATACTACAAGGTAACGTACTTTGACCAATTCTGATTATTCTTTATACGAGAGACAAAGTGGCAAACTTCAAAAGGCAGTTAACATGGTGAGCACTTGGTCTAAAAAATGGCGCATCGTATTAAATGAAGCCAAATCAGTACACGTCAACTTTACAAAGCCGTGGTTCTCAACTCAAACGAAATTCCATAAGCAAAACCAGCTAAATACCTTGGCATGACCCTCGATGCTAAGCTAAGATGGAAAGAACACATCAAGAAGAAAAAAAAAGAGTTAAACATCAAATATAGGAAAATGTACTGGCTCGTAGGTAGAAATTGTGAGCTCTCAATGCACAACAAATTGATTCTATACAGGCAAATGCTAAAACCAGTACGGACCTATATATGGTATCTCACTTTGGGGTTGTGCCTAGATGACCAATGTACAAATGATACAATGCTTCCAAAATAAAGTGCTGCGATGGATTGTGAATGCCCCATGGTACATTAGGAACGAGAACCTTCATAGAGACTTGAAGATGGAATACGTCACCGATGAAATAAAGAACCAAGCAAGGAAACGCGTACAGCGCTTATCTCTACACGAAAATGCAGATATCCGTCATATGTTGGACACCACTAACGTAGTGAGGAGATTAAATTAAAGAAATGCCTTGGGCCTAGAAGATACAAAAATTTACTAAGTAAAGCTATGTGTTTACACCAAAAAGCTAAATTCAGTATTCAACCCAAAAATACTATGGCGAAAATACATTCGCCATCTACCCTACAAAATAATTCAACGTTAGCCCAACACACCGCAATCTAAACATTCCCGTGTGTATTTAAAATAAAAGAAACAAATCAACATCAAAACCAACACTTTCTGGCACCCAAACCATGTATGCTTGGTTTCACGGCTGCCACTCCTCTCAATCGAGGACCAAGTGTGACACATTCACACGTTGCACCCAGAACCGCCACTGCAGCCTCACACTCCGGCCCATGGTACATGTTCACAACAAATTGAGACAACGCAAATGACAATCGTGCTATTCACTTGTTCTGCTGGGCCAAATATTCACAACACAACATGGCATTCTCTCATTGATTGCATAAAAATCTTCCTTCCTTCCGAACTCCACTAACTCCAGAGGTTCGACGCATTCTAACCAATTTTAAGAGTGCAACCAATTTTATTCCTCCTTAAAACCGCCAGTGAGCGACATAAGAATGCAATCTCATGGTAGAAATCACATGTTTGTCTTCAATTTTTTAAAAGTCTCTCATGCTACAAGCCGAATGAGCGGGTACGAAGGACACACATATTTGAAGGAATATCGGCATGCTACAAATTGCAACAGCGGACGATACATCCTAATATCTATAGTTGCTATAATAGAATGTTGGAGTAGGCCAATCTTAATAGAGGTAAAATTTTTATTTTCCATTGGTGCCACATCCAACATTGGATGAATTTAGATTCACAATTCAGAATATCCGATTCGGCACCTACCGAGCTCTTTAAACACGCACCAAATAACATTTTGCTTTACTTTAGAAGCTATATTTCAGGTCGCCTGGGTAAGTAATAATCCACCATCAGGATGTATTGAGACGACGGATAGATAATGATCGGAGGATTACTCTATGCAACGTTGGTTATAAAATATATGCAAAAATACTACTCGACCGGTTAAATGAATTTTTAAATTTACCGTCCTCATCAGGCAGTATTAGATGAGAATTGGCGCGCCGGACACCAGAATATATATTTTCCATTGATTTGACTAAAGCCTTTGATACGGTAAATTTACACGTTGTATCAAAGTGTTTAAAACAATATATGCCTAACTATCTAACAAATCGGATTATAAAGGCATGCTTCTGGGAAGAGACTAATTTCCAGAATTAAGATTGGAACAGAGAGAAAATCTACAACTGCTACTCATGCCATTATCACGCATTTCTCGTGATGCCAATTTATTAGTGCCAATTCTTCAAATGTTTTGCGTCGCGGATCTACATAATCGTGTCTGTGCCTCTGGAATTATTATTAAAAACTCATATTTTGGGAAAATGG
Source organism: Nephrotoma flavescens (assembly GCA_932526605.1). NCBI lineage: Eukaryota > Metazoa > Arthropoda > Insecta > Diptera > Tipulidae > Nephrotoma > Nephrotoma flavescens. Next base: position 57,156,171 of record OW052222.1, on the reverse strand, counting down.
CAGCCTCCGTTTATATAACATTTTTAACTTTTCAGAATCAAAATCAAACCGCTAAGCTAATAGCAGTACATTGGTGTGGCGATTTTTACTTTATAACAGTTTTAACCGAACTACTATTGCCTCCATCATCACCAGTTCACAAAAACACAAAATCGGTTTAGCCAACTACATTGATATCTGCCAGCAGCAACAAAAATTAGTCCTATTCAAATATAAGTGCAAACTGCCATCTACGTTCAATAGACAAGCACAAAAGACCGTTCGATGGAATGTCGATGCTTTAAAAGACCAAGCGTCATTGCAGAGTTACCAATCAGCTGTCATTAACTATTTAGACCAGCAAAGTAACAATGGAGAAGCTCCCCCTAACATCCAGGAGCAGTGGCTATAACCACCTTGGTGCAAAACACTGTCGGAAGAAGACCTCCGACGTCCCGCATGATTGGTTCGATGATCGTTACCTTCTGGTCGTCGAAAACAAACAAAAGCTACCTGAAAAATGGTTTGCTCGCAACACGAGGAGCACTCAAGCAGAATATCTACGCGCTAGGAAAGCCACGTCTGAGATATGAGATCATGCATCGAAAAAATCAGCTTAAAAGCAGAACTAGGATATTAATGGGACTGTTTTGCTAACGCCAGGAATCTCACTAAGGACTGCCGCCCCAAAAAATACAGCCATCAAGGATGGGTATGGAGAGCTGAGAACTAACGTGGTTAATGTTCTCTCAGTATGGCAAACCTACTTTCTAAATCAGAATGACGAAGTGCCAACCATTAGAGCAATAGCTCTTCCAGCAGAAGAGGTCTTTGTCGAATATCCCATAGTGGAGGAAGTTCAGTCATACAATCTTTGGTCCAATTAAAGTTGCGAACAACGAATACCGTTTTCGTATGAACTACGAAATAAAACAATTTCTCGGAGGTAGCGATATCGTAGGATTCACCAAAACCAATCGAATTAGATGGCTCGACCACCTTGCATGGTCTCTACAACAACGGGTGACTATGAAAGTGTTCCATCAACAACCAGCCGGTGTGCGTCATACAGGAAGACCTCAACTGCGCTGGCGTGACGAGGTCGAGCAAGACCTATGCATATTGGGATGTCGAAACTGGACATCATGGGTTGTGAAAGTAAGAAAGAGAGAGAGAGAATACCACTTCGAATGTGCAGTTTGTGATCGATTGTGATTTCGGAAGGATTTTAGTCAAGTCATTGTGACACACGTACATACCATTAAAACTCGCACATAATGAAGAAATAACTCGCTCCACAGACGAAATATGAGCCTTGCATATGTGTGTCAGATTAGAATCATCGGAGAGATTAGTCGTAATTTGGTCCAATTAGTGAGCTCTACGTCGCTCCACGCTTACAATTTATGCAAGTGCTTCGCAGATTACGCGCGTTTTTTTTCGACCAGATCGCAAATTTTTCTATTATGAAATTGCGACGTGCATTATTTTAGATACAAACGAAAATTATTCGACTGCTATTGAGGTGTCGCAAATAAAAGATTTTACTTAATAAATCGTAAATCGTGAAATTTAATAAGAAAATCTACAGTTAATAAAATTTTAGTCATATATATTTACATGTTTAGTTATTTTGTGTGCTAATTTTAAATTGTATATGTGAAACATATATGCAATTTTGTTTAATTTAAATAATTAAATTTATTTAAATTTAAAATTTACATTTATTGTCTGATTTATTTTAGGACCTCAACAAACTCGGAGCAATCCCAAATATTAGTGGAATTTATGGAATGGATCCGTTCCAATGTTATTTGTGATTGACGTTATTTTCGACGTTGTCGAATATCTCAGAATAGCTATATTCAACGTTGTCGAACTGGTCGACAGAGTCGAAAATTTGCGATATCGAAAATTTCATAATAGACCCCCTGTGGCACTATTCTGGCTTTCCCTGGGAATAGGGAATTGGGAAAAATATTTTCATAGCATTTTTGTCAAAATTATATTTTTCTGGCTTACTGAGGGAACAAGTTTGGTGTTAATATTTTCGAAACAAAGTTAAATGCGAAAATTTTTTTCCCAATAAAAATTTTGTGGAACAAAAGTTTCCCAATTAACTTTGTTTCGAAAATTTTTGCACTAAACTTATTCCTTCAGTAGGCCAGAAAAATACGATTTTGACAAAAATGCTATGAAAATATATTTCCCAATTCCCTATTCCAAGGGAAAGACAGAATAGGGCCACTGCTCAGTATATCTGGGCGGCTATTTTAACAATCTGACCATAAGAGCGTGGCCTACAAGACTCGACTCTGCGTGTCATCTGCACAACACTAGGCTAGGTTTACATCGAAAAAACTAAGAGCCTATAAATATCGAGAAGATGCACCTGAACGCGGTATCAGGGTTAGAGATGTTGACCCCTTTTCAGCAGATGTAGGTTCGGCCTTTCTTATTTGTCGATGAAGTCGACTCGTCCTTTGTCGAGCATATCGTAAGCGGGCAACCGTAGACATAGCTTAAAATGAAAAGCATTGCACTTCCAACAGAATCTTTAGCAACGCACTTACTCTGGTATCGATAAGTATTTCAATGACGATGGGTTGACTATGGACTCGTGCTTAAACAGAATTCGGGTGACTATGGCTAGACGCGAATATTTACAACTATGTTCTTTTAATTCATGAACAACTAGCGTACTAAATTTAAACATGGATCTATACATCTTGAAGCCACTCGACATGAAGCTGTTGAATGCAGTGTTGATGTCCGCACAGAAAGCGGCCTGGTATCTTATTGTAAAGATTTTGATGGTTACTAATTTTACCGGCCAAAAAAATAAAAACCCGCAAGACAAAACAGTAAATGGAAACAATATGAACAATATGAGCAGAACAACACAGTTAACTACAATAGTGACAGCCGCTCCACCTACCGTTCCGTTTTGAAGCCAGTGATAACCGAGCTGCAGGCTCAGTCCATCTGAAGCAAAATAACGGAACAACAGAATAACCTGTAAACGAGTCGATCGGGAACTCGGATGATATAGATCTAATCGGGACATTAATGAACAAACAGCAATATTGCCATTTGATACGGATCTAGACAAACGGAAAATTGAGTTAGAGGATTGCTAAGAGAAACTTACAATCGCTCAGTCAACGACATAAATCTCTGCGTAATGCATATGTGGCTTGTACGCGTACTAACAAGATGGTGGTGGCCATAAACAGCTCAACAGTGCAGTGCGTTCGCGGTTCATCCGGGTATGCATGAAACATGTTTATCTGTATCAGGTGCACTTTAATCGATGATAAAAGCTTGATAGGTGCAACCATGTTGGAATATAGAGTTTTTCTGGAACGGTTCGCATACGTCCGTGCGAATTATCTCGCCGCATGACTTCGACTTATTCTCGCGACTCTTGAAGCTGCTTCGATTATGTTTGTCGAAAACACAAGCTTCGCGTGTAAAATCCTCATTGAAAAATTCAATGTTTCGGCTTTGCAGGAAATTTTTCACGTCGTGTGTGACATTTTGATGTCCCAGTCGCTCGTGCCACGATTGGAGTGACGTCTTTTTGATAGCTACGTTTGCTGTAGCCTCGAACTGTGGTGATTCGTCTGTTTTGAAAAGAATCTAGGACATACCTTTTCTGCAAGCTCACACGGCAACGACGTTTCCGTTTTTGGGTATTTCGCTTCCTTCGTTTCCTTGCTTAGTTTGTGCCCATGATCTCTCATCTTTCCCGACCGATAAAAACAGATTTACATGCAATTCGGTACAAATAAAACCTCCAAGACTCGCTTGCGAATCCAATCGTTGCCATTCAAAGCACGCATACTGATGTCGCCTTTGCCTCGAGCCATGATTCTATCACCACCGATTTTCACCGATTCAGATACTTCTGTGAAATTTTCAAACCAATCACGTCGGTGACTCATGTGATTCGTCGCTCCTGAATCCAAAATCCAGGCCAAATCATCTCACCACTTGCTACCGTGTGACAAATGAAAGCATCCACTGAAGTGTCTTCTTGCATTTTGTCCGAGGTGTTTTTCTTTTCTGGGCAATCCCGCTTCCAATGGCTGCCCTTTCCGCACTTACAGTGCTTTCGTCTTGTCGCTTTTATCGATCGGCTGCACTTGCAGACTCCCATGCGCTATTGAAATGATTGTATTCGACAGGCATCGTATTCAAAATTTTCGAAATTACCATCGAGTCACATATGGTCTCCTTCTGATCTTTCAACTGCTGTACAATTTCTATAAATTTTGATATGAAAGTCGCCATGTCGTCCGACGGCTTCTTCTTGAAGTTCTAATACTTTTGTTGCAGAAAATCATACGTATTTGTGAGCGCTGTCCACATTTCACCTGCTGTCTCACAGCCGTATTGCCTGTTTTCCGCATGTAGTTGAAATTGTCCGACTTGCTTTTGCGTCTGCCCTTTTCCAAGTCACAATTTCCGTCGCATAATTTGCACTCGCAACAGTTGGATTATCGATTGTGCCATTGACGTAGTCGAAAAGTACTGCTGCTTGCAAAATTTGACGCATCTGGAATTTCCACATCGGCCAATGTTGAAGGCCCTCCAATTTTTCAATACTGACACGATCACGTTTCCAGCTAGCTGTTTTTCCTTCAACCATATTTATTTTGCAGTTTCTCGTGATCTGGGCTCATAACCTATTGAGCTTATTCTGATCGCAAAGTTCCGCCGTAAAAAAAAAGCATTTGAACTATTCCGAGAACGAATTTGCACGTCCTACTTAGAATAAATTTAATTGTGAAGTGGCTCTGACAATTCGCATACACAGCCGAGCTAAAAGTTATGTGCAAGTGTGTGAGTGTTGACTTGAACAAAATACTCAAGCAAGGAGCGAAGTAGTAAATTCAATACTATTCTCTTCATGTTTTCGAAATGTATCCTCCCGAGTCCTTATACCTTCTCTTTATCATTGATTTCGACGGAAGTTTCATGAATGAGAGCTTTTCTCGACTCTTGGTATTCCAAGTCAGTTTTTGGTTGACGGTATTTTGCAGCTCTACCTTTAGCTGTGGATACAATTTATAGACCGTCCATATGCCCCAGCCGCAATGTTCATGAGATATATCTGAACCTGGTTTTGGTTTATCGACGATGTAGTTGTCTCGTCTCGGCTATATGACGTCCGGTAATGTGATCAATGGGATCAACGAAGCTCTGGAATATATGTAAAAAAAAAAAACCAAAGACTTGAAGCCGTATACTTCTGTACAGGCGAATCCGCAATTGCTATAGAGTTAACTGTAACTGAACATATAGAACCAGATTTCAATATTTCACAATCGGCCGTAAGCTCATTCCACGTCACTCCTCGCAATATAAAAATATTTGTAAATGCAACTCGAATTCTATTTTTTCCACAACTAATAAATGTATGAGCAAAATTTGAAGTGTGAAATTCCAAATGATTAAATCGACTGCGTTATCAACTAATTTGTTGATTGAATTGTTTGATTAAAGGTAATTTTATTATACGTATTGTTTTCGATGACAAACCTTTATTAAACCAAGGTACACAATCGTCATTCGAGAACGCAACATTTCATATATTACAAATATGATTTGAAACATAATATTCGTACTTAGGGAATTTGTCAACAAATTTTGGAAACACAATTATTGATTTCTATTTACGCTGGTGGTTTTATGGTGGCGGTGAAATCATACAAAATTTTCATTTAGGTGTATTAGAAATTTTTGATATATGATACGGCCGTTATACAAATTATAGTGAGAATAAAATAATTCTATAGTCGATTTAGACAACACCGTCCGCCTAACATGATTATCAACCTTGAAAGTAACACATTCCATCTTTTATTAATTCTCAAATATTATGTTCTATATTTACGATTTAGCGAATATTTTACAACATTAATTTATTAATAGATCCATATGGTATTATTGCTAAATACTAATCTACTACATACAACTGAGACTGACTATATTTTCTAAACACATTGAAGTTTTTCTATAGATTGATTCGAGTTTATTTTTAATTCAAACACTACAATCTAAAACGGTTTACGTAGTTTAACAAAAAAAAAACAACATAAAAATGATTGTACGTCAGTTATAGTTATTGTTGGAAATTATGTAATCATGTAAGGTTCATATAACATACTAGTTTACGGTTGGACGAGCATTGGCGTTATCTTAAAGGTGTGGTAGTGTAAATTCTAGGTATAGAAGAGATGTTCAAAAAAGTGTTGAACCACGCCCAACCTAGGTGTAATTGTGGGTTACCTAAAATGAATCTCAATCTTTGCGTTACCCTATTCAGAAATACGTAACCGGCGTATGCGACCACTAATTTCGGGATCTGAAAAAACAAATTTTTCTTCGCTCAAAACAAGCAAGCCTAGCTGTAGTCGAGGCAATGAAGCAAAAAAGTTCGAAGTTTTTGAGAGCAAGACGGATCGGAATGCGGTTTTTTGCATTCGCTTCCAAAAATTATTTGTAAAAACCGTCCCTATTTTTTTGAACAAACCGGAAATTGCAGAATTGTGGAATTTGCTGCAGCAAAAATGCATTCAAAAAATGCATTTTTTGAGACGGCTTTTGGAAGATTAGAGAACTTTGTAAATAAGAGTCAGAACTAGCCCCACTCGGGTTCCCGCGGGTTTTCGAGGTCGCTGATCACGATTATGATGTTCAAATTGACCCACAGCCGACCTGGAGCTCAGGAACGACGATGAACTTCATTTCCGTGGGACTCTCCCGAAAATCACGTGGGGAAGAAGAGAAACTCGGTGGCCGGGGGTTTTTTGGGTCGCTGAATCTAAATATTACCCCTCGGATACCTGGCAAACCCAAACCTGGTCGCGGACGTCATCCCCGAGAATTTTCCGGCAATATTGGCAAAAACAACACGAAAATCATTGTGGGGGCGTTTTTTGGGGCGCTTAATTCGAATTTCCCGTCGAAAACAATCCCCGAATACCTGGTGCACCGAAACCTGGGCCCGAACGTCGTCTCCGAGGGTTTTCCTCACACGATCGAGAAAAGCGAACCGAAAATCGGTGTGGGGGGTTTTTGGGGCGCTGAATCCGAATTGCCCTTCGAAAACCCACAATTTATCCTGGTTGTATTTGTAACGCCATATTCTCGCTAAAACAGACGTCTGCTGAACTTCCCCGTTTAGAGCGACGGATTCTTTCACATTCCTTAGTACTGAGGGTTTGGTAACCATCAAAAATAACAATCGCGCGTTTGCCGTAATGGTTCAAAATATACTTTATGTAACTGTCCATAATCGCCGAGAATGTTTGTCCGATTGTGAATCACAAATGCCCTTCATCCAGAACAAAAAATGTCGTCTCAGGTTCATTAATATTCGTGGGAGTTTTCGTGAACAATGAATACAAATCGGACTAGGGATTCTTCAGCATTCCAAAACTATTGAAGTTTCCCTGAGGGAATGGAGAGAACTCCCACTTGAGGTAATCTATCATTTCTTCTTCACCCTTTTTTAATGCCCATATTCTATGAAACAGGACATCGGGATCAATTTCTATCACTTTATTGCAGACTTTTATTTTAGAGTTGCAAGAGGCGATAGTTTTAATGATTCTTGATCGCGACAATTTTAGATTCTTGAAATTTGATCCCGAAATATCTTGCATAACCTTGACACCTTCTTCAAAAGCATTGTGGCAATTGCTTTCCGGACTCTCACTCATTCCATTAGTATTTTGCGGTAGTATTTTGCGATCGTGTGAGGAAACCCCTCGGAGACGACGTTCAGGCCCAGGTTCCGATGCATTAGGAGTTCGGAGGATCGTTTTCGACGTAAAATTTTATTTAAGCGCCCCAAAAAACGCCCCCACAATAATTTTCGGATTGTTTATGCCGATATTGTCAGGAAAGTTCTCGGAGATGACGTCCAGGTTCGGACACACCAAGTGTCCGGGGGGTGTTCGCCGATGCAATATTTGAATTCAGCGATCCAAAAAACCCCCTGGCGCTGAGTTTCGCTCCTTCCCCGCGTGATTTTCGGGAGAGTCCCACGGAGATGACGTTCATCGTCGTTCCTGAGCTCCAGGTCGGCTGTGGGTCAACCTGAACATCATAATCGTGATCAGCGACCGCAAAAACTCCCGGGAATGGGACTAGTTCTGACTCTTATTTACAAAGTTCTCTAATCTTCCAAAAGCCGCCTCAAAAAATGCATTTTCTCAGGTATATTATCAGGTATATCATCCTCCGCAGTATTATCCCTCGCAACGAAATCCTACCAAATGGCCCATTTTATTTGACGGTACACCGCAAGGAGCAAAAAAATTCATTCGTATGATTGAACATCAAGCTATGATCAATGGAGTTTTCTTGGATCAGCTTGCCAACGATATGAGCCATTTTTTAAAAGCCTCCGCAACCGATTGGCATTGGGACTTCGTCCAACGTCATGGTAGTGTGGATTGGTCTTTACTAAAAACAGAGCTCATAAAACGATACGCAGGTAGGAAAACCGACTTAGAATCAAAGAAACAACGTCCAAATGAAAAATTTACAGATTTCTATCATGCCGTTTTATCCTTGTCGTTGCAACTGGAGAAACCTATTCCCGACTCAGATCTGATTTTTATTCTTACTCAAAATATGCGCCCCGGATTACAGGCTCGATTGGCCATTACACAGTTTCGATCGATCGATGAATTAGATTTAGAACATCAAATTTTGAGTCCAGTAGATTCGTGGGGAAACTCATCGTGCTACCAGACCGAATTAAGTCATAATTTAATTCATCCGGCATTACCGCATAATTATTCACCTGGTTCACACATTTACCAAAATACCATGGCTTACAGTGATCCTAATCAACATTTTTATAAGCCTAATTTGAATGCCCAGAATAGTTCTTTCCACCCGGTAGTTAATGCTTTAGTGCCCAATCAGGATAGGCGTGGTATGAAGATTCAACCTTCCTCGAGACCGATACACACAAGCATAATCAATCTGTGCTGGAATTGTGAACAAACCGGGCATTGATTCAAAAATTGTAGCCAACGCATCCTACACACATTTTTTTTCGGATGTGGCACACCAGGAGTTATCAAGACTCATTGCCCACATTGTGCTATAGTTTGGCGAAATGCTTACTGTCAACACATCACAAACCAACCAAACCCGAAGCGTTGGGTTTCGTTCGATTCTGAAACACTCCTAAAGGACAATTACTCCGTATGTCAGTTTTCGCGAAATAAAGCGAAATATCCCAAATTACGGCATATACGCATATCGTGTCGATCTCTTAAATATTTTCAACTTTGAAACTCATTTCGGTCCCACATTACTGAAGCATTAATAGCAGATGTTGTTGCAAAAATTGTGAAGAAATACAAAAAGACCTCACTGTTCATTTTCGCCATCTTCCTGCAACTATTAAGACTGCAAACGGATACTGTGAGCAAATTATCGGACATATCAGAGTTCCAGTGAAGTTTGTCGATAAACTAAATTTATAACATTACATTTAGCTCCTAATTTGCATCAGGAATTATACTTGTGAATCGACTTTTGGCGGTTGTTCGATTTGAAGATAGTGCCTAGTAATGCTCGTCCACTTCTAAAACTTGCTCTTCTTTGCGTATTGTAGCATAATGAATACTTCTGTTAACGAACCACAACATCATCAGTTAACTCCGTTTCAGCAGACACAGTTGGAGTCAGTTAAGCTACAGTTTCCATCATCGGCCTTGCTTGGTCTGGGTCGAACACACTTAGTTATGCTGTATCTCCTGCTGTGGAAGCTGAGATGTGTAAGGAGCTCAATCGGATTATCTCATTAGGAGTCATAGAGAAGAGTGCCAGCTCGTAGAGTTCACCGATTGCCATAGTCCGCAATTCGGATGGCTGGGTTCGATTGTGCCTTGACGCAAGGAAAGTAAACTCGGTGACAGTGAAGAATGTTTACCCTTTACCCCTCATTGATGGTTTGCTAGGGCGTCTTAACAAGACAAGGTTCATTTCGAGCCTTGACTTAAAAAATGCCTTTTGGCAGATTCCGCTAGATGAAGGGTCAAGGGATAAAACAGCTTTCACTGTCCCTAGACAACCGCTACACCAGTTTACCGTCATGCCATTCAGACTCTGCAATGCGCCGCAGACTATGTGCAGGCTTATGCATCGTGTGATACCTCACGAGCTGCAAATACAAGTCTTCGTATACTTCGATGACTTCCTTATAGCAGCTGAGTCATTCGACCTTGGCTACATTGTCGGAGAGGGTGTACTCAAGTTAGATCCCTAAAAAGTATCTGACATTACCTCCTATCCTCCTCCTAAAACCATTCGACAACTCAGAAGGTTCCTGGGCAAGGCAGGATGGTACAGACGATTTATTCATCGGTGTTCTGATATTTAGGCACCACTAATAAATCTACTGAAAAAATAGCAAGTTTGAGTGGAATTCTATGGCTCAGGAATCTTTTTAGAAGATAAAGGCATCCCTTTCTGCTGCTCCTGTCCTATGCAATCCTGATTGGAGTCACCTTTATTCAGGTTATCCAGCGGCGAAGAGCTCCCTGTTGCCTTTATTTCTCAAAAAATTAATGCAGCGCACCGTAACTACAGCATCACCGAGCTCGAATGTTACGCCGCTGTGTTAAGTGTTGAGAAGTTCTGGAATACGTTGAAGGTTACTCTTTTACCATCATCACTGACCACGCAAGTCTGAAGTGGTTGATGGGACAGAAAGAGCTTTATGGGCGTCTCGCACGCTGGGGCCTTAAACTCCAGGGATTCAATTTTTCGATTAAATATCGAAAAGGCAAAGAAAACATAGTGCCAGACGCGCTTTCACGTACGGCGGAGGAATTTACTCTAAATGAATGCAATGCTGACCCTTCCTTACTCCTGGATCCTTACTCCACTCATTTTTTAAATCCCGATTATCTGTTGCAAATTAATCGAATCCAGTAAAATCACACATCAAATCTAATCTCCCAGTTCGTAACGGCAAGATATTTATCTGCCCTAATGAAATCTCTGATTTATCGAATGATATTCCGTTCTGGAAGACATATGTTCCTAATTAGCTCATTCCTATCTTGTTAGAAAAAACTCATGTACCACCTAATGCTGCTCATTTAGAAGTTCCAAAAACTTTGGAAGTTAAATCGTGCATAAATTATAACAAATTGCGATAATGCAAAACCACCAAAGCAACCAATGCACTTATCCGGCCACCAATGAGTAATTACATTGAGGTACTAAGAAATTTTCAACGTATTTATATAGATTTTATGGGTACCCGCGATCCAAATCCGGAAACTGCTATCTTTTTGTTGTTCTAGATCATCTTAGTCGTTTCGTATTACTAGTCTGAATGTTTATTGTGCTTCCGAACAAATTCGCGACGTGAAAGCACGGAACAATCGCCATTCTTTTTAGTTTTCGGACAGCATTATGTATCACACGGCTCGTACTATAACTTATTGCGTGCGTTAAATAGTCTAAAGGACAATGAAACTCAGCTGACGAACCAAGACAGAATAACACTGGCGCAGAAAAAGGTCCTTGCGAATCTACGAAAAGCGCATACCCATATGAAAGACATAAAAACTTAGCTGTCTTAATTTCCATACATTTAATTTTACCCTCGCAATGAAATTAAAATTTACAAATATATCAACTCAAACACCGCATGCGACGATTTAAACACTACAGGTAATTTATGCCTATATTATAATGCCCGGCTTTGAGACATCTCTCCACCTACCGATGTACAATGGCTAATTAACAGTCAACGTGTTAAATGCAACGCTGCTTGTTGCAATATTGTTCATCTATTGTGCATTATTTGGAATAATAAAAAAAAAATATTGGTTTCGGCGGGAAAAGGGTAACTGGATGGAGACGAAAACAAAAAAAGGCAGTTGGGTTACAGATTTTAATGAGCCAAGTGCCTCAAATATTTTTAATAAATCGTATAGTGCAAACTAGATGGAAATAAAACAAAAAATTAAGAGATTGAATTAATTTTGTTTAGTTCGATTTGTACTTAGTAGTATAGATTATAGTTTTAGTAGTATAGAGTTTGTGTTGTTAGTTAATTAGTTAAGTGAGCTAACTGTGTAAATTGAAACACAAACTAATTATAGAAAATAACAACTTGTTTGATTGTGAACGGTGTGTGTAAAATGCCCAAATAAAAAACGAATTTGTGCAAGATGAAATAAAACGGATCCCTGAACTAAAAAAGGCTGACTTAAAAATGGTATTTTTTCGGACTTAAAACCAGCGTCTTTATTTCTTTTTCTAAATGACTTAAAATCTGTAATGAAAGTGAAATAAAAAAAGCTGACTTTTTTATGCATACCATAAGTCATTTTGAAATTGATTTAAGAAATATGTTTATAAATGCCATAAAATGTGTATTTTTAAGTCATTTAGAAAATGAAATAAAATGTGAAAATGTTTAAGATCGAAATAAAACGTAAAAATATATAACAGTAAAAGCCCGATTATCCGGCATTAAATTAACCGGAACTCACAGTTAACAGTAATTTTATCTTTTAGGATTTTTGTTGCTTTTTTCTTCTTCTTTTCTCTTTCATATGCATTTTATAATTCATTTTAAAATTTGTAATTGTTTTTTGCACATTTTCATTAATGAAAGCACTAGTTGAAAATTTTGAATGGCTTTAATTTTCATATTACAGTAGACGTCCGAGTATCCGGCATCGAATTAACCGGAACACTTAGTTAACCGGAATTGTAAGTTTTAGGATTTTTTTTTTTGCTTTTTCCTCTTTCTTTTCTCTTTCATGTGCATTTTTTTAATTCATTTTGAAATTTTCAATTGTTTTTGCACATTTCCATTAATGAAAGCATTAGTTGAAAATTTTGAATTGCTTTAATTTTCATATTACAGTAAAAGCCCGATTATCCAACATCCAATTAACTGAACCACTCAGCTAACCGGAATTTTAATTTTTAGGATTTTTTTTGCTTTTTTCTCTTTCTTTTCTCTTTCATATGCATTTTTTAATTCATTATTGAAAGCATTAGCAGAAAATTTTGAATGGCTTTAATTTTCTTATTACAATAAAAGCCCGATATCCGGCATCCAATTAACCTGAACCGTCAGTTAACCGAATTTTAATTTGAATTTTTTTGCTTTTTCTCTTTCATATGCGTTTTTTAATTCATTTTGAAATTTGCAATTGTTTTTTGCACAATTTCATTAATGAAAGCATTAGTTGAAAATTTCAAATGCCTTTAATTTTCTTATTACAGTGAAAGCCCGATTATCCGGAATCTAATTAACCGGAACACTCAGTTGACCGGAATTTTAATTTTTATGATTTTTTTTTTGATTTTTTCTCTTTCATGTGCGTCTTGAAATTTGGAATTGTTTTTTGCACATTTTCATTAATGAAAGCTTTTTTTTTTTTTGTAACTATTGCCAAAGGCTTTATTCTTGAATCTTTCTTTATACGAAACTAACAAGAAGTGTGAAATTCTTAAAAACGATAAAAAAAAATTAACTTAAGCCTTAACCTATGTTAATACTTAATATCATTATGCATTATTATTATTAAATTATTATTAATTACTTAATTTTAGTGTGTTAGGTGAACATGCGCGTAATTATTAGATTATATATATTTCTCAGTTAATTAAATCTAGAGGATCTGTTCTGCGAAGCCGTCCGTATTTCGGTTGCCTTAGTAGTTCTCTAGCTAATTCGTTAGGGTGTGATTCCAGTTTCAGTTAGTATTTTAGACTGCATGATTTAATTGTCTCTTTAACTGTTTTAATACCTAGGTCTCTATGGATGTTGCTGTTTCGAATATACCATGGGGCGTTTGTAATGTTTCGAAGTATCTTTGCTTGCGTGCGTTCTTTGTACGATATCTATATTTGATGCACTAGTCGAGCCCCATAGTTGGATACCATATGTCCATATGGGGATTAGGATCGCTTTGTATAGTAGAACCTTGCAGTCTAGAGAGAGTTTCGATTTTCTTCCGATCATCCAGTACATTTTAGAAAATTTTATTTTTAATTGATTGCGTTTTGCTTCAATGTGCTTTCCATGTCAATCTTCTATCGAGATGAAGACCGAGATATTTGAAGTTTGTTTGTTGAGGAATTGTGATATTGTTTAATTTTACTGCTGGACATGTACGTTTGTTCAGTGTGAATGTTACATGTGTTGATTACATTCATTCGTCCTTATCCGCCAAGTTTTTAACCAATCTTCTATTTTGTGTAGATGTTCTTGTAATTCTCTCGATGCTGTTTGAGGATTTTTGTGTGAAAATAATATAGCTGTGTCATCAGCAAAAGTTGAAAAGACGATTTTTTCAGTTATTGGTAAGTCAGCTGTGAATAACAAGTATAGCACAGGTCCCAATACACTACCTTGCAGTACTCCTGCCTTTATCTCGGTTAGATCAGTAGTGGCCGTATTTTGTTTCACCTGGAACATCCTTTGGGCTAAGTAGCTTTCAAGAATTGCATGAAATTGTTTAGGCAAAAGAGTTTTAATTTTGTAATTTAATCCTTCGTGCCATACTTTGTCGAAAGCTTGCGCAATATCCAAGAAAACTGCCGAGCAATATTTCTTTTCTTCTAAGGAAACCTTAATTGTATTTACAATTCTGTGCACCTGTTCTATTGTGTCGTGTTGCTCTCTAAATCCAAATTGGTGATCTGGTATAATGCGACCTTCAGATAATATAGGTATTAGTTCTTGTAGTAGCATCTTTTCAAAAAGCTTTGAAATTATCGGAAGTAGACTTATTTGTTTGTACGACGAGACTTGGGTTTCGTCTTTACCTGGCTTAGGAATCATGATAATTTGAGATATTTTCCATTTTTGGGGAAAGTATCCACATCTCATAATCGCGTTAAAAATATATGTTATATATTTTATGCATCTATCAGGTAATTCGTTGATCATTTTTCCAGTTGTTAGATCATGACCTGGCGCTTTCTTAGGATTTTATACTGTTTTTGATAACCGTTTTGACGCATTTCCATTTAAACTTTACTGGATTTGGGTTCGACCCGTCCCTCGTAAGCTGTGGTAGTACGCAATCATTATTTTGTTCGTTTGGGGTGCACACTTTTTGTAGATGGTTAGAGAAAGCGATAGCCTTTTCCAAGTCACTTCTAGCCCAGTGACCATCTGGTTTCCTTATCGGTGGGTTCGATAGCTCTGGCCTTTTTATATTTCTTGCTACCTTCCACAGTGAGTAATCTGTTGTTTCTGTTGCTATGAGTTCACTTAGGTAATTCTGGATTCCTAAATTTTGTTCTTCCCGTATTGCTTCTCTCAAAGCTTTAATAGCTCTATTTAATTTCCATTTATGCAAAGGAGATTGGTGAAGCTGCCATAGCCGCCGAATTGTCCGCTTCTCTGCCAATAACTTTTGAATGTTACTTGAAAACCTTATACATATTTTTTTCGGAATTTTTGTTCTCCGGAGTAGCTTGTTTGGCAGCCATTTCCATTATTTGACTTAAGTTTTCTATCGCGGCATCAATGTCTTCTGGTGTGCGAAGTGGAACATCAAGATGACAATTTACATCTACTATGTTTCTATAGAGAACCCATTTCGTTAGTTTGTTTGTTAAACGTTGGGGTGGTTCAGTTTTTAATGCTTGAGTACTTAGTGACACTATTATTGGTGAATGATCTGATGATAAATCATAACAGTCAACGACTTGAGCATTGGTGCGTGCTATTCCTCGTATTACACAGAAATTTATTAAATCAGGAATTTTCTTTCTATCTGTAGGCCAATATGTGGGATGTCCAGATGTTAAATAATCTAGGTTTTTCTCGTTTATTGCTTCGTAGAGTTGCTTTCCTTTCGGTGACGTCAACCTCGAACCCCATTGCACATGTTTAGCGTTGTAATCATCCCCTGCTAGAAATTTGATCCCCAACTGGTTAAAGTAATCGATAAATTGCTAATTTTAATTGCGTGTTTCCGTGGACAGTAGACAGCCGATATTAAAAATTTCCCAGACCATTCTTCCAAACTGACAGTTGTAGCTTGGATATGATCTTTAGCATATTTCTGGAGCTCGTAGTACTTTAATCTTCTTTTTATTAAGACTGCAGTACCGCCGTGTGCTTTTCCATTCGGATGTTTGGTGTCATAAACGGAATAGCCGGTAATATTAAACAAATTTTGTTTTATGAAGTGTGTTTCAGATATTAACATGATGTCTATATTTTGTTCGATAAGAAAGGTTTGTACCTCAGCTTTATGTTGCGAGAGCCCGTTCGCATTCCAAATAGCTATTTTAAGAATTGTCATTTTTGATTTTTGACTATAATTTGCATAAACGTATTCATATTTTGCATCATCATGCTCATTTGTCTTTCCATCATCATCAAGAAACTTTGGATAGTCTCGGTTAATTTATTTACCATGGTGTGAATGTTTAGGTCCTCCTCATTAGAATGAAGTTTGGGTTTCGGTTTGTTACCTTTTAGGATATTGGCGTAAGAAACACCTGGCTGTGCTAAACTGCTGGCAAATGTCTCCAAGTTATCATTTTGTGTGTTTGCACTCATTGGTTTGGTGACTATTTTTTGGTAACATGGTCCTCTGATTAAATTGCATATTCAGCATTCGTTGCTCAGCTCTCATTTTAGGGTTTATTTTGCGCTTTAAGTCCAGATATACTGCGCAACCCCTGTAGTTTGCAGTATGATTTTCACCGCAGTTATTACAACGTCTCACAGATGGGTCATTGCGAGACTTTTCACACTGTTTGGAGTCGTGGAGTCCACCACAAATAACGCAAACTTCATTTAAGGCGCAGTATGCTTTCGTGTGTCCATATTCTTGGCACTTTATGCATTGAACTGGTCCAGATCTCTTCTAAGGTTCTTCAATTACGATTTTGCGATGTAGCAAATATTTTAAGTTGTAAATCTTGTGAACTCCCTTCGGTTTTTCTTCCTCTGGCTCTAGTTCCAAACGGAACATTGGTTGAGGCATCTTCAGCCCATGGCTTTTTAGCTGGTATGTGTAATATTTTTTATGTGTAATATTTTTTACCAAGGCTCTGAAGCCATCGATTTCGAAAGTTTGAATCTTTGTTTCGTTTATATTACCTCGTTTGAGCGGGGCAATATAAAATTTAGAATCTGTAAATGTTGCGATGTTATTAACCAACTCATTATTTGATGCTTCCCTTAAATAAATTGGAGGCGGATTCTCAGTTTTCAAATTTGGCACTGCATTGGGGTCAATGACCTCTAGACTAGAGAATCGGTTGTTAAGAGGTATTTGGTTAACACCTCCCTCAGTCCGTGTCACTTTGCTCCTACCAGCAAACTGGGCAGATCTCGGGCTACGTTTTCTTTTAGATTGAACAGTGATATACCTATCCATTCCCATTTGCACTAGGTTGTTTTCGCACTGAACACGGTCACTAGAGTTCGTCGCACTGAGTTCATTACTATTATTTTCGTACTGCATTGTTAAATTTGCTGATGAATTAATTTTTTCATCGCGGTTTTGATTTTGATTTTTAAACTGCGGTATAATGAATTCTGTCGAAGAAGCACTTTTAATTATTGGCATAGGTGTTTTCTTTGGGCTGTGCTGAACTTTGCCCACTTGTTTTACACTTGCACTTGCCATATTTATACTTTCTACATGAAACTGGTTCAAGTTTGTTGTAGAATTTGTTCGGCGTTCGATGTTCGAAGAAGTCTTTTTTGGGGGAAAAAGCCCCATCACGTTTACATCATCACTTATTAAGTTACAATTTTATGTTAGTTTTTTGCACCGTGTGCATTTAATTATAAAACCATTCACACAATTGAAAAAAAGATATAACAAATTAAAAAGCACTAACACTGCACTTTTCGTTTGTTTTATTTTACGTCCGAACCTCACGACAGTAAAATTAAAACTGAATGAAAGCATTAGTTGAAAATTTGGAATGGCTTTAATTGTCATATTACAATAATAACCCAATTCTCCGGCAAAGAAAGAGGAAAAAGCAAAAAGTATTCCTAAAAATTAAAATTCCGGTTAACTCAGTGTTCCGGTTAATTGGATGCCGGATAATCGGGCTTTTACTGTTTAAATTTTCAACTAATGCTAACATTAATGAAACTGTGCAAAACACAATTGCAAATTTCAAAATGAATTAAAAATGCATATGAAAGAGAAAAGAAAGAGGAAAAAGCAACAAAAAATCCTAAAGCTGGAATTCCGGTTAACTGAGTGTTCCGATTAATTGGATGCCAGATAATCGTGTTTTTACTGTAATATGAAAATTAAAGCCATTCAAAATTTTCAACTAGTGCTTTTATTAATGTAAATGTCAAAAAACTCAAAAATTCAAAAAACAGTTGAAAATTTCAATATGTATTAAAAAAATGCATATGAAAGAGAATAGAAGGAGAAAAATATACCTAAAAATTAAATTTCCGATTAACTGAGTGTCGCGGTTAATTGGATGAAACTGTAATTTGAAAATTAAATTCATTCCAAATTTTCAACTAAAGCTAACATTAATGAAAAAGTGCAAAAAACAATTGCATATTCAAAAATGAATTAAAAAATGCATATTAAAGAGAAAAGAAAGAGAAAAAAGCAAAAAACAATCCTAAAAATTAAAATTCCGGTTAGCTGAGTGTTCTGGTTGATTAGATGCCAGATAATCGGTCTTTTACTGTAATATGAAAATTAAAGCCATTCCAAAATTTCAGCTATGCTTTCATTAATGAAAATGTGCAAGAAACAATTGCAAATCTCAAAAAAATAAAAAAATTCTTGTGAATAATGGTGACAAACGAAAAAATGCATTACTTCTGCAGTCTATTGGAGATAAATACATTCTGGTGTTCAATTCGTTTAATGTGGATGATGAAAAAATTACATTTGAAGAATTGAGCGGGTTATTTGCAAATCATGGTCAACCTAAAAAAATCTAACCTTGGAGCTGCACAAATTTTTCAATAGGGGGCAAACATCGGATGTAAATTTAGAGGACTATGTCACGTCGTTAAAAAACCTTGCAGTTCATTGTGAGTTTGGAGAATTAAAAATGGAACTCATCAAGGATGTCTTCATCGCTGGTCTTAATAAGGATCACAATAATATTAAAGAAGCGTTGTTATTATCGGAGGAAACAGATTTTGATAAATTAATTAAGAAAGCACGGGCGATAATAATGGTGAAAAAAGATAATTCGGCACCTCAGCAAAATATGAGCTCACAGGTACAAGAACAAATATTATTAATTAAAAATAAAAACTCGGTCACATAATAAAAATAAAAATTTTAATAGTCAAGGTCGCATTTCAATGTAATATGTCGAGTCAAAGAAGTTTTTTTAAGACGTTTAAATTTGATTAAAACGTTGCCCGGTTTCGCTGTAATGACCGATCATACTTTTGAGTAATTTCCAGCTTCAAATCGAAATCCGCGCTTTCTATAGCCAATTTGCTCAAAATTTCTTCTTCGTCATGACTTTCTAAGCAACACCGAACAAAACGTTGCCCAGTTTCGCTGTAACCAACGATAAAACTTTTGAGCAATTTCCAGTTTCAAATCGAAATCCGCGCATTCTATAACCAATTGGTTATTACTCAAAAATTAATTTACTCAAAATTTCATCTTCAACATGACTTTCTAAGCAACGTTAATCAATTTCAGGCGAAAAAAAAAATCTCGTTTTTCTTCAAACTTAGCAAACCTAACCCTTGTCGGGTTTACAGGCGAAGAAATTCAAAATGAGGCAGTTGAAGGCCTCTGGGTACCCTAGGCTGAGGGGCCTAGATTTAAGAAAAAACGAAGTCAAGAATAAATTTATTTCCCCGATCATAATAACGTACTCTTTCGAACGCGACCTCAATTTTCGATTTGCAAGCGTAAATAGTATCTCGGAATTTGAATTATTTCCTCTAGTGGCAAGATCTGCTTGGTTGTGGCAAAACTTGACATTAATTTCTTTTGGTGTTAGTTGCAAACCTGTTGGGGTTTAATTACCATTAAGTAGTTTTTGGTAAACGAATTTCAGTACCACGGCTAAAGTTACGAAACACCTATAAGATCGCAAATGCATGACGTGTTCTATAAACAAATCTTCCACATCTTATCGATACACTTTCGTGATTTATTAAACAGGTAACGTTGACTGACGCATTAGATAAGAAAAATTGGATATTTGACTACTAAAATCAGTTTCAACACTTGTTGATGGTAACTTGGTCGGTGCAGTTATTTGTTTGGATAGCATTAACAACGTAACCAGTGTCATTTGGACAGTGTCGACACCACGACAAGGGCATTGTGCCTTTTATTACATTTGGCCATGAACTCTCTATGGTCGCTTATAGACTTATCTGTGATCTTATAGTGCACTGCTACAAATAATGTGGCTGTCCATCAAAAAACGCGATCAGCTAGGTGAGGCAACTGCATGCAAGTTGTTGAATGCCAGCTTGATTAAAAATTGTATTTAACTGAAAAACTATTGCAAGTAGTGTAAAATATTGTTTATACCACACATAACCATTCCATTCAAAACATTGAGTCATAAATCATAAAAGATGTTTGTATATTTTTTATACCGACATAATTTGAAGACTATACATGACATAATGTCTTAGTCACGGGCATGGCGTATAGATGTTCAAAAGAACCGGATATTACTTCATTATTCAAATTTGAAATAGAATATATTAGTAATCAATCAGTGAGTTCAATCAGCACGAATTTTAAAAATCGAATATAGTAACGTAATAATGATGGGCAACATATGCTGACCACAATTTCCCGAATGGATCTGCTTACAACTAAAATATGCAGAATAGAAATTTGTAGAACAGTAAAAAAATAAGTTAAACAATATTTTATGTCGGTTTCCGTCACCCGTAAAAAATAAACCACGAACCGAATTTTCATCATCTTAAAATGTAAGCAAATAAAAATTTACTTTACAAAAAAAAAAGTAAAATAAACATTTTTTTGCTTAACGGATCAATAAATTTTCATGAAAATACAAAATATTTTCTTTTTCGTATGATTATTATTGGAATTGTTAAACGACAGGTTCATTTAAAGTGTCACCGGCAGTTAGTTTCTAGTAAACTAAAACTAATACGCGGAAAATATTTTTCCCACTTTAAGATTATAGACATTAAGACGCAGTGAAGAAGGCAAATATTTATATTAATCAGACATGAGAAATGAGTCGGAAGTACAAATTATCGATTTTTCCGAACAATGTTGACCTGAAAATAGAAACATTTTATTATTTCGTTCATATAAAATTTAAGTACTTTGGTGAATTATTTAATGCTCTGGGGTTACTTACTCGTACATGTCGCTGCTGTATTCGACCTACATAACGTACTTGTAATAAAATACCTTTGATTAAGACATGTTATAAAATGCTGATGTACCAAGGCAGTATAATTTTGTAATTCTTTTCCGGAATCTAATATAATTTGTAGTTGTTTGTGTTTAATATCTCAACTTATACAGGACAAAGATGAGCGAAGTAAGAGAATGTGAAGACCTACGTTCATGGCAATTCACATTCAGATGAGAAATCTGAGTGATTGCGGTTGTATAACGTTAAGCTTTTTTCGTTGCCTAATCCTGTTGAATTGTTGAATTAACCTTAATCCTGTTAATTTTCCAATATTCAATCCAATACGCTAGTGGAACGAATAAAACTAATGCTGGCGTGTGTAAAACAAATTTTTATTTCTATCGAAGTAAACTATTTCAGCGTGATTCTTGTTCGGTGTCATAAATACAACAAGGTTCTTCTTTCGGTCGTGTCCAAAAACCACGGTACACAGTTTCATAAACACAGGACCTATTTTTTAATGCATCCTGAGCAGGCAGTGCACTGTCAAAAAATACTTTGTATTCTTTATTCAACCTGTGTAATTTTACTCGGCACACTGCGTTTTTATTTGTGAACTGTGCGTACACCGAGCATACTCGGTTCTTTAAATTTTATTCTGAACAGAATGCCAGTGTACGAAGAGTATGCAAAGTAAAAAACAAATTATTACTCTATGCACAGAGTATTTTTTTCACTGCACAACTTGTACTCGGTGTACAGTACCCAGTGCAAGCCTACTTGCTCGGGTTTAATTAAAAAATAGACGATCGGTTCTTCAAATTTTACTCTGAAAATAGTGTCAGTGTCTCTATGCATACCGGATACTTTTACCCAGTACAACCTTTGCTCGGTGTACACTACCCAGGGTAAGCCTGTGTAGCGTATATCGACATAGTATCGCGGGTAAATGGGCAAGTGTTAAAAAAATATAAAAAACTATTCGTAGCTTCGAACGGCCTCCTTCTATATTTTTTAACACATGCCCATTTACCCACGATAATGTCGATATACGTCTGCAGCAGCACAGGGAATAAAACGTCTGTAAAAATTGATCATACCCGAAAATCGTTTGAGTTGATCAACCCTTAAAAGCCGTTCGAAATTTTTAATGATTTGAACTTTGTCTGAAGGTGGAAGAATGCCTTGTTCGTTATTAAATGACCAAGAAATTTAATTTCGGGTAATGCAAATGCGCATTTGGAATTAATGATTAAACCATGTTCTGATGTTCAAGATGATTTTCGAATGACTTAGATGCGATCAGAATATCATCTAAGTAGACGAAGGAGGCCGAATAATACAGAATTCATCAGTCTTTGTAAAGTCTGTGCTGCATTCCTTAGGCCGAAAGTCATTTTGGTAAATTCAAAAAAACCGAAAGGTGTTGAGATGGCCGTCTTGGGTATACGTGCGATGGTGTACAACCCACGAGTTGGTATGAAAAGTCCTGTAGGTTTGGTATTGGGTATCTGTCGGGAACCGTAACTCGGTTTAGCGCCCGTTAATCACCGCATGGTCTTCAGTCTCCGTTCTTTTTCAATACAAGGTGAAGAAGGCTCGCCCACGGACTGCTGCTCGGGCTACATATACCTTGCGCCATCATGTTGTTGAATTCGACTTTTGCGATTTCAAGTTTATCCGGTGCCAAGTGACGTGTGTTTACGAAGATTGGCTGACAAGTAGTCTCCAGCCGATACAAGTTACTATTGACAAGTTTGCGCCAGTATCGACAAGGAACTTAAGATTATTCGTTGTATCGAAAATTATTAGGCGACTGGAAGTGGTGTCATCATTGTCTATCTCCAATGTCTGATGACCCTTTAAAAACTTTGTTTTGAAATGTCTGGATGTTGTAAATTACCAAAATTGTTTTTAACACGGTACGTGCATCCGTCAATACATTTTTTGGTTTTGTCACCGAATTTGTAATGGTAATAGCACGTTTTATATTTGGGATTAATACGTCGTCTCGAGTTAGATCGACTATGTGTATGCTGTCCGTTGGAACTTGCCTGCGGACGTGATCGTGCATTAGCTGACTGACTTCGCTTATAATGTTATCGCGGAATCGTGTTAACAATGCCTCGATGTTCAAGGCCTGGTTGACTGTAACGCTTGTGAACTGCTCTTGTGTAGAAACGCTGTTGATTGCGCTAACTCGCGGTTGCGACATTATCTCCATAACCGCATCGGCTGCGTTCGGCTAACGTGTTTAAATCCACGTCGTTATCAAACGGCGTGAGTACCAATTGAACCTGTTGCGATAGGCGCGACATCCGTTTAGTATAAACTCGCTTAGAAGTTGCGATGGTTTTTTGTCATCGAGCGAGAGACCGTGAAGAATATTGTTAATTTTCGATTTTTTGGACTCTCCAAGGACGCGAATTACCTCGTCGCGAAACGTGATGTAAGGCGAGTCGTTTTTGTCGCGTAATATGAGATCCGCGAACGTATTGTGTAGATGCGAATCAAGCGTGCTCGCGGCATGTGAGTATTTGGTGCTTTCGGTTGTAACGTTTGCAACTTTGAACAGTTGTTCCAAGATGTTAAACCACACCGAAGGGTTTTGCGAATAAAGCGGCTATCACATCTTTAAGTAAATTACACAAGAGGCCGTTCACTAATTTTAATAGTCCCGTTTTTACTTACAAGATAATTTAAAATCTCTAAATGATTCAATTCAGTCAATTTGCAAAAATATTGATGTTTACCTTTTGGTAACGCTTTGATCATTATGTCGGCCGCCCGTTCATCCGTTGCCATATAATTAAAATTGAAAGTTCCATCCTCATACCTCTCTGGAGAAATAATATCACACGTCTATGTGCTTGCTCCTCTTATAAAGAAATCCGGATTATGATGATCCGAATTACGCTGAAATCCAGTACCTTCATCCCATATGCCATCGTCAAGCGTTCGGACTCTGTTATCGATAATGCCACTGACTGTTGGCGTTCTGAGTCTCAACTTATAATACCATTGCCAAACATGAATATTTATCCGGATGTCAAGTGTGTGAATCCCAGTATTTCATCCCAAAAAACTAAAAAATGTTCATCAGGCAATACTAGTTATATCTCATGCCAGGATTTTTAAATTCATAACAGAAAATTTTGAAATGACACAGCATATGATTATAGTTGATCTAAAGTGTTTATTCCTTAAATGTCTATATGATAAAATAATAAAAATACAATCCGTATTTTTTGCATGAATTACTGACTTAAATTAAATGTTCCCGAAGACTACGAGTGTCATGACCGATCTCTTCTGATTTCAACACTGCATCATGTCTGCTATTCAAAATAAAATTCACACGACGATCCATTTGTTGAGATTGGTGCTAAAGCATCCTGGGCTGGCTCTATCAACAAAAAAAAATCTCAAAATCCATTCATTCAAAAAATGGGCCATTCACATATATGAGCACATTGCGCTAATCTCAACATTACAGTTGGTCTTGGGACTTTTTTTGCAGACAGAGGTGATCAGTTTGTATTGAAATCAAAAGAGATCGGTGACGACATTTTTGGTTCTGGGAACCATTAATTTAAATCCGAATTGTAATCATTTAAAATTATTCGGCCATTTTAACGTGTGACCCGAAAGCACCAATCTTAACATACGGATGATCTTAGACTTTTATTCGTAGGTAGTTCACATTATGTCCAATCGATATCAAATGAGATCGGTTATGACACTTTGGGTTCCAGGGAACCACTCGTTTAAATCTAAAATGTATAATTTATTTAAAATAGGCCATCCCAGGATGCCTTAGTGCCCATCTCAACATACGGATCGTCAGGTGAATTTTATTCTTGATAGCGGACATGATGCCGTACTGAAATCAGAAGAGATCGGTCACGACACTCGTGGTCTCTGGTAACCATTAATTTAGGTTAAAACTTCATTCATTAACAGTAAAGGCCATAAAGATAAGACCCATTGCTCCAATCTCAATTTACGGCTTCTCTTCTTATCATTTTAACATAGATATTTGAAGAGTAAACTATTTAGATCAAGTATTATCATATTTTGTTTCATTTTAAAAATTTTTGGGACGAATTTAAAAATCCTGAGATGGGATATAACTAGAATTGCCTATATGGTGAACATTTTTTATTTTTCTGGGGTGAAATACTGGGATAACATAACTTCACACACTTCAGATGCCGACAGCCTCGTTTCGATGTTCTCTGCAAAGTCTGCGTCACTGTAGCCACACAGACTCAAATTGATACAACTTTCAAATGCCCATTGTCCCCTTTATGTATTTCATAATACACTTTACAGCATTTACATGAGCTGCCGCTGATTTTTCACAGTGTCGACTTGAATTGCAAACATCGAGTTGCATTGCCAACAGCAAATTTAATGCCTGACCGCGTTGTCATGGCCAAACCCATTAAGCTACCAATCACCTGACAATAAGGAAAATTGATTTGGTCATCCGCTTCAAAATTGCAAAGATTCTGTACACTGTCCAATGGAGTTTCCGCTGCATTGCATTCCACCATGCCAAAACGGTTATAATACCTTTTGCTCATACCCCTGCTGATTTAAATAAATCGATCCATTTCGCCGTTGTTCGATTTCAAGCTCCGAGAACCATTTGAGATCGAATGCTTTGACCTCGAATTCCTGCGCAATATTGAATGGCCATAAAATTGCTCCCTTATTCTCCATTGCAATGAAACCGTCGTCGAAATAAATCGCAAAAACCGTCATTTAATTCTCCCCATTACACACAAAAACACATGAATCCAATTCACTGGCCACAAAGCTGAATTTTAAGTTAAGAAACCTACACAAACGCGTCGGATTAACTTATTGGATTCATCATAAATACGACCTCGGTAAATATACAAGGACAATACTATAAAAATGGAAATATGTAAAGTCCTAAGGCTTTTAAGGCCTATAGATCTCCAGAATCTTTCGAACCAGGCAGAAGTTTACTCATTGAGCGTATTTGAACTAGAGGGGCTTAGCGGAGCTTAGAGGACAGCATCATATCATCGACTTCAGTTCAATCAATATGCGGATACACACGGTTAGATTCCGTTAAAAGAAATTCAATATCTCGATTATCAATACTCATACATCTACCGAAGCTAAACCTGATGAAATCAAAGATTTATGAGCACCATGATATTCTCGTGGGCGCAGCGTCATACATTGGTGTCTAACATAAGAAAACCCGCAAAGTCACCTTGGAGACAATTGGAGAAATACCTTCATAGGATGTGAAAGCTAGAGAGAGAGAGAGAGAGAAAGAGAATGTTCGATTTTCATTTTTCTCTTTACAAAAGTTCTCACAAAAACACTAATTGTCAAAAATGAAAACAAGCAATCTGATATTCAGTTCTCAATTAAAACTGAATTTTCCTGAAAGCAGTGAGTCGACTTCAGTAAAAATACTTTTTAATCTTATAGTGTAATGGGTAACAACTGGGAATCGAAAGATTTTTGGTTAAATTTTATTTTGTTGGGCAAACTGTGTGTTCTAACGTGTACAACATTCCGTTGTGTTCTAACGTGCAACATCCGTTGTATTCTAACGTGTACTTGGGATAGCCTCAAAGGGTGTTTAGAGCTATTACTTACTTGAGAAGAGCAAGAGAGGATAACGTAAGTGTTCGAATGTTTATTGTGAAGTCTAAGATTGCACCAAGTAAGCAGTTACCGTTACTGCGTTTACAGCTGTGTGCGGTATTATTGGAAAGTCAATTGGTCAAATTTTTCGTGACAGATTTATGAAGTAGACGTTTATGGTTGAACCAATTCGAAAATTTTCCCATTTCGGTGCACGCCATCATCTCGAAGGCGCAAGTGTTCCGTTTGTAATCGAGTCAGATAATAAATATAATTCCTGGAAGTAAATGGTCACCCAGCCGACGTAGTATCAAGGTATATCGA
Source organism: Nephrotoma flavescens (assembly GCA_932526605.1). NCBI lineage: Eukaryota > Metazoa > Arthropoda > Insecta > Diptera > Tipulidae > Nephrotoma > Nephrotoma flavescens. Next base: position 57,128,868 of record OW052222.1, on the reverse strand, counting down.
TCATCAAATTGTCAATGGATGCGGACGATTTATGAATAATCAATGGACACAATGATTGAATTGATAAACATCAATACCAAACCAATGAGCATATCGACAATAGAATTAAACTTTTAAAGAACTCGAAAAATGAAGTCATAACCAACAAAACAATGGTCAACAAACATTCCCAAACGAACTAGAAGCCACGATGGCAATTATACACATTGATACCATTAACGCAATTATAGAAGACATACAAGATGCAATTGTAAGAACAAAAATAGCATTACCGAGCAACAAAGTGCTCTAGTTAAAGGAAATCGTCGGACTGAAAAACGTACTGACAGAACAAGGTGTAAATGTAACAGTTCCGGATGAGGCGCTTCCCAAATTTCCAAAATTGAAACACAATCCATCAACAATACAGGTTACTCGACTATAGTTGGCAACAACATCATTATTGAATTATTCATCGCCACAAATACGATAATTATGTCCACAGAAAGACGAACATAAAGGAATTTAACGCCCAATGCGTAAAGTCGCTAGAGCAGCTGTACTGTGACAACGGAAACAAACACGGCCATAAGAAAAATCTCTGGGGATAAAATACTAATCCACAATGGCAAGAACATCAAACTATCTACAGATTGTGGGCCGGACGAGAAAAACGTGACAATAAACTTTCTAATGGCAACTGAAAACTTATAATTTGTAGGCAGCTGAAGTGAAATGAAATTTTACTTATAAAAATGACGTAAGTGAACACGAAATTGAAAATTTCATAGCTAGCGAAATTGGTATTTTTCGTATTAAAATATAGATGTCTCTGTTCAGCTCTACACATTTTCACTGCATTTTTATCTGCACGTACGATGAAAGAAAGCTAAATTTTGACATTTCATTAATTATTGTTATATTTTTCTAGTTGCACCGCACATTTTATAAATGCCACACACTCTAAAAAGTTAATTCCGAAAAAGAGCTGTACTTGTTTCGAAAATAATTTTCTTAACATTAAACTTGAGCTAAACTCATTAACCATACAATGATTTTAGGCTGATTAACTAATTAAGGCATGATTTGCATGCACTATTCAAACTACTTATTTTCGGAAAATATTTACATTTTTTGTAACTATTTTTCCTGGAAATTCCTACTATACACCTGTACTCTAATTTTTCTGAATTTTAAATTCAGTTCTTGCCTTTTCTTTTTAACATGCGCTTTCCACCTGAGTTTAGAGTCTAGCGTCATGCCGAGCCGAGATACTTAGCATTATCTGAATATAGAATTGGTTGTGAATTCAGACTAATCGGAATATATTCTAATTTCCTATTTGTAAAGTTGATATGTGTTGATTTCGATTCGTTAAGTGTTATCCTCCATCGTTTTGTCCAGCTATCCATTATATTAATAGCATTTTGTAGTTTCCTGGTGGACTCAACGATACTAGCATCGGTGGTCATAACAGCTGTGTCATCAGTAAACGTTAATGTTCTAGCTTCTTCTATGTCTGGTAGATCATTCGTATACACGAGGTATAATACGGGGTCTAGAACACTGCCTTGTGGAACCCCTGCCAATATTTTCTTCAGTTTAGAGTATTCTCCGTCCTGTCTCACCCGGAAGTAACGGTCGTTGATGTAAGACTTTAGCAATTCAAAATGTTGTTTTGTCAAATCTCGTTGGAGCTTAAATTCTAGACCGCGGTGCCAAACCTTATTAAATGCTTGGGCTACGTCTAAGAATATTGCTGAACATACTTCCTTTTTTTCCAGTGCTTCCTCAATTGTATCAGTAATCCTATGTACCTGTTCTATCGTTGAGTGCCTTTCTCGAAACCCAAATTGATGTTCTGGTATAAGATTTCTGCTCTCTATAATTGGCTTTAATCTCTTGAGAAACAGTCTCTCGAAAATTTTTGACAAAGAAATAGGCATATACGACGTTTTGTTGTTTAGTGATTTATTGGGCTTTGGAATCATTATGATCTCCGCTACTTTCCACTGTCTCGGAATATAACATAGTCTAAAGAGCATTGATTATGTGCTGTAGTTTCCTTAGTGCTTTTTCTGGTAAAGCTTTGATTATTCGCCCCGTTATCAAGTCGTATCCAGGGGTTTTTTTATCTTTGAGGTTTTTACTTCTTGTTTGATTTCTTCCAGAGTAACTGGTAGCACAGATGCCTCGTCTACTTTGCTTATAGGTGTTAGATATTCATTATCTGCTTGTCCAGTTGGTGGTTTGAAGGTATTTTCTAGGTGTTTAGCAAACAGATCAGCTTTTTGCTTTTCGCTGCGAGCCCAGGTTCCATCAACCATTCTAATGGGTGACACTTGCATTTTAGGCCTTTTTAAACCTTTGATGGCTTTCCACAGGGAATAGTCTGTGTCAGATTTACCTGTCAGGTTACTTAGGAAGCTTGCAACTGACTTATTCTTAATCTCCTTTATAAGTAGTTTAAGTTTGTTGCACAAGTTGTTTAGGATTGTTTTGTCTTCAGGGGATCTGGTGCTCTGCCAAGTCTTACGGGCTATTCTTTTTTCGTTAACCAACTCTCTCACTTCAACTGGATCGGTTATACTTTTTTGTAATATTTCTTGCTGGTCAGGAGTACTTTTTCAGGCCGCTTTTTGCACACTTTCAATGAGGTTTTCTAGTTCTTCTTCTATCGTGTAAGCGTTCGATATCTGCACGTGTAGGTTGATGCTTTCTTAGACTAGCTGTCGAAAGTATTGCCAGTTGGTTTTGTTATTTGTTAATCGTGAAGGGCTTGCTTTCCTTATTACCGTGTCACTTATTGTCATTACAACTGGAGAATGGTCTGACAATAGCCCTTCTTCATTTTCAACTGCTAAATAATTTTCGGAGATACCTCTTGATATATAGAAATCCAGAAGGTCAGGAACTTTATTTGGGTCCGTAGGCCAGTAGGTTGGCTTTCTACTGGAGTGGAACTCACATTTTAATATCCCGCCTGCTTCAAATAGCCCCCTTCCTTTAGGACTAGTTTTATTTGATCCCCAGAATATGTGTTTCGCGTTAAAGTCGCCTCCAATAATAAAATTACTACCAAGCGATTTAAGAAGTTTGATGTAGTCTTCTTTTTTGTGTGTTATATCTGGGTGGACAGTAGATTGCTGATATACTATAGCTCTTGTTATTTTTGGTTTCAATAGATACAGTAGCTACTTGCATAGCTTCCTCCTCTATTTTTAATTCTTCGTGGTGTTTTATATTGTCCATAACGAAGATTGCTGTCCCGCCTCTAGTTCTTTCTGCTGGGTGTAGAGCTTGATAGCACTGATATTCACGTATTTTGACATACGACGTTCTGGTAAAATGACTTTCTGAGATTAGGCATATATCAATTTTTTTGTGTTTAAAAATACATCCAATTCTGAAATGTGTTGCGCTAGGCCATTTGCATTCCAGGTATAGCAATTCTTAAATATTGTGTCATTATTTTTTTTTGTTAAGTTTGTATGGAGTAGAATGAAGGTACTCAATAACTTCTCTAGTTTTACTTGACGCATCCGTTATTCTTTTATCTTGGCTCATCGATGTATTTTCTAGTGTTACTAGTCTCTGTTCTTGTTTTTTCAGTAACTCGCCCATAGATTCTAGTCTTTAGTCCTGGCCAGCCAGATGTGAATTGATAGCGTTTAGCTTCTGAAGTATTTCTTGCAGAACATGGGTTTCCTGACTCGGAGCGTTCCTGATATTTTCATTCTGCTTAGTCATTTCTTTATATGTTATGCCTTCTTTTACTTTGCCGCTATTTAGGGGGATTCGTTTTGAGTAGGATTGCATCCTAGGTTGAGAACTCTGTCTTGTTTGATTTCTCTTGTTGTCTCTCATTCTTTGCAGCTCTTTCGCTACCTCGCAGCCTTTGTAATTTGCTGGGTGATGATTACCACAGTGTATGCATTTCATTGGTTCGTTCTTACTTTTGTTGCATTATTTTGTTAGATGTTTCCCAGCGCACTTTACGCATCTCGGTTCCCTATTGCAGTATTTGCGTGTGTAGTTATATGCCTGGCAGTTGTAGCACTGTGGTATTCTACTAGGGTTCTTTTTTAATGTCTCAATCTTAACTTTCATATTAAGGATTGCTTTGATTCCATATACTCTATCAATGCTCTCAGCGTTGTCAAATGTTAGCATGAAAAGGGGCAGACCAACTTTGGTTGTTTCTCGTTCACCGTTTGCTTTTATAGTGACCTTTTTCTTTAATATGTTCACAGCGTTTATAATTTTGAATCATTTCTGGCTAAGTTCCTCAATTATTTCTTCGTTTGGGCATGTATGTTGTAACCCTCTGGCCATGACTTTAATTGGTTGCTCAGCCTTGTTTTCATAGGTGAACCATTCGATGTTTTGAGTGGTGATTGTGCTCATGGCAAGTATTCAAACCAACAACGTTTAGTCATCGTCCTTATCGGTCACTCGAAAATATAGCCACAGTAAGGGAATCTGTGGGCGAGAATCCAGGAACTTCCATTCGGTATCGTGGTCAAGAATTAAACATTTCCAGAAGCACTATACAACGAATTTTGGTAAAAAGTCTGCGTTTGCACGCGTACAAGGTTCAATTGGTGCAAGAAATCAAGCCAAGGGACCATGTGCAGCGCAATGAATTTGCTGATTGAATCATCAAATTTATGGCGGATTTTTCGAAGATATAATCATTTTTTCAGATGAGGCACATTTTCAACTCGACGGATACGTAAATAAGCCAAACTGTTGGATTTGGGGTGCTGAAAATCCTCGTGTGATACTCAAACAACCAATGCATCCGCCGCGAGTAACTCTTTGGTGTGCATTTTGTGCTGGGGGGAGTAATTGGGCCGTATTTCTTTGAAAATACGGCTGGAAATGCGTTAACTGTTAATGGTGTGCAGTATCGCGAAATGTTAACGGAGTTTTTGTAGCTCGAATTGGATGTGATTGATATGTAGGACATGTTTTTCAACAAGACGGTGCGACCTGCCACACAGCACGTGAAACAATAGTGTTACTGCAGTTTCAGGCTTACAAACAGTTGAACATCTTAAAGAGGAAATACGGCGCGTTATTGGTGAAATACAGCCACATTTATGCGAAAACATTATTGAAAATGTCTACAAAACATAATCCTGTGCCAGAGGTTTCGTGGTGGCCGTTTGCCTGATGTTGTATTTCACGATTAATCGGAACTCTTTTTCTTTATGTTGAAATAAAAATGTTTGCTTAGACTGCGGTCCAATTCGTGACTTATTTTGTGGAGACCGACTTATTTGAAAGTCTACAATAAGCCTCCAGTCGGCTAGGCTTATTGTAAACTTATTTAACTTTCATGCGAGGCTTGCTCCCAAACTGGTAATTCATTAAAATATTTCTAACAGGTTTCCAATAAGTCTATTCGACAGGACGCTTTTTGTAGACTTTCAAATAAGTCAGTCTGAACAAAATAAGTCACGAATTGGACCGCAGTCTTAATTCAAAAATAAATGTGTTTTTCTTTAAAATTAAATCCGGCGCTATTGTTGGGACACCCTATATATGTTCCTTTGGAAGTGTTCAATAATAAAAAAGTCAAAGTCAGAGTAAGCTCTATGACGCAAAAGTAGCACACAACGACCTAAGAAAAGCTAGTGTAATATTAAAATGAAGACTTTTTCTCACCCCAGGGAGTAGTTACAGCCCTATGAATGAAATCAACTCCACATCATTCGTGGTTCATACAAATTCGATATTCGTTGTTCGCAATTTTAATTAGACCAAAGATGGAACGAATCTACCTTCCTTTCAAAGGCAGAGAACAATATTCAATCGTTAGAGGTCAGGGTCCAACACTCAATTTTGAAAGCCAGCACAGGTCTTACGAGTGCTTTATAAAGTGCGAGCTTGCACTACTGCGATAGATGTTTAGATCACAATAATTTTGATTGGGCGTATAAAACTCGTTGTTTGAAACAGTCGCACTTTCCCAAACAAAAATTTTTAAGGTACTGCCATCGCGTTTATTTCTTCATTAGATTACTTCGTGCGGAATCTATATTCTTCGGATCACCTTAGTTTGTCCGAAATAAATGCCTCGTTGAGGCTATTAATAAAGTTAGCTCAACATGATGAATATTCAGAAAATATCTTTGACTACATTTTTAGATGCAGGCGGCATTTAAAGAGCCGCCTCAAAAATACCAAAATCCCGTTTGATAATAAAATATATCAAACAATTCTCACTAGCACTCGTGAACTAACTAAATTTATTGCTCGCCATTAGCACTGGAGGTTACTTCATGGAGATGATGACAAAACCTGCTAGCCAGAGCTCTGACATCATTAGCTTTCTGACGATCGGTATTTGTATTGGCCAACCTAATGGAAAGAGCCTACCACTTTCCGAAAGCAAGCTCTCTTTTGTTGGCTTGTTATTGTGTGAGATTAATCGAGGGTGCTAAATTAAAATTAGTTGCTAGGTTATGGTACAAGGTCTACCTTAAATTTCAGGCGTTGTTGTGTTGCAAGGTGTATTGGTATAGATTCCCGGATTAGACTTTGAAATGTTAAGACGCCTTATAATATCTTATTTCCAAACTTGCAATGACTTACCAGCCAGATAAATTGCAGCTTCTGTACCATATTATGTTTCAGTAGTGCCTTAATAATTAGATTTCTTGGAAAATATTCTCCATAATTTTCGTTGGTAATTATAGTCACTTGCGGTGAATAACAATCTGCCTAATTATTTTTTTATCAATGTCGGCGGTATATATATTTATCTATGCTTACGCGGCAGATTGTAATCAAATGGTAGGTAAATCCATATTGTGTTAAATATCGTTTGTCCTTGTATCTGAATATTCAAACGCCATGCGGTGCAGTAATTCTCTTGAGATACGCTGAAATGACTTATGATTTATGAGTTTCTACTCGAATTTATGACAGTAAGTGACGAGCGGAGACGATCACATCACATTTTTCAAAATAATATTGTTGGTTCTCTCGATCTGCATTTATTATACTCATTCTTTATTGTTTTTTTTTGTATATTTAATGACGTTGTTTGTACTTCACCTTTGTTAATTTTAATTGTTTGATGAATGTTGAATGGCTTGAAATAAATAATTAGTTTAAATAACTTAATACATATATATTAACTAATCCATAACAAAGGATTTATCGATTAACTAAACTAATTTCTCATAGAGTATGGAGAATACTTAATATGCGCCTAACAGACCAGTTTTTATTAATTTGAGGGTGAGATCACACTGCCGCGCGTATGTCAACTCAATATAAAATACTTACTTCATCGTCGTATTCGTATCGCAAATAATTTGTCAATAAAGAGACAATTCTCTTTTGAGAGACGAATGACTTATGTACATAATGGCTACCCAAACCGAACATCTTATTTTGTTTGATACAAACAAATTATTTTGATGAAATGCAATTAGTATGCATCAATATATTTTACCGACTAAGTACATAATAAAAACTATTATTAGTACTAAATATTAATGATTCTCGATCCAAATAATTTATTTATTTCTGTTTGATGTGTAAAACAATAAAACATGTGCTTATTTATAAAATTACCCTTTTCTACGTCTTACGGTTTACGTTATATATGTGAGATGCTACTCTAAATAATAAAATATATAGTAGAGAAACACGCTCTCCATCGAACACAAGTATTGCGTGTAGTTGTAGATAACGTAGGCACGGTTGCTTTCTCTATTATGTTTTGTTTTGTTGGCATGTGTAAGGTTATTCGAGTTTTTCTGTTATACTTTTTTGTTCTCACGAACAAGTAAACGACAAGAGAGAACTAAAAACAAACGCATTCGATAAAATTTTGTTTTGTATTATGTTAGTTTTCTAGAATATTTTGCATTCGCAACAACCAAACGCAATAAAACATTTAGTGACCTATTAAATGCATATTGTTTAAAATAAAAAATGGATAATCGTGTTGATCAGTTTTTAAGTGAATATAATCTAACACAATATAAAGAAAATTTTATACGTAAGTAAATCCATTACAATCCTATTTATATGTCGTACTGTATTCATGAAAAATTTGTCTCTTGTATAAAGAGTTTATTTTTGTTGTTGTTTCTCTTTAATAAAATCGTTATGTAGAAATATTAAGTTTTTGTGCTCTGTATATTATGTGTGAGTGTGGTTGTATTTTATAATAATTCGAGAACTGGAGTTGGGTGTTTGATATTTTTATAATTTTTTTTTTGAGTAACATTTCGTTCTCACTTCTCACCCTGTAGACTGTAAAGAGTATGAAGAATGTAATGGGTAAGAAATTGAGATTTAAGTCACTATTCAACTTTGAATTTAAGGAATATTTTTTTAAAACAAGAAACTAACTACACATTCACAATCGCAACAACAATTATTTTCTCAATGAAGTTTAAAAATCTCAAAGACGTCATCGCTTGCTAGACGATTGTTTCGTCCGATGTAGAAAAATTATAATCAAGAGAGAATTATAAGTAACGAAGAAATTATACGAGTTTCCTTTATATGCTAAATAGAAATTTGACGTAATGTATTATTTTTTGTGTTTGTGAAAAACATAAAATTCCATTAGCGGCGCTTCGGATATAATCCGAAAATTTAATCATACTTAAGTGTAGATATTCGATCAATAAAGTAATAAATTCAACAAAACAAAATTGGGTAGCCCAGATTGTATATCAATAAATTTAATGCTTATTGATCGAGTAAAAATATGTGTAGCTAGAAAAGTGTTATGATGTTGTTACGCCTATTGGAAAAATTGAACTTACCAAAATTGGTTACTTGGGCTAATAACTAGGAATGCGATGCTATCTAGGTTATGGTGTTATGACACTGACTAGTTTTTCAAATGGTTCATATGATTTAAAATGAAAATAGAGCAGGACAAGTAATATAAGTACAAATCACTTGAAAGAATGAGTGTGTACAACATATAAACAAAAAATAGAAATAAATTCAGCAACAAATGATATAGCTTACTTTTGCAGCAGTTTAAATTGGGCAAATCTATAAAAAATAAATCAACTTTGATTATTTTTTTTGACGTATAGTCATTTATTAGTAATAAGATTTTGTGTGTACGTGTATAGTACAAATATATTTCAAAACAAAACATTGCAGCGCACGCTGCACAAATATATTATTTGGTTTTCATAACGTCAAAATACATGTACATAGTGTTGTCTACTATTTAAATTAGTTGTTTCTCTTTTTCGCCTTAATAGTTTTACAGCACATTACAGCACTTGAAAACTAGTCAGTATCATAACATCATTAGGTATAGTATTTCGAATGTATAGTATTTTGGAGAATTGAATTTTAAAATGGCATTCCATGTGGAGGAGCAGTGCAAGTTATAAGAACAAAAAAGTGAATAGTGCGAAAAGTAAAAGTGAAATAGAGATCAGTGATAAATTGTGAAATAGTGAATTGTCAAAAAACGTGTAGGAGTTGGTGCATATAAAATTTATAACTTAAACGCTGAGTGTTTTATTTGCAAAATCCAGTACGAATTCGTATTAAATGTCCGAAGTTCGTAGCATTTCAAGATGAATCTAGAATGTTTTAATGCTACACGGTTCACCAATGAAGATCTAATCTAGGCGCAAACTTAATTCGTCTACCGACTAAGCCCTTTAAGAGTGATCTGCGCAATTTGGATAGTTCCAGTGTGTATAATCATTCAACGGTGTCAACCAAACAAAGGCAGATGGACTTATCGCTTAATACCTGGAATCAAAGTTTGAATGAAACGGAGTCGTAGGGAAACCGGCTACTATTTGTTTCAATTCTTGACGTGTGATGGCTGCTCCCGAGAGTAATTGTTTAAGTATAAATGCGACTACAGTTTTTATTGTGAAACTTGCAGAGAAGTAATGGAGAGCGTCGAACACATATCCTTCGAACGAAACTATTGTATAATATTTATATTACTACTGAAAATATATTGCAGAACATGTTAAACTCTGAGAAGACGTAGATCACTATCAGTGGAAACGTATGCGAAATGATGCAACAGATTAGGAGGATCGACAACGAAAGGTATACCGAAATTGATCTTTGTCGTAATCGTCGAGGGGTGGAATACAAAAGAAGAACGCTTTTTTATTGTTGAATAATATTGCAAAAATAATGAATGTTGAATGCTGATTTTTCGTGCAAAGTCATCTTAATCTTGATGGCTTCGTTAATCATCAAAATAGCCGCACTTAGGGTTCAGAGAACCCCAATATGATTGTCGAAAAACAAAAACATCCACAAAATGTCACTGTTTGGTGCGGATTTTGGGCTGGAGGCGCCATTGGACCATGCTTTTTTGAAAATTAAGCTGGTCAAGCAGTTACTGTTACTGATGCTCAATATCGCATCATTATAACCGAGTTTTTCTGCCTAAATTAGATGATATTGTTTTGGCGACGTGTGGTTTCAACAAGACGATGCGACATGCCATACAGCCCGTGAAAAAATTCAATTACTGCGTAAGTCCTGGTCGTGTACTCTCTCATTCCGGGGATCAAAATTAGCCCGCTAGTTCATGTGAATTAACACCATTGGATTTTTTTCTATGAGATTATTTGAAGGCAAAAGTACATGTCAACAAGCCCACATCCACCCGTGAATTGAAGGAGGAGATTCAACGCAGCATCAACGAAATTCAGCCACATTTATGCAAAATGTTCAATAAAGCATTGACAAAACTATTATAGCTTCAGCAAATCTTTTAACTACTGGAGTATACTTCGTAACGGAGCTTGGAAACCAAATGAATTTATCTGTCATGGCTTAGACCGTAGCTTGAATACCTGGATGTGCCAGATTGTGTACTGCTTCAAATGGCAATCTGCGAAAATCTGTTGGGATGAATGGACGAATTTTCCCTGTTGACGTCTCACAATATATATTAATTGGGGGATTAAATGCTAACGGAATTTTGTCGACTTTTAGCGATTATGATTTTCCATTAGTTGGTTAATTCGTCGGTTTGTTGAACATTTGCCGTAGCTTGAAAATCAATGGATTCTGGCAATGATATGACTTCAATTCAATTCTTGAAAGTGCGTTTGCTACTACATTCTCAATACCAGAAATATGGTGTACATCTGTGGTGAATTGGCTAATGCAGTCTAAATAACGGATTTGTCGAGGTGATGTCTTTTCATGATTCTGCTGAAACGCATATATTAATGGTTTGTGGTCGGTGAATAATGTAACTTCTCGGCTCTTGATTAGCTGCCGAAATCGTTTTGTAGCAAACAGGTCTCTATAATATGCACTGTAGCGTTGCTGAGTCTAGTTTAATTTTAATGAATAAAACTGCAGAGGTTGCCAAATGTCCTCGATTTGTTGTTGGATAACTGCTCCAATAGCTTTGTCTGATGCATCTACCATCATTGCGTTAGGTACTGGATGAGCTAACATAGCCACTTCGCTGAGTTGTTGTTTACTGAGTTCGAATGAATCTACGGCTTCGTCCGACCAGTTAATGATTCGTGAACCATTCTTCTTACTTCCTTTTAAGTAGTCGCAGTTGGCTCGATTACCACCAGCATTAGGAATAAAAACCCGATAAAAATTTAACATGCCCAAATAACGCCTTAACTGCTTAAAATTCTCTGGTTTGCCGAAATTTAATATGCCATTAATGCGGTCGGTTGAAGGTAAAATTCCTGCTCAAGGTTGCTGGTTTTTTGCAAAATTGCATTTTGCAACGTTGATCACTAAACCTGGTTCTTTTAATTTCGTAAAGTTCCAAATGTTGTAAATGTTCTTCGAACGATCGTGAAGCGATTAATAAATTATCTAAATACGAGAAACAGAAACTCAGATTGTTACCGGCATTCCGTAATCCGAAAGTCATTCGAGTAAACTCGAACAGACCGAAAGGTGTTTTGGGAATATCTGCTCCCTCGTATTTGATGATATGCACGAACTAGATCAATCGTTGAAGATTGTACAACCGTACAATTGATGTATAAAATCCTGTAGATACGGTATAGGATATCTGTCGGATACAGTAATGTTGCTAAGTGTGCGATAGTCACCGCACGGCCTCCATTTGCCATTCTTTTTGGTAACCAAATATAGTGGGCTAGGCCAAGGACTCTTGCTACCATATATTCGAATTCCTTTTTGCGATTGCTAATTTTTTAGTATTTAACCGTCGGGTTTGGCATGCAATCGGTGGACCACGGGTGGTAATATATGATCGATGAATTGTTCCACAAGAGGTAACATTCTAACGTCAATCGTATTAGTGTAAATTACTGTTAGTATATGAATGACGGATGTGACAGATATTGCTCGTACTTTTAGAGAAGGTAATGCGCCTATGATTGGCATCGTAACATCCTCCAAAATGAAATGAAAGCCCAAATGAAATGTCTTCGAAGACCGAGGTTTAACTCTAATCGGCGGGAACCAAATACTTTTTGACTGATGATCCTTTGGCCGCAAACAATTCTAGATTCGGACTTATGTTCCTTTTTTCGTTATTGTTAGCGGAACAGACGGATATATCAGCTCCAGTATCAATTAAAAAGGTAATTTGTGATGGAGAATCAACAATTTTAAGGCGACAATTGTTTAACTTTTCCCCACATGTCACCATTCGTGAGTATGGATTTAATTTTTTGCTTTGAATTCGCTCCAACGTCAGCAATTCTGTTTACAATTTCTAGCCTCGTCATTAATACGCATATGAAAATAACACCCATTAGAATTGTGGAATCTTTTTGTGTTATTGAAGTCTGTCGGTTATCGAATCTCGATTTCTGACGATAGAAACTACGAAAAAAATTCCGAGGGCTCTAATGTTCCTCTAATGATCTAATCGACGAGTGATTTCGTTTATTTGTGTCCACCAAATTGACGATTCGATTTTATTTGTTTGATCGATTGTGGACAAAGGCATGACATGATTCTATGACATAGTTTCCATTAACCGATCTGCTAACTCGGCAAGTCTTGTCGTATTTAACGCTTTTGCTATATGCGTTAAAATTTCCTAAATGCTATACCCCTTTTTTATTATTTATTTTTCCGTATAAACAACAGTTGGCTGGGACGATCAATAGATTAATTTGTATTGCCTATTTTTTGTCTCTTCTTTTTTTTTCTTTTGATAAACTAACAAATCGAAATCGATCGAGAGATTTTTTAAACTTTTTGAACCTACATTTTTTGATTAAAATATTCAAAAATCTAATTTTTGCGAAATAAAAAAAAACAAGTGTTTAATAAAATGTGTTTATTGAACACTTGTTTTTTTTATTTCGCAAAAATTAGAGCCTGCAGCAAATAGTGTAAATAGTTTGAAGTTCATTAATTTCAAGCCATGGTCTTTGAGTGTGGTTTAGGGAAACCCCAACAGTTTAGGATTACTGCAAGAGCAACATGTCTATCTGGTTAAAGCTTTGATGTTTGGATCGGGAGCCTCCTTAGTTCGAATCCCGGACCAGGATGCAAAAAGAATTTTTCATCATCTGATTATGATCTTGATGACACAACTTTGACCCCTTGTCGGAGTGTAGAACTCATGGGCCGACCCATTTTCCATTTCAGTACTATAGGCTGGCATGGAGCAGTGCAATGATGTGCAGATAGTTGTACTACGTAACGTAGGACCGCGAGACTTGGGGGTGCTTCGGCCCCAGAACAGATTGCATAGTTAATAAACAAACAAACATGGCTATCAGGTCTTCATCCTCCCATTTGTTTTTGATGTTTCGAATACTACACTTACCTCAGTCGTTGTACTTGACAGTTTGTAGTAGTCTTATGTATTCGCTTATAAAGTTGAAATACTATAGTAGATGTGGATCTCTCTTCAAATCATCCCTTATTGGAATAGTCACTTTAGACCTCCCACCTGATTATCGACTTTCTGTTCCCATGCGATAAAGATTCTTTGACTTCAACGGGTTTGCTCAGTTCTTCATTCAGGTTTCTTTTGATCATTAGTTATATCGAATCGGTTGTGATAGTGTTGTGATAGGCACAGAACTTACCTAGTCGATTTATCGTCGTTGGCTTGAAGATTATCTTATCTAAAAATTAAAAACAATACATTTTATTATCTATTTTACATTTTTTTACAGATTTCGATTTCGAGTCATTTATAAATTTACGTCCAGAAACAATATCCGCTTTAATTCCCAATAAACATGACAGCGCAAAGTTGTATAAAGAAATTGTTGCGTTTATAAATGAGTCGGACGACATTGAAACAGTTTATGTTAAGACTGAAAACAATTCAACACTTGATGATGATGATGATGATGATGATGATATTTATGAAATAAGCACTGAAGAGACCGTTTTACCAGATTATGTAACACTTGTTCCAATTGAGAAACGAAAATCCGAAGTATTAATAGAATCAAAACATCCTGAATTAACAATTACAAAAATGCCACGAATTGAGAACGCCGTATCACTGAATACAACAATAACACAGGAACCAGAAGATATCGAAATTATTGAAATGCTAAGTGATACTGATGAGGAAGAATATCAGCAAGGTTGCCAGAAAGACGAAGACAGTAATGATGTAATGGAGATTACAGATGAGACTAGCGCAGCAGGTGTTCGAACAGCAAATCGACAAAAGTATAATTTTAACAAATTCGTTAAAAAATTGGTTTGTTGTTTAAAGTATGAATAAAAAAACGATCAATTTAATATTACTAAAATTTATAGAAATTGAAGGAGATTCGTGATTTGGACATGCAAATTTTATTTGGCATCTATGCTAGAAAAAGACAATTTAATGACCGTGAGCGTATGCTTCTATCTGAAATTTTAATCAAAACAGTTTTAATTGATGACACAACAATTTTGTAAGTACAACCAAAAACTATTGAGAAATAGACATTTTGTCTCTAACAAAAACAAATTCAGAGATTTCGGTGCCGTGTGTCAAACGCAAATCTTTCGGTCTAATTATTCGATTACCTACTTTGATGCTTAGCCCATCTTAAATTAAATTTTGCTTGTTATTTAGTTGTAAACTGCAAATTTAGTTCTGAATTATCAACTGTTACAAATACCTTGGAGATTGACAAAATTTAATTTATTATAAAGTTGTATGGTATTTTTATCTTTTAATTTTTTATCTAATTAATAAATAATTTTTAATTGTTTTCGCAATTTTTAACCAAATGAAACACACACTTAGGTATATTGTGTGCCTGACGCCAAATTTATTGCCTACTTATCGACTTACTAAATTTATCATTAGTTCATACCAGTCGCTCATAGATGGCAGAAAACGAACGAAATGAAAATCTACAAAATATTTCTAATCGTTAAGCTAGGTATCCAGCTCACGCTAAGATAAATTTTAACGCGGTCTCCACAAGTTTCCACTAAATTACAGATAAATTAGTAAAAGTCGGTATCCAGCTCGCGCTAAGATAAATTTTACATGCAAATTTGACGTAAAATTTAGCTAGCGAAATAACAAAAAAATATTTAGCTCGCGATTTCGCATACAAGCGAAAAGTTTGTAGTTATCTCATTCACATATAGACTGCGCTAGTGAATACTCTGCAAACGTTTTCGCAGCAATTTATCTGCCTAGAACGATAAAACTGAGATAAATTTTGACAGCACAACGTGAAAACAATTTTTTTTTAAATGGATGAACTAAATAATTCTATAAATTATGAAAGTTTCGAATATCAAGAAGAATACTTGATTGACTACGAAGAAGTGGATACAGAAATTTTAGAAAGTGGAAAAAGTTAGTTAGAATTTTAACTGTTAATTTTAAATGTTTATAAAAATACTTATTAAATAGTCGATCGAACTATATTTTTGTTTGTAGAAGAAATAAAACAAACGTCAAAATTTATCTCTACACAAACTTTTTAGCATACAATTTATCTGCAATTTAGTGGAGACTTGTGGAGACCGCGTTAAAATTTATCTTAGCGCGAGCTGGATACCTAACTTAAATTAGTAAGCTAAAAAATGTATGTAGAGATAAATTTTGACGTTTGTTTTATTTTTCCTTGGCGTTTGTTTTATCCGAAATACATAGATTTTTCCCTACCAACAAACATAACGTTTGTTTTTCTTCAGTTTTCAATTCGTTCGATTTAGGTTTTTTATTTTAGATAGTTTTGGCTTTCATTTTCCAATTTTTAAATTTTCTGTATCCACTTCTTCGTAGTCAATCAAGTATTCTGCTTGATATTCGAAGCTTTCATAATCTATAAAATTATTTGGATCATCCACTTAAAAAAACAGTTTTCGCGTTGTGCTTTCAAAATTTAT
This sequence comes from Nephrotoma flavescens, assembly GCA_932526605.1. Lineage (NCBI taxonomy): Eukaryota > Metazoa > Arthropoda > Insecta > Diptera > Tipulidae > Nephrotoma > Nephrotoma flavescens. The sequence continues at coordinate 57,112,578 of OW052222.1, read as the reverse complement.
TTCAATTTTATCGTTGTTAGGCAAATAAATTGCTGCGAACACGTTTGTAGAGTTTTCACTAGCGCAGTCTATATTTGAATGAGATAACTACAAAATTTTCGCGGCAGCTGCGTACCGCATCTGCGAAATCGCGAGCAAATATTTTTTTGTTATTTCGCTAGCTAAATTTTACGTCAAATTTGCATGTAAAATTTATCTTAGCGCGAGCTGGATACCTTTAATTGATAAATTTGAAACAAGTTTGCGGCTTAAAACTTAAGATAACGTAGATATGCTTAAACAAATAACTTACACTTGTGTAGTAGAAGCGTAAGTTATTTGCACATGCATTTTATAAACAGTACTTGTTTTAAAAATAAAATGTCGGGTAAATATTTTTGAATTCCTCAAGAAAGTGTCAAACATTGTTTTTTTTTTGGTGGTCGGGAACCGGAACCCTAAGAACATAACAACTTATTTGGTAGGCACTTGTATGTGTCGGACCGTGAAAGTCTATTAAATTAAATATCAATTATAAAATATATTTTATTTTACAGAATAAGAAAGCATGGATTTCAAACTCTTGCAAAAGTTATTGTGGAAGCGTTTCCCGAGGAACCCATTAGACCATATTTCAGAGCCATAAGCTCTTTTGATCAGCCGCTCTCCTATGTTGATAGGGGTACTTTATACACCGCGTATTCAAAATATCAAGCGATTTTGGCTAAATCAGGGTTTGATATTGCACCACCGCCGAAACCACGAGCCAGCAAAAAAGAAAAAAGTGTCGAAGGAAGCGTGCAACCGCAACCAGTACCAAAAACTGCAACAGTCCTCAATCTATCGAGTGCCTTTTTTAGATTGGACAATGTTTTAGAAACAGAATTTATTGCTTGTCGCCAAGAACGACTTAAAATTGTCCAGCATTTACAAGCGAAGGGCAAATTCTCAACCGTTAGATATGTACAAAAACATAAAGTGCTTCAAACAATCAACGGTTATGATTTGGTAAATTTTAAAATATTTTCTACTTTGATATGTAACTAACTTCGGTTTATTTAATTATATATTTAAGATAATTCAAGATGCACATTATCTATATCCCAGTCTAACTAGTTTCGTTCCTAAATTTGGTAAAGTAGCACATAATATAATTCAACATGCCAAAGAATTAACCTGGACTGATGAATATGTAATTAAATTATTAACATTTGCTAAACCGAATATTTCGGAAGATAACACGAAACTGTTGGCTATTTTATTATTGCCGTATGTATTGCCTAAAGCTGCAATTAAAAGAAACGACCAATCTATAACAATATCACGTTTAACATCAGCTGTTCAATTTATTCGTTTATTTAAAGTAAGCAAATTTTTCTACCTAACACTTGATCACGCATAAATAATTTTTTACCAATTTCAGAATGCGGCAGACGAAACAAATGTTTACGAAAAGTTGTATCTAGAAGATGCAAAATTTATTACGGGAGTTTTAGACGTGAATCTTAAAATGTTTGGAGATTTTGATAATATTAAACGCATTGTACTAAAAGTTGGTGTAACTTCATATGAATTTTTTGTTCCGTTGCAAGCAATTGAAGCATATTTTAAGATGTTTTTAGGATTGCATCTCTCATATCCGTTGTATGCACACCATATTTTTGATTTCTTCGGTTGGATCGCTTTTGATCTACAAAGGCCAACATCTGTGTATGATATACATCAATCGGTCTTATCATATTACAGCAAATTTACCGGAATTACCACAAATACAAAATAAATTAGAATAACACTTTGTCGTTAAACTATCTAAAGATTATTTTTATGAACTAATGTATATGATTTATATTTTATATTAAAATATGGAAAATTATTATAAAAAATTGTGTTTTAGTAAAATAACAGGGTGAATAGAAATGCTCCAAGAAAGTTTCAGGTGAAATAAATTAGTGAAAAAACTGGTAAGATGGAAAAATTGGTAAGTGTAATGCTGGGCAAATTGGCTTAGTACTCTGGCATTTTGACGAATTATATTTAAAAAATTCAACTGATCAAAATGGTGGAGTACGAAACCAATTTCATCCGAAAAGAAAATGTAAAAAACTTTACAATGTTAATTTTTTATTGGTTAAAATGTTTCAGACATATATCACGGGATTATTTTACAATAAGAAAAAAATTATAGTACTAAAGTATACTCAGGATCATTTCAGAAGGTTTACTTATTTCAAAAGGGGAGGTATGTTGCAATCTTGTATCCTCGGAAAATGTAAATTTGTTTTCCGTAGTGCTTGTATAACATTTTCATTTCCTCTAAATTTTAGTATATAAAACAGAAATAGAGAAAGAAATTATAGATAGTCATTAGCAGTTTTAAATAATGTGAAATTAGTTATTAATAAGCATCAGTAATCATAGTGTTTAAATTTAAGTTATGTGAATTTAATGTTAATAAAATATAATAAACAGTGAAATGAAGTATCAAAACACCCTATCCCCAATTATATTGGCGCTATAGACAGGATCCTGCGAGCGAAAACATTGGCGCTGCACAGGATCTTGCGTATACTTTTCACAAGACACACCAAAGAAGAATCTAATCACACTATAAAAACTGAGCTATCGACAGAAAGAGCCTTTCCAATTTTCAACATTAAAAATAAAAACTACCTCTAGATCGTCATTGGGAGCAAATCATGGGCCAAATAACACAAAAGGAGAATCAGAAAATCTGCATTATTAACTCTTCAATAGTAGGAAATATTAAAATTTAAAAATGCACAAAATTTTAAAATCAAATCAACGACGCAAAACAACAAATCAATGACATATCAACTTCAACCAAAATAATAAAATGGAAACAGAACCATCGCATAACGTAAATTCTTATCTTATTCCAGAATTCAGCGGAACTGACACAAAAGACAGACCAATTGAACTCAACCGTTTTTTGACAATTGTATACAGTATTTATGAAACACTTATCAATATAGAAAAGCAATTATTCGACAAGAAGAAGCATCCACGAGAATTTATCACAGAGAGATACACGAATACCCAACATTGCGAAAAACGCGTATTGATAGTTATTTACCAAAATATTCCATAACAAAATTGGAACGATTTTTTTGGAAACGAAACCAAATTAAGGGGAGACAACCAGAAATTATTGACATAAACGGGATTCAAGTCAAAATTGAAATTATCGAAAACGGAAATGCGTGCGGCAACCCCAGTCACTCATACACTTCACGATATTGTCACAGATGCGACTTTTTTTGGTTTTCGCCTGCTCCCAAACTTGGAAGAAAACAGAAAAAAATTATCACATGTAAAGTTCCTGTATATTTTTTTTTAATTCATTTTTTTTATTTATTTTTTTTACGTATTTTTAATTGACACCAAAAAAAAACTTTTTTAAAAAAACCAAATATCCTTAAAAATTATTATTTTATATTTTTTATGCGTCTGTATTATGTAGTTTACTACCTTCTCGAAATGTGTGTCTCTTCTTTTTCTCTTTTCTAAGACCATAGTTTATTTTGTATTCGGTGTCTGCATGGATTTGTAAAATAGGTATAACAGTTTACATGAACGTGAAAACTAGAATAACCGTTTACACTGTTACTATATAGCCGAAAAACCGCTACCAATCTACACTCATAGACCACATCCAATTAACCATCAAATCATATGTAATTATTGTAATCAACCAAATCAGACGTGGGACAGATGCTGCACACGACTCAACCAAACCAAGAAAATATGAGAAACACCACAACAAAAGCACAACCATATCACCCGCAATTCCAGAAAAACTAAAGTCCGATGTAGCAACAACAACAAAAATACGTATTATAATCCAAATCGACCACAAATATCTAACAAACAATATCCACAACTAATGCAACAAAACCATACCAATTTAATTCTCTCACTTGAGAACACCTAAATTTGTGTTAGTTAGCTTAAATACCTCTTCAATGATATATTTGACATTTACATTATCTATAATAAATGAATAATTAAATACCAGCGTCAAAACTCAAAATGATGGAATTCCGAACTAAAGCGCTGACATCAAAATAGATGCTCCAAGATCTTTCAAACATATACCACATGATTCTATGAGAATAACAAAACCTGCAACTGCATTGAACGCCTGCACGCCTATTTTGATCCAGAATTGGGAGACGAAACCACAAATTTGTGTATACGTATACGACGTATAATACGCGTAAAAAATGACAGCACACTTATTCAAAATTGTGTATTATACGTCGTAGACGTATACACAAATTTGTGGTTTCGTCTCTCAATTTTGGATCAAAATACGCGTTCAGAACGGTATTTTTTAATACTAAGGTGTATTAACATTGCGGCGTTCTTCAATGAATCATCAATGAATGTTTAAGTTACATTCTTCTGCTAAGCCCGAGGCACCTACAGTTTAAGTTCAACTATAGAAAAATGAAATTCGAAAGCCACCTGTAAATTGATATCCCTATCCACAAAAGACAACTTAATTTTGCAATGAAAGCTAACTAGGCGAAGAACAATAATTGTAACTAACAATTACGATCGGAATTGAAATTTATGTTAAAACATTATCATCGTCCGTGCCTTGAGATTTCGGGCAATTAAAAAAGGTGAGACGACCAGATACCAGATACCAACCGAAGAACACACGAGTGCTAAAGGTATTTCAATGTACATGCGTCTCATGCGTCTCTCGAAGGGATTTTTTCCGCGTTCCAAAATAACCACGTGGAGTAAGAAAGGTTTGAATTGAGCAAAAATTTTGTTGTTCGAGTTTAATTTACGGTAGAAATTTCTTAACCTTGTCTAGTTATACCATACAGAAACAGCCAGATGGACTGATTGGTTGCGTGATACTTTATTAAAAGATCGACGTGGAGCATGTGGGGAAAACGCGATATGTGTGAAGATAGATTGTTTTCTCAAAACGGTAGAGTTCTCAATGCGAGTTGAAAAGGTGAAAACATTGATATAAGGAATTTCCTCCTATAGGAACAAATCGAGGAAGAGTGTTCCATAAATGGAACAAATCACCGAGCCATATTATGTCGAAACTGCAAAGAGCTTAGTGATCCGGTGGTTATAAGGGCGAACATCACTATATGGTTGTTAAAGCAAGATGAGAATATGATCAGAGAAACGGCATTGTAGGCAGGTATAACCAATATTCAAAAATTTACCTAAAACCAAGAAATAGAGTTAGGAAAGCAAGAGATAAGAAGGCTATCAGTGAAATCGTTTTAGAAGCAGATGGTAAGTAAATTACGCTACAGTTTAGGTATGATGGAGGGCGTGATTGACATCGAAGCCTACACATACTTATACGATATTGATTGGAACCGACAAGTATGTGTTGCTGAAAGGCAGTGCTTGAAATTGTTCCAACTAATTCTACAGTTCATTCATCGTAATATTTGATGTCGAGGGAAAACGTAAAGTATTAAAATTTTTAATTGTTCTATCTATCCTATCTATCTCCAAAGATTTGATCTGCGGCATAGACTTATGGAAGGCTTTTGAAATCTGTTCGTGAGTGAAACAGATCAACGACTGTCTTGACATTGGTTGCGTCGATATTGTAAAGTTACCCTATTTGAATACCAAGTACGCCCCAGTAAGGGCTAAGTCTGCGATTGACGAAGGCATCCTCTGGTAAATTTACTTAAAGTTGTGAAAGGTTTGACACATTGTGGTTATGAAAGTGTGCACCGCGGTTTTTTGACTGAATTAATTGTTTTTGTTAGGACCGGTTGCACAGAAAAATGACTAACGGCCGGTTAGTTGTGTGCCACTTAAATGTTTTATATGAAATCCCCAATCTGTTTGTTTCTTATAGGTGTTTGGTATTTATTGAAAACCACTTAATTGATAATTTTTGATATTGTAGCATGGAATGAGTGATATTTAAAACAATATTTTTATTTGTAAAATCAGAAATAGATTTAGAATAAACCCTTATCTTGAAATACTCTTTTATTTTGAATTTAATTTTGCGTGTGACATTTACTTAAATCGATATAAGTTTTTTTTTCTAAGGCTGCGGTCCAATTCGTGACTTATTTTGTGGAGACTGACTTATTTGAAAGTCTACAATAAGTCTCCTCTCGAATAGACTTATTCGAAACTTGCTAGGATTATTTTGATGAGTTGCCAGTTTGGGTGCAAGCCCCTCATAAAAGTGTGGCATACGTTGCAAGTGTGCAACCTGTCATGACGAAATTGGTTAAATTTAAAGCATGGGAGTGTTATCAATATGCAATTTCCAGTTTGGTGATCTTAATTTCGGTACTTTAGGTTTCGTGATTTATGACCTGAGTGAAACTTCCAAGATTGTATTTTTTTGTATCTGTCCGACTTTTCACACTGATGAAGTATTTGTCATTTTCCTTTCCTCAACAAGTTTTTCGTGAGTTTAATATTTTTTCTGCCAACCAACTCAGATCATCTCATGATCACTAGATTCAATATTCCAATTGTGAATCAACAGCTGGAGAATATTTGGATTTTCGGCTAATACTTGTTTCTTGCAATTACTTTGGACAGCAAGACTAAAAACATAAATAAATGAAATTATCGAACGAGTGAAATATAAAATGACTCATTCGGAATAATCATGCTTTTCTAAAATTGATTTAGGTAAACACGCACTAAAATTTCGAATTAGAAATTTGAATCTGATTATATAAATCAAATATAAGTATTTGTCAGTTTAAACTGTACCTATATATAAAAAATCACTCAAATATGAGAAACTCAACCCACTTAATATTGGAGTGATTTTTGAGATTAGCAGCTTCAACTAATATATATTTTTATATTTGAATACACAGTAATGATTTACGTTTGAGTGAAATTTTAAATTAATTATAAAATATGTTGAGTGAAATCTGAAAAAACCAAATTATTGTATATTGCACTAAAATTTCGAATCGCAGCAATTGTGAAAACAGCATTGCATCGAAAACTAAATTGATTGTCTGAAATCTACATGTTGATTGAGAGGGATGTGATCCATAAATTCCAAGCGATCAGTTAAACAAGCAAAATACATACATGTGGAATTTTACAAAATTTATCATACAAGAGGACGTGACACGTTTTAGTTAACATAGACAAGTTAGGTAAACACCGTTTTAAAAGTTTAAGTTCAAATTATGCGTAGAATCGTAAAACCGAAAATAATAAGAAAATCGTAAGCATAACGAAATAAAACTCTTTTAGATTTAAACCTTTACAAGCTTCTTATGCTTATGAATATTAAAGCGTAAATTTTTAATTCGAATTTTTCAAACATGAAACATGCTTTCAATGCTCTGTGATACACAAGCTTTCCTACGATGGCGATGCCAAAAGAGAAACTACGCCAAAACAAAACAATAACGCTTAAGAAGAAATCTTAATGGTTCATAGGAGACGTGATGTAGTCCACAGAATTGTAAGTATAATGTCAGATGTCGTCATGCCATAATTTATGCACGAATGCTGCGTGAGATAAATTCAAAAATCAATGTTCGCATAATACTGTAACGAGTCGGAGTTTAGTGTCGAGTGGTTTTCTTTTTTGTTTGTGTGTGTGTGTTTTGTGTTTTTTAAACATACATTTCTATGATCTCATCGCATCGTGCGCGCATTCAATCATCTAAAATAAAGCTAAAATGAGTTTATTGTTTTTTCGATATGTAATCGTACGTCTTACGAAATGTGCCTTCGAAGGTTAAGAATTATAATATGTATATTACTTTAGTGATTTGCATATATGAATCCATCAGTACGTGATACACACATTTTACTATTGTTGAGTATTTAGTGGAAGTAGAGGGAAAACCTAGAGCCTTGAAATTTTTTGAATATTGTAGGATATTTAGAATACGAACACCGTATAATTTCTCAATGAATGTAAACAAGTCACGTTTCATTCCACAATCCTCATACGCATAAAACAAAACAAAGAATTTTTTAGAGCATTTTATGATTGATTATTAGGTTTTCTAAGAATGTACGCCAAACCGAAGATTCCTAGTTTATGAATTTTTTTTTTCTTAGCATTGAGCTTCCAAACTCTTTTACTCTAGGGTCAGCCAACTTATATTTGTGGTCCAATAAACAGGTTGTTAAAATTTTCTGTTTAATTAGGACAGCCTCAAGCTAAGGCACAAACAGAAAACAAAAAGACTACTCCTAAAAAATTTACTTGGCGTTAAGTTGAAAAATACTCTGTGTTCTTTTATGCGTGAATTCCACAGTGAAACAATTTTTTCAGTAAAATTAACAAAAGATAAAAATATATATTTTTTACTTGTTAGAGAGAAACAAAAAAAAAATTCAGTAAAATTTATTGGCAGTAAGCGGGAAAAATGTTGCCATAAAAAGTATGAAACTCAATACTTTTTATGGCAACATTGACAAACAAATGTTGCCATAAAAAGTTCATCACTCTAACGTAACTTTAATATGTATACTCTCCTCTTTTCGGTTTCCCAGTATTTTTTACTGAATTAATTGTTTCACGTGGAATCGCAGCATTCTTCAACCTGCGAGAAGTTTTACTATGCACACTGCGTTATTATTTGTGAATTGGGCTTACACAGCTCACCGTGCAATTTAAGCTGAATACGTTCCATGATACGATTTTAAAACGTTCTCCTCAATTCGTATCCAAGGTTGCTGTTGCTGTGACTTCAAATTTATCCGTTACATAGGGAAAAGTTTCGTAGCAATTGTGTTTTCCTGGTTGGGCTGTCTAATGCACACTTTCTGTAGAAAAGTCACTACCCTTACCCTTTTGGTCTATCCTTGTTGCACAAAACTTTGAATTGGACTTGTTTGAGAATTTAGATATTGGGTTGCAGCCAAAATCATAGATATTGTTCCAAAATGCCACTCGATATTAATTGTGATTATAATCTAAACAATGTCTCCCACTCTCAATACACTTGTTCTAAACAAAAGACAGGGGATTAGGTTGCATCAGAAATCACAGATATTATTCTGAAATGACCATATTTCAATGTAATGTAATGGCCGTACGACCATTTTAAACGAAGGAAATGAGCTTTCTAACAATTTTTCCAAGAATCGAATCTATTTGAGCAGTTTATTATTGCGGCTTGTAACAATCATTATAGAGATTTTTCCGAAATTTGTTACTCTGACCTCCCTGCTTTCCAAAAATAAGTAAGACAAGGCTCATTTGATTTGACAAAAAAATAAAGAGAATCCACTTGAAATTTATAATAGAAAAGTTGCCACCACCGCACAAGAAAAGAAATCAAATACAAATCATTGGAAGGAAGACCATCATAAATACAGTCCAAGCTTACAATCGTACGCGAGGATTACATGTTATATTGTATGTCTTCCGATAGATGTGATTAGGTAGGCAGATGACGGACAATACAGCTATGCCACTGTCAGCAGTGAGTCCATGGAAATCCCTCTATAGAGAGACGAAGGGAGCAACTGCAGGGCAGTCGAACTCGCACGATACCGCACGAGCATCCAAGGGAGAACAGAACGTGCAAGAATGGGGAGGCTTATTTGAGAAGCCTCAACAAATGATAACACAATGGGGCGCTCAAAAAATTTAATTTTCCTGTGAAAACAGCCGTAAGAATTCTCACAGAACGATAAGAATAAGATGTAGTGGTATCGTAACCAGCCGTCACCTTTCAAAGTGTGCATTAGCAGGCACTACAACCTAAGCTTACCTATATGACCATCATTTTCATCGAGATGCATTTCACAATAATCTCTGTGATTTTTGTTGAAACCCAATACTGTAACTAATCGGCGTATATTAGAAATGACGAATGGCTCATTTATATAGAAAGGCATTTAGAACAATCTGCGATTATTGTTATAATAACTAAATATTCAGGTAAAATTCGTAGTTTCTCCGAAAAATTGAAAGAAATCCCCTATTATATGGTCAAAAATTTTTTTAGACAGGCATATTGCCAACATTCCTTAATAGGGGATTAAACGAAGAAAAACAAGTAAATTTATAATTTGTTCGATTCTAAACTGTCTATTATAAAAAAGGAAACCTTAAAACTTATTTTATTTCTGATCAACGAATTTCACTCAAAATTGTTATAAGAATTCAATTTACCAGTGTATAATCTAATACATCCTAATTTAGATCCCTTTAGATATAAATTTCACTACGGTGTATACAGTTTGTTTATGTTACTTTGAATTAATACGAATAACTACTGTTACTTTGAATTAATTAAATTTCACTCAAACGATTTTTCCAAAATACATACTGGCAAAATTTCACTCAAAAAAAAATAAAAACTCAAAACAATTGATTTCTCTCTTCAAATTTCTCCACACTACTCAATACGATTGTTACTACTTAAAATACTCAGAAATCATTGAATGTACTAAAATTACTATACAGATAGCTAGTATGGATTGAATAGTAAATATAGCTTTTAGTTGATTCTGCTTTTGCCTCTCTCGCTTTTGTATAAATTCGACTTTATTGAAAAAAATAAATGTTTCCTCCAAAAAACCAAAACAAAATTCAGTTTCGGAATTTCATCTGAATACAGCGGACGAACGTATTAAAAAATTGTTTTCATTTTAAATTTGTTTTGTTTATAATTTTTCCGAGGATTTTTTCGGCATTTCAAAGTGTTTAGTGTTATAATTGTACGTGCGTGTATGTATGTGTGAAGTGTTTATTTATATTAATTAAATGTTTTTTTGAAAATTTTACAACAACAAAAAGAAAATCAAATGTGATTGATGGCTATATTAAGTGCTAATTGTGTTTTATACGAAAAGTGATAGAATTTTTGTGCGTAAGTGAAGTGGGAAAATTTTTTATGTTGCGGCAATCGAATTCAGTTAATTATAGAAATTTGTAAAATTAATTAGTCAAATATGGATATCGGTTAAAAACTTGGAGTACGGTTTGTTTGTGTACCTAAGTTATTTCAATAATTTTTAATTAATTTGTGGCGGACGTTTATAATTAATTTTCGAAATATGTGGTTTTGAAATTTATAATAAAAAGTTGGTCGCGGTGATAAATTTTTTTAATTAGTTGCACAAATGTTGCATGCAACATTGTATGTTGATTAGTTGGTTTTCGTGTTAAATACATACAAATGTATGTGGTATAAAAAATTTATATCGATTTTACAAATTACTTGAATATATGTACATATATCCTTGAACCCCAACCTCATTGAGAAAATTTAGTGTGTACGATACAACGAAGGTATATATACATAAATATCGTGGGATCTTGTTCGCCCACATATTTACTACCGCACGGTGATTTCATTTATCATACACTTTGTTCTGTGTATGAAAATTATTTTATGGACAGCTCAACATAAACAAAACATACTGGAGAAATATAATCGCGAATCGATTGACATTAGATAATGACCGTGATCTTAAATTTAACCGAGCAGCTAAAAATACGCTATGATACATAAAAAAATTGTTAATTAAGAATTCCACGTTATATACAGATCAAGAATGCAATATATAATTGGTTGAAATGTATTGAAATTGTTTGTTGTTAATTACAACCAAATTAATAGTCAAGTTATAGGTTAAATGATTTCCTGCATTTTAGACCAAAAATTGGTTATAATTTTGGTTCAACTTAAATTTTCACTTGTCTTCGAGACAAGATGTCTTGATGACGAGAAAGTTTATTGCGTAATATAGTTGTCGGCAAAGAGATTTCATTTCAAAAAGCAATTTAAGAATTTTCTACTGTTTCATTTCCTTCAAATTAAGTTTGTTGTCGATATCGAAATAATAAAACGGAAGAGAGGGGTGGGTGTCGATGCTAAGGACTTGAGCAATTCTACGTTAGTTCGTGAAAATACTTTACTTAGTGGATCAACTTACAAAGCTGAAGGCGGGTCACCATGCTGTACAACTGCTACTGTAGTCTAGTGGTCAGAGCTACTGAAATTTCTTTGGTTTTACTTCATTAATGAATCGGTTTTGAAATACCATTCGTTAATATGAAAAGTAAAAGAAGGAATAAGATTGAATGGGAATGGGTTGAATCTTAGTTTTCAAAAATCATAATTTTTATGTGTTTTGTTAAAATCCTACATACTCCTAAATTGATAAGTTGCCACTGTCGCCATTCAGTCGCCAATATTATTCAGTCCTACCAAGTCATCCTTTCTTCATTTTAATCGAAACTAACATTAAATAATCATTTGTGTAAACTGCGATAAAGCAGCTTGGAAACAAGGGAGGAAATAAAGCAATAAAGTGAGATATTCCAGTTTAGTAGATGAGGTACGCTGCTTAATCGGAGATAAAGTATAAAATAATAATAAACTTTAATATTAATGAAATGTATGAATGTGTTTCAATACCGTTCTTTCCATTTAAACAATCGAGTATATCTAGTTCAAGACATCAATGTCATTTTATACAGTATACACAATCTGTTCAGTTCATTCAGCCACCATTTGTATTTATATTATCTGTGACACCAACAAAATATTCGAATGCTCTTAACTCGCCAATAAAATTCATCCAATCTAGTAGACCACCTAACCAGCCACTTCGAATCCTATTTTTGGTTAGAGATGAAAGGATATTGAGGTAGATACTCGATACGCAAGCAATTTGCAGTCGAAATTCTGGCTATTCAATCAATTTTGAACAGCAAATTTTTGTGTTGTTTTACAGTGCAATCGCAAAAATAAACAAAAAATTTTATATAACCTAATTCAGTTTTCCTTGGTAAAAATGATTGAGTAGCCAGGATTTCGAATAGCAAATTACTTGCTTGCTAGCCGATCAAGTATCTACCCTATTATAGGCCGTAGGTGTTGCCCTTATGATATAGATCAGTGTTCGCAAGTACTTCTAGTTTAGTGTGCCAAAATACAATTTTTTTTATATCGCCTATTTCACGTGCCAACGAATTTCATAATAACATAAAATAAATGTTATTTCGTAACTGCCTTAATTAGAAAATTAAGCACCAAGTATAACTTAGTACATATAAAATTAGGTAATAGAAACCAAAATTTAAATCTATAAAATTATAAATAAATCTGTAATTAAATTTGAAATTATGGAAAATTTATCGTTGCAATAGAAAGTGAGAATGGGATTGTATTAACCATCAGGAAAATGTTTAAGTGGCCCCACATCGGTAGGGATATGGTATCGAAACCAAAGTATCGATACTAGTACTCAGTATCGGTATCGTAATAGAAGTATCGATGCCATTAGTATAGTATCGCCATAACAGTATCGAGTACTATTTAAAATAATATGAACGCAGGCAGTTACCACATATTTTATTTATATTCTGTAGAGGCGCCCGATGTAACTCAAAAACAAAGCAAAAGTACAAATTTTGTCTACTTTACTGCCCATCAGTCTATTTCTATTTTCTGTTAAAATTAATCCAGCTTAGGAAAAGAGTCTCTCTTAAAGTGCTAAAGTGCCGGGTATGACTAAATATTTTTTGGCGAGACCATATAATAATGGGAAAACTGTTTTCATTTCTTTCCATTGTATTAGTGGATTTGGCTTAAGTGAGGAAACAGTACTAGCCAAATAAAGATTCATTTCATCTTCATCTACATGGTTGTCATCACGGATTTTACGGCGTCCGTGGGTCAATTTTTTGTTATGACCCCAAAAATCGTACGAGTTGGAGGTAGCCGGCGGATCATCTTCTTCATTTGATTCAGTTGCAGTATTAGAGGCTTTTAATATTCTCTTCAACGAAGAAATAGGGCGATTAAAGGCCATGTCATCTTGAAAATTTATATTTTTAAACCGAGGATCGAGAATTGTTGAAATTGCCATAATCCGGTTGTGTTCGATTTGACCAAATCGGTAGTTTAGTTCCTTGAAAACACGTTCTTTCAATGTTTCGACGAACAATTTTTCAGCGTTATTTCTTTTTACGCAATTAATATGTTCCCGAAGGCAGTATAATGTTGGAATTATGTTGCTGGTGAAAGGATGCCAGATTAAAATTATGTTTTGAATTAAATTAAATCCCGATCCTGTCAATATATCTGGCGCATTGGATTTTCCAGCAAAATCTCATTTACAATAATTCGTAGCTTGACATATCGATCTAACATATAATATGTATAATTCCATCGCGTTGATACGTCTAATATTAATTTCCACTGCGCACTACTGCTTTGCATGGCTTTAAGGAGATCGCTTTTAACAACGCTGTTTTTGAAAAATTTTACAGTGTCCCATACTTTAAGAATTAATTGTTTTACTTCTTCTTGGCTTGTTACATTTTGAACTGCCTAGCTAATTGTATGATCAAAGCAAGCCAGGTGTTTGGATGAATCCAGAAATATATTTACGGCACCAACTACACTGGCATTATCAGTTACTATTGCCACAAAACTTTCTTTTTTTAATTCAAATTTTTCGCAACATCCTTTTAAGTGTTCTGCAATATTTGCTGATGTATGTCGATTAACTATAACGGTTTTGTCATAAGGATTTTAAATTTCATCTGGTCGCCTTCAATAAAATGTGCGGTCACTTCTAGAAAACTTCGTGTAAACATCATATCCGATCAAATATCGCATGTCAAAGCATAAAATTCAATATTACCACCGTTAAATTATTTTTTCGTATTTAAGACAAGCAACGTCATACACATCATCTAGTCGCGGAAAACCAGATTTTTTAATCCCCAAATCGCATTGATATGTCTGAATATGATAGTGAAGATGTTTGGAAACTTTTTAAAAGAGCCACTCTGTGTGGAAGGCATTTTAAAATTTTTGTTCAAATCTCTTCAGACAAATAAAACAACATTTGGAGGAGAGTATTCGGGAATGTACACAATTGCCAACAAAAATAGACGATGACTTCCGCACTTTGTCTACGGAAATGATGGTTTATGAAGTAACTGGTAAAATAACCAGTAATCTCGAATACTAAAAGAATACTTTATTGTTACTTAATAACCACATTTTATTAAATAGTTGTTTTTTTATTTCGTAAAATTAGATTTTTTGAATATGTATTTTAAATAAAAAATTTGTTCAAAAACTTTAAAAAATCACTCGATCGATTTCGACTTGTTAGGTCATTATCAGGAGTATACGAAGTACTTTATTGTTCATTAAACCCACATCAACGCAAAACAAAAGGAATTTTTCGGTCTCCGGAATTTTTTTAGTAAGCGAAGAGTGCGTTTAAATGATAAATCATTAGATAGTTTAGTAATTTTAAAGCATTACAGAAATTATTATTAGAATTAATTTATTGTTAAAATATTTTTCATTTCTCGAGGATAAAATTAATATTCCAATATTCTCGAGAATCTCAAGAAATTTTTATGGAATTCTCGAATTCTCGAGAGTTAAAATTGTTGGAATATTCGAAATTCTCGAATCTCGAGAACGATAAAGTTTAAGAAAACAGAAACTCTTATCCCAGCCTATATAGATTTCGATTCATTTCATTCAAATACATTATATTTATGAAGTTAGCCCAGCCCAGCAAGTTTATCAAAATCAATGTAAAAACAAAATAAAATCAAAACATCTAATGGTAATCTAAATAAAACTGATCGAAGTATTAAAAAAACAGTAAAATTCTAAGATGCGTATAGTAATGGAAAATTATAGGCCATATTAGAAAAATTCATACCGTGACAAGTTCCCCAAATTGAACTCTGGGCTAGCAATTTCATTAAATTTTATTTAAATTATCGACCCGCTCGATAAAACTAAAATGACTTCGCCAAAACTAAAAATATCACGGGGATGCAGAGTTGATGGAGGCTCTCCGTGCGATTTAAGCTGAATACGTTCCATGTTCCGAATTTAAAAAGGTTGCTGTTGGTTAATATACGCCTTTTTTAAACGGAAAGCAGCGGATTGGGTTGCACCAGAAATCACAGATATTGTTCTGAAATTGCAGGGCTACATGATTTTGAGTTCATCTCGTTTTGTTTAGGCTTTGTTCGGAATTGTAGCACATCCAAAAAGAATCTATAATTTTTGTATGAAAAATCATTTTTTTTTTAAATTTTTTGTTTAATAAAAACAAAGTATTAATTGCCCAGTGGATTTAATGTCTTTTGAAGGTCAATTAAAATGCATCCTTTTTCATTCACACACACACACACACACACACACACACACACACACACACACACACACACACACACACACACACACACACACACACACACACACACACACACACACACACACACACACACACACACACACACACACACACACACACACACACACACACACACACACACACACACACACACACACACACACACACACACACACACACACACACACACACACACACACACACACACACACACACACACACACACACACACGCAAACACACACACGCAAACACACACACACACACACACACACACACACACACACACACCACCTATTCACACAATTACAACCTGCACATTGCAAGTACCATGTCAACCTGTACACTGATATGGATTGTGGGTCGGCGATGAATTCCGCACTCCACAACAGAGGGTCTTGTGTTTATTAACATCATCAAGCGTATTCGATGACGAAAATTCGCTTTGCATCCAGCCTCTGGTGGGATTCGACTCAGTACCCCCTGGTCCAAGTGCCGAATCTTTAATCACAGCACTACTTGTCCGGGAATTGCTTCGGGTTCGTGGTTGTTTGAAAAAGGCATCGTTATTTTACAATGAACGATATGAATTTGTGTTAACTCATCATCATTTTACCAGACTCCCACAAGAATACGTTATGAATACGTTATCAATTACCATTGTGGTATACAGCAAACGTTGGCTACAAATTTTGGATTGTTTATGGTAAGAGTTTTATACGTCAAATTATGCATAAATGTACGGCGTGTAAAGCAATAAATGGAGGAATTGTTTAAACTTGGAGTTGATCCTGTCAGCCATTTTACAGAATTGAAGTGCATTTTTGTGTCTCATTTTTGAGGAGATACAGAATTCAATACAAGGTTACTTGCCAGACGATGTATATTTGTATAAGTTGTATGAGTTGCTTGTTGAAGGCAAATAGAAGAGGCATTGCACGTTTTTGCATAGAGAACTCAACGGTAGGCATTTTATAGTGCCAAGAACTCCTAATTTCAGTGGATTGTGGGAGTTCGGTGTTAAAATATTTAAAACGAATCATCGGAAATACTTACATCTTTCATACTTGAGAGAATGAGACCGCTCGAAACGCGATATTTCAAAATGCGATATTTTAAAACGCGATATGGTACAGAATGTGCATTGCGAAGCGACGGGAGCGCAGCGACCTGTCTGATATAACCCGGTCCTATACTACCACTCCTATCGATTTTTAAATTCCTATAAACTGAAAAAAATCTACCTAGGGACCGAAGCGACGGGAGCATAGCGACCTGTCTGATATAACCCGATTCTATATACTCCCACTCCTATCGATTTTTAAATTAATTCCTATAAACTGAAATTAAATTTCCCTGTCACCCGTCTGATATAACCCGATTCTAAACTCCCGCTCCTATCGATTTTTAAATTATACTGAAATTAAAGTTCCCTTTTCCAGAATGTACATTGCGAAGCGACGGGAGCGCAGCGACCCGCCTGATATAACCCGATCCTATACTCCCGCTCCTATCGATTTTTAGGTTTCCATATGAAACGCGATATTTTAAAACGCGAATTATCAAAACGCGATATTTCAAATATTACAATTAATAAATTTTTTGGATTTTAGCTTAACGTTTTGTACCACATCGCAGTTTGAAATATTGCTTTTTAAAATATCGCGATTTGTACCATATCGTGTTTTGTACCATATTGCGTTTTGAAATATCGCGTTTTGGACCATATCGCGTTTTGTACTGTATCGCGTTTTGAAATATCACATTTTGAAATATCGCGTTTCAAATGGGACCCTGAGGCAATGTATACAATACGACCGTATAAATTGGAGGAATGATGAACTCAAGACATTTGACGCAGTTACAGCCCGACTCCCCTAGTTACCTGGGAACTTTAACGCCTGAACATATTTTGGTTGGGACTGTTATAATTTCAGTGTTGGAACCGAATATAACTGATGTTCCAGATAATCGTTTGACTCAATAGAAGAACATCTTGGTAAAAGATTTAAGCATGAATGTGTTAGGATTACAACAGTGAAATAAGCGTAAACAGCCGGAGAAAAAATTATAGTAAATGATTCGTAATCGACGAAAACCTACCTAGTACACATTGGTTGGGCCGATTAACAGAATCCAACAAAATTTATATGGATATCTAATCGTTCTCTGGCTACTGATAGACTCAGTTTGGAGTAAATATTTTCGTAAGAAAGTTAAATGGGCAAATATTTTACCCTATAAGAATTTTGTGGAACAAATTTCCAAATTCCCTATTCCCATTTAAAGTCATGCTCTAATAGACGTCAGATGAATCGTTTTATATAATATATAGTGGTATAAAATATTGAAAAATTCGCCGGTTGCTGCTTACATCCAGATTCTCACCGGTTTTTTAAAAGATGGAAGCACTATTCAACAGAATGTTGTGCACAAAGTTGACAGTAATTAATTTGGCCATTTCACGCGTTTTCTGACCTAATGTTGCCCGCCTATATATAAATTTTTTATTGGACTTTTGTTGTTAAACAGCGTTGTTTTAAGGAAATTTCTTATACAGGTAACATGTAAAATCTCCGATCAACATTTGCATAAAAGAACCAATCAGCTAATGAACGCATCGGTCCTATTGCCTCATTAGTACATTATCGAAGAAACCTAAATAACTATTTCAGTGACCTTTACAACATGTTTTATATTTTAAAGAACTTATATAAGTCAATTATTACGTTGCGTTTATCGATTATTACGTAAGTGCACGCAGGGCATGCAGTCGTAAAATTAGAAAAAATCCAATCAATAAAAATTTGAATACATATTGCATGCTGTGCTACATCGTCGACTAAATCAGCCAACATTCGATTTCTATTAATAAATTTTAGCTTAGATTGTAATATCATATATATTGCAATCGACTTAAAAGGCACAATATTATTGATTTATTATTGTACCAAGGCTTGCTTCTATCTTGCATCTGTTTTTAATATATAAGACTAATAATGGAATAAATTACGGCTATTTAGCATACACACGTAAATATGGTATATCTGATTAACGTGGATGTCATACAGATTCGTGCAAGATTAATGAATGCCATTAGTTTTCTTATATTTACGTTTAAAGACTATCTATACAGATTAAAATACCGGAATTCCAAGTTGATCGTAATTTCTCCCGCCTTGAACATTGTGTTTATGTTTTGATACTCAATATAAAAGTCCGGCAAAAAATTCTTTGAAGTCAATTAGACGAGGCGCGATAAACATGTGCACATAACTATGTAGGTTGGTATACGATATCGTAATCGCTTGAATAGAGATTGAATTGAATCAACAATAGAGTTTCAAATTGGTAATGTATTTTGTTTGTTTCATTATTCATGGGACGTTAAATACATAATAAATTGCAGCATACTCGTATGTATATACGTACATGGCTAAAATATAGTTTGAAAATGATAAAATGATGTCATATATGGAGACGTAAATGCGGCAAAAACTAATCACGAATCGAAACGTATATTTATGTAATGTATATATTTTAGTAATAGTTATGAATTGAAATGGATTAACTTTATATCAAATATTCTTAGGCTTATATATGGGTTCTATATGATACTGTGCGTATTCTAAAAAGTCAATGAAACATCAATAACATAGCCTGGGAATAAATAAAAACTAATAAAATAACTTTTCTCACCTGATCTGTCTATTCATGTTATCGGGTAGCGTTCAGTTACGTCTCCTTATTTATCATCCTATTGTTTTTCTCTGTAAGATTGGTGCAATTTTATGGGTATCAAGATCTTTATATGCATTTATATGCATCGGTGATTATTCTCAGCAGTTCCATTTTTTCAATATTTCGATTAGAATCACAGGTACCAAGCTCTTGGTTTCAATAGTGTTTATTGTTGTAAACGAATTTGACCTCCAGTAAAATTGACAAAGGTGTGCTACGGCTACCATTACTGCCATTAATTTTGACAATGCAATTTCCTCTCAGTCTAAGAAAAGAAAAGGATGATAATTTGGTTCGAATATGTGTACTCGTACCCCAGACTCTGTCAATCGATAGCCCTTCCTCGATGCAATTAAAGTATTTACCACAACCCAGCGTGCGCTGCTCCGCCCGTAAATTTACATTTTTTATTTAGAGAATAAAAGAAATGTAATTACTGATAATTATTATTTTTAAGTGTTGATACACTTTATTTTGATTTTTCCATATAATCTCTGGAGTAAGAAGCAATGTATAACTGAGTATGTAAACCAAAAAATTTCTGACGTGAAATGATGTTGGTTCTCGTACAATTAAGCGCAATTTTCAAATAATAACGTTTATCTTTATCAGGATACGTACTCCTACATACCCGAAAATAATTGTGCTTTCCTACAAAAAAATGTTATGGATATTTTTTCGTACATTTCTCAGTAAATGTAACATTTAGTTTTAAAATCCATGAGTCTTATTAGTTTCTGTTTCGATACTTTGTAAGATCATGCCAATTTATAGATTCATTAGATTCATGCCCAATTATAAGTAAATCAAAACTAAATCATGGATCATTAGGTATATGTATCTTGAACGTGCAGTATCCGTAGCTCGTAATATGGCGTAATATTTTCAAGTAACACCCCATCACTTGGGGCAAATGAATGGAATCTTTTAAGCGAATTTTTATAGAGTACAGACCAATCAGACTATACCAATGTAATAATGGGTAATAAAAGCATCATAGAACTCTATGTTTCAGTGACTTGTTACAAGAATATCCATTCGCCTGTGGATAACGGCCGATATCACATCGTCGATGAAAATAGGTTCCGACCAGAACAATTATTACAACTTCATTGATCGTTGAAGCAATGCAGCGTTTTTTAAGCTCTTGACCATCCTATAACACAATTTTGTAAAAACTTCTGTCAGATTGTACTGCCTCTACAACAGGTTCTATATTATCCTTTATCTTCGTTACAAACCACCAATAAAAAAATTATTATTCGTTGGTCGAAGTAAAATATTAATATATATATGCTACAACCGTATAGGCTTTGTAGTAAATTAATATTGTAAACGTTATATTATTAAAGAATTTATCGAATATCTAGTAGGAAAAAATTTTAACTGGAGGCATTTGTAAAATGGACACACAATATTTCACCTTAAGAATATTCACCAACGATTATTTTGTTATTTATAACCACACAGAATTAAACTATGTATGCACTATAGTTACTCATAAAACATTTAATTTAAATTACATACATAATAATCACAAAACACGTCCATTTCGAAGCAATTCACTACGAACGAAGTACATATAAATGTGACATTACGAAAAACAAAAGAATTTTTTAAAACAAGAATGATTTTACGTTTCCTACATTTTGTATAAAAGGAAATTTCTTGTAGAAGAAGTAAATATAAAATAGTAAATATAAAATAGTACCTTTTCTCTATTAATTATTTATGGCGAGTTCTTTTCATAGAAAAATTTGCTCTCAAATAAAAACTTCAGTGCAAATAGCATTGGCAGTCATTTTTTTGATCTGAGATCAAAATTTTGTTTGGAAAAAATTCGACATTAGTGTTGATGATCGTAATAATTATAACTCATGTAATTTGTAAGTAATGTTTTTGTAAAGAAAGGGTTATGTTGTATTTATATATATATATATGTTATTACATAAACAATAACATTCAACCTTATTGTGGTTGTCGTGTCGATCGACAAACGACACGACTTTGTATTGTCTAGAATCAACCTAAAGGTTAGATCTTTTAGTTTTATTTTTTCGTCCTCTCGCAGTTTTCCTAATTTTTTTAAGATCAGAACAGAAAAACAGCTTGTTCCGAGTTTTTGTTTGGTAATAAGACGGCAGTTGGTAAACTTCTTATTACGGTAAGGTTTAAGAGCTAGGTTTATCAGGGTTTATATTAAAAGAGATGTACCTGTAATCAGAGGTGATAATATCATTAGTAATCTTCCAATGATGGTGATAATATCATTAGTCACCGTCCCATTGATGATTAAATAGAAAATCTACCTATTAGTTTATAATATGAATAACTTCCCTCCTTACTGATTTTATGAAAGTTGGCTCGCAGCCTTTGTTAAGGATCTCAAGCTCAGAAATATTTAGATAGTTAAGCAAAGACAAACCCTTTGTAATTAATATTCCAGCTACCCCATAACGTGTAACGAACATTAGAATCGCAATCTACCGCACCAAAGGTACTTGGTTTGATCAGCTCCACGAAACTTGATTAATAAACTCCTCCGAAGGCGGGGTTGAAACCGAATCGTAAGGTAAATTCACTGAGGCTGTAACCAATGATTTGCATAAATTCGCGGAACATCAACCTAAACAGCGAACCCTTTATCGAGGATTCTGCCAACGATTGGATCTAATCCAGAAAACACACCATCAAGAAAGTATGGTCTGAAATTAAGCAAACAACAACTTAAGCTCAAAACATGCTTTGCTATGATGTAAGTGAATCAGCTAAATCCCTGAAATAATCGTACAGAGGATCGTCTTAAGGAAATAGTGAAGCCCGACAAATTCCGCAGAAAGCGTAGTGGGTTATATTGTAGGAAAAGCAACCGGATTTCTGTCTACTACAGAGGCTAGTTTGGGAACCAGTCACCGTAAGATTATGGAACCTCATAAGTTGGACCCATCGACATTAGTCATAATGAACATTTCTAACTCGATGTCGGTTACTAGTCGAAAAAACGTTGTCAAGATAACGATAGTCGGGAAAAAATTCGATGCGGTTTTGGGGAGTTCATTATTTTAGCATAAGGATTAGGAATGAAGGTTTGATCAAGATAATTCAACGTTTATGCGTCAATTTTTGTTTAGACGTCAATTTTTTATTCAAATACTAAAACAGTTTCACAAAATTAAAAAAAAATGAAGACGCTGATGGTTGAAGCGAGAGTCCTTCAACCTCTAGATTAAACAGCGAGTTAAAATGGCCTTAAAATATAGCGACTTAAATAAAATGCAATTACTCCTTAAGCACTCCACGATAGATAATTTTTCTAGATAATTTTGATTTTAACGGGCTTAGTGGAGAGGGGGCATTTAGTTTTACTAAAACAGGGACGAATAAAAATTACTTATATATGACCAAGGTATTAGCATTCCTTTCAAGGTCTTTTCACGCTATACAGTACGATTAATTTTGACACCCTGTGCCATATTGCGAACATTAAAATCCCCAAGCAAGTTTAAGTGATTCTATTCGCCTTTTAATACAAAGTTACTGACATCTGACGGAATATTTTAGAACTAGAGCGAAAGGTGATCAATTTCTCAAAAAACTAGTTTTAATGCAATATGAACTTCATCGTTGACTATAATTCAACTGATTATTGTAAAATGTCCAATGAGTTTACAATTTCACTTAATAAACACATTTTATTAAACTTTTGTTTTTCTATTTCGCAAAAATTAGATATTTGAATATTTAAATTAAAAAATGTTTGTTTAAAAATAGATCGATTTCGACTTGTGGCATCATCAGGAGTATCTACCAGTAGATGACCTAGCAAGTCGAAATCGATCGAGTGATTTTTTAAACTTTTTGATTCAAAAATCTATTTTTTGAGAAATAAAAAACAAAAGTTTAATAAAATGTGTTTATTAAGTGTAAGTGTGCTGCACCAAGTGCCTACGAAAAATACATGGTTTTCCAATAAAAGATTTCATTTTGAATAGACTGCTATTTGGGCAGCTGTCAATTTTGAAGCTGTCGTTTATTGACATTATTTTGACGAATAAAAACTACGCCATTACTAAAAATGGTAAGATACACGCTTCAACAACGCAATGAAATTGGTGAAAAATGGTGAAAATTTTGCAGTCACAGTTCGCAAAACTAAAGCACTTTTGGGTCGTCGTGAAGCACTTTCTCGGCCAGCAATAGTGAAACGGGTGGGGAAAATTTGAGCTGTTGGGACAAGTTAGTGATGTGAAGAATCGAAACCGAGTGAGTCGCTCAAGAACAACTGAGAATATTGCGTCGATTCCACGGCTTAATATAGTTCCAAATTTATTTTTTTGTTTGAAAGTACAATCCTTCTGATCACATTTTTGATTGTGTGCGGATCTATTTCGGCATCGGTTTCTTCAATATTAGCTTTCAAATGCTCAATTGATTGTGGATTGTCCGTATAAC
The DNA here is from genome assembly GCA_932526605.1 of Nephrotoma flavescens. Taxonomy (NCBI): domain Eukaryota; kingdom Metazoa; phylum Arthropoda; class Insecta; order Diptera; family Tipulidae; genus Nephrotoma; species Nephrotoma flavescens. The sequence goes on along the minus strand of OW052222.1, from coordinate 57,088,237 downwards.
ACTTGTCCTTCACGACACCCCACAAAAAAAATGCAAAGGCGTCAAATCACAGCTTTTCACGCAGTTTCGCTATTGTAACGCTCGATGTGTGGTTTGGCGCACCATATTGCTGGAACTAAAAGTCGTCTAAACAAATATCTTCAAGATATGGCCTCAAAAAAGATGTTAATATGTGGCGGTAGTTGATTCCTTTTCGAAGAAATATGGCCCAATAATGTCGCCACACCACAAGCCGCACCAAACAGTAACGCGCAAGGGATGTATTGGCTTCTCCACATATATATCATCAACTAGAAATAATATACTGCCTTTGTGTCAAAGAAAGAATGACATTAATGTTGAAAATAAACGATATGTCAAATCTGAACCGGTTATTATGACACCCTTTATTTTGAAATTTATAGCTATTGTATGCGTAGTGGATGTTACGCAGTTTGTGTCGAATAAAATATGTTTTTCTAATTATTTTTATTTACCTTAAAATGGATCTAGTCAGAAATAAAAACTTAACTTAATAAAAAAATAAGAATGCGGTAAATGACAAGTCAGTGTTATAACGCAGCAAAACTTAATTTTTACTTAAGAAACCCCACGAAACTTTCGTTAAATTTAGCTGTCACTTAAAAAGAAAAATAGTGTGTGCTATTTGTTGCCCAAAAATACGAAAAACTTAGTAAGTTGTATAGAAAATCTGATTTTTTAATTAATATAAAGGCGGAAATTATGTTAAATGTATAATTAATTACTAAATTAATTTATAAAGTTATTTTAATAATTTTACAAGCATCTTTCACTTATATATGATAAAATTTATGAAACCTAACCTAAAAATTAGATTGAATTGTGCACTTTGTTTAAAAAAGTTAAAATTAAATATTAGTCGTTCGCTTTTCTATTATTAAATGTTTGTTATAATAAATTAATCAAAATTCATAAAAATCTAATCATGTTTTATTCATGTCAAAAAAAACGAATGTCAAAAAAAAGAAAGACAATTGGTATCGTTAAAATTTTTTAGGTTTTTAGGTTTTTATTATAATGTACTATAGACCTATTTGAAATAGGTGAAGGGCATGAAAGTAAAATCGTAATCAAAATCCACGATATAATGGACTATTTTGAAAGTGGTATTGGGATATCTCCGCCACCATTGCTGGGTATTGTAGGTTAGGTAATTCAAATATCAGCAATGACCAGCAGTCCGCACCAATTTAATCTATACAACATAAAAGACAAATCACAACACTGGCAATGTTGCAGAACTGCAATGCCATTTTATCGACCCCAGTTTATGATCGTCGTTATTTAATAACATTCCGAAATAATCGAAACGAAGTGGCTCTCCTATTGCTTAAACACAAAGTCGAAACTATGCTTCATGACGAAGGCTGTCACAATCAATATCATCATCAAAAAGCTTTTCATCGGCAGAAGCAATTTCTTCGCCGGATACGCCGGATATTTGTTTGTTACTTGTAACACTATGAATATCATTATCGATAACACTGCGAGACCAACACTAAAACGCAAATGCTTATGTCATTTATATTAAGAAATAATAAATAATTATATTATAATTATTGCAAATCTTACCGTTCGTGTGAATCCGCCAGCAATCCATAGCTCCCCATTCGATAACTTTATTTTTTTAACAACTTTTAAAATTCTATGTGTTGGCGTCAATAAATCCGATTCATTAAAATTTCTGCTACAAATTAAAAATAGTTTTGGAAAATTCTTTTCCATTTTAAAAGCAATTTTCCATTTCAAAATGTCTTGCTTACTCCCGACGACGCGTTTTGGAATTCGATGCATATGGATATTCCAACTTCATTGTCGCACGAGTTGCATTGTGGAACACTACAAATGAGACAACCGATATTGGTCCTTCTTAATTGTTTTTGTTCCATTGTAGTTACTTATAAAACATTAATTTTAATAATTTATTTTATTAGCACTTATATTTTTGTATAAACACTATAGCAATTGTTTAATTGTTTTCAAATTTTCGAACAATTTTATATAAAAAAATACTCAGCTGTCAAGCTTAATATAAGTGTGGTAGTTCATTTTTTTCGATAGAGGATACGCTGGAACTCGTCAATTGGCACAGCTCGTTGAGCTTCAAGTTTTTCCGCTACGTGCCACTCGCGATCCTTCAATCGTCAATAATAAAATGGCATGAGGCTTTTTCTCATATAAACAAATATCATCTTTCGCTCGCATAGGAAGTAGCGCTAACTAGGCGGCGATTAAAGGGCCAACAGGTGTCGATATAGAAGTCGTTCATCCCATATTGCATCTCGTAATGAACGTTAAACGATAAAACGATAAAATTATTTACACGAACGGAAAACGACGATTCCAGTTATATCGTATACAGCATTAATGGATGTTCTCTCTCGGGGGACGGGAAACGAATTCGTTCTTCTATTGTTTACACATCCTAAATGATCAGTTTGGACGATACCATACACTAAATCTCGATGTACGCACTAAACGTACATAGTATTTAACAACGACTAACAAAGTGCGCTATTCAAACTGAATCTAGAGTACCCCAATTGCTTAGCCACAAATACTAGCCTCATCACATATAGATTAAATATTAATGAAAGTACAATTGGACCCACAAATCTGTTTACAATTCGTTTGTATAACACGAATGCTCTCTTCTTCCTCTTTAAATAGAAAATCAGAAATCTATGCTTTAAATAACCTCCAGGTTCCAATTAGATACAATAACTTTTGTCTGACTCAGTTTGCTTATACGAGTAATATCCAAACCTGGTTTAAATCTAATTTTATTTTAAATCGAGCGTAGAACCAGAGACCGCATCGTGATAATATATCCAGCGATTTCTCAAAATAAAATAACAAAACTATCTCGTAGAATAAAAATCGAAAATATGACGCCAGTACTTCTGGATAAATTTTACTGTTGTATTTTGTTTATAAAGTACCAGCGTAAATAACAAATTGATAACTGTCGCAATATACCACATTTGCTATGATAAAATTGTTTTTGTATTTCCGTTTGATTACACGAAAAATAAACAGTTTGAAATTATTTCTTCTAAAATTAACCCAAATAGTAGTTTTATGACATAGTCAATTTGATTTAGATTTACACGGAGGCCCAACTAAAAACAAACACAAGACGATTACGATGATGATTTCGGATACGAAAAAACAAAATGCTACGCAGCACGTGGCGACCAAGTCGAAATGAAAAACTAAACTTCTATTTATAAATATTAAAATTGTTTATTTATTTATTACATTTATAATATTTATGATCATATTCTGTGGAGAGAATATAAAATTGCGAACTAAAATATATTTTAACCTACTGTTATGATCTCATCTGGGACCATCAACATCATCGTACGAATGAATGAGCTCACCAAAGTTGTTTTGTTTATATAAAATTCAAAATGCTTAATTTGTATTTTATACTCGAGGTTTAATAGTAAATTGATTACCTAAAACAAAATGTAAACACAGGGATAGTTTTTATGACCGTGAACTAGTTTTGTGTATTTCTATTGTGGGATTAGTATATTAACAAGTGGTTTCAGGTAATATAATAATTGTTATGTGCTATGTAAAATGACCACCCATCATAAAGGTAGTGAATTGGTAGCAAATGGAAAATCAATTGGTGGTGGAAAGACCCTCTTGCTTTATCGACTGACTGTATATGCTGGTAGCAGGTATATTCGATATCTATCACGTTTTATTGTTTGTGATGAAGCATCACTATCCCATCATGCACATTCTATTAATGCTTAAACCAACGTGATGGAATTTGTACAAGAACTCCTTTTAAAATGTGGAGTTTAATTAAGTTATTATGTAACGTTTGAGTATACTAATTCTAAATGCGGTCAAATCAAGCTCGTAGACTGTTTGCCACCTGAAGAGACTGAAAAAGTTCTTCTATTTTCGCTATAGGATAGTTGATGGCACACTAAAAACAGATTCACTGTGACTAAATAGTCAGCACATATATGTGTTGTACCCTTGTGTACCGTGATCCCTTTAGCGACCAACCGCTATCTCTAATGTATCTTTACAAGCAAGTGGTATGGATCGTGGCTTTTTAAATACGGTTTGGAAATTTTTTCGTCTGTCTAACCCCTTATATGTTTTCAATACACTGATCCACTGGTAATTTACTTTCAGCATCAACGTGAAGGTCAAAATAATCAACACAATCAACATTTGTATCTGTACTGCCCTCATTTTCCTCATCAATGTTGAATATTGCCAGAGAGATAAACATTCTTGTAGGAGATGTGCTCTGAATCATCCGCATTCTCCATAAAATGGGTTCGTCGAAATTTTTTTTAAAATTAGTGCTCGGTACCTTGGTTTTTGCATATTTTAGCAATATGGCCCTCTTTGCTACACCTGTTGCACTTCTGCCTTCTAAACTTGCAAAACTTAAAACTGTGAACAGTCACTGGTCCTCCTTCCAATATAATGAATTTCCGAACTTTCTTAACTATCAGTTCAATTGTTTTGTCTAATGTAAGGCTTTCCGGGTTTCCTCTCAGATTCGGTCGTAAGCAGTTCCCTTTAGAAGGAAACCAATGAAACGCTCTTTCAAAACAAAATTGTTTTAGCCCGACTACAAAAATTCAATGACCTTTTCACCGCTCTTTTAACCAACGGGATAAAATTTTCGCATTTCATTCAATTTGGGGTTTTACCTATAAATTTTGGTTTTTAGCATAATCAAAATGTGTGTGGGTAACTGCAGCAGGGAAGCTTTCGAATTTCAAAATGAAACTTTGCATACCGATTAAGCGCAATTTGTGCTAATTAGTGCTCGCGGGGAAAAATGTGTGCTAGTCCAGTGGCACTATTCTGGCTTTTCCTGGGAATAGAGATTTGAGAAAAATATTTTCATAGTAGTTTTGTCTAAATTGTATATTTCTGGCCTACTGAGGAATCAAGTTCGGTGTAAATATTTTCAAAATAAAGTTAATTGGGAAACTTTTGTTCTACAAAATTTTTATAGGGACAATTTTTCCCCCATTTAACTTTGCTTCGAAAATATTTACACCAAACTTATTTCCTCAGTAGGCCAGAAAAATACAATTTAGTCAAAACTACTATGAAAATATTTTCCCCAATTCCCTATTCCCAGGGAAAACCAGAATAGTGCCATCAATAATACAGCAATAACAAACATGGTGGCGTATCAGATGACCATAGTTGCATCAATGACACGGCAGCCTAACCTACATTGAATAAGCGAAATTTTGCTAAAATACCGCTGAATCCCTTGCAGAATTTCTCCACAATTAGGCCGAAGTTGACCAACATTATGATATTTCAAATGGCCATAGTGGAATCCTAACCATACTTTATGTTCATTTGAAGCAAGGTTAACAATATTGCTTTTAAAATTATGATTGTTTGATTTAAACATTTGTATTTCACAAGTTTAAATAAAATTAGGTTTTACAACAAACTTCGCATAATAATACATACAAATTGGTTTCAGTTGATGTGTTGTTGAAATACATTTTTCGGCTGATGATTTTTGGCTGTAGAATGTTGATCAACGGTGACGTATTTATATACTTTTGGCTGAGAAGACACTATCTGCATTATCGATTTTTGTATCTTTCGGCTGGAAACTTTCGGCTAACTTTACCAGTATCAAAATTTGGGCTTATCATAGAAAAACAAGTTTCATAAATTTTCATTCATAAATTGAGGAAAACAAACTTGGCCCTAAAAGATACTATATTAAAAAATCAAAATACAGAGGTATACAGTTCAACAATATTTGTGTTGAACAACAAATTAACAAAAGAAGTAAAGTGTTCTAAAAGCCAAGGTTAGCGATTCAGCTAGCATATTCCTGTGGCATGTTCATTGCCATCCGGAAATATAGTGGCTGAATTTGTGCTAATCCAGAATTTTCCCAACTAAATTGAATAGCAACGACCGTTGAATGCACAATTTTTAACTAAAAGTGTTCTACAAACCAATGAAGAACTTCTGATTGCATATTCCTATCAGGTATGTTCATTGCCATCAGGAATAAGCAATCAGAAGTGCCAACTTCATTGGTTTCTAGAACACTTTATGTCAGAAAATCGTTAATTCAACTGTCTTTGTTGTCCAATAGAATTGGGTTAATTCTGGATTAGCAGAAATTCAGCCACTATATTTTCGGATGGCAATGAACATGCTACAGAAATATGGTATCTAAATCACTTATTCTTGGATTTTAGAACATGTTGAAAAACTAATTAACAAAAGAAGTATTGTTAATTAGTTTTTCAACACAAATATTATTGAACTGTATACCTCTGTATTTTGTTTTTTTAATATAGTATCTTTTAGGGCCAAGTTTGTTTTCCTCAATTTATGAATGAAAATTTATGAAACTTGTTTTTCTATGATAAGCCCAAATTTTGTCAGAATAGCCGTCTTTGGACAGTGTTAAAATTAGGCTAAAATTATTTCTGGTTTTTCTAGAAATCAGTTTTTATTTGTTTCGTCTTTCAGGTGAAATTTAAAATTTACTTTTCCCGTTTTCTCGGCTCCTGGACTAGCATTAACTTTCCCCCGTGAGCACTAATTAGCACAAATTGGGCTTAATCGGTATGCAAAGTTTCATTTTGAAATTCGAAAGTTTCCCTGCTGCAGCTACCCACCCTTACAGTAATCGTATTTCAAGGACTTCTGAGATACCAGTTAACACAAATTCCTTAACAATTTGTAAACTTCTATGAAAATGGAGGTGCTCAATTCAATATCTCAACTCCATTATTCACATAGCAATACGCAAAACGAGAATTATTCACCTAACGGTAACCCTTATTACAAACGACCGCGCTAGTATTGACAACACAATACAACGCTGCCAACGTAACTACCAAACTATTATTAGTACAGTGGCACCTTGATAAATGTCAGCGATAAATGTCAGTGACGATTAACGCCCCGTTGTTAGTTCCAGTATTCTCAAAAATCGCCGCAGTTTAATTTCTTTCCTTATTCCGTATTTCCCCTCCACTTCAAATCTCATTGTAAAAATGATAGTGAAGTTTGTGCTAAAAAATTATCAAAAAATTACACTGTTAAATTTATTATTTTTCCTATTGGAATTTATTTTCAAAAGAAAATTTTTAAATTAAACTCATTCTAAATGTTGTGTCATCGAATCTAGAAACATCGAAAGATTCTGGCTGATATTTTTGAGAAAGTAAAGCACACACCTCTTCCTAAGATTTAAATAAACTATATTTTTGAGTTTCATTCTATTAAAAATTATACTTAGAAATTGCGCATTTTTGAACGATTTCAAATTATATTCCAGACAATTCTAGAAATGTCCACGGGGTTTCACTTACATTTTAGACTAGATTACGAATAGACTCGAATATATTCGAATATATATCTAATAGAATAACAAAACAAGTAATAACTGCAACAGTTGTTGCGCGAAACTTCAATGAAAAATTTTGTTCTACAGAAGTCAAAAGTCCCATATATAGACATGGTTTTTTATGGTGGCCTTGGTATGTACTTTAATACAAAAATACCAAATGGTCGGTCCATGGGGTCGGCCATATGAATAACAAGCAATAACTGCAACAGTTGTTGCACGAAATTTCAATGAAAAATTTTGTTCTAAGTTGTTCATAAATGTTACATGTTAAATTTTGTGCATTGCACGTGTGCAAAACGTTTTTTACCCACAGAAGTAATTGAAATAAAACAAACACACACACACACACTCACATACAAACTTAACTTTTTGGACGATTACGATCAACAAGAAAATATGGGGCAATGGAAAACCCAAAATATTCAATGAAAAATACCTTAAAAATGAAAAACGATGATGAAAGTATACTAAGTAAGAAAACGGGTTCGTCGCTTGTTTGGGAATGTCAATTTAAAATCCAATTGGAAATATTGCTAAAATCTTGTATAAGCAAATAATAATATTTTTGTGAAAATTACGTAATTTCAAAATTCCAAAAATCGTTGTTGGACTCATTACAATTGACCCATTTTCGCTCCATAGACAGAAAATATTATAAGCTGTCAAAAAATGTAGACGAGATGCCGTGGACATCTCTGGTACTGACAGTACAAATGAAAACATGAATTATATTATAGGCATAGTGAAACCCGTTAGAATTGGACGCCAATCACTATAACGACAGAATATTGTGTAATCTATTCGAACATGTGTGTGAGAACCTGTGGACATCTCTACGATCGACGGTATAAAACGGAAATTTTTTGTCCTGGACCTCTAAATATATTTAACTCGATCTTTATTAAACTTGAAATATTTATCATAATTATGAACACATATTTAAAAAATAGAACCAATACCAAACCATGTCTACATATGGGACTTTTGACTTTTGTAGAACAAAATTTTTCATTGAAGCTTCGTGCAACAGCTGTTGCAGTTTTTGCTTGTTATTCATATGGCCGACCCCAGAGACCGACAATTTGGTATTTTTGTAAATAAGTACATACCAAGGCCATCATAAAAAACCATGTCTATATATGAGACTTTTGACTTCTGTAGAACAAAATTTTTCATTGAAGTTTCGTGCAACAACTGTTGTAGTTATTGCTTGTTAATCATATGGCCGACCCCATGGACCGACCATTTGGTATTTTTGTATTAAAGTACATACCAAGGCCATCATAAAAAACCATGTCTATATATGGGACTTTTGACTTCTGTAGAACAAAATTTTTCATTGAAATTTCGCGCAACAACTGTTGCAGTTATTACTTGTTATTCATATGGCCGACCCCAGGGACCGACCATTTGGTATTTTTGTATTAAAGTACATACCAAGGCCATCATAAAAAACCATGTCTATATATGGGATTTTTGACTTCTGTAGAACAAAATTTTTCATTGAAGTTTCGCGCAACAACTATTACAGTCATTGCTTGTTATTCATATGACCGACCCCAGGAACCGACCATTTGGTATTTTTGTATTAAAGTACATACCAAGGCCATCATAAAAAACCATGTCTATATATGGGACTTTTGACTTCTGTAGAACAAAATTTTTCATTGAAGTTTCGCGCAACAACTGTTGCAGTTATTACTTGTTATTCTATTAGATATATATTCGAATATATTCGAGTCTATTCGTAATCTAGTCTAAAATGTAAGTGAAACCCCGTGGACATTTCTAGAATTGTCTGGAATATAATTTGAAATCGTTCAAAAATGCGCAATTTCTAAGTATAATTTTTAATAGAATGAAACTCAAAAATATAGTTTATTTAAATCTTAGGAAGAGGTGTGTGCTTTACCTTCTCAAAAATGTCAGCCAGAATCTTTAGATATTTCTAGATTCGATGACACAACATTTAGAATGAATTTAATTTAAAAATTTTCTTTTGAAAATAAATTCCAATAGGAAAAATAATAAATTTAACAGTGTAATTTTTTAATAATTTTTTTAGCACAAACTTCACTATCATTTGTAAAATCCAATTTCAGTAAGTATTGGAGGAATACTCGATCTGGCAACATCGCCGTATATTAAGAATAAAATTCACTCAATAAAGTTATAAGATCCTTTGAGATCATAAATCTTGATGATGTACACTAAAGTTCCCAAAAGTTCCTCAAGGTTCCAAGGATTTGTTGAATGTTGAATCAAGTGGATCGGGCAAAGCAGTGGAATGCGCATATACTGACGAACAATTTGTCTTATTTAGGCATACGTGTTTATTCGTTATAATAAAATTTTTTGGTTATGTTATTAGTACGAATATCTGAATATCACCCACGACAATTTCAAGCTTAATAAACCTTGGCAAATTTATACATAAGGTTATGAATAAAAAATTATCGAAGGGCAAAAGGTACTAAGACAAATTTGTAATAAATAAAGTGAAGTCATGATGAATCATGAGGTCATTATCGAATCTTATAGGCTCAGCACGATATTTAAAAATTGTCACGATGTAAAACCCTGAGCAGTTTAGTTATTGTGCACGCGCTTACTCATTTGAATGATAAATGTTGCATGTATAAACCATGTGGGAAGTTACGACCACTCAATAAACATAATTCTCGACAATCAACTGGCGATAAAGTTTAAATCACTTTCGTAGTTGAACGCAATTGCATCACTACTACCACCATTCAAATGCCTGAAAATTCGTCTTACGTTTGTCACATCCTGCTTAGTTGGGTTATCTAGATGCCTGCTGGATATCCTACAGCAAACGTTAAATCCGTCCTAGTTTTATTTCACAAATAAAGTAGACTGCTGATTGTTTCCAATTAATAATCCCTCCAATTAATAATAGTTGCAGTTTTATTCTTGATCAGACATAATATATATCTGTCTTTAACGGTTCTAAGTCATACCCTTCTGGTGATTGCATGTATCCTCTAATAATGAGTTTAGCTTTATGTTTTCCATCGTCTTTAACTCTAATGATCCAACGGTTGCTTAACACCTTTTCTGTTTCAGCTTCTTCATGATTTACAAGTCTCCAAGTTTGGTTTTCACTTGGTGCTTACTTCTCTTCTTCGATACCTGCTATCCAGTCAGCTTGTTCTGGTTTATTTATAGTTTCCTGATACGTAAGTAATACCTAGTGTTCAATATTCCCGCCAATATTTTACTTCTTTCATTTCAACGAGCTTCAGTAATTTCTTCTCTCGGTACTTCTTGTTGGATTTGAAAGTCAATTTGTTGACTACTTTCATCCTCTCTTTGACCTTTCTTCAACCAATAATTATTTGTTTCACTGAACTAGTACAATCGAATATCATATCTCAAGATTTAACAGCATTGTGAAATGTATAGTCCAAATATGTAATTATTCCAGGTGTGTATATATGAAACCAGTTATTGAGCCATTTTCGTATAATTTCGTAGGAAGTGAAGTGCTCCTCAGCAAGCCCGTGTCGGTTTTGCTTTGTGTGATGGTGCATTATTATGAAGCAAAATCACTTTGTGCTGCCTTTTATCATATTCTTGGTAGCATTCAGTATTTACGGTTTCACCAGGCTTTAGCAGTTCAAAATAAATCACACTCTTCTGATCCCATCAAATACAGAGTATTGTTAGATTGTTACTCATCGAAAGCGATTTGGCCTTGCAGTCGATGTCCTGGATCAACCCAAGACATTTTTCAGTCACAATTTGATGGAGAAATGACTTTCTTTTGTATTTGGCGAGCAACATTTCGCAAGTGGTTTTTCTATTTTCCTGTTGCCTTTCATTCAGTTTTTGAGGAACTTATTCTCCCAGCTTCTTTCCCATGGCTTTTAAACGTAGGGAGATGGCGTGATACATTCAGTTGATCCGCAAGTTGGTTTTGCGTTTGAGTGTCATCCTCATCCAATAATGCTTGCAATCCAAGTCGCTGAAGTTAGCCCGAGCCCGAATTGATTGGTGCGTTTCTTAACTAAAGTGTAGTCAACCCGAAAAAAGTGTAAATGCTATAAAAGTGTAGCTTCATCCCGAATGCAAACTGGATACATCTGTTTTACAACAAAAACAATGAAAATTTAAATATTCAAATGTGTTGTGTAGTAATTGAAAGAGAATAATAGTATGTGTGATTTTTCGATATTAATTGTTGTATATGTTTATATATTATGATTATGTTTATATATGTAAAATATATATACATAGAAGTATTATATATGTATATATTTATATATCACACTATTCATACATTATGTATATAATATTAAAATTTCTATTATAAATATTATGTATTAAATTATTACAAGTTATAAATATATTGTTGGTTAAGAGAAGAGATATTTTCTTTGGTACATTGGCACATTAAATTCTGTGGCGCTAATACTAGAGATACATAGCACTATTGGCGTATACGGCTAGATAGGTCTTGGTTACACCAACAAATTAGTATGACTTCCATTTTCATATCATGAAGGGAAAATATATTAATTTGCATTAACATTCAACAGAAGCAGAATATTTTCGGTTGTTTGGTATACAGCGGCACATTAAATTCTGTGGCGCTAATACTAGAGATACATAGCACTATTGGCGTTTATGGCTAGATAGGTCTTGGTTACATCAACAAGTTGGTATAACTTCCATTTTCATATCATAAAGGGAAAATATATTAATTTGCATTAACATTCAACAGAAGCACAATATTTTCGTTTGTTTGGTACACAGCGGCACATTAAATTCTGTGGCGCTAATACTAGAGATACATAGCACTATTGGCGTTTATGGCTAGATAGGTCTTGGTTACATCAACAAGTTGGTATAACTTCCATTTTCATATCATAAAGGGAAAATATATTAATTTGCATTAACATTCAACAGAAGCACAATATTTTCGGTTGTTTGGTACACAGCGGCACATTAAAGTCTGTGGCGCTAATACTAGAGATACATAGCACTATTGGCGTTTATGGCTAGATAGGTCTTGGTTACATCAACAAGTTGGTATAACTTCCATTTTCATATCATAAAGGGAAAATATATTAATTTGCATTAACATTCAACAGACGCACAATATTTTCGGTTGTTTGGTACACAGCGGCACATTAAAGTCTGTGGCGCTAATACTAGAGATACATAGCACTATTGGCGTATACGGCTAGATAGGTCTTGGTTACACCAACAAATTGGTATGACTTCCATTTTCATATCATGAAGGGAAAATATATTAATTTGCATTAACATTCAACAGAAGCACAATATTTTCGGTTGTTTGGTACACAGCGGCACATTAAATTCTGTGGCGCTAATACTAGAGATACATAGCACTATTGGCGTATACGGCTAGATAGGTCTTGGTTACACCAACAAATTAGTATGACTTCCATTTTCATATCATGAAGGGAAAATATATTAATTTGCATTAACATTCAACAGAAGCACAATATTTTCGGTTGTTTGGTACACAGCGGCACATTAAATTCTGTGGCGCTAATACTAGAGATACATAGCACTATTGGCGTTTATGGCTAGATAGGTCTTGGTTACATCAACAAGTTGGTATAACTTCCATTTTCATATCATAAAGGGAAAATATATTAATTTGCATCAACATTCAACAGAAGCAGAATATTTTCGGTTGTTTGGTACACAGCGGCACATTAAATTCTGTGGCGCTAATACTAGAGATACATAGCACTATTGGCGTTTATGGCTAGATAGGTCTTGGTTACATCAACAAGTTGGTATAACTTCCATTTTCATATCATAAAGGGAAAATATATTAATTTGCATTAACATTCAACAGAAGCACAATATTTTCGGTTGTTTGGTACACAGCGGCACATTAAAGTCTGTGGCGCTAATACTAGAGATACATAGCACTATTGGCGTATACGGCTAGATAGGTCTTGGTTACACCAACAAATTAGTATGACTTCCATTTTCATATCATGAAGGGAAAATATATTAATTTGCAATAACATTCAACAGAAACAGAATATTTTCGGTTGTTTGGTACACAGCGGCACATTAAATTCTGTGGCGCTAATACTAGAGATACATAGCACTATTGGCGTTTATGGCTAGATAGGTCTTGGTTACATCAACAAGTTAGTATAACTTCCATTTTCATATCATTAAGGGAAAATATATTAATTTGCATCAACATTCAACAGAAGCAGAATATTTTCGGTTGTTTGGTACACAGCGGCACATTAAAGTATGTGGCGCTAATACTAGAGATACATAGCACTATTGGCGTATACGGCTAGATAGGTCTTGGTTACACCAACAAATTGGTATGACTTCCATTTTCATATCATGAAGGGAAAATATATTAATTTGCATTAACATTCAACAGAAGCACAATATTTTCGGTTGTTTGGTACACAGCGGCACATTAAATTCTGTGGCGCTAATACTAGAGATACATAGCACTATTGGCGTATACGGCTAGATAGGTCTTGGTTACACCAACAAATTAGTATGACTTCCATTTTCATATCATGAAGGGAAAATATATTAATTTGCATTAACATTCAACAGAAGCAGAATATTTTCGGTTGTTTGGTATACAGCGGCACATTAAATTCTGTGGCGCTAATACTAGAGATACATAGCACTATTGGCGTTTATGGCTAGATAGGTCTTGGTTACATCAACAAGTTGGTATAACTTCCATTTTCATATCATAAAGGGAAAATATATTAATTTGCATTAACATTCAACAGAAGCACAATATTTTCGGTTGTTTGGTACACAGCGGCACATTAAAGTCTGTGGCGCTAATACTAGAGATACATAGCACTATTGGCGTTTATGGCTAGATAGGTCTTGGTTACATCAACAAGTTGGTATAACTTCCATTTTCATATCATGAAGGGAAAATATATTAATTTGCATTAACATTCAACAGAAGCACAATATTTTCGGTTGTTTGGTACACAGCGGCACATTAAATTCTGTGGCGCTAATACTAGAGATACATAGCACTATTGGCGTATACGGCTAGATAGGTCTTGGTTACACCAACAAATTAGTATGACTTCCATTTTCATATCATGAAGGGAAAATATATTAATTTGCATTAACATTTAACAGAAGCACAATATTTTCGGTTGTTTGGTACACAGCGGCACATTAAATTCTGTGGCGCTAATACTAGAGATACATAGCACTATTGGCGTATACGGCTAGATAGGTCTTGGTTACACCAACAAATTGGTATGACTTCCATTTTCATATCATGAAGGGAAAATATATTAATTTGCATTAACATTCAACAGAAGCACAATATTTTCGGTTGTTTGGTACACAGCGGCACATTAAATTCTGTGGCGCTAATACTAGAGATACATAGCACTATTGGCGTATACGGCTAGATAGGTCTTGGTTACACCAACAAATTAGTATGACTTCCATTTTCATATCATGAAGGGAAAATATATTAATTTGCAATAACATTCAACAGAAGCAGAATATTTTCGGTTGTTTGGTACACAGCGGCACATTAAATTCTGTGGCGCTAATACTAGAGATACATAGCACTATTGGCGTTTATGGCTAGATAGGTCTTGGTTACATCAACAAGTTGGTATAACTTCCATTTTCATATCATAAAGGGAAAATATATTAATTTGCAATAACATTCAACAGAAGCACAATATTTTCGGTTGTTTGGTACACAGCGGCACATTAAATTCTGTGGCGCTAATACTAGAGATACATAGCACTATTGGCGTTTATGGCTAGATAGGTCTTGGTTACACCAACAAATTGGTATGACTTCCATTTTCATATCATGAAGGGAAAATATATTAATTTGCATTAACATTCACCAGAAGCACAATATTTTCGGTGGTTTGGTACACAGCGGCACATTAAAGTATGTGGCGCTAATACAACCAATCTGGTAACTCACGGAATCATCAATTGAATTTATTAATCGGAATAAATTCAAAGAGATTTTTACTATCACTAGACACAATCTGGTAGCTCACGGAATCATCAATTGAATTTATCAATCGGAATAAATTCAAAGAGATTTTTACTATCACTAGACACAATCTGGTAGCTCACGGAATCATCAATTGAATTTATCAATCGGAATAAATTCAAAGAGATTTTTACTATCACTAGACACAATCTGGTAGCTCACGGAATCATCAATTGAATTTATCAATCGGAATAAATTCAAAGAGATTTTTACTATCACTAGACACAATCTGGTAGCTCACGAAATCATCAATTGAATTTATCAATCGGAATAAATTCAAAGAGATTTTTACTATCACTAGACACAATCTGGTAGCTCACGGAATCATCAATTGAATTTATCAATCGGAATAAATTCAAAGAGATTTGTACTATCACTAGACACGATCTGGTAGCTCACGGAATCATCAATTGAATTTATCAATCGGAATAAATTCAAAGAGATTTTTACTATCACTAGACACAATCTGGTAGCTCACGGAATCATCAATTGAATTTATCAATCGGAATAAATTCAAAGAGATTTTTACTATCACTAGACACAATCTGGTAGCTCACGGAATCATCAATTGAATTTATCAATCGGAATAAATTCAAAGAGATTTTTACTATCACTAGACACAATCTGGTAGCTCACGGAATCATCAATTGAATTTATCAATCGGAATAAATTCAAAGAGATTTTTACTATCACTAGACACAATCTGGTAGCTCACGGAATCATCAATTGAATTTATCAATCGGAATAAATTCAAAGAGATTTTTACTATCACTAGACACGATCTGGTAGCTCACGGAATCATCAATTGAATTTATCAATCGGAATAAATTCAAAGAGATTTTTACTATCACTAGACACAATCTGGTAGCTCACGGAATCATCAATTGAATTTATCAATCGGAATAAATTCAAAGAGATTTTTACTATCACTAGACACAATCTGGTAGCTCACGGAATCATCAATTGAATTTATCAATCGGAATAAATTCAAAGAGATTTTTACTATCACTAGACACAATCTGGTAGCTCACGGAATCATCAATTGAATTTATCAATCGGAATAAATTCAAAGAGATTTTTACTATCACTAGACACAATCTGGTAGCTCACGGAATCATCAATTGAATTTATCAATCGGAATAAATTCAAAGAGATTTTTACTATCACTAGACACAATCTGGTAGCTCACGGAATCATCAATTGAATTTATCAATCGGAATAAATTCAAAGAGATTTTTACTATCACTAGACACAATCTGGTAGCTCACGGAATCATCAATTGAATTTATCAATCGGAATAAATTCAAAGAGATTTTTACTATCACTAGACACAATCTGGTAGCTCACGGAATCATCAATTGAATTTATCAATCGGAATAAATTCAAAGAGATTTGTACTATCACTAGACACGATCTGGTAGCTCACGGAATCATCAATTGAATTTATCAATCGGAATAAATTCAAAGAGATTTTTACTATCACTAGACACAATCTGGTAGCTCACGGAATCATCAATTGAATTTATCAATCGGAATAAATTCAAAGAGATTTTTACTATCACTAGACACAATCTGGTAGCTCACGGAATCATCAATTGAATTTATCAATCGGAATAAATTCAAAGAGATTTTTACTATCACTAGACACAATCTGGTAGCTCACGGAATCATCAATTGAATTTATCAATCGGAATAAATTCAAAGAGATTTTTACTATCACTAGACACGATCTGGTAGCTCACGGAATCATCAATTGAATTTATCAATCGGAATAAATTCAAAGAGATTTTTACTATCACTAGACACAATCTGGTAGCTCACGGAATCATCAATTGAATTTATCAATCGGAATAAATTCAAAGAGATTTTTACTATCACTAGACACAATCTGGTAGCTCACGGAATCATCAATTGAATTTATCAATCGGAATAAATTCAAAGAGATTTTTACTATCACTAGACACAATCTGGTAGCTCACGGAATCATCAATTGAATTTATCAATCGGAATAAATTCAAAGAGATTTTTACTATCACTAGACACAATCTGGTAGCTCACGGAATCATCAATTGAATTTATCAATCGGAATAAATTCAAAGAGATTTTTACTATCACTAGACACAATCTGGTAGCTCACGGAATCATCAATTGAATTTATCAATCGGAATAAATTCAAAGAGATTTTTACTATCACTAGACACAATCTGGTAGCTCACGGAATCATCAATTGAATTTATCAATCGGAATAAATTCAAAGAGATTTTTACTATCACTAGACACAATCTGGTAGCTCACGGAATCATCAATTGAATTTATCAATCGGAATAAATTTAAAGCGATTTTTATATGATTTGGTAAGTCGTTTAAAATTATAAATCTGTAATACGTTTATTGCAGGTTCATAATTTTAACAGTTTGTTTCCATTTTATAGTTTTCGATATATTATCACTTGTGGGTTAATTTGTTCAGTATTAGTATTGCGTATTATCGGTATGTAATTACATAGGTCATCGTATTTTTTCCATTTGCGATCTTCTATTCCATAGCAAATATAGTGGCCTTCTGGTGCTTTTGGATATTTCACAATTGAGCCGTCATGTACAAAAGTAATAATTGATTTTAATTGATACTGAATATTACCAAGTTTTACAATGTCCTGTACCTCAGATAATTTTATAGAATTATGACTGACCATTTCGATGTCTATACATACTATTTGCCCAAACGATTCTTGTGTAGGTTTCATTGAGTGAAAACACAATTTGCATGTTTTCTGAGGAATTTCTTCCAAACATTTATCAATATTTGAAACACCCAAATTTTCATATTTATCAATATTCAAATAGAGAATTGGTCGATTTTCTTGTTCTATTGCTGAACAATTTTTGTTACTACACTCCAATTTAACTTTTAAACTAGGGAAGTTTTCGAATACTCCTTTACAGACATTGAATAGTTCTGTGGTGCAATCTGGGTTAAACCCAGCCATTTCTACTAATATTTGTTTCCGGAATTTATACACTTTAGATAAATCGTTATTCAATAACGAGATCAATAATTCCTTAATTCGGCAATTTTCTAAATTTTGAAGAAAACCATCATTTATTGCTAAACCGATCGCTTGATAAGTGGAATCGATAGCGCACGTATTTTTATAAAAACTACAAGTTTTAATTGCGTTTCTTATTAATGGTATCTTGAAACTAGAATTGTCGTTAAAAATATTTTTTGGCCTTTGCAGCTTTTGCCGTTTTGGCGTTTTTGAGTTTTGGCTTAACATTTCGATGGCAGTGACATTTTGATCGTTGTTGGCACACTTAGAATAGAAATTGACGAAATTAAAATCAAAACTGCTACTTTTTTTCTTACTGCCGCTTACTGGTGAAGAGTAACTATTTTTCCGTTTCCAAATAGATTGACTGTTTTGAACGTCGAAAAGGCTGTGGCTAGTTTCTTTAGGTTTTACTTCGGTTGCTGTTTTAACTTGCTTTCTTGAAAATTTTGGGACTGAGTAAAATATTTCCTTAAACACCGTTAAGTTTCTTTTATTTAACTCGCGAACAAAGCGACCCACTTTCAGGGGCATTCTACCAACTTCAAGGGTACGACTAGTCAAAGAAAACCTTCGTTTAAGGAAAGCAAAGTAGTTTTCCACATGACCGTTGCTTAAGCGATTCCCATTTCGAAGAATACCTGTAAATAATGGTAAAAGAGTAGCATATTTCTTTAAAAAAGTTTCATGAAAAGCATGATTATAAAGATTATTTAGAGGAAAATCATCACTATATTTGGATACATAAATGTCTGTATTCATATTGCTTATTTCAGATAAATCTTTATAAAACGGGCTTTGCTTATAAATAGGACTAGAAAATTCGTTGATAGCCCATTCTTTATCTAGTTCATCATATTTGTTAAGTTTATTAGTGGCATTATTTAAATTTAATTTTGACTCCGCATTATTTGCAGCAATCAGTCCTATTAGATCATCAAACGCGTCTTTTACCTGAATAGTAAGGTGTTTTGAAAGCAATAAAGTAGCAAACCTATTCCATATTTGTTTGATATTTTGATAATTATTTGCTACTATTATAGAAGCCATTACTTCCTTCAAAAAATGTTTAGCTTCTGGGAAATTTGCATAAAACTTGTTTATATCCCTGGCGATTGTATGTGACATGTGTGAGCAACACAAATGTATTTTTACTATTTGCTCTTGGGATTTTAAACATTTAGTATTAGTTGCCCACATATGCGTCATATTTAAATATTCAATAATATCCATACGATTGAATGCATCTAGAATGGAGTGAATTTCGGCAAATGAAAAATCAACCACTACTGTGTTGAACACGGGCCATCTCTTTAAATTATCTTCGACATATAGGCGATATTCTCTAAGCCAATTACCTATTGTACGAGTATTGTGGCTAGAACTAACCATATCACTTATAGGAAACGGATTAAAGGTGTCCGTGTCATTGGTTTTCACCGGCAAAACTATAGCGTAATACATAACGCTTCTGCATGTTTTGTACGGTTTTCGCACAAGTCCGCCAGTTGCGTCTAAATAGACGACCAATTCTTGGTCTTTATGGTCTTCTTTAATTTTTTTTAGTACGACACATTGTTTCTTGCTACAAGTCGTAACACAGAATGGGTTTTTCCCGATTTGTTGAATGTAAGCCTCATCTTTATTAAGATCTGTGTTTTCCTTCTCTAAATGAACATCTTCGATGTCATCAGAATGGTGATCGCTACATTGTAGATTTTCAGATCTTATTTTACTCAAGACTCTTCTGTCTTTTAATATTTGCGCAGTATTGGTTTTATTAAATACGTTTAAGTTTTCCTCATTTGTGAGATTTTCGGAAACTATCTCAACTGTATTGCTAACCAATTTTTCTTTAAACAAATCCCGTTCATATTTTGAGGTTTCATGGAATTTTTTGAACGGATGATAAATTGGCTCAGACGAACTATAAACATCAAACGTTCCGAGTGTTAGGTTTGAATTCACCAATTTATAGGTTCTGCATTTCTGAGATATGTCTTTGTGGCCACAGTAAGCTCTTATGGTTAACCGCTCCTGAGCTACATCATGTCCTTTGATGTTAATTAGGCAGCCAGTAAGTTTGATTAGTTGGCTAGAAATATGATACGAATAGTGATATGCATCCAATTTATTTTCATTTTGGTTAAAAAGCCTTTTCCAAACATCCGGAGAAATTTCTAGCTTGTAGTTCATCAATTTAAATATTTTTTTATTTCTTTTATGAAAAATGTTTGAATTTTGTTTGGTGATTTTTGAAACGTTTTTTAAAGCCCTTGGGAGATTGCAATTCTTTATTTCAAACTCCTCGCCACTATCAACAGTCGGAGGCATCTCTAGCAATAAATCGTTATTTCGAGTGTTATTGTATAAATCAGAATCACCAATTGGCATATCTCGATTTTCTGAACTAACGTTTTCAACGCAATCTAAAATTTGGTTCGATGGAAACACAAGGTCGTCACAAACTGGTGGTAAATTAATAATTTTATATGGCGGCTTTAAAATTTCGATTGAAATTATTTTTACACGTTCAGAATGTTGCGGTTCATGAACAGGAAAACTCACATGGTTTTCATTGGTACTCTTGAGAAGGAAATTGGATGACCTATCTTTTTCAATTCGGTTGGGAACAATCAAGGAATTGAGTGCATGTTTATCTTCGAGTAATCCAGAATGAATTAGACCGGTTTTAACAGTATCACTGTTTATCGGATAATTACGCCCGCCGTATGCCAGTGGTGTCATTGTATTTGCGTCTGGGCTAATTGTATTTTTTGCTTTTGAATGTTTAAGGCGCTTTTCTTCTTTAGCATTATTTGGGTTATGTAATTTGTGACGTAATTTAAAACTCCAAATATTATAAAGAAACGTTCGATTCTTTCTATCATTGTTAATATGGAGTTCTCGGCAAACAGATTTCATCTCAGTTGTATCAGATATGGACAACTTATAAAGAGATAAAGATCGCATAGCATTTTCGATCGCCCGCTCATTAAGATTATGTCTTTTTTTTCTATTGTTGTAACGCATTATGTACGGAAAGATGTTCTGTTACGGAACAGCCAATATACAATATACACCAAATAAGAAAGAAAAATAAAATAACACTGTTGTTGGACTCGATTCAAAAATGTTTTACAATAAAACAAAACGTCACACAATAAAATTATAATTCAATAACTAAAATCAAAATGAAAAATATCTATTTTCCTTGATCACAAACAATAAAACCGGGTTAAGGGAATACAAAGATAAAACGCATATAGTTTTAAACAAAATTTTTTATTTATAAATCAATATACTATTTCAAAATCAATCAAATATGTAACACAATACGAATGGCACAAAGTCTGAATTGGTAATGAAATATAAACATAAAAAAATTTCTTTATATACTCTCGCACAATTTTCGAATTTTCTCTTTTCATTAAAAATAAAACAAAAGAAGTATACAAAAAATAAACCGAGCGAGGGAATCTCTATAGCCCTTTTCCTGCCTGTCCACCCAAATGCGTGATAAGGCAAAATAATCATGTCAAAAATTTATTTTTGTATGTGTTTTAAACCAAAATACACATTTCAGGATTCCACTTAAATCGTTTTACACGAACATTTGTGTGGGATGCAGTGAAAATAAGAAAAAAAAAATTTCTCTGGTTGAAAAAGGGATAGAAAATATGGATTAAATGCTGTGACAGTGACGCCTCAGAAAAGGCAATGCTTGTTAGACATAAAAAAGAGAATACAAAATTAAGTACTGATCTCAAAAAATCTTAATGCAATCAAGACCTATCCAGCCGTAAACGCCGATAGTGCTATGTATCTCTAGTATTAGCGCCACAGAATTTAATGTGCCGCTGTGTACCAAACAACCGAAAATATTCTGCTTCTGTTGAATGTTGATGCAAATTAATATATTTTCCCTTTATGATATGAAAATGGAAGTTATACCAACTTGTTGATGTAACCAAGACCTATCTAGCCATAAACGCCAATAGTGCTATGTATCTCTAGTATTAGCGCCACAGAATTTAATGTGCCGCTGTGTACCAAACAACCGAAAATATTGTGCTTCTGTTGAATGTTAATTAATATATTTTCCCTTCATGATATGAAAATGGAAGTTATACCAACTTGTTGATGTAACCAAGACCTATCTAGCCGTAAACGCCAACAGTGCTATGTATCTCTAGTATTAGCGCCACAGAATTTAATGTGCCGCTGTGTACCAAACAACCGAAAATATTGTGCTTCTGTTGAATGTTAATGCAAATTAATATATTTTCCCTTCATGATATGAAAATGGAAGTCATACCAATTTGTTGGTGTAACCAAGACCTATCTAGCCGTATACGCCAATAGTGCTATGTATCTCTAGTATTAGCGCCACAGAATTTAATGTGCCGCTGTGTACCAAACAACCGAAAATATTGTGCTTCTGTTGAATGTTAATGCAAATTAATATATTTTCCCTTCATGATATGAAAATGGAAGTTATACCAATTTGTTGATGTAACCAAGACCTATCTAGCCATATACGCCAATAGTGCTATGTATCTCTAGTATTAGCGCCACAGAATTTAATGTGCCGCTGTGTACCAAACAACCGAAAATATTCTGCTTCTTTTGAATGTTAATGCAAATTAATATATTTTCCCTTCATGATATGAAAATGGAAGTCATACCAATTTGTTGGTGTAACCAAGACCTATCTAGCCATATACGCCAATAGTGCTATGTATCTCTAGTACAGGGTGGCGCACGAATCGTGCTACAAAAACAAAACGTAATAACTTTTTTTCTGTGTGACTAATCGGCTTTATTTTTTTTTATTGTATAGATAATTCAATTTTATTTTTATTTAACTAATTAGTTTTGAAAATGATAGACCGTAAATGACCTCCATGCTCATTCACGCATGTGCGACACCTGATCAGAAAATTATTCATTGCGCACTGATGAAGGGTTGAAGTCGGGATCGCCTCAATTATTGTTGTAATGGACTGCTTCAATTCAGTCAAATTCCTTGGTTTCGTTTTAAACACCTCTTGTTTGACATAACCCCATAAAAAAAAATCGCCTCATCAGACATAAACAAGCAATTTATGAAGTTGTTGTCTTCTTCGGCCATTTCAATAATTTTCCGGCAAAATTCCAGGCGAATAGGCAAATCCAGAGGTTTTAATTTGCTTGTAATTTGGATTTTGTACGGAAACAAGTTTAAGTCATCATGAATTATCCGTTGTAATGACCGTCTGCTAGCTCCAATTTGCGCCGATAACTCTCGAGTCGAAACACTTGGATTTGCCTGAATTGATGATGCTACAGCTGCGATTGTGGCTTCGACCCGAACATAGGGATCTCGATTGTACGGTCTACGTGCGATGCTTCCAGATTCAGCAAACATGCGTACCAACCTCATAATGGTCCATCTACTCGGGGGAGTGCCGCCAAACTCCCGCCTAAATTCCCTCTGGACGGAAATGATGGACTGCAAAGCATGGTAGCGCTGCACTATCCAAATCCTCGTTTCGGTATTCCAAGCATCCATTTTAGTAAATTTAAATAATAATCTGCAAAATAAAAAAAATAAAAAACAGATTAGTCACACAGAAAAATAGTTATTACGTTTTGTTTTTGTAGCACGATTCGTGCGCCACCCTGTATTAGCGCCACAGAATTTAATGTGCCGCTGTGTACCAAACAACCGAAAATATTGTGCTTCTGTTGAATGTTAATGCAAATTAATATATTTTCCCTTCATGATATGAAAATGGAGGTCATACCAATTTGTTGGTGTAACCAAGACCTATCTAGCCGTATACGCCAATAGTGCTATGTATCTCTAGTATTAGCGCCACAGAATTTAATGTGCCAATGTACCAAAGAAAATATCTCTTCTCTTAACCAACAATATATTTATAACTTGTAATAATTTAATACATAATATTTATAATAGAAATTTTAATATTATATACATAATGTATGAATAGTGTGATATATAAATATATACATATATAATACTTCTATGTATATATATTTTACATATATAAACATAATCATAATATATAAACATATACAACAATTAATATCGAAAAATCACACATACTATTATTCTCTTTCAATTACTACACAACACATTTGAATATTTAAATTTTCATTGTTTTTGTTGTAAAACAGATGTATCCAGTTTGCATTCGGGATGAAGCTACACTTTTATAGCATTTACACTTTTTTCGGGTTGACTACACTTTAGTTAAGAAACGCACCAATCAATTCGGGCTCGGGCTAACTTCAGCGACTTTGCAATCCACTGTCTTCAAACTTTTTTGGTGGTCTTCCACGTTCTTCGTTTCTCACGTGAAAATCACTACTTTTAAATAAAGCAGTTTTCTTCAAACGATAACAAAAATCAATGATGTCCACAAATCGTAGTATGTTGGCACAAATCTCGAAATTTTTAACACGCAAAAAACATGTGTTATTATATGAAACTTGTATGGTTATGAATTGGATGTTGTTGACAGATGTCAAAAGAAATCAGTGGCGCCGATGACGTGGTTTGTCTAAACGTATATTGACAGGTGGCGCCATTTAATGGTAAATACCGGTTTTTTATTTACACACGTGGAATATTGCTAGTTATCCCAAATAGTTGGACTAATTGGCTCGAAGAAATCTGTAAGAACTAATTCTAACGGGCTTCATGTACAACTTCTTTCTTCACTAAATGGGGTATTTTGTGTGTTTACATTTTACTCACACTTCACAAACAGCAATTAAATAATTCACATGATAATGTATTTCACTGATACCAGGTTTTTTAAATTTGAATAACTAGGATGACAAAGTTTCTAATAACAGACACCCAACAACACGGGTCTTTTGTGAAACTAACTTATCTACCATTCGATGTGATCGATGTGATTGCGTTCACGGCAAATTTTTACTCACATCAGGAACATAAAGCACTTTATCTAGTTCAACTGCTTCAGCTTGCATGTCTCTGCTTGTCTCTGTCGTTGACTCAACCATTGAGCTTGGATGCTCCTTTTGATTTATCATGTGTCCAGGGTCCACTAACCAAGATATTTCTTGAACATTTTGATTTTCTGAATTATACGGGAAAAAGGAAAATTTCTTCAGGTTCGACGATCTCCTTTGCACTTGATACAGTGCAAGCTCTTTTATCCGGCACGACTGGGGCAAACAATTCCGGATAAAAGATTTTTCCGTAAAACAGCATATTTTAATATTTTTTAAACTTCAGTGTCAAGATTTTAAATTTATTTTAGTTAATTACATATAGTAAAAAATCATTTCATTTTTGGAAAATAAGGTAAATAAAAGAGAAAATGAAAGAATATACGAAAAAAAAACGTTTTCCGGATATTAGGCGTTATTTCGGATAATAGATTTTCGGATAAAAGAGGTTTGTATGTATTTATTTTTACGAAAATTACTCTCCTATTCAGTGTGGTTTGACTTTATGCAAAATTTACCCTGTATGTTGACTATATGTAGTACACTTATTCGGACAGAAACCAACAAGATGCCTTTCACACGAAACACATTTAGTCTGCTGATTTGAATGCAACGTTCTAATGTATTTCAGCGACCTTATTACGAGCTTGTTTTGCTAACAATCTTGTAACGAAACTGTAACGAACACTGTAACGAAATACTTATATTTATCCGACAACGTTGCAAGTATTTTATTCATAACCATTGTGTCATCGATCTTAGTGTTTAAAGCATTAAACCGAAACGCCAAATTTTCGAGTAAAATTACTATTTTTATTGAAAACATAGCTAAAATACTGTAGTAAATTACACTTTTGTTGCTCATTCTCGAACATTTGATGCGCAGTTTAGTAAGAAACGAAAACAAAAAATTATTATTCCAATTTGACTTTTCGGCTATAGATTACTTAAAATATTAAGTTCATTCATATATATTACTTGTAATATTTTTTTGCTACATTTCCTAAAATCTTGAGTGAAACTTCAATAGTTTTGAGTATAAACGTATTATATACCAACAAATATATGTGTTTAAAATTATAAAAATTATTTATGTGCGGTTTAAATTACCGCAATTCGATAAATTACTGTTTTAGGTTAGGTGTAGAAAATTCTACAGTGTCGTATCGATTTTACGTATCGATTTTATGGTGTTATGACACTGACTAGTTTTTCAAATGGTTCAAATGATTTAAAATGAAAATAGAGTAGGACAAGTAATGTAACTACAAATCACCTGAAAGAATGAGTGTGTACAACATATAAACAAAAAATAGAAATAAATTCAGCAACAAATGATATAGCTTACTTTTGCAGCAGTTTAAAATGGGCAAATCTATAAAAAGTAAATCAACTTTGATTATTTTTTTTGACGTATTGTCATTTATTAGTAATATGATTTTGTGTGTACGTGTATAGTACAAATATATTTCAAAACAAAACATTCCAGCGCACGCTGCACAAATATATTATTTGGTTTTCATAACGTCAAAATAAATGCGCATAGTGTTGTCTACTGTCTAAATTAGTTGTTTCTCTTTTTCGCCTTAATAGTTTTATAGCCCATTACAGCACTTGAAAACTAGTCAGTATTATAACACCATTAGAAATCGAAAATTTGTTACATGCATTTTTTAATAAACACGGCTTACTTTGTCAAAAAAAAAATGATAAAAAACATTCTGTTGTGAATAGCCCGGTGTGTGATACCATTTTAAAATCTGCATTGGTGTCGCAGATTTTTCTCATATAGCGCGTCAAAATTCTGTACTACATATTTTCCTCGCTGGCGTCATTTAAGCTTTGTTCACATGACGGATAAAAATCTCGGATTTTTCTATCCCATCGTTTTAACCAATCACGTAGATTATACAACAGACACGCCTCTTTTCATAGAAAACAGTTGAAATTGAAACATGTTGAAAAAAAATCTCGGATGGAAAAATCCGAGATTTGTATCCGTCTAGTGAACACAGCTTTACTGCGAGTTCATACGACGGATAAAAATCTCGGATTTTACTATCCCATCGTTTTAACCAATTACATCACATAAATTATACAACGGGCACGCCTCTTTTCATATAAAAAAGTTGAAAATATTGAAAAAAAAATATATGGGGGATAGAAAAATCCGAGATTTTTATCTTTCGTATGAACTCGCAGTTAAACATGAACAAAAAATTTTGAAAAACAAAAAGACTTTACAAAACCATTGTTTTTATTTGACAGAAGATAATGCAGCTTATAAAAATGATTTTATTTGAAAGACACACTTTTCTAGATCGTATTAAAAAAGAAAGTTAAACAAAAAATCTCTTGGTTTTTTTAAAACTAATTTTTTGGTGGTGCGCATGCGGTTTCACTAAAGAAACACTAAAATTGGAATAACTTTTGCACCATCAACAATTCGAGAAAACTTTACTTGGCTGTTTTTGTTGGAAATGAGCACCCCTATCACTCTGTTTCGTTTGATCTTCCAATTTTGTCACACCCTGTAAATTACATCGACTCAACATACAGGAATGCAACCCAATTACTCTACCATTGAACCTAAATCAAAAACTAACGAAGAACAGTACACCACAAAGCGAATCGCAGAGGAACCAAATAAAGACTATTCCTTATATGCCCTAACAGAAAGCATTTGGAAGCTTATTGTTTGGTGCAAAAATAACGAAACCCTATATTTGTTATGTAGCATGTGTGATTAATACATTTAATAGAAATTCAGACAAGACGCAGTGGCAGCAGCAAGACGTGATTTAAGACATATAAATGGAAACTCTCGACAACTGGCTATGTGTTCAGAGTACAAGGAGGAGAAATAAGGCGGAAATCCAGAAAACCACAGAACCCTTCAACAAAACCGGAATATTTAGTTTACGGTCAGTAGTTCAAAAATTATTTTGGTTCAACAACATCTATAAAAACGGGTTTGCACTGTGATAATAAAAGAGCCATTGTTCTAATCGATAGTCATTTAGTAGTTGTTCTCGCCTATCCATTTTATATCACATTTTGTCTATCCCTGAATAATATAATTGTACACAAATTGTAATACAGACTACCGTGTAGGTAGCCGCATAATTTATATAAACTGATTTATTTTCGTGTTCTCGTGATATACACTACACCGCGGTGGCGCTTACTCATTTGTACAGCTAATATGTACTGAAAATTAAATGAACAACTTGATTCGAGTGGGCCGTGTAAATACTATTCAGTGCCAAAAAACCAAAATATACTCGTAACGTAATATACTAACAGTCAAAGAGTCTGTTATTATTAGAGAAACCTGACTAAAATTTAATGGCCCATATACAATTAAATAAATGTGTCATAAAAAAATCAAGAAGTAGCAATAAAAAATGTTTTATGTAATAATCGTACTTGTACATCAAAAATAGCAAAAGTCAAGAATTTGAAGCAATGCGTGCGTAATCTATCAAAACCGCGTGATTAGATCTTCCGTGTGAACTGCAACATATGTATATAGTAACGCTCCTGCGAAGGTGTGTGTTAAACGCACGCAGTAAACAATCCGCTACATTCAATTAATTATAATTATGTTATTTTTAATAGACCTTAGATTAGCACCAATAAAATGTTTATGAATTAGATTTCTTGGAATGGGGCACATAGGGAGGAATTATGGTTTTTAGATATCACGCATTAAAATTTACAGCGCAGATGTGGTCGGGAGTCTGTCGATTATCAACGTTGTATATTTATTCGGTTGTCATTGGCGATAACCTCGAACAAGTTTGCTTAACTTTGGAAATGTGTGTAACCAAGTTCGATAACTATACCAAAAAATGTTTACCCCGCCACAAAACTATAATATATATTTAATCGATTTTTTTCACCCCAAACTTGTAATTCCAAACAAGAAGGTTATGTTATGAAATTTCAATTTTATAATTACACCAGAAAAGTAATTTATAGTTAGATAGAACTGCTTCTGTTTGTTATAAAATCGATAGTAATTTCTTTTTTTCAATTTTCTAAATGACCTTCGAATACATCAGATCGAAAATAAATTTACATATTTATATAGTTGTTAGCATTCTTTGCTTTATGGTAATTCCTAATCAAATATAAATTTGGCTGAGTAAAGATTGCACGGGCCAAAATGTTTTATTCCTCACTGAGGCGAACCGAATTTTTTCTTTAAGAAACATATGCCTGACGAGTTTGCAATTTAAAACTATTGTGGTAGACTTTAATGCTAAACCCGAGTTCGAGCACGTTGACATTTTGATACACTGAAGGAATGCAAATTACAATATTTATTACATCCTCTTCTATTTTCTCTGGTTTTCTTCGAGTACTCTAGTACATAAAAATAAAACAGGAGTTTTATAACCAACCAAACTCTTACAATGAATTCATTTATGAAAATCATCAGATTATTAGGACAAGTTGTAATATTAAGAGGGAAATATGCTGACGCCTCACGATGTAATCAGAACTTTGGACTGAAAACTTACAACCCGGCAAAAATTACGAGAAATTTGGGAACATCACAACTTGCTACTAAAAAATTGATCGCAAAACGAATAACAAAATTGTCCGTATTCTTGAATTCCACATTCATTTTTCACTATTGGAAAACCTCCCTACTAAGGGAATTTTTCCGAATGGGTATAAACTATGTGGAAAAATTCCTCATGCTAGTTATTTGACGATTATATTATTTTAAATATAAAGTTCAGTTAAACAGTTATTTTAAATTTCGTTTAAAGTTATTTTAAATATAACGTTTAATTATTTAAAACAAATGGAAAAAATTGTGGTGATAAAAAAAATCCGAATGATTCAAGAATATAAAATTTTTGTACATGTATATGGAATTATGTGTGTGAAGTTAGCCAGTAAAAGATCCCGCAAAAATGCGATGGCAACACTAAAATACATATATCACGATATTTTTCAATGTCATCCCGAAAAAAATATTTATATCACGATAGTTTTGAATGTCATCCCGGAAAAAATATGTCGTGACAGTTTTTTACTATATATCATGAAAATTTATAAACAATTTGTATTGAAAACGGATGCCAACCCGGAAAACATTATGTCACAATAATTTTCCTAACAAGAAAACAAATAATTGTTGAAAACAAAAAAACGTGTATATGATATCAAAAAACCATGAAATGACATATAAAGTTAATAATGTAGGAAAATTAAGTACACGAGTAGGACAACACAAAATAAACCAAAATAATAATACAAGTGGCAAAAAATTCGTTTATTTAGAGCTCCGCTATATACGTCTGAATTCGTAGAAGGTAGATGTCCATTACCAGAAACCGGATCATATAGGTTTTGTTGTTCAGAGATTGGCCTGTTTAAATAATAAGAGACAAAAAAATTCTATAATTTAGAGGTTCGCTATAGTCGTCTGAATTTAAATAACAATAAACAAAATATTCTATGATAGCTTCGCTATATAGTCATCGGAACCTTTGGAAACAAATCTTACATTTATCCCTCAGTGGTAAGCATCTTAACTAAAAATTCAATTTAGCTTTCGTATGGATATCTACTACGAATTCAGCTGACTATAGCGGAGCTCTAAATCACAGAAATGTTTTGCCACTTGTTGTATAAACAGGCCAATCTCTGAACTACAATACATACTTTTAAGTACACAGTAATTTATATTCATAAGTGTATTTATTAAATATTAATTAAACTGGAATATTGAAAATTTTTAGAAGAAATCAAATTGTTGTTACATTGTTGTTGTTTACAAATTTAATTATTACTTATTATAATAAACCCTCTTAATAAACCCACTCGTTTATATATAAATTATATAATTTTTATTTTGCCATATAGTGATTAGCTATATATAGAGCAAGTTAAAATATGTCAATCGGATTTTTTTATAATGGTCGCCATTTCGTGTATTATTTTTCATAATAATTTTTCTTACTATCGTTATATTTTTATATCGTGATAGTTGTAGTTTTAATATAATTTCTTAAATATATAATTGTGTTGCCATACCTAACTATAATCAATTTCCGGGTTGACTTTACAGGATAACTTCACAAAGGTTGTGGAATTTCATCTAGAAATGGTAAGGGAATTATGTCGAAAATGGATTGTGGATTTCAAGAATACGGGCGGCCCTGATTATCCTTGATTTTGTAAACATTTGTAATTTTGTAAAAATTTGTTTTCGTCATTGCGAAAATTAGACCAGTTTTAAACATTTTTTATTAGTCCAGTTTATGCACTGAGCAAACAAAACTGTTGCACCTGAATAAGCAAAAACGTATATTATCCCCTAGACATATAACTGTGGTTTTGTCTACAAAGACAATTCAGCAACATTTATAACATTCTCAAAAGATTTGCGACACTTATAAATTCTATAACAAATTAATAATTGATAATCAGCGCCAAAACGGTTAATTTGTCTACTAACATTGCTAACGAGATTGTTGATTTTCCCAAGACCTTTCAAATCATCGTGTGTCATCGTGTCGTCATCAATCGTGTGTCATCGATTCTATCGCTAAGAAAAGTTGTATCTGCCTCCAGCGCCACTATGATAGTTATGAACACGAAATACTTCAGTTAAATTTATAACATTTTTCAAAACCTTTTCAAAGATATGTGTCAATTACATATTCTATAATAAATTAGTTAGTCGCCAGCGTCAAAACGATGGGTTTATGAACTAAAACGCTGATAATGAAACTGTTGATGGTTCAAAATTATGAAATGATATCCCACTTGATTTTATGATCTTTAGGAAACCGACCTTACCTATCCACAAGCTCGGAAATTCCTGAAATTTTTGTTATTCGAGAGTGAATATTATTGAGTGTAATTTAAAAATTCTTAAACATTTAAAATTATTTAACTGGACCGCTGCGGATCACACAAATTTGATCAAAGTGGTTTTGAATTAGTATTTGATGTAAAAAATCAATCTTATTGGTTGGAAGTGGTGACTTCGATGACGCCTGTGCGATCTGTAGGGACCGATTTTACACAATGATGGTGGTTAGGTAAGAATGGTTTCTTACATCTTCTTTCACACTATGGATCTTTTTAACACTGTTTACTATATGCACTTGGCGAAACAGTCTTACAATTAATAAACAAAATTTTTAACACTGGTTGTTTTGTTTCGCAAAAACTTAAATTTTGAATATTTTAATTAAATTTTTTTTCAAAATGTTTAAAAAATCACTCGATCAATTTCGGCTTGTTAGGCGATCATCAGAAGTATCTACTTGAGTCTCGAGATCTACTAGAGTAGATACTCCTGATGATGACCCATAACAAGCCAAAATCGATCGAGTGATTTTTTAAAACTTTTTGAAAATTTTTTTTAATTAAAATAATCAAAATTTAAATTTTTGCGAAACAAAAAGCAAGTGTGAAAAAGTGTGATTTAAATATACTATGGATCTATAAAGGCCAACTAAATGCTCTATTAAAAAATTTGGGACTTCGTCCCTTCCAAATGAAACTATATAACGGATGCGGTAACTTTTAGTTCGTTTTAAAATTCTATTTCATTCAATGACTGCCCGGCTGATTAATTGTTAGTACATTTTCAATCGTTTGAACCCCTATTTCACCAAAAGTCACTTTAATTGCGTCTTTCAAAGTCTATCTCAGGATAGCATTAGTATAACAATTGTCCTTGACGGCATCTCACAAATACTAGTCCAACGGAGTCATATCGCAGCTCCTATAGGCAGCAAGTTGATATCACCGTTTTAATTTTCGAAGATAGGGCGCAAAACATCAATTGTATCGTTGGCTGTGTGGGCAGTGGCCCCGTCCTGTTGAAACCAAATATCGGTCAAGTCTTCCTCTTCAATCTTAGGGAACAAAAACTCAGTTAACATGGTTATCGTACCATATCGCCAACAATCACTCGTTTTGGGTGTATTAGCTTTTCAATTGTCACTTGTGGAGTTATTGTGCTCCAAATACGGCAGTTTTGCTTCTTCACATGAAAAAGGAGCGCTCAACTAACTTCAATTCTTAAACCAGTTGGACTTTGTAGGCCTTAATACCGAGGGTTTTCTGTAAAATTCTTCGCAAAGTCATATCGCTGATGTTCAATTCTTGTAAACGATGGTGGGTCGAGGTACTCAGATGTTGACGCACACTTTCAGCTAGAGCAGCAATATTTAGCATCGAACGAGCCGTACTCACTAGTCACTACTTTGGAAGTAAGATTTAAATATTGTTCAACGTATATCAAGCGAATACCGACTCATTTCGTTCACCGGGAATATTATACTGAATTTCTCTCACTTAACAGAAGATATTACAGCTATCGGCGAAATAACCGCTAGTTCAAAAACGAACCAAAACATACTGCACCCTTTATATATCATAAAGTTATTCAAAAATAATTGGAAAATTAAAGGCTAATTGTAGGCTAATTAAATGCTCCATTAAAGTCTTTTAGTCTATTCGTCCTATAAAAAGTATTAGTCTCCACTTTAAAGCTAACAGAACTCAAATCGAAAGTCGGGCCACAACCGAAATCAGAACACAAAATCACATCCAATGACACACAAATAATAGTAGGCTCTTTATGGAATAATGAAATATCCCATTAAAAAAGTTTTGGGCTCCCTCGTTTTTTTCCAAGCTTAAATTCAGCCAAAAATGTTTGATGGTATATTGGTTTAGACCATAAATAGCATTTATCGCGGTGTTGGATTATTTTCTATGGTGGGTATCCGACCCCCTTGACTCACATGTCCTAAATGATTTCTCATTTTCCGATTCTAGAAGAGAACAATGTTGGCGAAAACAATTCAAATTGCACAAGTCATTCTTGGGATATCGTCGAACGGTACAAGACTTTTCAAACGTTGAGACAGAAATACAAGAAATACAAGAAAATTAGGCACAAAGGGTCAATCATCATCCAGCTGTTTTCTAAATGCTGTGTCAACATCCAGGAAAACAGACATTTTAGTTTGATTTTTCTCACTCAGGAACCTTCAAAATCCGAGAGAAAAGGGTTAGACAAATTTTTGCCAGTCTCTTTTTGTCTCTCTTACCGAAAAATTTCCATTACAAATAGTTCTTCTTCTTATATAACTATCACAAAAATTATTAACTATTTAAATATTATTACTTTTTACGCTATTTGCCGTAGGCACTTGGCGAAACACACTTATACTTAATAAACACATTTTTATTAATCACTTGTTTTTGTTTCGCAGAATATTTTTCAAAAAGTTTAAAAAATCACTCGATCGATTTCGACTTGTTAGGTCATCATCAGGAGTATCTACTGAATTGTATTAGTAAAAATTTTTGTTATATAGTAGAAAAAAGCAAAATATAAATAAAAATAAAAGGAGGGAAAAAAATAAGCAATAAAAATTAATCTACGGATCGCGCAGGTAGGCGATGAGTCATAGGTTGAGTAACAAAATTCAAGGTATATTATTGCGTACGTGAGAATAGAAAAGGGCGGGGTCTGTAATTGGTGAGAACCGGATTTCTCTCTGTTCGTTAAGGATATTTTGGTTAAGAAATATTGATTTTCGAATTTCGTAAGATTCTAAGGTATCTAAACGTCTGCCTTTGGGTTGTATATATAGCCCGCGCGGTGTCTATTCTGGAATCAATCTCCACTCTACGAATTTTCATTGCTGGTTTGATGATGGTTTGCGCAGTTTCGTTTGTTAACGCACAAGCGATGGTTTCCGTGAAAGTTGCCTTAGGTGACAACATCACCGCTCTGCGCGTCTCAGGATCTCGAATACCGTCAATGAATGCATCTATTTTAATTCGCTCCATGTAATCGGCCGACATATTTGATTCATACCTAATTCTGCGAAACAAAAACAAGTGATTAATAAAAATGTGTTTCGTTCTTGCGGAGTAAATAGCCACGAAATTTGACCTTCATCGGAACTTCTTTTTTACTCAAATATTGCACAAAGCTTTTGTCCAGTCATTTAACTCTGGTACAAACAGTTGTATGAGATATAATTGGCTCTGATAACTCCAAAACCGAATAGTGGGAAAGCCACACCCAGAAATTATCAAAATTTGTTACTATACATGTCCAATATCGGCGGTTAGTCCATCGTGTTGTAAGTTATCCCGGATTTGTTATTTATCGATATTCTTCCTTCATACGCGATTTAAAATTATCGCTCGTAAGACGTTGA
The DNA here is from genome assembly GCA_932526605.1 of Nephrotoma flavescens. NCBI lineage: Eukaryota > Metazoa > Arthropoda > Insecta > Diptera > Tipulidae > Nephrotoma > Nephrotoma flavescens. The sequence goes on along the minus strand of OW052222.1, from coordinate 57,052,507 downwards.
ACCCGCGTCTCTATTCGATCTCCTCCAATTTATTTTTTCTCGTTTGACTGATATTTCCAAAAACTTGAAACTAATGGGTTGCATAGAGCTCATTATTCTTTAGCTGGTACCACCTTGATGTCGTAGTTGTAGGAATTTCTAGGATATTTTAATCTGCGAAATTAACAAAATCAGTATAAGGCCAGTAATCTTATTGTTAAACTAAAATGAATATCTAAACCGAAATTGTCAATTAAAATAATCGAGCATATTTCCATCGTAAAGGAGTTATTCCCGGACATTTTAATCGAAGCGCCTTTTTTGAATTTTAGAAACATTTTGTTGTAATGCTAGTTCCAGCAATCCCGGGACAAAGCAGACCAATATCTTAATGTACCCGCCTCCCAGCCTAGGAATCCTGAGCACTTCGGATGTCTCTGGACACAATTATGTAGCCGCGTAGACGTTGCGAGGGGCCGTCACCACTTCGGCAGTAGCAAAGTACTACCAGGGATCACATGCCACACTCTTCTGATGCTGACCCAATGAATTCTTGGGTGGGCCTATCATTGTTATCCGATTTGGACGAAGCTCTAAATTATCAAGATCACCAAGGATTTCAACTGGAAATATCTTTCAGTACGAGAAGGAAACAGAGGAAAAATGCTCTTCAAAAAATGCATGGGTTATGTAGTTTGAATGGGTTCAAACAATACACTTACACAACAATTTTTATTTTATTTGTTTCGAATATTGTCATACTCGTGACTATTGATAGAAAACGACAACAATTTACCGTAATAAAGATCCGTTTAAGACCCATTTAAATTTCAAAACACATGCATTTTTTGATGAAAATCCTTCCTCTGTTTCATTACTCGCGTAACATTAGATACTCGCGTTTGAATGATTTACTTTTAACAGTCTATAGAAATCGCAGATTTTCTACTAAAGTGCCACTGTTATTAGATAATTCCTATAGGCTTGATAGGTTCATCAAGTAACATAGGTTTAATTTTCAAACGGATTGACAACGATTGATTTTTTTGAATTCGTTGAGTAGCACACTTTAAATGTCCAATAACAGGACATCATACACTTTGTACCAAAATTTCATTAACATTTTAGGACCATTCATATGTGTGCGTAACTGCAGCAGGGAAACTTTCGAATTTCAAAATGAAACTTTGTATACTGGATTAAGCCCAATTTTTGTTAATTAGTGCTCACGGCGAAAAATTTGGTGCTAGTCAAGGAGTCGAAAAACGGTAAAAGAAAATTTGAAATTTCGCCTGAAAGAATAAAAAAAATAAACCCCATTTCTAGAAAAAAATCAAAAATAATTTAAGCCTAATCTTAAAACTTCATACAGACGACTAAACTGACGAAATTTGTTCTTATCATAAAAATATAATTTTCATAAATTGAGTGATTAGCATAAATTCAGGATTATCATAAATTGGCAGCCACTATGTTTTGCGAATGGCAATCAACATGCCTGATAAGAATATGCTAGCTGAATTGCTTATTCTTGCATTTTACATTTTATTTCTATTGTTTAATTTGTGGTTCAACACAAATATTATTGAACGGTATACGTCTGTGTTTTTTTGTAGTATAGTATCTTTTAGGAGCTATTTTATTTTTCCTCAATTGAATGAAAATTTATGAAAATTATATTTTTATGATAAGCACAAATTTTGTCAGTTTAGCCGCCTTTAGGAAGTTTTAAAATTAGGCTTAAATTATTTTTGATTTTTTCTAGAAATTGGGTTTTATTTTGTTCGTCTTTCAGGCGAAATTTCAATTTTTCTTTTTCCGTTTTTCTACTCCTGGACTAGCACTAACTTTTTCCCGTGAGCACTAATTAACACAAATTGGGCTTAATCCGGTATGCAAAGTTTCATTTTGAACTTCAAAAGTTTCTCTGTTGCAGTTATCCAGTTATACAATAGAAATTTGGAACAAACTCGATGATATCATGTTACTGGCCATTCAAAATTTGTCACTCAACAAATTTAATGAACGAGTTTTCCTCAAAAAAATCTGTCGCTACCAATCCGTTTGTAAATCAAACCTATGTCATTTGAAAGGTTACTCCTCATGACTTGTTATTACCTTTTAAAAAGTAAACCACTCAAACGGTGGTGGACACGACCATGTTATGTTAATGCGTACCTATCTGCTTACCTATCTCTATGATGGTCTTGGTTGTCAAATTCCTCTACGTCATTTTTGGGTGTTGGGCAGTTTTTAATTAGTCAAAACCAGCATTTGTAAACCAGCATATATTATTATCAATCAGGAATTTCTTGATCGTACCCTTCCAAGCTGTGCAGTAAATCACAATCGTCTACTATGCATTTGCAAAGGTGTTGCAGGCCCCTGGAAATATGCGCGATTATATTCGGTACATACAAGCAACCGCTTAGTTTAAGTGACCACAGCTCCGATTCGTCACAAAGTATAAAACGCCACGGTTTGCCACAAATTTCTATAATTAACTGAAAAAAATGTTAACTCAAAATATTGACACATTCTAACGATAATTATTTTCTTTATGTTCAAATAGTTATTTAGGAGGAAGAGGTGCGCGCCAACTGCCAATAAAACTGAATTCGACTAAAACAACATAAAAAACCTGCATAAATATAACAAGTAAACAAAATGTAACGACAACCAATATATACTGTGAATTCCAGATAAGAAAGTGATAAGATGTTTTGTTTTATGTGAAAAAAAATTCATGTTCCCAGTATTATAACACTTGGTGTGGTGATACAAACAACGTTTTTTTTTGTAATTAAGTTTAATTTTTTTTATGGTGAAGTTAATTTATTATGTCAGTTATCATGACGTACCATACACTTGTTGATCGTGAATTTGATAAACGGGATTCAGCAGACAAATTAAGATGTAAGAATATTTTTTGTTATTTTTAAATTAAATTAATTACGTTTTTTTAAGAACTGATATTTGTTATTTTAAGTTCAAAATGTGTTTTTCTCTTGGCTAATTATTTACATTAGGAAATATAATTAACTATAGTAAATTAATTAAATTCTTTGTTTCTTAATCGATTAATTTTATGCGGTTGGTATTGTAATGACGCAGTTTATTATATACGTCCGGTGTACAGAGCCTAATTTTTTCGACCTATTGCCTTAGCTATAATTGATGGCCACTTTTAAAATTTAAAGTAATCGACTAAAATTAAGCAGACTAAGCTACACCCCACCTAAACAATAATTTCTGAAATTATTTTGAGCCAACGTAGAACATTGTGAAATTTTAATTTCATTTTAAGAGGACTGATTCATTACATAGAACGATGTGAAGTTCGTTACAAATTTGTTAATTTGAATTGAATGAATTTTTGAAATTTAATTTAAAATTTACGCAACCCGTAACAGTGTATAGGATTAATAATACATACATCATTATCAAATAATGTAAAAAATGTAAATGAAAGGGTTGGGCTCTTCTGACAAACCTTTAGATATCGTATCTAGAAGAACCTAACTCTTTTATTGCAATCACGCTTATACCAGTTAGAATAAGGGTAAGTGTCTTCTATCTGAATATACCATTGGTTAAGATTAGAGAACTTTAAGAATTTACAATTTTCAATTACACTGTTAATAATTTAGTATCAGCATACACTTGCGTAAATTTTAAAATTTTTATGAACAATTCTTTAGAAAAATTAACACATTTGTTAAGAATTTCACGCCAATAACTACCGGTTTGAAGCACTTTACACTTTTGTTAATTAACAAATTTTTATGGTAATTTAAAATTTATGAAAGTGTGCGTTCCAATAATAACACAGCGTAATTAAATATTAATGGAATTATAAATAAATCTGATCAAATAACAAAAATTTCAGAGATGTAAAAGAATAATCACATGTATACGGGACCCTCAGGCCTATCCTAAATTGGTATGTGTTACTCTAATGAAAATCGTTCGACTCCTAGTCGAGTGCACTTATAGCAGACCAATTACTAAAAATCTCAGATTTGCGTAGACATAACCGCTAGTATTTATACACATGGTGTAATGCGCTGAGCAGGCAGTTAATGAAAATATCCGTGACTTATGAAATATCCGTGAAGAGACAACTTGGATTCCGGTGGTTGCGCACAAAAAACATTATTTTACTGATTGTAACTTGGAAAACAAAGATTTGGTTCTTTTCGCTATCCCGTTGTTGTCAATTGGATTCGCGTAGCTGATGTTTAGTCCGACCTACGTTATGCAAGTGTTCGGACTCAATCTGTTGTCAGCCGCTGTTATGCCAAAAGAAAATGGAAATAACAATATTACCCACAATTAGCACACGATAGGTATATAGGCGGCGTCGTGGTTCCCCCTCCAGGCTAAAACATCGAAAAATAATGTTGAGTGCCACTCAGGGATTCCAGAGAGCCTGATTTTACGTAACAAGAGGAAATCAATTTGCTACCAATTTATTTGAAACGTATATAAGAAAAGATGACTTAAGAGCTGCCGTATACACTGTGCTGTAGCACTACTGTTCGCACTGTAGTTGATTCTGCATTCAGAAAATCCTCACAAGATATGAGAGGCCCATCAACTTGTTCGCGGTAACTAAAGATTAGATACGGGACACTCTATCCATAATTTTATGTAAACTGAACAATTAATACATCGTTTAGCAATTAATACATCGCATCAGTATTTTCACTAAATAATTTAAATTTGATTCGTCGATACATTCTAGTTTAACAAAATTGTTTAAAATTGACAGTAAAAACGTTATAACTGAAGGAAGAAGTTTATTAATTTTTGGGGGCTCAATTTGAAATTCTTTATTTAAAAATTATTATTTATTTTTAGTGAAGTGTGTGAAGTTATCCCAGGAAAAATAAAAATGTTCATCAGGTAACACTAATTTCATCCCATCCCAGAATTTTTAAAATCATCCCATCCCAGGATTTTTAAATCACACAATTATTTAGGAATGTGATATTTGTTAAAAGTAGTGAAAATTTTAGATTACCGCTATGCTCATTTGCATATGGCCCACCATATGAAATTTGAAGAAAAACTCAATAAAAAAATTAATAATTCTCTCAAACCTATAGGTTGCCTAAAGATTTGACTTTTGGTTTTGACGTGTCATGATGTCCACTAACTCTGATAAAAATTTGGATATCAGCCGTATGTTAGGATTTTCGCTATATGCTCATTTGCATATGGCCCTCTATATGAAATTTGAAGAAAAAACTCAATAAAAAAATTAATAATTCTCTCAAACCTATAGATTGCCTAAAGATTGTACGATATCCATTCTATTAAATGCTAGCAATACAGCATTTATTTGAGCAAAATTAAAGTCGGTGACTATAGTTGCGAATGGTGGCCAATTCTTTATTCTACTTACAACATCGTTTCTATACGAGGTCAACCAACTTCCAATGGCATCGATATTGTGCAGAGAACTATAACCATGTCGCTTAAGGGGAATGGGTCACGTGGTTCATCGTCATCTACTTTTACTTGAATAATTAGGGCATAGTATAAAATGCACGACGGTGGACATCATGACGAGTCAAAATCGAGTCAAATGGTGGGCCATATGCAAATGAGCATAGCGGTAATCTAAAATTTTAACTACTTTTAACAAATATCACATTCCTAAATAATTGTGTGATTTAAAAATCCTGGGATGGGATGATTTTAAAAATTCTGGGATGGGATGAAATTAGTGTTACCTGATGAACATTTTTAGTTTTCCTGGGATGAAAAACTGGAATAACTTCACACACTTTTTTAGTGCATATGATAAAAAGAGAAAATAAATCATATTGCTGTCATTTAAGTTTTCCGATATTTGTGTTGTCAAAAGTGCGTTGTTTTGGAATTTATTGATTAAAAATAATGTTGCAATGGTTTCTATTGCTCTCATATTCTATTAATTACTCCTTCCAGCGAAAGCCATCTAGTGCCAGCGACTTTTATTATCTTGTGTACTGGGACATTAAAATATTCTTGGAAAGTTCGAAAATAAGTTTGGTTTTTTGGACTATATGCAAATAAGCAACAAATGTAGCGAGCCAGTTTTTCACATTCTTGAGGAAGATTTTTTGCAGCTGCTGAAGCACATAAATGACACACGTACATTCCAGCGTGAACATGGATTGACCGTGTTTAACAATGCCTGAACACCACTTTTTTCCCAACCATAACACTGGCATTATGGACTCCAAACCCTAAGCAGTTTTCCACCGGAATTTTATGTAAATCGATAAAACTTGTTATCTTATCATTATGCAGACTTTACTCGCTATGTTTTCCAGTTCGAGGAGGCACAAGAAGCTATCGATGGTTTTGCTCAGTGTTACATCAAAATACCGGGCTACTAATGTTAAACATTCATGAACGACAGTTGGTGGTTTCATCAATCACGATGGAGAAATGTTGTGATTTCAAAATTAAAAAAATAATATTATTTATGGCCTCGGTTAATATTTTACAAATGGTTTCAGTAGCTTTCATTCTAGCGAATTTAATATTTTGTTTAGTATTTTGGAATATTCGTCTAAAGGTTTCACCATTTCCACCGTTTCCTCAACGATCGAAAACGGCAAATTGTTTCTAACAATAAACGTTAAAATTTTAAGTTCAGCTTCAGTTTTATACTTATTGGTGTTTGGCACTAATTCCGAAATTTTCTTAACGTTGCTGATGTGCTGTTGATTTTTTAAAGAATTAAATATGGCTAAGTGGTCTCTTAAGGTTAGGGAAATGGCCCGGTAAAAATTGTTCACACAAATCACAGAATGATCTCCCAGCCAAGGAAAGGATATACATGAATCTATTTCGTATTAAATTTCCGTATTATAGATGATGTTTTTTGGCTGAAAATTTTTGAGAAGAAATTTTAATTATTAACTCAAAATGTAATGTGCTTAATATTTTTATGATTTTCCTATTACATTTAGATATTAGAATTAAAAAGTTTGGGTGATTTTTCATATTTTTTATTTGATGTCAAATCAATTGAATAAGATCCGTATATGTTTTATGTATGTACATAATAAAACATTAATATTGGAAAAATTTTGAATTTTAAATACCATAATAATAATTACCTAGAAGAATACACAGCGCCAATTTATAATTTCAGGAGCTCCATTGGGCTCCACGGCCCCAAAAATATTTCAGAGCTCCATTATGGCGCCAAATTTTACAGCGCCGCCCACGAACTAAACTGTCAAGCCAACAGACGACAACCAAAAACAAAACTCCAGTTGTTCACATTTTTATAAATATGTACTTCTCGATCCATGTGTAGGTGTTTGTTTGCTTACAATTTCTCGATGTCCTTTTCATTATTTATCCACTGTCATCTCATATTTTGATTTGTTTTTATTATTTAGCATTTAACTGAATATTACGCAGATTACTCAAATTATTACAACAAAAGCAAGAAGGTATGAAAATCTTTGGTAATGAAATTTTTGTGAATTTAGATCCTGGACGCATAGAATTTTATGGGATTGGAAAAAAGCTTATTAAATTCCCTGTCTCACCCAAACCAACCTCTCCAAAATGCCTGATTATATCACCCTCTTAGTTACCGTAAGAATTTTTTTCGAAATTGATCGATCTAAAAATTTTCTTTGGGATTCTAGAGGAACCACTACACTACGGTTATATCTGTTTTTGTGGTAATTTATGCCATAGGAAAAACACCCTGAACTAACTTACTGCTAAACTTTACCCTAGCATCAGTTTATTATTGTTCTACATTATTTTCATCAGCCTAGTTGGCCCAAATTACCACCCCGGTACCTAACTACTACCAAATAATCATTTACTATCAATTTTCATTCCTAAAATGCTATCAGATTATTGGCATGGTACTTGCCAACAACCTTCTCTTCTAAATCTCTCAAGTTGTAGGTGTTCGATCCTAGTTTCCTTGCCATGAGACAACTGACAAAAATGTGATCGAGCGTGAGTTTCTATGGCCTTCGACTGCTTAAAATTTTTTTTAAGACCAAGACCTTTGCAAAAACCCGATCTTTATGGTATACATTGCCTGAATTATTGAAAACCCGGAACACGGCTCCATGAAACCAGCGTTAGTAAATAAGTTATTTTGAAAATGATTTAAGAAGTGTGTTTATAAATGACATAAAATGTGTATTTTTAAGTCATTTTGAAAATGAAATAAAATGTGAATTTAAAATCGAAATAAAACGTAAAAATGTACTACAGTTAAAGCCCGATTATCCGGCCCAATTAACCGGAAATTTAATTTTTATGATTTTTTTTGCTGTTTCTTTTTGTTTTCTTTTTCATATGCATTTTTCAATTCATTTTGAAATTTTCAATTTTTTTTTTTCACGTTTTAATTAATGAAAGCATTAGTTGAAAATTTTTAATGGTTTTAATTTCATATTAAAGTAAAAGTCCGATTATCCGGCATCCAATTAAACGGAACACTCAGTTAACCGGAATTTAAATTTTTTGGATTTTTAACATCGAAGTGCTATACGAAATTTTGACCCAAGAATAAGCAACAAAATAAAAAAAAACTTAACAATAAATTATCCAGAATTTTCGGTTATCCGGAATGCTCTCATCTCCAAGTATCCCGGATGACAGGGCCTTTACTGTATTATACACTACAGTAAAAGCCCTGTTATCCGGAATGCTTGAGATGAGGGCATTCCGGAAATCGAAAATTCCGGATAATTGAATGTTTCATTAAAACTAGAAATTTTACGAGAATTTCGCTTGATTTCATTAGTTTTTAGGATTCTGGTTTATTTATTTTCAAATTATGTACCAGAAAACAATTTTTTTATACATCATTTAATTGAGTTTATTGCAAATAATAAATACATACATGTATACGAGTACCCAAAATTTAATAATACATATATTCAATATTACACTAACCCAACTATACGACTGTGTAATACGACTTTACACATTCAATTCAAATAGAATAATGCATAAAAAAGAAAAAAGTGAAGGAAAGTATATTTTCTGTGAATCCCCGAGTAATAAAAAAATAATTTCCCTTGTGAAAGAGAAAAAAAGCAAAAAAATTCCAAAAGATAAAAATTCCGGTTAACTGAACTGAGTGTTCCGGTTTATTGGATGCTGGATAATCGGGCTTTTACTGTAGTATGAAAAATCAAGCCATTCAAAATTTTCAACTAATACTTTCATTAATGAAAATGTGCAAAAAACAATTGCAAATTTCAAAAAGAATTAAAAAATTATTATTTTAATTCACAATTTGTCCACAATAATTCACAAATGAAATTTATGAAATGCATGTTTTATCTTTCTCTACAATACAACAAAAAACTGTAAGAAGAAATACAAGAAAACGTTTTCTTAAAAACAGGAAATTACGCATGAATTTCTATGTGTATTAAAAACAAATGTAAATTTTATGTATATAATGTGACATAAAATATGCCTCTCTTGTGTAATTTTGAAATTAAATTTGTTTTTGTAAAACACCTTCGTTAAGTCAGAAAATTTGTTTAAAAATATGACTTAAAAAAGGTCCCATTTTTTCATATAAAAACACCATTTTTACGTCAACCCTTTTTAATTTCAGCTTTTTTAAATTCTGGGAGCCCTCGGAACACTCCGCACAGCAGAAAGTATGCCCCTATTGATCCGCTCGGCTAGAAACGTTATAAAATTTCACGACGTAAATTGTTTGCCGTTGGTCCGTCACGATAGAAGAGAACCCATCTCCGCATGCCGCATCTGCAGCAACATCTCAAATTTTGAAAATATATCGATGACCAAAATATACCGCGACCACGAGATGTTTGGTTTTGATATTTGTGCACTTGACATACTTCAACTTTTCTTTCTTCAATTTTCTCCGACCTTACACAAAGTTTTGGTGAATCTCATGGGGGCCGCGAGGTGATTGTCATGGCAGCGATTAAGCACCTCTGGAGTCTCATGGCTCATCTAGCTAGCCGAGATGCTGGTTCCTTTAGATTCCTCAGCTACATGAGAGACACATACAAACTGTGATAATCCTGAATGCCACTCCTTCGACGTAGGGTTTAAATTTTGCAATGGCTAGGACTACTGCTAGACATTTCCTTTCCGTTGTAGATTATTTGCATTTTGTTGCTGCTCATCAATCTCCTCTCTCTGTGTGAACACCGCGCTGAACCCGACATCATATGCGTCCGTTTATATAGTGAAAGGCTTAGCAAATGCTGGATTTGCTAGTATGGGTGCTGTGCAACCTCGACTTCAAGGGGAACGCCAACTGCGCCTCTGCCTTTCATTCGTGTTTCTTATTTCCGTTCTTCTTTAATAAATCGGCGATCGGTCTCGTCACTGTCGAGAAGACTGCTTTTGAACTTCGTTATGCCATTAATTTTGTCCGAGTCAATTCTCAGATCGAATTCGTCCAGGATGCTGCCAAGGTACTTGATCTCTTGGAGATAGAGGTGAAACTTTTTCAATTTGGCGAATTAAATGAAAGAGTTCTTGAAATGTTTATGTAAAATGAAGATTTCATCTAAATATATACAAAGCCTTGGGTCGAGATCGTATCTAAGTACCTTGTTAATCAACCTGGCAAGCGTCTGAGATGCATTGCATAAACCAAATGGCATGTATCGGTATTGACAAAGCCCACGCCCCGGTACGATGAAAGCGGTCTAAATTCGGTGTGCAATTCTAGGACCGAAGATAGGTATCTTTTTACGTTACCTGGTTGTCGGCGTGCTTTCAAGCAAAATTTCAGCTTCTCAGAGGGTTTCCTCATGCACACTACGGAGTGGGCCCATTCTGTTGGCCGTGCCTTCATTATAACTCCCAAAGTATATCTTAAAACTTGCGCCCCATCACGAACGTCGAGTTTTAAAATGCTTTCGTACATAATGTTCAATGTAAAGAGCCATTGTTGCAAGAGCCAGGTAATGAATCGACGCAAAAAGCTGTTTAAATTTGCGCAATTCATCAATTTTTGAATCGAGTGAAATTATGAATTTCAAAATATAGTTCAAGACAATGAAACTACAATGAATATCCGCTACTATTTAGTAGAAAGTTGATGATGATTTTGGGGCTGCAATTAAAATGTATTTTTTAAATTTGCACTAAGGGATTACTGTTTAGAGAGTAAAATACAAGACTTCAGAATACTCACAAAGTGTAAAATGTTCAAAAAAGGAAAAAAGATTAACGTGAGAATTGTGCAATATTAAACTTCCCAAACTAAGAATTCTCAAATCAAGAAAATAAAATACAAGTTTGAGAATATAGCACACGATTCCAGAATACTTTATTATTTTAGAATAGCTAATTATTTACAACACAAGAAAATGAAACGTAAACTCGAGAACTATTCTCAAAACAAGAAAAGAAAAGTACGAGTTTGAGAAAACGGTGCTCGATTCCAAAAAATATTTTCAAAGCGAACCATTATCAAAACAAGAAAAATATATAAATGGTATCAATATCGGATATGTCAATTTTGATCATAACTTTTTCGAATCCAATCAAATTTTAAGCAAAATCAGATTTATGAAATTTCAAGAAGGAACGTTTGTTTATTGGATTAATTTTTTTTGAGCAAAATTAAGAATAAATTTGAAACTAGTTCATCATTTTTTTCGTAATACCACAAGTTTCTCAAATCAAAGTAGAGACTATGAAAATCATCAATTTTTGGAAGCACAATTTTGAACACAATTTTCTCAAATAAAATCAAAATTGGATTTGTGATATTCTTTCGTAATACAGTTTCAACCATAAATTCTTTAAATCAAATATAATAATGCCCCGAAATAGTTTAATTGAATTAAGTAGTTTACTAAAAAAAGAGAATGGTTCGAATTGTTCCACTCACAACGCATCCCCAATAGAATTCCTTATGACTTTATAAGGAATTTTATATCTTAATTTTTAAAAATTTCAAAAAAGTTTCAATATATTTTAAAAATTTTATCAATTTTGAATTCATGTTTTTGAAAGTCAAATTCAAAATATTAGTATACCCTTTCTCACAGTGTATGGAGCGTACTTGCCCTCCAGCCTACCGGTTTCGTTATATGAATTCATCAACCTTGCCCTGTTTTATTTTAAAAATTACGGGTTAGTATTTGCTTCATGCAGGACTGCTGAAGTATACTTCAAAACAACCGCGGGGAAGCACCTCTGCGTAAAGTCGGTGTATTACCAGTATTGAGCAATAGTGCCACTCCTCGGGCCTTGAACTTATTGGTTGAATAAATTTCTAAATTCTTTGATTGTGGTACTATTGCCTGTAGGGATGGTTAATTCATATTTTTGTATTTTGCAAGGATTTAAAGTGGTACGTCCCCTGCAACCTCATAATGGCTTACATTTAGCTGGTTCAACTTCATAGTCGATGTACCTTTCAATGCTTCCTTTTGAGGCATGCTCCGGCTATAGGTTGCTCTTCCAGCTGCAAAGCAGAGTCTATGTAGAGCGATTTACGCCACCAACATCTTCCCTCCTAACACTTTAGGTGCAACTATTTTCATAAATTCAGGAGATTCCCTATTCGTACGTACTTTGCTTTCAACATTGATCATTTTGACTATACGACTTAGCAGTAGCACAGGCCTCATTTTCGTTTGGGTGCCGAAGATATAATTCCCTTCACTTCTCGGATTTGAGATGAATCACGTAGGCTAGGTGCTTTGTTATGTTAGCGAGTGTCTACTGTTTAGGGAATGTTTGGCACTCCTTCGAAATTTAACAATTGAACGCAATTCCAGTGCAAGGCCGATCCGTGCAACGTCCGAATATTTCCTAACCAGCGTTATAATTGCACCGTGAATGTTAGTTTACTTTGGGACTTCTTCCTGACCAATACGTAAGTGACGTCGTTCGCTCGAATTTTTTGTCAGAATACAGCTGCTTTAAACTGATGGTCGCCTTCCAATATGGAGAAGGCACTTTTTGATTTGGTACCAGGTTTTGGTTCACGTGTGGTATTTTATATACCTACAAATTGGAATCATCTTCCGGGTTTTCAAAATTTTTCGTCTGATAAATGAAAATTAGAAGTGGTTAATATACTAAAATAACTGTTAATTAGTAAAGTACGACATTTAAGTGTTCTGTACAATATTTCAATAAGTACGCATACAGAATAAGACAATAAATATTTTTTTAGATATTTAGCTTATCTGAACATATCGCCCCAAAAATATTCCAAATACATATTCTAAATTGATTAATTTGTTATAGGCAAACACGCAGCCAATATGTCCCCAATACAAAATATATTCACGATTTTATTAGCCCTAACCCTAATCAGTCCACAAATTACCATAAAAAATTCATCTAATTAATTTAGGTGTGACCTACACAAATATATTGGTGGCGTGACTTAATCAATGAATATTCGTTTTTACCAGATAGGTATATTCAAAATAGACTTAATAATTTACACAACAGAAGCTATAATCATAAAATTAAATGATTGGAATTATTTTATGGATGATGGGGGAATTTTAAAACACGCCCGATAATAATTTTTTTATTCTATCCCATTTCAGTATTGGTCATTATAATCCTCATCTGTATTTCCATTTCGGGCCTCGTCGCAGCATTTAAAATTAATTCGTTAATCGAACGAAACTACAACGGAAATTGTCTTGTAAATGCTCAACTACAGTTTAGGAATAAATATGATCTGACAAATCCGCGAATACGAAAATTTAGTCGTACGAATAAAGAGAGCACAACGCTTGCCGCTACCAATGACACGATAAATGGAACGATATATGCATCACCAGATGATAAATTTTTCGATACGATGATCATTGACACGTACCATACATATTGGGGGACACGTAGCGAATGCGAATATGTTTCAATTGCGCCTCTATTTTCATCGTGTGTCGCCGCAATATGGATCGCAATGTTTTTGATTTGTGGCACGGGTAATTCAAACTCGTAAGTATTACTAATTCTATATACATAAATGGCACATATAAATTAAATTTATGATCGGTTTCAATTTTATGTATACGCAGGTTAGCACCAAAACCATGGCGAATTGTTACACCGTCAGCAATATTTTTCATCATAATGACGATCGCTTCGTTCGTCCACTTAATATACCTGAAAATTACACTAGACCGATTCTGTGATCAAATTCAAGCAAATCTGATAAAAAGTTACTCTTGGAATGATCTGCTCGATCGATTCAGTACCATAAGTAATGATTCGGAATTATTTTCACACGGAAGCTATCCAACCATTATAACGCTACTGTCGATTATAAACGTGTTATGGCTGGCCGAATTCATCATAATGATACTGAGATGTATATTTGCGGTAGATTTCCAATTGGTTACAACAACAGTTGCGACGACAGCGACGCCGATGCTGAGTGATAATGACGCGCGTAAAAGCACCGAATCGTTTTTTGATGATTGCCGAGATGGGGCAGGTGTTCGATTTAAAGCAGACCGCGATGACGATGAGACATCATTTGTTACAGCTCGTAAGTATATATAGATAAACCCTATAGGACCTCACTGTATATACATAACAAAATCGCGATCTTCCTAATTCTAACAAAAACACGTAACCAACATTACTCTTTGGAATTAAACACAAACTAAAACTTTTGATGTTACAGACAGATGGTAAAAAATTTGATAAATTTTTCTCTGTTTCTCTTAATTTTCACAGTAGATGTAAGGATTGATTGATCGGATCCGCGCGCACTATGCAATAATATGCGACTATCTAAGATTAGAAAATTTAATTCCAAATGAAAATTACAAAAAAAAAATATCGAAATCCAATTCTGACGATTGGATCGCGACCGTATTTAAGAACAATCACACAAACAAATTTTCTTTTGTATTTTCTTTCTTCTTCCAGCACAACGTACACCATCCGCAGTGACGGAACCAAATTTCGATAAAAAATAATTAATTTTCGTTTTCAATTTAATTTATTATTATTTTACACCACCGCTCACTTCTAGTTTTTCTAGTTCTTCTTAAATATTTGTTTTAAATAGAAAAGAAAATTTTGTAAATTTCGAATTTAAAACAAAACAATCAATAGTAAGGAAAATAATGGAAATGTTCTATTGTTTATAAACCGATGTATTTATAATTTATAATTATTATATTTGTATAATGAATGTTTTATAAAATAAATAAATAACTTTAAAACAATTCTATGTGGCTTTTGGTCTTGACCTCGAGGAACCGAACAGGGTTGGATAAGGTAATTTTTTTTTACTTACAAAGTGTAGGAAAACAAATTTAAGCCACGAATGTCGGAGATAGAAAAAATATCGCTGGTAGTCCGTGATTTATTGAGGATTTATTGACATTCCTGCCAACTAAGCGTGGCTCCCACATCAAAGAATAAGCCACTGGTTCAAACAGCAATAATCATGATGACAACAAAGGCAATGCAAGAACAATAACAAATGCGAATGACAACATTCGATAAGAAAGCAATCTCTTCGAGCAGGAAATAAAAATTTAAGAATTCTTTCAAGAAAATTTGGCGCGCATTCCAAATGGAGATTCCCGACGATTACACCTCAAAAGGAAGTTTATAAAGGATGCATTATTTGAGAGGATGTATCAGTAGTTAGTTCAGGAATACATCGACCTGATGCACGTGGAGTTAAACCGAGCAGAGTTGAAGCTCACAGCCAACATCGTCCCGCCGCAAAGAAACCGCCACTATATATCACAAATAATCAGCATCTATCCATACAGCCAAACAACAACCGACGAATATAACAGCCAAATAAAACATGGCTAAGCATGAACGTTCTACAAAAACTAACACAGAGTTCGACAAGATTAAAATTCATCTTTGGATAAAATAAGACTGAATTATATGGTTTCTATGTGACGCCGTGTATTCTACCAACAACCATATGGCATCACGTAACAACAAATGAGAATCCGGCAGAATAGTGTCACGTGGAACAACCCGTTTATCTCTCGCTAACAATGATTTATGGTGCGTAAAGGTCCAGACTCACTTCACAATGAATTAGTGTTGGATCCCGATGCGCCCATTCAATTATCATTTTAACAATTATTCGAGCGACATTCAAGTTTCTAGAAATTTAACCGCATCATCACACATAGTAAGCTAAATTCCTCTACCACAAAACGATAACAGCCAACAAGCTAGGAGTACATTCAAATAGAGAAGTCCAAGATGCAGAAACTACAATTACAAAAATTATCCATGTATAAGATTTCCATAACGAAATACACTGCCTCAAATCCTCAAGACCCAATTAGACGAAAAAAGCAGACTCATACCTTTGAATCCGATCTTAGAATCAACCACAATGGAACACTAAGAGTGAATGGTTGGCTACAAAATTATAATATTCCGCCTGCCAGCCAAATCCAATAATCTTGAAGATCCACACCATAGCACGTTTATATTTAAGGAATACTGGACCCCATCTAATTGAAAACAACCAAAGGAAGGGGTCACAAGGCATACAAAGGATATATAGCTCTACCAGTATGTATAGTAACTATGGCGATCCATAATGAAATAGTAAACGTCTTACAACGAAATCCTTCATTATTGTCTTAAAGCGATTAGTTTTCAGGCGGGGATGGGTCCAGTATTACCCAGGTTCATTACATCTATGTTAGCCATTGATGGAACCAAATGGCACTTTAACCCTTCAACCCACTCCTCATACTCCCCATTTTGGAGGTATTTGGGAGGTAGGTTTAAAATCAGTGAAACTTTATCTCAAATGGTTACTGGTGAATCCACCTTAAAATTCGAGGAACTGTACACGGTTACAACTCAAATTGAAGCGTGCCTCACCTTGCGACCTTTATGTCCACTCACAGACGACGCCTTCAACTTAGCAGCAATAACCCTAGAGCCCTCTTAATTGGTGATTCACTTAAGGTGCAACGATGTGCCGACATCGACTGCAGCAGCGAACCAAACGAAGAAAGACCATTAGGATTAATAAAGGATAACCAGCTACCTGCCACAAGGTGAAAGTTGGGACGAGTCCTTAAGACTCACGCTGCTAAGGATGATTTATTGCGAGTCGCCACAGTAAAATGCCAAGACGCAACATATAGAAGGTTAAAAGGTCAACTAAAAACTATACAAGCGGCCGAGCAAAGGCCAATTCAAAGAAGCATTGCCGCCATTACATACCAACAACAACACTTCAGCTCCAAGTCAACAACTCGTGGCTATTGCAATATTCATGCAATAAGTTCAAAATATTGTGAGGAAATGAACATTAGTTGTTCATTGCAACTTGACTTAATACTGTGATGAAATTGAACACTTTAAAATAGTCCACATAGAGTTACAATTGGTTGGTATGGAGATGCTCGGTTTAAAATGCAACGTCATTCTACAGCAACTACTATGGCAATGCTCGCATGTAATGGCAGAAAACGAACTATTATTCGAGGAACAAGGATCGCAAATGACTGAACGAGGGTTCAATGACTCAGTAGGCCTGATGTTAGGGGACAAGTTCGGAGTCCTCAACTAACGTATTAAATCCAGTTATTATTTAAATTTAATTATTGGAAAGTATTTGAGGTTACCACGGGTGAGGCCTCAAATACTCCAAGAATGGAACTGAACTGTTTAAGTGAACTGAACAGAAAGAATTTATTTAGAAAAATTTCCTGATTTTATACAATTTTTGTCGTAGATTATACTAACAATAATTTACATTGATTACACTAATAACAAAAATTTACTTAATTATATTCACATAAAGTGCAACGATAGGAAAAATATGTGTCTTATTACATTATAGCGCGACATAGATAAAATAAAATTATATTCGTCTAAAATGCACAAATGCATTGTTAGCAAAATTAGTGTCGATTAGTTTTGAGTTATAAATTTAGTTTTTAGCGCGATGTAAGAAAATACCGGAAATAACTTTATACTGTTCAACCATGAGTTGAACATAGCCCCAGGCAGCAATGAACTTATTGGTTGTGCTACAGTTGGATTCTGTGGGAGTTCTTTACGGTGAATTTGGTCGAGGAAGTGGTGGCACTGACTGAGGTTTAAATTAGAAGTAACAAATGATGATGCAAATGATCAAAATTCCTATGATTGAGTAGGAAACCGTATAGTGATGAACATCATGGTGATTTATCCTTGTCGGCAGTTGTTGATTTCCTTTTATTATTACCAGCTCCTTCTCCAAATTTGTTGTGTCCAATGGCGTTACTGATTTCGGATTATCGTTCACTATTGTTCTGGTTTTCCAATCTTAGTTTCTGTTGTTCTTTAATTAGATTGTTCAACGATGTGACTGTTAGATTAGAGTTGTACTTTACCAACTTGATTGTGTTGTCTATTATTGATGTTTGGTTTCTCATCAGTGCCATTAGATGATTCTCGTTGTTGTTAATATTCTCAAATTGGACTTGATACTGATCAGCTTCACGCTGGGTGAGAAGTCCAAACATGTCACCAAGCATAAGACCGACTGTGTCTCCAAAGCTCCGTTTTACTCGCCGCCGTTCCTTGTTCATTGTCAATAGAAGCTCATTATCTGCGAGAAAGTTTTTGAATTGCCACTGAAGTTATTGTAGGATTATGTCGCATCTTAAGTTAGAGAGCTCCTTGCAGGCTGCTTCCAATTCGATCTGAGCTTCTTTGAAGACTTCTATCTCCTCCCAATAACTCGCCATGTTGTAGTAAATTACTATCGTCCACTTCATGGCTACCACTTCAAGTTTGCCTATATCCTCGAAATATATCCCAGTCGAATGGTTGAATGGTGTAACATTGATCTGGGCCTGTGCCAAACATAGTATGCAGCCAAACATAGTATGGTCGCGCCCTTCGCATGTCAAGTCGGTGAAGTTAGCCCGAAATTCCATCCCGAATTTTTTGGTGCATTTCTTGGCTAAAGTGTAGTCAACCCGAAAAAAGTGTAGTCGTTACAAAAATGTAGTGCTATCCCGAAACCCCGAACTTTTTGAGTATTTCTTGCATAAAAGCAATCGTTACATAAAAATGTAGGATTATCCCGAAATTAAAATGTAATACAAATTTAATTTTAATTTACACATTTTAAATAAACATTTTTTGAAAACTGTCAAAAATTATTGGAACATCTTATTGTGGACTAACCGTGCAATATTATAATTTAATAAAAAAAATTCTTAAAATTTTAAAAAGCCCATTGGAATAAAACATAAAAAAAATTAAAATTAGAAAATTAAGCTAAATCGAAAAGCGCATTGGCAATTAATGACAATAAAATAAGCAAACCAAAACCAGAGATAAATTGCACTAATAGTATATACGGCTATTTCGGTCTTGGCTGTGCTAATAAACCCTGGAAATTTCATTTTCATATCAGGTGGAAAAATGATGTGTATTTATGTGGATAAAGATTTCTCGAGTGAGTATTTCTAGCAAACTTTAAAATTCTGTGGAGCAAATACCAGAGATAAATTGCACTAGCGGTATATACGGCTATTTAGGTCTTGGATGTGCTAATAAACCCTGCGAATTTTATTTTCATATCAGGTGGAAAAATGATGTAAATGTTGATGTGAATCTGTGTGGATAAAGACTTCTCGAGTGAGAATTTCTAGCAAACTTTAAAATTCTGTGGAGCAAATACCAGAGATAAATTGCACTAGCAGTATATACGGCTATTTAGGTCTTGGCTGTGCTAATAAACCCTGCGAATTTCATTTTCATATCAGGTGGAAAAATGATGCAAATGTTGATGTGGATCTGTGTGGATAAAGACTTCTCGAGTGAGAATTTCTAGTAAATTTTAAAATTCTGTGGAGCAAATACCAGAGATAAATTGCACTAGCGGTATATACGGCTATTTAGGTCTTGGCTGTGCTAATAAACCCTGCGAATTTCATTTTCATATCAGATGGAAAAATGATGTATATGATGTGTATTTGTGTGGATAAAGACTTCTCGAGTGAGAATTTCTAGCAAACTTTGCCAATAAATACTCATCAATTTTTACTCTGTAACTTTTAAGTTTCAGTATTGCCCGCGATGCCATTATATTTTTCGTATAGTTCTGGTGCTAATCTAAAAGTTTGCTAGTTGCCAGTCTTTTCACTTCTATTCCAATTAACACTTTCTCCCAAATAGTTTGTAATTACTTAGATAGGGATGTTGTAGATGAGAGCTTACGTCGTGAACTGAAGTTAGTGTTTGAGACTTGTATTAAACAAAATTATTTCTGTTTTGATAATACATATTTCAAATTCGCTGATGGTCTACCCATGGGCCTCTGTCACCTTTGTTGGCTGAAATTTTCATGAATTTCTTCGAACAAATGATCATATCAAATAACCATCCTTATTTTCGTCATATAATCTTTTGGTATAGATATGTTGATGACATACTATGTCTATGGAGTGGAACTGATAGACAGTTAGACTCATTCCTTACTTGGTTAAATTCTCAATATCCCACTATTGATTTTACGTTAGAAAAAGAAGAAAATAAATGTATTAACTTTCTTGATATTACAATAACCAGTAGCCCTATTCCTGAATACGATACGAAAACGAAAGTATAAGATTCCCATTCAATTTTAAATAAGAATCGTACGAATCTGAATCAATTCAAAAATGAATTTTGCATTTTCGTTTTCGTATCGTATTCGGAAATAGGGCTGCAGGATTAATTCTTCTTTAGATTTCAAAATTTATCGGAAACCCACGTATACAGACGCTGTTATTCCTAGTTCTTCAAACCATCCCCACAATATTAAAATGTCAGCTTTCCACTCACTCATAGATAGACTAATAAATATCCCTTTGACAAATTCAAATTATAACACAGAGCTGAATATAATTCTACAAATTGCAACGAATAACGGATATGCAACTAGAACTATATTAAAGTTATTGAATAAAAAGCTAAAGCGTAAAACTCTAACGGGTATTTATCCACCCGCGTAGTCCAACGCGGGAAAATTGGCGTCGCTTAGAGTATATAGGAAAAACGAGCCAACGGATTAGCAACATCGTGTCCAATTTAACCAATATTAGTTTTGCTTTTTATAATAATAACACAATAAAGAAAATGATTTTTAACAATAAACCTAGAGTTGATCGCCTTTCCAAATCTGGAGTTTATAGGATTAATTGCAATGATTGTAGTTTCTCCTATATTGGCCAGACTGGGCGCAATTTTGGAGTTAGAGCTAAAGAACATTTATCTGGTTGCAATCAATCAACTTTCCATAACCACTTAACTTTAGAAAATCATACAGCTAGCTTGAACAATTTAGACATATTACATATACAACCTAAAGGCAGACGTTTAGATACTTTAGAGTCTTACGAAATTCGAAAATCAATATTTCTTAACCAAAATATCCTTAACGAACAGAGAGAAATTCGTTTCTCATCAATTACAGACCCCGCCCTTTTCTATAATTTGACTAATACCTCGGGTAATTAAATGTACTTTAATATACCTTGAATTTTGTTACTCAGCCGATGACTAATCGCACACCTGCGCTATCAATAGATTAATTTGTATTGCTTTTTATTGCTTATTTTGACTAATCGCACACCTGCGCGATCAATAGATTAATTTTTATTGCTTATTTTTGTCCCTTTCTTTTGTTTAATTTTTGCCTTTTTCTGCTATATATAACTAATTTTTACTTTTACAAATCAGTAGATACTCCTGATGATGACCTAACAAGTCGAAATCGATCGAGTGATTTTTTAAACTTTTTGAACGAATTTTTTAATTAAAATAGTCAAAAATCTAATTCTGCGAAATATAAAACAAGTGATTAATAAAATGTGTTTATTAAGCAAAATTGATTATGAAAAATATTGGAGATATTTAAACTTAAATTGCGTCTACAACGGTTCACATGCGATTATCCATTGACCTTTTCAAGATTTTGGTATAGACTTGGAGGATCACACCCTACTTCTCATCCAACACAATATTGAGGTCACTGATGTTAAAATGGTACCGAAATTCTGGCTCGGACGCTCCGTTTTAGTTCGTCCCATAAATGCTCAATTGGATTCATGTCTGGCATGAAGGCTGGCCACTTCATCGTCTCGAGTCCAACCTCATCCATGAACTGCCAAGTGATTCGAGCTGTGTGACACCGGGCATTGTCATGCATCAATATGAAATCTTCCCCTATATATCATGCGTAGGACACTACATGGTCCAAGAGCATCTTCTCGATACATATTTCAGCGGTCAGACATCCTCTACGGCCTCCATCAAGTACGTAAACAAAATATGTTTGTCCGCGATACGAGACGGTAGACCCGGCCACTCCTATCATTACCATGAAGACATATTCTTCACTCGTCAGTGAATAGAACGGACCACCATATATTGCTCCAATTGATGTGTTCCCGAGCAAATTCAAGTCGCTCTTTGCGGTGGCATGCTATAAATTTTGGGCCTCTAGCGGGCCGTTTTGGAAGGTTAGCTTCCTTCAAGCGTCTCTTTACTGCCCGTTGACAGCTCCATATCTACTCAAGTTAGGACGATAAATCGATCGTTCCTATCAGATGAACACCGATACCGGCTGCAATGTGTTCTCCGATTGAAGGTACCATTATGTTTAGTTGACGAGCGACTTCTAGTTGTGCTGCTTTGTCCGAAGTGTATCCATGATTTTGAGGAAACAACGAATGAAACTGGTAGAGAATTGATCAGGTCAATGTCTGATAAGTGACTGATGGCAAATATCGGTCAACGTGGTATTATACAGGAGAATGCAGCACGCCAATTGTTTTCACCGAAACATCGTATTTTACTACGAATGCTTTAATTTGAAAAGTACTGCAATCGCGCTGTTGAAATTTTATGTCGAGAAAATAAAATAAATAAATGTGACGAGAAGCGATGAGAAAAAGACAAGAATCGCGTTACCTAATAAATACAAGAAGCGATTGTTATCTGTGTTGGAGTTTATTTTTATTGTTTGCGTTTGCACCACAAATGGTTTTACGTTGTTTGTAATGCGTTTGCATTACCTCCTGGGACTCAAACGGTTAATGATAAAGGTGTCCCTTAAATATAAAATACTAAGCTGTCAAAAAAGATGTTTTACGAAAATCGGTTAAGCCATTATAATAAATTGCGGAGGTTTGAGCGGATTTAGTTGCTCGCGAGTGTAGTTCATTTAATCATTTTATTTTAACTTACCATAGACTATCATGGAATTTCCAATCTGTTTACTTTACGCACTAGGTTAATACATTTTCTGATTATTTTGTTAGGCCGTGCTCGTACAAATAATAAAATAATGTAGCAGCTTTTCTGAATATGGTCTCGATGGTATATTGTGTTATATTTTTGGATAGAATCAGCATCAATCTTAAAACATAAAGTGGTGACCCCGAAATGGGTCACCAATCCGATGAAACATTTTTTTTTCTAGCTCGTAATCGAATTACATTTTACAGCTTTGCGATTGGATCTCCTAAAAGTTACAAGAAAACAGTTTAATATAATTTTTAAATTTTTTATTTATATTTCTTTTTTTTTCGTTTTTTTGTATTTTTTTTTGTTGGATTTTAATTATTTTTCAATTTTTAACTATACACAAGTTTTTTTTATTTGTTCTGTCTGTTTGTTGGTTTTTATTTAAATTTTAAATCGATCAAATTTAAAATTTACTTTTAATGAAATTGAAGTTTTATTAATATTAATTTTTTATTGTTATTAAACATTTTTTTTTTTCATTTTGTATTAGTTTCATAAAAACAAATAAAATTATATAATTTGTATGTATATAATAATAACGAAATTGTTTATTATTATTAAATTGTATATTATTGTATTTTATATTATAATATATAATTATATAGAACCGAAAAATCAAAATTAAATTTAATTGTAATATATAATAATTAAATCACATTTCTTTCTTTATTTATAAATATATATATTTTGTTGTTGTAATATCGATCATTATTTATATATTAATCATATAATAATATAATTTAGTAAATAAAAAATAGTAAATACATAAAATGGCATCTATTTATATTCGTTGATTTTTTTTTTTTTTTGGGGAAGGGGGTTTAATAAATATTTATATTAAATATTTATTTAAAAACACAAAATAATTTTTTTTTTTAGAATTCATAAAAAATATTTAATATTGTCTTACTTTTTTAAAATTATTATATATAAATTGATCGACATACGAATTATTATAATTTTATTTTTTGATTGACAATAAATACAGGCAATATTTAAAAACAAAACAAAAAAAAAACAGTTTTTAATATTTGATATGAATGGTTTTTTAAATATTATTATTATTCCAAGTTTATTTCTCGATCAATACATAACTTGTATTTTATAATAAAAATTTAAATATTAAATTTATTAATTTTTTTTTTTTAATATATTGCAATAAATTATTTTTTTTTTTGTATTTATTTATTGTTTCATAACTTTTGTTGTATAAATTTTTTTTTTAATTTATTTATTTATATTTTTTTAATTAATTATAATCTAACAATTTCGCAAATTTAACATGTTCAGCTATAATAATAATTAATAATAATTAAATATAAATTTATTTAATATATAAACAATCTAAATTTTCAAAATTTTTTAAATATATAATATATATATATAATGTTAATGAAAAAATTTAAAAAAAATAATTAAAATTAAATGGAGACATCTCGTTCCCAATTTCACAGTTATATAAAAAATATCGGACGCCATATACACGAGTACAGGGGAATAAACACAAAACTATTAAAATGGCGGTCGCACAAACAAATGAAAGTAGTATTAAGTAAAAATGGTTTATTAAATTTTAATTATTTATTTATTTATACACTACGTTAGATAATTGCACAATTTTGTTTTATTTTGTTCTATTATTTTATAATTTTTCATTTTGTTTGATTAATAAAACATAATAGTAAAAAACAATATGTGTGAATGATAATATATATAAGTAAAAAAATTAAAATTGTTTATCCCTTTCCAAATTTTTTATTTATTTTATTTTAATAAATAATATAATGTATAACTTAACTTTTTAAAAGTTCTTCAGTCCGTTTACTAACACCTTCTAGCTTAAGTTGATTTTGTTCGCCCTAATAAAAATAAAGAAAATGAAAAAATTATAAATAAATGTAAAAAGTAGTAGTTATAGGATATGTCAACATTTAGTCGTAAAATAAATAGTGATTTAGGCGTATAGTGCTAAATCTGTTTTAGTATTAAATAAAGTATATAAATAAAAGCAAACAATAAAATCATAAATAATATAGCATAAAGTATCATAGTCCAAAATATTGCTTACATATTCCAGTTTTTTTTTTAATTTTTTTGATAAAAGCTATATATTTTATATAATTATTTGTTGTATTGTAACAATTATTTATATATGTTAGTTTTGTCATTTTGTTTTATAGTTTAAATAAATAAATATGTATATAGATAGTAGTATATATATAGTAAATAGTACATACATAAATGTATACAAGAATATTTTTTGAGGGGTTTAATACTTTGGGAGGGGAAATGTTGAAGTAAATTGTACCGATTATAAATTATTTATTTACAAAAGAGATATTCCGGTATATAAATATTATTGAGGAGATACAACTAGATTTTTTTTTTATATAATTTTAGAATACGCTTAGCATAATATTTATAAAAAATAATATATTTGTTTTGTTGGTATTTTAAAAGTTAATTTCAAAATAATAATTATGTATATTTTATTTTTTTAAATTATGTGCGTTTTTATATTTATATTTATTTGTATTTTTAATTAAGAATTACAAAATGTAAATAATTAACACATCGAGAGAGTTTATTTTACAAAAAAACATTAGAGTTGGTTAATAATGAAATAAATATGTAGTGTTGATGTTATGATGACGGTCTGATTTGTGAGAGATGGTTTCTTTCAATCGGTGGTGTTTGATCACGTTTTAATTTTTACACACTAGCTTACACGAGCTATTGAGAGCGAACGTATTATATTAACATTTTGCTGTTGTAGTTAGAGATTTTCTTTACAAGCTTATGGTTTATGAACTGAGGGTATTGTCGAAGGACTAAATAGCTCGTACCAAAAACGAAAATCAATGTTGATTTTTATCATTGCTTTCTAACTATCTCTAAGATCTCTAAAATAAGATCTGCAGATAGGTTCTGGTGGTTGATTTGATCTGCGTTTTTGTGGTTTGGAATTAATTTTTCTTGTAATCCCTAATACCAAATTATTATTTACGTTTGACAGACAAGCAAAGGAAGTTGGTTGTGACAAACTTTTTTAAAGGTA
Organism: Nephrotoma flavescens; assembly: GCA_932526605.1. Classification (NCBI taxonomy): domain Eukaryota; kingdom Metazoa; phylum Arthropoda; class Insecta; order Diptera; family Tipulidae; genus Nephrotoma; species Nephrotoma flavescens. Next base: position 57,026,199 of record OW052222.1, on the reverse strand, counting down.
CACAACTAAATTCATGGACACCATTCAGGCAGTTTTATCGATTGCCTCTAAAGAATCCTATCAGAACTCGCGCTTTTTCGACTACACTGTTTATAAAGTGTTTGAATATTGCCAGAATAATCCCGATCACAGAAGACAACCAATAAACCACTGATCAATGATCATCAGGATGCTCTTGAAAAAATGATGGGGAATACAACACTAATTGATATACGCACGTCCATTCTGTTAAAATATGACGCTTGATTGGATTATCAGAAAGAAAATCCCACTTTTGGATGTGTTACAAAAACAAATTATTATTAGCAAACAGAAACAGTTGGATTGAGCGAAATGAATCAACATCGTTAATTCACAGCTATAATCATGCACATTGATGATAAACAGTACAACAATGTTTGCTCCCTGAAGTTTAGGGATTTTAAGATTTGAGCAGGGGCACATCTGATTTATTCTGAAAGGTGATCTTGAAAGCCAGAAGAAATACTCATCAAACAATTTTGATGTGACAAGCCCGATATAAACCGATATCTTTTTCGCGGATTATTTGGTTTTTCTATTGCTAACTACTCCGCTAGAAAATGGTACGTTTGATGTTCATCTTGCTTTTGAGATATCCCGACAAACTAAGTCTAATGGTGTTAAAATCGGCGATCTGAACTTTTTCATTCAAAATTAGCTTCAATGACCTGATGGATTCTACACCGATGCTATCGAAAAATATTTGGAGCTGCAAATGGAAACCCCTCAGCGACTCTAGGACTCCGGGCCTGTTAATTTAAATATTAATATGGAAAAAAACTTGTCGCGGCTTGAACGAGTCACTCACAGGCTGCATAGATCATTTACTGAAAAGAGGGACTGTTATGACTAGTCTGGGTCGATCCTACATTAACAGATTTGTGAGTAGAAGTACACCGCAAGCTGGGGTGTTATTCCGTTTGAAACTTGGTCATGGCCCGTTACTGAAGCTCGAAGAGTGTGGTTTTGGTGTATTTGGTAATTATCTAAGCGCTCTAAGTGGACGCATACTAAGCGCGCTTAGCTTATTCTCCAATTGGCACCAACAGCTATGGTAATCAAAACAAGACTGTATCATCTCTGGGAAGATAAACTTCCATAGGTTGATCCTCCACTTTAATTGGCATCAGCTTAATATTCACATGTATAGCGAAGTAGCTGGGTCTCATTTTAGACAGCAAACTGAGCTAGAAACATAATATATTAGAAACAGAACAGAAAGCCGCTATGGTACTTTACCCTTGGAATGGAATTAATGAGGAATATTGTGTTTTGAGACTCGCACCGACTCATAGATTTTAACTATTAGGCTCATAATATTATATGAGATTATTGTCTGGTTGGTGGCTCAAAATGTTCGGGCAAACCTAGTTTGTAGGAGCAAATACACTCAAACACTGGAGATTCTCTTTCATCTTATACCCTTGAATATTTAGTTAAACAAAAGACCGTTCAGCTATAAAGCTCAACAACATCGCCATGTGTCCGGCCTGGATACAGGACACCCATTTATCTTAAGAACATAGACATCTCTAAAATATCCGACTATGCTGTTTCGTCACCATCCTTTGAGAAGAGGTTTAGAACTGATATTTCCACTAGATAACTTGTCATCTCCCCGACCACTACAGCGAATTCTTATCTGAATAATTGCGGTAAGAATGGCCTTAGAAATAAAGGGCGGATGAGCTAGTTCGCCGGAATGCTTCAGGACGAGAGAAAAATAAACGACAAATGGGTGAGTAGCGCTTCATGTGTAATAATTAGGCTCACTTGGCCAAAACTAGACCTGTCAAGATCCAGACAACTGCTATCTCCGCAAAGTCATATCAGCGTGGGAATGAGTGATATTGCAGAACACACTCTCATAGGTAAATAGTCGAAAAGATACTAGGCGTGAAGGGTTTGACAATTAGGTGTTTACCAGAGTGATGAGCCCGGAAAGATGAAGAGTATATAAATCAATAAAAAAGAGCATACGGAAAGATCACAATGAACAATTTGATGGAAATTGACAAGTCATCCAGAAGAAACTCAACATCTCGCTATATTTCCGAAGGTTCCAAAGAGAAGCACTTTTATATAAAGTGATTTTTTAATCCCAGTTACGAGCTCAAGTAGAGCCGTTTCGCTGGTCTTACCGGGTTTACAACCCCGACTTACAAGCTCTAGGTATAAATACGTCTCGACCCGGGTTCAGGAACTCGGTAGTTAAATCAACAACACACAGAAAGGAGTAAAATTATCCAGCGGAGAACTTTTTGGGTTACAGCCAATTTTAATCAACAAATTAGTGCTAACCAAAAATTATATTCCAAAACATTTCGTAGCTTTCCATTCTTTAATTGTAACTTAGTTTATCACACAGATTTTCTAAAAATATCTCAGTTTCCGACTAAATTAAATTGCCGATTGGTTCACAACAGTTATTGATAGATGTCTCTAATCTTCATATACAAAACTGTATACTAACCTGTATACTTAGTTTTGATTTATCAATCGCCAGTCAGAAATACTTTAGAGATTGATAAACCTTAATTAATCTAGCAAATTTTAATTAAACATTAGGCGTGGTTTGTTCAGTGCCATCTATGAACAAATTGTATGAACTAACCATCAATTTAGTTCAAACGGAAATTTACATAAAAAATCGGTGTGAGGCACACAGTTTTAACCTCCCAGAGAGAATATACTCGTAATCACAAAAATTATAAAATTAGCAATTGACAAATAATTATCGTACAAACAATTTAGATCTGCCGAAAATGAATTGAAATGTGCTATTATCCTTAGCTTTTGATTTTCGATCTCTTTAATCGCATTATACTTTGTCGATATAATTGAGCATTTTTCTTGTTTCGCAAACACAATCCTATAAAGTAAATCTCGAAGAAATGAAAATATCTCATGTAAATTTGTTTAAAATTAGTAGTAATGGTTTTTGTTTTGTAAATAGATATGTAACGCTTTTGTCGTAACCAAACGCCACCATATAAATGAAATTGATAATTTCTGTGCGATTTAAAATTTCTTTTCCTATAAAACGAATAACAACGAATTAATCAACAAAATAAATAGACGTTGGACTAGAAAATAAGTCTAGAGAAAAATATAAACAGATATTTTGATGATCAGTACTCAGATTAATTATATATTGCTTGATTTAAAATAAGGCATCACAAAAACAACAAACACATTTTCATTTTTATAACATCCTACAATACTAAAGCTTAACTTTCATTATTTTTTATAAGCTTCTAATTTTGGGCTGCTGCTTTATGTGAAAATCAATATATATCTATACATAACAAATATATATATATATATATATATATATATATATATATATATATATATATATATATATATATATATATATATATATATATATATATATATATATATATATATATATATATATATATATATATATATATATATATATATATATATATATATATATATATATATATATATATATATATATATATATATATATATATATATATATATATATATATATATATATATATATATATATATATCGCACTATCCATTCAAAATAACTCTAAGTCAAAAAATTGATTTTTCAGGAAATCACTTTTTCTTTGAAAAATCTAGTGGAAGCTCATGCTAAATTTAATATTGAAACCCAATTATCTTGTACAGGGAGGTCACGTGGAACAAATCTAGCTTGAAACATCGATAGAGATTGGTCCATAGATTTCTAAAATGTAATACTTCAAAAAGACACCAACTAGTACTTAGAGTCTTTTTGAATGGATAGTGCGATATATATATATATATATATATATATATATATATATATATATATATATATATATATATATATATATATATATATATATATATATATATTTGGCATAATTTAAATAAAACTATCTATATTTATAAAACAAGATCTATTGCTTCGATGGAGGGGCGGTGGGTGGGGTATACTTTTTTAAATATTTAAGTCCGAAAAGATTAAATTTTATGTGGCGGTGTAAACGAATTACTATTTTACGTAATATCATAGATGAGTGCTACATCAAATATACATAATATTTGTTTTTTAAATTTATTTTGGCACAATGGCATATTTTTAATTATTTATTTATTTAATATTTTTTAAATCGCACAGAAATGTCCATAATAAAAATGTATGTATGTATGTGTATTGTCAAAACCTAAACCAAAACGAAATATTTTTTAAGTTATTTAAAAAATTTGTTGAGCAGATTAATTAAATATTTATAAATATTCAAATGCGACTATATATAATACATATAAATAATTATTTAAATAGCAATTTTTTTTAAATTTTTAATGTTTTTTTATAAGTTCTGGAAGCTCATTACAATTCAAGCATATTTTAAAATAAGTATAAATTTTAAATATTTTTTTTTGTGATGGTTTGTGGTTTTTAACAAAAATACAAGTCTCTATTTAAATATACAAATTATTTTGTTTATTAATTTTCCGGTGGGAAATCATCGAATAATTATTTTATGGAATCGTAAAATTTATACTTATTAAATTAACCGTCAGAGTAATATTTTTTTTTAATTTATATAAGTCAAGCATAGACAGTATTTTTAAATATATATATTTAAATTATATTTTATGAAAATTAATAATTATGTTAATAATATTTATTATTTTTTGTTTGTTTTTTACTTTTTTGTTTACTTCATATATATAATACAATAGAGATAAGGTAATATAGATAGAATTAAATACAAGTACGTCACTAGAATATATTTATATAAATTTAGTTTTTTTTTGTCTTAGTCAATATTAATTAATAAAAAGAATTAAAAATAAACTTTACCCGAATTTGGAATGAGATTTTACTTTTATTCGTCAATATTTTGGATTACACATAATATAAAATTAAATTCTCGAATATATAGTGACCGTACATATTTTGTACATACATCAAGGATATATAAATATCCTACACGCACACAATTTTATTATTATTGTTGTTATGTAACTCATTATATATTTATATTTTCCTCTCGTTATAACAGAATAAATAATGATTTTTAGAAAATAATAAATTTATGTATCCTTTTAGTTATACGTTACTTCCTTTTTTAACTCATTGCACTATTAATTTTCATGTATTCATTTTAAAAATAAACTTTATTTAAAAATTAAATATTCTTGGTTTATTATTTTTTGGTTTTGTGATAATATAGAAATTTTAAATAGTATTATTATATCATCACAGATCATAAAATATATTTGTTTAAAGAAAATTATTTATTTGAGAAGCTGATGAGCGCGTTGATTTGCAACAGCTATCCTTGTCTCATTAGATTCAGCCTGGAGGCACGCATGTAAATTATTTTATATTTAGTTTTTTAGAAATATTTTCAAAACAAACAAAATAATAATTCGAACTTAGAAATAAATATACACTAGAAAAGAATATGATATGTGAAGCAAAAATTATACGTTACCTTGCGATTAACCCGATCTATTTGTCGATTTTGATTTTCGAGCTCTGAACCCATATCAAGTGCCATATTTCTTAAATTACCGATCATTGTGTTTACTTGTCCCATATTTTCTTCCATTTCTTCTTCGCGTGCATCATTTGTTATTCTAAAAGAGAAAATAAATGCATGTTAGTGAAAACTTGTTATATGGATAACAAAAGAAAATTAAATAATTTTTAATAATTGACGAATAAAAATTTAGTGGAACTGTACCAAAAACCATTAATAGCGACCACAGAACTACCAAAACTGGTTAACCCTTACCAATCCGCAATGCGAATCAGTCCTCTTTTTCGATTTTTTTTTAGTTTTTCCTGTTTTCCATCAACACAAAGCTACTTTGCAAGAATTGCAAGACCACTTTGTTCGTCGTTGTTCCATACGCGCACTGCAGAACACACATCGCCTTAACGTACTATATTCAGGAATATGCTTCGTCTGGTCTAAACGCTGTTTAAGTGACACATGATGTATCAGGTTTAGATTTTCGTTTTCTAGATGGTGCAAGACCCGTAACATTTAGTGTTTATGCACGGCATCGGTAAAAATGTCGAGAGAAATAGTGTTCACTATTATTCGCATACAACAAAATACAAATAACTAAATTCTGACACACCAAACAAGACGAATAATTTACGATTTCTTTTATTAACCTCTTGCGCTATTTTGACGTGCATTGTACATCACTAGTAATTTTTTCTATACTGAAAATGACGGGGAGCGTACGTCTACGGGGGAATTTGTCTTTGTTATTTTTTACATTTCCAAAAGAAAGAGTTTATGTTTTAACTTTTTTTTCCTTTCTCACCGAATAAAAATAAAAAAAAATATCGTGGATTCTGAAAGAGAGGGAGGAAAATAGTAAACGATTGTTTTTTTTTATTTTCAAAAAGAAAGGAAAACAAAATCCATATAAAATATAAACAACTTTGGAAGAGAGTCGAAAAAATATAAATAAACGAAATAATAAATTTTAAATTCGAACACACGTACAGAAGAATTATGTATATATATATAAAGATACCGTACAAGTGGCGTAGTGGTTAAAGCTTCGGCACTTGGACCGGGAGGTACTGGGTTCGAATGCCACCAGAGGCAGGATGTAAAGCGAATTTTCTACATCGTTACGATCGGTGATGATAATAAACACAACTTAGACCCTCTGTTGGAGTGCAGAATTCAGCGCCGACCCACCGTTCATGTCAGTGTGCAGGTTGATATGGAGCTTGCAACGTGCAAGTGGTGGTATACTGTAATTGTGTGAGTAGGTGAATGGGTGAGGGGTGTGTGCGTAAATGAAAAAGGGGAATATTAATTGACCTTAAAAGGACATTAAATCGACTGGACGATTAATACTTTCTTTTTATAAAAAAAAATATTGGGGGTGATGGGCGTGGTAAAATTTTGGGGTTATATGTTCGGATATGCGGAAAATCAAAAAACAAAAAAAACGAATCCTAGAACCCGATTGCAATGCCACCTACTGGGTCCAATTGTGAATATAAACCATCCAGGAGCTCACTCAAACCAGAATCTACTTAAATATAAGTCGTGCTAACTCCACACATATGAAATAAACAATAACTAAGTAAAGATGTATTGGAAATTTTTTTCCATAGTAATTTTTTATTAAATAACTAGGTATAAGTGTGTTAGTGTAGAAACAAAAAAAATGAACAAAAAAAAAATCAGATTTACATTGCATTGTTAGTGTAACCAACACACTCTTTGTTAGTTTTTTTTAAATAAGTATATGTCAATGAGAAGAGTAAGCAGGACTTATATTTAAGTAGATTCTGCTCAAACACGCACACACACACACACACACACACACACACACACACACACACACGCACATACACACACACACACACACACACACACACACACACACACACACACACACACACACACACACACACACACATAATTTCATTAAAATCGGTCCAGCCATTTAGGAGGAGTTCATTTGTAATTTCTTCGAATGCATGGATACACATTTCTTCTAACTAATTGATAGCGCAAGAGGTTAATTGCGTTTATTATAATTTTACATTTTTATGATTTCCGGGCCGTACCCTTTTCTTGAATGCATTCACCAACTTCATTTTTTTCTGTCTTATGCTGTGTTTTTTATTTCCGATCTATTCGTTCTGAGTACTAAAAAGTTGTTTCTTATTTCAGATCGGAGTCAATTCACGTGAAATAATGAAAATGAAAAGTTTTGTTCATCTCCATAAGAAATTTTGATTTCACACAGTAAAATTTAAAATTACTTGCAAATAATTCGAACTACTAGATTGCCAATGAAAAAAACTTTTCATTTTCATTATTTCACGAAACACGAATTGATCACATCGATCAGATCAATTTTGTAGCTGTTTCTTATTTTTCCTATTAGATAGATTTTTTTGATTTTTTAAAATATTCCGATTTTTCAGATTAGTTTTAGTTTAGCTAGCTAGCTTCCCGTAATTCAAATTTAAATCTACATATATATCATTCTCATCATTTTTCTTTGTTTTTTCAAACATCATTAAAATAGAAATAGACAGAAATTTTAATTATTATTTTATATTGATTTTGATAATGAAATAATTATTTTATCTAGCCATATTTTTTATAGAGTATTTGGGAGAAGTAGTACAATTTCTAATCCGTCGTGCACCAATTTGCGGTACTTCGGCGAAAGCCTGCATATCTTCTGGACTGGTCGCTTTATGATGGCTGAATTGGTTTTAATCGTAACAGTTCAAACTAAACCGTCTTTACCTGGGTGAATTTGTTGGATGACGCCTAAAGCCCATTCTACTCGAGGATAATTTTCTTCCTTAACTACTACAATGCCACCAAGTTTAATGTTGTGCTTTTTGTAACACCATTTCACTCGCAGCTGTAGCGACGTTAAATATTATCCGAATTCTATCGACGCCAAATATGTTGTACTAACTGTTGAAGAAGTTGCTCACATTGACTGAGTCATCTCAACTTGATTTTGTCCCGGTATTCTCTTCATCGAACAGCCAATCAAAAAAATGTGCGAGTGTCAACGGGTCTAATTGATCGGGCGACACCAAACATAGTGGTCGTGAGTTCATAATGGCTTCAATCTACACAATCATGTTATTGAATTCTTCGTACGGCAACGTGGTATTTTCAATCAATTTGCGTAAATGGAATTTCATTGATTTCCGCGCGACGAGCTGCCATGCTCCAATCACCCAATATTTCAAACTTATTAATGTTGACAACAACGTTGGTCCAGCATGGTGATTTTTAATATGGTGTTCCCCTGCTATAAGATACGCAAGCCGTGTATTGGATATGATCGCTGAATGTTTTTCTTCGTAGGATGCTGTCGATTGATTGGTTCGACCTCCGACTCTGAGTATTCCTTGTGAATCGACGAATGGATCTAACATTTTTAATTTGCTGTTTTGTGCAACAAAACGTTTGTTCTTTTAGGACAGAAATTTCTTCTGAGAAGGCATAACCTTCATGAAGGCATATGACGAACTTATCTGCAGCCTTCAGTATTTCATCTCGTTGAAAATTGACGTTGCTTTACTCGCATCCTTATGTTAGCTATTATCCTAAATACTATCGCTAGAATTTTGCAACATTTGTAAAAGCTAGAGTACTGGTTTAGTACTTGGCGACAAAGATGTTGATCTTCTCGACAGATGTGCGCCACGATGTATTTTGGTCGAACGCATGGAAATTCCATGGAGATATGGTATCTTTCCTTTTGCACTGGCCAATGATCTTCTGAATGGCTTAGCCATTCCGATCCTATCCACCAAAAATCGAAGGTTAGCAGTTGGTTTGGTGTTAAACAGCAAGAAGCAAAGTCCTCTGGATTATGTAACGAAGGGACGTGGTACCAGCATAATCGCCCAATGCCACATACGTCTCTAACGTTCTATGGTGGTGGTGTGACAGCCAATCGAGTACGATAGTAGAACCGGTCCATGCAAAACATTTTCCACCTTCAATGCCAACGTCTCTTTAACCAACAGCAATAATTTTGTTGACATGACCGTAGCACATATTTATAATTTCAGTATTGTGCGTTATTTCAAAGGAGCCACTTTGGTATGGTTATCAAACTATCATGAACGACCCCGTTGCCATCTTCAGTTCTGCAATAAATGAGAAGCGTCACAGAAGCTGGATAGGCTTTGTTATTGTCTTAAGCGAACGAGGAATTTTGATGTTTTCGATGTCCTTTAATCCTCTCCTCATTTTGCACCACTCTTCAAGGATTCGAGGCGGTAGCTCCTGGTCCCAAGTTAGTTTTTTCAACCATAGACTTTGAAATAACACCATGACGGTGATTATAACCGGAACTAGCCAACCAAGTGGATCGAACAACTTGGAGGCTTCCTATAAAAATTTTCGTTTTGTCGCCCGAATGTGTGTATCATCTTCTAAGTTAACCGAAAAGTAAAATACGTATTCCTTTGGTTGCCATTGCAGACACAATATTTTAACATTGCTATCGATCTCCAACGTCTTTGGAGTAAGTTGGCGGTCTGTAATCGGGATACTATCCAGAAATGTGTGGTTATTGGACGTCCATTTTCCCTGCATCGCCTAACATTTTCGATAAATGTTCTCGTAAAATTGTCGCTTCTGCTACCGTACTACAACCCGCACTCAGAAAAAAATATGATAAATACATTTACCATATTATGAAAATACTAAATTATTGTGATATTCCCTATCATACAATGATTAAAAATACTATTAAACTTAGTTTATATGATTAATATCATCACTGTGTGTTAAATACAATTATTTAAATGATTGATTGTATCATAATATGATATTCTTCATCATTCTTCTTCAACTTCTTCATCATAACAATGATGATCATTTGGGAATTCTTTTTTGCGGGACGACCAGTAGTCTCTATAGCTAGCTGTTTAATACACCTTAATATATTTATGACGAGAAAAATTTTAATTTCATTTTGAACTGTAGGTATGCACGGTTTTTCTTCTCCTTCTTGGCATACAAATTTGCTTGAAAAACAATGTGTTCTACAAGTCCGTTAGTAAACAACAAATAAAAAAAAACTGAATATCGTTGAATATCTAAATGTAATATCGTTAAATGTGGGTCGTGTTTGGGAACATAAGAACAAATCTTCAGTTAGAAATTGCGCGAGTGGGATGGTACTTTCATCTTGTGCCAAGGCTACAATTTCAATAGCAATTTCGTTGCCTTTTGGTATGTTGGATGTAGCAACTAGTTTATCATGTCCACCACTCATATCATCACCGCAGATCGAATTTTTCCCTGATGGTTCAGTATTGTAACTGAACACTAAACTGAATAAAAGTATTTTGAGGCGTAGACATGCCATGTGGTATACATAATATTGCAATAAAAGATAGAATAATATCATAATTGTTGCATACAACTACTTCAAACAATTTAGGAATTGATGATGAAGGTAATATGCCCCTGTACCGTCATCCCGTTTACCCGATCTAAAAACTGGTGCAATTTTTGGAATTTTCCATTTTTCGGGAAACACACCGGTGCTTAAGGAGTGATTGAATAGGTAACATAATGGAATTTTAAAAAGTGTACTCCTTCAGAATAGAAGAGTATATTGTGAAGTCCACAACCGTCTCCAAACCCCTTTAAAGCCGATATAATGTTGTCTTGTATTCTGTATTTTGATTTGAACTAAATACCAAGCAGCATTTTGTACATAGGTACATAAAATATTTACACCCCGATTCTGAAGCACACTCACTGACTGAAAAATTGTGTTAGGCAAGACTTTTGTCTTTGTTTTGAGATTAGTATTAATTAGGAGACTTTTCGTATTCTGCGCATAGTCTGTTGCCAATAAGACCACCAAATTTGTATGTCTTTTCGCTTTTTAAGACGAATGCCAACTAAGACTTTGCGCAGAATACGAAAAGTCTCATAATTAAGACTATAATCAAAACAAAGACAAAAGTTTTACCTAACACCATTGTTCAGTCAGTGACTGTGCTTCAGAATCGGGATGTTATTTTATTTCATGTTTTGCCCAGAAGATGATTATTTATATTATCTCGTTGTGTTTTTTTTCATATTTCATTTGCTAAGGTCTGAATCAAAATCCACACGACCAATATTTTTTTAATGTTTTATGTTTGAAATTCAATAAATAAAAATTAGAATACAATTTTGATTAACTTGTCAAATTTGTAGTTTGCTCGGTGTGAACCGATCATAGTCATCCGTAAAGAATTGTATGTTTGTTGTTCGTTGTATTTATGATTTGTTATTGTCTTCTATATTCATTATGTGTTTAAATTTTTTGTTTTTAGCGTGTCCCGATTTCAGCCTATTTATTTGTCTTATATTGTAGGCGCTTAGACTTGAGTTATGATACCATGGTTTAGTTGGAGGTTTATATATTGATAGTTTTGTTGTATTTTCCAACTGTTGATGTCCATTCGTTGTATTTTATTTGCCATTCTTTGTTAATTGTTTATTTTATTATTTGATACGAGTCCTTTATGGTTATTAGGTTGTTTATTATTTCGTTGGGATCTTCTATTGCTTTTTTAGCTAGTTTATCTGCTCTCTCATTTTATTTTATTCCTAAGTGTCCCGGTATCCATTGTATAATTATCTTGAAATTTTTTCCCCTTACCATGCCAAATAATATTTGTTGTTCTTAAAATTTGTATTTCCTCTCTTCGTTAGCTCAATTTATTGAGGTGCAAGCTGCTCTTTGAGTCTGTGAATATTATCATCTTTTCTATACCCATTACTATAGCTTTCTCGATTGCGGTTTTTATTGCTAAAGTTTCTATCCTTTTGATTGATGCTTGGTTTTTTAGTTGTAATTTTATCTCTATTTCCGAGTTTTTAAAATAAATTCCAATTCCACATTGTTCTCTTGTTAGTGGCCCATTTGTATATAGGTCTACATATTCCATGTATTTGTTCCGTATTTCGTTTTTGTGTGATGTTGCAATCATTTTGTTTAGGGTTTCTTTTCTTATTTCTTTTGTTAATAATTCCTAAACTAAGATGTTTTCGGTTTACATAACCCTGCATTGTGGTTGTTCTATTTCACGTAGAAAATCATATCCCAGATATAGGTTTGACATTTTTTTTATAGTTGATTTTTATTCTTTTTCCGATATCACTATTCTTCTGTAGATGCTTGGCTATATACTTTAGCGTTGTGGCTTTATTGTCGAGATCTGCCAGTATTGTTGCTGTTTCCGCCAGTGGGGACTGGTGTAGTTTTTAGCATACCTGGGAACGCAGGTTTTGGTTTATTTTTTTTGTTGTATTTTTATGTTGTATTTTATGTTTGTGGGTGTTACTATATCTGCATACTTTGTTCTCGCTTGCATTATACCTTTATATACATTGGCAACTAGGTGTGGGTGTGCTCCACCATTTTTGTATGTTATTGTTTTTAATAAATTTGATGCGTTGATTATTTACTTTTCAATTTATTTATATGATGATTATGTTGTTGAGGACAGGTTGAAAATTCGTAGGTTTCTTCTTGAAGAATCTTATGAAAGAGCATTTGTTTGGGTTTAACTTTAGATCAATTTTGTTTAGGCCTTCCTTTAGATCTCTTAGCGATTTGTTAGCTGTTGTTTGTGCTTCTATTTCAGTTTTTCCTGTTATTAGCATAACTATATCATCTGCGAATTGATAGATGTTGTTGTTATTGTTTTCTGTATCATGGAGTTCCCTGGTGTAGATGTTGAATAGAAATGGGCTTAAGCTGCTGCCTTGTGGTAATCCTTTGTTGGTGATTTGTTTTATTCCCAAATACAGACGATGAGATCGTGTAGACTTGTTGCAAGAGTAGCGCCTCCGAGTTTAAGTCATTATTGTAGATTATTACTCTATTCGTTAGGAATTGATATGTCCAATTTGTGATATGGTTTGGTGTATTTATTTTAATTAGTTTTTCCATTAGTATATTTTTGTTTACGTGATCGAGATCTATCGGTCGTTATTATTATTATTGTTTTAATATTATGTTTTTCTGATGCTATTTTACTGAAGAGGTCTACGAAGTAGTCCATAATATTTATATTTTTTCTAAAACCATATGTAATTTTGGTAGTATATTATTGTTTTTGAAGTGATGGTTTATGCCCCTATTATGGTACTCACCTCACCTCAACTCACCGAGAAATACGTCATACTGGTGACTTGAACTCACCACTTTGAAATATTTGATATTATACTTGTTGCGGTTAGATGACTCTAGTGTCAAATATACCCACCAACAATATACTGGTGAGTTCATAGTAATTTTTCAAGATGAATATCAAAAAACGAAAACGTAAATAATCACGAGGGATAGCAAAATACGTAAGATTTTTTTCATAATAATTTTTATATAGGATTTCATTTTATAAAATTGTTGCATAATAAAAAAATATTTCTAGGTATAAAATAAGAATTTCTAATGGAAAACACACGAAACGTCAATATTGTGAAAAATGTATGTCCAAAACGCCAGAAATTACAATATTTCCAACTTAACAGCTAATGGAAATTGTCATAATAAACAAACACATCTCACCAAAAAAAAACGAGCACCATAATACAAATATGTAACTCACACGACTTGGATTGGTGAGGTGACTCGCTCGGTGAGGTGAGAACCATAATAGGGGCATTAGGTCCTCAAGAATGATTTTGTGATATATTTTCGAAAATGTGTTGAGTAGGCTTATTGGTCTATAATTTTCCATTTCATATTCATCTTTATTAGGTTTTTTAATGGCTATTATTTTCGTAACTTTCCAGTTTTCTGGATATATTTGGTTTTATAGATGTTATTTAATTTCTTTTTTTTTGTATTTCCCCCTGCAGTCTGTTCGAGACTCTCCCTGCTCTTTCGCGGTTTGCTTATTCCGTCCGTACTTTTACGCCAGTCAGCCAATCCGATGACGTACGGCTATAGAACCGATTTTAAGACCATCTGAAAGCTCCATGCCAGCCTATACAGACATGGAAGATGGGTCGGCCCATGAGTTTTGCACTCCGACAGGGGTCATAGATGTGTTAAGTTTCATCACAGATCGTAATCTGGCACTTATTATAATGTTTGTTAACTTCGGGTTTATTTCTATTGTGTTTTTAATGGTTTTATATGATATTTTATTTTCTCCAGGTGCTGTATTTTGTTTTTGTTTTATTATTTTTTAAATTATTTCATTATTGAATATGTTTCTGTCTTTCCAGTATTTACGCAGAATAATCTTATTGTTTCGATTGTTTCTGGGAAGTTCTCGTTTATAAATTTTTTCGCCATATCGTATCCCTCTAATAGTTTGAATCCTTTATTTCCTTTTTTTCTTAGTTTATTAATTTTTTGCCAAAATTGTTTCGTACCAATTTCCCTATTTCTGGTGTTAATAAAGTTTTACCATGAATTCTGTTTTGCTATTTTTATCTCTCGTTTAAGTACTGTGTTTATTGTATATATCGGTAGTGCATAGGGAGATGTATATCGCTGATGTTGTATGCGATATTAAGTCGTGTCTAGTGTGTTTTCCGGTGTTTAATAGGATCATGGTGCTTGTTATTATTGTTTCTGCTATTATTTTACCCAGTTTGTTCTCATTAGTTATTTGATCCCATAGACTACTATGGGCAATGATATCTCCTGCTAGGATTGTTTTATGCTTTTTTGA